>OY728159.1:306599666-309099666 GCA_963277665.1 Viscum album | reverse complement strand
AAGGAACTCATTGCTTAAATAGTATAGGTTAACATATATACTATTGACTATTTCCCATGGGTGTAGGCACTCAATGTCGACCAATAATAATGGAAATTTTGAAGGACACCCCTTGTGGGCTATAAAACTAGCAATATTTTCTGTGGGCACCATCCCCATGGGTATAGATTGTATCCATATTCATAGGAACTATAGAAAAATGAATTGAATATCACCATAAATGTTTTATAGTTATGATGGTATTTAATTTATATATTGGAAATTAAATAATAATAAAAAACTCAAAATTTAATATAATCACATATATATATTTATATTTTAAAATTTACATGTTAATTTATAAATAATAAAGAAATACACTGACAATTTCCCCATTAATACTTTTTATCTAAAATATAAATCATGTATTAATAATATTAATATATATTTCAATAAATCATTAATCATTATAGATATTAATTTAGTATTTTTTTCTTAAAATGTAATTAAATTAATTTTTAATTATAGGCTTATTTAATTTAATATCATTTTTAAATTACATTAATAAAAAAATGCAACATCCAATAATTTATTAATATTTATTAATTTATAATATTAAATTTATAATTTTGAAAAAACAAAAACTAATGTACCTTTACATCATATATTAGTGTATATATTTTCTTATGTTTCCTCTCTATCTATTATTTATAATAAATTATAATAATAATATATTTTTTTGATAAATATGTTCATATAACAATAGTAATTTTTAGTGATATTACCTGTAATGTATCTTTGATAAAATACATTACTTTAGACAAAATGACTCAAAAATATATATTATTATGACTCTATGTATATCATTATTTTAGATATCAAAACTGTAGAAATATGATTTGTTCATGGATTATTATATTGGATTTCAAATGGAATAGTAATATCGTATCATACAATATCCCATGTTGTATTTTCAGAAATATAAACAAATTATATCATTTTTGTTTTGTTTTTTGTTATTATAGAAATATTGTATACATATTTTTTATATAAAATCATGATTTCATGAATCTAATCCCATTCGATCTATCTCATATAATTTTGTTTTTGTTTGTTATGATTTACTAATATTTAATCAATATTAGAAAAACATAATATCATGAAATAAAGTCTACTATTGATGAAATAAAAACCATTACATGATTAAAATGAATAAGTCATATATTTGATCATAGAGCTATAACCACATTATTTTACCTTTCTAAAAAAACCTAATGGAATCCAACGAACTCCATACAATATTTTTCTCCAATAGTATGAAATTGTAATATTGTGTTAAAGTGGGATTAACCTCGCATCTATGGTATTTTAGTATTTCAATATGAAATGGATCTATAATAAATATATCATTAATGATAATATTGATTTGGAAGAGATTGAGAAATATCTCACACAGAACATCAGGAATATATCATCTATTTATAGTCAATGAGAAGACCAGTTTCAATTTCTAGTTATGCTATCTATTTTTGGACACTTATTGACCTTAACATCCATTATTATTTTTTAATTTATCATCTAGACATCATTTAAAATAATTTGGGTATTTTTTTTAAATTTATCTGTGTTTTTTAGAAGGGACAATGTTTACATGTCCTCGGGTACTAAAAATTTTGTTAACAGTAAACTTTACTTCTATATATAGTAAAGGGAATTTTCAAAAATTTTATGGTTTTATAATCCATTTAGAAATTCAAGGAGACTATATAGGTGTGTATATTGAGGGTCCTATAGACTATTAAAAAGTATTTAAAATAGCTATGGCATTCCATGGATTGAATTTGTTTTATTTCACCATTCCATAATTCCCTTATTTAACCCACGGTTATCTCTTATTCATATGGACATATAATTTATAACTTTGAATGATAACATAGATACATCCCCTCTCTTCCTATAAATGTTTGTCTATTTCCATCAATTCTATGGGGATTTATCAATGCAGGGTTTTATTTTAGATCTTTTTTCTATATCCCTCATCGCATGTTTAGCCATTCAGCTATCATAATTATTTTTATCCAGCCCATATGTCCTTGGTTCCTGAAATTTATAGTTATCACAGATGATAGGATATTTGGACAATTCATTTTGTCCTATTATATAAATATTGGATTTTATCACTTTAATATTTCATAATTTGAGCTTGAAACTCAATATTCAAGACTCATTAAATTTAATTACAATTATGAAAAGAAATTATGGCCAATATTATTAGTATTATTTGACTTTTACAAAGAGTGGATAAATTGTTTCATTATGAATTTAGTTTTCTATGGACTTCGATGAATTCAAAATGTAATATATTTTTAATTAATGGTCAAAACTAGTTTTTATGGTTATGCTCATCTAGTTCTCTATATAATTTATTATTAAATTCTAAAAAAATATATTCTCTTGCAATTATAGTCATTTTTGTATCGAAATTCGAAAAAATAAGTCATTTCTGAAAAAAATCATTTTTAGATTAATTTATTAGTGGGTTTGACTCTAAATTATCTTACGATATATACTTTGAAATGAGATTGTTTGGTATTTATAGTGGTATTTATTGATTTTTTATTCGATCATTTAACTCTATATTTTGTGTAATAATGTTTTTATGATTAATTGGGATTTTTAATTTATAATATATTATTTGATTCATTGAAAAAAATTCGTTAAAAATGAACATATTGAATTTATTATTTGAATGAATAATGTAGGATTTATGACACCGTTGTGAATGAGGCTTCTTTAGATGCGTTTGAAGTGTTGACATGTTGGTAATTTTCATCTCATTCCCATATGATATTTTTACACACAACTATTTATTCAATCTTGGGAAAAAAATTCTCTATTTTGATAAATATAAATAGAAATGATCTAATCCAATATTTATCACTGTCACATTGACATGTGTAGTAATTTATTAGGTTTACATTTTGGGTGGTGAATTTATTATATTTACAAATATTATTATATTTCAATAACTATTTAATTTATTTTAAATGGTATTCCAAATATTAATTCATGTACTACCTCTACCATGACCAATTCAATGTACAATTATTTCTTTCAATTGTGTGTTAAAATTATTATTTTTATCAACATTAGTGACACTATGATGAGATTTTACATTGAGTAGTGTTCTTTTATTAAAAATATCTATTTTTCTATGGTTTTTTATTATTTCATTGCAAAAATATTTGTAGTTATAAATAATTAATTTTTTATATCTATATACTTTTTTATATTTTATTTTCAAGGTAAAAAATAAATTAAAAATAAAAAAGTATTATGAAAATTATATGGAATTTCTGTATTTTTATTAAAAAATTTATCTATGTTATTTTTTATATAGGGAATGGGTATTTCTCAATAAAGCTGTTTTATTTTAATCTAATGTGTTTTGTGTTATAATAATATGATATTTTTTATTGAATGGATACATAGAGTTCTATTTTAATAAATTGTAAAAAAATAACATGAATGGGTGTTTTAATATTATTATTGTTGGTTTGGTGTGGATATATATTAGAAATTTAGGCTTAAGACTATATATATAAATTTTCTATTTTTATAATGTTCATTTGGAGTTTTATTTTGTGTTCTCAATTCCACCTGTTTTGTAACACTTAAGGCAATACAAATATATACCAAACACTAAATATTAAAAATACTGAAATAAATAAACATTATAGAGACTATATTCATTTTTTTATTTTAATGATATAATTTAATTTTAATGTTACCAAATATAAATCATTTTTTGATCATTAATATACATGTTATCTTAATAATAATTCTTGATATTTTTTTATATTAAATTGTTTTCTGATGAATATAAAAAAACATTTGTTTCATTACAATGATTTTTATTAAATTATAAAAATATTAGGTGGAACTATAATTTTATAGAACCTTTTAAATAGTTAAGTATTATTTTCTGTCATAATTTTATAAATTAAATTTACAATGTCTTATGCTTATAAAAAATATATGAAATCGTATAAAAAATGTTTATTTTAATTATGATAAATTTTTTAATAGTTTTTTAATTATTATTATATTATTAAAAAATGGTTTTGGGAATAATTGGATGATGCATTGAATTTATATAATCTATAATAAATAAATTTATTTAAAGGAAATAATGATTTTTTTTAATTTTATTGGACACAACAAATTTATTCAATAGAACAGACATTTTTATAAAAACTATTATTATGAGTTAAGGTTGTACGTTTTAAAATAATTTTATAAATTTTAATCTTTAAATTGTTTTCCATATTTTAGGTCACGACCCGTCCTCGGGGCCCGTGCCGTGACTACCCCAAACCCGCCTTCCATAGGCCAGGGGCTGACGACTAGCACCAAGACGTAAATCTCAACGAAAGGGAAGGAATTGCCTTTGAAAGGTAAACAAGCACCACAGAGTAATCAAGCGGAAAAGTAAACACTAAGTCAAACTGTAACAAGCTGTGCTGAATGTATAAGGGGCCGAAAATACAATTCCAACTGTAAAGTACAACTGAAAGGGAAAAACAGCAACTGTAAAGAAAAGCCGCAGCGTTGAGCCGTCCTCTGAAGGTCCCACCTGAAGGGTGGGTACAGATAGCCTCCACAGCTCCTCGGTCCAGCCGTCCACTCCGAGTACGTCCCACCCAGTGGTCCACCATCAGGTACCGTCCTGCTCCGCAAGCCTCCACCACGATCAGCGCTGCCCGTCGTCTGCAACCAACACCACGAAGTGCGGGCAAAGCCCATGCAGGGGTGAGTATAAGCTATTCAGTAGGGACCCCGAGACCCCCGAAGGTCTCCCGAAATCCACAAAGGATAATCCACAATGGAAAGATACAATCATGAAGTAACATCTGACACGGCTTAGGTATATACCCATACATATACCTAAGTCATCAATTCCCATTTGGCTCCAACGTCCGAGCCCAAGCACAACCAAGTCCACAAATGAAAGCATAACGTAAACCCACACAGGATAGCTCAACACAATCCACAAAGGAGAGTAAACAGTAAATCCACACAGGATAGCTCCACACAATCCACAAAGGAGAGTAAACATTAAATCCACACAGAATAACTCAACACAATCCACAAAGGAGAGTAAACTGTAAATCCACGCAGGATAGCTCAACACAATCCACAAAGGAGAGTAAAGAGAAGATTCAGCTCACACAGGTATACTTCTTCGAATGATGATAAAGATGATCAGATATAGATACTGAATCATCTATACTGGGACCCACATAGGATACAAGACCAGTTGTCTTCATTGTTTCATCTATACTGGGACCCACATAGGATACAAGACCAGTATTGAATCATCTAAGCTGGGACCCACATAGGATACAAGACCAGCACAGCTAGGACCCACAAAGGATACAAGACCAGCTTTCTTCATTGATTCATCTATACTGGGACCCACATAGGATACAAGACCAGTATTGAATCATCTAAGCTGGGACCCACATAGGATACAAGACCAGCACAGCTAGGATCCACATAGGATACAAGACCAGCTATCATTATTGATTCATCTATACTGGGACCCACATAGGATACAAGACCAGTATTGAGTCATCTAAGCTGGGACCCACATAGGATACAAGACCAGCACAGCTAGGACCCAAATAGGATACAAGACCAGCTGTCTTCATTGATTCATCTATACTGGGACCCACATAGGATAGAAGACCAGTATTGAATCATCTAAGCTGGGACCCACATAGGATACAAGACCAGCACAGCTAGGACCCACATAGGATACAAGACCAGCTGTCTTCATTGATTCATCTATACTGGGACCCACATAGGATACAAGCCCAGTATTGAATCATCTAAGCTGGGACCCACATAGGATACAAGACCAGCACAACTAGGACCCACATAGGATACAATACCAGCTGTCTTCATTGATTCATCTATACTGGGACCCACATAGGATACAAGACCAGCATTGAGTCATCTAAGCTGGTACCCACATAAGATACAAGACCAGCACAGCTAGGACCCACATAGGATACAAGACCAGCTGTCTTCATCGTCGCAGTCCACTGAGAATTTCTGCACAGTCGTCGCTGCAGTCCACTGAGGATCTCTGCATAGTCGTCGCTGTCGAAGTAGCAGTCGCACCCAGGTCTAGGGTTCCCGCACAGAGCAAGCTCGTTCGGGAGGGTCCGCTCCACGAGCCGAGAGGCCGATACATCAACTGTCACAAGGTCCGAAGTTGATGTATCCAAAAGTTCCGTATCGTCAACAAGAACTCAACGTCGCAGACGGCGCGTCAATCAGACGTCCGGTCTGAGAGTTATTGGCTTTTTCGTCTCAGGGGCCCGGTTGGTTTTTATGGAAAAACCAACCCGACCATACTCCACCTGCGTCCACAGCTCGGGCGGAGTATTCCAAAAGATCCGTCTCACTTAGAGGAATTCAAAGAAACAGACGGCGCGTCAATCGGACGCCCGATCTGTTAGTTATTGGCCTTTCCGTCTCACACCCACCCTTGGAAACTTCCTAAGAGGTCACCCATCCTGACCACTACTCTAGGCCAAGCACGCTTAACTACGGAGTTTTAACCACGTAGGCTTCCGAAAAGGAAGGTGCACCTTGAGTATAGTATACCGAAACGACCGTCTCGGTCCAAGGATCGCGTTGCCGCTGACGGCGCGTCGTTCGGAGGCCCGAAGGTCAAGTTATGAGCATTTGAATGAAAACTGCCCAAAGACGGGGGGTCCGGGCCCGGGCCGACCCCCCCCCCCCCCCCCCCCCCCCCCCCCCCGGGGTCGGCCGAACCGGGTCGACCCGACCCGGTCCGACCCAGTCCGGTCCGGCCAGGGAGCGGCCCGTCCGGCCGGACCGGCCTGGCAGGGTTCGGCCGAGCGGCCGAACGGCCGGGGCGCCGCGGGGCGCTGCCCCCCCCCCCCTCGCGGCCCCCAGCGTGGGGCCACGCTGAGTCAGGGACGCGGTTTTGCCGCGTCCCTGTGCACCGGACCTGCGGGTGCCGCCGCCGCCGCGGCTTCAGCCGCGGCGGCCTGTCCGGCGGCGCGCTGGGGCACCGCCGCTCCCGGCTGCCGGCGCTGCCACGCCGGCGACCCGCGCCGCCGGTGGGTTCCGCGGGACACCGGGATCGCTCCGGTTGTCCGATTTTGTTCCCGTCTGCGCCGCTGCTCCTCCCGGGACTCGTTCTTCACTGCCGGATCATCAAACTTCCGTTGCGGCACGTTCTGTCGTCGCCCGTCAAATCCGCACAAAACAAAGAACGGTGGAGGGTCGCCGGGCCGTGTTCGTTTGGCCCGCACCCTCCGCGTTAGATATAAACAACGGGAGAATTTTTATTTCACACAGGAAACAACAATTTTAATAAATTAAAATCGTTCACAAATCCGGTTCTTTAACTATTTAAAGAAACATTTACGTGAATAATAAAAAGGGGTAAATCCAAAAATAAATTCCCTACCTCGTAGTCGTCGCGCGTGAACGTTCTTCGCGGAATTGCTCGTCACGGAAGGTGGAGATCGTCGCGTCGTCGCGGAAGGGCGTCGCGTCGTCGCAGAATCCGGCGTAGCGTCGACGAACTCGACGGACCAAGAAACAAAAGATTTTAATTATAAAATAATTAAATCCGTGTTTCGTTTTAAACCACAACGAACTTTTAGAAGAAACCCGAAATCACTCACCTCAAACGGTTGGTGATCGGAGATCGGGGCTGGGAAGAACGTCTCGGATTAGAGCGTCGTCGATTTCCGCGGATGACAGCGTTCTTCGCGTTCTTCACGTTCTTCGCGTTCTTCACGTTCATCGCGTTCTTCGCGGAGAAGGATGAAGGTTCAAGGATCCTCTCTCAACGGGTAAACTTTCAAAAGACTGGTTGGTCTTATTTTATTATTATGCCATCACACGAAAAAGGGTAAGTAACGACCCACCAATTCGTTGAATTAATTAAACAAATGAAACAGATCATTTAATTTACGAAATAAACCGCCCAATTAAATGGTCTGTTAAGAAATTAAGAAAACGTGTCAGTTGACTTTCATAATTACGAGTTTTCTCCGGTGCGTTACTTAGCGGAAAGAAACGGTGGGGCTCGTGCGGGCCCCACACCACAAATATCCTACCAAGGGGGTAGGATATTTTCTGGATAGCATCCTATCAGGATCAACTCAGTTTAAGCCGTCTTTAAGTGGCTTCCAAGTGGATTAAGTGAAATAAAATAAAGTTGTCGCAAAATTATTTTATTTCTTAACTTTAATCCCAAAAATTAAAAACCACACCCGAGCAAACGCAACTCCGGAAGAGGCGTTTCTAAGAGAATACCGGTGCTGCGATTTCATCGGTGCCCTCAGAATTCGATTCCGGGCACCAGTTCAAAAGTTAGAAAAACCCGCTCATCCGTTCACTGAATGTACTCGAGCCAAACTTCGGAAAATGATTCCGGGCACACCGGGCCTCGGAATCAGGTGCCGTCAGAAACTGCGTTCTTGTAAAATTCCAAGGAAAATTAAGAAGAAGAAAAATCTCCTTGAAATTTACGGGTCTTTACATTACTCCCACCACAGGGCTTTACATCCCCATAAATCATCAACACAATCTAGGAAAACAAAGGCGTTACTAAGCACGCATCTGAGCCTCCCGCTGCTATGTGCTCCCTGGAGGTTCCCGTGCTGCCATCTGATGCGCATAATAGGAATCGATTGTCCACGTAGGACAGGCTCCTGTCGATCCTCTATCTCCACCGGGACCTCCGTAAAAGTCTCCCAATTATCCACGCCTAGCTCCCCATGGTCAACGATGAAGCGTGGAGATGACTTTCCGCCTCGTCCAAATCTCTGCAAACCACATCGAGGTGAGACACGCAAGAAGACGTGGTTGCCATCCTCGAACTCTAGTGGCCTCTACCTCCTGTCAGCATAAGACTTCTGCTGGCTCTGAGCTGTACTCATCGCTCCTGGATGACCTGGACCTTCCCTGTCGTGGCCTGGACCATCCCCGATCCCACAAGAGCTGCTAAGATTTCTTCTTTGCCGATAAGAGAAATTTGGTCCCATCCCCAGGATGAACCACATTCTTTGCCTAATACAGTCAATCCTGGCATGGATTGATACTAATCCATACCAAGGATGACGTTTTAAGGCCTCAACACTACTACCAAGAGATCCAACCGTTAATCTCCCCTCCAAGGGTTGAGTCACACTGTCAGCATCAGTGTGTGGTAACTGGGTCTCCTCCAGTAGATGTCTCACAAGTGAGGGTCAAGTCAACAGTCAAAACTAGAACCTCTTAGTAACAACACAAAAGAGGACAGGAAAGAAAACATCACAAAGGTATGCGTCTTTTATTATTGCATCTCATAATACAGAAACTCTACACAATAGCAACAAGGATCTAGAAGTACAAAGGACGTATCCACTAGTTCTGCTCCTGTCCATCTGCTCCCAGAGCTCCATTATCGAAGGCCTCAGCTGCCTGAAGCTGAGCTCTCCCATGTCCACCAACTCCCTGCGGTCGGGGTGGACCTCCTGGTGGTGGTGGTGGCAACACCTCGAAGTGTCTCCCACTATCGGCTACACGGCCAGCTCCTCTGCCTCGTCCGCGTGCACCCTACAAACCATCGTGGCTGAACCTCTGTCTTGGTGGTCCATCTACCACTTGCTGCTCATATGTAAGATGAGTCGGGATGTCTCGAGCCATGTGACCTCGCTCGCTGCATGCATAGCAATGCTTTCCCCTCGTGTAGCTGGCCCTCCTTCGGGTGCCCCCCACAACCGAATCTTCATCCTGAGACGGCCCATCTGATTGTCTGGCCCGTTTGAACCTCTGCGTCACTTTTCTACTGCTAGCTGCAGAAGACCCTGCTACGGGCCGTCCTGCGGAGGGTCCTGTCACTGGATCCTGCTCGGCGAGAAAAATCTCCACTAGAAGGCCCCCTCCAACACTCTGCATGTGTCGGAATGTTGAGCGAGATCATCGAAGCCCTGATCTCATGCATCAGTCCCTTTTCGAAGGTCCAGGCTCGGAAGAACGGGTCCCGTACCATATCTATGGAGTAGCACGAGAGATTAGTAAATCTCGCCGAGTACTGGGCCACTGTCAAGCAGCCCTGCCGCAACTAAAGAAGCTCCTGTATGCGTACCGCACGGAGGGTGGCTGGGACGAACTCGGAGCGGAAGATGCTCTCAAAGTCTGTCCAGAGGAGAGATGCCTCGTCGTGCACCTGGAGCATCAAGGTCCACCATCTGCCTGGTGCCGCATGCAGGAGGCTCGCTGCGAGGATCACCATGAGGTCTGTTGGTGTCCTCACTAACCGAAAAACTCTCACTACTGCCTCTAGCCAATCCTCGGCTGCCTGGGGGTCCGTCTCCCCGCAGAATCTGGGCGGTCGCTAGCGCTGGAACTCATGCAGTGCACTGAGGCGACGTGCATCTTCAGCGGCTGGTGCTGGAAGCATCGGTGGATCGACGGGTAAAGGTACCGCCAGTGCCTCTGCTGACAAGGAGCCCCTGCACCAAGGCCTCTTCGCTCGGTGGGCTGTCATCACGCTCCACTCTCGGAACCCTAGCTGGCTGCCGTCATGGGGCCATCCTGAAAGAAACGGGTGCGCCACGGTCAGAGAAGTATACCTAGTGAGCTGACATAAGTAATCACAAAGAAAACTTGAACACACATGAAATCAATGTTTTCGTGCATTATGTCGGAAATCAGAAGTCAGGGTCCTAGTGTACGGATACGTCGGCTGCCGCACCCACACTGGACTCCCTGGACTGATAACCACACTCAATACGCTAAACACTATTTCTTCACATAGAAGAAATATCAGAGTCTGCGGTAGAACCGACCGCCTCTGATACCAATTTGTCACGACCCGTCCTCAGGGCCCGTGCCGTGGCTACCCAAGCCCGCCTTCCATAGGCCAGGGACTGGCAACTAGCACCAAGGCGTAAATCCCAACGAAAGGGAATGCATTGCCTTTGAAAGGTAAACAAGCACCACAGAGTAAGCAAGCGGAAAAGTAAACACTAAGTAAAACTGTAACAAGCTGTGCTGAAAGTATAAGGGGCCGGAAATACAAGCCAACTGTAGAGTAAAACTGAAAGGGAAAAACAGCAACTGTAAAGAAAATCCGCAGCGTCGAGCCGTCCTCTGAAGGTCCCACCTGAAGGGTGGGTACAGATAGCCTCAATAGCTCCTCGGTCCAGCCGTCCGCTCTGAGTACGTCCCGCCCAGTGGTCCACCTTCAGGTACCGTCCTGCTCCGCAAGCCTCCACCACGATCAGCGCTGCCCGTCGTCTGCAACCAACACCACGAAGTGCGGGCAAAGCCCATGCAGTGGTGAGTATAATCTACTCAGTAGGGACCCCGAGACCCCCGAAGGTCTCCCGAAATCCACAAAGGATAGCTCAACACAATCCAAAAAGGAGAGTAAACAGTAAATCCACACAGGATAGCTCAACACAATCCAAAAAAGGAGAGTAAACAGTAAATCCACACAGGATAGCTCAACAAAATCCACAAAGGAGAGTAAACAGTTAATCCACACAGGATAGCTCAACACAATCCACAAAGGAGAGTAAACCGAAGATTCAGCTCACGCAGGTATACTTCTTCGAATGACGATAAAGATGATCAGATATAGATACTGAATCATCTAAGCTGGGACCCACATAGGATACAAGACCAGTTGTCTTCATTGTTTCTTCTATACTGGGACCCCCATAGGATACAAGACCAGTATTGAATCATCTAAGCTGGAACCCACATAGGATACAAGACCAGCTGTCTTCATTGATTCATCTATACTGGGACCCACATAGGATACAAGACCAGTATTGAATCATCTAAGCTGGGACCCACATAGGATACAAGACCAGCACAGCTAGGACCCATATAGGATACAAGACCAGCTGTCTTCATTGATTCATCTATACTGGGACCCACATAGGATACAAGACCAGTATTGAATCATCTAAGCTGGGACCCACATAGGATACAAGACCAGCACAGCTAGGACCCACATAGGATACAAGACCAGTTGTCTTCATTGATTCATCTATACTGGGACCCACATAGGATACAAGACCAGCATTGAGTCATCTAAGCTGGGACCCACATAGGATACAAGACCACCACAGGTAGGACCCACGTATGATACACGACCAGCTGTCTTCATCGTCGCAGTCCACTGAGGATTTCTGCACAGTCGTCGCTGCAGTCCACTGAGGATCTCTGCATAGTCGTCGCTGTCGATGTAGCAGTTGCAGCCAGCTCTAGGGTTCCCACACACAGTAAGCTCGTTCGGGAGAGTCCGCTCTATGAGCCGAGAGGCTGATACATCAACTGTCAGAAGGTCCGAAGTTGATGTATCCGAAAGTTCCGTATCGTCAACAGGAACTCAACGTCGCAAACGACACGTCAATCGGACGCCCGGTCTAAGAGTTATTGGCCTTTTCGTTCTAGGGGCCCGGTTGGTTTTTAAGGCAAAACCAACCGAACGTACTCCACCTGCGTCCAAACCACGGGCAGAGTATGCCAAAAGATCCATCCCACTTAGAGGAATTCAACGAAATAGACGACTCGTCAATCGGACGCCCGGTCTGTTAGTTATTGGCCTTTCCGTCTCACACCAACCCTGGGAAACTTCCCAGGAGGTCACCCATCCTGACCACTACTCTAGGCCAAGCACGCTTAACTACGGAGTTTTAACCACGTAGGCTCCCGAAAAGGAAGGTGCACCTTGAGTATAGTATACGGAAACGACCGTCTCGATCCAAGGATCGTGTTGCCACTGACGACACATCGTTCGGAGGCCCGAAGCTCAAGTTATGAGCATTTGTACGAAAACCGCCCGAAGACGGGGGGTCCGGGCCCGGGCCGACCGCCCCCCCCCCCCCACCCCCCCCCCCCCCCCCCCCCCCCCCCCCCCCCCCCCCCCCCCCGGGGTCGGCCGCACCGGGTCGACCCGACCCGGTCTGACCCGGCCGGTCGGCGGACCGGCCTGGCTGGGTTCGGCCGAGCGGCCGAACGGCCGGGGCACTGCCACCCCCCACCCCCCCCCCCACGGCCTGGTGGTGCCACGGCCCCCTGCGTGGGGCCGCGCTGAGTCAAGGACGCGGCTTTGCCGCGTCTGTGTGCACCGGACCCGCGCGGCCGCGGGTGCCACCGCCGCCGCGACTTCAGCCGGGGCGGCCTGTCCGGCAGCGCGCCGGGGCGCCGCCGCTCCCGGCTGCCGGCGCCGCCGCGCTGGCGACCCGCGCCGCCGGCGGGTTCCGCGGGACACCGGGATCGCTCCGGTGGTCCGATTTTGTTCCCGTGTGCGCCGCTTCTCCTCCCGGGACTCGTTCATCACTGCCGGATCATCAAACTTCCGTTGCGGCACGTTCCGTCGTCGCCCGTCAAATCCGCACAAAACGAAGAACGACGGAGGGTCGTCGGGCCGTGTTCGTTTGGCCCATACCCTCCGCGTTAGATATAAACAATGGGAGAATTTTTATTCCACACAGGAAACAACAATTTTAATTAATTAAAATTGTTCACAAATCCGGTTCTTTAACTTTTTAAAGAAACATTTACGGGAATAATAAAAAGGGGTAAATCCAAAAATAAATTCCCTACCTCGTAGTCGTCGCGCTGGTGAGCGTTCTTCGCGGAATTGCTCGTCACAGAAGGTGGAGATCATCGCGTCGTTGCGGAAGGGCGTCGCGTCGTCGCAGAATCCGACGTAGCGTCGACGAACTCGACGGACCAAGAAACAACAGATTTTAATTATAAAATAATTAAATCCGTGTTTCTTTTTAAACCACAAAGAACTTTTAGAAGAAACCCGAAATCACTCACCTCAAACGGTTGGTGATCGGAGATCGGGGCGGGGAATAACGTCTCGGATTAGAGCGTCGTCGATTTCCACGGATAACAGCGTTCTTCGCGTTCTTCGCGTTCTTCGCGTTCTTCGCGTTCTTCTCGAAGAATGATGATGGTTCAAGGATCCTCTCTCAACGGGTAAACTTTCAAAAGACTGGTTGGTCTTATTTTATTATTATGCCAACACACGAAAAAGGGTAAATAACGACCCATCAATTCGTTTAATTAATTAAACGAATGAAACAGCTCATTTAATTTACGAAATAAACCGCCCAATTAAATGGTCTGTTAAGAAATTAAGAAAACGCGTCAGCTGACTTTCATAATGACGGGTTTTCGCCAGTGCGTTACTTAGCAGAAAGAAACAGTGGGGCTCGTGCGGGCCCCACCTCACAAATATCCTACCGAGGGGGTAGGATATTTTCTGGATAGCATCCTATCCGGATCAACTCAGTTTAAGCCGTCTTTAAGTGGCTTCAAGTGGCTTCCAAGTGGCTTAAGTGAAATAAATTAAAGTTGTCGCAAAATTATTTTATTTCTTAACTTTAAGCCCGAAAATTAAAAACCAAACCCGAGCAAACACAACTCTGGAAGAGGCTTTTCTAAGCGAATACCGGCGCTGCGATTTCATCGGTGCCCTCAGAATTCGATTCCGAGCACCGGTTCAAAAGTTAGAAAAACCCGCTCGTCCGTTCACTGAACATACTCGAGCCAAACTTCGGAAAATGATTCCGGGCACACGGGGCCTCGGAATCAGGTGCCTTCAGAAACTGTGTTCTTGTAAAATTCCAAGGAAAATTAAGAACAAAAAATTCCTTGAAATTTACGGGTCTTTACATTTTAAAATAGAATAATAAAATTAGAAATATGAAACTATTGAATTTGTTCAAAAAAATTGTTAATGAGGTGGAAAATAGTATACATCATAAAAGTAAATTATTGAAAAAATTAAAATTATATGAAAAAGGAAAAAATATTATAATAAATTATACACTTATTTTATTGATTTAAAATGGATTTTAAATATTCGTGTCCCTATAATTGTTTCCCATTTTTTGAGGAACCATACAACGAATATTACATGCCTTAAATATTAAGCTATCATTATTTACCAATGATTCCATAATATTCATATATATATATATGGGTACATCTAAACGACATACTATTAAGCCATTTTCTTCAAATTTTCTCATATATATATTCAATTTTTTTCTTTCTATATCTCTGTATAACATTATTATGTCTCTAATAAACATTAGTGAACATTATCCCTCCACTTCAGTGGATATTTTTGTGAGAAATCACAAGATATTGACATATGTATTACATCATTATAAGCCATTTCATCTAAATATTCAGCTTCAAAAAACTTCAATCCATGTTAATAAAATTCAAAAAATACAATTACTATATGAATATTTTATTATATTTATCTAAACAACCATTTATATTTATATTTATTCATTATAAAAAAACACAAAAGTTGATGGTGCATACGTCTGGACTTCCGCCTCCATGAATCGACCACTTTCTATTTCCGAGGCACTTCAGATGGTTGGTTTTAAGGATAAAACTGTTGAATAAATATAGAGTGAAAAATTTATTTCTGAATATTTAATGTAAAATTATTATTTAATTTCTATAACTTTATTTTATTGAAAAATAAAAATGTTGTCATGCATACACATAGATACCCACCATTAAGAAAAACATTATCTATTACTCTTAATAACTGAATATTTATGGTATTGAGAGTATAAATAATAAAATAATATTTTATTTATACCATTATAATGGTTTTGAAATTGTAAATCATTCCCCAAATTTTTATATTCTTTTAAAAAAACAATAATATATGTGATATATATAACTATCGTCACTATAGTGTAAATTTTTCTTCATTTATCTTCTTTATTTTCAATATATACACAAAACATATTATATCTGTATAAAATATTTAAGAAATATAAATGTAAATTTTTTTATCTTTCTAATGATTTAGTGTCAAAATAAACATTTTATAACAAAATTTAGCAATGAAGTTATGGTCTATCCATGTCTATATTAATCTAACCACTTTCACAAACAATTCTATAAGGCCCTATCATGTATACACATTAAATAAGAAATAATGAAATTAATATATTTTAATAAGTAAATAATAATTGTTTTTCTATTAATTGTATAATATTTATTTCCCATAATATTAAAATTTCATCTCCATTTCCTAAAATGACTAAATTAAGGTGACAACGATTCCACTTTCATATTTAATAATTAATAATTAAGGTATGGAATGATAAAATAATAAATTAACATAATATATCTATTAAAGTACCTTAAATATTCTAGAAATCATGATATTTAGTAAAATAATAATGATTGACAATATTATTCAAAACAATTCAAAACAATCAAGATTACTCACACACGATTTAAAAAATTTGATGTAACTAACCAATTTATTTGTAGAGAATAATTTGACTCAAAAATTAATTAATGTTATACATATTAACAATGTAACGAAATAGTTAATAAAGTAGTAATTTTATAATATATTAGAATCAATAATAGTAGTTGTAGCAGAAAAACATTTTATTAGATAAATTTTTATATAAATTTTAGTTTTTAATATCATGTTTTATAATCCAAAACAAATTAAAAAACCAAAATAAACTAAAAATATTGTAATTTAAATTTTTTTTACAAACCAATGATTAAACATTATGGTATTTATATTAATAATGAAATTTTCAAAATTTAGTATAATGGTTTTTCATAAATAGAAGACATTGATAAATTAGTACACAATTTTAATTAAAATAATAATATGATTCAAAGACATATTATTCCACAAAATAAACTTTTATTTTAATTTGATAAAAAAAATAAAAAAATCCCCCCAATCTTGTAATATTTATTTGAAAATTTGTAATTAAAATTTTAAAACAAAATATCAAAATTATAATAGAGAAACTTTTCGGGAATTTTTTAAAATGATTAAATTTTCATTATATCGTGAAACATTTCAATTTAGAATTAATCTATGAATTTAATTTATAGAATATATTAGATAAAATTTTCTATTAAATGGTTTGAAATGTATCATTAGTTATATTATAATTTTTTAACCTCATTTAGGTTATTGAAATCAATTATATATTCAATTTTAATGTATAATAATTTTATACCTAAGAAATCATTTTCTTTGGAAAATTGTTTTGTCTTCACGTATACATGATTTTTTAAAATTTAAATTATTCAAATATTTTTTTTAGATGTGGTGACATGAAATGGTGTCCCAATCCATGCCCTAGAAGGAATTTATTAAAATCAAAATAAGATGTGTTACAAATTCGAGGTGTAATGTACTTACACCACCAGGGAGTAATCTGGGGTACATGATAAAGGAATTCAACTATACGAAAGAAAAAAATGTAGCCAGGCAGAAAAAAATCCATATAACTTGTCCTCCACCAAGGCTTAAGCATTATCATGAGACAAGTAAAACACAAGCAGAATATAGTGTAAAAACATGAAGACAATCAGGACAACAGCCTCCAATATGAGACATCATGCTGGAAATCAATCAATCAAAAGTCCTTCCAAATAGCATCTAGTTTAAATGCTCATTATATGAGCACAACAGTGTTACTTCCATTTGAGACTCTAATCCGTCACCCAAGCACTTCCTAATGATTTAGCATGTTCACATTGAAGTCATCTTTCAAGGTGTTCCATATCACACCGATCTCTTCATCAAAAAAACAAAAAAAACTGGGAGCCTCCCATAAAAGTCAGGTGATCTCTTTGAAGGAAAATCAGATAGAGAACTCCAAATAAAAATAGCAACCAAACAAGAAGATAAACAGGAAAGCATGATAGGATCCCGAATCGAAATGAGTGAGATCTGCACTATGTTGATCCAAAAGCCTCATCTCATACTCAATCAGAATACCACTGACCAGATCAGAACCAGTTCCAAGAAAGAATATAATATAACCCAAATAGCTCAGCAACAAACCAGTATATAGAAGCCCATGACAACTAGAAATGAAGAGAGTAAAATGTCCAGCAAAGAATGAACCATGTTAGTGGCCTCAAAAAACCAAAAGAAAGCAGTCTTTTACTGAAAATCCTTTGAATTTATGACAGTCAATAAATCTGGAGAATAGGACAGAAAACTCTAAAATAGGGTTAATTAAGAAAAAATCATCAATCATGTCAGATTCAATTTGATTTGCTGTTCATCCTTGATTTTTCAATGGAGATGGATCTTTTAATATAAAGATATTGCTCCTTTGAAATATTACCTTCCTGAAGCTGTTGCTGAGAAATCTCCTGTTGCCTATCCATATGCTTGATCCACTCCATAAGATCATGTTCATCAAAATGTGGCGAAAAGTAGTACAGAACAGTACTAGAAAATGATTCTTGAGGCTTATCCTGAGGATCATTAGCAGTTTCTGTTTTGGGAGTCTCAACATGAGGCTTCTCTTGGGAAGTTTCTACTTGCTCAGCTTTAGAGATGTCCACTGATCAAGTAACAATGGTACATTCTATGTTTGATTAGTCTTTGCGTCTTCTAGTCTTTCTTGGACGTGGAGTGATGTAGCCATCCTCATATACCAATGGTTTTTTTTACCTTTTTTGGTCATATTATTGAAGAAAGATTCTTCCATCTGAACAGATTTGTCAGCTTCCTCAGCATTGGAGTCTAATACATCATGATCCTCTTCCCCTGAATTTTCTTTAGGTAGAGAAATATCCTTTTGTTCATGAAGGGGAAGGGGAATCTGAGGTTTATTTTTCTTATAAGCGCTATAGTTCTAGGATCCAATAGGTTCAATCCTAGAGGGAGAAATCACATTTTCAATAACCACATTAGTAAAATCTGAAAGTTGATTTTCAGAATTACGAGCATGATCCAATCTACTCGCGCAAACTTTTTGATCAACTAGAGCCTTATGACCTTTTTCAACCCAGGTGGGTTTTTTAACCTTGGGACAGCCCTGATTCTTGCTACAGAAATTAGAGGGATGGCCAAGCCTGAGACAGTTATGGCAATAGTCAGGCAATCTCTCATATAGAATCTCCTGAGATAAACCATGTTTACAACTCTAAATCAAAATATGTGAAGGAAAGTGTTTTGAAACATCCAATTCAATACAAATTCTTGCAATAGAAGTCCTAGAATGAGATTTTTTGGCAGAATCAAGTCTCAATGGATTGACAATGAGCTTAGAAATAGGAAACAATGCATTTTGATTAAAGAGGTGCAATGACAGTTCGAAAAAACACAACCAGATTGGCACAACTGGCGATTCAATGTGCGGATCAAACTCTGGATTCCATTTTAAAACTTTCATAAAAAAACCACCAAAAAACCATGATCTACGGACCCATAATCTATAATATTCAGCTTCAGTACGGAATCTAAAGATTATATGAGTAGAATTTACGAGTCCTATGTTAATACCCGAAAATCCCATGGATTCAAGCGCAGAACGAAATAGATAAAGGTTATGATGACATAAAAATCACAACTCTAATATAAATTCCATATTTAACCATTATAACATTAAGGTATTGTAAATGATCCATTTTGGATATGTTTTACTAAGATATTTAAATGGAATTTTTGGAAAAATCTGAAAAATTAAATGTGTACCACTCAAACTCAATTATCAATGTCCCCCTATACAATCATGTTCAGACTTCTATTGTTTTTTGGATAAGAAAACCCTAACCCAAATAAAATATATACTTCCCTACCTATGCTCCAGTTGAATTATATTTATTAAGAAACCAATCCGTTATGACATATGGTATGAATCGAATGAGTTTCTTGGTAGAAGAGGAATAGTTATTAATCATGTGTTTTAATTTTATTTATTATTTAAACGCATTATAATAGTTTTAAACTATGATGATATAATAAAAATATATCTCTAAATTACTTATTTTTTATCTTGTTATTTTCATATATTTTTTTGAAACCCTCTTCCATGAAATTGCAAAAGAATACTATCAATCATCTATACGGAGGACTACAACCTCGCAAACCAATATAATTATTTTCATATCACCACCTATCCAGAATGAAAATAATAATGGATTTAATACATTAATATTATATTTATAACCTAATTTTACTAATTGAATCTTAATATTACATCAATCATTTTACTTTACAATCTTTTGGAAAATGATAACATCACTCGTGCGTATGAGTGGATCACCACCTCCACATGGAGATGTTATATGATATTAATTTTATTTTTAAATTGATGATAATAGGTGTCTATTTAAATTATATTTAATAAATATATGATTTATAAATTATTTTTAAATGGGAAATAATATTTTACTTTATTTCATTACATCGGTCAAGAAAATGGAAAAACAATTATGCATATACATAACCTACCATCTATGCCATTGGTGTAATTCATTTATTTATCATTATGTTTATTGGATGACTCTATATATTTATATAATTAATATCATTGAAAATCCATTTCTCATATGAGTATGATAATTTTCCAAGGAATACATCTCAAAAAATATAAAAGGTAAAAACCGTTAGTGATCACATTTGTTCGCTCAGGTTGCCTCATGTGAAGGCCAACCTGCATACCCAGAACCATTGTGTGGGATTGATCTGTACGAAATCAATATCATGCTTATATACCCTAAATATTTAAATAGTGAAAATATAACTAGTGTTATGATGTGTTCTTGAATCAGTTAGATGATTTACCTATATGAAAGAACTCTTTTGCATAGCGTTTCGAAATTTCATAAAAAGTGGGGAATTAGGTTCCTCTTTTAACAGGATTGGAAGAAACAAAAACAATATAAGATTATTTCTTTCTATTCCTTTACCCAAGTCTTTAAAATACCCCTAGGTATCTCTACAAGCCCAAAAGAAACTGGCAATTAATGAGATTCAATTGATTAGTGTTTCCCCATGCCTTAAAAGTTAAAATAACAACCTAAGGAGTCACATCCCTTAGTCTAAAAGTACTATAGAGATTCCCCCATTCCAAGAAAAAACATAATAAAGACCCTTCCACAGGAACCTAAGATATGAGTTGTTGGTCTGAGCATGGATTCACCCATTTTTGGTTTCCATGGTTTCCCTTCATCTATGTTCACTAATGTAACACCATGATATTTTAAAAGATAAAAAGTATATTTGATAGTTTAAATACATTATCATTTAGTGAATGCAACACTGATACTTTTATGTTCAATAGTGTATTCATCACACAACACAGAATTTAAACATCAAATGATATATATTAAAATTATAGCATAGTTGTATTAACCATGTTAATGAACATGATTAAAAAAATTATGGGAAAAATTAACACAAACACACACACCTAATGAATTTTTTGGTTACAAATTTAATAATAATTAATATAAAGTTCTTTGTGAAAATAAAATAAAAACATTTTCTAATAACCCATTTAACACACAAAATTGTGCTTTACAAAAATAACATAATATAATTTTTTTTGAAATATATTAATGAAATATATATATATATAATATTAAATATAGTATTTAAAATTCATACTATGAGAAAAATGGTCACGATAAATACATATTTCTCTAAACCTGTATATATTTTTTCCAAAAAAATAACAATTTCTCACATTTTTTTAGATCATTTATTTAATAAATAATTTTTAACACTTTAGTGAAATTATTTTGAGATAATGATATTAGTTTTTGTAATTGTAATATCAAAATTTACTTTCTGTGGAATTTTGGCTTTTTATAGAAAAATAATTTTTTTAGCGAATAGCGAAAAATATAAATATTTTAAAAGAAAATGTCATTTCATTTAATATAAATAGTAATTTAGATGTCCCAATATTTTATCAATATGATTTAATTTAAGAATTTTATTATTTAGTTATATTTAATCAGTGAAATTAATTTTGAATCAACTATATATTGGTTTTCAATATATGTTTCTTTTCTATGGATTAATCAGTTTCGAAAAAGAATAAATGTTGTCTCAATGAGTTATGATAAAATTAATTCTATATGTACATTATATTTTTTTTGTTCTTGTACATTTTATAAATGTGGGGTCTACTAGATTTCCCATCTTAAGAATGTTACATACTAAACAATTAGTGGCCCATATAGCACCATGTATTCCTATTACATCTTAAAAAGGGATGGACCATATTGATCTCGGTAAGCCCGTTACATCATCAATATGTGGTGTCCCATATAGTTCCAAGTGAGAATTTTATTGAATTTATTATGGGTTTACCGAAATTGTGCTCCAATTAATTTTTTAATGATTGTATTTTAGTTAACATATATGTATATTATATTTAAAAAGTGGTTTGAAAGGGTTTTATGATTTTTAAGATCTATATTATCAAAAAAGTGTTTTAATTAATTGTTATTCCTTTAATATGTTTCTCATGATCAACATTCATATCACATTGTACATGATTATTGATTATTTTGAATCATTACCTTTCAAAGTTTTCATATATAATGATCTAGATATTGGTAATCATGATTTATATATTTGTTCACTCATACAAAATGATTTTGTGGTCATATACTTATTTAGTTATTATAATCATTATTGAATTTCAAATTATAATGAACATGTCTACCCTTACAGAGAATTAAATCTCTCCTGTCATATAATTACTTTCCATCAAGTTATAAATAATGAGGTTAAATTAATTTTGTCATGATGGGATTTAATATAGATGATGCTGATGACCTTATTTTTAATAAGAAAGGATGGGTATAATGGTAGAATATTTTCATCTTAATGATTTAGTTTTTTTATGAATCAGAGTCTAAATGAGTTGTTAGTAAACCTATAATGCTCTAAATCATAAATATAAATGTTTAGGTAAGTGATGAAATATTTCTTTTTGATGTTGATTGTTTTTTTTAAACTAGTTCTCATTATTTTTCTTGAAAGATAAAAATTTAATTAATTTGAATTGAAGCCCAAATCTGGGAGTTCATATTTGAAGAAAATATATTAAAATAATCACATGAAAGGGGTAAAATCCATTTCCATTGGGAAGAACTTGGTATATGTATTAATAATATTCCTAAGACCCACATCGGTGATACCCAAACTAATTTTCCAAGGCCTCAACTAAGTGACACAAAATATAGTTGATCGGGACCACACATTGGCAAGAAAAACTATTTTCTACCCATGCCTCTCCCAGGTGATTCTAATATAGTCTACCTAGGTCCCCCCTTAATGAGCTTACAACCGAGATAATTTTACATGATTAATGGAAGGGAATCTATGTCCAAGTATGCCTCATCATAATGGGACCATGATAAGAGCTACTCCAAAGCCTCTACATTTGTATGATTAGTGAAAAATGATAACAAGCATACCATCTCAAATAAAAATACCTATTTTAATTGTATTAAACCATTTTACAACATAATTTTTAGGATCCTAGAAGTGATATCAATTATATATTACCATGATAATGAGGATCGAAACCTTATTGACAATGACAGGTCCCCACGGTTATAATACAGTAGAGGATACTAGAATATCTTACACTCATCACTCTTCCTGACTACTCTGATAGGGATCCATCCACATCTACCATCAATCTAGGAGATAACATCACCTTAACGAATTTCTCATGGTCTAATCCACTATAAGTTCTTGGGAAGAATTCCTATTCTTTTGTATCCTCACCCTTTTTAAACAAAGGATGAAAGAGATTTTATGGGTTTCCATATCATTCACATCTTCTTTTTCTGACATCAAACACGACTCAGATAGGATAATAGTTTAGTGATGATTATTTCATCAGCATGATTAGAAACCATTTTTTGTCTAACTATTTGTAACTCCAACCCATCCAAACAATGTGGGATTTGATTCTTATATAAATATTATACATTGGCAGCCTCCCGGAGGTAATACTCAACTCCCCAAAAACATAATAATATTCATTGTTCCTTATTCCTAGAGAGTTCATATCCAATATGGAGGTTATATCCTTTATAGGAAAACATTCTATTTTGGAATAGGTCACAAACCATCCTTTTCTAGTCAAATTAATTTTTGACATCCATTCTAAATAATTATAAACTACACAAAATGATCCTCATCAAATGAACTGAAATGTAATGATGTGTCCCATTATATGGTATAGAAATGTGTGGTTCATAACTCCATTCAAAATGATATATAAGAAGAACATGTCATATGTATGATCTTAACATCAAAATATTTCCCATCGTCCTAGAAAATGGAAATTTCAGAGTGACCTAATATGTAAACTGAAACTAGTATCATGACAATAGAAAAAATAGGAATATATAATCCATAAAAAATGACACGATAGATGAATATCCTATAATATATATAAATATCTCCATTAATTAAGAACCTTATATATATATTTTTTATTCTAAAGACAATACATTCTAATCATTATTATTAAGGTAAAGGTGACCTAGTATATATTTTTGATTTAATAAAAATAAAAAATATTTTTTAAATATATAAGACAGTCCCATAGTATAAAATAATTACCCCAAAATTTTTGATGTGCCCAAATATAAATACACCCCACAAATGTGAGCCCATTTATAATTTTGGAAACATTTCCAATGACTGCCTACCATTGGACGACAGGTTCACGGTCATCATGAATATGATTACCGTTTTTTGTTTTTGGTTATGTGAACAAACCACAATTAAAACTGACCCATCAAAATAATTTTAAGAAAATTGTATGCCTAATGTGAATATTTATCCAACATGGTAGTATTTAGCACAAGTTAGGCCCCATTCAAGATCTCACAAAATTAATAAATTCCAAAAAAAATAATCTATAAAATTTATTACACGAGTGTTCTTTTATTGAGATAATTATTTGATGAAGTTGTAATGTTATTATAAGTAATGTAATCCCAATAATGTTAAAAAATAAAAAATTTAAATCTAATGTATCCATTTTAGATAAAAATAATCTAGGTATCATCAGGTTATCAAGTTAGATCCTCATCTAAATTGGGGGCACATTCACCATACAAGTATCTACTACGTCGGTTCTCATATACATTGTTTATGACATTCCAAATTAATGGTACCGTCCCAATATAGAAATACACTAAAAAATTTGTCCATCACATGAAGAACCACTAACCATACCCTCAACTATGACCGGAGGACCATAAGTCAACAACACCTATTGTTCTCTTCAACCTTTTCGAATTCATTTCCCCAGAATATAGTAATAAGATCATACCTTACCTCTATGAAATTGACAACAAGGCCATCAATGGACTCATCTCAAAAACAAATTATTCTTTAAAAATGTATCCTCCCAGAAAAACCCACATCAAATGAAACACAACAGAATGTTCTTATCCTGATATGGACGTCTCTTAAGAAGATATGGCTTAGTTTACTAAGACACAAGTATCATGGATTACTTACTGGGTGTGATGATCAAACAACTAAGAACATATTGAAATTATGGATATAATCATATAATTTTACCCATATTTCATTGACACAACCTATGATATTACATATATTCCTACTCAAAAATATCAATTCTACCAAAAAAAATTGAAAGAAACCCGAGAATCCTTCTAGCTTGCCCCTATTGTAAACCAATGACACACCCATGTCTATGTGGTTGCACCACAAGACTGTCAGTGTACCTCCAAATTAAATTTAATGAATGTGAATAGGAACATCCCTTCCATATCCTTGGATGCTTTATAAATTCTCATTATAGAAGTGAAATTTGACCAATCTATCATTATAGTGACGTAAGGGATGTGTATAACCTTGATCACATTATAAAAAAAATTTCATGATAAAATTAATTCGATAGCCATGGTTAATAGTTGGTAATATGAATCACCCTTCGCAAGTGGTGTAGTCTATTGGCATAATGAGAAAGTAACTCTACAGTAGAGACACATTCGAACTCTCATATATGAGATTCAGATGAATAATTTTTCAATGAAAGTATGACCATATTGGAAAAACATCCCAATTACAACTATTTATTATTGGTTCACTTAGGTGGATGTTCTAGGGAAGGTATATATCATTGTGAACACATAGAGTTTTATCATAATTTTTTAATGGGAATAAATTAATCACCCATACCCAATCCTATACATGGAAATTCTTATCCATAAAACAATATTTTAGCTACCCAGGGGGAAAAAGCCAATAATGAAATCCCACACGCAGAATTGCAAAATTACATAGGTGCCTCATTAAGATGATTTGCTGAAATATGTTGTACATGATGACATGGAAATTCAATGAATGGTTTCCAAGACCCTAATGATCCTTTACCAAATTATAGAAGTATCATTCATAGTTAAAATGTTCTACCTCACAATGTCACTATCATCATACATGAAGGTCCTCAATAAAATATTTTCTATAAAGGGTCTAATATTTTGTCATAATTTTATTGTTCATTCTGTCCAATATCTTAGTAAATACTATTGTGGACCTCCTCATGGCTATAAAATAAAATATAAAAGAGCACATACCTTTGATTTTATATACTTTAAGGGCACTCAAAAGGTAATTATTTATTTCATCATGGATTTCCTTCCATTTATGAATAAATATTAAAAAGTATATCATATTAAATTATTATTGGGATAATAGGGATAGTCTTTTCGGATACCTTGTCATTAACGTGGGTCATCATGTATCTACCAAAGGACATTATGAGTCAGTAGTCATCCTCTCGAGAACCTCAATATCAATTTAATTCCATCAAATTGGATAATATTCTCATTGACCCCTTTATATACAAAAAGAAAATCCATGAGACAACCAATACATTCCCAAAAATTGAAGGAATAATTAATAGAAAAATAATGTAATATGTTACATAGTATATGAAGGTTTTCAAATGATAATATAATTGTTATGGTTTTCCCCATATAAATTTCTCTGTTTTAAATTCATGTTTTATTGTAAGAATAATGCATGCACAAAATAAATATGATTCACTATAAAACTCTACATCAAATGAAAATGATGATCTCCCCATATGAGGGGTATGTAGACCACATTATGTTAATAGGATAACGTCATTGAAAAACCTCTTAGATTCACTTCAAAGCTAAAGGATTCCCAAAATCATGAAATAATAAGAAGTATATTACACTCACATTACTTAAAGTGTTTCAAGAAATACATTTTATTATTTTCAATTCAGCGTCTAGTTTCTATAATAGGGTATAGGGTTAATACAGAGATTTCTATTTCATTCAGATATCTGATCTGAAAAATATACTAGATGTTCAATTACATATTGATATTTAACTAACATATCTATAATATGGGATCCCTTATAATTAATTATTGTATTTTATATATTAATTGACCCTAAAAAATTCACCTGAATCTCAGGCCTGATCAGATTAGGATACCTAAATACTCAAAAATGTGGAATCCGATTATATAATTTATGTTTCTCACTTATGGAAATCCAATGGCTAGATAATACTGAATTTATTTTAAGATATTGTCTTATATGTATACCATGTATTAAAAATTTATCATACATGAATGAATGAGAGAATGATGTAGAGAACCTATATAGAGGCAGTGACCAACATAATATTGGACCACCATCATCCGACACCACTTGAGGAGTTTCAAACATGACATGTCTCTTCAAGGACGATAAATATGAGACAGGGAACGAAAATAATGAAATTTTTGAAACATCATCCCATAAGGATGGGGGAATTTTTGGCTTCAAATCCTCTTGAGTTGAATTTAGTATATTTAAAATTCATAGGAACAACATAAATGGATCATGTCATTTCCTTCTGCCCCACGACTGGTTTCTATAATAAAGAGAATATATGATGATGTTCTATGGAATGTCATTTTATGTTACACACTACCATGAAAATAAAAAGTAATCCCTGAAGGGAAATAATATTCTAATCAATATTAACATAACAATGTTATTTATTTGGCATAAAACTATTCAATATGAACACAATACATTATGAATATGTCATGGGTCCAATCAACCACATATAATTCTAATACCAATACTACACCTACAACATATTATTAAACCACAATCATTATCAACACTACTCTTATAGAATCTACAATTGATGATTCTGATATAGAAGAGTGAGAAGATTATGTTCCCATTTGGAACATGGTCCACACATAGATAAATGAATAATATGCGTGTACGAGCAATCAAAATCTCATTAAGAACAAGGGGGGTTTTATAAATGTTCCATGAACATCCCCTTGATGACAATCCACCAAGGATGATGGTAAATGAATTTAAACATAAAATCATCTTCTAGAATATTTCAAATTAGTCATGATAGAGGAGAGGTGTAAACAATATAATATTGACATGCAGAAACAAAACAAATTAAATGAAGAATTACTACGTTGAAATATTTCTATTGGTTATTTCTATCATATCGATAATCATCCCACCCACTTAGATGATACCCCTAAACAATAAGTGATCTCTATATTAAATTGAGTGGATCTATATGACCCTGTAAACCATGGGAATAAAAATAATTTTTATATAGAAACAATCATAGTAGGTCTTAATGAATTCCATATATTTTGTGAAAACATGAACAAAACAAGGAAATCAATAATTTGATAACCCATGATGGGTGTTAATTTTGCTGTTGGTGGAGCCGATTTATCATGAAATAACTATTGGTTCACCCATTCAGGATCCTTATCAAAAAAACGCCCCAATGGACTTATAAATAATATTGAGTAATTGGAAACCCATTTACAAGTTGTAGAGGAATTGTTCACAATAGTATCAATATAAAGGAAGCCTTAACCTGAATGGGTGAATGTGACACTTCCCATTATACACATTGTGATCTATAGATGTCCCATATTTAATGGATTGGGTGCATCGAGAGAATTATATAACACATTTTATGTCTTTTTTTTATTATATGAAGGGAAAACATGTGCAACATGAAGCGGTTAAACTCAGTTTCTCTGTAAAAAAAATTATGCGCATTCCATCAGGTGGTATACCCGTTTTTAGGAATGACACATATAAGGATTGAAAGATATCCATTGATATTTTCTCATTCAATTTGGATGAACAATATCTATGAAAACAATCCTCATACCTTAATATTAGAAACTAAAAGGGAGTATGTGGGTTTCAATTTTTGATTCTAGGTGGAATGGGCTGAATTAGTCCCTAAATGTACAACTATCCCAGGAATATTTATTATCCTTATATAAATAGAATATTGATGATGAGTTTCAAACATCTCTCATCTATATAAAATATATACAAGGGATTTAGGATTGGATTGTGTTTTTTCAGAATTTTTATGATACAATGTCATAAACAGAGGAATAGTCCAAACAAATTCCATCTTCATAAAGGATGGGAACAAGGAATGTAGAGGCTATCTCAATGATGTTTAATCTGGAATCTATGTAAGATGCATCACTAAATCCTACACCATGTCGTGCAGTTCCCCCTCTTAGTAATCAACAAAATCACCCTCCACATTTGGAAGATTATGATGGGATAAAAGGGAAATAATTTCAACATGTATAAGAATAATTATTATTCATTTTGGGATGAAAAGTTCCCTAGATAAATCATAACAACTTGCAGAACAAACTATAAAACCTTTCAAATCCCAATATTCATGGTCATGATAGTTTTAATGATCTCCAAACCCATTTCCTAATTCATATTAATCTATGGAACACCATTTAGCTATGATTTTTTCTTAGATCTAAATAAAAAATAGTGGAAAAAATGTGAGTGATATTGGGAAAACCACCAATGTATGTGTAATGCATTTTTACTACTACCCAACCATAAAAGGAGAATCTCAAGATGATTATAGAAAATATTTTTTAAATATCAATGATTGGATGAATAATAAGATTGTTGATAAAATATATATCATCATCGTGAAATGGTTGAATCAACCAACTATACACCCAATTTCTCCTTCAATAATAGGACCATTCTGATCAGTGCTGTAGTTTTCTACGAACTGGTCCACTAAGAAGCAACATAATCAGAGTTAAATATGTCATGTATCAAAATATAATCATAGTTTTTTGAAAAAAACATCATTGAATCTCTCAGAATTCATGCATCCGTTATTGATGAAACATTCACCATCCCACCATATGATACCATAAGACATGACCCACCAGAAAATATCCACACCATATAAAGAATTAATATTACGTTCTGTTATTTTAATTAACATAACAGACCCTTTTTCTAATGAAAAGTATGTATATAATCCTAATATTATTACACCTAATTTGGGATTCATATATAGAAACTGAGAGTCATGGGGATGGAATATTCATGAAAGAACTAAATATTAATTTAATATATCTTCTAGATCATTTTGTACCACCAAAACATTTTTGAGATCAATCTAGAAGCGAAAATACAGTGAGGGATGTTATAAAATGTATCCATAGGGTCACCCCTAACCCAATTATCCCAGATTATGAAACATAGTTGATGTAATTTTCCAAACAACTATGGTTAGAAGTACATCCTTTTATCTCTGAACCACCAGATACAAGAGTGTCATCTACTCCATTTCTAATTATAGATATTCATACATCAAATACTTCAACTCCAAAATAACTTTTGAAATCACCTCCTCATACTGTGAAAGAATAATCTTTAGTCTTGAAGAAGTCAATTTTAATTAAATGGTACCAGGTGTGAACTATATTTTTGATCTTAGATGCTATATATTTGTCAGGATATTTCTATAAAGAACTCATAGTTGATTTACATAAAACTCATGAGATTTAATATGAGGTTCCTACTACCGATATATGTTAGGAAGAGATATATCATGTTGAATTTCATTTTATTATCCCATTCAGAGAGATATAAAATGATTTCATTGTACAGGGCCTCATCAGATCCATGTATGTGTTTGGAATGATAAATTCCATTGATATCTCATGGTATTTCATTAAAAATGGACAAGGATTCAACCACATTCCAGTATCACCACTTCATCAACTAGTCAATATCAATTCCCTCCAATATAAACATATATATCATATTATGATTATAAAAACTGTGTGAAGAATACATTGGGTTGAATCAATTTAAAATGTTAGTTGGGGGACCTCATATCCCACTCATATTTGTTAGTAGTTTAGAATATAGAACCATAAATTTTCTTATCAGAAGGCCTTCATGGGAAATAATCTTACTTTACCCTTATCGTACCTCCAATTTCTCAAGTACTACATTAATTAAAAATTGGTATGTTATGTGGCGATAAATCCATATTTCAATCCTGAGAATAGTATGATATTGATTAAGGACTATAATTTGGGTAATGGAAACAACCTATGGTTGAATGTGTCATTCTATAAACATATACAAATAGTAGATAATTAACATCATCCAATACATTAAAATATATTAGTGAAAAATATATGAATCTAATTAGTCAGATCAAACATATGAGTCCTAAATTTAGCTACACATTTAATAAAATCCATGATGCATATAAGGACCCGACCATAAACATTGCATAATCCTAAATTAAATAAATAATTCACATTGATGATCTTTTTAGGATTAGAGGTTTAGAGAAGTAGGAAAAAAATATTACATATCAACTTGAAAATTACATGTACACACTACTACCTAGTATCCATTTTTTTATAAAATTATAACTCTTAAAAAGAAACCTGTCTAGTTCCATGCTTTCGACAACAAGACTTTTCCATGATCCCATCCTTGACCCTATTTATCTTTAAGACCAATATAAAAAATTTCAAAGACATGGGATTAGCATAAAAATCTTAGTAAAGGTTATAAAATACAGAAAGAAAACATTATCCCTTCATTAAATACAAATCAATGAAACCATACTTTATAATCATAAGATACCTTACGAAATCGTAATATTTATGAATAACACACACTATTCATAAATAATAAAGGTATATTATGGCATTAATAACATACTTTCTTTTTACCTATCGCAGCTATATATGGAGTCACATTTGGAATACCCATCATAGTATACTCCCTAAATATTTTAGGATAAACATTAACATTTACCTCCGTAATGTTACCCAATGCATTAGAGAGCTATCTCAAGCTCACCTTCCCTTGGTTTATCATGGAACCAACAAAATACATAAACAATGCCCAAAACCATAACGTTTCCATAACACTTAAAACATTCATAAAGGATATATAACATTTCCACATTACAATCACAAAATATCATTTAATTATTTTTCCATAACCAATGCATTATCAAACAATTTTCAAAATCATTTAAAAAATTTTAAAAAGGTATTTCAGAACCAAAGTGTCTCATACAACATTGAAACTTTTAAATGAATTATCATTTGAAAAAATTAATGTTCATATAAATATATCCTTAAACACATTTTTAAAACATAAACATTAATGAGAATGATTTAGAATAATAAATCATTAAAAATTTTAAAAAGATATATTAGTTAAAGTGTTTTTAATAAAATGAGAGACTCTTAAATACAAATAATTGAGGAATAAGATTGAATCAGAACATTATAATATCATGAGAATAAAAGGATTCATTACATAAAATTTCAAAGGAAAATATATACAAAGTATAAACATGAATTGGTGCATGATGACAATAATGTTTCAATGAAATGTAAATTGAGATGAAATCCCTTATAAAAACCATATCTTTAGATTAAGGATACATAAATTACATAAAATTGTGTGACAAATATAAATACACTCAATATTATTAGATATTCAGTGTAAATCAATCATAGGAAATTGACAGATGATCTTTTTAAGACAAAACCAATGATGTGGATGTTTCACTCAATGAATATAAATTGAGTGAAAATTACACTTATCAACTTTATATCGAGGACTTGAGAATTTATCAAAGGAGTGATTATGTGTATAAAACTTATATCCAAAGAATGGGAAGTAAAAATTGCAACAAAATTTGTTAGGTCCACAAGGCTTAATACCCTGAGAGGGGGGGTGAATTAGGGTATGAATAATTTAAAATTAAATCCCATTGTGATCTTGTTTCACTTTTACGAAAAACACTCTTCTCTCTATTTCCCATTGCATAATATGAAAAGAAAGTAAAGCATGCACAAGACACAAATATTTTTACTTGGTTCACCCTCACTGGGATACATCCAAGGAGCATACACCGGAAATGTGCCGATGTACCAAATCCACTATAATCACACTGTTGTTTACAAGGTTCAGGGTAGAACAATTATATACCAAGGCTCACTGCCTTTATAAGGTTCAGGGTCAGCTCACTGCTTTCCCAAGGGTCACTCCCTATTTCTCTCTCTCTGACTAACTGCTGGTGGAGAGGATCACCTTCTTCCTCTTCCTTTGTTCACTACTCTAGAAAGGATCCACTCACAGTTTTTAGACTTGTAGGTCTCTTCATTATCACTAATGAATACATCCTATGTTGTATTTGGATGCTCTTTTGTAGTCCAACTTTCACCCGTAGTTGAATATCACATTGCACCGAAGGTATCAGGAAATCATTCCACTTCCACGTAGCCATGAATCACTGTCAGGAATCACACTTACGTGGTACCCTTCTCCATGCCAGTGCACAAGTCTCGGTGCACAAGTCAATACTAGCGCGCAAGTCCACCTCAACCACTTGCGTGACACAAGCTTCTGCAACTCTAATCAAGCGCAACACACACCCTTTTACACCCAAAAAAAATTTCACGCACAACCAAATAATTTCAAACTTCATCAAAACTTGGCACACATGTGTCACCAAAACAGTTGCGTGACAGTTCCTTCTTCAACTCAGAACGTTTCCAAATATCTTCCTTCCTCTCCCAGATCACCTTGGGCACACAACAATCACCTATCATGCAACCTCTACTTGCATGACCACACACCACTTGAGCGACCACCACACAAGCACGATGGGAGGTCTGATTTTTCTATGTGTTTAATTCTGAACCAAATGAGAAGGGGTTTACCTATATTTATAGGCATTTGGACACCATATACGATGGCGTGCAAGTCTCCCCTCGGTGCGCATGTTTCAGCGCGTAAGTCTCTGCGGCGCAAATCACTTGCGCGACCAACAATAGAACGTTGGTTCCCCTTATCCCTTTTCCATATTTTGATGTTCTGATTTTTAGAAACATTAGGTGTGAAAGTTTCTTATCCTTAAAGTACACATCACTCAAGTCCCTTTGCCAAATATCACTTGTCTCCGTCGGTCGATTTTCAGGCCCAACAATTTGGAAAACACTGGAAAACTGCGCCACCTTGTATCTGCACTTTTTATACCGCCTCCAGATCATCCATTCCTTTGTTGAAGTTATTGTATCAAACATGGATCTTTAACCACAACCCTTGAAATCGACATGACACCATGAAATCCTCTTTGTCAACAAATTTTTATATCATGGTTTCCTTTGTCAATAATCATGACAGAGATGTCCACTTTGTCAACAAACACAATCACCTCAAAAATTCATCAATGATACCTTGAGATATTTTTTTCCAGCGTAAATAAATAAATATTTATTCAACACATAATCATATCATGACATAATTAAGAATTAGAAGATTAACCCATGTAATGGAAATTGGGTTAAAAGGAACCCTTACTGATTTGGTAACTTATGAAACATACAACCCATTAAATAAGGATCATAAAATGAAGATGTAAATACACATAAATTAAAGTATATTACACAATGAATACAATCATGTGTAGTACATACACCACACAAGAGTAAATAGTGCCTAATATAGCATGAATCTCACGGGAATAAAATGTGAGATGAAAATCCCATACCATGTTGTAATCAATCAATTCGTGTGACCAAAAGTTAATAACCACCAAATTATTCACAGAACTAAATTAATATATATATAATCATGATAATATATATCAATAGGCAGTAAAAAACACACCACATGCAATAAATTAGTGGCAAACAATGGAAATCTCAATTATGAAAAAGTGAGACAAGAAATCCCTTACCTCGTGTCCGACTTGATTTGTTTGTTCCTTTTTCTTCCTGAATAATAGACTAATGTTAATTTCTAAATGATTAAGAAACTTTTTCATGTTTAGTATTCCTTTAATAACACTTATTACCATGTTATAAACAATATTTAATCATTTAAGCTAATAATGTTCGTTTGGTCGATATTGGGTACTTGAGTCAAAAATGGACTTCTTATACTAACAAGTTGTTCATATAATCAAAAGTTCATTATATCCTGAATTTTATTCATTATTTAGATATAATATTTATAATATATTCCATTTATATACAAATATTTATAATTTTACCTAACATTTGGAGGTAAGAAAAGAAATGCACCGTTCATGGAGACGATAAGCTATACGTACGTATGAACACTACATTCAATTATATTTCGTATTTTAATAGATTGAAAAAATAATGATACATAGTTATATTATAATTACAGAATAATATCATATATAATTTCACTAACTCAATCCTTTATATGTCACGCATATGGTATGAACGAGTCATATTACTTTGAGGGGGCGGTAGTTTGCACATCCTCAAACAAAATTATAGCTGTTACTCATAATGGAAACCATGAAGGTATGTTATAAATTATAAATACATAAGAAAAAATAAAAAATAAACATAATATATAACATATATAAATATAGTTTCATCATAATGGCCACCATATGAGGTAGTAGGAAATAATTGAACAATCATCATTTCGTGAGGCGTTAGTTTTCCATCAACAGAAACAGTATGTTCATTACCAATTAGATAGAGGTGTGTGTAAGTATAGTTAAAATACATGCAATAAAAAATACTTGTATATTCAGGATACTGGTGTAATTATAATAGAAAGTAATAAAATGAGTTTAGGGGTTGTAGATGTAAAATAAAAAGAAAATAAGTTAAGAGAAACTGTTACATTTAATTTGGGTAACTCCCTTTGGATTATACCAAAAGGACTTCATGAAGAGACATCTGCCTCAGGTAAGGATTATAAGTGGAATAGAGGGATCTTGAGAGCTTATTTGATCCAAGGTTTTTTGTGCCAAGGGGATTTAGAGGTGTGAGGAATGAGTAAGAAGTGACGGCTTTTTATATGGGGGAGGAGGGGCTCCTTAGGAAAAGTGTGAAAATATAATTTTATTATATAATGATTTTAAGTTTCTAACGGTCCAGATCTCATTTACGTAGAATATAAGATGAATCATGGAAGAAATAAAAACATCCAATAAAAATTGGACTATTTTTTTATATTATATTAATATTAATAATCTTATTTATTTAAATCATTAATTAATGAGGTAAATATACCATCATTTTTGTGTCATAAATAATTTTATTTCTATGATGTCTAAAAATTATAAAAAAATTACAATGATTTAGGAAATATTTTAACAATTCCAATGAATATTTATAGTTGAAATGATAACTTATATAACCACAGGTAAAAATTAATTTACTAAAAGAAATTTGTTTGTGTCTTTTTTGTCGTTACATTATGTTAATTAAAATAGTGTCATTATCATTTCCAAGTGGCTCAATGGGTTCCTAAAATCGAACCAAGGATTCCCATGGTCGGCCATGACTCCAAAAATAATTTTAGTACAAGTGTTAAGTTAATTTTTTAATATTATAATGTTCTTTTTACCTTGAATTACCCTATTTACCTTTTACTACGTCAAATAAAAGTCCAAAGTTACTATTCACCAAATATTATTTTCATCTTATTGAACAAAATTTAACTTACTAATAACAACCATGTATGTTAGATTTTATAAATTCAATCCAAAGAAGTGGTAAAATTTCATTTAAAAGAAAATGTCAGTTTTTAACTACTACTTAGTGGTTTAACTATTCATCAAAATTTGATCTTTTTCAAAAAACTACCAAAAATTCAGCCTAATATATATTTTTTATTCAAAAATAAAAAATCATTTCCATTTTACCAAATTTAAAACATATAAGTTTCATTAATTAAATTAAAAATAATTCTCATTATAAAAAAATTGCGTGTTTTTAAGAAACAAAATCTATCAAAAGATTGACACTTGTTTATGACCAATTTCAATGTGAGATTAATTACAATGACAAAATTTGGATTAAATGGTAAAAATATAATCTAATTAAACATTAAAACCAATTAATAAGATAATAGAACCATAAATATGGTAAAATTAATTTTATCAAAAAAATACAAAAAATTTAACAAAAGTAAATTTTGATGTCCCGATTCTAAAGAAGAATTTTATTTTGTGAAATGAAACATATAAATGTGGAAAAATAGTTATAAATATGGTTCTCCATTAAAAGGCGGTTAATCAACCTTTTAAAGTAAATTGTGTTTAAAATTAGATACATTCAAATTTTTAGCCTCTAACTTTTATTAGATAAATGTAAAAACATTAAAAATATATATATATATATTCATTGTGTAGTTAGTTATGTTCATTAGCAGTTTTACAATGTCTATGTGTTAACTACTATTTAAAATAATATTATTATATTATTAATGTGCAACATAATATTTCAAAGAATCCATTGTTGCGTATCGGGTACGCCATCGAACATAGAATCCACATTAATGTAGAAGTAATAATTATTTCACAAAGATTAATAAATATGAAAAATTTCATATTATTTATTTAGTTGGGATGTTACATCCTTCCCCCTTTTGGGAATTGCGTCCTCACAATTTGGAAACTGGGTTTGGAAACTTCATTAAAATTCCCATGTCAGAAAAGAGTCAGTAAAACCATCAATTTAATGGAATGAAATAAAAGTAAAATGGTCCCCCGAGATAACCCATACTATGGTTCCATGTAGAAAAACATGGATATGGAAGATAGAAAAAATGGTCATGTTCTGATGTGGAGTGATAGAAAAATGATTATAAGAAAGTTAACCACTAGAAAATCACAAACTTATGATCTGTTAAACAGTCTTTGATTACTCAGTAGGAAACGTAAACCAACAAAATTTTTGTTTTACATTACTTTACATCATTTTGAGAAATTCCCTTACTATATTGAATACGAACAAAAGGAAATATAAATACCATCATGTATAGTTTCATCTTTTAATAAGTTTCTACCAAAAACTAATCTTTTCACCAAACAATGTGCATTCAAATAGACTTGGTCAAATAAAAAGCACAAGAATCAACATCCTGAGAATCATATAATCCAAAAAAGATGAACTATATATTTCTCTTGACTTTAAACATCAACTAAATACAAAATGGTTACTACATGGTCATATAATACCAAAAAATGATAATATTTTACTAAAATAAAAACTACTCTAAATCTGCAAAATTTGTCAAACAATGCCCAAAGCTCAACCAAGACCATTCAATAAACAACTGCCCATAAAATTCTTCAAAAGTAATCCAAACTAATATTGAAAGTCAAATCTCATAAGGATTTAATTACATAGTCTTCCAAGATAAATCATAACATTTACCTCTAAATAACATCAGTTACACATAAATTCTCATATTGAAAAGTAATTAACATAATCACATATTCCACATGATTGGTTAATTATTTTCATAAATAATACAAAACTTCATATGTCCACAATAAAAACACGGATTCTTCAAAACAAAAATTTCATCCATTAATACACAATTGAAATCCCATAGTATTCTATCTTCCTTAGGAATATAGAGTTTCCTAAAAATAGAGAACATCTTCCATAACAACCATTATCACTTAATCACCAAATCATTTTCCTATACTACGAATATCCATTTGATAAAACATAAATTCCCAAAATCAAATTATTCTAATCCCATATAATCATTTTACTAAAATAATAAGTCATACTAACTAGGGTCTTCATATAGGCCAGTTGTAGGCAATACTACCTTGTCTCCCTTCTATTATCAGTTCTATTCCTGCAACCATGCCTGATGCGACAGGTTTTCACCCATCCTATTGGTTGTCCTTTTTATAAAACTCAAAAATAACCTTAACATTTCATAACCTCAATGGTTTCATTATTCCTCTCATTTTCATCCCAATGCATTATTTTCTCAACATCATAATTCTTTAAGTCTTATATATATTTTAATTTTTGTTATTTCACCTCCATATTATAAAATTAAACGTTCTCCAAAATGAATAAAATCATACCATGATCAAGGTGCCGATTTGGTTTCATCGTCATCTTGTTCATGTAGGAAGAAGGTCCATGAATTGCAACAATGATTTAAAGATTCTTTATAATCAATATCGTCCTTCATCCAAATACACCTTGAACAACATGGGTCATATGGGTGTTCACAAATAAAAAGTTTTGGAAAATAATCATGTATGACCTATAATTTCAAAACATCTGATAAAACATTATTTCTATAAAACAGTCAGACCGAATTTGAGTTGAATTTTTCAATTAGTGGTCCTTTTAAAATTCCATAGGTATGTGCTGAGAGACAATATTGTAAAAGAAAATATGAATAGTATGAAAAATGGGTCTCTTTCTTCAAAACCTTTTTCATAATCATAATATACTTCCAAATCATCAGATACGTTAAAATATTTGAAAATACATTGATAATATTTACCTTTCTTGAAAAAATAAAAATATTGTGAATATAATATTTGTTTAAATACAACCCATGATCCACGATGATAACAAGGTATAGTGGAGGTGTTTGATATCTCAAACAACATCTTGAAAGTGTGTTGATTGCTAGATAAATTTTCACATTCATCCGAACAAAACTTTGCAATAATTATTGCATGAAAGTCATCGAGAAGAGATAGGAATATCGTTTGAGATCCTCCTCATTCCATTTCTAAATGACTTTCCTTCATCTGAAATATTTATAAAAAAGGATTTAACATAAATAACAGATATAGGTGCAAACCATGTGTCTACTGAAAACTCATAATCTATACATATGCCTAAACTTCCATTTGATACCAACTATAAGGACCGAATATAAAAATTACATAATCCTAAATTAAATGAATAATTCACCTTTAAGATATTTTCAGGTTTAGTGTTTTAGAGAATTATTCCACAACTATTACATATCAACCCGAAAATTACATGTACACACTACTACTCAGTATCCATTAAAAAAAATAAAAACTCTTAAAAGGAACCATTTCTAGTCCCATGTTTCAGACAACATGACATTTCCTTGATCCCATCCTTGACCATATTTATCTTTAATTACTCAAGAAAACATTTCAAAAACATGGTATGAGCCTAAAAAGATCAGTAAGGGTTATAAAATAAAGATGGAAAACATTGTCCCATCATTAAATGCAATTAAATGAAACCATACTTTTCAATCATAACACACCTTATGAAATCATATGATTTATGAATAACACACAAAAATTATATTTCATAATGGTATCTTATGGAATTCATAACATAATTACATTATATCTATCACAGCTACATAGGGAGTCAAATTTGGAATACATGTCACAGTATATTCCCTAAATCTATTAGGATAAACCTTAACATTTACCTCTGTCAGGTTATCCATTGCATTAGAGAGCTATCTCTGGCTCACCCGCCCAAGGTTTATCTCGAAAACACCCATATACGTAAACAATTTACAAATACCATAACATATTCATAGCACTTAAAACAAGCATAAATGAAAGATAACATTTCCACATTTCAATCACAAAATATCATTTAAATATGTAGACATAATCAATACTTTATCATACCATTTTAAAAATCATTTAAAACATTTAATAAAGAGATTTTTCAATCAATAAGTTTCATAACAATTTGAAAATTTTAGATAAATTATAATTTGAAAACATTAATGTTAATATAAATTAATCCTTATATAAAATTTTAAAACATGAGCATAAATGAGATTGATTTATAATAATAAATCTTTAAAACATTTAAAATGATATTTTAGTTAAAGAGTTTTTAACAAAATATGAGACTATTGAATACAAATAATTGAGGAATAACATTTAATTAGAAAATTATAATATCATGAGAATAAATAGAATCATGATATAATATTCCAAAGGATAATATATACACCATATAAAATTTAATTGGTTCACAATGAAAACGATGTCTCAAGGAATGGAAAATTGAGACGCAATCCCTTATAAAAACTGTATCCTTACATTAAGGAAAAATAAATTAAAAAATAATATGTGAAAAATATAAATACCCTCAATATGATGGGATATTCAGTGTATATAAATCATAGGAAATTCACAGATGTTATTTTTAAGACAAAACCAATGACTTGGATGATTGACTCAATGAATGGAAAATTAGTTTAAATTACTCTTATCAAGTTCATATCGATGAATCGAGAATATATCAATGGATTTATCATGGGAATCAAAAGTATATCAACACAAAGGGGAGTGGAAATTAAAACATAAATAAACAAATATTGATTCCACACATAATCATAGCATTCTATAATTACGAATTAGAAGATTAACCCAAGTAATGGAAATTGGGTTAAATGGTTCCCTTACCACTTTTGTAACTTACGAAACATACAACCCATGAAATAAGGAGGAAAAATTGAAAATTTAAATACCCATATGTTAAAGTATATTAAAGAATTTATAAAATCAGGTACATTACATACACCACACAAAAGGAAATAGTGGCAGATATAGCATGAATCACAGGAGAATAAAAAGTGAGATGAAAATCCCTTACCACGTTGTAATCAATCGAGTCGTTTGTCCCAAAGTTAATAACCACCAAATTATTTATAGAATAACATTAATATAAATGGAATAATGTTAATATATATCAATAGTCAGTACACAACACACCATTTTCAATAAATTAGTGGTGAACAATGGAAATCTCGCGGAATGAAAAGTGAGATTAGAAATCATTTACCTCATGTCCGACTTGACTAGTTTATTCCTTGTTTTTCCTGAATAATAAAATAATGTCAATTTCAACTTGCTAAAGAACCTTTTTCAAGTTTATTAGTCTTTTTATGTCACTTATTACCATGTTATTAACATTATGTAATAATTTGTGTTAATAACGTTCATTTTGTAGATATTTGGTACTTGAGTCAGAAATAGACATATTATAATTACATGTTGTTCTCATAGTAAATATTTCATTATATCCAGAATTATATTCATGACTCAGATATACTATATATATTATATATCCATTTTATACATGTATTAATATAAATACATATCATTTGGAGGTAAGAAATAAAATGCACCGTTCTCGGAGACGGTAAGCCGTACGTATGCTAAAACGCTGCATTAATTTATATTTTTTATTTTAATTGAATGAAAAATAAAGATACATAGTTATATTATAATTATAGTATAATATCATATATAATTTTAGGAACTCCATCCTTTATCTATCCCATGTATTGTTTGAACTAGTCATATCACTTTGAGAGGGCGGTAGTCTGCACTTTCTCAAATGAAATTATCGCTTTTAATCATAACGAAAACCATAATGGTATGATATAAATTAATAATACATAAAAATAAATAAAACATAAACATAATATATATATATATATATAATATAAATATAGTGCCATCATAATTTCCACCATATGAGGTGGTTATAGGTAATTGAACGATCATCGTTTCGTGAGCCGTTAGTTTTCCATCCACAGAAACAATTGTTTCTTTACCAATTAAATAAAGGTGTGTATAAGTGTAGTTTGAATACATCTAATAACAAAATAATAGTATATTTAGGTTACTAGTTCTTTTATTAAGGAAATGAATAAAGTGATTTTAGGGGTTGTATAATTAAAATAAAATAAAAAAAGGTAAGAGAAAGTGTTACCTTTAATTTGGGTAACTCCATTTTGTTTAAACCAAAAGGACTACATGAAGCGACATCTGCCTAAATTAGGGATTCCAGGTGGAATATAGGGATCTTGAAAGATTATTTGGGTGGGTTATGGATGATCCAATGGGCTTGAGAGGTGTGAGGAATGAGTTATAAGTGGGAGCTTTTTATAAGTTGGATGAGGGGCTCTTTAGGAAAGTGTGAAAATACTATTTTATTATATAACGATATTCAGTTTCTAAATGTCCAAAACTCATTAAGGTTGAATATAAGTTGACTCATGGTCGAAATAAAATCTTCAAATAATAATTGGATAGGTTTTGAATGTTTCATTTAATATTTATAATCTAATTTATTTAAATCATTAATTAATGAGGTAAATAAAACATCAATTTTGTGTCATAAATAATTTTATATAATTGAATTCAAGAAGATATAAAAGAAATAACATGATGTAGAAAATCTTTTTATATTTACAATTAATATTTATAATATAAATTATAACTTATATAACCCCATGAAAAAATAAATTTAGTAAGAAATATTTGAATGTGTCATTTATGCCTTTACTATAAGTAAATTAAAATAATCTGTCATTATCACTCCCATGTGGCACCCTGGGGTCCCAAAATCGACCCAAGGATGCCCATGGTCGTCCATGACTCATAAAATATGGTTAGGAAATGTTGTATGGTAATTGTTTATTATAATAATAATCTTTGAACATTGAATTACCCTTTCTACCTTTAACCGCATTAAATAAAAGTCAAAACATACTATTCACCAAAATTTATTTTTAACTTATTGAACAACATTTTACTTATTAATTACACCCATGTATGTTGTATTTTAGAAATTCAATCCACATAAGGGGTAAAATTTTATTTAAATGAAAATGTATATTTTTAACTATTACTTACTAGTTCCACTGGACATCAAAAATTGAAGGTTTTCAGAAAACTACCCAAAAATCAACCTAAGTTATATTTGAATTTTGAATTAAAAAATTATTTCTACTTTACCAAATTAATAACCTATAAGTTTCATTAATTAATTGAAAGTTAATTCTCACTTTCAAAATATATAGCGTGTTTTTAAGAAACAATATCTATCAAATGATTGACAATTGTTTATGACCAATTTCAAAGTGAAAATAATTTGAATTACCAAAATTGGATTAAATGGTAAAAATATAATATAATTAAACATTATAACCAATTAAAAATATAATATAACCATAAAAATAAATTATATTAAAAAGTACTTTTGAATTAAATTACATCGTTTTTCAATATTTTTAAAATAGGTATTTTTACAGAAAAATACCAAAAATTTACCCAAAATAAATTTTGATGTCCTGATTCTAAAGAATATTTTTAATTTGTCTAATTAAACATATAAAAGTGAACAAAAAATTATTTAATGAGGCTTCACCATTAAAAGGCTATAAATCAACCTTTTAACGAAAATTATTTTTAAAATTATATTCATTCACATTTTATGCCTCTAAATTGTATATGATAAATGTAAAAACATTTTAAAACCATATATAATAATTTTGTAGTTAGTTATTTTCATTTTCGCCATAACAACTACTAAGTGTTAACTACCATTTAAAATAATAATATTATATTATTAGTGTGCAACCTAAGATTTCAATGAAACAAATTGTTGTGTATCGGGTATGCCATCGAACATAGAATCCCCTTTAAAGTAGAATTAATATTTAGTTCACAAATATTAATAAATATGAAAATTGTCATGTTCTTTATTTACTTATGATGTTAAAATTCATGCTCTGATGAATGATCATAGTAGTACTAAAAAGGCCATCATCCCTTTAAACAGTGGTAATGTCTTGGGGGATTCTATCCTCATATGATCCAATGAGATTAAACAAATCCCTACATCATCCGACAAATCATAAAATTCCAACATGTCCCCATGAGAGAGTAGAGGTAGTTCTTAAACATCCATTATCCACCATTTTAGAAGCATCAAGGAAACCACACATCATCATTCATATTATAGGAATCAATTTCATTATATAAATTTCAAAATATAGACTCCTCTCCTAAATAAAAAAATTCATTCATCGCCTATGTCCCATAATATTGAGGATGATGAGGATGATTCAAATAAAGTGGAAGAATAATATGAGGAAAACTATTATGTTGAAAAGGAATATAATAAGGACCACAGGGATGCCCTCCAGCAATTGAGGATGGTGTCTCTATAACTATTGATGGAATTCGAAAAATGAATTTAGTTTGGTTGAGGACCCACATGCCACATTGATTAGCATAACCATGTCTTCTGATGAATAAAAGGTATATACCTTATTAATATTGTGCAATATATAAATTTTTTTTATAATAACATAGAAATTATTGGTCTTGATTTTTTGTTGTCTACTCTCCACCTAGGTTTTTTAGAAATCCACTTCAGATACAAATAGGAAGCCGAAGGATGCACATGAATCATGCTGCCAAAATTGTTAATGAAGTTGAAAATATCATCCAGGAAAATTTCATTCATGATGTATAGAATATATAATTTATAGCCAATATAATAATATAAAATAATTCTATTGATTAAATTAGAGATTTCACTGAATTTGGAGATCTCAATAATCAATTTCCAAATAGTGATTTAATGTTTCTGATCACATTTCTACATGTGGATGCTATGACTATATATAATTCCCTTTACTTTATCTTTTTAATGTTATCATACAAAAAATCTCGATGGCCCTTAATGAAGAGGAATATACTAATTTTAGATCTCAAAATTTACAGGTTCTCTATGAGGTAATTTCGTGTGTATTGGAGAATTATATCACCAACTAGAAACATTCCATGTTTAAAATCATCAAATCCTTTTTGGGGAGGTCTATCAAGTTCTCTGTTTATGATCTTCTAGTTAAATTTCATCAAATTAATGACCAAATTAAAAATCTAAAGACAATATTTAATAAACTGTGACATCATAGCTAGAAAATAAACCCCTTGAAATGTGATTTCAGAGATACACCATGTACTTTTGTCGTCATTTTATTATGCTATCATTGAATGGATGTAGATGTTCAGAATACAATGGATATTCATGATATGTCACTACCTTTAAACCTCAATGAGTTAAGGGTATTACAGGTACTCCTTGAGTGTAATTAGTTTAACATAGAATGCATCATAGTAATGTGTTTTTCCTTACCCATGTTCTTGAAAATGTGAGTAACATATGATTCCAATGATTCCATTCAATTATCATTCGACAGTCTCATCAGATATATTTTGAGCCTATAGTGATAATTCATCCTATTGTGGTAAAGTAGTTAAATTTTTAGGTGAATATCTTGGAATTGTCGATGTATGACTTCCATTAACAAAATAATGACATTATGAATGTAAATAGGAACTACTATCCCAATTAAACAATGATCGATAACGAAACATATTATTCTAATATAAATAAAAGGAGTATAGCTTTTATCATTACAGTTTAGAAGTTGTTTCACTATTATCAACACCACAAATTATACATGGTCCCTTCAATAACACACTAAAATAAATAAATAAATTTCATATGTTCAATGGATGATTGGAATGGTGGGACATTATAATTAAGATGTTTGACAATCAGTACATGCTTTAGAAACTAGAAAATGACCATGGATTAGTAGACTTCCTTGTAGAAATTCACTATGTAGAAAAACATTTAATAAATACAATATTCATAGATTATGAGATCTCTACTATTTATTATGGACCCTCGATATAGGATATGTATTCTGATGAAACCCAAAAATCCCATTAGGGAAGAGGATGGAAGAACCCCTGATCAATAATTTCATGTTGGGAGTCATTCTCATCTCCCCGAAAAGGCATTATTGCTGACCTCTTTCCTCTATTATAGAGGTTTCATAAATAATGAGATATATTTTCCATCCTCCATAATTGGGTTTGTACAATAACTTGAAATTTCTATTTGCCACATGATGATGAAAAGGAAATTTAGAATTGGTAATGAAGATGATAATTTGTGATTAAACTATTAGAAATGAAGATTTAACCCCTTACTATGACTTGTTTGTGGAATAATGGATTAATTCCCCACATATCCAATAATAAATCTACTTCCATGGTAAAATAATACAATGTAACATTCCTTCAACAATTTAGATACGATATTGGAAGATAAAATCTATAATAAAATAGTCATCTACATTGTTTACCAATGAATGTTGTCACATTTTTATCAGGTCAGCATGGAAGAAATCAATGACGTTAATTCCATCCCTATACTAGAGGGTCTTGAAAATAGTTGGATTATTCCTATTATAGACAATATTTAAATTTTAATACTCTAATTATACATTGATAGTAACTCAAAAACATGATAATGAGAAAATAACATTCACAATTGGGACAACCCAATTCCCCCAAATGTACTCTATCAATAGGGATTTGACTGCGTAATTCTCAGATTCATTGATAGAAAAGAGAATACTTTGGTAATGAATGAAGAAAATATAGAGTCTTATGGTTCCCATAAGTTACAGTTAAACATTTAATTTCTTATCCAGAGTCTTGAATACTTTATCAATCAATGATGCAGGATAACACAAATTTCACAACAAGCATCATTGCTTCTATGCGCACACCACCTTTATCAATGATCTCCTGAATATTCTACACACATTTAAATAATATTTTATGTTTATAATAGAGGAAATCATATTTTAGAGCAATGTACTCCATCTACATCCATGTATATCATGTACATTTTCACTTCCACTAATTATTTACACATATGGTCCAAGAACATACCTATAAGGCCCTGGACTTAAATATTAATTAATCTTGAGTTATTACAAGATTAAAAATTGAGGACCATTTCATGTTTAGAGTTTTAGAGAATTAGATCATAAAACATGAATTACATTCCACATTTAAACATTGTGGTTACAATAGATGATAGTATTCATTTTTTCCCATCAACGGAAATGTATTTAAAATAAAACATGGATTCTTTCTTGACACTTCCTTGACACTATAATCATATCATGTAACATTCCCTTGACCTGTGAAAAACATTTCAAAAACTTCGGATGAGCATAAAAATCTCAGTAAGGGATATAAAAATATGGAATGGAAAACATGAGTACATGTATACATATGAATCAAGGAATTCATACTCTACTCATAAAACATAAGCACTTTAACATACCTTATCAAATCACGAATAAATCATAGAAATCATAACACATAAATGTAACTTGAGGCATTTATACCATTCTTACGTAGGGAGTAACCCTCTTGGTTACATTTGGAATACCCATCACAATATATTCCCTAAATCTCTTCAGAGAAACCTTAATGTTTAACTCCTTCGCGTTACCCAATGCATTGGAGAGCAATATCGGGCTCACCCGCCCTTAGTTTATCACGGAACCACCCATCTTCATAATAATTCCCAATAACCATAACATAATCATATCACATAAAACATGCATAAAGGAAACATAACATTTCCACTTTTCAATCACAAGATATCAATACAACACATTGATATAAAAACATTATGAAAACCATTTTCAATACCAAAATAAATTAAAAGTAAAACATGGTATTTATTTTCCTTTTAAAAAAAGGTATGGCTTGTATAGGAAGCCGAAACTCAAATAATGGTCATGGCGACGGAGAAGTCATTATCGCTGCATACGTATCAAAAAAAACATTCCCTTTTTTAATTTAGTAAAATGATTCATATAAAAAATATTCCTTTAGGATAAACGTAAAAGTCAAAGGGGTTTATACACCATATAAAAGACAGTTGTGTATAAAACAAGATATGCCTTAAGGAAAGGATATTGAGATGAATTCCCATACCTCGGGTCCGACTTGACTCGATCATTCTTTAATGTCCTGAATAATAAACTTGAGTTAATTTCTACTTTCTTAAGAACATTTTTCAAGTACATTATTTCTTCTATATCACTTATTACCATATCATGAACACTATGTAATTATTTAAGTTAATAATGACCATTTTAACGATCATTGGTACTTGAGTGAAATATATGCTCTTTATAATTAAAAGTTGTATATCCAGAGTTATACTCATGAATTTATAATATTACATAACATTTAGAGGTATGAAATGAAATGCACCATTCATGGAGAAGGTAAGTCGTACGTACGCATGAATGCTACTTCCATTTCTATTTCATATTTAATGGAATTAAAACATAATGATACATAATAGTATTATAACTCCAGTATTTTATCATATATAATATCAATAAATATATCCTTTATACGTACCACATATGGTATTAACGAATCAAATCACTTTGAGGGGGCGGTAGTCCGCATTTCCTAAAATGAAGATATCGCGTTTAACCATAATGGTTACCATAAAGGTGTGCCATAAATGAAAAATACAGAAGCTTAAGTAAAAGATAAACATATTTTATATCATATATAAGTATGGTGACATCTTAATGGCCACCTTTGAAGGTGTTATATGAGTGTTGAACAATCATCGTTTCGTGAGCAGAAATTCGCCATCCACAGAAGTGGTATGTTCATTAACCATTAGATGTAGGTGTGTGTAAGTGTATCTCAAATACATCTTATAAAAACATCCTAGTATATTTAAGATACTGGTGTTGTTACAATAGAAAGGAATAAAAAGAGTTTATAGGGTTAGAGAAGCAAAATAAAACATAAGAGCACAAGAGAAAACACTACCTTTAAAATGGGTAACTCCTTTTGATTTGAGATCAAAGGCATGCTTGGGAAGACTTATGCCCTAAGTGAGGCTTCTAGGAGTAAGATATGGATTTTTAGAGAGAAAATAATCTGGTTTTGGCCTAGCCAAAGGCTTGAGAGGTTTGGGTAAGGAGGTAGAGGTGGGGTCCTTTTATAAGAGGAGAGGAGGGGCACTCTTGGAAAGGTATAAAAGGTTACTTTATTTTCAAATGATTTTCAGATTTTAAAGGTCGCAAATTGATTTATATCTAGGATAAGGTGATAATGGTTCGAAATATACACATCCATTAGGTCTTTGACAAGTGTAAGTTATTGTTTTAACATTATCTTTTCATTTTATTTAAATCCTTTATTAATGAGGTAATCGCTGCGTCATCATGATGACAAAAATAATTTAATTTATTTAAGGTCTAAAAATTATAAAAAAATATCATGATGTAGGAAATATTTTTAGATTTCCAATGAAAATTTATAGTAAAAAAGATGAATTGTGTAACCCCATTTAAAAATCGTTTTAGTAAAACAACTCATGTTTGTGTCATCTTTACTTTTACTTTAAATAAAAGGCATTAATGTCATTATCTTACCCATGTGGCTCCATGGGGTCCAAACAATAGACCCAGGGGTTTTCATGGTCGGCCATGACACATGACATAAGGTTAGAAAATGTTTCATGTTCATTTAATATTATTAAAACATTATTCTTACCTTAAATTACACTAATTACCTCTAATTGTGATTAAAAAACATAAAAGTTACTATTCACCAAAAAAATATTTTAATCCCATTGAAAAACACTTTAAATTCTAATGACAACCATGTATGTTGGATTTTCGAAATTAAAAACACAAAGGTGGTAAAATTTCATTTAAACGAAAAATCAGTTTTTTACGTACCACTTAGTGGTTACAGTATTCTTCAAAAATTAAAGTTTTTCAGAAAAATAACAAAACTTCACCCTAAGATATATTTGATATTCCGAATTCAAAATTGATGTCTATTTTAAAATATTCAAAACATATAAGTTACATTAATTAATTTAATAATTAAATCCCGCTGTCAGAGCAAATAACATTTTTTATGAAACTATAAGTATCAAAAGATTGACAGTAGTTTAAGTCCAATTTCAAAGTAAAGTTTATTCCAATGACCACTATTGGATTAAATGGTAAAAAATATATTCTAATTGAACTTTAAAACAAATTAAAAATATAATCTAATCATATAAATAAATATATTAAATAGAGGTTTCGAATTAAAATACAACATTTTTCACTATTCATTAAAAAAATGATCTTTATCGGAAAAATACCAAAAATTTACCCAAAGTAAATTTCAATGTACCAATCATAAAGAATATGTTTATTTTGACAAATAGAGCTTATAAAATTGTAAAAAGTTTGATTTAAAAATGGTTTTCCATCAAAAGGCAGTAAAACAATCTTTTAAAAATATTAGTGTATTCCAGGCTTAAGATTTGATTTATTCTCATTTTAAGCATTTAAAAAACTATCTAATTCATTAATAGACATAGATACAAAATATATATTATTAATTACTTACATGGCACGTTACATCCTTCCCCCATTTAGAAAATTATGTCCCTGCAATTTATTTATTTATTGAATAAGTGGGGGTATTTAGCCCTCATTGAATTTTCAGATTCCCATGTTGCCTCTTCAATCATGTGGTTTTTCCACAAAACCTTTACCTGATGAATCACCTTATTCCATAACACTTTCTCCCTATGGTCAAGAATCTGTACAGGTTGTTCCTCATAATATATTTTTTCTCTTCCAGCTGAACTACCTCTGGACTCAAAACATGAGATGGATCTAGCATATATTTTCTCAACATCAAAACATGAAAAACATTGTGTACCTGAGATAAACTCAGAGGTAATGCCACTCGGTATGAAACTGATCCAACTCTATCCAGAATTTCAAATGGTCCAATGAACCTTGGACTCAACATTCCTTTCTTACCAAATCACATCACATTTTTCCATGGTGATACTTTGAGAAAAACATGATCACCTACCTCAAAAGAGAGATCCTTCCTCCTGTTGTCTGCATTACTCTTATGCCTACTATGTGCTGTTCTCATGTGTTTCTATATCAACTAAACATTTTCTGCCAACTCTTCTACCAATTCTGGTCCCATCAACATCCTTTCACCCACTTCATACCAAAAAGCCGGAGTTCGACATCGCTTCCCATATAACGCCTCAAATGGTGCCATATGTATACTAGAATGAAAACTGTTACTATAAGAAAACTCAACCAAAGAAAGATGTTGGTTCCAACTTCACTAATAATCCATTGAACAAGCACATAGTATATCCTCCAATGTCTGAATTTTTCGTTCTGACTGCCCATCTGATTGAGGATGAAAAGCTGTACTAAAATTTAATTCAGTACCCAACGACATATGAAGGCATTTCCAAAAGCTAGAAGTGAACCTGTGATCACGGTCAGATACAATGGAGAGGGGAACACCATCAAACCAGACTATCTCTTTAAGATACAATGGAGAATGTTTATCTAGGGAAAAGTATCTCATATAGCAAGGAAATTAGCAGATTTAGTCAAGCGATCAACAATAACCCAGATTGTATTATAACCTCCAGGTGTCTTCTGCAATCCCACAACGAAGTCCATGGATATATTTTCCCATTTTCACTCTGGTACTCGTAAAGGATGAAGCATCCCGTTCGGTAACTGCCGCTCTGCTTTAACTTGTTGAAAAGTCAAACCCATCACTGTAAAATCAACAATATCTCTTTTCATTCCATCCCACCAGTAATACCCCCGTAGATCCCTGTACATCATAGTACTGCCAGGATGAACTGAAAACGGAGAACTATGAGCATCACATAACCAATCTATCTTCAACTGTGAATCACCAGGCACACATAATCTCTTCCCAAACCTCAAAACACAATCATTATCAATGTTGAATTCAGGAAACATACCCTTCTGAATGAGCTCTACCTTTTTCTGCAACTCAATGTCTTGCTTCTATGCTTTCTTGATTCTGTCTGATAGAGAAGATTTCACTGATACATGAAACAAAATAGAAGGACTTCCTGCACAAACAACATCCATTCCAAAGTTCATCAAATCAAAAACCAAATGATCTCATTCCAAACGTAGCATGGTTAATGAAGCATTACTTGTTCTACTCAAAGCATCATCCCCTTTATTGGAATTTTCAGGATTGTAATGGATTGTGCAACCATAATCCTTGATTAATTCTAGCCATCTCCTCTGTCTCATGTTCAATTATTTCTGAGTGAATATATACTTTAAACTTTTGTGATCGGTATATATTTCACAATTTACTCCATACAAATGATACCTCCAAATTTTTAAAGCGAAAACTATAGCAGCTAATTCCAAATCATGTGTAGGGTAATTTACCTCATGAGTTTTCAACTGTTGTGAAGCATAAGAAATTACCTGATCATTCTGCATAAGGAAACAACCATGTCCTTTCAGTGAAGCATCACTGTAGATAACAGACTCACCATTCCTAGAAGGAAGTGCCAAAACTGGAGCATTCACCAATCTTTTTTTCAACTCCTAAAAACAATCATCAAATTCTTTTGTCTAGATAAACTTAACACCCTTCCGAGTTAGCTTAGTCATTGGACTAGTTAACCGTGAAAAATTTCTAACAAACCTTCGGTAATAGCCTGCCAAACCAAGGAAACTACAAATATCAGTTTCATTTGTGGGTCATGGCCATTCTTCAACTACCATTGTTTTAGCTGGATCAACAGTTATGCCATCTTTTGATACAATGTGACCATGGAAAGAAATATTTTGTAACCAAAACAAAAACTTATTAAATTTTCCATACAGTTTCTTTTATTTTTAAGGTTTGCAAAGTAAACCTTAAATGACATTCATGCTCCTATTTACTTTTAGAAAACACCAAAATATCATCGATGAAAACAACCAAAAACGTATCCAAGAACTCATGGAATATTCTATTCATAAGGTCCATTAATACAGCAGGTGCATTGGATAGCCCAAAAGGCATTACTACAAATTCATAATGGCCATATATTGTACGAAACACAGTCTTCAGAACATCTTCTTCCTTTACCTTCAGCTGATGGTACCCCGATATCAGGTCAATCATGAAAAAATACTGATGTCCCTGGAGCAGATCAAAAAAATCATCGATATGAGGCAAAGGATATTTGATCTTAACAATGATGTTATTCAAGGCTCTATAATTAATGAAATGTTTCATTGACCCATATTTTTTTTAACAAATAAAACAAGAGAACCCCATGGTGATGTGAAAGGTCGAATGAAACATTTCTCTAATAAATCTTGTAATTTCTCCTTCAACTCTAAAAGTTGAATTTAAGCCATTCAATAAGGGGGTTTTGAAATTGGATTAGCATCAGGAACTATGTCGATAGTAAACTCAACTTTCTGATCTGGTATTTTTCCAGGCAACTCATCAGGAAAAACATCAGGATACTCATTTACCATTGGCACATCATTTATCTGAACAGTTCCCTTGTTTTCAACAATGTGTGCAAGGTAAAATTCATTTCCATCCTTTACAAGTTTCTCGGCCTCTTGATTTGTTATCAACAGTAAGGGTTCATTCTTGTACACAAAATGAAAGTCTTTCTAAAAAGAAACTTCTTTAGCTCTACAGTCAATCTTAGCATGGTAAACAGAGATCCAATCCATACCCAGGATAACATGAAACTCTACTAGAGGTATAACAATTAGGTTTGAAAGTAGGTTCTTTCCACGGATAAGGATAGGAAGATTCTTATAAATTATTTTTGCCTCAACATTTCCCCCAGGTGTTTTTACCACAAGTTCAGGAGTCATTTATTGAGATGGTATTCCCATTTAACTAGAAAAGGTTTCAGAGATGAAAGAATGTGTAGACCCCGAATCAAACAACACACTGGAAGAATTTGAAAAAACAAAAAAAGTACCTGGTACAACTTCATTTGATGGCCCGACATATGCTGAAGTAGTTTCAAAGGATTTTACCACCCCTTTCTACTTGTAGTCTAACTACTTCCCATCACTCGGGGTCTTTGTAGGAAACTAGTTTGCATAGTGACCCATCTCATTGCACTTAAAACATTTCACTAACTGTAAATCAAATTTGGACTTACCATAACCTTGATATTTTTCAGTGCAATCATGAGCCTTATGTCCCATCTTACCACATTGGTAGCACATTCCAGAATTTAGAAGACATTCACCAGCATGCATTTTCCCACATTTATCACAAATTGGAAACTTAGATTTCTTACCATCATGTTATTTTGAAAAATTCATTCCTTTCTACTACCACCTCGGTCTCTTCTTTTGTTGGTTTTTATAGAACACTTGATCATTGAAAAACACTATTTCCACCTTCTCAGCACATCGAACAAGCTTTTCATAACATTTGAACTCACGAGAAGCTAAATTCCTTCGATATTGTGCCTTTAACCCTGAGTAAAAAACAATTGATTTTAATATCAAGGTATCGGATAAAATTTTGAGCATACCTTGCCAATTGAGTGAACCTCTCATCATAGGCAGCCAATGAGTCTTCCTCTTCCCTCAATTCTAGGAATTGTTTTTCCATACTAAGGCAAACAGCCTTAGGAAAATACTTCTCAAGAAACATACCATTGAATTCATCCTAGTCAAGAGCATCAATCTCATCAGCATCCCTGATATTTTTAGCCATCAACCACCACTGATCTGCCTCACCCTCCAAACGGTAAATAGCAAGACTAAGCTTTTGATTATCTAAACACCCTATGACACCAAAAATATTCTCCAGTGCATTAATCCACCCTTCAGCTAGCACATGGTTAGATGATCCTCTGAATGATGGGGGATGTTGCCTCATGAAATGTTCCACCACTAACATGTTCATCTGTGGTTGATCTGGTTAATCTCGTGCATGGATACCACTGCCATTTATTTCTTGAGTAAACTGCGCCATTACTGCAACAAATTATTCAGTTCCAATTCCGACTATCTCAAGATGCTGATTCGGAAGGTTATTTCCTTTTGTATTCCTTCCTACCACTACTTCCATGTTTCCTCTATGGAAAACCATTCTGAACAAACATGACTTAGATGAAGCAACATGGTAATCTTCAAATTCTATATCATTTCAATTTGACCATAAAAAATATTTTTGGATAATCATTTAAAATAAATCTAACTCCTAAAGTTATCTAAACCGGCCTCTGATACCAACTATATGGCCCCAGCCTTAATCCTTACTTAATCTTGAGTTATTACAAGATTATACATTGAGTATCTTTTCAGGTTTAGAGTTTTAGAGAATTATATTATAAAACATTCATTACATCCCACATTTAAACAAAGTGGTTACAATAAAAGATAGTATTCATTTTTCCCATAAACGGAAACATATTTAAAATAAAACATGGATTCTTTATTGACACTTACTTGACACTATCATCTTATCATGTACATTTCCCTTGACCAGTGAAAAACATTTCAAAAACTTGGGATGAGCATAAAAAGCTCAGCAAGGGATATAAAAATATGGAAATGAAACATGAGTACATGTATAATTAAGAATAAATGAATTCATACTCTACTCATAAAACATAAGAACATTAACATACCTCATCAAATCATGAATAAATCATAGAAATCATAAGACATAAATGTAACATGAGGCATTCATAACATTCTTATGTAAGGATTAACTCACATGGTTACGTTTGGAATACCCATCATAGTATATTCCCTAAATATCTTCATAGAAACCTTAACTTTTAACTCCTTCGCATTACCCAATGCATTAGAGAGCTATATCGGGTTCACCCGCCCTTAGTTTATCATGGAACCACCCGTCTTCATAATAATGCCCAAGAACCATAACATAATAGTATCACATAAAAAATGAATAAAGGAAACATAACATTTCCCCATTTCAATCACGAGATATCAATACAACACATTGATATAAAAACATTATGAAAACCATTTTCAATAACAAAATAAATGAAAAGTAAAACATGGTATTTATTTTACTTTTAAAAAAAGGTATGGATTGTAGAGGAAGCCGAAACTCAAATAATGGTCACGGCGGCGGAGAAGTTGTTGTCGCCGCATACGTACGACAAAAAACATTTCCTTTTGTCGTTTATTAAAATGCTTCGTATAAAAAATATTCCTTTTGGATAAACGTATAAGTCAAAGGTGTTTATACACCATATAAAAGAAGGTTGTGTATAAAACAAAATACGCCTCAATGAATGGAGATTGAGACGATGTCCCATACCTCGGGTCCGGTGTGACTCGATTGTTCTTTAATGTCCTAAATAATAAACTTGAGTTAATTTCTACTTTCTTAAGATCCTCTTTCAAGTTCATTATTCCTTTTATATCACTTATTACCATGTCATGAACACTATTTAATTATTTAAGTTAATAACGGTCGTTTTAACTATCATTGGTACTTGAGTCAAAAATATGCTCTTTATAATTACAAGTTGTATATCTAGTGTAATAATCATGATGTAGATATCTTATATATCATATATATCCAGTATATACATGAATTTATTATATTATATAACATTTAGAGGTAAGAAATGAAATGCACCGTTCATGGAGACTGTAATCCGTACGTACACATGAACGCTACTTCAATTTCTATTTCATATTTAAAGGAATTAAAACATAATGATATATAATAGTATTATAATTCCAGTTTTTTATCATATATAATATCATTAAATCTATCCTTTATACGTACCACATATGGTATTAACGAATCAAATCAATTTGTGGGGGCGGTAGTCTGCACTTTCTAAAATGAAGATATCGCGTTTACCCATTATGGAAACCATAAAGGTATACCATAAATGAAAAATACCGAAGATTATGTAAAACATAAACATATTATATATCATATATAAATATAGTGACATATTAATGTCCACCTTTGAATGTGTTATATGAGTGTTGAACAATCATCGTTTCGTGAGGCAGAAATTCTCCATCCAATGAAACAGTATGTTCTTTAACCATTAGATGTAGGTGTGTGTAAGTGTAGATCGAATCCTTCTTAGAAAAACATCCCAGTATACTAAAGATACTGGTTTTGTTACAAAAGAATGGAATAAAAAGAGTTTATAGGGTTGGAGAAGCAAAATAAAACATAAGATCACAAGAGAAAACACTACCTTTAAAACGGGTAACTCTTTTTGATTTGATCTCAAAGGCTTCCTTGGGATGAATTCTGCCCAATGGGAGGCTTCTAGGATTAATAGAAGGGTGTGTAGAGAGAAAATGATCAGGGTTTGGCCAAGCGAAAGGCTTGAGTGGTGTGGGTAAGGAGGTAGAGGTGGGGGCCTTTTATAAGAGGAGAGGAGGGGCACTCTTGGAAAGTTATAAAAGGTTACTTTATTTTCAAATGAGTTTCGGATTTTAAATGTCCCACATTAATGTATTTAGAGGATACAGTGATAAGGGTTCAAAATATACTCATTAAATAGGTCTTTGACAAGTTTATGTTATAGTTTTAACATTATCTTTTCATTTTATTTAAATCCTTTATTAATGAGGTAATCGCTACATCATCATGCTGTCATAAATAATTTCATTTATTTAATGTCTAACAATTATAAAAAAATATCAGGATGTAGGAAATATTTTTATATTTCCAATGATTATTTATAGTCCAGAATATGACTTCTATAACCCCATTTAAAAATCATTTTAGTAAAACAACTCATGTTTGTGTCATTTTTACTTTTACTTTAAATAAAAGGCATTAATGTCATTAGCTTTCCCAAGTGGCTCCATGCGGTCCCAAAAATAGACCCATGGGTTTTCATGGTCGGTCATGACACATCCAATAAGGGTATGACATCTTTCAAGTTCATTTATTATTATTAAAACATTATGCTTACCTTAAATTACACTAATTACCTATAATCGAGATTCAAAAACTTAAAAGTTACTATTCACCAAAAAATTATTTTAATCTCATTGAACCACATTTTACTTCATAATGACAACCATGTATGTCGGAGTTTTGAAATTCAAAACACAAAGGTGGTAAAATTTCATTTAAACAAAAAATCTGTTTTTTAAGTACCACATAGTGGTTTCACTATTCATCAAAAATTGAAGTTTTTTAGAAAAATAACAAAACTTCACCCTAAGATATATTTGATATTCTTATTTAAAAAATGATGTCAATTTTACAAAATTCAAAACATATAAGTTACATTAATTAATTTAATAATTAATTCCCTTTGTAGAGCAAATAGCGTGTTTTTATGAAACTATAAGTATCAAAAGATTGACATTAGATTAAGTCCAATTTCAAAATGAAATTAATTCCAACGACCAATATTGGATTAAATGGTAAAATTATATTATAATTTAACTTTAAAACCAATTAAAAAGTTAATCTAATCATATAAATAAATTATATTAAAAAGTGGTTTTGAATTCAAATACAACATTTTTCACTACTCATTAAAAAAATGAACTTTATCAGAAAAATACAAAAAATTTACCCAAAGTAAATTTAAATGTTCCGATCATAAAGAATAAGTTTATTACAACAAATAAAGCTTATAAAATTGTAAAAAGTTTGATTTAAAAATGGTTTTCCATCAAAAGGCAGTAAAACATTCTTTTAAAAATATTAGTGTATTCCATGCATAAGATTGGATTTATTCTCATTTTAGGCCTCTAAAACACTATCTAATTAATTAATAGACAAAGATAAAAAATATCTATTATTCATTAATTACATGGGATGTTACAATACCACTCAATGAAGTCATACAAATTAACATATTTAGCTTCATAAAATATAATATTGTTATAATATTATGTGTCTCATGTATGATACTAGTGGAAATGGAAGAAAAATATATTATATTATGTTCGATATGTTGTATAATGAGAATAAAATCGAATTAAATCATTCATATTTCTATCATGCGACACATAATGGAATAAAAAAGGTCATCAACAAAACCTTATCAAACATAATCTAGAAGACATTGTATAATGAAAAAAATGATAGCCTAGACAGAATATAATGTGATTTTAGATTACAATATTACATCCCATAGTATAAAATATTAAATATAATATTCATTGGTATATGAGGTAGAGGAAGTAATATAAATTGATGTCTAATTTCCCTTACATAAAATTTACTTCAACGAGCATCCATCCATATACAAGAATTCCCAAAAAATGTTGTATGAATTGGGGTAAATTAAAGAGATAAATTCATACCAAATATCACATATATGTCCTCTAAAATGTTGGTAGAAAATTATTATAATATTAAAATCCTCCTTTACTTGTTTCACTATGGAAATCAGTTACTCGTTATATGGACTGTAATGAAACGAAGGAAAAATTATCCACATCATGAATCAATGTGGGTGTTATCATATTACTTACACCAGATCCAATATTAAAGAGAATAATCCATGATATTATTTGAATATGAACCTATTATGACCCCTACCAACAAAAAGGTTTCCCAAAAAAATACTTCACGAAATAAAAAAATGGTCGTCATTGAATTGACATAAATGGCATTACTTTTGGCCCTAGTGTTATGCCATAAAACTATAGGAAAAAACATTTTATTCTATATGACTCTAAATTACATAGCCTATTTTTATACTCAAAATATGATAAATTTTATGACAAAATCATTGTTGCAGTACTTGAAACTACATGGTCTACGTCCCCGGTTAATGAAATTAAACTGATTAATAGTTTGTTCTTTTCTTGAGAAAACAGTAATTCATGGAGATGGTTTCATAACACCCCCAAATACAATCCTTTTTATGAAAAATTTGATTCTAAATTATTAACCCTTTGATATATATGTAGGTTCTAAGGTCCGATATCCTAGGCCTATCCCAAGATACAAACCCTTACAAGATCATTATAACTAACCATTGGTCACTGATTCATTGTTTTCACATTTTTTTATTTCATACAGATGATGATATATTTTCACCAAGATAATGGTTAAATCTATTTGAGATCAATAAATAAAAAAAACATGGATAAAGTCATTTTACATAAAACTACAATACATCATTTTAAAAAATGCAAACAAGAAATTATAAGAAGAGGTCCTTATCACACAACCCTACAAGAAAAAATCCATATCAACCTAGTTAGAAGACACTATAAAATACAATAAAATATTTAAATTTTTTTGATAAAATGTATTAATACATTGTGTACCTAGTATAGGATGCACTGTGAAACTATCTTAAATGCCTACTTCAAGAAATATGGGATACCTCTCATGAGATTATTCCATTAAGTATTGGGCAACATTTATGGTACTTCATGGGATCCTATTCACATTGAGTAAAATTATCATTACCACATGTTGTTATAATTCATTATTAATGTCTATCTCAATATATTTTAATAAAATCACAGTACTACATGTGTCACGAACCAACCCGGGTCGACCCTGAACCAGTCACCCGAGCCGGCCCGCGACATGGCCTGAGGGGCATTCCCAATCCTCGCAGGATATCAACTAGTGACAGGCATCAATACTAAAAAGGTGGGAATGATTTGGCCCATAAAAGGAATCCAAATAAATTAATAATGACTTAATAAATAGAAAGTAAACTTGATGCGGCAAGAAAACAAGACTGAACATACCTCCATGTGACCTCTTGGTCACCTCCAACATCTAACAGTTTGCCTCACACGGCAGATGAAACAATAACCTGAACCAAACAGCTGAACGTGCATCTGAAAAGTTAAGATAGGCGTGAGAATTAAAATTCTCATTAGGAATGACAAAAGTGAACTACAGAATCCATGAATTTTACAGTTCCAAAACAACCCAATAATACTAGTTTGAACTATGGTTATAAAAATATGGTTTTCATATTACACTTAATTTAAAAAACTAACAGTCACAAATCCAATGCACTTATAATTAAAAAACAAGGAAAAAAAACAAAAGAGGGGTTCATGAAAACCTTCCTCAAATTGCTACTTTGATGTTCATTTTTTTAAAAAAAACTAACCATATACACAAACATTTTCCAAGAAATACCGAAACCAAGTTCAAGGGTATGATTCCGCATATCGCAAGTGAAATGGAACTAATAGTGCTCGTATAAAAGGATCATGGAAAACCTAGGAACACGGTGCAAGACCAGAACGTACTATACATGTGACTCATTCCGGAAGGCATGCCTACTCTCGATGACGTCATAACTCCCTAACGCTCAGTGTTTCCCTGCATGGCCTAACCGAGGGGCCCAATCCCCTAGTAGAGTGTCATCCATACTAGGGGCCACTAGCTAGTGTGTATTCTAAACTAGTGCAGCAATCATTCTCTATAAACCCCCTTTCTATTCAATGTTTCCATCATATGTTCACAAATAGGTGTTCTACACATTCAAATAGCAAGCCATGCATATATAATCACGCACGCAACACAATCCGGTACCACCCCGACCACCTCAAGGTTAGTCCCTTGCCTTAAAATAAATATTCCCAAAAGGATTCTCATACCAAAGTCCCTCCTATCACATGATCAAAAGACGAGGCAAGGGGCCTAACTGAAGAGGGTTTTTCCAAAAACACAGTTTTAAAGATGCCAAACATGCCTTTAGATTCACAATGATCATCCATTTATCAAAACATTTATTAACCCATTAAAAAAACACAATACTACCTTTATAACAACGTGGCCAAAAAACCCCTTAAATAAAAAATTTACCAAAACCCTTCCCAATTTCAATTTAATTCACGTTAAAACAACAACACCTAAGAAAGATCAAACCGGGCATTGACTTCCACTTTCACCCACTCACACCCCAAAATTTACAGACACACCTTTTATTTTCCAACAACTCACCCTAGCATGTTTCCAGGGCCAAACGGGCCAAACCAAGGGGAACACTTCAAAACCATCCAAAAATATTGAAACAAAATTTTATAAATATACCCTTTGATTTCAACCCAAAAACACCCATATCACTCACTTATAAAATAGCACAAAAGTTCATAAAACAAAATAATTTTTTTAGACAAACACCAATCCACAACAAGTGAAAACACCACATTTCAGACATTAAATCCAAAACATATTTCAGGCCAATATAACAGAACATTTTTATTGAAAAAACCGACCCAAACATCCAATTTCACCAAAAAAGAACAAGTGGAAATTTACAAACACCACATGATTCATATACAAGTCCTAAACCAAGATTCATGTAAACCATATCTTTAACAACACCAACTTAATTTATAAAACCACAAGAAGATTTAAAGAGGTACCATGATGATTCATAGAAAGATAATAATATAAATAAAACCTCAAGAAGAAAGGACATGAAATGGAATGTAAATGCATGGATTTTCCTACCTCAAGGAAGTCCATTCTAAACTTTCAAACTCAAGCACCACTTCGCCTGCACGTGCACACACACTTCCATATATTTATAAACACATCATTAAAATAACTCACATGTTCCATGCGCCATGAGGGAACACGCACTCAGAAGGCGTATATATATATATATATATATATATATATATAAATATTCAAAACTAGGAAAAATATGCGTGCGCGCACTTGGAATTGATCCCAATGCATTGCAACAATTCCCAAATCCCAAATTTCAGCGCAAGTAGAACCAACACATGACGAAAGAGATACCAAGGAGTCACATAAAAAAAGACCCTGAATTGGATGATGCGAAACAAAATAGTAGGTAAGATAATATTACCAGAAACATTGGAGGCATAGGGAATAGAGTCCATCTAGCTCGCCTTTGGTGGCAGATGCTGGGATATGAACTAATGGGCACCAATACATCAAATTCATAACCTATAGAGTGAATAACACCACAATCGAATATTAGACAAAACATAGGGTTTCGGCTAAATCCTATCCAGGTACCGAAATAGAAATAAAACACCAAATAAATTATGAAAAAGGGGTCCAAGGACTATAACTTGACGAATCATTGAAGAAACACGAAGAAATCGAAAGAAAATTCAATGAACACGGAAGATTTGGGGAAAGGGTTCACGCAACATTGTGACTCGTTTGAGGGACCAAGCGCGCCGGATGCAGGTCGCGATCGAGATGAAGCCGTGGTCGAGGGAGCTCCAGCCATGGAGGCACTGAAGGGGATCCTAGCAGTGGAGACATACATGCCAAAAGGAGATTACAGTAGGGTGGGGTGCAATGCTGCAACGAGGGGGATGGAATGAGGATTTTTTGGCGTGAGGGATAGATAATGAGGGTGCTGTGGGAATAAAAAAAGGCATGAGAACAATAAAAAAAAAAAGAAATAGTGGGGCATGTAAAGTGGTGGTGGGAATGGTGTGAGAATGCGGAAAGGGGGGTTACTATGAGATAATGAAGATAAAAGAGAAAAATAGAAAAATAAATAAAAATTAAATGGGGTGGATTCGGGGGCACCGCCTGGGCTGGGTAGATTAGGTTTCCAATATTTTTTAGTTTTATTATCTTAGTAATAATAATAATAATAATAATAATAAACTAATAATTATGATAATAATAATACCGACAAACATAATAATAATAATAATACAAATCATAATAATAAAAATTTTAATAACATAATAACAATAAGTATAATCATAATTTTATTCATTTTCTTTTAAATAATATTTTTTTTATAAAAACTAAATAAATATATTTACAACATTTTCGTTGATAATATTATTAATAATTTCTAATAATGGAAATATTTTATATCTACACAATAATAATAATATTATTATTACAATTTATACATTTTGCTTGTTTAATTTACATCACATTTTATTTATTTTAAACATTACACATTTGTGCGTCCACTTGGGCCGATCGTACGGTCACCGCCAACCATGCGATGTCCGTGCACCGGTCCGACACCCACCAAAACTATTAAACGATAAAAATTTTAGACCAGTGCTCAACGTTTACCATTAAGAAGTGAACCGAAGTCAAGAAACAATAAAATAAATAATGATAAAAAGGGTCGGGTGGGAGAATTCTCCCCACCACACAATATTCTTCCCCCAGAAAGTCACTAAGCCAACAACTAACATTACTCGAGTTCTTGACGAGACAAAAATGAGGAAAAACCATGAATGCTGAGATGACCTCACTCTCCACAGGTCACACCCGGCCAATTCAAGTGAAAATAGAAGCTCAATGTTGAGGGGAGAACACATGAGGGTTCTACCCACCACATGAATTTACTAATTAGAAAACCTTGAAACTCGATCATACCACCCCCGAGGGGGGACAACATGGGAACTCCCAAACTGAACCCATTTAGTGTCTCCACATGGACCAAACAACAATAAGAGACTTAAACAGAATGCTTCTTATGGAATGACCCAACACCTCGAGGATAAGAAATTAACTCAACACCTCTCACAACAACCGAATAAAAACCTCACCACAACCAGAGACTATGGAATTCCTATCCCGAACTCAGAATGGACCCTAAAACAACCTTCCATTAATTTCACAAAACCAAACATCCCTCCAAACAAACACAATTGAGACAAAACTCAAAAATTAGAATAACCCGTTTATTCACAGGTCCAACACCCTTCAAGGAAATCTGAATGATTTAGAAGCCACACTAAGAACTGATTAGACCACTTAGACTATGGTAAAAAAGTTCTCACAACACCACAACAAGGATGAGCTTACGATAGTGATTAGAATAGAATATGGAAACTTTGGATATTTCCCTCCCAAAGCTGAAAACATGATTCTGACTGACGTTCCACACACCCTCGGCAACACCAGACTATGTGCGAACTTCACCCGGTGACCTGTGGCTGGGGCCCTGCTGGCGGAAGCATCTCTTGTGTCACAGTTAGGCTTTTTCATCCTCCAGTCTCTAACTCCCTCCTGAACATCACTCATTTATGAACTCTTCCCGGTTCCTTGAATAGTCTCATGGTAGTATGTCTTTGGATTAATGCGACCAAGCGGATTAGAATGCCTAAACTAGCTACAGTAGTGGCATGCAAGAGAATGGTCCCACAAACTAGAATTCAGCACTGATGAACAGGATTATTCAGAAACATATTCCTCTAGCGCACCCCGCTTACCAAATGGGGAACCTTCGCAAAACCCTTCCACCACCAACTACACCCTGATCTCTAACTACAATGTGAAATCCCATCTTTACTAGTCTAGATCTGGACGCTCAAATAAAACTGAGATGATATGAACCTTATCACGCATGGGAGTTCCCCACAAAAGAAAGACACACATTGAATCCATCGACCATAGAACTGCCTCTAATGGACATCGAGTACCTCGTTAGACATGCAACACACGAAAAGAATCGGGAACTGGGCAAAGCTCATTAACAATTTTAGGAGACTTCCTGGGAAGCATATTCATAACCATGCGAAAAAAACTCAATCAAAAACCGACATCATGATAAAACGCAATCAAAAAGAATACAATGAGCCCAAGACTGCCGGCTCAGACTCCAAACTAAAAAAAACTAAAGCACAACCAAAAAATTCATTTCAAAAATCCCATTTCATGTTAAAATTAAAAATCACCACATCTCCATGCCATCAGAATGGGGGACTAGGGTCTATGTCAATCCCGGTGACATGGTGGTGAGCCATGCCCCAAGTAAGGCATAACAATAAGTGGGACATGAACTGGGCACATGGACTCCACATGGGTCACCACCCCATGTGAGGCCACAACATGATAGTAGTTCACCTCTAATGTCATCCCTCAATCCAAAACATCCCATGATATAAGGCTCACTCCCAGACTTCCCCTTGTAACTCATGTCTTGTCACGAGCGGTGGTGATAAGGCACCGACCCATAACCTACCTCTTGAGCACCGAAAGTCCTAATTTCCATATTCTAGACACCCCAAATAACTAGAACCTCCCTCTGATATCATTTTGTCACGAACCATCCTGGGTTGACCCTGAACTGGTCACCTGAGCCGGACAGCGACATGGCTCGAGGGGCGTTCCTGGTCCTCGCGGGCTGGCAACTAGTGTCGACCATCAAAACTAAATAGGTGGGAACGATTTGGCCCATAAAAGGATGAAAAATAAATTAATAAAGACAAAACAAAGAGAAAGAAACCTAGAAGCGACAATAAAACAAGACTGCGCATACCTCCATGAGACCTCTTGGTCACCTCCAACAACTAACATTCTTCCTCGCATGACATATGAAACATGAAACTGAACTAAACAGCTGGTCCTGCATCTGAAAATGTATGATAGGCATGATCATTTAAATGCTCAGTAGGAATGTCAAGAGTGAACCACAACATCCATGCATTTTCTAGTTTCAAAATAGCCCAATAATACTAGTTTGAACTACAATTATAAAAATTAGGCTTTCATATTACATTGCATTTTGAAAACTAACAACCACACATCCATTTACCTTATAATTCAAAAACATGGATAAGAAAACAAAAGAGCGGTTCATGCAATCCTTTCCAAAATGGTAACTTTGATGTTCATTTTTTAAAATAACCAAACATATACACAAAACATTTCCAAGAAACTATGAATCCAAGTTCAAGGGTATGATTCCCCACACAGTAAGGGCAGTGGTACTAATAGTGCTCATATCAAAGGATTATAGAAAACCTAGGAACTCAGAGGATGACCAGAATGTACTATAAATGTGACTCATCCTGGAGGTATGCCTACTATCGATGACATCATAACGCCATAACGCCCAGTGTTTCCCTACATAGATTAACCGAGGGGCCCAATCCCCTATTAGAGTTTCATTCATACTTGGGGCCACTAGCCAGTGCGTAATATAAACTACTGCAGTAATCATTCTTAGTAAACCCCCATTCTATGCTATGTTTATGTGCTATATTCAAAAAGAGGTGTTCCACACATTCAAATATCAAGCTGTATATATATAATCATTAACGTGACACAATATGACACCACCCCAACCACATGAAGGGTAGTCCCATGACATAAAATAAGTATTCTCAGAAGGAGGATCATACTGAGGACCCTCCTATCACATTATTGAAAGAAAAGTCAAGGGTCCCAACCGAAGAGGGGTTTTCCAAACACACCGTTTCAATGATGCCAAATGGGAAATTAGCTTCACAACACTCATCCTTTTATCAAAACATTTATTAACCCATTCAAAAATGACCTAAAATACTACTTTTTCAACAACATGGCCAAATGGCCCCTTAAATAAAACATTTACCAAAACCCTTCCCGATTTCTCTTTATTTCAAGTTAAAACAACATCACCTAAGAATGTTCCAAACAGGCTTGGAATTCCACTTTCACCCAATCACACCCCAAAATTTACAAACACCCCTTTCAATTTCCAAAAACTCACCGTAGAATGATTCCAGGGCCAACCAGGCCAAACCAAGAAGAACACTTCAAAACCAACCAAAATTTTTGATACTAAATTTTATAAATACAGACTTTTCGTTCAACCCAAAACACCCATATCACTCACTTATAGAATACCACACATGTTAATAAACTAAAATCCTGTTTTTAGAAAAACACCAAAACAATAACCAGGGAAAAAACCACATCTCATATACAATATCCAAAACATATTACATTCCAATTTAACAAAACATATTTATGGGAATCACCCTACTAAAACATCTAATTTCAACCAAAAAGAACAAGTGTAAATTTACAAACACCAATGGAATCATATACAAGGCCAATAAAAGATTCAGGTAAACCATATCTATAACATCACCAAATAATTTTAGAACCCCACAAGAATATTTAATGAGTTACCATGAAGATGCATAGAAAGATAATAATATAACGAAAACCTCAAGCATCAAGGACAAGTAATTGAATGTAAATGCATGGATTTTCCTACCATAAGGAAGTCTAGTCGAAAATTTCTAAATCAAGAAACACCTCGCTTGCACGCGCGCACAAACTTCTATATATATAAATATATACACACACATCTTTAAACTGACGCACGTGTTCCCCATGCCATGAGGGAACACGCACTCAGAAGGCGTATATATATATATATATATATATATATATTCATACCGAGGAAAATAATGTGTCCACACACCTGGAATTGATCCCAACACCCTACAACAATTACCAACACCCAAATTTCAGCGCAACTAGAACCAACACATGGCCAAAGAGGTACCAAGGGCTCACATAAACAAAAGAGCCTGAATAGGATGACACGAAACAAAATAGTAGGTGTGATAACCTTATCGGAAACATCGGTGACATAGGGAAAAGAGTCCATGCTCTTCGACTTTGGCGGCGGATGCAGGGATATCGACCAATGGTCCCCAATACATCAATTGCATACCCTATAGAGGTAAGAACACCACAATCGAATATTATCCAAACCGTAGGGTTTTGGCTAAATCCTGACCGTGTACCGAAATAGAAAAAAACGCCAAATCAATTTAGAAAAAGGTGTCAAAGGACTATACATCGACAAATTGTTGAAGCAACATGAAGAAGTTGAAAGAAATTTCTATGAACACAGAGGATCCAGTGAAAGGGGTCGCTCGTCATTGAGACTCGTTCGAGGGTCCAAGCAAGCCTGCTGTAGGTCGTGATCAAGAGGAGGCCACAGTCGAGGGAGCTCCCACCATGGAGGCACTGAAGGGGGACCAGGCCGTGGAGACTGCCATTCCAAAAGTAGATTACAGGAGGGTGGGGTGAGATGCTACAATGAGGGGGAAGGAATGGGGAATGTTGGGTGTGAGGGATAAAAAATGAGGGTGGTGTGGGAATAAAAAAAGGCATGAGAATAATAAATAAATAACAAGACAGAGTTGGGCATGGAATGTGGGGGTGGGGGTTGTGTGAGAATGGGGAAAGGGGGATGACTATGAGAGAATGCAGAGAAAATAGAAAAAGATAAAAATAAAAAAATGAAATGAGATGGATGGGGTGGGCACAGCCTGGGCTATGTAGATTAGGTTTCCATTTTTTAAAATTGTATTATCTTAATAATAATAATAATAATAATAATAATAAATTTATAATAATGATAATAATGTTACCAAGAAACATAATAATAATAACAATAATAATCATAATCATAATAATAAAAATTTTAATATCATAATAATAATAATTATAATCATAACATTGTTCATTTTCATTTAAATAATATCAATTTTAATAACAACTAAATAATTATATTTACAACAATTTCATTGATAATATTACTAATAATTTTTAATAATGGAAATATTTTTTATCTACACAACAATAATAATATTATTATTATAATTTAAACATATAGCTTGTTTTATTTACATCAAATTTTATTTATTTTAAACATTACACATTTGTGCAGCCACTAGGGCTGATCACGCAGTCACCGCCAACCATGCAATGTCCGCACATCGGTCCAACACCCACCAAAACTGTTAAACGATAAAAATTTTAGACAGGTGCTCAACTTGCGCCTTGATGAAGGTAAATGATGTCCAGAAATAATAAAATAAAATAATAATAAATAGATTCAGGTTGTGAAAGCTTGTATACAAATTAATTCCAATATTGGATACATAGTGACTCTCAGATCTTAAATCCATGGTCTATTCACAATTAAAAACACCCTCTTCGCACCCCAATATTATATAATTGTATTTAATATATCTAGGATCAATTTATGGATTGATTATTCAATTAATGAGATATGTAGAGATGCAAAGATCCTACGTTTTAACATTGGCATAATTTATAAAACGTTTATTTCATGTTCCTATGTATGGGTCAAAGATAAATTGGGAACATCTTCACAATTATTGGTTATTTTCCTAATGAAATTATTATTCCAAACTCAAGAACCATTCCTAAAAAAATAGAATATGTTTTTGCAGATATCCATATCTCCACTAGTTTACTAAATAATGGGAAAAAGAATTTATGATACCATAGAAATCCATTGTTTGACATTGCATAATACAACATAATTTAAATTTTCATAAATCAAACACAATATGTAATTACAACAAGAGGCACCTTCATAATTATGATACAAAAATTATTTCTCCATATTCCTCGAAGGCGTTATTCTATAATCGTCATTAAAATATACTCCATTGTCATTTCCCATGTTGTTTTCCCATATCACTTTTTGGATCTGGAAGCCCTAAGATTTTATCATACAACCATTACTCTTCATTCTAGAAAAATGATGTATAATTCATGTACAAATTACCATTAAACAGAAAATATATAATTTTTATATCAATTGTTGACAACCATACATTGTATCCTTAAACATCCTTACCATAAGACTTAAAAATACACAATATATATCCTGGTTGCATGAAATTAAACAACATGATGTGTCATCCCTTGTATGGGTGTGGCCTTTAATTATTATGAAATTCATCCACCACATTACCTAGAAGAACTACATATGACTTGATTCTCATTTAATCAAGAAATGTAGTGATGCATGGATCCTTCATTTTGGATTAGTTTGATATCAAGAAAAATACCTCTCTCTATACTTGATTCTGATTAATACATAGACTTGTATACCAATAACCCCATAGAGATTGATTCTCATCCAAATGAGATATATAGAGATAACTAGATCCTCTATTATATGCATAAACACTAATGAAAACAAAATTTAATTATTCCTCCATTCATGGAAACAACATCTATTTAAACATAATATTAAATATATATTATGGGACTCCTTCAATGATTGTTTAGGGTCAAAATTTAATTCCCATTTTTTAATAAAAACATAATTTATAAAAAAAGGGATTATAATCCATGTATTGTATGACCTGGATTCATCCTTCACTCTTAGACACATACCTTTCACAAACAACCTATAATGTTATTCAAAAAAATTCATATAAACCCCCATTTTCCAACTAGGATAGAGATTGAAAAATCTAATGAAAACCATTATTTAGAATATTCATAATATAAAAATGTATAGAATTCCACAATAAATCACCATTAGGTACTCTCAACCAAAGGCACATTTTTTCTTAAGAATGAAAACATTAATCACTATATGCCCCAACCATATCATTTTAGAGACCACATTTGAAATAAAATCCATGTTCATTCACTATATATTTATTCCATATCATTTTCTCAGATATTGGATGACTATGACATAAAATATCCCTTTACACACCTAATTAATCATGGAATATTATTTTCTAGAAAACTATGATGTAAAAATTAGAACCATAATTCAATGTCAATACTGTTCAACCAAAAACACATGTTCTATTAGTCATAATTTAATGACTATAAACATCCAATGGAAAGAGACATATTAGTGACCTGGTCAACAACAGCAAATGTAAGCTTATTAAAAACATAGTCTCAGTAGCTAGATGCCAACATCACATGGTCCCGAAAATGTTTATTGGTCTCGAATGAAAATGAATATAACTTGTTAGGTAAAACCCCAAAAAAGCAGACCAAAACAATACATGAATCACCCAGTATATCTTATTTAAGAAAACTATATTAAAATTCAGACTACGCACATACGGTTCAAGTACCATTGAAAACATAAATAATATAGCTATATATATCATTGAAAATACAACACATTTATCATAGTTCATTTAGTCAGGAAATACATATTTAGTGTTATGTTGTTAATGGTGGGAGAAAAAGTAAAGATAACTAAATAATCAAAAATAAATACATATCTTTATAGATAAAAATTGAAAATACAATCCATATGCTAGCATCTTTATGTTATGTATTTCATATATTCATCAACATAATCCTTGATCTATCGAATCATCGATTGAACCCTTTAAACCATTTTTGAAGTCCAACCAACTATGTGGCGATGGATTCCTTAGCACGAAAGAGGTTCTCCTTTTCTTCCAAAAAAAATAGTTTCATTAGACATAGAACCTCATCATAAATTTTTATATTTGGAATCATTCCACAAGGAAAACAACCATCTCTTCATAATGGTTTATCATCTAGATGTATTTCTCATCTATTTTTTATTTTTTATTTTTCACATCCCTTTCATGATTGAGTTATTCCTAGTATATGGATGCCATGTGGCGGTAAAATTGGCCAAGAAAAATTCCCTTTGTCCATCACAACATTTTCCCATTTCTCCTGGTGTTAGATAATCCGCTTCAAAACATGATTTATTTCATGATAATCAAATCCACCCCAATTCAAATTATAGAACACATTTACGATATAATGATGTAAAAATGAATATATATATATATATATAATGTATGTTTCCATAACTAACAACCAAACGCATCTCCAGAGAAAGCGACATGAATTGTGAAATGCTTCCTCAAAATCATGTTCTATCTCAGTACCATTTTCAGTGTTGGATATGTATCCTAAAACAAACTCACATGAAGATATGTCTTGAGTTGTCCTATTAAGAGTTGTTTCAACCTCAGTTCACAACATTAGCTGATTTGTGATGGAGGGTTTCTATCGATGTGTGACCTTTGTAGTTGAAAGAAGAAAAATATTAAGGAATTAATCAAAAAAATCATTAAATAGTAAGGAGATAGTAAAAATGGTTATTAATGTAGTTGATGGAACTCACTTATTGAAGAATAATCCACTAGAATCGATTACTCCCTAGAATCCCTAATCTAAATAGTGTAGATCTATGTGTTCATATGTATTCTTTATCTTGAGTTTTTTTAAGGCCCACTATAATAGTCCTATAGGATCCTCCAACCTTAGGATCACAATCTATTACAATTTTATCAATAATAATATGATAGACCTTGACCCTTAGTCATGTAATTACATTGAATCATTTTAGACATAAAAAAAGAACACTCATTATATTTGATTTAAGACATCAAACGTAAATAGGTTGTACATGAGTGAAAACATAAAATAAGAATGAAAATTTATGTCCAATTCCTTATAAATTTCATCAATATATTTTTTGGGGTCATGAATATAAAAATATTTAAAAATCTATTCTGTTATACTATTTCAGTTTATGATTATTCAACTACGATATCATTCTATAAAATAGAGATATCCTAGTTACATATATAAAAACCCTAATAGGATCTACAATTGGATCCTTCTACAAAATTATCAATAGGTATGACCCTTTCGAAGTCTGGTGATTGTGTATAAGCACCAAAAACATTCTCAAATTATTTGGGGTCCTTGTCAGCTCCTTTATTGATGGTGACAAAACCATCGATAGTGGATTGAAGGGCCTCCAAACTATATAGAAGAGATGATGAATCAAAATTTAGAGAAGAATGTGATTAGAAAATGAAAACATATGAAGATACTTTTACATATATAGGATCATCTTCCCACTATAAATTAATAAAAAAAGATGTGGTATTACTACTTGACACATATCTTTTCAAATTGATGAACTCACCATCAAAAATAAGATCCTTTCCCAAAATATTATCCTTATATATTGAATGGAAACCTTTTATTTCTTTTATAGTGGAATGGATATTGGATCATGTGATGGACAAGAATGATTAGAAACATATTATAGGAAAATGAATAATAAATGATATCATGAAAACACCACATGACTAATGATGTTCATTCTTGCAGACATTACAATATGCCATTCCATCAGATTTTATGGATGAAGTCTTGCACTTGCCTCTTAAAATATAGTAATGGAAGTGGGAACAAACAACACCCACTCAACATCTCCTCCTCCATTATTTTATATCCTATGAAATTATTTAAGGAATTAGGAGAAGATCCACCACTATAATTGGGCATCCCATTACAGTAGAAATTGGAGATTTCAAGTTATGGACCTCTCCATCATCCCTATAGAAGTATAATATTTGTATTAATTCCGTAAAACATGTCACAATACTTTTTATGTATAATTTATTATAATTTTTAAAGTATATTAAATGATCTCAATGAATAATAAAATTTATTTAAAGGATATTAAAAAAATTATTTTTTAATTAATAGAATAAGAATCCTTTCAAATGAGTAAAATAATGTATAATTTAATACATTATGTTGTTTTATATTTCATCAATACTTATTTTTTTCTTATAACTCATTATATATATATATATATTATTAAAAAGTGTTATATCCTATATTTTCAACCAATACTTCTTGTTATGAATCACTTATTCATTCATTATCTCACTCATATATTATCATTCCTTCCACAATGACCACTTGCACTAAATAATGTGTGGATAACATGGGAATCCACCTTATTGGTGGATTCGAATTCAAGAATTCAAATATTCAATTTCAAATGTTTTACATATGATTGTGGTGAGAAAGAATTAAGGTTATGATTTTGGAAATTTCGCACCATGATATGGTATTAAAACTCAGTTCTATAGATTTATTCAATTATTTTACTTTCCTTAAATTGAATAATTATATTCATATTATGTATTTTGTACATTCAAGGTATTAAAAGGAATAAGATGGTGTTTGGTCCTGGAACGTGTCAAACTCCCGATTGAGATGTGCCATCAACCTAGATTATAGGATAAGGTGTAATTGAGTTTTCAATAGAGTTTATTGTTTAAAAATTACAAAATAAAGGAATAGTAATTAATGTGTTAAATTTCATGATTGAATTATAATAAAAAAACTTAATCAACTAGAATTAATAATGTAAGTAATGATATTACAAACACTAAATGGCCCTGGCATTTCTTTAATGTATCATTCAATGAATGATAGTAAATTTTTATTATTGTAATTAACTAATGTTTTCAATTTTTCCAGACAAAAAAATAATTACTTACATATAATAATATATATAAAAAATGAAATAATTATTATGTGAATATATTTAAGTATTTAAAAAACTATGAAAATCCTAATGTTAGTCTACCATCATCAACTACTATATTTCATTTGGAAAAAGAAATCTTTTATTTTTTCAAGCCTCATTATAGGAGTTCATCAAATATATTGTTCCATTGTTAGGGAAGGTCGGGACATTGTGGTGCGATGGGATACTATGGAACCCATATGACATAAATGCAATAGGGGATTCATGGTCAATTATTTAATTACTCATAAAATATCTTATATATATTATAATTTGGGAAGAATATGTTTATACTATTTAAATTTAGAGAAACATTTCAATCCTAATCACTCCCACAACGCCTAAATTTTCTATTATAACTGAGAACCACTATTTACTCCCTAGAAGAAATGTCAAAATATCATCCTCTACTATGGACTCTCACAACCACTATCACTACTACTGCTGCTCAACATAGAATGATTTCCTCATTTTTCTCCAAAAAATGTTGTTTCTTCAAATTAAATCATGTATTACCCATTTACAATCATAACCATACATGGTTCCAACATATAGGAGACACCATGCACACAACAATCAAAACCATGGATGCTCTTCTTGAAAATTCCATGAACTGTATAAGCCCACTAATGAGAATGAAGAAACCTTCCCAGGCACCATCCACTACCAAGATCCACCGATTATATGTTTCCATAATTTCCATGAAAACCTTGAACAACATGAAAAATGATATTTAATCTAGAATTAAATAGAGGAGTAGGCTGAGGTTGTGGATTCATTTAATAATTTACCAGGAAAGATTAAATGTATGGGTATTTCACCATAGATAAATCTTCATGAAGTAGAATGAAAATTCTAGAATATATATATATAAATTAAATTTTAGTAGTTACTTACAATATTTTATATTATCCACTATTGATAAAATGGTGTATGTGAAATTTTTGACGTAACAATGGTGGATCAACAATAATGTATGTTGTAATGGTAGATAATACTATCATTTCAAATGAATTAAACCTCAGAAATGAAATTTGGAAACACCCATGAATTTAATAGATTCAATTATGAATACCATTTAAAAGATAAAATCATGGATTGTAAAGATATAGAATGATTAAAAAAAATATATTAACGGGATACATCCATATATAAATACATGCGTGATTCCTTACTCGAAGAGGATTGGAGGACAGGGAGTGGTTGGCTAATTAATGTTCTGTTTTTACTACTTCATAATTTCCATCAATTTTTTAATTTATTTTATGCAATTCATTTTTTATATTTAATAAAATTCTTTCATAATTGTTATTCCATCCATTGTTACATGATCTAAATCATCCCTCCTACTATATCTAATTGTATTCTTCTCAAATATTATATTGGGACCTCTTTCACTCAATAATGAGTGACAAAACCAAGGATTGGCTTCGGGGGAGGATTTGGTGCCTTGGATTATGTAATTTATAATCACTTGTTGTATTTATATTTTTGGTTGGAATTGGTGAATTTTATGAGTGTAGTTATTTTCCACCATGACATGGAAGTCTAATTTACTTATATTTATTTATATAAATTTTTTCGTATCATTCATTTAACAAAATATCATCAAATGATGGAGTTTAGATGATCAAGGGATTAAATGGAATATGATATAGATAATTCATTGATGGTTTCACACTCTAAATTGAGTCGTTCCATCAACCTTGATTTTTGGAGGAGGTGAGATCATGTTTTTAATAAAATTAATGGTTTCAAAATCACAATATTAAATAATTTTGATTTTGGAGTTGGATTTCATGATTGAATTATAATAATAAATTTAACCAAACAACATGACTAATATAAAGAACTGAAATCTAATCCCAAAACTCCATTTTCATTATTTATTATATCTTTTATTTCATGCTAGTAATTTTTTAATATACACATCATTTAATATTTTTATAAATAAAAATATAAATCATCATTTTATAAAAATAATAATAAAAACATCCAAATGAAATTGATAATCAGTGAATTAGGTTATGTAGGCCAACAAAATAGAATCGCCTTATGTAATAAAACCATGACCAGCCACTAAGACTCATTCAAAAAATAAAATTACATTCTTCATTCCATACTACAAGAATTACCACAAAACACACACTATGCCATGGGAGTTGATTTATAGTTTATTTAATTTCTTAATGTTACATTGTTGATGGTTATAATTTATTTCAAAAAGGTACTTAATTTTATAACTATTTTAAAATTACCAATTTTGAAATATAGTAAATATTTTCTCGTGGGTAAATGTTCAAAAGAATTTCAAACAAAATATTGTGAAGGATCTATTATAAAGGTTGGATAAACTAACCAACATGGCTAAGAAAATGATGAATTAATATGGAACTAAATATCATTTCATGAGACTAAATATATGTTTGATAAAATAAATTTTTATTATCAAATATTTATGACCATGAAGGAAGTGATATGGGATATTACCTATTTCAATAATGACATCGATGAATTTGTAACCAAACACAATGATCTTAAAAAATCAAACAATTTGATGAATCATATCCACGCCGACAAAGATGTGATGGAGTGGATTCACGATGAGGATTATTTACACGGTAAGATACATGTTAGATATGAATATGATTGTGATAATTTTCTGAAATCATATATGGAACAAAATGATATCCCAATTCTTTACACATTTAATGATCCATCGTTGTTCTATATATCACAGTCCATGGAAGAGGAGGAATCTATACAAGTGGTTGAATTTGAAAAAATGATAGAGGTGCATGACAACCTACCTCCATACACTATGATTCAGTTTTATGTGAAACTATCATTTAAAGATTTTACTGAACAAGAGGTATATGAAGTAATTATGAAATTTCTATTTTTCTAATTTATTCAATCTCATTTTATAGTCACTCCGAAATGCATTTAAATTTCATATTTGGTCATTCGTAATTTCTCCTTAGAGGAAGATGAAATAAATAAATATATGCCAATGGAGGAACATATAAAGATCTAGGATTTAAATGAACATGAATTATAGGAATCCAGTGAGAAAGTCTATGTGGATGATCCTTTGGAAAACAAGGCCTAAGCTTGTAACGTTCGAATGGATATTTTTAATTTCAATTTACATATTTCAAATGTAAAAATACCATCATATATTCTATTTGATCACTCAATTGATGTTGTCCATATTGAGAAAACACCAGAAAACAATGAGGGAGATTCATAATTAACAACCAAGAACGATTATGATTAATAAATCATCCTACCACCACCATTAAATATATAATTAACTATGAAGGGGGTGGATCTGGTATAATTTATATTTGGATCAGTCCTTAAAAAACAAAGATGAAGTGGGGGTTGAAAAAATGCCTATGTGGTGGTTCAAGTCTATGTAGATACAACCACCATCAGATTATTTAAAACATCTTCTTATGCCTTTCTAACTGTATTAAAAATCCTTTCCTACTTTGGAGATCATACAATGACCTATCTTCCTATTTTATTTCTATGAATTTAAATATCAAATTCACAATTTGTATAATTTTATCATGCAGAACAATCCCTCTATTCATTTTAAGATTAAATAACATGATCCCTATGGTTATTCGACTAATTTACTTTTATATGACCATAATAAAAAATGGAAGTCCCAAACATCCAAGAAGTAAATATGACCACACATCATTTAATATGGAGTTCAATATTACATTATTTATCCCCAAACTCACTACATTTTTGGTCTGAAATATTTTTCATGATTTTAACCATAAAATTTCATACCCTTTCTTGTATTTATGCCATAAATGACTTATCTTGGAGAAAATACATTCCTTGGAATATTTTTATCCCATGTTTTTTATTTCAATGGTAATGAAATTGAATGATTAAAATTGAGAATATACTTATTAAAATTACGTATGGATGTTAAAATGGGACTGATGATTTGATATAATTATTTGATTAATGTAGAAGGAATTTGTATATCATTTTTTATACATGAAATTTATGAAAATTATGTGAATTAATATGTGGATAGTATTCATTATGGGTTTTATATTTTAATATAAATTTTATCATTCTTGAGAGGTTTTCATTACCAAATACTTCATATTTTCTATTGAGCATATTTCGTTTCTTATATTGGAACATTAAACCTACTAAAACAATCATTTGTCCACATCAATGATTGGAATGTGAAAAAATACATTTAAAATGAATATGGAATCCGTTGAAAATAGTATATAATTGATACCACCCTAACATCAATACATATTTATCCTATAGAGACCATGAATAACCTTGATATGGATAATCCATGTTTCAATCCATTTTAATCCATTGTTACCCTCCAGTTATTATTTGTATGTTATTTTAATGTTTTATAATGGGGGTGAGAGAAATCATTTTGCAAGGCTTGAAATACATTATATGAAAATGTGGGGTGTAATATTTGTCCGTAAAAAGGATTTTATTGATTCATACTTTGCATTCAAGTTTTTTATCACATCATAAAAAATGTTTAAATATTGTTTCTTGACTTGGAAGAAAAATAAATCACCATTACTAGACCAATGTTTTTTTATCATATGTGTTTATGTGTTGGGTGAAATATTAATTCTATACACAAATTTAAAAAAAAATGATGAAAATCGTATATTTAAAAAATCTATAAAAAAGTATTAAAAATTGAACAGGGTACATAAATCATTCAAAATTAATTACATAATCATTACCTCAACATTGAGTTTGGGTATAATAATAGTTTCTACTTTGAAGGGGATAATGATACTATTAATTTACATTTGATATCATCATTTACACACTAATAGATATTCCTTATTCTTTGTAAATGCATTTTTAAACATAAAATATTAAAAATATTAATCCTTATAGATAATAGAACCATAGTTTAAAATACAACATGATTTTATAATTAATATATCATTATATGGTTGAAAATTTTCATTTTCAAGACTATGAATATGGACCATGTTCTCAGGACATGATCATAACTGTACATTAATTTTTATCATGATTGATGATATAAAAAGTTCAAAAGTGAGGTAATTATTTATTTTTAATGTTTGACAACAAGGGATACAGATTTATAATAGATAAAAAAGAATTTTTATTGGTTTTTTCCAAAATGTAAAATGTTAAAATCAATAATTCATTGATTAATTGTAAATTGATAAGTTAAATTGATATTTTGTCTGTGTATTTGAAATATGATATAAATGTTTTATACATTTCATTATAATATTTTATATTGGATAATGAAAACATTAGTTCCCTATAATTTTTATTGTTGAGATTATTTTCTTGAGTACATTAATTGTTTAAATGTGGGGGGTATATGACGTTGTCAATTTTCATGAATAATTTTTATCATTCCTTATACAATGATGAAGGATTTAATAAATAATAACATTCATTTCTAAAATCTATTAAATTTAATTAATTTATAATAAATATAATGATAATTTTTTATTATAAGTAAATGAATGTTGAATTAGAAATGGAAATGTTATTTTGATTTTAATGATAGGCAATTAAATCTATCTAAGTGGTATTTTTTGAAAATATTTTCTTTGTAGTTTATATTTATCATTTTTTATGAAAACAATTAGCCATTTGGGACAGTTATTTGCCTAACTGTCTACAAGACACATACGCAGCCCACATGGTGCTATCATACCATGCAATCAGAAGGGAAGGCCATGATCAGTGATTGATCCCATTCATGGGATCTGGACTATTTGGGGATTAAATTGATGAAATATATGATAATTTATTTCATGGATAAAGATCATATGGTCCACGTCATTGTGGGGAAAAATAAAACAAAGTCCAAGGGAGTCATCGTCGTTAGAGCGTGGTGTATGGATGCAGGTGGGGGTCTCTCGCCCCATCTGATGTCATTGTAGAAAAAGAGCTACACTTTGATATTTATGCACTAGAGATTCCTTTTCTCCATTATGATGTGGTGTGTATACTTGTTGGTATTATTAATATTTATATAAACTACATTTCATTTCATGATCCCATGGACCTATGTCTCAGAGAACCTGCTAATCGAAGCTCCACTACTCACCACCATGATTATCGACCACCAATAAATACTGTAATATTAGAGAACTACATCTATGCACCCTAAAATATACAAATCAAGATGAAAAACCACATCCACTATATGATATCACTATAGTACCATGTTCCAACCACCATGATGCCATGCCATGTTGTCACCCAACCACTTACAGGTAATGATTTAAAAGAAGATCCCACTACCATGCCACACTCGAGCCCCAACATAGTGACCAGGACCATAATGATGATGAACATTTCTAGGAACCTCGAATGACTTCACTAAACCACCATTTTAAGAGAACCAATTCCCATAACATGATGAATATCCCATGAACCACTATAAAGTATGGATAACTCGATTATAAACACCAATTATTCTAGGGATGACTAATGCAACATAGTTCTCAATTTCCCTTCATTCAAATATTATACATAATAGATGAACTTACCAATGTTTGAACTAATTGTCATAATTCAAGTTACACGAACCAATAATTTCAACTTCTATCTTTTTCCCCAATGGTATAACATTATAGAATCAGGGAATACTGTAGAACATTCTACCACCAGGCCCATGTTATAACATGATAATGTGGAACTAATAGTATCATCTAGATGAGATTACCATACTACCATTTTTATCAACATGAATCACCATTTACACCCTAGTAAGAATGGAATTAATCTCTGCCTCATTTTATGGAAACATTCCACCCCTTCACCATTAATACTTCTCAAAAATGTCGAATTACCTTTATTATCACCAGAAAACCCCATTGATGCCACCTTAATCTTTTGGTAACCTCATCCATACATGACACTGTATAATGGTAGTGATGGATAAACATTGTGCAAACAAGAATAACCACACTAAAACATGATAACCACTATGAATTCTCATATTGAAATTTCAATGCACTCCATAATCCCACCGATGAGGCGGATGATCACTACTATAGAACCTCAATACTTTCCATGATCCAACATCTCCACACTACTACATTCCACATATGACCCTTGAAAAACATGAAAAATTGATTTTCGATTGAGATTTTATTAAAATTGGTTAAACAAGAACAATATCAGTTTTTATTTTGTAAGGGGAATCACTGTAGAAAAACATCACAAAGGTCTAAAATAATTGAGTCCAAGAGCATCTACCCTTGCCAAACTACTAAGTGTGTCGGGAAGATAACTCAACATAGAAAAATTAATGTTTTGATTTTCTGTAGAATCACATGAAGCTAGACAATCTGACACATTATCCATCTCACAGCAAATTTGACTAATTCATTTGCATATAGTATTGATTTAAGTGACATTCCAAAGCACATAGAGAATCCATTGCATTGAAAGATAAAAAAATTGAAGTCTATTTTTATAGACTCCATCCTGATGTAGTAATCATGGATCAATTCTATTCCATTCATCATTATAAAACTCTCTTCCTTAAGTGAGTCTCCCGATCCCAAGACATCACAGAGGGACAAAGTCAAAACATCATACTTGTCCTGTATCAGGCCAGTTGATGGAGAATGAATACGTTGGACTAAATATAAAAACATGTATAATGATGATTATTTCCAATCACAAATGTGATACGATGTTTAGTTTATAATGGATATAAAACTATGGATGTATTATGATGGATGAGAAATAATGATTTTTAAGGGTATATACTACTTCCATAAATAATTAATTACACCTCACTACTAAAAATTTGAACCAACCTCGAATTAAGAAGATTAAATGATGAATATATTATTAAAGAGGCATTTTAATAATTTGATGATATTGAAACACTAAAAGAAGAGATATGATGTTATTTCACCCCTCTACAAATACAAATATGTATCACAAATAGAATATGATCGGAGGATCAGGAGCAACCTGTTATTGGATACTCTATTTTGGTTTCTATTAAAGTTCATTTATTAATTGATTTAACTTTATGTAATGAAGTATATTTTACTAATACAATAGTTCCATACAGTATTTTTATCTACTTGTACATTTTGAATGACATCCTTATTAGTTTTTCTAATTATACTATACTCATATCTTCCAAAATGATCCTTTCTACTAAAAAATGGGTGAATAACTTGAGGCTTGTCCTCAGGGGAGGATTGGGTGTCTGGAATTATTTTAATAATTTTTTTATATAATTGTTTTTGAGCAAGAGAGAAGTGTCCGTGTGTTGATATTTACCATGATGATATTGAACATGAAATAACTTATCTTCACTTATTTATATCATTTCAATTTTTTCATTTGGACACAATCTCTTCACATTATGGATTTGAGGTAATCTTGTGCTTAAACAACATAAGACTGACAATGTCCTAGATTGAGTAACACATCTAAATGAATAGATCTATCGAAAATTATTAGTAGAGGAGGAAATATGTATTTTCTTTAATATTAAGAGTTTTACATTAAGAAAATAAATGAATAGTGATTCCTGAAGTGGGATGTTGGAATTGAATAATAGAACTAGACAACAATCTGAAACCCTAGTAGTAAAAACTCTTTATTTTCATCCAAATGATTGAGGATATAATCAGGGTGGGGTTATCCTCTAGTTAAAATTTAAATACTATTGTTGTTACATTAGAATGAAATATTTGATAATGTAGCAAATAATATTCTTCTAATTTGGTAAATTGTGACACTTGATTGGGACAATGTGTCTATGGGCCTTCAAGCCACATGGATTTAATTCTATCAAATGTACATTTACCCAATGGTCCATCAAGGAATTAAAAATTCAATACACAGAATTTCATGAAAAGGGTCATGTAGACCTCATAATAATAGGTCCATGAATAGTATTTAGAGAATGTAGAATCCATGATTACAGATCTAACTAGATTGAATGAAAAATGGTGTATGAAACTTCCCATCAGTACCAGGCAACATGTTTCTCAGAATGAGAAAAATCCAGGAGTGGACCATTGCATGGTGGGGATATAGCAACATAAAAATATGTAGATGTTGAGTTGGTTCAGTTCAAAGGCTTAGTTAAGACATTGTCCTTCAAATTAAATGTTATAGTCCATGTATTTAAAGGGATTTAGGATATTTAGGGTCCCTTTTCCTCCATGAAATACGGGATTATCCATTGATATATAAAAAATTCCATTAGGATTTTGGAATTATCAGACAAAATTTATTCAACAACTATTGATGATTAATGGAACCCAATACAAACCAATAATTCCATGTTTAGTCATAACTACGTCTTGAATTACATGTCAGTATAATTTTTTTGGTTGTCTATATCATTTATGTTATCCATTATTAAAATTAAAAATCCTCATTATTTTCAAAAAATAATAAATCTGAAATTGTGGTGAAATAATCAACATTACTATGAATCTATGAATCTTCTCGAGTGAGATGACCCTAGTCAACATCATTATTGTAACAGTTAAATAAATATTCTTTTTACACACCATTAAATTGATGATTATTTAATTCCACATATCTAAAAAAATCAATAAGGAAATGAGGTACCGATCAAGAAGAATTCATATATCATAAAAATAATCAAATTCATCCCATTTATTGTTGAATAGATTATCAACTCCGCCAGAGGATCCATGTTTCATATTATTTTCTATACACCTTGTTTTGGGGATCCAGTTATCCAAATGATAAACAAGTATCTTTTTCTCTATGATATGAATACTAAATATAATAGGGTTAGAATCAATGTGATGGTTAAGTGATGATCAGTTGTTACCAATATAAGGAATCTATATGATAGAAGATATAAATGACTATGATAATTTGATTCAAAATCATGGTATTTTCAAAAGCAAAAAACATCTAGCATTATGTATTCTAATGTATTTATGACATGATGTTGGGTGGAACGGATTTAAAATTACTATTGTGGGTTTTTTGGTCCCATTGTCTTAGTAGAAGGTTAAATAAATTCCCCCTAAATGACAACTAGAGGGTGGAGGCCTAATGAACTCACATAAAAATGTGTTATCCATTTAGTTATAGACCAATGTGTAACATGTGTTCATAATTTATTATAATTTTTCGATGCTTCAGTATTATCAAAACTAAGATGATCCTAGCTATCATGATTTTTTTCAAATAGAATACTTAAAGCATGCAACTCCAAAAACACCCACTCTCAACACCCCTTGAGGATTTAATGAAATCTTGGATATTACATACCAAGTTATCATCGCAATAGTTGAACATAGTGCATGATGTTTAATTACCACATGATATATCTATATATCAATCATGAAACTGAGTTTCCACCCACATTGGGATATTCTATAATTGGACAGGCATATGACATGATATTATTGGATGCTTCATGTACATACATTATTATGAAAATATATTGCTAGAATTGTATACACAAGTTCCCACACCATCAATCTGATCAGATAAAAAAATCCCTAAATGAATTTTTTTACACATTAAGTTCATCATTAGATTTGCAATCATTAGATAATATCATGATAAAAGGAAACACGTACTGAATGAAGAAGAATTATTTCAGTAGATTTAGTTTCTTTATAGAGTAACTTTACTTCAAATATAGGGGTTTGATTCCCAAAACAACCAAAACTAATAGTGGAAACCAGCCTCTAGGAAAATTGATTTCAACCCATTAGGATAAAATAATTGAGTTATGATAAAATCCACCTACATATCACATAAAATGGAACTCATAATCTAAAATATGACTTCCTTATATAATCATGAAAAAAGAAAGGATAAATCATCCCTAATATTGGAGTTTCCAACCCTATGTGATTTCTGTATACTAACATTTCCTCCATGAGAAATGTTCCCAATCGTATACCACCATTTTTATCTTGAACCAATATATTGTGGGTTCTTAATCAAATTTCTAATAATCTTATGTGGTTTCTCTTAATGGGTATTTCAGAATTGACTATGTACCCCCATTTTCTATATTGGCCTTGTCCTATCATGAGATATAATCTACAAGGAAGTCCGGGATTTTCCATTATTAGACATCTTGTTTGAGTTTTTTCATATGGTTCCCTCCATAATTGTATTGAGGAATAAATTCATTCACATCTCATAGTGGGAATCCACTTTAGGTGGTAGTATTCCTTTTTGATATATTGTGATATCTCAAACAACTCACGAGATAAAAGAGATGTCATTTCAACATATTTTCATGTATGGTTTGGATGGATAAACTCATCATAAATATCTTAGAGGGTGGAATATATAATGATTTTGTAAACATCTAATGAGCTAATCCTGAATTCCCCATTTTTCATATGAAATGTGTTGGTCTACAGATCTAAACAACTTAATAACTTGGATAAATTATTTGGATTCTTATATTCATATTTTTGGGCAACCCTAACCAACATATAATTTTAGACTGAATTTATCTCGATGACAATTTGTTTAAAATTGTAGAAGACTCAATACTCCCACAATAACTCTCTTTGGAAACCACTTTTATAGAATAGTTCCAAAACATACATCCAACCTTTTGATTAATCCATCATATAAAATGGACTGATGAGTTTGAAAATATATATTACTCGGGTGTGTTTGGAATTAAAAATTGAGAAAAACATATATGATTCATGACATATTCATGTGATAACATTACCTAATTGATATATATTCTCTTGGAAAGTATGTTGGATTTATGAATATTAATGTACCCTTAGAACTAGGAAAGAAAAAAATGGTTATTAAAATTTGGTATGATTATCTCATTGAGGAGTCTAGGAATGTAAGGTGGTTGTCGATCACACTCAAGATATTTTAATTGAAACTTATTGAAACTATTATAAAAATAATTCAGAGTAGTTTGATGTACATAAACATTCTCTTTATCGATGATGCCCAAAATCACCTTGAATCACATAAGATTTTATTTTAGAGACATTAAACCAGTGATCTTCCATTGGATGTTTCAATGAAAATACTCATATTTTTATGTGATTTTAAACAAATTTTATTATATTATAACAATTTAAAAAGGAGAGGACTCCTGAATGAAAATTTCCCATGTCTCTTGTTGATGGCTACATGACTAGGTGGCCTAACATATGTTACATACTAGGTTTTAATCACATTGGACACTAGCCCATGTGTCCTCATTTAGGTAACACACCCAGTTGGATATGATTCATAGGTGAATCCACGCAACATGTACATGATTAGATCATTTTTAGAAGTCCTAATAGGAGAGTAACATGTCTATAAAAGTTATAAGGTAGAGTAGTGGGATAGAGTGGAAGTACCATATATATGACACAATATTTATAAACATGTGAGTACTGAGGCATAAAGTGTGCATGGAAGACCTGCACAATCAATAGAAATGATGTACCTATGAGACCACACATCATAGATCATTTGATCATCTAAATATTTAATGAAGTATAAGTAGTAATGTTCATCTAGTCCAATCATGAGTGTAAATGAACATGTGGATACCAAATTAAGGATTTATCAACACCCATATTTATATACCTTAATATCATACCCTATTCCCCCGATTGGGTCAATTTCTCATGGGTTTTGTAAACATTCTATTTAAAAGTAGGATGATTATTTTAAAAACAAAATATTTTCAATAACCGAAAATGGATAAGGGATAGGGGATCCCTTTTGTTGTCCCATGTGGTCTCCTAAGATTGTTTTTTACATACCATGTGTCATCATGTAGGTCTAATATGAGCAGCCATCCACATCACATAGGTATATCCTACAAGTTATAGTCACATGAATCTTCCCTACATGGAACCATATTCATAAATCACTAAAAAAAGAGACATAATTGAATGATATACTTCATTAGGGGTCACAAATGTCTTATAAATAAGACCATTGTGTTGTTCAGTCGACATAAATGGAATACAAAGAAATAACTAGAAGATCTTTCCAAACAATATAAACACTCAACTCATCGAAACCCCCAGATAAAGAACTCCAATCCCTATAGTTGAAGGGATTTGATATGATTTTAGGAACTAGAGGCCCTCCAAGGTCTAGATTTATAAGACATGGTGATGAGTCACTTACCCTAACTAAAAATTATGAGGATGAATCCTCTTTTCCATGCAATAAAAGTGAGGTCCTTATAGACACTTCTAGTAGGACCATTGTAGGGCCATGAATGTTATATCCCAAGACTAGTTACCTTGGCTTACCATTGACCTTATTCTAATGTGTATAACCTATGAGGGGTAACGTTCAGTTCACCCATGTAGCACGAATTCAAAGACTTATTGAGTCACACAAGCCTCATATGGGAGATACTAAATCTAGTTTTCCCAAACCTCTTGTAGGAGAGAAAAAATCAATACCATCTATCCCTCACCTAAGAGAGTGAAGAGCCATTATACATATGACTCAAGAATGAGAGAAAAAATTTAGTTCCTCTAGGCCCACCATACATGGGGTACCAACTGATCCTCTTTTAGGTCATAAATGGTAGGATATCTCAATTCATGGATCCCCCATCTAAGGGGGACCCAGACATGAACTTCTTCAAATTGTACCAATATATATCATTAGAGAAAATGGAACACCAAAATGTTTTATAATGTATTCATTATTATAGAAACATATGTCCCACAATTATCCAAGCTATTTTGTAGAATAATATGAGTGTTATTATTTATAAATTCATTTGGTAATGAGGATCGAAACCATTTAGATAATGATGGGTCCCTATGGGATGAAAAAAAGACTGGTGACACAAAAATCTAGTCCTTACATTTCTTCCTGACTACCTATCTAGGGATACACCCTCTTCTATCAGTTGTGGAGGTGAAAATTTCTCCTCCGGGTATCTCTCATGGAGGAATCCTACATTATTTCTTTCAAATAATTCCCCCACTATGCATATACTCACCCTTGTCCATTAGTGGACAAATATGTTTTTGAGGGTCCTGGATCTTCTATTTCTTGTTTCTATTATTAGAATGATTCACATGGTATTTGAGGCAAATGATGATTATATCCTCAAAATGATCAAATTATAATTCAGGACTCTTAATATGTGTAAGCCCTCACCCATCTAAACTACATTTTCATGGATTCATTTGTGAACCCGATATGTTTGAAGCCTCTATGAGGCACAAACCTAACACCCCAATATCACCCAAATATCATCAATGATATTTTAAAAGTAATTTAATATCCATATTGGGAGGATATATCCTTTACATATCCCCGAGATATTTCAATATATGACTTAAATCATCCTTGTTTATGAACCACTTTCCATTTTTTCCTTTCGACACAATATCAAATCACACGGTTTCGTCCTCATCACATTACATTAAATGTTATGTTTTATCCTTATAATTTGAACTAAAAAACATGGGTTCTGATTCATTTCACATGTATATGAATTAATCACAAATAATGTGTCTTATCTCAACATCTAAACAACTCTTTTCATTCAATGTGGTATTAAATTATTGATCTCCCTATAACGTGGATCAAAACTAGTTTCATGAAAACAAATGATATAAGTATATAAAATTAATAAAAAAGGATACCACTTTTAAATAATATCATATACATAATGATGTCCCCAATTATGAATAACATCATATAAATAATTGTAATTAATAATCCAACACATGTTAATAATGTAAAGTTTACATAAGTGTGACATGGTCTATATTTTGGATTTAATAAAGGATTCATTAATATCTATTTAATATATAATACGGTGTCATAGTATGAAATAATTACCCACAAAAAAAAATTATGAGTATAGCCTCCCATAATCTCAACCAATGTGAGCCCGAAGTGTTTTTGGAACTATTTCCGCAGGAATACCTTCCTGTGGAATTTAGTATTGTGAACAACACGATTAAGGAAAAATGTTGGGTGTTTCTGGTTTCCTTAAAAAAACAGGTTGTAAACCGACATATATTGAATATGGGAATGAGGAATATATATATTTAATTTATTTTATTATTTAAATTCTGAAAAAGATGAATCCATGATCAATGTACAATTAAATAATTATAAAACTAATACATACATAAAAAACTAATAAATAATTACACAAAATAATGATTTGATAAATTAATTAATAATAAACGGATGATACCTATTTAAATTAAACCATATTTGTAATGATATATATGATTATTTGTGTAATATATTTTTAATTAAACTATATTATATAAATATTTAATTTTAATCATTTTTTACAACATTTGAGACTTGAGTGAATGGATTTTCATTTCACTTTTTTTTGTAGGGGCTAAACCCCATATTCACTACTAATTTCTTTTGAGTATCTTATATACTGTACATAAATATATTTTTTTGATTATTCTCTTGAATACAATTTGATTTAGATATTCATCTATGGTTCTTCCATTTAAATGTATTATGACTCAGAATATACCACATTCGCTAGTTTATTTTTCTAAAAACTCATTAATTATCAGAGTTTTTTATGATTAAGATTCCATTGATTATATATATTTATATATCTCTCAAAAAACTAAATAAATATCATAACCACTGTTAAATTTTTTAAATTTAATATTTTGTTTTCTTTTTCTGTGTATTGTTTACTAAGTAGTACAAATTAATGATTTTAGGGAAACAATATTCATTTATAACTTCTACCAAAAACCATTATTCTTCCATATCAATGGTCTTATAAAAATATTTTGAAGAATGTTTTTACAATTATTTAATTATTTTAAATAAATTTTTACCCATTTTTTAATATATTCAAAAAATGGCTTAGAAGGAATATCATTTTTATATTTCAAAAAGGTTATTGTTGGGTTATTAGCAACAATGTGAAAGAGATTATTGTTTTAAAATTTACATTATGAATAAAATTTTCATGTTTCAATAAATTTAATTGATATAAATATTAAACGATAACTTTTAGGGATACATTATAAATAATTTTTAACATAAATTTTAATGATATTTATTGATTTTTAAAAATATAATTTTTTAGTGGAATTATTCTTTTCTTAATGAATTTATTCAATTATATTTTAGTTGCATTTGTTATCATCAATGAAAATAAACCTTAATTATACTTATCATCATCCATGGACATCATCCAATGATAATATCACTAATCTATATTTCGATTGTATATTATTAAGATTAAATGATTTATATGATTTATATTTGTATACCAAGGGTTATGTGTATGAAAAAATATTCATTCCCAATTGTATGCTTTGATAAAATGTTCTTGAAACCCATTTACATTTTATGAGTCCTGTAGTGATGAAATATTTAAATAGCATGTAAATAATATTTTTTTTATAATTTCATAGGTGAGAAAAAAATTATATATCTATCCAATGCGTTGGTTATGTGTTGATTCTCTCTGAAATCAAATCATAAAGGAGAGGTTATCCTTGGTTTGAAAAATGGGTTTGTGGGAGGGAATCCTCTAACAAACAAAGATTTTCTAAAACATTTTTTTTCAAAAAAAATTAATTTTCCTTATTATATTTCCATAAATAAAAAATGGATAAATTTACACTTACATGAAAAGTTTAGTTTAGCTAGTATCAAACAGAACACCGAGTTTTATGAAAACATAACATAACTATAAAATATTTTTATTTAATACGTTAGTTATCACCTTGCTATTGGAATGGAGTGTATGAATTGTATAAGCTAAATTATTTAATTTGATGGTTTAAATATGTTTATATAATTAATTATACGGTAAAAATAAATTATAAATGAAATTAAAACATCATTGTAAAAAAATTGAGTCATTTTCGGAAAAATAATTTTTATTCGCATAAATATGTTTTACTTAAATGAATTAATCAACTCAGTTTTTTCAATTTTATTAATGATATATATATATATATTGAATTTTTATTAACAATGATCATATATATTTTCATCCAAATAAAAATTATAAGTGAATTATCTAATAAATAGAAATATTTTTATAGAAATCTGTTATGTATCCCTTTTTGAACACATTTTAAAATTTTAATTTTAGATGTTCGAAATTTAATCTAAAAAAATTAATAATTTTTCATATAGGGATTTCAATTTTATCATAGAGTTAGTTTTTCTTCCAAATATAGAAAATAATATTTCCATAAATTGTGAAAAATATTGGTTTGGTTATGAAATACCTTTTTATTTAAAGCATTTGAAAACATCCAATATATTTTCTGATGGGTTGAAACGTAATATGAAGAATATTATATATATATATATATATATATTAATTCTATTATATTTATCATTTAAATCAACTTAATATTTATTTTTTATATTAAAACCATTAATACAGATGTTAATTTTCTCATTTAAAACCTTATTTTTCATCACATATGGGAGTAAATTTGTATGTCAAATTATTCCAGTTTTGTGAAAATAATTTGAAAATATTTTTAAATAATTTGTATCATATATATTTTAATTATATTATATTTTAAAACATAATATTTTTCCAAAATTAGTAATCAAAATTGAAAACAGATAATTACCATGGTTCAGATAAAATTGGGTTTATCGAGGGATAAAAAAATACAATAAGTGTTAAAATATCCTATCAACATGTAAAAATATTATATTATGGAATATATCCACCCTATACATCCAAAATAACTATATTTTTTTATTGATAGGGATTTTTAACTGTAATGACTACACCATTTTTGATTTTTTTGGTAAATATCCATGTAATATCACACAGGGTTCCCTTTCCCAAGATACTATAGAGAACTCTATACCTTTCCTTCATCACACATTTCATACCATTTGGATTGAAAATACCATAAAAGGTTCCTACAAAACAACAATATAAACATTTTTATAATATTTTAGTTTCTAGAAAAGAACATACTTATGTTCCATAAGATGAGATATAATGTTAGTGTCTCTAAAATAATGTATTTTTCTTATCAAAACACATTAATTTTAATTAAATTTGTTCCACATAATGTTATGTATTAACACTTAAAAAATTTTAATCCTAGAATATAACATCTTTTTAGATGTCATTATTTTTATATAATAATGTTTATAAATATCAACAACCTTCAAATGTGATATGAAATAAACATTCCTGTGTACTACAGTCTACCACCTCACGAACAGATGTTTTAACTTTTCCTCACCCCCATATGAAATGATATAATAATGAATTGAATGATTTTAATTTATATTTATGATATTTTTATACCTATTCAATTATAATACCTCACATACAATATTAAATCTACACCCACTAGAAATTAATAATATATATCATGTTTGGGACAAACTACCACCAAAAAAACAGATGTGATGTATTTTTCAATTTTAATTTAATTTGATAGAAATAAGGATTTTTTAAATGGAAAAATATTATATTTCTAAAATAATTATATTTCAATAATTATTATATCACATATAAATTCTTACATTCCATTCTGTAGGGTATATGATAACATCGATCTTCAATTTGATATATAACCACCTCACGAAGCCATATGATTTATTTTTCAATTAAGATTTAAAATCAAGGTCATAAAAAACATGTTTATTGAATATATTTCCTATATATTAATTAATAATTATTCTTAAATGGTAATATATTATTTATCATTCATTATTTGATTATTCTGATAAAATAGAAACAATCTTATTTCATACGTATGTCCTACCATCTCAATGAATTATTTACATAATTTTATATATCAAAAATTAATATATAATGATAAATAAATATATAATGAATATAATTGTTTTTAAAATATTGAAAATAATTAATCCATGATAAAATTATATGATGTGAAATTACTGAACCAAAACATTCCTTAAAAAAATAATCAAATTGTCACCCAAAAAAATAGTTTTTAACAAAATATATTTTTAAACTACAGATAAATTAATATAAGAAAATAATATCAGGTATGATATATATGAGAATGTTTATATAACGGATTTCTGATAAAAAACATTTATTGTATTAGAGGTTAAAATATATAAAAATGAAATCAAATCTGAGGTGTTTAATCTCTCCAACCCAACTTTTTTGCTGAGTTATGATAATTATCTCTCTAACTCACATAATATCTCATTAAATTTATTGATCAGTTATTAATTAGGTATAAATTTAAAACCCTGTTTATTGTTCCTTTATTTTATGGTTTATTACACTCATTATAAGCATTTCTTAGATTACTTACTAAAGAATTATATTTTAGTTTTGTCGTGAGATAAGATAATGCATCCCAATTATTTCCATGAGTAATTATTATGTAGAATCTCAAAAATTGATAGCAGTTTTTGTAACACATATGAATATAAATGAAATGAATTGGATTGGTTGATCTAAAATTAAACATATATTCAATTCCATGGGAAATGTTTTATAATTGTCAAATGTCTTGTTTGTGAGTAAGGAATGATCCTAATACAATATGGGACATTGTCCACTTTGTGATATTATCTTCATAATTAGCCTTAACTTGTGTTTTTGGCATATTTTATGTTTCATGCAATCTAATATATTTCAATGAACTTATTATACCTTATATTTATATTATTATTCAATATTGTTAATTGTGTGGATTTTCTTTTCGGATATCCTACTATACCAATGAATCATATGTTATGAAGCCTTGTCAAGGTAATTCCCTTACTCGTATTCATAACTCATCCCTTTATTTATTTATTCACTTGGATATCCCATATATTTTTAAGGGACTTAATGGATTTTAGGATTGCATTGTACATAAAAATGATAGTTCACTATTTATGTTTAATGTGACATAATATGAACATATTCATAAAAAAAATTACGTTCTCATGGATAATGTGTTATATTAATGAATATTTAAATTTATATATCATGTATCAATATTTTTAAATGTATTATGTCACCATCATTGGTATAAGAGAAAATTTTTAGTTAACATTTGGAAACGCGAATGTGAAAAAATTAGTGAGAAACCTATCAAAATTTTTATGTACATTTATAGGGATGTGTATTGGTACAAAACATAGGATAATTCAATGTATAGGAAACAATCCTAGTATTTTGGTAAAGAATAGAGTGTGTGGTTTCTAAAAAATTAAATCCATATCTAGATTCTATAGGTAAATAGGGATTGGGAATATATATACCTAGTGGTAATAACATTAGTAAGGGTGTATTGAGATAGACTCGATCATCACCTTGTGAATGAAAACGATACTTACTGCACACATAATTTGACACGTGTAGCAAAATTACTATGGAAATTCCAAAAAAATGAAAAATCATGAAATTTTTTAAATTTAACTATGAATAAAATATTTAAATTATATGTTTTAATATACTGAAAATAATATTTAATTATTTACACATCCTATATTTTATTTTCATGATTATTTAGTTTTCCATTATGAATATTATAGATGAGACATTCCTTTTTTATTTTAGACAATGAAAAGAACTGGAATAAACTATGTTATCATTGAGTTTGATAGAAATTTTTTTTATACGAAACCAAACTGGATGATTATTATAGTGAAGTATACTGAGATTATGACAAATTAGTTATCACAACACATGAATAAATATGTTCACCATAAATAAATCTCTCACTCACCAAATAAGAGATGGAATTATTTCAATACGATTATTTGTTGGGGGATACCATAAAAGAATGAAGATTTTGTTATCTATATGTCAGAAATGTAGAATTAAGATATATTAGGCATTGTATTGATGGAATAATAAGGTGTTTTATGTATGGATAATATGGTCACATAGTAATAAATTGAAGAATTAGTTTACATAACATATTTGAATAATGGGTTCCCTATAGAATCATAAATTATTTAATTTTATAAATGTGAAGAATTTTTGAATTTTATATATCAATGTAATAAGTGGATTTTAAATAATTAGAATCAATAATGTGGTATAAGAAAGGGTTTTTTAATAATTATGAAGAGATTAAAAACTAAATACAAAAGGAAGAATGTATTGGTGAATAATATGGAGAATCAGAATTCGTGGTTGAAGAAAAATGTGACATGATTGTCAGGTATATGTATTCAAATTCAATAATAATGAAATATATAATGTTAGTTTTGAAGAAATTTAACATTAGGTATTTTTAAGATTATGATTAATGGTATTGATGACCCTGAAATGTCATTTAATGGAAAGGTTTAATTTCTTGTAAAATAGTCGATTACATCATGGAAACCCTTTTTAATGTAAGAACCCAGATCTTTTTTTTCAGGTATGTGAACCTTGGATGATGTTTTTCTTGGACATATGGTTAATGAGAAGAATGGGAGAGTCGAGAGAACTTCAAGTGATGTTTTGAGGCAAAAAGGGGAAGTCTTACAGGCGGCGCACAGTTTGTATTACCGTGCAGCCAAACCGTGCATAGTATATGTGTAAGGAAGTAGCTCCCACACGGTTGGAACATGATTAGAAGATACCAAGTGATGAGGTTGTATGAGAATGGTGACCGAGATAGTGGCTACCACACTGTTAGCGCACAGTTTGTCTAACTGTGCGAGCAAACCGTGCGGGCAGTTAAGTGAGATCCTAAAAAAGTGGATCTCACCCATTTTAGCCTCTAAGTGGCTCGTTTTTCTTCCTAAGAAGCCATAAATCGGTATTTTTATCCTCCTAAGGTCAAATAAGGATCTCCCATTATTCCTAATGCGATCTGAAGGCTTCTTTCGGCTAATCAAATTCGGATTCTTGAGGTATGTAGACGTTCTTCTTTTTTCTTGTTCGGTATCGTAGATCTACTTAGATCTACATCTCCTCTTCTCTAGGTATCTTAGATCTATGCCCATTATGGGTTTATATAAGTGTGTGAATTACTTGTTTGAGTAGCTTTGGTCTTGGTCTTGTTAGGATAAGAGATCTAATGTGGGTTCTTGGAGAATCAACCTGGATTTCTTATGTGTTCTTCGTTTATTGGGGTTTTCGTCAAAACCATTGAGATATGTTGTTTGTGCCTTTCGGTTTAAGGACATTAAAATTATTGTGAAAAATTGCCAATACCCATGAATGAGGTATTACATGTTACTATTTTAAAACTATTGATTACTATATTTCTTTTATGCTAGAGTAGAGGATTTTGAATGTGGTTTGGGCTAATTGCTAGGCTTTGGATGTTTTTCCCATGCATGTCTGATATGAGCGTTTGGTCTAGTTTTGTCTGTTAGGCTATGACCAATTTCCCATTCCTGGTGTTATAGGATGGTGTGTTTTGATCTTCTGATATTATGAGATGTTGTAGACTGCATGAAAAGTAGTTCTTGAGGTTTACATTGGCCGATATGATCACTATACTCTTAATGAATTACACAGGGCCGTGAGTAGCTGTTGTAGTATAACATAAAGATAATGGATGTAAGGGCTTATCCAGAGTGTTTTTATAATACGATGCGAGACCATAGGGGGAATTGACGTTGAATCCTTCCTCAAAGTGTATGTAGTTCCTCAATGTGGGCCATAGGGGGAATAGATGTTGAGTGCTTCCACATAGTTTCTTTAGTACGATACAAGGCTATAGGGGGGAATTGACGTGTGTGCTTCCGCAGAGATTCTATATTTAGCTGAACCATAGGGGTGAGACTGTGTGTGCCTCCCATAAATTTTCTAGAACTTTATGGTTGAACTAGAGTGGTTAGGTTGTGAGAACTACCCAGAGAGGTACCTTTTTTATCTACTTGATTGAGTGTTTGAATACTTTTTTGTAAATTAAATGCTAGAAATAGTGGATTTGGTTGTTGTGGAGTACTCTCCTGTTTAGTTATTTCTATAATTTATCCTGCCATTTATTCAGTGATTGTTAGCCGTAGATCTCGTGGTGGCTTCCTACGGGGATTTAGTCTCACAGCCTGTTTGGGCCATGCTTTTGTGCCCAAATAGATTATATTTCTGTAGGTATAGACAAGGGAAAGTACCCTTTGACATCGGGTAATTGACATGTTGTGGAGATGGAGAGCATGGGACCAAGCTTAGGCTTGCACTGCTGAGGAGCCATAATTATTTCCCTTTGTACTTGTTTAGTAATATTTATATTTCCCATCACTATGACTTGTTTGGATGCTTTCCTAGAGATATGTATTATGCATCATATATATATGTGCTCCTCTTGTTTCCCATATTTTTCCTTCTGTTGTTCACTTGTAAAAGGATTGTTTACGATTTCTGCTATTGTATATTTGTTTATATTCTGTTGCATTACTCTGCCAATGAATGCATAGTTTTCCCACTATCACACCCAAGTCCCTCAGTGCTGGTCGGCAGACTCTGGCATTCGGGGAAATGCGCTTGAGGCCATGTGACCAACCGGGTACGGGGTGCCTCTAGGTTGCTTCCGGAATTGGGACGTTAGAAAGTGGTATCAGATAGAGGTTCTTTTCTCTTGATATACTGTTTTAAGCCTTCATTTAGAGATAGGAAGGGATAGGTACAAGGTATTAAGTTGTTCCTGGGAGTAGCTAACTCATGTATAGGTAAAAGCCAATCTACCTCATCGATGAAATTTTCTGGTTTTACAAGTTGATGGTTGCCTTGATTTTCACCGTTGGTGACTCACATGTTTTTTGCTAGTTATTATTTAATTTGTAGAGTTTCTATTTCTATCGCATCCTGATGTGATGAGGGTATTCCATCTCATGCATCATATAGGCACTTGCTAGAAATTACATGTCATGCATTATTGCCATGTCATATAGGATACATTAGCAATTGTATGTTGTTGCGATATAAGTTTTGTAGAAAATTCATGATGTTGTGATATATTCCTTGATTAAATATATGCTTCTTGTAAAAGAATTTATTATGTAAGGTTTATTTAAATGAGAGCCAAATTTTGGTTCTTGAGGGGTTAAGGGCCCTAATAGAAAGAAACATGGAGAATCATTGACTTTTTTACCTTGTTGATGACTTGTGTAAGATGCCAAACTTTGATTCGTGGGGAGTATGGGCCCTCACAGATCAGAATTTGGAACTTTCATTGTTCTTTGAAGTGTTTCTCTGGGTTTTAGAGTACTTTATGAGGCTAACTGTCCGGAAAAACCCTGAATTCTTGTCATGTAGTTTTGAATACACGACATGTGTTCTTCTATTCGGGAAGGAACAATATTTCGCTACTACATGTCATGTAATATCTATACATGTTGTGTAATCCTATGTTTCAGTACATGTTAATATTGTTCTATGGTGTGTATTGACCTTGAAGAGTCATGCCACCGAGATATCCTCTAGTTGTCCACCAGCTATAGGGTGATGATCAGACAACGGACATGGATGATCAGGGACTCCCAGTAGTTCCTTCTACTGTTCCAGTATTGGCACCAACAGTTATACCAGATGCAGGTGTTGATGCACAGTTCAGGGAAGGTTTAATGAGGATGATGCTGACCTTCCAGGGTGCTCCGCCACCTTCCATGTCTATGGTAGACTTGACGCAGGTTTTCTAGCAGGAGCATCCTCCCACCTTCTCATGGGAAGGAGGACCCCAGGCTGTAGAGTCATGGATACAAGCCATGATGACGATCTTTGAGCATCTACATACGCCTCCAGAAAGGCAGGTCAACCTCTCTACCTACATGCTACGAGACTCCGCCAAGAGGTGGTAAGACATGATCTCACTGGAATGTTATCAGCAAGTTATGGCATGGGATGAGTTTCAGCACGTCTTTTTTGACTAATTTTATCCGAAGATGTTGTGGATTGGCCGAGCTAGGGAATTCATGAGTCTAGAACAGGGTACTCTTTCTGTCATGGAGTATTCCTCTCGTTTAACCGAGCTTCACCATTTCAAACCCCTCGTGGGCGAAGATGGGTTGTTCTTGTCAAATAAGTTTTAGGACGGTCTGAGACGGGATATCCGCTCACAGGTGAATATCTTCAGGTTGACCTCCATCGCTTCCATCTTCAACCAAGAGCTGATTATTGATCACAATCTGAGAGATTCTGGAGCTGAGATCCAGAGCGGTTGCGCTTCCAGAATTAGTGCTTCACCAGATGACAACAGGATGCGTCGTAGGGAGTTTACGCATTGTGATCTGAGGTAGTGAGACAGATCTTCAGGTAGCCAGGTGGTATGCGACCAGTGTAGAAGGGTTGGGCATACGAGGCCATTGTGCAAGAAGGACCCAGTGGAGTGCCGATCTTTCGACATGATGGGTCACCTTCAACACTTCTGTCAGGTTTTCTCACCAGTAGATGGTGATAGGGGTTCATCCATGACTCCTCATTTTGGAGAAGCGCCACCAGTTTCTCACCAGTCTAGGAACTGGAGTTCTTCTAGTCGTTCAGGCCAAGGTGGAGGTCGCAGTGGTGGTGGTCAGTCACCAGGACACCCACGATAGTAGGGAAGATCTGCTCAGAGTAGTCAGGTAGGGTCATAGGGCCACAGAGCTAGCCAGAATTTTGCAGTGGAGTAGACCCATCAAGAGCAGTATCTCGACCCCTCTACAGTTCAAGGTGCGATCATAGTAGCCTCAGTTTTATCTTTAGATCTTTCGATATTGGTGCTACACATAGCTTTATATCTGTTGGTATTGTGGAGATCCTTGGGCTCTGTATCTTTTCTTCTACTGATATCTTCAAGCTAGATATTCTATTAGGGACTAGAAAGGCTAGTGTATGTCATTGGAAGGAGTGCCCTCTCATGGTTGGTGGGTGTCACTTCCTTTGGGATCATTATTTTCTGGAGATTACTCGCTATGATGTCATTCTCAGAATGGATTGGCTACTTTCTTTCCAGGAAGTCGTTTACTGCTACCGTTGAAGGGTGAGTTTTATATCACTATAGGGTGGATCCTTTTTTTATAAGGGCGTATAGGATGTCTAGGAATGTAGAGAGATACCATTGCATCATGGGTTAGGAGAAATTATATCCCATATTTCTAGTCTTTATCTGGATGACCAGGGTACTTCACAGTTTGACTTTCCTCCAGTGGTGAATCATTTCAGAGATAGATTTCCAGATGACTTTTCAGGTTTTCCTCCAGAGAGTGAGTTAGAAATTTCTTATTGAGCTTGTTCTAGGACTGGCACCAGTGCCCATTCCTACTTATAGGATGGACACAACTAAGATGAAGGTTCTCAAGAAGCAGTTAGAGGAGTTGGAGGAAAATGGTTTCATCTAACCTAGTACACCTCCATGGGGATCGCCTGCCCTTTTTGTGAAGAAGCCAGACGGTACAGTTAGGCTTTTTCTAGATTAATGCATGCTGAAGTAGTTGATGGTCAAGAACCGATATCCCTTGCTGAGGATTGATAACCTTTTTGATCTGCTATGAGGAGCCCGATTGTTCTCGAAGTTTGACTTGAGGTCTGGTTGTCATCACTTGCATGTTAGACTATTAGATATACAACTTACAGTTTTCAGGATCAGGTATGGTCTATATGAGTATACAGTAATTCCGTTCGGTCTCACGAACACGCCAATAGTTTTCATAGCACTGATGAACCGAGTCTTCTATCCTTTTTTCAATTCGATCATGGTGGTCTACTTGGATGATATCCTGGTTTACTCTCACACTAGACACGACCATGCTACCCATCTTGAGATATTCTTGAGTACACACTATGGGAGCATTATTAATATGCAAAGCTCTTTAAGTTCCACTTTTGAATAGATCTGATTCCCTTCGTGGGTCATGTTTACTCAGAGAAAAAAGAATCAATATACCTACAGATATTGAGAGGAGTAGTTTCCTAGTAGCAGTCGAACAACGTCATTGAGGTGTGGAGTTTTCTATGGCAGACTGGATACTACAGACGCTTCACAGAAGACTTTTCACTCGTAGCAGCACCACTGACGGGTCTGACCAAGATGGGTGCGATGTCCTTATGGTCAGATTCTTGTGAGTCAGCCTTTCAAGAGCTAAAAGGTGGGTTGACCTCAGCACCGATACTAGTATTTCCATAGCCGGGAAAGAGCTACACTATTTACTCTGATGCTTTAGGTATTGGGCAGGGAGCGATGCTTATGTAGAGATATGGAGTCATTGTGTCTGAGTCTCGGCAGTTGAGGCCACATGGGAAAAACTACCCGATGCACAATCTGGAGTTGGAAGCTGTTGTTCATTACCTACGTTGTTAGAGACATTATCCCCTAGGAGAGCACATTGTGGTTTTTACCAACCATAAATGTATCAAGTATGTCTTCACTCAACGTTATTTGAATTTGAGATAGCAAAGGTGGGTTGAGTACCTTCAGTCCATTGACTTTGAGCTTGGATATATGCCTGGTAATGGAAACATAGTGGCTGATGCTTTGAGAATGAGGTCTCAGGTACATGCAGTTCAGGAGGCCAGCAGTGAGTGGCAGCTTATGGCTCTATACATTGAGATTCATTTAGAGGTTCATGACATGCAAGGGCAGACGTTTCTATCTTCGGGAGATGTTTCCTCTACTCTTCTCGATCAGGTATGGATAAGATAGCTATCAGACTTAGAAGGCCTAGTTCTGAGGGAGAATGTGTCAGGAGAGGACACTATTCCGAGAAGGACAATAGTCGAGGATGAGATCATGCATTTCCAGGGATGCGTATGGGTGCCAGAAAACATACGCGGGGAGCTAATTCGGGATTTCCATTCCTTAGTATGGGAAGATCATCCTAGAATCACCACGATATATCGGGATCTACACCAACAGTATTGGTGGCCAGGTATGAAGAGGGATGTAGCTGGTTTCATCATGAGATTTTCCACTTGTCAGTATGTGAAGGCAATTAATCAGCAACCAGCACGACTTTTGCTGAAGTTACCCATTCTTGAGAGGAAGTGGAACAACGTTGCAATGGATTTCGTGACCGGTTTGTCGAGGTCACCATGAGGGAATGACGAATTTGGGGTTGTCGCTGACAGGCTCATGAAGGTCTCACACTTCTTTTTGATCAACGATACCTTCAATGTTGATAATCTGGGAAGGTTGTACATCTAAGAAATTTTACGTCTACATGGAGTTCCGCACTTTATTGTGTATGATAGGGATGCACGATTTACTTCTCTGGACTGGAAGGGGCTTCATAACGCTTTGGGTACACATGTAATTTTGAGTACAACATACCATCCCTAGACAAATGGACAATCCAAGCATAAGATTTAGATTCTTGAGGACATGCTCCAAGCATGAATCCTGGATTTTAGAGGTTTTTGGTGGAAACATATACCTCTTCTAGAGTTTTCCTACAAAAATAGTTTTTAAGCAACTATTCAGATGACACCTTATGAACCTTTTTACGGTAGGCCATGCCGATCACCCTTATGTTGGCTGGAGGGAGGAGAGGCAGCCTTGTTGGGCCCTCATCTTGTTCAGGAGACCACAGGGTAGATAGAGATCATTCGAAAGAGGATGGATACTATACAGTCTCACCAGAAGTCTTATGCAGAACAGAGGAGACAACCTCTGGATTTCGAGGTCAGGGATCAGGTTTTTCTATATGTCACACCGAGGATGAGACACAAGAGGATTAAGAGGTAGTGTAAGCTTTCTCCAAGGTACGTCAGGCCATTTGAGGTGTTTTAGAGAGTTGGGCCAGTTGCCTATCAGTTTTAGTTACCATAGAAGTATCGGGCTATGCACAACTTTTTCCACATTTCTCAGCTCCGTCGTTAATTTTTATACCCATCTCATTCTTTCCAACTAGAGGAAGTCATGCTGGAGGTGGATGCATCTTTCGAGGAGCATCCTATATGGATTGTCGATCATAGTAATAAGTTTCTCCATGGCCGGTCTGTTCCTCTGGTACAGGTTCGATGGTAGCACATGCGAGTGGAGGATGAGACTTGGGAGAGGGAGGCCGATGTACGATCACAATGGCTGGTGTTGTTCAGTTTTCTTCTTATGTGCCTTGCTATGTAAATTTAGGGACAAAATTCATTAAGGGGGAGGGGGGTGTTTTTAAGAACCCAGATCATTTTTTATGTATGTGACCCTTGGATGATGTTTTTTTGTCTTCATGTTAAGGGTGATGAATTGGAGAGTCGGGAGAACTTCGAGTGATGTTTTTGAGGCACAAAGGAGAAGTCACACGGGCGGCGCATGGTTTGTTTAACCGTGCATCCAAACCATGCGTAGTAGATGTTTAAGGCAGTAGCTCCCATATGGTTGGATTACAGTTAGAAGAGACTGTGTAATGAGGCTGTGCAAGAGGGGGGGATGAGACAGTGGCTACCACAAGGTTAACACACTTTTTGTCTAATGGTGTGAGCAAACCGTGCGAGCACTTAAGTGAAAATCTAAAAAAATCATTTCTCACCTGTTTAACCCTATAAGTGCCTCGGTTTCCTCCTAAGTGGCCATAACTCTATATTTTTATCCTCCTATGGTCATATAGGGTTCTACACTCATTCCAGAGGTGATCCAAAGGCTTATTTGGGTGAATCAAAGCTGGATTATTGAGGTATGTAGATGTTCTAGTTCGTTCTTGTTTGGTTTCATAGGTCTACATAGATCTACTTCTCCTCTTCTCTCGGTTTCATAAATCTATGCCCGTTAGGGGTAGATCTATGTGTGTTGATGAAATGTGTGAGGTGTTTTGGTCTTGGTTTTGTTAGGAGAAGAGATCGAAGGAGGTTTCTTGGAGAATCAACCCGGGTTTCTTGTGTGTTCCTTATTTGTTGGGATTTTCGTCAAAAGCATGGAGGTAGGTGGTTTGTGCCTTTCCGTTTAAGGTCTTTGAATTGTTGTGAAAAATCTCCAATATCCATGAACTGGGTATTGCGTGTTACTATTTTATCCCTATTGATTTCATGCATGCTTTTATGCTAGAGTAGATGATTTTGAATGTGTTTTATGCTAATTGTTATGCTTTGGATGTTTTTCCCATGCATGTCTGATATGACAGTTTGGTCTAATTATTCCTGTTAAGATATGACCATTTTTGCATGCCTAGTGTTCTTGGATGGTGTGTTGTGATCTTTTGATATGTTGAGATGTTTTAGATTGCTAACCAAGTAGTTTTTGAGGATTACATTGTCCGATACACGCAATATACTCTTTATGACTTACACAGGGCCCTGTGAACCTGTTGTAGTAGACCATAGAGATAATGGATGTAGGGGCTTCTGCAGAGTGTCTTTATAATACAATGCGAGACCACAGGGGGGAATTGAGGTTGAGTTCTACCTAAGAGTGTCTGTAGTTCCTCGATGTGGGCAACAGAGGGAATAGACATTGAGTGCTTCCCTAGAGTACCTTTAGTGCGATACGAGACTATAGGGGGAATTTACTATGAGTGCTTCCCCAGAGTGTCTATACATTAGCTCAACCCGACGGGTGACACTATGTGTTCCTCCCATAGGGATTCTATTATGTGATGGTTGAACCAGAGGGGTTAGTCTATGAGAACTACCCAGAGGGTTACATGTTTTTTCTACTTGCTTGAGTGGGTGCTTACTTGTTTGTAAATTAAATTCCAGAAACTGTTGATTTGGATGATCTGTAGTACTCTACTATTTACTACTTTCTATACTATTAAATTTCATTTATTCACGGTATGTTAGTCACAGATCTCATGGTGGTTTCCTACTAGGATTTAGTCTCACACCCTGTTTGGGCCATGCTTTTGGGCCCAAACAGATCATATTGCTGTAGGTATAGACCAGGGAAAGTTCCCTTTGACATCACGTAATTGAATTACTGTGGAGTTGGAGAGCATGGGACCAAGATTAGGCTTTCCAAGATGATGAGTTGTTATTCGTTCCCTTTGTACTTGATTAGTACTATTTGTATTTCCCAGCATTTTGACTTGTTCTGATGATATCCTAGACATATTTATCATGTATAATATATATATATGCTCCCCTTGTTTCTCATATTTGGTCTTCCGCTGTTCACTTGTGAAAGGATTGTTTACTACTTATGCTATTATAAATTTGTTTATATTCAGTTGTGTTACTCTGCCAATGAAGGCATAGTTTCACTAGTATCACACCCAAGGCCCTTGATGCTAGTCAGCAGACTCTAGTGTTCGTGAAAATCCGCTTGAGGCCATGCGACCAACAGGGTATAGGGCGCCCTTAGGTGGCTTCCGGAACTGGGACGTTACTATTAATATTGGTACTATTGAAAAAATTGTGTTCATTTAGGATAAATAAATGATTAACAAGAAATAATGTAAATTGGGTAGTATTATTGAACAGTGAATTGATGAATAATTTGTTAACATATTGTTTTATTCATTAGTCGATATATATTACCTTATTGTATGACTTATATAATACATTTCAAAAATTGATTTTTTATTCATGAAATGGGGATGTATATATTCTTTCATTAAGGTTTTATAGTATTTCTATTTATTTATCTATTTTTAGCAAATTTACAATTAATGTTTTCATACATTTTGTATGTTATATTAATAACAACTTTAGGTTTTTTGGGTGATTAATGGTAAAGTAATTTTTTTAAATATAGTAGAAATATTTCTAAATGTTTTTATCAAAATTTATTTTTGAAATGGATGAGACTTATGTTTAAAAATTAGTAAAATGGATTATGTTTAATATTCTATGTTATTGGATAACATGTGTTAACAATTCATTTTTTATAATTAGTAGAGAACGTAGGAATAGAGTATAATTATTTTTTGTATCTTATGATACATTATTAATCCATTAATAAAAAGAAATCATAATTATTTTATAAATTTATTGATGATGTGGAAATTGATCAATGAATAACTAATGGGTGAGATTTTTCTTTTAACATGGAACGAAATCATGTAAGTACAAATTCTTGTCAAATTTTTTTAACATTAGTATAATGAAAATACAACAAAATTAAATCCTACAAAAATAATTTATAATGATATAAATTACCATTTACACCACTTTAATTTTTGGTTCTATGTATTTTGATTTCAAGATATTTTTTCACTTTCTTAGGATCGGGGATCGTTATCACATACAAACATTATCTGGGAATTTATCTTTTTTTCAATGTAAAAGTATGCACATACAATCTATTTTATCATATTAGGTAACCTACTATGTGTTATTATAGATTAAAATCACATATTATTTTATCTATTTTCATAAGGATGATTTTTATACCATTACTATGATGTGAGTTTCAAAAAACTGGATTTTAATATTTTAAACATTATTTATCAAGAACAACATCAAATGTTTAGAATCCAGTTATTTAAGATGGGTATAATATAAAAACCAAATAATTTAGGAAATATATTTTTCTAATTATTTTTCTTTCTTTGATAGTTAATGTTATGTACTACACTGAGTTTATCATGTGATAAAAGAAAAAGAGAGTTTTCAAGAAATGAGATATACTATAAAAATATTGTTATTTAATATTATAGTTACCACATAGACATTTGAATTAATGATATGAATATGAATAATATTTTATATAAAATATATGGTTTATAAATGTTTAAATTAATTTATCTTTTACCAATTCATTATAAATTAAAAAACAATAGAGAACAAAGGAAATTATTTTCCAAAAAAATTATTTTATACCAACTAACAAATTTTACAACTATATATTTAAAAAATAAGTTTTGGTGAAGGATTTTAAGGAAATATATATTTTATGTTCATTCAATAATTTAACATTATTCATATTTTATATATATATATGATATAATAATACATCCTATTTTACACTTAAAAACTGTTTTTATAATGGGTTATCTCTCTTTTAATATTTATTTTAAAAGAATTGTTTTTTCTAAATTTTTTTAAAAATATATCAAAAAATAAATTAAAATTTTAAATAGTTATTTAAATGTTACCTAAATGTAATTTATTTATAATTTATCCAAAATATAAACATTTTCACTGAATAGTTAATCATAATTATTTGGTTAGGAATTTTCATTTCATATAATGAATTTAAAAACAATAAAATTATTCTGAACATGTTTTAAACGTTAAATTAGATCATATATATATATATTCATTATTTTTTTTCATTTTTATCAATTTAATGTTAAATTTTAATATTAAATCCTTATATAATTGTGGGTATTTTTTCGTTAAAACACAATTATTCATCGCGTATATTAGTGTAATCAAAAGTTGAATTCTTCCATATCTATGAATTTTATAATTAAAAAACTACTAATTATTTTTAATAATTGTAATTTATATTATATAACAAGGTTAATTATTTTGAAAAAAATGAATAATGAATAAAAAAAATGTTGACCACATTTAAGGTAAAATTGTGTTTATCGTGGGTTAAACTAAGAATATAAGAATTTAAATTTCATACCAATATTTAGAAAATTCATTATATTGAAATATTTTGACCATATAGATCACAAATAATAATATATTGTGATGTGGAATCATTTTATTTATTACATGATTTTCCATGTTGTAATCTTTTGTATGTTTACATTTAACTTCCCTAAGGTGACCATTCCCCAATTTTAAAATGGAAGTACCTAAATTATCTTATATATACCTATTGGGAGATTTTTCATGGACAAAACAGATTAAAATCCCTCACAAATATTCATAGAGTCATTCTATTTGTTATTTTCTTTCCAAATTCCCATCAATATGGTTCTAAAGAAGACATTTATTAGAGGATTGCCTAAGAGAAGGTAATTTCCTAATCAAGTTGATTAAATTTATTAATTAATTTTTCCATCGTAAATAATATATTAACAAATAAATTATAATAAAAAAATAACTACAATATAAATATATGATATTATGTTTATTGAATAATATTTAGCCTTATCCTCTTCCATAAATTCGATATTAAACTGTTATTCATGTGTATAAGAGACTACCTCCTCCTGAATCTATGTTTTTAATTTTATATAAAAAATATCAGATTTGGATATAATGAAATTTTTTATATGTTATATTTATTATATTATTATACCCCATTAATTATAATTCCACATATACCTGCTATCCACTGAACTAGTTGGAAGATAATTATTTGATAGGTATGTATGATAGAATTCTGCCATATCAATCAATGTGAAGTTTTTTTAATTTATTGGTAATATTTGAAATAATGATTGATTTATTTTATTAATAAGATATATTTAATATAATTATATATCATAAATTATTATATTACATATACCTTCTCAATTTCTATCCAATGCTAGATATGGTAGCATCGATTTTGTGTACTACATACTACATCCTCGCTAAGAAACATGATTTTTTTAATCAAGTATTAAAACATGGAAGGTTTTGGGAGATAAATGTATTTAATATATGTGTTATAATGGAAATAAATTATTCGGGAATGGTAATATATTGTTTACCATTATTTTATTCAAACCATCGAGTAAACGGAAATAGCACTCATGTGATCATATGACCTTCCATCTCCATAAAAATAATATTTCATTAACTATATATAATTTTATGGATTTTGGTAAATAAATATATACTTAATATATATTATGGTTATATAATGATTCATATTATGGATATTATTTAACCATGATCAATGCAAAATGACTTAAATTACTGAACCAAAACAAATATGAAAAATGAAGCAATTATCACTATAAATACTGATTTTAATAATGATTTTTATTAAATAAATTATAATAGACAATATGTAAATTATATATGGTAAATGATATACGATTATTTTTATTTAATATAACTATATTAAAACAATATTTATTACATAATAGGTTTGTACATGTATGAAGAAAATCATACCTGAGGTAAAGGATCTCTTTATACCACACTTTTTATTGGGTTATAAATATTATATCTCTAATGAATGTTATCACTCAATTTAAGGCTTCGTAATGATTCATTAATTTTTATAAATTTCTCTCATATATATTTGTATCCTTTTATTCATCCCTATAAAAGGGAAATTCAATTTTTATGACCATTTATCAAATTCATTTTTATGGAATTTATTTTGATTGTTTTTTGAGATGATATTTTGAATCCCAATGCATCCCTTAGATAATTATTATGTATATGAGTTATAATTGATATTATTATATGGAAAAAATATTAATGAAAATTATATGATGTCACTGTTGGGACCATAATTATATATTGTTTTAATTTAATAGATAATATAATATTCTCCTAGTATGTCACATATGAGATTATGGAGTGAACCTAATCCATAATGAGACTCTATCCTCTAGTTTTTTTATTGGAACAGATCATTAACATATTTTTATGGAACGTATAATTTAATTTTCACTTTCACATTTTCCATAATATTGTTATACCATGGTCTTTATGTTATTTTTCATCTTTATTACTTATGTACTTTCTCTTTAGAAAATTATGTTATACAATTAGAACAATGGTTTATGCTGACATATCACATTTATTTCATTATTGGGATTTTTATATCACCCTTCATTTATTAATTAGTAAGGTTATCAAATTATGTTTTAATATAAAAAATATTTTTTATGATCACCTTATAGAGAGTATAGTAATAATGAATTATTTTATATATCATGTGATGTAATGTGAATATTTTTTAACAAATAAACTAGACATTTATTGTCTTTTTCTTGAAATAATGGACATTTATGTTCATGAATCATGTAATATTAGGTGTAAGAGGATTTAGATTGGATATATCTAAAGTAAAAAAATGAATCATGGGAGGTTATCTTATTCGTAAAATAGGTTACACAATCCTTTTTACCATGCTTAAAGCAGGTATACTATTTGTTATCCCAAGCCTATCATTTATTTAATTTCATTGTTTCTAGAATTAATAAAATATGTTCTACAATTTTTTGTTTTCTAAAAATCCATGTCTTATGATAACCTTATTCTCTAATAGATTATGATCTTTTATTCAATTATTATTAGTGTCTTATGAAATTCAATGTAATATAATATGATATAAGATTATGATCCATGTTATATAGGGTATGATTTTATATTCTTATGATCATGTTATAATACAATTTTTCCCAGTTTATTCTAATGTGCTAATTGATATATCCCTTATTTACCATTACATATAATTTAACCTTTCAATTTATTATTTTTACTTTTTTTATGTTTTAATTAATGTTATTAATTATGATTTGTCTAAGATGGTTTCTATTTATCATAAAATTAGTGGGATATGTTGTATATTACTTATGAATGAGTAGATTATAGATCAAATGTTAAAAATAAAATAAGCCATTTAATTCACAATGTATTTTTTCTATGTAATGAATATTCATCTACAGATAAGTAATTTCTATGTATGGTGATTATCAGTCACTATTTTTGGTGCCATAAGAAATTTTTATTCATCCTTTGATACTATATTGACAAAATAATATTCAGAACCTTAGGAATTTATTTAAATACAAATCAACATATATGAAATGTCCTTGAATTTTAGTGAGGGATAAGTTGAGTGAAATTAAATTAATTACATTACTATATGTATAATAAAAGTGGGTGTGGCTCTGTTATATTTATTTCTAGAATAAATAACTAAAAAATGAAACATTTGGTTTTGACTCGATGTTCACCTTCCCCATGAAATAGTAATTTCAAAACACTAGGTTCAACACATAAATAATATATGTTTTTGAAATTATCAATCACTCCATGAAATATCATGAAGAATTTTAATAGAAAATGCCAATGAATGATCTTAATAAATCATAAGTGTATTTATAAATACGGTAAATGGTATTTTATGATATTTTGATTTCATAATATATATATTATTGATCACAATATGATTTTTCCTGGAAAGGATCCAAAAAATATGGATTCATGCAGATGTAGAATGTGATTAAAAATATAATTATTATCCTCCAGGGAAACTGAATTTATGTGAAATCATAGTGTTATACACACACAAAATTCATAATATATGTATCACATTGATTTTCCAAATGAAAAATGGAGGGGGGAATTTTTTATCGATTCCTTATTGAGTAAATATAGACATTATTTTAGTGTATTTACTAATCCAATAGTTTCCCTAAAATGAATCCTTATCCATGAAATGATATTTTATATTCACATGTATTTATAAAATGATATTAATTTAGATTATATCATTTTGAATGTGATGTAAATCATTGTTTGAATCTAATCATGAATAAGACACAATGATATGAAATTAGATCGATGTTGTGGGATGACATGGATTGATTATTTTTAAATAAGTAGACTTTTTTTCTAAATATGAAAAATGTATAATGAATTACTAGTGATAAAGAAGAAGGATGTTTAATATATTTGCACCTATGATGAAAATTTTGTTGTAATATCACTGTACACTTCTAGTATTATCATCCAACATGCTTATAATATTAATAGATTCATCAGTGAATTAAAACAAATTTATTGAATGGTGTTGGCCATAATGGAAATATATATGAATGAAGATTTCATTTGGTTTGAAATAACAATTTAAATATTGATTTATGTAACCCATTAAACACATTGTTTTGATATAGAAATTAATTTTTTATTCAATTGAAACAGTCAAATGCATAGAGAGAATAAGATGGGATTTTTTTCATGATTGACGTGTGGAAGGAAACATCAATAAATATATATTAGGTGTACTAGTAAATTTATAATGTGTTGAAATGAAAACCATAATGAAATTAAATGAATAAGTTATTGGAATGGTTGGTTAATGATGGAAGAATATTTTGATATTGACCTAATGAACAACCATGAAACTAGTGTTTTAAATGGATTAAGTATAGGGTTTATGATAACCAATTCTTAAATCCCAATTTATATGATAATGATGTACATCCATATCCTCTTATGATTAGAGACAAAAGGGGATATATTACGGTCACAATTTTGATATGGTGTATGATAATGGCATGATAAATGGTACACATATGATTGACTCACGAATATCTAATGCATATATTAAACTACATATATACATCATGTTACATATAATGAATTTTCTAGAGGAATCCAAATTTCACCCTATTATTTGACACCAAATTAATAGTGAAACCCCAAATGGTATGATGATCACAGATCAACTGTATAACTCTTCTCCTTTAAATTTTTGTTGGAATGCGCTTGCTAAAAATTTTATCAGTCTCCACCTAGTTGAATTTCTTTTAACCAATAGAATGAAATAGATTTCAGTGTATAAATAGAAAATTTATTACTATGGAATAGAAGTGACATTTTTTTTATCTAAACAAACCTTTTACTGTTTATCTATTTGATGAAAAAAAATAATTTCCAATCAAAATAACATATTTTGTATGGGTCTTTATTAATATTAAAAATGGATCCTTATTTTATATTGTTGCGTAGAAACTCAACATGGATGATATAACTATTTTAATCTTGTTACTCAAGGTATTTCTAGAATAAATTACCAGTATTATAGAAAATTGTGAAGTTGTGTTACCAATTAATCTCATACATGGTGCTAAACCTATTTCAAAGAGTCTGTTATAATGGACCAAAATAATTCATAGGAATTGTAAAGGAGATCCCAATAGAAATATATATCATTGATTCATTCAAACATGTGTGTCACCATGGGGGAACTTGTTATTTAAAATAACAATAACGATGAATCAATGAGAATCCACATTGATTAAATGGAACATAACATGATCAAAATCACGAGCATGTATCTTCAACCACATATAGATTACTTATTTGATGTACTGAGTGGGGTTTATTATATATCATCAATTTTCCTATATTCTAGATATCAAAAAATTATGGTGAATAGAGAGTATATAAATTTTACAATAATCCATATATGTTGAGGAAACTATTAACATAAATTATTTAAATTCGGTCTTACGCATTCCCCTATAATCAACATGAATTTGATGAATAGTGTACTATGAGATATCATTGATCAATTTGAGGTTTTATTGATAGAAAATATTATGATTTGTTATTGGACAGTGTATGAACTTGATGGTCATTTGAGAATTGGGATAAAGTCCCTATGGAAGAATAAATATTATGAATAATTTATATAGAGTGAGTGTTTTTTAAAAAATGGTTTTATTTTTGGATCTTATAATCTCATGTGAGTTTATATTTCTAGATCCATAAAATATTGAGGTTATTTATTATTAAAAAACCACCACAATGTTTGATATCTGTGTTATCCTTTTTTTTGGATTGATATTATCAATGATTATTTGTGAATTTCTCAATGTTGTCCGATTTTATCAAATGGTTATCTTAGAAGATAGTCGTTCTCTTTTTTAATGATGAATGTGATAAAACATTCAAGGAACCAAAGATATGATTGGTCAGTAGAAAAATATATAAATTACAATATTGGGGAGGAGGGTTTATAATCAATATTGTTTCATCCAACTATGACTAGAATGTGTCCTCATTATGGTTGATATGGTGATAGTTTATGCTCATGACTAGTGAATTTTCATGTCAAAAATTATCCAAACCATGATTAGGAGAATGTTGTATAATATTTTCATCAAAAATTCGGTGGAACTATATTTATCGAAAAACCATTGATATATATTACAACAATACTATATTAACATACATCGACATTGTATAATTTTTCAACAATACTATAAACATTACAAAAATAGACATCGAGAGAGCATGTTAGTTTAGTGGCTTTAGTATCTTTTAAACAAAAACTCTAGAAAAAAGGGGATATACATTATATCGGACATTATGATCCATGACATATACCCCTCTTATACAAATCATATATAAAATATATATTCATTACATGGGGAGGGACAAATATAAAGGCGTGAGCTCAGATGCTTAGTGAGTTTAAAATAAAGAGATATATTAAAATAAACATGAGAATATGGGTCAGAGAATGTGATCATAAAATTATAAGATCATGCCACGTATATTACAATCATGAATAATTCAATAATTTATAGAATTTCATAATGATTGAATCATAAAGAAATCATGATCATAATCCATGAAAAAATAACATAGGATTAATATTTGTAATTGTTTCACACACATAAACATGTAATATCATTCCATATAAGTCATGAAATATTTCTAGAACATATTAGGGCTTTTCATGTGGACTAAAGCTATTGGGATAGACACACCACCTTCCCCAATCAATGTAATTTATTTTTTAGGAATCAGGATACCCTATCATCTCGTAGTGGATTGGGATTCCCAATATTCCCATTTGAGGGAGATATATGAAGAACATGTATCATGATTAAATCATACATAAATGTTCTACAATATCATAAAAAACATCATATCATAACCCATGAAATTAAATGGTTATGATTAACGTATAATCATATCATATCCTATAGAAAATAGACAAGTTTCAAAATCATTTCATATAATAAAACCACATGAAATAAAGTGTGTTTTCTTAACATGTAACCCATAAATATGAAATGTGTTTCATAAACATTTAACATGTGAAAGAGGAATATGATTCATAATCATATAACCCATGAAATAGAAACATTTTTTATAAAAATAATTCCATAAATAAATAATTATTTTAAAAAAATAATACGAATGTAACTATTGGTTATTTTCCTTAAACATAATGAGTAACACTAATATATGTCATCTTAGGTGGGATATAATATATAAATATATTTGTAAAATTTTTAGGAGGAAATTTAAAGATATTTTTTGATAAATTATTTTTATATCATTTAAACGATTGAAACTTGTTTTAGTTAAAATAAAAATTCAAACTTATAAGTTAATCTTTTAAATCATTTTCAAAAACATTTTCATTGAATTATTATAAATATGTAATGGAAATATTTTGAAAACAATTTTCATTGAAAACATATAATGTAATCATCAAAATATTTTGAAATTAATCTTTCTTGAGAACCTAAAAATATTTCTTCAAAAATAATTGAAAACAATTATACATGAAAATATATAATAAATGGGTGGTGTTTTCAAATAAGATATTTTTAAGGGATGTGTGAGAACATTTTTTAAAACCAATTCTTAGAGAACAATGAAAATGGAATTTTTGAAATCCATTTACTTTAAAATACTTTGAAAACATATAATGTAATATTAAAAAAAATTAATTAATATTTTATGACAATATCTGTGAAAATGGCCATTAATATCTTTAAAAAAAATTAAAATAAAATATGTAATCATTGTTTAAATTTGTATATTTATAAATAAAAACAGAACTGAGATAAAATATTACTAAAACTTATTATAAATTATGTTGAATAATAAATAGTGTAAAATGGTACTAATACATGAATACACAATGATAAACATTAAGATATTAAAACTCTTATGTTTTCCTATGATATGGATGATAATATTTCATTATTGAAAGCATAATAATAAACAATACTGATAAACAATGGGATTATTGAAATAAACTAATACCACTTTGAATCTTTGAATTAGACTACCCATGTAAGAAAATGAAATTTCATGATGCTTAAAGATAATGAAAAGATTTATATTCATGATTTATTATGTCATGTGGAATCAGATACCCTTCTTAAAACAATATCAGTTCATTTAAAATCTTATGTCTCAAAGAAAGAAAAATGAAATAAAATTACATTATGGATCGGTTACATTTGAAAACTAAATTCCATGAACTAAATATCCTAAAATCTATATGTAACTACCCATAAATTTTTAAATAATTATAATATAATAAAAAAATGTTTATTAAACATTCCACATATAATAATGTTTTTGTGAAAATGGCATCTGTCTCACGGAAAATTAAATTGAGATAAGAAAACCCTTACCTTAATACTTTATTCGATTACTAATCTTTTAAAACTATTGTATAAAATATATATATATATATATATGTTTACTATAAATATATATAATAATCACATTATTATATATAATAGATTATTTTATTTGATTATGATATATATTACACTTTTGTTAACAACTAAATGTCAATGTCACATTTCAGGTAAAAGTCGCATTTTTTATGTGATGTTTTGATTGGTTATATTTTTTGTCTTTAATGTTATATAAAGATCTAAATAATGCCAAAAATCATTTAAATATCATATTTTTTTATTATTCATATATTTATATTAATAACAACAAGAAAAAATTAAAAAATTAAAAAAACCATTCATGGATTCCGTAGGGCATATGAAGCCATTTATGATGTTTTTGTTTTACTGACTTATTGAAAGAAAGAAATTAAATGATATAGAAATTATATAATTAAACAATAATTATTATTTAAGAAATATAATTTATGAATTCTACACCCATCCTTAATACATTCCATGTACTGTTGAATGAGTCACGTCACATTGAGTATGAGGTAGTCCACATCTCCACAAATGATGATATCATATTTATAGAAAATAAAAATCACAAATGTATGTGTTATATTATAATTACATAAGAATAATTATATAATAAATATAATATATAAAAAAATGAATATATTATCCATCATAATTCACAACCATTAAAGGAAGTAGTGATAAAATGAACAACATCGTTTAATGAAAAGGTATTTCTCCATACAAAAGAAAGGTAAGTTTTTTACCAGTTACATGGATCCTTGTGTGGGGGTAGGTCAAATACACAGAATTACAAAATCTCAAAATATATAGAATACTATTGTTATTATAGAATCATGTAATAATAATATTTAATGGGGTGGAAATTTAATATAATAAAAAGTTTCATAAAGACGCCTTTTTCCTCTTCTTTGGGTAACTAATTTTAGTTCTCTCCAATGGGATTCCTTGTATGGAGTTATGAACAATGGAAGGATCCTATAATAATTTAAGGGATATAATGATATTATTTATTCATATTTAGGTTACCTAATTGGATTGAGATATTTATATAAGTGGTAGGATGAGTTCCTTTTTATAGTAGAGGGGGTGTGAAATTTGGATATATTATTGAAAAGAAAATTCCACCCACATTTTCCATCATTAATGTCACTATAATAAAGGAAAGAAATTATATTCAATGGATTATAGAATATTAATAAGTAAAAAAAGGGTTTTAAAAATATTTTAGTTCATTTTGGTCTGCCGGTTTAATGTTTAGTCAATTGTTAAGCTTAATTCGAATTTAATCGCATTATTAATTTTAAATACATTCACCAGTTTTTTTTCAAAAAATATTTTGACCACATTATACTGAAATTTTTTTGATTTTGTAATTAGAAAATATTTTCTCCTATTGGAATAATATAAATGTAAGAAATTATTTAAAATATTATCTTGGAGTTGGGATAAAAATTCCATATTTTGAAATAAAATTTTCAAAAGTTTGCGATGTTTCTATATCGAATGTCAAATTCAAAATGATTGAAAAGAAATAAATTTGATTAAGATATTTTTAATGGTAATAATGAAAAATTAAGATAAATAAAAAAATATAATTTTATCTTATAATCAAATTATATTGAAAACCTATTTTGAATTTAAATTCAATGTTCTTTAGTATTCATGCAAAAATGAATCCTCTCATAAATAAACAAAAACAAATTCATCCAAATTATATATTAATATGAAAATATCAAAAATTATGTAAATTATTTCAAATAAAAATTATATATGAGTAAAAAATAGATATAAATGTGTTCGCCATTATATGGTATAAACATTAAAATCCTGAAAAATACATCATATTCCTTATAAAAATGGATTTATTCTTATCTTATGCAGATGAAATCAATTGGATTAGTTTTAAAATATTTTATTTAATATAAAATATATTAAAAACATTCATTAGTAGTGGTTTATTAATCTATTAAAATAACACGGTGTTTTCACAAAGAATCAGTTTTAATTGAAAATGGATTTCCATATTTTTAAGAATTTGTTACATTATTTTCTAGCTTAAAAAATATCTTCATTACCCTAATTAAATAATATTTTATTCATAACATTCATCTTAATAGATTAGTAAAAACAATACGAATATATTATAATAATATAAATATTAATTTTTAGTTTTCTAAAACTACGTCTTACTAGTAATGTAGGCTATAAAAAAATCTAAATATCATGTAACACTAGATAAAAATTGTGTTCTCTGTAATACAAGCTAATATATGTGTTTCCTGATGTATAAGATTAAGTTTGTATTTCATGAATGGTAATCTAATCATATTTAATTCTTACAAAATAAGCAATATTTAGTGTTTCTTAAAATGGAAAATTACCAAATGTTAAATTAATTCGAAAAAATATATTTCACAAATTTAGGGGTGTTACATTCTACCCCCTCATAATAAATTTATACATTGAAGTTATACCATGTTAATAAAAAAATTCATCTTCCAGATTATTTCATAGATTCACATAGTGTACAAATTAAAAAAATAACCTTTTGAATAGAAATGTTGGAACCATAATTGTTACATAGATTAACACATACATAGTTATTTATATAGTAGAACATTGATGGAATTTGAAAATATTGACATAGGGGAAAGGCATAAATATTTATGTGAAGTGATTGAGTTAATCCATCACAAACGAGTGGATGACTAATATCATTTTGTGGGTCTCAATTATATATATGTGTGTGTGATGATTTAAAAGTCCATCATTTCAAAAATAATTATTGTACTGGAGAAAAATATTATTTCTAGATAAATTTACTAAAGTTAGCAATTTTAATGAAAAGATATACATTTATGATACCAGGAAAACATTACCCATATTTTTTCCGAGATATATTTACACATAATATCTTATTTGATTAAATAAAGGTGAATTTTTCATTTTGGAATAATTAAAAGATCATAATATCAATAAATTGAATTATTGGTCATTCAATCTATTAGAACAAAAATGTTTTCACATGTTATCCAATATGAATAAATCCGCATATAGAGGGACAATATTTTAATCTCTAAAACCTAATATTATTCTTAACATTTAGCATTCCATAAATACTCAATCATATAACCCTTATGAATAATGAAAATAAAATAAATTCAAATGATGGTCACTAAATCAACTTAATAATGATCCCTCATCTATCATAGAGTACCTATTTAATATCACTTTGTAATCATATGAAAACCCTTATTATTTATTCTCTAGAATCATTATAATAACATATATTTACATAAATTATCTTAAAAAACATTCATTCCACCTTCTTCCAAAGAATGATAGATATATTCCATTAATCGAAGATGTTTGTAAACTGCATCCATCATAACATAGACTACATTGTAAACAATTCCTTTATTATTTTTGAGTTAATCATTACCACCCAATTTATATAATTATATCCAAAATATATTAACACAATAATAATAATATAAAAATATAAATTAAATTATGTGATTACTTCCCTTAATAAAAATATCACCTTTCCATGAAATTACTTTTCTACCTCATAAGAATGATTTAGAATATCCTTTCAAATACCTAATGAAGAACATATACTAAAAATACCTATATATTTATGGATTCAAATTAAATAATATTTTACTTCCAAAACATAAATACTCTATTCACCTAACAATATTCTGAAAAAATTTATGTGATTCATCATCTTATTTCATATCACCACATTCATAAAATATTAAATTTTAATCATGTGTTATAATTTATTAAAATAAATATAATCCTTCTAATAAAATATACTATTAAAAAAAGACAAAACTTTAAGATGTCGTTCATGGTATCTTCATCAGAAAAAAATCATTACTTTCTCCCACCTTTCTAATTCTTTTCTTGATCCATCCATTTAAGAAATATTTTTTCATAATACACATTTATAACACAATTATGGTAGTCAAGAAAAGTATAATACCTTGAGTGGATAATATTCATATATAATGTGTTAAATAAACTTTTTATTTTCCCTTTATATTGACTTTCTTTTTGTCTTTCTATTCCTTTTTCAATACATCTTCATGTTCCTCTAAAAAATTCACTTCTATGATTCATACCACATTAAAAACATATAAGAAAAAATATCTTATTTCATATGTGAAATCTATTACCAATAATCCTTGAAAAAAAATCATTCTCTTATTCAGTGGGTTCGAGAGTCGGTTAAGTTACCTGTTGTAAATCATGTTTTCTAAAACTTAATTAGGGATGATTAAAATATAAATCACTCAAGTGGTCATCCCATTTTAATTCTCGTTATACAGTATTCATTCACATTCATCATTAACCTAGTTCATTTATGTTTATCACATTAACCAAGACTAAAAATCATAGAGTATGAATATTTTTCACAGATACGAAACATATAATCATAAAACACACTTTTTTGGTTGTATAAATTATGAATACATTCTTATTATATGACACATTAGGTTTATCATATGATTATTATAAATAAATTATTTTTAAATCCTTCCTGATGGATTGAGAAGAGTCTACATAATTAATATATCATATCCCACAAGATGTTTCATCCTTTTTTCACAGTAAGTCCCATTATCATGTACTAAAATATGCTCAAGTCAGGATCAATGATCTTTTTTAGAGTAGTTAATCATGTGTACATATATTTCATAACCTTATCAACTGATAGTTTTTATAAATGGAATTATTTTTTAGAATCTAATCATTATACCCTTTACCAAAAAATTATAACATTATCTTATTTTTTCCTTCTCTATTGACTTATCGGTTGATATTTCCTTTGATTTAATTATATGGATTCACCATATTTTTTTAAGTATAACACCCTTTTTCATTGATACCATTTATATCAAAAACATTCTTAATATACATAGAAATTTCATCACTTTTTGGAATAACTAAGACAATACAAAAAATAAACATGTAATGACAATATTAGTTTAGCACATTTGGAATCATAGATATGTAAAAACTGGTACATGATTGAGATACATTATACCTCATTAGGTTCTCGAATACTTTCACCCAAATTATACATGTCCTACATAAAATATATATTCATATCCTAGGGAAGGAAACATTAAAAGGGGTGAGATATAACACCAAGTACTGGCAAACACAGGAGATATGTAAACATAAACATGAGCTTAAGTGAATGAGAGTATGATAATACCATTTGAATATCATACTTGGTATATCAAAAATATGGATCTTGGAGTTAAAGTTAACTATTAAGAAGTCATGAATCATAATGAATCCATATAATAAAAAATGAAATCATAACATATGAGTAAAACCTAGAATTTGTGGCATACATATAAACATACAATATCATCCCTTATAATTCATGAAGTCTTTATAACAAAATTTCAGGGAACTTCATAGGGACTAATATTACTGTGATATATATGAAATTATCCCCATTCACAATTCTTTTTGAATAAGTAATCAGGTTTCCTCATCTTCCCACAGTTGATCAGGTTTTCCCAACTTCCAATAATGGATATGGTTCCCCCATTATCCCATAGTGGACTTGGTTTCCCCATATTAAAAATTGGATCAATCGATATTACATGATTCCCATCATTATCACGTGAGATATAACTCATTGCCAAATTCATTGTAGGGACATAATGTTCACAAGTAAATCATATTGATATCATACACATATGTTACACTAGATAGAAAAAACTAATTATATCATATCCCAAGAAATGAAATGGGTATCATAAATCTGTAATAATGTCATAAAATATACAAAATAGATAGGTTTGATAATTATTTCAACAATGAATAACCAATTTAAGTAAGTGGGATTTATATCTCTATAACCCCTTATGGTTAAATCAGATTGAAAAACATATAAGTTGTGAAATTGAAATTGGGTTCATAAACATATAACCAATGAAAGAGAGACATGTTTTGTAAAAATAATTTCATCAATAAATAATCCATTAAGAAAATAATATGAATGATAACTTTAGATCATATCCCTTGAATATCTATAGTTATATTGTAGAATTTCATCTTAGGTGGGAAAATTTGAAAATATCAGTTTAAAATGTTTCATAAGTTAAATACCCTTTATTCTACATGAAACCCCTTTTCAATCCTAAAACATTATGAAATCTATTTTTCATGATAATATAATTGTATATTTATAAATTATTTTTTGAAATATTTTTCAAAATCATATTCATTGAAATCTAAAAAATAATGCTTCAAAAGATTATGGAAACCATTTTCTATGAAAACTTATAATAAAATGATGGAAACTTTTCAAAAACCATTTATCAAAAAAATCATATGATGAATTATTAAATACATCTGGGAAATCATTTTCTGTGTAAACTTATAAAAGATTCTTGAAATCATTTTGAAATCTATTTTTTTAATGGTATGCTTGAAAAAAAAGTGGAAAATATTTTCATTCGAAAATAATAAAAAAAACTAGGTATAACAATTAAAGTGGAAAAAAAATCAATGAATAAAATAAATTTAAATTTATGGCATAAAATCATGACCCTAACGCAATTACATAAACCCTTATCAACCCATACTACCCCACCAAAGGGAGCGGGGAACAAGGAATCTTGAAAACATTTGTGACAACCATTACATTGAAAATAATTTGAAAACATAACAGGACACTATGAAAATGAAAAAATATAAATTACAATTTCTATGAAAATAATTTTTTAATATCATTTAAATTTTGATTTTAAAATAAAATTTCAATATAATGTGATTTTAAATGAATGGTTTTTTGACTACAAAGAGAAATGAATCATAATTTTCATAAAAACAAGTTCTTTTTTATCATTAGTACAAAAGAGTGGAAATGGTACAAATACATTAATACATAATTAAAAATCCATGGTCGTTTTAATTCATGGGTTTTATTTAGATATGTATTATTTTACATAATTAGTGAAAGCAAACTCATAAAACATCTTAATAAACAATGTGATTAATGAAATAAAGTTTTTATACTTAGATACATTGAAATAATATCCCTATGTAAGAAAACGAAATTAAATGAACCTTAAAAGAAAAATTAAAATAAGAATATTGATGATTAAAAATTTCAAATTTAAGAAGAAATAACTCCTAAAAATTAATATTTCCATAATAAATCATGTGTCTCTAATAAAGAGAATTTAAAAAAATTACATTACCTATTTTCTAACGTTTGAAACAAAAACCCCGTGAAATAAATATAATCATGTGAATTTTAAAATACCCATATGTCTAATTATAACATTAAATTAATACATAAATAAATATTAATCCCACCCCATATAAGAAATAGGAAGTGAATATGTATTTTGACTCCAGAAGCATAAAAGTGAGCTAAGAGAACCCTGACCTTAAATCTTAACTCTATTCATACTCATTTAAAAAAACATTTATATTAAATATATATTGTTTATACATATACCACATAACAATGTTATTCTATATAATTATGTATATTATTTTATTATTACCTTATATTACTATTTTATTAACAATTAAATGTTAATGGTACATTTTGGATAATAATAGCTTTATTTTTCCCTTCAATTTTGATTTTTCAAATTTTTGGAAATCATAGTTATATTATGAAAAAAAATACATGATATAGATATAATATATATTTATTATATAATTATTTAAATTAATATTTTAAATATATAAATATTAAATGAAATACAATTTTCTATGAGATGGTTGGTCATACATATGCATGACCACTATTTCGTTTTTATTGTTCCATTGAATGAAATAAATTAATTTATATATATAAGTAAATATAATTAAATTCCAGTATAATTATTATTTTATATAAATATTTTAAATTTACCGAATTCATCCAAAATACATTCCATGTAAAGTGTGAAAGAATTGCATTACATTGAGGAGGCGGTAGTCCACACTTCCTCAAATGTAGTTATCATGTTTACAAAAAAGGGATAAAATGTTGTTATATTTTATATAATAATTACGGAAGAATATATACAATATAAATATCAATTTTATCATATAAAAAATTATTTTCCATCACTATTATCAATCAATTGAGGCGTTGAAGAAATAATAATCAAAAATATTCCGTGAGGTAGGTAGTTTGTCATACAGATGAATGATTAGTTGGATTCCCAATAGATGGATGTGTCTTTAATTGTAGTAAGAACTCATAATATAAAAAATAGAATATTTATGATACTATGGTTATTATGATTTATTCATTATTAGAAGATTAAATATGATAGAGAATGAAAATTATAAAAAGAACAACTAGGAAGTATATTACCTCTTCATTGTGTAACTCGTCTTCATTTTCACCGAATTCATTCCTTCGATAGATATATTCCCAAATAGAGGATTCTATGATTATTGAATGGATTTTGGGAGATTATTTTAATCAAGGATGGTTGGAAAAAGGGATTAATTTCTGTGAATATGTTAGAAGGGTGACATGTTTTTTATAGTAGAGGTCGAATTATATTCTTGTAAATTTTTAAAAGGGAATTACACTCGGGATTTTCGAACGAAATGTGGATCCAAAAATCTACTCAATTATATTAATGCTATGATAGGTTGGATATATAGCCATTAGATTTTGTTCATACATGTTTTTAGGTCATTTTTTCATTACGATAAAGGTTTAGTCACTTGTAATGCATAATTTTTTAATTACTGTCATTAATTAATTATAATTAAATTTAGTAAAAGTTATGGTAAAAATTTTAACATGATTAAAAATTATACATTATGATTAATCTAAATTTAGAGTATAGTTTTCTAAATTCCACCCACATAACAATAAAAATTTAATTTCAATTTAACGCCAAACAACGGATGGCAATGCATGGTATTTAAGTAAAAACTTTCAATAGTTTGCTAACATTTTATATACAATATGAAAGTGAAATTGTTTCGAATATTGTAAATTGAAATAAATGTTTTATAAATTATATATTTAAACATTAAAATAAATTTAAAATATTGTTTAAACTTAAAAATAAATTTGTTGGAAAGTAATTTTTGAATTAATATCATGTTTTCTTAAATATTCGTCAAAATATTAATCATCTAAAAAAATACAAAAAATTTCATAAAAAAATAATTTTTGATATTAAATAATAAATAATCATATTTTTTAAATAAATAGATTATAAGTGTATAAAATAACATTTAAATTGGGTTCTGTACCAAATTTTGGAAAAATTATCTTCTCGAAAAATGCAGAATTTAATTTACAAAATTTCATTTATTCCATTATTATTAATATAAAATATTTTGATGAGTGTAAAAATATTATATCAAATTTATTGTATAATAAAAAAATTCATCAACAGTGGTTTGATTAAATTATCTAGATAAAATGGCGTTTTAACATAACAAAATACTTGTCAATGAAATGTAATTTCATTATATTCAAATAGTTTTTAATTTAATTCACATATAAAGGGGTTCATTTAATTAAAAAGTTCGAATAATATTTTTTTCAAAAAAAAAATCCTAATTTCTAGGTGAGAAAAGTAATAACATTTTAACAATAATGTTAACAAGAAGCAATAGGTTTTATAAACTAGATATTGCTTGTTACACACTCTTTTAGTAGAAATCGACATTGCATGTAACTGAAGAAAAAAATTTAGTTTTCTGTTGAATATATATGTTTATTTCAATGAAATATTAACATCATTTATTATGAAATGTATTCCAAACATAACTATTTCTTATAACAAAATCTATATTAAATGATGAATGAAAAGAAAAATTATAAAGGAATAAATTAATTCAGAAAAAATATTTCACAAAATATAATGGTGTCACATATATACATCACCTAAATTTGAATTTCATATTTTAACACTAAATGAGTAAAATATATACTAAATTAGATTTTTGTAACCAATTATATATTATGAAATTTCAACATAACACCATAACGATAATTTGAAAACAAGGAAGAAAATGTATTCAATTGAAATGATCAAAATAACTTATATATAATGAGATTCACAAAAGATCCAATATTTATGGATATTCAATGGATTAATATTGAAATATTAAAGGAAAGGTAGAAATATTTTATATTAAATTATTATTCATACATCTATTTAGGTTATGATTAAAAAGGCGTTAAAGGATTTTTTAGAGTTGTAGTTGAATGTTTGAAATTTCCATAATTTTAAACATGATAACAGTGGAATAATAAGGTTTAGGAATCGTATATGTGTATTTACATAAGAAATTTAATTATGGAGATTCCATTGTAAGTTCACAGTTCTCATTCTCTATTCATCATAGAAGTACAATGATGTACAATGAATTGAATGAGTTTTTTTAAGGGATTGTATGAAGAGAAGGATTTCAGATTATACTTCTCAAGGAATGGTATGTCAATAAGTTTAAGACAAGAGTCCAATTTCAAATGGTATTTTATTAAAATTTCAACATCATAATTTAAATTGGAAAACATCACCTGGTATTTTTACGTTGGACTCCCAAAGACTTATAATGGTAAAAGTTCTATATGGGGTATATGCAATCAACAAATGATGTTAGAAAACATAATCACAATCATAGATGATTTGTCTTAGGGATCATCATTCCATGATATATATTATGTAATTTTTTATGTTTCCTAGAGTATAACATTATATTTTATCCGATAAAGATATGGGGTATATTGTTATGTTTCGGAAAAGTTTTTCTTGACAAATCTTAATGAAGGGTTGTGATTAGGAATAGATTATCATCAATAGATAAATGGCCATTTTGAGAGACCATTGAAACACATGAGGATCTTATGAGATTTTATTCTATGTATTTCAATGGTGGTTGGGATGAAAAACTTCATCTAGTAATGTTTTAATATATAAACATATTCTACATTAGTGTTCAGATTTATCATTATGATGTACTATAAATAAATATCTGTATAAATCCATTATTATATGATTATTAGTTAGATGAACATTCATTAGAACTTGACATATATTAGGAAGTGTTAGATAATTTTATATTCCATCAATAACACATCAAGGTATCTCATAGTCGATAGAAAATTTGTAATGATAATCACTACTATGATCTAGAATTTGTAGATGTGGAGAAGTTATTTCTATTAATTTTTAATAGAACAATGTTATGAGATTCATGGAAAAAGAATTTTTTGACATTGGTCTATAAACTGTTTAATTTTTTTCCTTGATTATGGGTGGTTAAAAATTAAATGGTGTTTCCAATTATTTGTTTTCCGTTCAATAATGTGTTCTATATATCTCTAATGATGAATTACATACCATATCTAATAAAATTTCTAAATACAGAGGCTATACTATTGGAAAAATTACCTAAGTGTAAAGTAAAATATAAATAGATTATTTATTTGATAGATAATGTTCATAAAACAATACGAGTCACTTGGTGAATGTTTTGTAGGGAATCTCTCAATTTGAGAAAGCAAAATGTGATCCTGATGAAATGATATTAAGAAGATCACTCATTTGTTTATTTCAAAGTGGTATAATTTAAATGGAAAAATAAATTATATAGTTTGTATAAAGTTACACCGTAACGTTTTCTAAAATATTTGTTTCAAATAAATTTAAATACATTGATATCACGCCACACTTGCAACATTGAGTTTTAACAAACAATAAAGTGGTATTAGTATTATAGATTCAATTTGACAATTATTATCATGCTATTAAATTGAATAATATTAATCAAAAAAACCTAAAATTTTAAAATTATTTACAATAGATTTAGAATACTAAAATATATTGATAAATATTTATTTACATTTTAATAAAGTATTGATATGCTTCAAAAATACAATTTTCTACGAAAATAATGTCAATTTTTTATATGAACTGATAAAGAAATTAAATTTTTGGGCATATATAAAACATATTAAAAAATATGACAATATACTCTTAATTAATTTTTTTAAAATTATAATATTTTTCTTTTTTTATAATTTTTTTAAATGAATAATTTTAAAATTAATATTGAAAGTAAATAATTTTGATTAAAATATTTTATTTGAAATTATTGTAAAGTTCATTTTTATTTTAATTGGGAATAAAAATAAATTTAGATATATAATAATAATATTAAGAAAATTTTGTTCAACTGAATCGATTATATGCACAATTTTAATTAAAAATGTTTTATACATATGAAATCTTATTTGTTGGAAAATATTTTTCCTTCATGTATTATAGATTAATTATATATTAAACCACCACACAAATATCAATTTAATTAAGAAAAAATGAATCAATTTTTTTTGAATTGTAATAATTAATATTATATAAAAATATCAAATTTTATTTTAATAAATAATTGTAAAAATTGAAAAAATATTATACCATAGTTAATGAAAAAATGAGTATACCAAGATGTTGAAATTAAAATATAATCGTTAAAATGACTTAAAAACTATTTCGTTATCTATTTTTGTGGCATATAAAGACCATATATAATATATGGTTGTTAGATAAAAAATACATTTTTATGGATACAAATAACGTGACATAGAACTATTGAGGAATATTGAATATTTATGATTTTGGCACTCACATCAATTTTGCATGTCCACTCCCAGTCCCCTCCTTTTTATACATAAAAATACTTTTGATTCCTCTATTACATAATATAATAAATTACTTACATTACACCACACTACCTAAATAAAATTCTAATTTCTTTGATGAATACATTAAAAAATTCCTTTCTCAACATTCATATGGACATCCCTTGGATCACTCTGAAATCAACATAGATTAAAACTGGAAAATAAACATTATTTATTAGTGTCTACAAGAAATTAAAAATTATAATGGATTATTCATTTTTGATACATAGACCTATATTCCATTGTATTTTTTTGATTATTTTAGTTTCGTATCCATTATAGTTCATTATTCTTGGAATCCACCATCTGAAATATTCTTAATCCTTCCAATGATTATTCATTTTTTTAAATGAATTTATCATTCTACCTTTGAAAAAATAATATCTGTTGAAAATTTTAATTTTTAAAAATAAAAACATATCATATTCACAACTATTGACTAAATAAAGAAAAATTCACTATTATTCTTCCAAGCCTCAAAAACATATATCATCGATATAGATAATAACTATTAATAACCACCCATTCTACTTCATTATGTAGTGGTTGTTATCATCCAAACCTCAATAAATTTTTTTTTATATTGACATTGATCTAAATATGAATACCAGAACCTCAATTATTGTGTGAATAATAAAACATAATTCTTTATTAAACATTATTTGTCTTCATATTCATCATTAGGAAACAAATTTGGTTTCTCAATTTGTTATTCCTCTAAAAAACCCATTCTAGATGTAAATTTTGTTGCACATTTGATATATTTTGAAATGGTTTCAAATCAACATTACTAAGGAGAACAAAATTGATTAAAATAATTATTCCTTCACAAGTGTCTCAACAATGTCAATTCCTTAAATTTTTTAAAATCAATATTATAAAATACTTAGTTATTTCGGAATCATCATTCCTTATTCATTAATTTTATTTAAGAAGCGTGGATTTGTTTTGATGACGGTATTGCCAATTATTCTTTAAAAAAATTAAAATCATACATTTTTCTGTATTTGGTCATGCATTTAATTCATATCCTAGACCTAAATCAATTATATTCATCTTATTTGATGTATATTAGTTCCACGAATTTTAATTAGTATATCAACTATTGAAAATTCATTATTTTGTCTTGACAAAGGATTTAGAGTATCTGAAAATGTTTATATTAATTATCTAACCCTTATTTTATTCATAGGGCCAACTAGTATTTCATCACATTCATTACACCCTAATCCTTTATGATAGTACTATTTATTCTATATAAATTCTCTAGTATGTTATGCTTCTTCTTCACCATTAGATTATAAAACTGACTTTTTTCACTTGAAAAGTGATCATGGGCTTTTTAAAATTTCCACATTTCAATCAAAAAAATAAAATTTATATCAATATCTCTCCATTCCACTAATTTTAATAAATGTATTCTTTAATCTTTCAATAGTATAAAATAAAATATTCTTTCATCTCCCCAGTCATCAAATGTTCTTCTCTATTCCTTATTTTTTATAAAACACATACATATAAATCAATAGATGTTCATGAATGTGGGAATATTTCATAAATAAATTTCATATGGATTTTCAATTCAATATAAAAAAAAGATAAAGGTGAAATCTACATTTTTGTAATAATAACATATTTTTATTTTTGTTTTAGAATATACTTCTACTACCAAAACCATATTCCGAGTTCATTATTTCTCCATACATTCTTCAACATAAACATTTAAAATTTTATTCCCATATTCACTTAAATAGAAATAAATATTCAAAATATTTAACATTCTAGATATATTATATCATAGAGTAATACATTACTATTCATTGATGTAGTTTATGACATGAATAATTATAACTACTGATATTTAGTGATATTTCATTCAAAAAATTTAATGCCTTCTATATTTGTGATTAAATAAAAAACCATGATTAGATATAATTACACATGTTTTTACATCATTTTATAGCCTAGATAAAATGGAAACAAATGGGAAGGCCATAGATAATATAGGATATAATGGATGAAGGAATCCACTTATCATAAACACCCACGATCTGTTTACCCAAAGAAACCCCAAGCAATGTCGGCTTCAATGCACCTACATGACACTCATTTGCGTGAAATGAAAAAATATACCATGTTCATGTATTTTTATCTAAATACTCTCATAGAGTCTTCATTCTGATGGACTATTTTTTCTGATGTCCAATTACTACTCGGATCACCTCAATCTGCACTCATGTCCTGTAAAACCTTCTAGGTAGTTCTCTAACTCCTAATGAGGAGAAAATAAAAAATGATAATAGATTTAGATAAGTATTATATGGTTTTAATGTAATGTACTAAATTTCATGGAATTCACCCAACCATTAATAAATTACAACTAGGATGTGATCCCTTTCTTTAAATATCAATTTATATAACAAAACATCATGAACACCTTTATACTCCCATGAAGGCTTGGTAAAGGAATCGACCGAGTGTAGTCTACTAGGCGGTTCAACACACAAGTTGATATTTGTTTTGTCTAGGACAAATATGTAAATAACCCCTACCCCTACATGATCCAACATAGTTCTCCAAATATTATTTAATGCAAGTTCAATCCATCAGACCTTCTTCAGAGTCATTCATGACTAGCCCTCTATTTCATTGATCCCTCGAATTACAGGGATAAAATTAGAGAATCTTCTGAAACCACCTGACATATGGATATATGAAAATATTCATGACCACATATCTTCCATTTGATTTTTTATTTCTACGGTCACATGTTTCCTTCAATTTTCCAACCAGAGGGCCTGGTTCCTCAGGGAGACTGTAGATTTTTATATCTATGGTCAAGTGGAATCGTAACTTAATGATATAGTTGAGGAGTTCCCACTCTCATATTACTAGGATATGACCATGTACATCCCTTCACCTCTCCATTACCTAGAGTCTATAGTTCCTAGATGGTAGAGTAAGTGTAACACTTGATTATGCATTCAATATTGAATTAGGTCATCCTCCCTCTACAGAACCAATTTCTGGGTAGCTATCATAGTTTAATCCCATAGAAATTCTTGTGGGAGGATGCAGTCTTGTTCCTCTCCATATAATAATCCTAAACCATCATTCTTTCATTACCATAGACTCTTGTATAATGTAATGTAATGAGAGGGAAGTGTCATAGCCCCATATTCTTCTTCCATAGCCCCATCCTCTTCTATTGGATCCCAAAAATCATCCACTAGGAATGGATGGAATGTGTGTGTTTTTTCAAATCATCTTCTTATTCTTGTTTTCAGACATATCTTGACACACGCTGGCATAGAGGATACTCTGATCATGAAACCCACACAATTCACCCGAATGATTGAACATTGAAATATATTAGTCCTATGTAATAAGATAAATATGATTCCAACATAGGTTATGAGATCAATGGGAATCCAATATAAGAGTAATCCCCAATCACAATTCTATTAATCCGGGTATCCTCTTCATGAGTTACCACTAAGTTAAACATCCATGTTACCATGATTTAAAAAAAATCACATGGTCATTTTATATTGGATATCCTTCTTACGATTATTTCATATCCTATCATCGTAAAGTTCCATACTCCCCTATGATACATCGTATTGATATCCACCATAGGAAGAGTTCATCGCTATAGAAAAATGTGGGATTTTAATCCCATCCAAATTTGAAATATGAGAAGCCTCTATGTGGTTCAAACCAAAATCATAAATCATCCATGTTATTTTTGAGCCTCATCCCAAACAGGGACTATTACAAAATGGAAACTTGTATCCCTCCCATGTTCTAAGGGTTTTTTTGATATAAGAACCACTCTAAACATTCAATAGTAACCTTACATCTAGACATCATTTCTACATGACGTTAAACTGTACAGTTGGGGACTTATCACAAGACCATAACAGGTATGATGTTCTCGGTTATGTGGTACTGAACTAAGTGGGTGCTTATTCCATTCACAAGGATATATAGAAACCCATATATTAGTTCAAAAACAACATCAGAAAATTTATGTATCAATGGGTAATGATAAACTCTAGAGAAACCATCATCTACCTAGATGATAATAAACTTTAGAGTGACCTTCATCTACCAAAATTCAAATAAACTACAATGTTCCCCACTGTGTGGATAGAATACCAACATCATCATAATAATGACCACATAATATATAAATAATATATTATATGATACCATTCTTAAAGAACCAAATATATATAGATATCTCCATAATTGAAGACTCTCATATAGATACAGAAATTCAAAATTCCAGACATGCTAATAAATGATATATAATATGGGAACACCCACGTCATACATGGGAATTAATAAAGGATTCATGAACATATCTTAAATTGATAAGATAGTCCAGGAATAAGAAATATTTCCACCAAATATGGTGTTAAGATCTGGAACTGCCATCTACTCAACCGATTTGTTTTATTATTCATTTTAGGTAAAAACAACAAATGAGACCACACCTTTATAAATCATTTCCCCATGGATACAGAACCATTGGGTTTTTATGGTTCCATAATCAAATACATTGGAAACTACTTGGAAATATGAAATTGTTATGTTGAGGAACCTGATATGAATTACTTAAACAATGGTATCTCTGTAAAATATAAAACATATGAACTAAATACTTTGTTTCGTACTATTCTTTTCATAAAGGGAAAACTATTTCCATTAAAAATAAAAAATGGTTTACATGTCGTATGGAATTTTCTTATTAATGACATAATATATAAAATATCCTTTACAATGATAAAAGATTAACTTATATTGATTCCCATATACTACCTAAATTCCAATACATCATTATTGCGGTGATAGCTATTCCCGAAAGACAGACACATAACATTATCCCAAAAAATTGGGTGTCTCACCAGCATATCACCCTAGAGAAGACACATATATCTTATCACGCCCATCAAGTTTGTATGTAAAACTCACCCACATTATATACACAATAGGATAAAAAAACATCCAACCCCTCCAAAATAAGGAAATCATTATATTTTGATGGACACTCTAAGGAATGACCAAACACTATCCCATGCCAATAGTTTCCCCTAGTAAGTGTCCCAAATCATCCCTAAAAAGGCATATAAAAATAAGTTTCATAAAACACGATTAGAAATTAATGATTTGGTCTATGACCTGGCTTCTCATTATACATGAGTTCTTGAATCACTCAGATATTTATCTATCACATCTCAATATCATACCATCACATTACCAAATTACGGGACCTGTAATAGTAATTCTGATTTTCTTCATCAGAAACATCACCAGAAATTTTTATTATTAGTAACAAGTCAATAGATCTTGAGATCCTATTCTTGGTAAGATACACAATTAATCCTCTTTAAGGTAATATATTCAAGGATAAAGAGGCTTTTCTCTTTCTAGAAATCCATCATCATGGTCATCCACATAATGGTGATCACTAAAAACATTCTCTATATCATTTTGATTCAATTATTCAAAATAATTCTCTAATTGAAAATGTATTGATGAGAAATCCATCTTATCACGAGGAACATTTTAATACAAGTCTATTCATGATGGATTCATTGTCACTAGTTGGTAAAATAATTTATCAATGGAATGGTATACCAAGAAGAGAGTGATTCTCTAAACCACCCTTGGTTCATTTTCATTCCAACTTAGTACAAGAAACATCAAATAATCCCATTTCTTGTAGTAATAAAATCAATTAGTATCTACTCTGTCCAGACCATGTTGAGTAAATACTTATTAATGATGGAGAATAACTTCTTACATAAAGAAATAGATGGATAAGGATGACCTTTCTATCATTTTTTATACTTTTTCCACCTCTCAATATTGCATTCTAGATATCATGAAGGAAAATTGTATGAATGACATATGCCTCCACATATTGAAAACTCTTAATAAAATAAAATTAATGGTATTTCCATATGAATAATACCAAAATCATGTTAATGAAATAGAAATGTTGCATTGAAAAATCTACATGGAATCTCACTGGGAATCCTAACATCCCTTAATAATGAAGCAGTACATAGCCATTCAATTTCATGCCTTGAAGCATTAAAAAGGTAGGGAAAACTGATCACAGATACAATATATGGTGTTCATATTAGAGTATGCATTGTGCATGGAGAATTTCATTTCATTGTGTTACCAATTCAAAAAGGACACTCAAGGTGGAATCATGCAATGTAATTTCAACATATTTGATACAGAAAATTGGATCTATTTATGACTGATGTTATGCTCAATAGGAATAGGCTTTGAAAAAATCTAACTAATTTTATTATAGAAAATGGAAAATTTTGAGAAACTCTTGTCTCGTGAATTTTCCAAAATTGAGGTGCTGTTCTACATATATGATATCAGCTTTCATATAGAGTAAATATTAGAAATAACACTACAGTAATCTGAAACTGATGATTTATGTTATTTCCAAATAATTTAACCAACCCATATTCAGAAAAAAAAAATCCTAAAATCATTAGATCAGTTGTGGTAATATCATCTATAATAGTTTAGCAACAACCCATATGAATATGGTGTTTAGGTTTTTTTAACCAAACCCTTGAGGTCATCCAACCAATCCCAATGTGTTTTGAATGCAGAACATGAACATCCCAGGGACCTCAGATCTTGAGGCTTTTTTACCATGTCAATGACATACTGGTCAGGGATTAGTCTTCTCCTGATTTGGGACGATTTCGTAGAGTGAATCCTCATTATTTGTCCTATCATGTGAATTGTTGTATTCACATAAAGCACATAAAAATGAACTCTTTGAGAATTCTCTTCTAGTCACTATCCATAAAATAGTTCATGGGGAACCAATAAAGAAGATGACAATGACTCGTGGAGTACCCTGAAGAAGATGATATCATTGAAATTTATATGGAAGTCTAGTGATCCACTATTAATAGGTGAATGTCATCAATTCTGTCATTAGAGACCCTCCAGAACATAAAACCGATTTTGATGATTCTAAAAAATAATTTCATGTTCATTATATGCTCCACGACGAAATAAATGAATGAGGTGTGCCTAACAAAAACAAGAGGCTCACTAAATAATTTTTTGTCCCCTCAAACATTTATCCTCTACCACCTCAAATGACACATAATATGGGAAAATCTATGGATCATACCATGTATCACCTACTCCCAGATATGGAAAATCCCTTTAGTTAAAGGAAATATTTTCATATCAAGAAGAGAGAATGGAAGAGTTGAGAAAACTCAATGAAAATTTACTTTGAGGCAGTCTTCTTACCTAATAATATTTTTAAGAAGACCCTCAAATCACACTTGTAATTTTCGTAGCTCATGAAAGTGTGTTTTCGGTAACAAATAAAGTAGACGATAAATATTTTCAAAATGTCAGATGTTACACTCCAATATATTTTGATCCCAAAACTACTGATCCAGTACTACATACCGTGCACACATAGCCTGAACTTGGGTTTGAACACTGTTTTAGGCCTATCAATATTTGTTACCCAAGGACGATACCAGTGGTGCCACCAAAAATGGTTCTACCAGTAGCCACAACCACTCAATCTCCTTCTAATACACATATTAGGGTCTTAGATCATATATATTTACCTTGAAATTTTATGATCACCATTTATTCGTTATCAAATGAATTTGAATTAATGAAATGATGGTGTTCACTAGAAAATACATAAAATAAAGAATACCTAAATTGGGTGGATCTTACAACATCCCTTCCATACATTGGTAATAATACATTTATTATTTTCAATGGATTTGGATAATTCGAGAAGAAAATGAAACATTTCTTTTCCCTTTGTGATCCCATGATGGGGACTAATAAGCTGCCGAATATAGTGAAACTCACTTGATTCTTGAAATCATTGCAGGATTCAGCCTTTCTATGGGACAAGATTTGGCATTCCCAAATACATGTTGGATGAGAACATCTCTTTAAAATGATCCTTTTCTAGTTCAACTCAACCATGCAGAAGACAATATTATTCAATCTCAATATCTTCAATCAAAGATAGAATGAAAGAGACTCATATTTCATTACATGGTGGAAATGAATTTCTACCTCCTTGAACATATCACTTCGTAAAAATAGATTTTTTATATCATTGTAGAATATATTTTGAGTATATTGTACACAACATTGATGCATATGAAAAACATATAATGGTTTCATGACAATTCCAAAATTTATCAACAGCAAGAAAACTCACTCACAGAGACCGAATCAACTTACTGGGTAAACCAATCATCTCATTAAAGAAAATATGAGAATTATATAGGCTGGTATATTTACACATAAGTAGAATAATGTATGAAATCCTACCTCAAATACTGCACTATACCATAGGGATCCACCTTCAATGAATTAGTAGTGCTATCCTCTTCATCAAAATGTTCAAGGAGATCAGAGGCAAAAATAATTCTAGGAGTTAAAAAAATTGTAATTTATTTTCCTAAATGTCTAAGAATTCAGGTACTTCTTCTTATATTGGTAAAACAACATCGTCTGATTACCAAAACCCAAGAAGCCTGGAAAAAGGTTAATAATATCTCCCAAAATATTTCCTATTTCTTCAAATTTTAGGCGATACCATCCATTATTGTTTTGTTTTCATGGTCCTCTAATAATAGATGAGGATCTAGGGAAACTGAAACTAAAATAATAACCATCCCACTTAGTATAATATTATTTTAATCATATGTAGGAGCAACATCAATAGAATGAAGATAAAAAAAGGGTGTGTGGAATATTTGTGACTAGATGGTGAGAAAGAAAACATCTGAACTAATTTTATTCTAATAACATAGTTGAAATAGTGGAATGTGCCCCATCATACTACTACTAGAGTAAATATAGCTACATCAAAATCCCAACACTTTGTAGGTGCATTCTCAAATAAGCGACATGGCTGGAAAGATAAGTAGAAAACTGGAGAATATGATATTGTTAAAATCCAATGTTTTTTGTGACAATAGATGATTTCATGCAGTCCAAATCAATAACATGGGAACTGCACCACCAAATGGTATAATGGTAGTTGACCCCCATGTAGAATCTTCATCTGATGAATAGTTGATCTTTGATTTGGTTATTTTTATATACATAATGTATGCCTACTCAAATTACAATTTTGAATATGAACCAATTTCTTGTTCATTTTATTGGGTGACTAGGGTAAGAATTTGTTGGTTTTGTAGATAAAGGAGAAGATGTTGGCATCCAAGGATCCACTACTTTATCCAAACCCCCAATCGAACCTTCTATGTCACCAAAATTCCATGTAAATATCGCCTGAGTGATCAATAGAAACATGGGAGTTAGTCCTATATACATGAAAGGTTCTTACCTAACATGATTATCATGTAAGACATATTAGATGATACACCACCACCTCCCATAATATTAGGTAGTCCTAACCTGTCTAATCCACTATGAAATTAAGCAGTTCCACCTCCTTCCCCAAGAAATAGCCCATAAACATCAAGGACATCAGCTCTTAAAGTGACTCCAAAAGTTAATCTTCATTTAGGAAAGTGCTCATATTGAGACCAAAAATGTGTTGTATTGACGAAATTATTCCATTTTCTGACTACTTAATCAATTCTATATTCTCTGAGTATGTCAAATGATCTCTGGGAACCACTCATTTAGTCATTGTCATGGCCATCGGGATTTAAAGTTTAGGTTTCTTCTTCTGATATATATTTTTCAGATAATGATCTTGTGGAATTCCATGCAGTCATTTACTGCACTGATCTAGATGAGTATGTTTTCATACAAGGACATGCCATTCCCTTGTATATATCCATAATTCTAAATAACATTGATATCCTATATGCCTTCATGGATAATAGCTCTTGAGTAAATCTAATCATGGTATAGAAGCTTCAAAAAATAGTTTTCCAATATTAACACTCGTCTCCCTCCACTCTGATAATGGATAGTTATGAAAAGAATTAAAAACATCTTATCAGTGATGTCACTCTCAGAACTCAATCAAGGGATCTTGTGTCTTACATAGAGTTTATGGTGGTCTATCAGGATACAACATTCAATAGTCTTCTCTTTGGACCTTGGCTACATCATCGTATAACCATTCCTTATTCATAGAAACATTCTCTCAAGTATTATATCAATGGTATTATTGGTATATTGTATGGTGAAAATGCCCAATTCAAATCCTACAAAACAAAATACATTGATGTAGGTTGTAAAAACAATGAGGCATAATATCATTCTCTAATTGAATGACTAGATATGGACTTACACATACAGGTGAACCACCTAGATGCCAATGATGATTTACAGTTGAAAATCCAGAAAATCACCAAGGATTATTCCCTCAAAAATGAGTTATTCACCCTTTGTCATTATTTTTGATTTTTAATGGAAGAATTATACTATGATCCAATATTGAATCATATCCTGTATTCATTGAATTGTCAGATATATGCATATGAAAATGTAGTTACAACTTTAGAATATCCAAATTTGGATGAAATAGTCAGTGGAATTTTCCATCATTAAATGGTTTCAATGTTGTTTAGAACAATGTAGAATAATACAATGAAATAAGTCCCTAACTTGATCCATATAGTCCTAATTTGGTATAAATTTCACCCAACATGTAATATCTATTAGATGGATTACTTCCTTCAAACTGGGTTGAAAGATAGTATCTTAAGAAACAAGGGTCTATTTTTACTCTTTACGATTGGAAAATACCCAGAAATTCCTCTATATAAGAGTCTTCATTGGAATCCTTATCATATGTGTATATGGAGAAGAAATTGTATCTGTTATTGATGATGTACACTCTGGAGCCTATTTTTCCAAACAATTATGGTATTGGCTATCTGATCAAATCTAAAAGATTGGATATTTATGGCTTTCGATGATGAAATATTGCACAAAAATAGGTAAGATGTTTCATCATTGATAAGTGCATGAAAATTTCATTCAATAACCCCCAAAGATTCTATATAGAGCGGAATACTCCATGCCATTTTCTACATAGGGAATGGATGTAATGGGGCCTTGTCCACAAGCTACGACTAAATAGATCATGTACATACTTACGAATTCCGACTTATTCTCCAAATGGGATGAGGAAAAACATCTCAAAAAATTTATGGAAGAAAGAATTTTCAGATTCATTAATACCAATATCATTACCATATTTTCCCCTCATACAATATTGACCATCTACGACACCAATTTATATTTTTCATAGATTGAGAAGCTATTTTAGGAATAAAATATCAAATTCAACAATTCATCTCGATATCTTGCAGTGTCCAGTGGATAGATAGACGATTCTAACAATTCCATGTAAAACATACCTTATAAAAGGGGGAATAGATATAATAAATCATGTAATGAATTGATGTTCCATTATTAATGGGATTACCATACTACAAATCATTCTGAAAAATAGGCTACACCATACTCATTTTGGTATAGAATAGATGTTTTTCCCATAGTGCATTAGTTTCCATCAATTTGTATTTCCATATCTAGAATGATATCTAAATATATGAAATCATATAAATGAGTGGATGACATAGACAAACTTTATTAAATATATTTCATACCATCCATCACATTTAGGTATCTTAGAACTCGATAGAACGATCATTTAAAAAGAAGTTCCATCTTCATTAATTCCTCCAAGGAGAACTGGTATTTTTCATTAGGACATATATGATACCAACAGAAAATCATATGAAGCATGTGATAAATTGGTTGGTTTCTTTCTCCCTACATATGTCCACTGTAATGGAAGCTATTACTAAATAACATTGAATAGAGAACTCAATACAATTCCAAAAAATGAAATGTGCCCAAAGAATTACTTTTTGTAATCAAATAGAGTTCATTTTATCTATATGATGTTAAACTGCATAGAACTATTTGCATCCATGTTGTATGAAATTAAACTATTTATCATTATTGTCTTTGTCTCATGCGATAAACTGCATGACATGAGTTCTTAGTTGTATGGTTTTATGCTACATAGCACTATTTGTCCACCGCACATGACATTAAACTGTATGGTTAATTAATCCCTTAATTGACATTATGAAATCATCAAGATAACATGATTAGACACTACTAGTGGTACCTAAAATGATGAGTATCTTTTATATTTAAACAACACTCATATCATTTCAACTCTATAGTGGTATTCGAGCATCAATCCTCATGTTTTCCTTAGATCTGCATGGGGAATACCTATCAAGAACTATGGGTGCATTGATTCTACCCCTACAAGATATATATTGACACTTGGTTCTTCTCATTTGGTCTATAAGTATTGTTTCTATCATTTCAATTTACCCATATCATTACTGCATGATGATAAAATGCATAATCAGTCATGAAATATGTTTTTCTTGATTATCATACCATTTTTGGGTCTTGATTCCAACCTTCATTCTGGAAATTATCTTAGAAATATTAACAGCCCTACCTCATATCAAATCATATTTGGTGTGTGGATCCATATTAATGAACTCTGTTTGACTTGATAGTCAATCCAATTTGATAAATAGTAATTCCCATATTCCCTATCACAAGTTCGGTCACAGTTAAAAAAAGTCTGACCACTCTCTATGTATGGGTCATACATGCATAAGGAAATATACCAAGAATTATGCGTGGCTTGATTATTTACCCTGAAAGATACGTTTTCACACTTGGGTCCAACACTATTGTCTAGCCGCAAAAATTCTATCATTTCACATTGATAAATCGTTTTCCTTATTGCATGATTCCAAATGGAAGATTCCTTAAAAAACTATGTGTGAATTGATTCTCTTGTTTATGAGTTTTTTACTGACGTGCTAATTTTCAATCCTATGAAGAACCACACCAAAATAAAAAAATCATATATTCGCATGTGTTTGAGTAAGATGTACACTAGGAAATACAATGTGATTTTTCACATTACACATGAACCCTTATCTATTAGAACTACATGTTTCACAATTCATGCTATGAAAATATTCATAGTTATTCTTGGTCTCTACACCCTAGTCTACCCACAATATTCAATTTTCACTTCATAATCAACACATCCTTTTTATAAGACATTAAACTCCATAGAAAACATCCATTATGCTAGACATCAAATAGCATGGTACCTCTAGAACTATGTGTGGCTTGATTCTCATCCTATTGAGATAAGTTGACAATCCTATGATTTATCCCTATCCATGAGGTAAAATAAAATCCCCCCTCTACTATATAAAATAAAAAATTATAAAGGATAATTTGTTTTGGGACCTCTATTTAGAGAACCAACCAAGGAAAGAAGATATGTCTCTCTTCTATATATGAGTCAAATATAAGAAAACTAATCCCAAATCATTGATAGTATTATTCAAATTCATCCTTTATATAATGAAAATTACCCTTTTGGAATTTGATTCTTAGAATGAAGAAAAATATCAGATATTCATAACCTTTCCATGGATTTTGGTTTATAATTATTGAAACGTCAGCCCTCCATTTCTTTACCATGAAGTACGTGCCCCAGTTAGCCTGGTATAAATTTTCCCTATAAGTGGTTTGTCAGAAAAAGGTTTTCAATATTTGGGTACGAAGTAAATGCCCCCATTGGACTTAAATAAAATATCCATCATAATGAGTTATTTAAATTGTATTAATTTTTTCATAAGAAAAGCCTATTTTTTACTTTATATTTTTGGTGATGGTATACTGGAACCCAAATTTTAAAATTAGTGGTCATCTTATAGATATTTTACCATATATTTTTACATGACCTAGATGTTTCTAAGACAGTGATTTACATTTCCCCCATCATATGTTTATATCATTCTACATTTATCATGGTCCATTTGACCATGTATGATCTATAGTATCCAAAATTTGATGGTCGATGACCTAATACTAAAAGAACAATAAAAGTTGTGTTTGGGTCAGACCTTCATAGATTCCTTAATTCCCCAATACATTGGAAATATTTACATGGAATAAATCTTGTGTATTCTAGTTTTTTTCTATTAATCGAACTGTATGATCAGGAGGATCTGAGTACCCAAAAACATTAAATGTATTTTAATGATATAATGTAAGAATTCTGGAGCGCTCTTTTGGATGAACATGGTATCACATTTCAAAATTAATTACTATGAATGGTCGAATAATCAACCTTCTCAATAAATGATAATGACCTTAAATTATAGCCACATAATGTCCTTGCAATAGGTATTTAAACAAAATAGAATAATTTCATTTTAGCAATGCTTTAAACATCACATCATAATACCCATACAACATGAATTTATACTGCCAACATAATGTTCATTGATCATTTATATAAACAATGCAACATAAGGTCTAAATCACACAACATTAAACATTATGATAACTTCATCTTTTTTTAGATAATGATCCGTCTCCCTTGACAATGGTTAGCTTAAAATATGTACCCTCCTTCACATATCAAATCAATGTAATAGTGTCTTCCTATTCATTTAATATGTTTGTAAAAATGATTCTTGTTATCTTAGAATGATTTTCATGGAGAAAGCCACCCACTGTACCTTGAGACATCTAAATAATTAACTTCGTTTGTTCACTAGTAATAGAATTTTAGAATTATTAGCAACTCCTTTACATTACTATGTTGTATGTACCCCAAATTTCCTTTCTTAAGTCGCTCACATAATAGTCTAGTAATTCTAAGGAAACAACTACATTAATATGTTGTATATTCCCTACTTAGTATTTCCTAAAAAATCCCCCATATAGGTTTGAAAATTATAGGTATCTTCTTCCTAAGTAGAGACCACTTCTATTCCAATATTTCATATAATAGATTTGAAAAACATACAAAATCATTGAAGAATATTCATCATTATAGAATTTGAAAAATATAAAAATATTAATAACCATCAATAAAATAATGTATAATCTTATAAAAATTCATGGTCAAAGATGTTCGACCTTAAACATATCTTTATTAGTCTGACACGAATAAATTAAAACTACATACAAAAAAACATGGTACTCACTTTGTTGAAAACCCAAAATGGTAACTCTATATAAAAGTTATGTCTCATCTTGGTAGACTTACATTTTGTATGTTTTTTGGATATACAGAGTAATAAAAAGTTTGAATGAAAACATAGTGTATGGCTGAAAAATAAAAAAAGTGAATCCTATGTAAAATCCTTGTCCCAGACACTACATCTCTCTCATATATAGAATAAGAAACAATTAGGGTGATAACCTAATAGTATCATTTTTTAGGGTTTCCCATATGACCCTAGTTATTGTAAAACTACGCTCATTAGGCCAATTGGTTTTAGTAAAAAATAAATAGAACCCATCCCTATAATTGTAATTATGATTAAATGATAGGAATACATGTTTTTTTGGAAATCAATTTTGACCTATTAATTACATGATGAATGTAGGGATGAAGAAATATAAAATCATAAATAAATTTCTTTTTAATTTATAGAGAAAACTCAAGGGTAAAACCACAAATTAGAGTCTCTATATCATATATTTTAATAGGCCACCAACATAACTCGTTATCTATTGAATATCCTCCTATGCCCCAAAAAATGCTCATTAAACCTCAGTCAGTCAACTAGATTTTGTCCCCTTGGCCTGATGAAGCACATTACTTCCAACAATAATGGTAGCTTCCTCCTATGATTGGAATCCTCTTAATGAATAGTGGATTGGTTAGAAATATCCTTGAATAAAATCAACTTCTCACTGAATACACAACACTAAAGTGTAAGTCTCTTTGGAACGGTGCTTAAATACCAGCAACATTGTGTTTTTGGTATCCTGCCCATAGGATAGAAAACCTCAAAAACTAACCCCATTGGTCATCATTTTGGGCTTTGTATATTTTTTCTATATCCTATTTCATTCTTTCAGCTGATGAATTGTTTCTATAACCATAGTTAGGATTTAATGGTAATCAAACACATGAAATCCCTATATGATGAACAAAGATGATGTTATTCGAATCATAAAGAAAATCCCACTTTGGGAGTCACATATTATTTTTCATATTTACTACCAAGCCTTGAGATGTGAGAATAAAGGAGCTATATGAATACTAGGATTGGATTCAGATTCACTATCCATAAGAGAAATGTACTCTAGGATATGTGCCTTAAAAGAAGTTCCTTTGTTTTTCTCCATCCTAAATAGTGGATTGCATACCTTCTGATTCAGGTCGAGATGACTCAGAATCATTACAGTCATACAAAACTATGGAAGATGTTAATACTGGATTCTAAATAAAATTCATTATTAACTTCAAAAGAATAGAATGAGTGGGGAATAGTCAAAAAATTTGGTGATCCTTTCCAAACAATATGTCGTCATATTGGGATTATTCATCCCCAAAATTCACATATTTTGTAGTCTGGGAATCCACCTCTTCATGTTGGGAACTCCACTTGGTCTTCCTATGTTTTTCTACATGAGGCTCAAGAATACATTTTTTTTCATTATCAACCTGATCTGGCTCTCCATCAATAGTGATATTGAGATTGATTTCAACACTTTATCGAAGCACTGACACTATAATAGTTAACATGGTTTGAGATGGACATTCCAACCAATCATGATTAGGTAATAATGTATAAAATGGTTAATTGGATGGAAAATAAATACACATGCCCCTTTGATTACTTATATAGTGCCCAAAATTCTTCTAATGTTGTTTTAATATTACCATGTTATAGTGTTTCATCAAAATAAATTCCAACACATATTAGGGATTCTATTTACATCACATTCCCCATGTTAATATCACTCACATGAAGACTTGATTTGGTCGGTTCATGAGCCTCCTCTGATGACTGCAGACCCATAACAACCTCCTCAGTGACAGTTGTAGGGTCAATATTATTCGTTGTAGAATTCTAGGGTGAATGATATATTCCTAAAATTTTAGGGAAAGAGAAATAAGATATTATCATGTATCATATTATGAAATAACATTAAAATACAAAATGACACCTCTCTGTCTATATTAGTGATAGGTTTAGTGATAATAGAATATGTGGTATTCTACTACCTCAATTTATCTTCTCTCAAAGAATCCATTTTACCGGTATGAATCAATGCAGGTCGGAAGTTCCCTATTATGTTCTCATGGGATCATTTTTAAATTATTTTCAGAAATAAAAATACAGAGGTCCTATAATCTAATTGATTTTAAATACTTTATTTGGACTATTCTGATATTTATGACATCAAGAATGATTTACCAGAGGTGATAAAGCATGTAGCTAAGTATTTTACCCTTTGGTGACTTTTATTATTTGTTTACACCAATTTTGTTATAGAATAATACTTTTAAAAAATAGGCATTACATATTGAAATTAATCTTGTATCTCAGCCTCTACTGAATATTTACCAAGAGATACAAATCCTTTTTTGGAGGTATCTCATTTTCCCGAACAAGAGTACAACTAGGGATATACTATGGAAACAGAAGATCAGTTTACTTTTCATTATCCTTCTACAAATTAAGTTGGTATTGCAATATAAAATATAGCTATAGATGAAATATAAATGAAATATAACCGATTTTGTTATAAATGTATATGGTACATCTTTGAGATTGAAGATGTCAAATCATTCTTCTGTAGATGTAACATTTATCCCATCAATAGTGCAATGTTTATCATATCCTTCACATTCCATGGGGTGGATACTTGAGTATTGATTTTATAGATGAGAATTTATAGCACCTGAATATAGATTTAAACTCAAGTAGGATTTTCCTCAAAATAAATATATAGCAATTCTCAATGATATCTTATCCCTAGAATATGAAACCCCTCACAATGGAGATCCCACATTGTTTTAGCATCAAAATAAAAATCCTAGTCCATTTGAAATGCCTCAGACCGTACTTATTTAGATTAAATTCCATCCTACTATGAGGATTATTATGAAATACTATATTTTAGGGATTCCCAATTCCTCCCATCCTAGATGGAATATGTGAATATGAAACCTCATTCACTTTGTAGAAATGTAGACTAGAATGAATTTTTTTGTTTTAGATTGTGATATTGGTTTAACACTCTTGATTATGGTCAGATGTGTATATCATTCACGAGGATGTTTTGATGTACTGTGAACCTCATCATCATCACTATTAGAATCAGATGATATAGCCTCTAAAGAAGATGATGTACCTTGAATACGGGAGGGATTTTCCCTACTCTTACACTTAACCCCATCCCGATGAACAATATTGTCCAACACCCCCTTAGTGAATAATGAAATTCATGATTCAACATAAAAGATGTTCAATCATCTAATTATTTTATATAGAGGTATGTTGTTCACTAACCACATAATGTCAACAACTGTAAGCATCCATTGTAATCAATTCATCATCTAATGTTGTACAAATATGATGTGCATCGAGGGATATCATTATTTTTTTCAGACACTTGAAATGCGTGAAAACTGGTAAGGTGAATAACCCACACATATGATATCACAATCGATTCTTGTTGCTAACACATCATTCCGGAATGATAGAATATACAACTTAGAAATAATATTGGTTTTCTTTTCCTCACAATACCATCTAGTGAGAGGATTCTCATTAGGAAATATGTTTAAGTCATTGAAAAAATCACACCTTGTTTTAATTTGGTGATATTTCAAGGATATTGGATAAATAAAAGATGCATCCTAGACGTATAGACTGAATGGACAACCAAGGACCTAGATCCCACTCTGCATGATATAATTTCAGAAATATTCCGTGATACAAACCTATAAAATATAGAACGGTCCTTCATTTCTGAAAGGATCGTTCCCTGCATTAATATGAAATATACTCCAATGGACTCTCTTTCAATATAGTGGTTCCCAACAACACAAAATTATTCTCAGATAGTATGGATTCTACTATAAAATTTCTTTCCCAAATTACACCCAAAGAATCATGGACTGGAATAATATATATGATATGAGATGAGGTGAGATAAATTTTAAGATGTGTCTTAGTGGAAATTATATAGTTGATATCGTATCACCACTTTTCAAATTCTCAATTTTCCAAATTTGGCTAGAATCGACCAGATGAACTTATCTTATCCTCTTTGGGATAGCATTTCAAATTCATGTCAATGGGACCTTCTCTATTCATTATCTGGAAAATTTTCATCCACTAATCTGGATGAATAATCCCATTTATGTAGGGATTTTTTCATGGTGTTATGATATATTATCAATGTATCATGTCCAAATAATAGTCTCTTTTAGTGTCATTACATGATTACCTCAGAGGAATAAACTCATCACACAAATCAAAAAGAATCGGAGCCCCAAAGATAATGTGAACATCTAATAAACTGTTACCCACTTCTACATGAGTCATTTGAACAGAATTATCCTGTGTAATCCACTAGATCAACATCTATAGAAAAAACACCTCATTCCGATATACATTGTTTTTTCCGACCCATTAGGATTATAAACTCAGATGCCTTTTATATCATTTTTTTTAAAATGATTAGGTTTTGCATACTTAGTACATCCATATCCATGTGGTTATAACACCCATTTTTTCGGAAAGTCCAAACCTTTATTCATTCCCATTGATTGATCTTACATTGAATGTTGATAAATGGATCGATATAAGTTTGGTTTTAGTCAAGGGGTTGGTGGTTTCAAATATGGCTATCATGGGTTGTGATGGATAAAACAACACATAGATTCCATCCTAGCATTAATAAATGTACCCACCCCATAAATATTAGTGGATGAGAAGATCCTATGGTCATGAAAACAAGATTCCAAGAAATAGTTTTTCAGATCTACTGTAACAACCTCATGTAGAAGTCCATCCCCATAATTATGAAGATAACAACTCATCTGATAATAATATTGATTCTTCTTTAGAAACACCGCATGTTTATGGGATGGTGGTGTCACAAATGTAATAATAATTGTGGCCAACAATTTTCATCATCCCCTCAATCTTTCTTCTCTAAAATTCATTATAAATTTATATCTTTATTGTATCTATTATGTCTAAAATTAAATGATAGGTTCATTTTAAAAATGGTTCACTCAGAAAAAGACCATGAAAATCAGGATATTTTGACAATGAATTTTTTCAGAAAAGTATAATGTGAAAATGACATGAAAGTGTGATGTCAAAGTATATCATAAGAACCGTATTTTTTGAATAAGATTCCCAACCAAACCTATGAATCAAAAACATAATTATATAATATATCTTCATGGAAAAATGATCTCACAACTAAAGCATTAAATGAGTCTGCGTGGGGGACTTGGGCTGAAATAACTGAATTTTCGAAGTCGCATGAGCCTTCCATAAGAATTGACGACCTATTTACAAATGATTAGACCATTATGTGTGATTATCAATCAAAATATATTATAGTGGACCACTAAGCATGAATTCTATCTTGACTCATCTATCCTTTTCTTCCCTTTTCCTTGGAATTATATCATCTTTCATCAATCAAATACAATCCTCATGTGGGGGGATTTTTTTTACCCTCTATTGTGTAAATAAGTTTAAAATCAAACAATGGTAACAGAAATTGAAAAGATTATATAAAATTGATGAATTGAGACAAGAATTGAAAAGTCCAAAAGTGCAGTTCTCCCATGATACCCCTAAGAACCATCTATGCACAAACCCATATGCACCACCCATTTGTAAAAAATATAACTTCACCAAGTGCTCCTCTGAAGTCATCTAAAGAAATATATGTAATTCTCAAACACCTAAAGAAGTATACAAAAAGTGGAATAGAGGAACCTAATATCTATATGGGTTTAAAGTGATCAAAATAGTCATGAGGAATTCCCTGATTCCTTAATCAATAATGAATTTCATGAGGACCCTTTCATGAACATGGGAATTATGCAGCTAACCAATTGTGACACCTATGTAGAACCATGAAATCTTGATAATGGTATCAACCATGTATAGTTGCCTAGATATTTATACACCAAGGTGATATCTATTCACTGAGGCCACCCAACATAGAGAACCCCTGTGTAAAATACCTCATTATTTTCCCTACCATAGATCCTACACAATCCATACATCGGGCCTTCTTCAATGCCAATCATGGTCATCCTTATGCTCATTTATCTCCATTTTATGAGAGGGTTCAAGTCAAATATTCCTCCAAGACCATATGACTTACAAAATCATGAGAAAATTCAAGCCAGAGTGTCTTCCATTTGGATTTGAATTTATATGGTAAGAGTTTTATTCAAATTTTCTTAACAGAGGGTCATGATCCTTATAGCTTCTCTAGATTTTTATATCTACCGTCATGAAAACCCTTACCCTAGGGACAATGATTAGGATTTCTCAAACTCAAATTCTGGGATAACACCATGTCCCTCCCTTTATATCTCTGATTCCTAGAGCCTCTAGTTCAATGATGGGTGTGTATGTATCACATTTTATAATCCATTTGACATTGAATGACATCCTCCTCTCATTGTGGAACCAATTTATGGATAGACATATTTCTGTATTCTACATTCCTTTCTTATGGGATCATACATTCTTTCTTCTCTACACATATACATCTTTAACTTATATTCCATACATACCACAAGATCTTATATAATGTAATGATAAAATAGTGAAATATTTTATCCCCAACATCATCCATCATTGCCCCAAACTCATTATCTGTAGCCCCAACCTATCCCACAATTGAAAGAGGAAACATGTTTGGTTTGAACAATATTCCGCTTCTTATGGTTTCTGACACTGGTCATGAATCATGATGAGATTAGAGGTTATTGTTGATAACACCACCTAAAAAATTCTACAAATGTATTAAACTATGAGATCTCAGATTCCTACTCCCAGGATACGTATGAAGCCTGCATATGGCCCGAGATCAATGGGAATCCTATTTATGAATAAGAGAAATCATAATTCCATTATTATTGGTATCATCCAAAAATGTAATCCCATATTTAATCCCCAAAATTACTATTATTTAAAACCAATCTCAGGGTCCCATAATAGAGAATACAATTCTCTAGAAATATCCAAATCTGATCATATCAATGGGTCATACTCCCTTGTGATACATACCGTTGATGTCCTCTAAAGGTTTGGGTCCTCACCAAACTACTACATTTTATTTTATTTACATCCAAATGGTATACTTAGGAAGTCTCCCTGAGATTCAAAACCAACTCCTATATCAAATTTTTTTATTGGTCCATATCCATATTAGAGACTAATAAAACATAGAAACTCATATCACTTCAAGGTTTTGAGGAATTATTTGGCATACTTCCCATGATAAAATATTAGATGCAACATTTCTTTTAGACATAATTTGTAATGAATCCAACATTTATTAATGAGAATTCCTCTTTATCAAATTAAATTTATTATTATACATGACGATTAACTAACATAAGAACTTCCTCTATTTTTTGTTTTTAAATTTTTAAATACCATTAAGAATTGTGATTGATTCTAATATAGTCGTTAAACAGTGAGCACATGAATAGTATAAATATAGGGTTTTAACAAATCCAAATAACTCATACAATGGAAGTCATAACCACATCCAGTAGAATTTCTCTGTACGAAGACCATTTTTCAGTGCTAGGAAATGAGGAGGAGTCATTTGGATTCTCTCTTGACCAAGCCCAATCCAGGATTCAACAGATTAAGCTCGAGGAGAACCACCTACAAGAGAAGAGGATTTTGATAAAGAATACCACCGGAGAAACGTTATTTGAGCCACTTCAAGAGTCTGTCACAATAGCACACAATACCCTTCAGTGTTATGCATGTGTTACAACGTGTATTTTAACATGACCATAGATATATGATTGAGTACATTATTTTTATATAAAATATAAATTCATTTTATTATTGTTACTTTGTAAATGGTTTTTAATGAAAGAATATAATTTTTCATTAATATTCAATTAAGAAATCTATTTTGACGAATTAATAGATTTTCTTGAATTAAAAATTATTTTAATAAAATATTAATACTAATTTAATTTTTATTTAATATATATTTGTATATAATTTTTATAAATATAATAGTGATTTATATTATGTATTGAATTCTGTTTTTATAAAAACCCCTAGATTTTGGATAAATGTTGTTTTTATTTTAAAATAAAAAACATAAATATTTAGAATTTTTTTTAGAGAAAATGAATAATAGTTTTAATATCATGATGTTGAAATTATACAATGGTAATTTTTTCATAATTTTCTGAGGCATTTGATTTTTTGGGTAAAATTAAAGACCATTTAAATATATAATGAGTTTTTTGACTTCATAATGGCCCAATAGTGATGTAATATAATACTATAAACATTATGTTAAAAAAATATATGATTTAACATTAAAATAATTTGATTTTAATTTTGTCTTATTTATTTTACAACGCCTTAGTGGATCATCCAGGACTTATGAAACATTTTAACATTTTAAAATTGTTTCCTTGAGAGTGTGACTCACTACAACAGATGAAAGCCTAATATTTTTATAATTTAAGCCATTATACTTATAAAATATTGTTTTCCAATAATCTTTCAAAAAAACCATAGAAAAAACAAATGGTTGGTTTTTTTTGGATTACTTTAATGTGTGGTGACCCAAACCTAAATAATAATGAATTCCCCATTCTTTCCTATATAAACACACCCAAGATCCCACATCCTATTCACTAAAAGCCTTTAGAGCTCTACCAAAATATGTTTTACTTTATTTATATTCATCATATGGAAACCCAATCTCTCAACAAGCCTCTCTCAATCCCCTCCCAAGCCTTTGAGATCACATTTCCAAGTAAGGGATTTCTTCTTTTCATATTTTTTCTCTCTCATTTTGTATATGTTGTTATACCCTTTTACATTCAATTTAAAATTTTGGAGTTTGATTTCTCACCACACTCAAACATCCCCCCTTATTTTTTAATTATGTGATACCCCTTTCTCTCCCATTAATTCCTTCCATGTACACCTGTTAGCAGGCCTAAATTCTCTAAAGGATTTCTCTCTCCTTATTTACATCAATGAAATTTGTTTGTTTTAATAATATAAACTCCATAAAAAATTTTGGGATATGTATCCATATAGCCCCTTACTTTCCATTTCATGTATATGTGATGAGACACCCATTCCACTCTAATCTAAAATTTTTATGAATTCTTATGTCACGTTGTTACACTACCAAAATTGCATTATGATTTTCCAAGACAAAGTCATTGTGTAGTGAATACCATAAACTATTATTTTTCAATGGTATTTACCTTTATGATCATTTATTTATTGATTATATAGTTTAAAATATGTATTCAACATTCCTTTATCATGTAATAAATGATTTTGTTGAATAATTATATGTTATATGATCCATGTGGCACGCTTATGCATGAAATGAAATAATTAAGAAGGGTGCACCCTGATAGCGCTATAATTCATTGGTTTAAGATCAATATAATGATTTTTCAAGTGAAATTAGTGTTTAATCATGATAATTCATGTTCAATGACAGTTTAATCATTCTAATTCAATTGTAAAGAGGGTTTAATCATGCTTTATGTGAAATGAGCCTTGGCTCATACTAATACTATGTTAAGTGGTGTTGCCACATTTATAAGATTTGATAATCATTCTATATCATTACATGATGTACACATTTCTTTTATTCTTCATTGAAATTCCTATTGGCTAAAAATAATTTTATTCTTCATATTATTCTTTTTTTTACTCCCTTACTGGAATTTATAGCCCACCATTTTTATGCATGTCATCAGGTTATCCCATGCAATGCAATGTATGGGGGAATGTAGTGGTCATGTAAAGGATTTTTACAATTAATATGTTATGTTTCCCATTTTATGTCATTATGTAATGTTCCTAATTTCCAAATACAGTATACCTATTTATATTCTATGTTGAATAAAGTGAATAAATTTTGTAATAAATCATGTTTATGTGTTTAAAAAAAATTACAGTTTTTATAGTTGGATTCAAAGGATAGGTTTAGTGTTTTGGGGATTAGGATTAGAAAAACCTATTAAATCATTAAAGATAAGAATAAGTATAGAAAAAACATCCCTAAATTTCGTTCAGTATTGATTAAGTGGTTGATCAAAAAAATACATCATTTCCTAGAGTTCAGTAGGAAATGGTGGCTCTGGAAAAGATGTACCTAGGAGTGAACACTCTGACAATGTGTTTTGGGCATGACCAAGGTATTCCTAGTAAAAAATACTGAGCCTTGTGGCACTATTTGTTTCGACACTCCTAGGTGATATGTTCTGGTAAAATTACATGATTTGTATTAACCATTGTCATAAGAATAAAAAAAATACCTCAGAGAATAAATGTTGGGTAGTAGATCATGGATAACATAGATTGAGGCCTATAGATTCATAATTTATTGTAATAAAAATTATTTATATGTTATATATTTTTTCCTTGAACTTCCCTTTATGTGTTACCCCAAACTGTTGTTTTATTCCATCCAATGGCCAGTAATAGGAGGACATGGGCTAACAAACGATGTGAAGAACAATGTGATGACTATTCAAATGAGATTCCCAATCCAATAAGAGTGGAAATCGTGAACATTGTCATGATACTCTCTTAGTTAAATCAATATTTGAATCGAAACATGGGTCAATTAGAACATTTAACCCCCCCCCCCCCCCAATGAAAAAATAAGTCGCAATCTTGAGCTTCATGAGACAAATGCCTCTTACTTTTAATGGATCATCTGATCCCACAATTTCTGAACAATTGATCCACTCTATTGAAAAGATCCTATCCATCCATCAATGATATGAACTAGATAAGGTTCCCCTGGATTCTTATCCCATAGAGGGTGAAGTTGATCAATTGTGGAAATTGAGAAAAAAATATAAACCCTAAGAAGGAGATCGAGGCATTGTAATGAAATGATTTCAAGAAAAAAAATTCATCAAATACTTTCCACGCACCCAATGACAGAAGATGGAAATGTAATTTCGTGCCCTTAGTAAAAAAGGCAATGAACCTATCAGAGAGAATGAGGAAAACATCAAAAGGATTGCACGTTATCTTCCGGCTTTGTTGTAAACCCCAAATACAAAGTTGGCAGCTTCTTTGGTGGGATGAAACATTGCCTACGGAAAGACCTAGTGATCCATGACTTCAATACATAGGTGGATATTGTCTGATGACCCCTCAATGTCAAAATGAGATCTACGAATCTCAAGAGTATCATGTGAATAAGAAGCTCATGATGGATGTCAGTTCTAGCAGTCCACTGGATAAATCCAATGGTGATAAAAAAAATACAGCTTCCCACTTGCCAATGGTTTGGAAAGAAGCAGCTGGTAAATTTATAGAAGTTGATGTGGAAATGTTTTAGGTGTGGAATAAAATGTTACATAGACACTAACTACCGACAATAAAAACCCACAACTAAAAAAGAGGAGAGAAATGATCTGTTTGACCCTCAATGCAATGTTAAATTCATCAACAGAAAATAACCTGGGAACCTTGGAAGTATATACCCTAAGCCAAGTGTTTTTGAGGGCAACCAAAAACCTTCAAAGAAGCAAGGGTCAGATCTTTCCATCACTACCACTATAGTGACCCCAAAAATGATTTCTTGAAAATAATGCTAGTTATTCATTTTTGAATTACGAACGTAGTTTTTTATTCTAGATCTACGCATTCTTTGATATCCTGAGGGTTTAGTATCACAATCCCACCACAACCACACATCATGGAAGTAAAGATGATGGTGAGTATAGAAAATGTGGAAATCATTTCCACCCATTAATATAACAACGCCCCTATCATAATTTATGGTATAAAATTCTCGGAGAACCACATCATAATCCCTCTGGTGTAATTTGAGGTAATTCTGACATGGATTGTATTTCCATATATAGAGACAACATAAATTCCTGTGATATTGAAATCACTCTCCATATTGATAATTGAACCATGATTCTATACAAGTGCATGGAAGAAGATGAATCATCTTTATCACAATCATATCAAAGCGTGGATATTACTTCCCTATGATCATATGTATCTCCCACAGATTATTGAATCTACGTAAGCAACCATCCATGATGATATTACTACTATACAATAATTTGATGAAGTGTTTCCCATGGAATTGACTGGTCTTTCTCCTATAAGAGATGATTAATTTTCAGTTGACCTTATACCTAGGGCGCTTCCAATATCCAAGACTCCATATAGAATTGTTGTTGTGGATATTGAGGAGCTGAAGAAACAAATATAAGAGAATGTGGAATAAGGGTTTATATGACCATGTGATTCACTATGGGGTGCACATGTACAATTCATCATGATGAATGACGGGTCAATGCACCTTTTCATCGTTTATTGTGATCTCAAAACATCACCATAAAAAACAGGTATCCTCTGGCATAATATATGACTAGTTCGATCAGCTGTGTGTAGAAAAATACATTTCCAACGTGGATTTTTTCTAGATATTACCATTTAAGGGTGAATAAGGATGATATCCCCATGATATCATTTCATACAAGTTATGGAAACTAAGAATTCATTATAATTAATTTCGGACTAACTAATTCTCCAAAAATATTCATGGACTTGATGAATAGATTCTTCAGTGATTAACTTGATAAATCTGTGGTAGTCTTTATGTATTATATTCTAATATTCTCCAAAACCAAGGAGGAGCATGAGGAGAAACTATGAACTGTACTAGAGACCTTGCAAAAGGAGTATATATATGAAAAGTACAACAAGTGTGAGTTGTAGTTGGAGGAGGTATCATTCATGGGTCATATCATCATAAGAAATGGGATATCTATGGATCCGTCCATGACAACTGAAATTGAGGGACGGCCAGGGCCAACATTGGTAATAGATATTTTTAGCCTCTTAAGGTTTAGCTTGATATTTTCACTGATTTGTGAAAACATTCACAAGATTTTTAAACCCTCTTACCACACTAATTCAGAAGGGAGTAAATTTTTCATAGAGTGTTGAATGTGAAGAGATATTTATGGAGTTGAAAAGGAGGCTTATCACTGCACCCATGCTCACATTACCCATAAGATGATAAATTTTTTTGGTATTCAGTGATTCTTCGATGACGGGCCTCAGCTGCATATTGATGCAAAATGACAAAGTAATTGCTTATGCTTCATGTAAATTAACAGTTAATGAGAAAACCTATCCAACACATGATCTAGAGTTTTATGACGTGGTCCTCACTTTAAGAATTTGCTGGAATTACCTCATTGGGGGATGATTCAAATATTTAAATTGCATAAAAATCTCTATTAAATATTCACATAGAAAGAGTTGAACATACTCCAACGAATATTGTTAGAGATTATCAAATACTATTACGGCTTAATCCATTATCACCCTTGTAAAACGAACATTGTGGAAGATGCTCTAAGTATAATGGAAACATCAATTATATCACTGATGAAAATTGGAAAGGATCCAATATTATAAGATTTAATAATAATGGACATTGGAATCATAAATAAAGGAATGTAATCAATCATTTCACAAATGATTTCTCAACCGTCTCTTTTGTAAATGTTAATGAATTCTCAAAATAATTATGAGATAAAACTAGAATAAGGTAGAAACTACCATAAAAGGAAAACCCTCAGAGATTAGTGTTAATGAATTAGGAATGGTGAGATTTTGGTCAATACTATGGGTTCCATCAAATCCATAGATAAAGGAGGAACATTTCGATTTTTTACATAGTTCAAATTTTTCCATTCCATGAGGAAGAAAAAACATGTATCGATATTTCATAGAGAATTATTGGTGGGATAACATGAAGAAGGATATCGATGAGTATAAATCAAAGTGACTGGTATGTTAGCAAGTGAAGGCTGAGAGGCAGATGTTTAAGGGGATGATTCAACCATTACCCATACCATCATAGAAATTGGAGAACATCACCATAGACATTGTCACCAGACATTCGAAGACATCCAAAGGAAACGATTCTATATGTAGTGTTGTTGATCATCTTACAAAGACTACACAATTCATTATAGTTCAAGTGGATTTATCACTTGATCAATTGAGAGATATATACATCAGAGATGTGGCAAGTCTTCATAGAGTATAACTATATATTGTATCCGATTAATATCCTAGATTCACATTTATGATTTGGACGAGTCTTCAACATTCTATGGAAACTGATATGGACATCAACACAACTTATTATCCTCAAACTAATGGCCATGGTGAGATGTCTATCCAAACAGTTGAGGACTTTTTGAGAGTGTGTTCAATGGAATTCAAATGAGGATGGGATCAAAATCTTCCTCTTTTTAATTTATCATAAAAAAAATTAAACTTAATCATAAAAATGTAATTTTAGGAATACATGCATGGGAATAGGCTTAGAAAACCATCACGTTGGGATGATGTTGAGAAGAGAAAACTCATATGTCCAAAAATGGTCAAATAAATGATGGAGTAGGTGAAGAAAATCTAGCATCACATTAATTCTGCTAAGTGTTGACAAAAGATCTATACTGATAACCGTCGACAAGACCTACTGCTTGATGTCGAAGACATGGTATTCCTCCACATATCACTGTGGTGGAGAGTTATGAGATTTGGGAAGAAGGTAATTCTTAGTCTAAGGTACATCGTCCCTTTTCTAAATCATGATCACATTGGAGGAGTGTCCTATCAACTAGCACTCCAAATTAATCAATCTAAAGTATATTATGTATTCCTTGTATCACTCTTGAGGAAGTACATACCTTACCCATACCGTGTAGTCAATTTTGAGGTATAACCATTGGGGATTGACCACTCCTATGAAGAGAATCCAGTGAAGATATTAGATTTTAGAGAAAAGGTCGTACAAAATTAGACAATATCCCTCACCAAGGTTTTGTGGCGAAACCAAAAGTGTGAAAATGCATTGTGGGAATCAGAGGATGCGATGAAGCAGAGATAACGACATCTGTTTTTGTATAGGAAAATGAATTTTTTGAGGGAAAAATTCCTAAGGGGGTAAGATTGTTATGATCCAAATTTTTATTAATAAAAATTCCTCTAGATCTAATAAAATTTTTTATTATATAATATGGTTATATAAAATAATAACTTGTTTGGTTTTAGGTTTTTTTATTTTCAAATACTAGTATGAATTGTGACAATTTGTAATATAACCATTTAACAGTGATCACATGATTCATATAAATATCGGGATTTCACAAATCCAATTTACTAAGACAAAAGATGTGATGGCCTCATCCAGTAGAATTTCTCCATACGAATCCCAATTTTCAGTTCACGAAAAGGAGGTGCCGTTATTGGTATTCAATCTTGACGAAGCCCACGCCGAGCTCCAACAAGTTCACCTCGAGCAGAACTACCTACGGGAGAATTGTAAGTTGATTGAGATTACCACTTGAGTGATGTTATCTAAGCCACCCCAGAGACTTTCACCATCACAAACCTTACCCTTTGGTCTTATGTGGGTGTTATAAGGGGTTATGTAAGAATATCCTAGCACTATGATTATGTACATTATTTTTTATATAGAATATAAATTAATTTTATTATTGTCAAATTGTACGTAGTTTTTGAATCATAAATTTAATTTTTAGTTAATATTCAATTTATAAATCTATTTAGACGAATTCAAGGTTTTATTAATCAATTAATATTTTTATAAAATATTATTACTATATAATTATTTTTTAATATAAATGACTGTATAATTTTTATGAATACAATACTGATTTTTATTTTGTTTTGAAACAAATTCTCACCAAAACCCTTGAATTTTCGATAAATGTTAGTATTTATTTTAAATGTAAATTTTCAACTATATAGAAAATTATATAGAAAAAATAAATATTTTTTTTGAATCTAGATGTCGAGATTATCCAACAGTGATTTTTCATATTTTTCTGGGACAGTAGATTTTTTTTTGTAAAAATTAAATACTATTTAAATAAATAATGTGTTTTATGACATCATAATGACCCATTAGTGATGTAATAAAAGACTAGACAATTATTTTCGTCAAATATATGTGTTACAATTAAAATAATAAGATTTTATTTTTGTTTGATTTATTTTACCAATCCATAGTGGACACTCCAAAACATATAAAATATTATATCTTTTTAAAATTATATTCATGAGAGTGAGACTCACTACCAAATAAGTGAGATTTATATTATACAATGTTTGGAAATTTTCCTTATAATTTTTTTCCCACTAAATTTTTGGAAAAAACCATGGGAAAAACCCATGGTATGGTTTGTGATATTGATTAGATTAATGTGTGGTGGCCTAAATATAAATAATAAACAATTCCATCTTCTCTACTATATAAACCCACCTAATATGCAACTTCTTCTTCACTAAAATCCATTGGATCTTGAAAAAACCCTTTCCACCTCTCCCAATAATCCTTCCATGGTTCCCCAATACCTCAATAAGCCTATCTCAATCCACTCCCATGCCTTTGAGATCACACATCCATGTAATGGATTTCTTCCTTTCCCATTTTTTTCACAATTTCATTATGTTGTTATACCCTTTTATATCAAATTAACAACTTTGGGGAATGATTTATCCCTTCCACCATACATCCTTCCTTATGTTTTAATGATGAGAGACACCTTTCTCTCTTATTAATTCCTTCATTGTAAACCTGTTACCATATAGAAATTTTATAAAGGATTTCTCTCTCCTCCTTTACATCGAAGCAATAATTTTTTTATGAATCTAAACGCCATTAAAAATGTTCATAAATGTATATATATAACCCCCATACTATCCATTTTCTATACATGGGATGAGATACTCCTTCCACCCTCATTAAAATATTTTTACGAGTTTTTATGTCACACTTTTACACTACCGAAATTGCACCACTATTATACAAGAAATATTCATTGTATAGTGAATACCATGCCCAATTATTTATCTTGGGTATTCAACTTTATGAACATTCACATAATGATAATTTAGTTTTATGTATTTACTCAACATTATTTTATCATGGAATCAATGATGATGTTGAATGATTCCATGTTATATGACCATTGTGGCACACTTATGCATGAAATTAATTGATTAAGAAATATGTGCACTAATAGTGCTCCAATGCATTGGGTAATGATTATTATCATGATACATCATATAAAAAGAGGGGTTAGTCATGATAAATTTAGTGAAATGAAGGTTTAATCATGCTAATTTCAGTTCTATTAGGATTTTATCATGCTCCAAGTGAAATTATCCATGGCTCATGAAATTACCATGTTAAGTGTCGTTGTCACAAATGATAACCCACCTGACCAAATAACACAAAAAATTAGTATACCAACCACACTATCATAACCACACAAATCTAGTAATTCCTCTATCCATGCCCACATTATTTTATTTCTCAGAGGCACTGACTTTCCCATAGAGGATTAATTGTATCTCAATTAATGCATCTTGATGAGGAATCATGTCTTACATTTTCCAAATATCCATAAATCATCTCACATAACATAATATGAAAACAAATCATATCATAATAAACAAGGTTAAAACATCACATTATAAGGAAAAACATAAAAAAAGAAGAACTAAAAACAACTCTGGGTAATAGCTACACTTCTCTCTCTCCCTTTCCTTAGTACTCTCTTCATGTACACCATGCCTCCCCAGGTCATGAACCATGTTAATGGTTTATCCACACATCGCCTTCTCTCAAAGATCATGGATCACTTCAGGCCACTCCACGAATGTCCTATCATATTCGACATCAAACTCTCCCCATGGAATGATATGAGAGTCACCATGAAGATACTAATAATGTTGAGAGACATGAATGATTTGATACACCTTATCCAACTATGGTTGTAGGAACAACTAGTATTCCACCTTGAAAACTCTTCCAAACACCTCAAAAGGATTCATGAACCATTGAGAAATCTCACTACTTATGAAAATCCATTGATTGAAATGTTTAGCAGAAAACATTAAGAACATGAGGTCCCCAATATCAAATTACAATATCATCCACCTACTATTAGTGTAAAAATTCTTCTGGTCATATTTTTCCTTCATCCTGTCACAAACAAGATGTACCTTATTGGTCAAAGTATTCAACACATCTATAACAAGAATATATACCTCCCCTACATCTATATAGCTTTAGGGTGAATGAAATGGTGTTCCGGAAAATTATTAAAATGAATCCATTCAAATTGAAGAGTGGAATCAATTATTTTAAGTGTGAAAAACCAAGTGTATATGTTGCACGAAAGTCCCCCCAAAGTCCAAGATGCACACCAGAAACATGTCCCCAAATGTTTGGATTTTTTTCATTATATGTATATCTATATAATAATGGAAAGTTATGCTGAGGTGTTACTGATTTATGAAATCGTGCTGAATTCCCCACTATAATTGAGAGGAAAATTTCATATCCCGAAAAATGATGATAGATATCAGAACTCAATGTAGCCACACCACCTCATCCACATTCCTAGTGGTCATTGAATCCACCTCAACCGACTCTTTAATCATAAAAAAGTGAGCCAATTTATTCATCTAATCCACAACTACATAGATTTCATCGCATCATCCTTGAGCCCTAGGTAACCATATTTTGAAATTCATCAATATTTTGTATTGTATCCACTAAGGTAAAACTAGTGGCTCCACCAAACCACAAGGAACATAGCTCCTATCCATAACCAGTTAGAATACTATGAAATTATCCAAAAACATTGCAACAACCCTCTTCATTCCATACCACCAAAATTTCATCTTCATGTTATGGTGCATCACGGAAAATCCTAGGTACACCACTAATTGTGAGATATGAAACTCACGGAGGACTTCGTCACACATCACCAAGGGAAAAAATAGCCTCCCAATATTTTTTTGATTATGAACATTCTCCAACCATCCCTTTAGAGCATCACCATGGTCATCATGATTGCTCGTGAAATCATTATCTGCGTCCCCCCAATGAGACTCCTCTCCATGATGCATCATCGATGATAAAAGTATCATCTAAAACCCATATCCACTACCCAAATTCATTTCTACATCAAGGTGAATGGATTAAAACTCTTCCATATTCTATCAATAGTATTCATATTCACGAACAACCTCCTTAATTGACTTCCATCTCAAAGCCAGAGACACAACAATCCCATTTCATGAGGTGTATGAGATCTCAAAATTGTAATCCTATAAAAACTCCTTCAACCTTTGATATCATATGTTCAGATCTCACTTGTAAATGATATATCTCATGAACTTTTGATCCATGTAGACCACAATGTGCTCCCTAATGGGGTAATGTTTCTACAACATTAGTGCAAACACAACCACCACTAGATCTTAATCAATGGTGGTGTAGTTATGTTCCTGGTGACGTAACTCCCTTGACCCATATGAGATAAATCACTATTGTTTCATTAGTATGCAACCCAAGACCATGTGGGAATCTCCACAAGACACCTCAAACATTACCCCTAGTCTAGAAACCAAATCACCAGAAAAACGATCAACTTGCACTTTAGATAACTTAATGATTCCGGAAACTTCTAAATCCACACAATGACCTTTTTTTGGTCATGAAAATCTACAGGGTCGATACTCAAGAGAAATCTACTATAGTAGTCTGATAATATACTTCGAGACCATGAATGACCCAAACCACTACCCTATTCTTGGGTGATTCCCAAGAAAGAAACAAGTGCTTCGACCTTTGATGGGTCAACTACCACACCATTATGTGGCACCATATGTCTTTGGTAGTGAACCTATTACATTAAAATAATTATCATGGAAAACTATATAACGAGTTGGTGTTGTCAGAGAACATTTTTTATTGTCCTAATATGATGCTAATTATCCTCCTCTGACCTCAGGTATATGAAGATGTTGTCAATGAATATGATGATTGACTATTCAAATATCCAATTGGAGGTGAAGTTCATAAGTACCATGAACATTTATGATGAATTAACCACAAAAAATACATGACCATAAAATCAATTTTCCCATATATACACCTGACATATTTTTTGGATATTTTCCTCTTTCACTCTGAACTGGTGATATCCATACTATAAATCCTTCTAAGAGAACCCACATTCCTCTACTAGTTCGTCAAAAATACCATTTATCCTCACAAGTGGGAAAAAGTTCTTGATTATCACTTGATTCCACATCCATATGTCTATTCAAAACTTTAAACCACCATCCATCATCCTCAAAAACAAGACTAGATCACTGCATGGTGACACACTATGATGGATAAATCCCTTCATCATCAGGTCATCAATCAGAATCATACGCTCCCACAACATAGATGGATCCATCAAGTAAGGAGTGATCGAGTTCGTACTAGCACAGAGCTATAAGTCTGTCCCATACACAACATCATTTCGATGGGGTAGATTCACAAACTTCGTGGGGAAGACATCCAAGAACTCAAAAAATACTAGGGACATCCTCGACTAGAACATCCACTGATTCCACTAACAACTCTTCTAAAAATGAATTAAGTGGATCCATATACTGAGTAACCACATGAATGTTCCACTCACCAACAGAATCCACTATTGGTCATCTACGTCTGATAACACGACTCTCCTCTAGAAGAAATCGATAAAATCATGTACATAATATAGAATGTCTATTCCATATATGATATCATAGGGTTTCAACATTATCACGAAGATATACCGATGAGACTAATGTGGCCCATAAATAGTATACAACCCTAGAACACATCAGACAATATGTTATGAACTCCAGCTGGCATACTCAACCCCAGGGGAATAAGAAACCTCTCTAAATATTGTATCAGAACATGGGATAAAACTGTTTGGACAAAGGAGTGTAAATATTCTCAATATTATAATGCACAAGATATATTACTAAACAAAATTATTGTATCTTGTATGATTTTATGATTAATAGGGACTGATGCCTCTGTATCATGAAACTGACCAAGACCATCTCCTCTACTCCTCTTCAGACGAATGATTCTCTAAATACACTCTGGTTGAAGTCATTGGGGAACACCTTGGGGTCAGCCTACACCTTCCCTATCTCCCCTCGACAATAGTGGAGAATGTTGTCCCTTCTACTGAAATAACATGGCTGGAAACTCCTGACGAGGTGTCTATTGAACCTACACACCTCCACCACACCGATCAATAACAATACTAAATCAGTAACTCTAAATATGGATATGTGATCCACAATTGAAACTCCTCGGTCTCAAGTTCCTGGGAAAATAATGAAGAATTGATGGAAAAAATAGGAATTGCGGAGGACAACTCCCTGCTAACCAAAAGATGGAATGACCTAGTGCTTGAGTGCTGCTTGTGGAATCCTTTTCCTTAGATAAACCCTTCTTTCTCAACTCTTATAGTAGAAATCCTCATGAGTGCATCTATTTCACTGACTCTACCTTCTTTTGGACCTCCAAGTACTTCATCACGGTGAATGGGGTAATCACATACTAGAAAGAGTGATGAATTACCTCCTCTAGACGTCTCATATAAGACTCCTCATCCAGAAAAAGATCCAAACTTGACTTACAGCTCTTGTACAAACATACACCTATGATGGAGGGAGAGTAAATCCTTCCTCTTCATAGCCTTCATTATGGAAGTATGAAATTCACCTCATAACTCATTTTCATAGCCAACCCACAAAACCTCAGCATCTTCTCTCTATCCCCAGTACAATTTATAAAACTGATGTACATCTCCCCTCTTGTGGATCACATATATAAGAAAATATCACTCCTTCGGTACCCATACAATACTAATGGTGATCACAATCTCACCAGTGAATACTTTATCTCTATATCTGAAACTCAACCCATGTACTTTCCCAAATACTGCCACTAGAAATAACACAAGGTCTTCTACCATTGAACGTCCTCATCTTATCGATCAACCCTCTATCAATCAACCGTGTAAAAATTTTGGACGTCCAATTCCTACACTACACGCGGAGGATGACCGGGTTCCACAGCTAAAAAAGGATATCAAGGAATTCCTAATCTCGAATACTATGGAATTTTATTTAAGATTCATTTGAATAAATTTAACTAATTTCATTATCTATTTCAAATTTCTTGAAATTCACAAATTCAAACTGGAGCACAAGTTATTATGATTCATGTAACTTTCCTAGGATCTCCACCCAATAAATGGTGCATCATCACTTGGTGGTTTGGTAAGCTAAGATTCTTTACATCATATCATGGCTGGACCGAAATTCCAATGTCCTAGATGGTCAACGTGGGCCTATGTCACATGTTAGGGTCACCTAATAATGATTCCCTACCAACCCATGAGACCATCATTGTGGCTAACTCAAAACAAAATCGAATCTATCAACCCTTGGCGATATGATACCATTATTTTATGACCCCTCCCTCCAAATTTGTCCCTCTCGAGCTGGAAATGACTGTACTGAAGATAATAACCCCCCCCCCCCCCCCCCCCAGAGCCCCGCCACCAGTATTCCCCAATGTGGTGACTACTACCAAGGGTATACCAATTTATGAGATGGGAGTAATTTTCATTTTAAGGGTAACAAGACTTAGAGATGATATTTATAAACCAAAAAACAACTCTTATAAATATATAAATAATGAAAATATCCATCTCACATGATTCTTTTAAACATTGAAATTCTACAAATATAAAAATTTCTAATGTATGTACCAAAAGAAAAATATATGAAATTACACAAAAAAATCTCCACGTTTGAGCTGTTAAGGTTTTTCATGATCCATGTAATCCTCCAAGATAACTGGAAGATGTTTTTATGCATAATGTGAGAATTTAAGTATAAAGATCTGTAAAAACCATTGTCTCCCATGAAGATGTGGGACAGGAATACTAACAACCATGTGATATATCATTAGAAACTGATAACACCAAACAATAAATACTAGTCATCCCATCCTCACCAAAGTATTCTCACCAAATATCACTAGTTATGTAATGAAATATAAAAAGAACATTCCTTTCTGGGTACCCTGCATAACATACAACTGGTTAACTACTCATAACCTATCAAAAAATGTTATGGAGCATCCACACTCTTCCATGTGCCCCATGTCACAACCTGCCCACACAGGCATGGGCCTCAGAACTAGTCCTGCAGCTTGGGCATACAAATCTCACCACATCACAACTACACTATCATGATACACAACTATATCACATACCACTTGAAGACTCCTTGGCCACAACAATACCACATCTCATCCTATAGACACATGGTAAAGTATACGTTGACCATAAAAACATTTTCCTCACAAATGCATGACAACCTTCCCAAATAATCATACCATATCAACTTATTGAAGATTGTATATAGAAGATCCAGTAACTAGATATCCTTCCTCCCAACACGATGTTGTTAAAATTAATCCCCTCATAAAAATGATGGTTTTAAGAACATAGTTCTCAACATGGGTGTGGTGTTTATAGAAAACACATGTAAAATGCATGTAAATATATTTAGTATATAAAACTTAAGCACTACCTATGGGTTCTTCCAAAAAAAAAACAACCATCCTTAAAAAACAAAAGTTTAAGATTCCTCGACAAGTATTTATGAACATGATAAATAGTGATATCAAATTCTCATAAATTAATGATGCTTCATAAGAATCCATAACTCAAGAAATACCCCCACATACTCATATAACAAATTATTATTCTTTATTGAGAAAACCATTTTCTCATTCCAAACCTACTAGGGAATCTACTAATCACAACATGAAATAAACCACACAGCATAAAAACATAGAGGAAAAAGAACTGCATTATAGAAACTCACTTCATATTTACACTCTATTCAACTCCCCTACTAACCACTTCTATCATTATTCTTCAATCCCATTATTCCCAATCAATCCTCTGAAAAAAACCCTAAATCACAAGCACATACTGAAACACATCTCATCACAACCAAACTCGACATCCCTATTGTATAAAAACACCACACCCATCACACCTAGTATACTAAAAATAGCACAAACCAATCAGGAAACAACACTCCATGAAAATTTCCTATCTATTATATAGTCAGTCAATATTTCAAACTAATATTCCATTACACCACATGTACCACCAATCATTACAGCTGTTCTCTCATCCCCAACACCACAAAAACATTGAAGGGATATGATAGAATAAAAACTCACAATCTCACACCAAATAATGAAGAGTTTATTCAGATTTTGAAAACAAACTTTCTTTAATTCCTCTTTGATAATTCTAGGGTTATCATAAAAAAATCGATCTTGAGGAATCAATTTTTTATCAAAATATACATATTTATTCGATGTCATATATATATACATCTATTTAATAAATGATCCATAATATTCTATCACAATTAATTCCTAGAGCACATAAAAATATAACCAATGATTGTGGAATTTAGTAGTAATATAGCCCGTATATACCGTAATTATAAAATAAAAAATAAAAAGAATAATGCATCACTTTTCCTCATCCCCTTTTATTGGATTTAAGTTAATTCAGTTATATTTATTAAATTTGGATACAATTTCCTTATTAGGGAAACATCCTTACACCCACCCCAAATGATACATAAACTAGTGGGGTGAATGGATCCCTACCACATGAAAAAACTATCAACACTTATTCCTTACACCAGCCAGGGGGTGCACAAGCATCCTGGGAAACATGATCCCAGGGTGAAAAACATATGCATTGATAGTAGGGGTTGAAAGGTTATGGAGATGCATGGTATCAATATTAAATGGAAATGTACTAGGAAGAAAGTATATCAACATTAATAGGGGGTTATATTATATAAAATGTAGAATGGTTTCAAGAGCCATTAAAGCCATATCAAGACAAATACCATGAATTTTGGTCATCTAGAAGACTTGGGATTTTAGAAAAGGTGATTATATTGTTCAAGAAACACAAAAAAATTTGAAAAAAAAATTTATTATTGGTTTAAAATGAATTTACATCAAATAAAATGTTTAAGGATGAAACTGAAAGAACTGGAGGAAATTGCGATTTTGAAAAACTGTTGGGGATGAGTCACGGTTTGGTGAGTCACAATCACAAGTAACCGATGGGTGTGGCATTGTTGGGTGACTCACCATTGGATAATTCAACTATAATATCTAGTAGTGATGAGAAACTGATAGTGTTTCACTATTCCAGGAGACACCATTTTGTGAGTAAGCATTCTGTAAACTACTGTTCGCTGAGTCATTGTTTGGTGAGACACCATCACGACTCAGAAACTCAACCCATGGTCAGCGAGTCACAGTTGCGAGTCCTTGGTCCAAACTCATCATGAGTTACATATTTTCCCTGATTCCCTATTAAAGATAAACCATTCCAGACTCCCCATTTCATATCATGTGTGCAAGTCACTATTGTGACTCACCCGTATTGAGTCACCATTAGTGACCAATCATTCCTAACTCACCATTAGCGAGTCACAGTGATGTGCCACCATTGTCACTAATCAGTACTGAATCACCTGTCCTAACTCATCAGTGGATGAATCACCGTCAGACAAGCTACCATTTAAAAAAAGTGTACTTTTATAAAACTCATGGAATGATTTACTGTTATATCCACAAAACCTCAAGCACTAGATTTTTATAAATTAATAGACCATAGAGGACAGATTCATTATATAGATTATAAAGAGATCTATCTAATTAAACAAATGGATTTGTAATCCATATCTATATGTAAATGATATCTATATATCAAGTCTCTGGTTTGGATATTAGCATCAAACCCATAGATGAAAACTATATAATTATCAAAACACAAGGATCTAAAATAATATTTTATGGTACATTCTAATATTTTAAAACAGAAAACATACTATTTTAGATAGATTTATGGTAGATAAATGTTTCCATGCTTCAAATATAGAGATATAATTAACACCTTGATGCTACCACCTATTAGAACATTAAAAAACTATTCACAATGAGAGGGGGTTAGTCAGAGTTTATAGGTAATAGAAAATTATACTTTTTATAAGGAAGTTGATCCCTCATAATAGAACACATCAATGTGTATATTTATCTTCTCTAAATGGGTGATGAAATTAGAAAATAAAATTTGGGATTTTACTAGGTTAACCTATGTAATTTAGTCCAATGGTAATGTATAATAATGGACATGATCAAAAAATATTCAAAACATCATGTCTTTTTCTGTACAATATTATTGATGTCTCAATGGGCCTCTAAGTTCACTACCTAAAAAAATTTTATATATCAATACTCTCTATAAATATTTAAATAACTATACTAAATGTTATAAATTTTATTTCTAACATATAGACGATGTTTTCATACACTATGGATGTTTTTTATTTTTCTTATAAATAACGCCATATTTCATTACATATTATGAATAACACCATCTTCTACACTCCCCCCCATAATGGATGATGGGGTGGATGGTTGTATGGGTGGATGAGGTGTGGGGAACCGGTATCAGGGTCGATTCCCCATGTTGTTTTCTTATAGCGTGGACAATAATGGTACCATCGTTATAATAAGACCTACTTTAAAAGTCAACATTCTATATTTGATTTAAGAAAAATTTCTGGAATTCCTCTTTAAATGATTCCATTATTTATTTATTAAAATTATTATTATCATAGTGAATCATGTAAATAAGATTGTATGATCTTACTACATCATTTTATAATCTGATATGAATTTATTTTAAAGAGACGTATAAGGCTCTTAATTCATTACATTAATCTCAGAATGTAATTTCATGGAAATTTATAACATAAATAAATCAATGAAAATTTCCCAATCAACCACCCTGAACATCCAAAAAATATGGAAAATTGTATCTATACCACACCATGAATAAAAAACCACCATATCAGATATTTTAATATCCTAATTCAAGTGATCACACATGTTCTGTTATTATTTTAATGTAATGGAATTCAAAACATCCTTATAAAATTAATCATTTTCTATATCGACAAAATAACATATCCATGTTGGAAAGTAAATAATCTTTAGAGCACACCAATCCTATAGATGAGCTCACCATTCCATAATTTCAACATATCCAATATGTGTGGGATTCCTATATAGCCTAATTTCTCTAATAGATGTTGTTTTAATTATGTTAATTAACGTAAATGTTCTCAACATGTATTTTATTTTCTCATATATCCATTTCACATTTATGTTTTTCGCATGTACCTTATTTTCTCTAATAGCCATCGTGTTTACTTTTTATATAGATATACTCAATTCACTCATGTACCTGATTAGCTCATTTAGTCATTTACCATCAACAAAAATGTTATGAAATTTTAAATATCAATCAAACTAAAAAATCTTTTCTACAAGTCCCATTGTCAATACATCTACTTCAAACAACATTTTGGTGTCCAATATAAATTATTAAAATGAGTTTTAAAATAAATATGATGAGAAAAAATTTAAATATCAGGATCCCATACAACAACAAGTAGTTGAATAACCTCATGAAATCACTAAAACTTCATTCCCAATTATATTTGAATACGCATATGTATATATATCATTGTATATATCATAAATAACATGATGTTTTTGTAATATTTATATTATTTTATATAATGATCGAATTTTGTGCTCATTTAGATAAATTTTTATTGTAATGAATTGAAATTATAATCTTCTAATAAACTCAAAAACATTGTACATAATCAAATGCTATTTTCCTTATAATACTATAGTTTAGTAATTTCCCCTGAATGTGGTCTACATTTTAAAAGTTGATTTTTGGTTTTCACATAGGAAATCCTATTAAATATTGCTATCATATTTTCAGTAATACACAAATAAGAATCTAACTAGAAATAAGAAATCCAAAATATTTAAAAATGAGTATTATGTGATTTTCCAATTGAGAGAAAAAATTAAACTATAATCTACATGAACAATTATAAAATGTCATTCTGAAACCACAATAAATCAAACCTATATTTGTACTGTAAAAATGAAATAATAATAGAACAAAATTTATCTAAAAAATATATCCACTACTGTCTATAAATATCACATCATATCTTTTGTATCCCAATCATATAAATAGAGGGGTTAAATTGATCATCCTACAAAATAATAACCTGAAATACTCTCACAAACCAATATAAATATTATTTATTATTTATGTATTTATTATTATCTTTATCTCATTAATTAAAAATATATTTTATCTTTTGAAGAAAATAAAGATGAATATTATTTTTCAAGGCTTGTGTATGGTCACTGCAGTCTTTGAATCCATAAAATAAAAATCTCCTCTCAATTATAAAATGATTGTGTACAGTTGGTGTTTGGTCTATTTAACCACATAAAAAATGGTTGTCCCCACATGGAATATGCAGTTCCATTGATACAATTTTCTAAAGATATTGTAAAATGTATTTTCAAAACAATCATACAATAGTTTTTAAGGGAAAATATATTTTATACATTCATCCAACAATCTATTAAGTCTTTTTAATCATTTTTCATCCCTTTAAAACTCTATAAATCTATAACACTATTTCATAATGGATCACTGTAACATTATTCCATCTATGGTATTATGTCATGAATTGATTAACGTTTTCCAATGTAAATTTATTTAGACCTCCTCTTATACTATTTTTTATTTTATTTCTACACAGTTTATTATATATAATAGTAATATAATATAAGGGAAACTTCATAAAATTATATACACTAATGTTTAATTATTTTATGGTTCTACATTACATTTTATGTTTTTATCATGACTGTTTATGGTGTATTGACAATACTATTTTTAAAAATATTGGATTGAGGTTGGTTTATCCATGAGTATATAAATATATTAAAAACCATGAATGGTTTATTATTTTTCATTCTTTGTATTCATTGATTTAAATACAATAATAATGGAACCTATTTTATTATTTTGTATGTGTGTTAGATTAATTTTCAATTCCATTAACTATAATTTATTTCATATCCTTTAATGATCAATTTTATTTTAATGTAACTATCAACACCTATTATTTATATAAATTATTTTATGGACCCGTTAAATTAAATTCCATAGTATCAGTGGTTGTTGTTATATATAGTATATATAGTATATTGAATAAAAAATAATATGTCTTATTGGATTTCCTAATAATATTTTTCATCATTTCAATGATAATTTGGGAAACCAACTTTTTGTTTTTATGATTTCGATTTCATGAAGGATTGTGTAAGTTGGTCAAAAAAGTGTATTAAAAAGTATACGTAGGAACCTTATAATAAGTTTCTCTAAAAGTAAATGGAACATAATATGCAATCATATTATTGATTCTGACCAAGATAAAGGTTATAATGCTATTATATAATATTTTAATACATTATGGATAAATGATATACTTTTATATTTTGATTTATGAAGATAAAAATATGTTATTTATATAAAGTTCATTTAGAGGTATGGGTGTGTAATTATTCTTTACAAAAATATATATATTTTAATTCTAATGTATGGATTCATCAAAAAAATTTAATATAATTCTAAACGATATTTATCTACATTAAATTTCTTTGTTACACATATATACTACACCTTGAACTCTACTGTGGCTATATCGCCTATTTTGGGTCATTGATTAATAGAGGTCGTCTCCTCTTGATCAGGAAATAATATGTTAAAACTAATAGTTAGGTATGGAATCACATCAATGAATAATTAATTGGATTATTTATTTATATTTTACTAAATTTTCATTATATCCCAAAGGATTACCCAATATGATTAATTCTTGATTATATTATGATGATTAGGATTCAAATATGTATTTGGTATTTATATTTTTATAATTTATTCATTTAACCACTATAAATATTAATTTGGATATTATGATTAATGTTTATTACTATTTGTGATTACTTTTCAATTAAGGAAATATAAATTTATATATAAATTACTTTAGGAGAAAACATTTTGAAAGGATGGTAAATTTCACTCTAATTATCTTATAAAATGTTATTTTTAAGGTATAGTTTTAAAAAATTTTCATCTATTAATTTATTCCAATTAAATAAAAGTTAAATGGAAATTTTTTCTATAAATTTTTTTCCTATAAATTTTTAATGAAGTTTTTTCAAATAATGATAACATATTATTAGTTTTCTATGAATGTGGAAATATAACATTCATTGTTTAATTTCAAACATCCACTAAATTTATTTTATTTTTGAAGGAAATACAAGGGGATTTGTGGGGTATAAATTTCGGTTATTATGATTAATTTCTATTTTTTAAAAAAATCTAACTACAGTTCAAATAGGATATAATTTATGATCATTGTGTTATGGATTATATATTTATATGATTATATGAAAATGAAAATTTTTCTAGACCTGATCCATTCTAGGAATGTGTCCTTTTGAAAATATTATCTATTTCATCATATATATTTTTCCATGTTGAATCATTTTACCAATATTTCTATTTCATTATAGTGTTGGATATAAATTATAATTTTTATTAATGTTAAAATTATAGTATGTTCTTAAGGGATTTAATTTGTTAGTTATGAGTCCTGATTAGATTTCCATTCCTTATTTAGTGGAACATTTTTTTGTATAGTGTATTTAATTCATGTGGTCCACTATCATGTATAATGGTCATGATTGAATCACTAGTTTTAGTGGCCAATGTAATTGTTAGTTTTCAATTAATTATTTTCCCTTGTTTGTGTATTTAGTAACTATTCACTAGTTGTTGGCCATTGGAAATCAGGATTGCACATCATGACATGAGAAAACCATATTGAAGAACATTCATAGGGGAATACTAGGTTGCTTCATGAAAAATTATATCAAATAATAGTCTTTTTTTGGAGAAAAATTGTGTGGAGATAGGACAGAAATAAATCTTGGTGGAAGAAATTATTAGGTTCATGAACAACTTAATGCTTTATTAAGGATGATATATCAAGGTTGTTAAAGATGTTGGCATCACAATTAAATTCATTATTCTCTATTATTTTTTAAATGTGTAACCATTATTTTTTTATTATTTTTAATAATAATTTATATTTTGTCGATATTAGTCACATAGTGAAAAAATAGTTTTAATTGTGTAAATTTCAGATTAAAAAAACTATTATTTCGTATAAATTTGAAAAAGAAACATCTAACATGTGGTAATTTGATAGAGAAACGATTCAGATATGTGAAAATGTATGTATTGTTATTTTTAGGGTTTCTATTTTTAATACATTAAACATATCCAAATGGGCATAAAATAATGTTCATTGTGTGTACAAAATTATGTTCTGATGATTATATGATGTATTTTGGGTATGAATATATTTACTATGAAGGTGTCATCAAAATATTATGATCATACATAAGAAAGATGTTGAAATGGCCAGGGATATTGAAATTTCATGAGTTTTTGGTAGATGCATTTTTTAACCAGTTGATTTATAATGAATGTGATTCATTCATTCAGTGGGTTATTGGTAAATAGTAAAAATGTAATGAAATATAGATATATTAATTGGAACAAATATTTCATTGATCATTTAAATTATATTGTTTCCATATAAAAAATAGGAATTCACAAGAATGTTGTGGATGTAGTTGTGGTGTCTAGTGTATTCATGTTTTAAATATCAAAATTCATCCATTAAAGGATGTAATGTATAGATCTTATGTATCATTAATATGATTATTTAAAATTGAAGAACCATTTATTATTTTTGAATAAAATTATAAATTGTTGTGATGTAGTTTATTTTTTGTAGCCCTTTTAAAAATACCTTGATGTAATATTCACACTTATTCCCATAGGGTTAAATGGGATAACATTTTTTTGACACTTAAAATGTGTAAAACTACATTTTAGAACATCATATGGTTTAATAAATGAATTTCCTTTTGAAATGATTTAAAGAGAATATGTTGTGGGGTCAAGAATTTTTAATGCTTTATCAAATCAATTCAGAGTGGGTGGATTATGAGGTGTATAAAAACCATTTCAAAAATATATGTTCTTTTAAATTATATCCAAAAATACCATTTTGATGTATTATAATGTTTTGTTATGACATGTTTCTATATTTTTATTGGACTGAATGACATAGATCAATTAGTGATAAGGGATAAGCCCAAATTTAAACTCAAATCTCTACAAACATTACACTTGTGATTATGAAATCATCAATGGATGCATGAATAAAATAGTATATGATTTTATGATTTTTTATGAAATAAATACATTTGAATTTAAATTTTAAACTCAAAAATTGATGTCAATATATTGTAATTGTTTTTCCAAATTTACATAATGATGTTAATGAATTCATTATCAATGTATAGTGAATATTGTGAGAAAATATGAGGAAGAATGGCTCAACATGGTATTAAATTGTATAGTTTATGTATAATGTATATGATAAAAGATTAATTCTACTCATATATCAATCATGGTTGGAGAATAATATTATATAAAAACTTAATATGGATTATATTCGAACAACAAATCATTGAATTGAGTTGAATAATAATAATGAAACAAAATTTTGTATTAAAAATTGTTTAAACAAAAATCAATATTTTCATAAATAATTATCAAAAGAATATCAATATTCCATTACTAAATCATATTTCTGACCTTTATTCCACATGATATATCAAGAATAATATAACTCATCTTATATAGAGACATTGATTTATTCTTATATATTTAATATAATGGAAAAACACTACACAATTTTATTAAAAAATTGTTATTATAAACAATATTGGGATCTCGATCTTTGTGGATAATTCCATTAGTATTAAACCATTGTAGCATATGTAACCTTTTACATCATGTGTTTTTAATTATATGAATTCATTTTGTTTTTGTGTTAATAAAAAATATTATTGACCATATGAAGTTGTTTTCTTTTTGTTTCATAGATGTTATAAAATAAAAGATAATTGATATTTTTAAATGATTAAACCATCATCCCTCTCAGTTAACAAACCATGACTAGGCCCACAAGAAGTGGGATCGAAGATTTGTTTCCCATGATGATCATAAGGTTTTTGTGTGGTGGATGGATTATTTATTTACATAGTGATATTTGAGTTATTCTGAATTTTTATAAAGTGAATAAGTTACCCTGTATATTAATTGATGATGATTTTGTGATTTTGTGTCGTGATTTATATTTTTTCATCTATCTTGGACATTTTTGTCTAATTAAACAACATGTTTGTTTTTAAATTCATTTCAATAAATTAATGAATTTAGATGAAAATTATTATACCATACATATGTTCATTGTATTTATATTTGATATAAATACTATGTTTTAAGGATTTATTAATTCATAATTTGTGGATTAATTTAATAAGTATGATAAGATGAATTTATATTTTTTTGGTTGAGGGATAATGTGAATTGTGACATGAATATTTGTGAAGATATATTCAAATAATAAGGGAATAAATATTGAAATATGTACGTCAAAATAACTATAAAATATCTACTTAGTGAATCATAACATCAGTAATGTCTTGTTACATGTTTTGGTATTGATGTATGATGTTATGTGTATACATGGAGATGAATTTGGAGATAAATTATTCAATAGTGTCACTGATCTGGTAAGAACCACTATTGGTTATTGGGAGAGTCATAAGGATTTAGTGATGGTTGAGAAGATAAATCATATATTTTTTTGATAGATTTGATTCTAATCATTATCCTTTATAAGTTTGTGATATTTATAATATATTTTTCGATTATATACACAAAATATGAATTTCATATAACATATTAATAAAATACATCTAGCTGATGAATTTTTCAATTAAGAAGGATATATCTTCAAAATTACTTATTTAAGAATAATCTTAAATGAAAATTGAATATGTTTTATAAGAATAAGATAATGTTGGATGTTAATATTGATATGATAATGATTATGGGTTCTTTAATAAACTCGTGTAACTCTATAAATGTATATTTAAATGAATTAATGCTAAATTCCATCGGTTCATATATTTTGATGTGTACAATTTTTGGGGGAATTGGAAAGTATTATATAATTTATAGGTATAATGAAGATGATTAACATGAATATTTGATGGTGTCCTCATATTATGATTTATGTTAGATGTATAAAAATTTCAAATAACTGGTTTCCATAATGTTTTTCAATAATTTAATATTTTTACTACAAACTGAAGTGTAATTTTTCTTATGAAAAATTAATCAACTAATAATAGTCAAGGAAATTTGTTTCGTCAAGTTTATGATGTGATAATTTATTCCACATTACTATTAATGGAAAAAACTAGTAATGATGATTAAATGAAATTAGAATATTTTTAATCAGGTGGCGATTAATAGTTACATGAATATCATGGATTTCATATGTTGATGAAACAATTATTGAATATAATATATTAACACTTTAATTTAGAGACTGAAATTGAAATAATAATTAGTGCCACAAATATGGTTGAAATAAATGGATCTAAATTCAAAAAAATTATTATTGGATTTCTCAAGATAGTATATGAATCCAATGTCTTATTCTCATGGGAGAAATATATGTTTTAATTTTAATAATGTATTTTTTATTAAATTGTTAGAAAATAATGTAATAATCATCTTTTATATGATATAAATATAATGTTATATAAATAAATGTATATTTGATTCATTTTAATTCCAATCATGATATATGTTATTTATCTTGGAAAGATAATATTTATGTTTCTGATGGGAGATTTAATGATTGTTCAAATAGAAAATAATATAAACCATTGAATAAGATAATAGATTTAAAGGATAAAATTATACTACAAAAAATGATATATGATTATAAAAAACCACATGATATAATTATTATAATGGTTCTTTATTCTTGGAATTCCAACATTAATAGAAATTATATTAGTATCTGTAAATTGGAAATTTTATGTGAAATGTACAAAATTAAAAGGTTCATATTTATAATATCATATAGATTTTGATTGTACAACTGAGACCCTAAATACTTTCAAAAATATTAATTGAAAAAAATACAAATCAAATACAATCTAGTAGTTCGGGATAAATTTTTTAATTTTATCGTTAATGATAGATATATTTAGGCTATAGGAATATGTTTAAGTGTTTATAGTTTTTAGGGAGAAATTTGTTTCTATGATATTTTATATAAGGGCCACAAATAGGGACAAAAATATTTAAAAATTAGATATATCATGAAAAATATTATTCAAGAAAAAATTTCTATGTTTAATAATAATTTTGAATATATCAATTATGTATTATAAAGAGTATGGATGAATTTATTTTATCAATTAGAAAATGTTTGAGAAATATTGTTAATTATTTTGGTGTATTTCATGCCCACTACATAAATTTTATGTTTGTGAAGAATTCTATAGTTGTAAAAAAGAAATATAGTTTCTCATTTCATTTATTGAAGTTAATATGATTATGTGTACAACTAATATGAAGTGGTATTTTTTAGAGACCCAAATCATAACGTACATAGACATTACATTACTATTGCATAATACATAATGCATGACAAAAACAGATGCCCAATGATTGTATTAGTTTAGTTACTTTAGAAACTCAGAACATAATCTTATAATCATGGTGAAATATCTTCAAGATCTCCTATAATGATCATCCCCTTTTGTTTTCTTACCTAAAAAAATAATTTATATCTTGGGGGAAAGAAAACATAAAAATGGGGAGCTCAAATGCTCAGTATGGGTATTCATGGTGAAAATAAAACAAACCATATACATTTGAAGACAAAAACATAAACATAAAGATAATCATCACAATCATTAGTTGTGAAACAAATCATAGAAGTACATCAGGCATAGATCATAAAGGAGCATTAATCATGATAAAATATCATGGGAAATAAAACATGTAATTTTGTAAACCATTAAGCATATGTTTTTATTTACATAGTTTCCAAGGTGTTGCTGCTAAGACCATCATAGTGGACAACATCCATTACTGAACTGGGTTATTTTCCATTCCAACCCTATATTAGTGAAAGTGATTTACTTTCTGTTCTATCCATTTTTATCTCATGAGATATAAATATTTACCCATTCAATTAGATGGAGATATAGGTCCCACCATTCTCATAATTAAATCATTCTTTTGTGTGTCACAAAACAATCATAAATCGTTCATCAAAACCCAAAGAATAAAATGGGTTTCATAAACATCTTCCAATCTTAACATAAACCATATAAAACAAATGGATATCATTTCATCATAAGAAAAATAAAACCATTCAAATAATAGATACATTAATCATGAAATATAAACATACTAAATAATGTCATCTTATATGGAAAATAGTTTTGATAGAACACTTCAAATGAATTTTTTAGGAAAATGCCATTTCTTCTCCAAAATCATTTTATTTTCACAAAATGCCATGTAATTTTAAAATAAAGGTACTTTCTTGAAAATAATCATGAAATTATGTAGAGGAATCTTCAGGAAAATAACGTGTTATGACACTGTAAAAATCAGTTCATTCTGTATAAGTTAAAAAAACTTTTTCATCGTACTATTTCTGGAAAAAGTCTAAAAGTACATCATATGGTAAACAAAATAAAGATTCCATCCATAAATTTTGGTAAAAGTAAAACATGGTTAAAATTAAATTAAACATACATGTAAAAATATTAAATATTTTATGAATACATTTTTAGAAAATGTGGACATAGATGATGAACAAAACCCAGTAAATACATATAAATAAACAATCTCGGATAAGAGTGAGGTTGGAATAATTGTCCCATACCATAGGTCCAATTTCTTTTGTAAGTGTCTAAAAATCTTGTATTATGGTTTTAAAAATATTATTAACTTTTAACTAAACCATAATAATATTTCTGATATCATATATTATTTAGTTATGACTTTATATTACCCGTTCTTTTGTTAATTCCATGTTAAAGCATCATTTTGGGTAAAATTGTTTCATTTATCATACGTGTTTAGACATTTTGTTTTAGATATTATTTATTATATACTAATTTACATATTTCCAGAATGTAAAACATGATTTATATATAATATATATTCAGCATATAAATATATATGATTGATCAATAAACTTAATGAAATACACCGTTCATGGAGACGGTAGGTCGTACGTATGCATCAACGCTGTTTTCGTTTCCTTATGGAATTGAATGGAAGTATGTAAATGAAACATATATGTACATAAATCCATTATTATTATTATTTCATATATTTCATTATTATTTATAATATATACATTATAATAATTTTTTAATGGTTATCATGGAGAATAAATCTCATCGTGTTGTGGAGACAGTAATCCGTACGTACTCACGAGCGATGATAATATTCCCATAATTGTTTAATGATATTGGAATGGATTATATAATATCTCAGAATTAGTATCATGTTATTATAATCATATATAGTTATTATTTCCAACATTATACCATTCTATGTAAGGTGGTGGTGTAGAAACAAATTACACCGCGTCGTGGAGATGGTAAGTTCTACGTACGCACGCGCGATGATTTCATTTTATATAGGATGGATATAAGTTGAAATAGGGTTGTTTCATATTTATAATAACATATTAGTATATTAATGATACTAATTTTTTTTACTTTATAATGAAACAACTAATGAATAGAAAGTATAAGAAGAAATGAATTTGAATGAATCGGTAAAAGATATTACCTCTTTTTCGACGTGCCTCTTCTAAACCTCATCTTTGGGCACTAAAGTTAGTCATTAAAGTGGCCACGACCTATAATATGTATCTAGGGAACTTTAAAGGAGAAATGGACATGTTTTGGATGAGATATATGGCTCAAAATGTTGTTAAGAAGAGTGGGAGGAGGTTCCCTTTTCTAAGAGAAGAGAGGGGAACATTTAAAATCCTCAAAATACTAATTAATAATAATATGAAACCCCACATAAAAATAATCCAAATGACTCAATTTGAAGATTAGATGATATGGGATTTTAATCTAATTAACAAATATAATTTAGAAATGGATTAAGTTTATTGTAATCCTTTTCATTTTGATTTATCTTTTTTAATTTATTTAATTTTACTTGCAGTAATAATATTCTGAATTTTAAATTGTTATGAATACTTACTTATGTTATGTGAATATTCCATAATTAGATATATTTTTACAGTTTAGAACATATATATTTTAAATTTTAATTTTTAAATATTTTTGTGATTTTTTAACAATTTAATAATATGTTATTTTTATAAAATATAAATAGTGTGAAGATTGACAATATTTATTTATTTGAATTTCAATTAAATCCAAACAGAAGTTATATTAGAACCAAAATACTTAATAGATTCCAAAATTTATAGATTCATCTAAAAAATTCATAGAGCACATTAATTTGTTCGTATAACATTTATTTTAATATTTGTAAAACCATTTAGTTGATATTTCACTTAATAAATAATGTACTATAACATTTTTGTATAATTATTTAATGTACATATTGGCTGTATAAAAATTAAAACTAAAATAAAATGATTTTGATACATCTAATATATTCAATAAATATATTTTTACTCGAAGTTATCTTCTTAAAATAAGAACATTTAAATTGTTATATTTATTAATTTATGAAGGTGAAAACTTTGAAATCATTTAAAATAAATCAATATAAGTGTCATAATAGCTTTTTTAAGGCTCCAAACGGTAAATATTCTACCATTTGATTCAAATGTTTTACATGTACATGAAAAATATGTTTTGGCCTACAGTTTTTGCCTTTTATGGTCACTATTAGTTTATTAATAACTGTATTATTTATTTTTGACTAAATAAACAATTTCTACAGTACTATTGTATCACCATTAATGATAATTATTTAATCCCTAAAAATTCTAAACAAATTCACATGATGTAGATAATTGTATAAGATTTCTGGTGAATATTAATTTTCTAATTTTTATTAAGTTTATCACTAAATTAAAATTATTACACTTATAAGATATAAGAGAGTGTCATGTTGTCACTTTTTTTGGTTTTAATAATTATTACATCATTTTCATGGTAAAATGTTCATTAAATGAATCTATTCAAACCATTAAGTGATATGGGTCAACTTCTATTCATCCAATATAATTTTAGAAGGTGGTAGCGTAATTTTATAATCTTATTTTTACCCTTAATTACCTGATTTACCTTTAAATGTAGTAAATAAAATTTACCATAGTTACTATTCATAATGTCTAAAATTGAAAGGTATCCTATTATAATAATTTGGACCAAAAGATTCAAAATATGGAATCTATTTTTCTATATTCAAAACACAGAAGTTGCATTATTTAATTTAAAATTAATCCCGCTGTTGAGAAAACAAGTTTTAAAAGTTAAAACATTGCAAAAGATAGAAATGCTTTCACCTGTAAATTCAATGTAAAATTAATTATAATAACTGGAATTATATTAAATGACAAAAATATATTCTATTTATACTTTAAATCCATTCAATATTATAATTTAATACTGTAAATTATCTTGATGAAAAACTTAGTTTTTTAAAAAAAATTAGTGTACTTTTACTATTCATCAAAAAATTTAAGTTAACTAAAAAATATAAAAATATTATCCAAAGTAAATTTTTATATCCTAATTGTAATGATTAAGTTAATTTTGTCTAATTTAACTTATAAATGTTTCAAAAACTAAATTTAAAGTGGGTGCGCCATCAAAAGGGGGGAAAAGTGTATTTTTTTAAAAATACATATTTTACCTGAAAAAAAATATATTGTTCTCATACCATGTTCTAGAATATTTCTAAGCTGAATTATTATGTAATAAAATTAAAATTTTAGTTAATACTATTTATAATAATATATCGTTGTTTAGTGAAACTTGGTATTGCGTAGAACACAAGCTATTAAGGAATGTCGCTTTTCCTTGCAACACAAGACAAGTATAGTGTTTGCGTATAATAAATGCTAATACGGTGACGCGTATAGCGCCAGATAATCATGGTGAAGCGTATAACACAAGACATCAAAGAAATTATAAATAATATTTCTCATAAAATCTCTAGTTGTTACATTCTACTCCCCTTTAAATGAATTTCTCCATCGAAATTCGTCGGGGTTATAAATGGTTACTACTGAAAGGATTATTTCATAGAAACCCACATCATAAAAAATAATTCGAAAACATAATTTTAAAATGTAAAATAAAAAACATAATAGCTACACAAATGAACTCATTACTGGGTTTCCACATAGGAGAACATAGGTGAAAACATGGATATGGAAGAGAAATCTAACCATCATGTTCTGCTAGGGAGTGGTAGAGAACATTTCTATGAAAAGGACAATAATCTCCAAGTCCTAAATTTATGATGATCTAAGGTACCATCTCATTCATTATATATGAGGGTATTAAGACAACGGTTTGTTTTTCTAAATCATTTCTCTAAAGTTGATGATTTTTTGCATAAGGATAAATACATTCTTGATTTTAGTGTAATATCATCGTTGGTCATTCGTTAAAAAATTTCCACTTCATCTCGTATTTAAAGAAATGATGTTGAATTTGTCATTCATGATGTATTATCAGATCATTCGATAGAATGATATGTCATTCCGTCTTTCTCTATTACAAAAAAAGTTATCACAAAATATTAAATATACATAAGTCTATCTATGGTGAGGTTAATCATATATGGTTCCAAAAATGGACTTATACTTATTATATCATACAACTTATTAAAATTATAATAATTTCTAAAAATTCGGGACTTCCTATAGGTCAGTGGTAGGCGATAAAGGCATATTACACTTCGGTTGTGGGTTTGATTCACACAGCCTTGTCCGAAGCGACGAGTTGTCGCCCGTCCTGGAGGTTTTCCTTTATCTAAAACTACACAATTTTAGCATTCCAGAAAAAATATATTTAAAAATGTTATAGCCTTAAACAATACTATCAGATTTCCAACATAATCCATTCCAATAAATAGTCTTATACAAAATATTTTTATCCAATCTCAACGTATAAAGAAAATGATTACAAGAAATTTCATAAGCATGTCAATACCATCATTTATCCCACATATATCAAAAGATATATATTTTTTGTCACATTCCAAACATCTTAATACCGAAATCGGGTATTTATTTGAAACATGAATTACCAAATAACCTTAGTGAAAACAAGAATTCTGTCAAACTATAACTCTTTCCAATACCAAAATCCAAAAATTTATATATAATCAAACCATGATAACACTTTGTCCTTAATCAGTCATGAGCTCATTAATACTATCAAAAATCTCATTATCTCGTTATCCTCTCATTATCCGCATGTCATCCACTTTCTAAAAATATTTGAATAACCCTTCACGGTTACCGGTACCATTCAAAGTATACTTTCAAATACTCAAGGAAAAACAATAGTGTCACAATCCTTATATTTTTCTTTATTTCATAGTACCATACATTATTCTTGATAAAAATGTAATAATTCTACTACTTTCTTAAACCATTGACCAATCTTCAACACTTCTTTCATCTCAAAAATCATTTGTAGTCTCTTCATCATCATTAACATAAATACTACCCTTACAACCTTGCTGATTCTCATCATGAGACATTCCCTTAGGGCGTTGGTTTGTATAATTCCCATACATTCCACATTTAAAACAATGAATAGTTGTTGATGTCTTAGCAATACCGTTATCCTTGCCAATAGAGTTAACTAAACCTTTTCTTTGAAATTATTGGATTTGTGTCCTTCTTTTCCACACCCTAGATATCTTCAAGGTTCATTGAAACATTCTCCATGATGCCTCTTCCCACATGATTTACATGAGGGAAATTGAACTTTATTTCCTCTTTGATCAACATGAAACTCCATCTTTCTATTATTAGCCGAGTAAGGAAACTTACCAAAGTTGAGATTATTGATAATATTATGAGATTTCTGATTAAGAATAATATCGATATTTGGACTTCCAAATCCCCTTTCATTTGGTTTCTCAAGAAGAATATCATTCCACTATCCATCATATTATCCATTATCATGAATCTTACTGTTTCCAGCAATTTTTATAAAACCCAAAAAAAATAGTGTGAGTGGAAACAGTCATGAAAGGAAAACAACATATTAATGGGTGAGTACCATAAATATCTATCATCTTATATTTAATTCTAATATCGATACAGTAATTCTAGGACTATAACCTATACTTATACATAACCTCATGGACATACCTATACATACCTTAGAAATATCTCTAGGGATCTCACTATATCTTTTGAATCCTAGTTTCTAAAGTTTGACTAAACCTTATCTCTGATACCAACTATAGAGACCCAATGCATGACATACATAGACATTACATTACTTTTACAAAATACAAAATACATGAAAAAACATACACCCAATGACCGTATTTGTTTAGTGTCTTTAGAAACTCGTAACATAATCGTATATTCAGGGCGAATTATCTTCAACATATCCCATAAAGATTTTCTAATTTTGTTTTGTTAACTAAAACCGATGTTTATATTGTGGGGAAAAGAATAAATATAATGAGTGATCTCAAATGCTCTGTAAGGGTGTGCGTGGGGAAAATAAAACAAATCATAAACAACTGAAGTTAAAAACATGAACATAAACTTTAAACATCAAAATAATTAGTTGTGAAATAAATCAAGGAAGTACGTAAGGCATAGATCATGAAGGAACATTAATCATGTAAAAACATCATGGGAATTAAAAAAAGTTATTATAGCAAACCATTAAGCACATGTTTTGATTTCCATAGTAGCCAAGGCATTGCTGCCTAGACCATCATAGTGTACAAAGTCCATTGATGGACCGGGTTAACTTGCATTTCCTACCTTGTATTGCTGAACCTGATTTACTTTCCATTCTATCCATGTTTATCTCTTGAGATATAAATCTTTTCCCATTTAATTGGAGGGAGATATAGGTCCCACCCATCCCATAATGAAATCATTATTTCGTGTTCCACAAAACAATCATAAATCCTTTTTCATAACCCAAAGATGAAAATGGGTTTCATAAACATCATCCCATTTTAACATAATCCATATAAAACAAACAGATATAATTTCATCATAAAGAAAATAAAACCATGTAAATAATAGATTCATTAATCTTCAAACATAATCCTACTAAATAAGGTCATCTTTTATGGAAAATAGTTTTGATAAAACACTTGAAATGAATTTTTTAGGAAAATATCTTTTCTTCTCAAAATTCATTTTCTTTTAAAAAAATGAAATCTAATTTTAAAAGAAAAGGATATTGTTGAAAATAATCATGAACTCATTTAGAGGAAGCTTCAGGAAAAGAAGGGGTTATGAAATCAAAAAAATATATTCATTCCATATATGTTAAAAAAACACTCTCATTGTACTTTTTCCAGAAAAAGTCAAAAAGAACATCGTATGGTAAACAAAAGAATGATTCATTCCATACATTGTCATAAAAGTCAAAAAAGGATAAAAATTACATTAAACATACTTGGAATAATAGTAAAATATTTATTGAAACATTTTTATAAAACATGGACATAGATGGTAAACATATCCCCAGTAAATACTTTCGAATAAACAATCTCAGAAAAGAACAAGATTGGAATAATTATCTGTTACCTTAGGTCCAATTTCTTATATAATTGTCTGAAACTCTAGTATTGTGGGATTAAAAATATTATGAACTTGTTTAAGAACCATAATAAAATTTATTATATCATATATGATTCAATTATGACTTTATATTTCCCATTATTTTGTCAACATCATTTTAAAGCAGCGTTTTGGATAAAATCGTTTCATTTATCGTACGTGTTGGACATATTGTTTTTGACATTATTACTTATATACTAATTTTGTTATTTCTCGAATGGAAAACATGATTTATATATAATATATATTCAGAATATAAATATATATTATAGATCGATAAATTGAAAGAAAGACACTGTTCATGGAGACGGTAGGTCGTACGTACGCTTGAACGCTGTTTTCGTTTCCTTATTGAATTAAATGAAATTAAGTAAATGAAACATATATGTACATAAATCCAGTGTCATTAATATGTCATATATTTCATTATTATTTATTATATATACTTTAAAATCATTCTGGAATGGTAAACAAGTAGAATGAATCTAATCACATCATGGAGACTGTAATCCGTACGTACGCACGAGCACCGATATCATTCCCATAATTATTGAATGATTTTGGAGTAGATTATATAATTTATTAGAATTAGTATCATTTTATAATAATCATATATAGTTATTATTTCAACCATTATACACATCCATGTAAGGTGGTGGTGGAAAAATAGATTACCCCCAGCGTGGAGACAATAATCTGAACGTACGCACGCGCGGTGATTTCGTATTCCGTAGGATGGATATAATATGAAATATCGTTGTTTTATATATAAAATAACATATAATTATATTAATTATACTTATTTTATTACTTTATATTGAAACAACTAAAGAAGAGTCAGTATAAGAAGAATTTCATTTGAAAGAATCATAATTGGACATTATATATTCTTCGACGCGCCTCTTCTAATCCTCATCTTAGGGCGCTATATTTGGTCATTAAAGAAGACCCCAACCTCTACTATGTTCATAGGGAAGTGTATATGATAAATGATTAGGGTTATTCTAAGCATGAAGGCTCAAAATGTTGTGGAGAGGAGAGGGAGGAGGTGCCCTTTTATAAGGGAAGAGAGGGGCACTTTTGGAAACCTCAAAAATATTAACAAGTAAAAAAATCAAATCCCATATTAAAACCTCAAAAAATGACTAAATTATATTATGAGCTGAGATAATATTGTAATATCATCTTCCAATAAAATTTAGTCATTTTTTATGTTTATTTTAATCCTTATCATTTTTATTTATCCTTATTTAATATATATAATTTTATTTACAGTAATAATATTCTAATTTTTAAATTGTTATAAATAATTACATATGTTAAGTGAATTTCCCATAATTAGATAAATTATCACATTTTATAACCTATATTTATTAATTTTTAGTTTTTAAATTTTGTTGTGATTTTTAAAAAATTTAATAATATGTTATTTTTATAAAATATCAATTTTGTCAATTTTGACACTATTCAATTATTTGAATATAAATTAAATCCAAAAAGAAGATATATTCGAACCAGAATAATGAATAGATTAATAACTTGTCATGTTCATCCAAAAAATTCCTGGAGAACATTAATTGGATTATATAACATTTATTTTAATATTTTTAAAACCATTTATTTGAAATTTCCCTTAATAAAATAATTACTATATCATTTTATTATAATTATTTAATATTATTATTTGTTGCATAAAAATTAATAATAAAATACATGATTTATATAAGTCTAATATTTTCCTTAATAATACTTTTAATCGAATTTATCTTCTTAAAATCAAAACATTTAAATGTTATATATATTAAATTATGAAGGCGACAACATTGAGATAATTTTATATAAAATAATATAATTCTCATAATCGCTTTTATAATGCTTTAAATTGTCAAATATGCGACCATTGGATGATTATTGTTTGTATTTAATCTAAAAAATATGTTTTGGCTAGGTGTTTGTGTCTTTTAATGTCACTATTAGTTTAATAAAAACTGCAGTGTTTATTTTTCACTAAATAAACCATTTCTACATCACTATTGTATCACCAATAATGATATTTATTTAATACATAAAAATTATAAATAAATTTACATGATGTATATTATTTTATTATATTTCTGTTGACTATTTATTTTCGATGTTTTATGACGTTTATTACAAAATTAAAATAATTACACTTATAAGACATAAGAGAGTGACATGTTTTCACTTTCTTTAATTTTAATAATAATTACATAATTTTCATTTTCAAAAGTCATTAAAATGAATATATTATGACCCTTAGGTGATATGGGTCGACTTTTATTCATCCAATAGAATTTTGGCATGTGTTATGAGAATTTTATAAGCTTATTTTTACCCTTGATTACCTGATTTACAATTACCTATAGTAATTAAGATTTACTATAGTTACTATTCATAATGTCTAAATATAAAAAGTATCCTATTAGAATAAATTGGACCTACTCATTCCAAATATGGATTCCATTTTTCCAAATTCAAAACACATAAGTTGTAGTATTTATTTTAAAATTAACCCCAATGTGGAGAAAATGGGTATAAAAAGTTAAGGCATTGCAAAAGATTGAAATGTTTTTACCTATGAATTCAATGTAAAATTAATTATACTGACTTGAATTATATTAAATTTTAAAATATATTCTATTTATACTTTAAAAACATTCAATATTATTATTTATCCATATATATTATCTTGATGAAAAAAGATGTTTTTAAGAAAAATTTAGCGTATTTTTATTATTAATCAAAATATGAATGTTAACAGAAAAATATAAAAAACCATCCAAAGTAAATTTTTATATCCTTATTGAAATGAATAAGTTTATTTTGACTAATTGAGATTATAAATGTTTCAAAAACTATATTTAAGGTGGATGCGCCATCAAATGGCAGCAAAATTGCATTTTTAAATAATACTTATTATACCCGAAAAATTTATTTTGTTCTCATAACATGTTCTAGAATATGTGTAAGATGAATTATAATGTTATAAAACTAAAAATGTAGTTAATCATATTACTAACAGCTAGTTTATAACAATATATCATTGTTTAGTAAATCTCAGTTTTTTGTACAACATAAACTTTTGAGGATTGTCGCTCTTGCCTGAAACAGAAGCGAAGAATAGTGTTTGCATATACTACAAGCTAATACTGTGCTGATTATAGCTAAATATTATCATGGTGATGCGTACAACAAAAGAAATCAATGAAATTAAAGATAATATTTCTCATAAAATCTCGGGGTGCTACATATTTGATGAATAATAGTGACTATCTTTGGTATTTTCAATAAATTTTGAATTTAAATACCAAGACATGGATGTTAAAGTCAAATTGATAATATTATTTCATCAAAGGATATAATAATATTAATATATATTAAATATCATTTTTTCTCTAGAGGGTACTATTAAAAGGATAGGAAGAAATCAAAAATATATTCTAAATTAATTTTCTAATAAGACAATGAATGGGGGGGAAACAATATTATTTGTGTGTGTTGGGGGTGGGGGTTCCAATGAAAAATATTCTACCTAAAATAGGTATATGCCTTATATTTTTGGGATTATATATTTGGAGAGTGTTATTAAAAGGCATCTAAATTGAATTTAGCAAGGGAACTATTCAATAATGTTTGGTGAACGCATTTTAATGTGTAATTTATTTTCATATTTTAAGGATACTTTTGAAGGTAAAATTAATAATTGATTCACTATTAGTATCAAAAGGTATTGGTATCATTATTTATTGATGGTATGAAAATAAATGTGAATAATACATATTTATGATTAACATGTTTTAATTATTTAATATTCTTATTTATTTGATTGAGGTCCATAATTTTGGTTCATTTTTTTGAATAATTAAATATTTATAAATGGAAGGTATTGAAGAATTATTTATGTCCCATGGGAGATGATAAACACAAATGTGATTATTATTTAAACCAAGAATTTCTATGAAGATATTTATAATCATACGAAGAAGAATGTGAACATTGTGATAATATTCGGACCCAAGTATAGACTATTTTATTGTGAAGATAATGAAGAATCATCAAACATGTGGTATTTTTTTGAAAAATGTGATTCATAGAAGTGATGAATTTACTATGTATATTTTGATAGATTTTAATGATAATATAAAAACTATATTAAAATGTTAAATATATTTTTTCTAGGAGAGATAAAGTGAATTTAAATTATCAATGTTTATATATTTCTATTTTATGATTTTTGATGAGGAGGTGTCGTTACCATATTGGATATTTTCAGGAAATTGGTCGAGAAATGGTTCGACCTATGAAAACATACTTATTTGACAACAAACTAGGCTTTTCACATGCCTTATTTATGGGGGATCATTTAATATACACCATGGTGAAATGAATAAAACAGTATATAATGAAATCATGGATATTATTATAAAAGTAGTCGATTCATTATGTAAATCAGTTAGAAAATTTCTTATTGATAAAAATAACATTCTGATTGTGAAGGTAGTTTAGGTTTTCAGTATCGATGTGTTTAAATATTTGAAATTATCTTATAAAATTTTTAGGTTTAGGATTATTTTCTATAGTTTAAATTAATGTATACATTAATAATAAAAAATTTATATCTATAGATAAAATGATGAGGAAAAAAAGTGTTTCATTTTATCGTGACTGTTTTGATAAGGCAAAAAACCTTCACAGAGAATTATTTCTTATGTATGGAATATATTTGTAGTTATATGAGTTTAAAGTTATGTTCTACCATGTAGTGGAACATGATGTGTTTTCAGACAATAATCCATTATAAAAAAATGAGTGTATATTTTAGTAATACTTCTATATTTGATAATAATAAAAATATATTTTATTTCATATTGGATACAGAATGTTGTGATTTTCTTATACTACACGAAACACTCAGTTCATCAAGTGTGGTACGCAACTCCATGTTAGTTATTTTTTATAGTGTATTAAACACTTAATAAAAAAAATAAAAGGCCCTTGATAAATATTAATATTATGAATTAGATTTGGAAATGTTAGCAATGAATATGATAAATATAATTTTGAAAATATTTTTAAACATATATAATTAATACATTGGTCAACAATTAATTATAATTTATATAAAACACTTTTGAGAATAAAAGGATTTTTTTCTAATACCATTTTAATGCACAAAAGAAATTTTTATAGTAATAAATTAAATAAACCAATCATCAATGATTTTATTAATAAAATTTATAGATGGTATATTCAATATAATGCTTTTAATTCATTCGATGTGTTTTATAGACATGACAAATCCATTGTTTTCTCTAAAATTTGTTTATAAATAGCACATTGTAGCCTTTTTAATGTGCACTAATTTTAAAAATAATTTTTAATATTTTTTTTAAATTTATTTGAGAGAATAAATTTCATATTTTAGGAATAACATATTTTATTACATTACGTTAAATTTTAGTATTTTGTTGGAAAAAAATAATTTTTTTCAGAATAGTTAAAAAAAGTATTTTTTTAAATATCATATATTTTAATAAATTAAGTAATTAAAGGGACATAATATATTTCATATTATTTCAAGATACCTATATATTATTTCATAAAATTTTATCAAATTAACTATTTTTTTAATAGACATTATTGTATTTTTTATACAAGTGTTTATTTGGGTTTAAAGACTGGTTTTGATAAAAACTAATTATAAAACATAATGGTTATCATTTTTAATGAATAAAAATAATCCAAAATTTAAAAAAAACAAAATCTATATTAAATATTAATTTAATCATTATATTGGTTTTGTAAAATTATTATTATTTTTCATAGTGTTAATATAGAATTATATTTTTCTAAAAATATACTCTTAAAACCATCCAATGTCTCACCGTGTCTATTGGATTTAAAATGATACACAATTCTGCCTCATATGTAAATTAAAACTGAAAAAATGGATTAAATATTTGGATCCTTAAATATATATCTCATCTAAAAGGGTCAATATATATTTTTACCAATTTTATTAGTGAAAAATAATAAAATTAGTGAAAGTGATGAAGTTGAAAGATCAGTTTACGAAGTGAATAAACTATAAACACAAGGGTCCAAATTGAATATTAAAATTATATAACCCATTGTATTTACTTATATTTGTGATTTAACATCTATTATATTGTTTTTTTAATTAATCGATAGAACTAGTAGGGAATATGTGGTTGGAATCCACTCATTAATAAAAATTCAAGAGTACCACTCTACTCCCTTACAAAAGGCATACACTTGTCCTAAAATATTCACTCCTTTAAATGTTGTTTTATAGGCCATGGAATACCCAAATCTCTTATTCACTTCCCTAATCTCATCTTAGAGGCCATAGATTGTCCATAAATCATACCAAATAAGGTCTTTAGTGAAAATCAAATGCGTTTCCCGAATTGCATGTAACATTCTTCAATAAGAGTTTTTTGTATTATTTATTTTTAGATACTATTAAATTTTAAATATAAAATGAATATATAAAAACCTAAGTGTCTTAAATATATTAATTTTAGGTTATTTTATTGTTATAACCTATAACCAAACACACTTACATCAAATTTGTTATGAAATCATCCTCCGCGGGTATGGAGGACTACCACTATGCGAGATGATGTCATTTGTTCTATCAATATCAACATATCACTGTTAAGAATATTTATTGGAATACATTTTATATATTATATTTCAAAAATTTATAACACAATAATAAATCTAAAGTAGTTATTTCATATAGTCCCACTTTATATTCCTTTGCGTAAGAGATACAATAACATCACTCGTGTGCACAACATATTACTGTCTCATGACGAGATATGAAACATTTTTCACTAATATTTTCAATAGAAGGTAATAAGGGTAAATAAAATGAATATATAATATATACATAAAATTAATTTTAAATTAATGAAATTATATATTGAAATATAAGAAATCATCACATTCATACCATTTCACAAACTAAAATATATATAACATCATTCGTGGACATGTGAACTGATACCTCCACAAAATGATGTGATTAATTATAAATCAAAAAAATTATATATATAACTATATATAATTAAAAATAATTTTATTTATTATAATAATAATATTCATTAATGATAAATCATCACATACCTTTTTTCTATAATGACTATTGAAAAATTGAAATTTTATTAATACGTGTTTACAAACTAGAGTCTCTATACTAAAAACATTAGTTCAATTTTCATTACCATAATTAGTGATTGGTTTGACAATTATTATTAACATATAAATATTGTAATTATTTCATGAATTTTATTCTTAATATTTTCAAATAATGAACATTTGATCGTAGTCATCCTAACTATGTAGTTTTTGACAAGCAATCCAATGTAGTCAAAACATCATACTAAAAATAAAAATTAAAATAATTATATATGACTTTTTTATAAGTGAAATTTATGTAATAATAAAACAGAAATGTTTCACAATAATTTAAATTATTAATAAGAGGTTATTATTTAGGATGATAAATTAAAATCATGAATAATCAGACTCGATGTAAGAGTTTTTTTTCAACTATCATTAACTTATGTGAGATACATTCTATAATCACAACATTTTATTTTATCATGATGATTATACTACCCATGAATTAATTTTATTATTCGTATAAGTTAATTAATGGGTATTTATATATATGCATTTTAGGATCATCATTCCTTGAGTTTACTATTTCAATGTAACCAAATAAGTAATGGATTACCACCAAAATTTTTCTTCATTGGGACAAATGTGGTTTTATGCACCAATCACTGTATATGAGTTGAATATATACCCCATTTGAAATTTAAAATATCATCAATTAATTGATTAATTATTTTTTAGAATGAAATTTCAAAAGAATATTTCTTTTATTTTTAAAACAATTATGATTGTCTTTTAAAAAAAATTAAAGATACCTTGTTATCATCTTCTAAATACGGAATATTGTATCCTTATGATTGAAAGTTGAATGTTCATTATTACATTCAAGGAATGAATAATGTTTCCCATTGTTATTTATCTGAATATCACTTTGAATCTTAACGATATAATTTTTAATGATTTTATTTTTATTTTTTAAAATGAAAAGCGATATCAAATTTTTTATGTTTTAAAATGTGTATTTAAAAAATTAAAATTATATTTTTCATCAGGAATATTTTTAATGATATTTTAATCATATTTCTATTCATAAACATCAAAAATAATTTTTACTTATACTCCAATGTGGATCTTTTGTAATGATACCATCATCATTATTTTGTAGATAAATTAATTTTGATTCAAATGGATTGATATTAATAAGATTCTTTTCTTTGGGTTAACCTTGTTTTAATGAGATTGTTATGGAACATGTTTTGTTTCCATGAATTAATCTAGATATAAATATTTTTAAATGAAACCCACTTCCATTCTATTCGTAAATCATCTATAATTAGAATAAATGTTATTTCTTAGTGGTTATGATGAAATCAGTACTTTATTCAGGTTTTGGTTCTTGTACATTATAGAAACATAGGCATTCCTAATAGAACTGGGCAATCCTATTATAGCAGATACATGGATTGTATCATATAGAACATTGTGATCCTATTTTAGAATGAATTATGTGTGAGCCTAGATATCACTAAATTTCATTTTCTAATGAATATATTGGAATTTTACCAAATTGTAATTCCATTTAACATTGTTTTGAATGGGTTTAATGGATTTACGAATCTAATTTACTAGAAAAAAAATTTAATTTTGTGTTATGGGTTATAAGGTTTCTAATTATCTTAATTGATATAACATGGCTCATGAATATTGATTCCAATGGATGTTTATATTTCCATGTATTCATATTTAGTGTTCCAATTATTGATGGGTATGGTTTCTTTAACGATTCACTCATACACTATCATTATGTCATCATAATATTAATAACTTCTTTTCACATTCATGAAATTTAAATACGAATACATATGTATAACCTTTTTATGAATTTCATTTCAACCATCCAATGTTTCATTTTATATTTTTAAAAAAGAATGAGTATGAATGAATTATGTCATCATGATATTTTATATAGATGATGTTTATGACCTAATGTGAAATTATAAATGATGATTTTGATGAGAGAAGATGTTCAAAATTATGAACTAGTTTTTTATGAATACATGTTGATTTGAGTTGGCCCTAACTATTTAAAACTCTAAACAAAAATGTTTATTAGGTATGTAAGTGATATAATATTCCATTATTATATTTGTAGTATTGTTTGTTGAAAATTGGTTCTCATTATTTGGTATCAAAGCCATAAATGTAATTTTTATCAATTGCACATAATAATATAGAGTGAATTTTTAAGGCTAATATAGTTTATATTTGAATATTGTTTAATTAAATTTTATGATTTATATGTTTTCATGTGAGATTTTTTAAAGAGTTATGGATACTTTCGCTGGAATATAATCTTATGTATGATTCTAAATTTATAATACTATTAACTAAATTGAGGTTTTAGGAAAAAATATATTTAGGTAAATTAAGAAATTTCGGAAGACATTTTATTGGGATGGTTTTTTTTAAATCCAAATATAAACATGAATTTTTATTAATAGATGAAATATTTAATGATTTTTAATTTAAAAACATGAAAACCAATGGACGTGTGATAAAATATTTCATCTCGAAACGATGGGGGATATAAACCCATAACCCAAGGGAATTAAGGGTGTAGCGCCTACAAATATCCAATGTGATATACTGGATAACATGAATTTTATATTAATAAGAATTATGTTTATTTTTAAACAAAATTGGCATTTTTTTTCGAATATCAGTTGACTTTTCAAGGAAGAATAAATTCTAAAATACTTTTAAACAAATAGTTTTTATATTAGATAGAAATTGATTGGTGAATTTTATGTATTATAAATTTCTCAATTCTTTTTTTTTGAAAATTTCACTTTAATATGTATTTTTAATTATTCATGTATTCTGAAAATAATATTCCTATTTTGAAAATCATTTTAATTATAATTTGGGAATCCATGTATATTCTAACTAGAAAAACATCAGACTCAATAAAATATTAGTTTTTTATTGAAAATAAAAATGTGAATATTAAAATAAGAACCCCTTTATATTTTTCTATAATAGTAGTTACCTATTTATCATGTACATATTTGATAATATATACAAAAAGATATGCCATATAGCCCCATCATTGAACAAACTCTTATATGTTTAACTTTCATTGGTAGACTCTTTTCAAAATTTATTATTTATTGTTTATCTAATTACTATGATCCTTATTTTCTCCACTTGAATTGATCCCACTTCCACAAAATCATCATCTTCATTGTAAGAATAAATAATCATGTCATTCTACACTGTATTTTACTTTGCGTTCATTCAAAGATAGGATTAATCATTCATGTACTTTAGATCATTGACCTAAATCACTATCTATAATTATTGTAATTTTCCTCCATTCCCACTTTTGTAATGCTATTTGGAAACCTAGTTATGTATTTTTTTTCAGATGAACTTTTTCATAACTGTACCTGTTTTTATGATGATTTCTTATTAACCATTTTTCCTATGTTGGTTTATAAAAAATTATTTTCAATGATATATCCATCGATTACCGTTACTTTGGTAAAATTGTGAGAACATAATTAATTAAAAGGGAGATTATGTAATAACATGATATTTTAGATTTTCAAAATTACAATTTATAGATTAAAATATATCAAACATTTGGCCTACCTTGTGTTACATGCAACACATAGTTTAGCATGCAGTGCATGAAACCCTATGATTTTTATATTTGATAGTGTATTCAACCCACATAAGAAAATGTAAAAAACCATTGATATATATATATTAAAATTATAAAATAACCTTCCTAATTGTTTTTATAGATATGATTAAAATAATTATCAAAATATTCTTTAGATATGTATATATAATTAATTCTTGTCTGATATATTAAATATAAACTACAATTAAACCCCTTTTAAAAAAATTATAAAAAAACATTTCAATCCACAAAAAATTTGTTTATACCAAAAAAATATTACAATCACATTTATTGGATTATATTAATGAAATTTATATATAATATATTCAATATAATATGTATCATACATCCTATGAGTTTTTCTAGACATCAAAAATCGATTTTTGTAGAAAACTACATGAAAATCATTTTCGAATCCTTATTATGCCACACTAATTCTCCAACAGGTTTTTTACAACTTCATAATATATATTTTAAAAAATAAACATCATTTTAGGAATTTATTATAAATTTATTTTCTTTTGGTGAAATTTATTTATTTGTTTGGAAATTATTGAATATAAATAATAGTTAGAAATGATTTTGGTAAAAACTTATTCATTATAATAAATTAATTATTATAGAGTCATAATATGGTATTAATATGATTTATTGTTAAAAAAGAATATTTAGTTTTTTAAAATACAATTAATTACATTAAATTCATCTTTAAATATGTAATTAATTTATGTTTTTTTGGGTTTAATGGTGGGTTTTCTGGAACCGGTTTCAAAATTCTTAATTTTTCTCATTTTTATTAATTAAAAAACCCATAATTTGGAATGATTTAATTGAATGGAATATAACATAAATTATTAATTATTAGTTTTTTCCATAAAATTCTTATTATTATTCATATTCTTAATATAAAATCATTTGTTTTAATAAAATACAATACCCAAAATCTCAATGTCACGTCGATTCTATAGAATTAAAATTAAAGTAATATTTTATAAATTTGAGAATTAAATTTTTTAAAATTGATTCCATATTTTAAATGTTAATATTTTATAAAGTTTATTATTTTTAATGTAATTTTATGTAATGAAAATTGTGAAAACCATTAATATCAATCAAATTCATTAAGGTAAACCAACTAGTTCACAAAATGGATAAACATAAATATTAAAGAAAAAATGATCTTGAAACATGTAAATAAAACCTTTTATGTACATATTTAGTCTATATAACATCTTCTATATATGTTTTATCATTATTTCATTCACCCTAAATGGAACAAACCTGGGTGGAATTTACTCTTTCATAACATTATAAGAGTGCCACTTGCTTCCCTTATAAAAGGAATCCAGTTATCTTCCACTCTTCACTGCTAACATGAATTTTTTAATTATCAAAACCCATACAAAATAACCTATACAATTACAACCTATAATCATATTATCATTTAATTTTAAAAAAAACCACCCAAATCACGCCTTTGGTTAAAACCAAAAGGGGTTTTCTAAAGTATTGGAAACAGTCATCAACATGCATTTTTGTTTTATTTTATTCCCTTCCCCTTAAATGATTATAATATTATGATTATATGATGACCTAATTATCATAAATACATTAATTTATTGTTATTTTATGGTTAATATCTACACCCACACATAATTCCATCAAATGGGTTATTGAATTATTATTCTTGTTTTCGGTAGACTACAGCCTATTGAAACAATTTTCTTCATATATATATTATCGTTTATCATGGTTTGGAATACTGATTGAAATAATTAAAATAATGTATTTCTATTATATTTACATAATAATAATCCATCTATATAAATCATATCCAATAAAATGATTTTATATCTCATCATGTTATTGATCTGATAACATTTCTTGTGTGTGTGACAAACTGCCAACTTATGAAACGATGTGAAGTGATTTTCACTAGAGTAATACATGTAAGGTAATAAGGAACACTATAATGACTATTTATGATAAAATGAAAATAATTATGATATTAATGACATGATTATCATTTAGTAATTATAATATAGTTTTTTAATATTACCATTTCAGACACTGAAAAAGTGATAACATTGATTGTACCCATGTGGAATACCACCACCATGAAGCTATATGGTTCATTTTAAACCAATATGATTAAATATATGGATATATAATTATATATAATGTAATTTATTTTATTATTATAATTATTGGTAGATAAAATATTACTTACCTAAATTCTATAATGATAATTGGAAATTGGAAATTTTACTCATCCATAAGTACGTCATACTGTCACCTTGATCCTAAATGTTTTTCATATTTCATAACCATTATAATTGATTGGTTTATATATTTAATGTTTTAGTAAATATTATTATTATTCATGATGATTATTCATAATATTTTAAATAATGAACCTTTGGTCAATTTTTATCATACCATAGTATTTTTTTACAGAAAAGATGATATTGATCAAAATATAAAATATAGAACTTATTAATTAAATTATAATATATTATATAATTAATATTTGATAATGGAGAATAAAATTTTAACAGTTTCCAATTTTTTTAAATAATTTAAAAAATTTCATCATTTAGGAATATAAAAAACAAGTATGATGAATCAGAATCAAGGAATGGTTTTTTCTCCTATAACTATATTTCCATGAGTGACAAGCCGTATTCCCATATTAGTTTTTATATATAGTTTAGTTGAATTTATTTCATTAACATTATGCTTATTTTTTTATATTTACATATCCATTCGTGGGACTTTATTTTTTGGGGTTTACAGATTCAATGTTATAACAGCAATAAAGGATTTTTGGAATAATAATCCATCATTTAGACGAAATCCAATTTGTAATATAATGTTATCTTTTAAGGTGTATATATATCCACTTTGATATATAATATAATGAATATTTTTTATCGTGTTATTTTATGTTTCATTTTAATTTCTTCAACATGATTACATATTAATGTTACCAAAGTGGAAAATATTATATATTTGATTCTCATTGTTTATCATAATTATTTAATATTTTTCTTCCAAGAATAAATTATTCTGATACAAAAATCAATAAAATCATTAATATTAATCTATTATAGTTATTTATTACACTTTCTTGTAATACTAACATTTTCTATTATTTCATATCAAAAATTATTTTGAAATTGTGTCTATAAGAAACAAGAGTTCAATTTTTTCTTCAGTTGGAAATTTTTTTTCCTCTAAATCAATTGTTTAAAAAAATTCAAATTTTTAAACCCTGAAAAAATATCAATTAATTAATTCATTATTTTTTATAAAACAAATTCTTTCATTTTAAAAATAAAAATCATTTTTCCTTTTTCTAAAAATATTAAATGAACCTTCATGATGCCCTTAGAACAAAGATCATTATATAATTTGAAATGTGAAAATTTATTATTGTTTTTAAAAAAATATGGAATGTATTGATTTAAGAGGACTTTGTTATTTTCTGTTAATTAATTTTTGATATTTGAATTTAATATTCGAATGTGAAAATGATTATTATGTAAAAAATTATTTTTTTAAGAATGTTTTTTATTAATGTGTTTATAAGAGAGAAAACTACAGTTCTATTAATGAATGTTTTTTTATCATGGAAATCCACTACGAAGTGTAATTTATATAGAAAAAGATTAGATATCAAGAGAATACATTCTAAAAATATGTGTATAAAAAGAATAATATTGAAAATAAGAAATATTTGTTTAATGATCATAAAAAAATAAGATGTGTAGGAAATAAGAATGTATTGACACAAAATTTTTATATTATAGAATTCATGGACTGATTTATGATTTTATAGAGATAAAAAATATTTGATGAAAGATAATCAGTGCCCTCAAAAGTAAAATACAATAGTTCAAAATGCACAGTCAATGTTAAAATACTTATTCTTTTGTTAAGAGTCATCATGCTATATGTTATTTCATCACAATAAAATCATAAACTAATCCAATTTGATCCTGAAAATGCATTTTCTGTTGATTGTTTGACATTAGAAGATGTTGCGGCATTCTAATGACTGTTTACTCATTTTTATTAGTGAATCTTGTCAACTAGGTTTCACTTTATTTTTCTATTGTTGATGTTTGTGAAACAATTTATGAGATATGTAACATAAGTAATTAATAATTTATTATTTAATAATAATGTATATATGGAAGGAAAACATATATTAGTCATTGATTCAAACAGTATCCCACTCAAGTAAGAAACAACACCATGACTAGCAACATATTTATGTTTTCACTATACATATTGGTGGAATTTGAAGAAACATGAATATTTTGAATGAAAAACGGATGAAACTCATGCTTGCAAAATTACTCTAATTTTTTTGGAATACTATAAAATTGTCATGTAGACAAATTTGGTATATATTTAAAAATCCTGAAATTGATATCAAGTGAATTTCTAGATTTTTCGTCCACACTATGTGATCATAAAAATTTTAACTATTTTTATATTTATTTGGACTCTAAATATTTAGGAATATCCTCCCTTAATTAATATTTTTAATTTAGGTTATTTTTTTTCTTCTCTATGAATAAATAATAACTTTTGATAGATTTGTAATTGTTTTTTTATTATAAATATATTTATTTTAATATTTAAAAATGATCATTTTCTTTATAGTGATTGTGTTTTCTCATAGAAAAATGGAGGTTCTGTGAAATATTTCCAGAAATTTCATGTATTATTTTATAACATTGTATTTAGAATCATTAAATTCATCATTTTATGATGATTTAACAATATTATTTTTAATAATTTTCATATTTAATGTTCATTGAATATTTTAATTTTTATATTAAATATATGATTAATATGATTCTGAAATGGGGGATTTCTGTATTTTCTTATGTGTTGAATTTTGATGACTGAATGATTTTTTTGAGTCATGTTAATGTATTTATATTAATATTTTTATATATATTCCAATGTTTATATTTTTATTTGTGAATATATATATATATATATATATTTTATTTTTTTATCCATTATCATTTAGTGTATACCCCAAATGTGTCCTGATGTATTCTTAATAGAGAGATACTGGTTGTCAAGCCATGAAAAACATGTAGTTATAAATGTTCATTCAAAGGTGGTTGATCATTATACCTTAGCCACTGGATATAGTGTCCTTAAATTTCTATCATGAAAAATATATTACATAGATTATTATGAGAATTATAATCCACCTATTTTCCTAGGAGATCAACATTCCCAGGATGTAAAAGTGTTTTTTATTGATATGAAATTCACCATTCATGAAAAACATGAATCTATTAATTAGTCATAATCATTATTCCATATCAATTTTATGAGTTTGAAATTATTTAATTCACATGTAACACAAATTAAAATAATTCTATTTAAAGGTAAGGCTTTAATGAATTATTCATCCAACAATAGACTCATAAAATATATTTATATGGCAATGGATTTTTATTTCCTCGAGCAAGGCGATCAATCTATTATTTATTAATCTATTTTTTTCATTGAATTTTTTAATAATATATGAACTCCATAATTTTAAAATTCATTAAATGATTATTTTTTTAGAATATGAGTTCATTCATACCATGAGCTAAAAGTTTCCATTTTTCAAGTTATCTCATGTAGAGGTTGATAAGAAGTTTGTTAGGATTATTTATAGATAATAGAAGAAAACTTTTTGTAATTTAATTTTCCACATTAATAATTATTGAGAATTAAATTTCATTATATATATTGTAATTTTTCTGACTATTATCATATGTGTGGTTACATTATGTGGATGTCATATTTTTTCACATTGGGTTTACTTAGAATGATATCCCTTATATCCACACAGTTTTGTACGCCAGAAATTGGATTCCTTCATTTTTATTATATAGTTTTAATAAATATTTTCATTTAGTCATCAATAATGATTCATAAATAGGGCTTATTGAAAATGGATAAGATATAAATCTACCACATATCTTTACACTAGTGTTTATCCTACAGAAACTAATATTGATATAATAATTTTTTAAACTATCCATTATTGTATATTATATTCAAATTCACATATATAATCATTGGGTTATATTTTAGGATAATGTTTTTCATATTTTTTTCATTAAATGATTTATATTATTTTGGGATAAGACCTTATTGATGTACTCATGAATCATTTATTATGACACATGTAAACAAATTAGATTGTTGATTAATTATTCTCTAGGTGATGTGGGATTCTATATATTGAAATTCCAACATATTTTATCATCTTCTATACTTTTATTATTATTTGAACGAAAATTTTCATTCCATTTCATGTGGGTAATTGTATGTCATTAGTGGATTGTGGGATTTAAGGACTTTTAGTTAGGTGGATATTCTCCCCTGTATGTTTCCGTTACTTGTATAAATTAATATTTCCTTATAGAATGAGTGTTATAATGAACTACCATAGTTTATTTAGTTTTTATGGCATGACTGTACACTATAATTATATTTAAAATTTTCATATATGATCCCTTTCTAACGAATTCATATAGTAATTTTATGTATTCTTGTACAAGAAGAGACATGGATAAAGATGTATAGTGATCATTCATATTGAAAGTGATGTACGTTGTTCTAGAAAACAAATTCTATGGTAAATAAAAAACGTTATTATTTGTTATGTTTAATATTTTTTTAGTTTCATAGATATTTTTAAGGTGGGGTTCACGTGTTTCTCAGTTTTAATTTTTTAAACATTTATGATAATGTTAATCGTCATTGATTATTTGAAGACAATTTCAATGAAAGTATTTTTGGTGGAAAAGATGCAATGATGGGGGGATAACCAAACCCCATGTATCCTTATTATTTAACATAAATAATAATATTTATCTTTATCCGAATATTTTGAGAGGGATTTTATTTTTGGTGGGAGGGAATACAAAATACAAGTGTTTCAAATGTTTTAACATTGTTTTAGAAAAAAATGTTACATATTCATAAAAATAAATCAATACAATTTAGATTTTTTATATTATTGGGGAAAAAAATACAATCCTTAATATTAAACTATATATTCGTCCTTGGTGTGTAAAGTTCTATCCATACAGTTTTTACACGGTTTTGTTGTCCCCACATCAAGAATAAGATGATATCAAAGGATAATTAAATTAATATTTCCCTATCCACACCTAAATAATTATATGATTTAAGTCACCGATTTTCCACTCAGTAGACCCAAATAACATTGAAGAATCATTTCCATAATCAACTACATAAAATTTATTCCCTTCATAGAATTCTTTATGCATTGTTAGAGCTTATCTAATATAATGTAATCAAGATGTTATTATGTCCTCAAAATTATTACTAAAATTATATTTTTAGTTCGAATAATATTTTAGTGACCTTGGGGTTTATCATACATGAAACTACAATGGTTTTCTATTATAATAGGGTTCCATATTACCTTTTATGTATTTTTATTTTTTATTTTTGCAGTATCACAAAATTATTATTTAAATATATGGATTAATGTAGGTTAATATATGTTTATATAATAATAAATAAATTTTTTTTTGATTTTTCATTTATATTCCACGATTTCAATGTTTTAATGGTCGTATAATGGTTATGTACTTATTCATTATATGAAATATTATATTTAATTAATGTGATCTATTTCCTAAAAAAAAGTGTGTCCATTTTTAATTATAACATCATTTTCATGTTACTAAATATACCTACTATTATTATAAATTTCTTTGTGTCACATTAAAAAAAATCACCAATTCAATTACAAGGATTTTGTTCAATAATTTACTTAATAAATTTACATTAATATTGTCAGTGTCCATGAATTTACTATGGTTTCTACTATTTATCCAGATCATTTGAGATTCCATGATTAAAATTATTTGGCTTTGTTGTCAAGGATGGTTTTTTAACATGGATTTCAAAATTTATTTAAAAAATTATGAATTGTAACCATATAAAATGGTAACGTAATGTTAAATGAAAATATAATTGTGTGCCTCTAATTTTTTAATAAAATACATTAGTGAAAATAATTTTGTGTAATTGGTAAATTTTTTCTAAAACATGGATAATATTTTGTATTACATTTCATTATAATAATATATAAATTCTGGTATATGGTTTTTTATATGATAATGTGTTTTAATTTTATTTCACACCAATATTTTATGAATCTTCATTTTTTTCTCAAATCCATTTCATGTAGTTGTAAAAAATTTGAACTTAATTGGAATGTCCCTCGGTGAGCACTATATATGATTATGATCAGTAAACATTATTGGATCCTTGGGATAGGATAGTGTACCACAAAAGTTGTTTAACATTTGGTTAGGATATATTAATAATAAACAAAATGTTACGATATGGATTGCCATATGTTCCAATTAGATGGATTAGTTATTTGTTTTTTTTCTAGACTCCGTGAGGGATCCTATGTGGTCCCAGAGTATTATTTCATTATTATCATATAATGACTTTTTCCAACATTTCAATAATATCATACTTATGTTTATTTTTTTTTCTCCTTCATTACTTTTTGGATGTTTATTATAATTTAAATTTTTTAGCATTAGAGTTTCAATTTAAATTAAAACAGGAAAAACAATCATCTCCAATATTTAAAAAAACCCCCAAAAATTAGCCTATTAGATATATTTTTACCAAATGGGTCTTCATTAATGTAAGTGTAAATAATTTATAATGATTCAACAAGTAAAGGTGTTATATCCCCTAATTTATTGTTTTGGATTTTTTTGTACAATCTAAAGTATTTGATAAAAAATAGATAATTATGTCATTTTTTGACATGTTTACAACAAAAAGAAGACCGGTTTCGTCATAGATCAAAATACCATAAATAATATGGTTACATTATTCCATAATTGATAATGGAGACATTCTGATTGATGTTCAGGAATCATGCTATGGGAAAATATCAATGGCCACATGCTATACTACTTATTAAGGGATCCATTGTTGTCATTATAAATGATGAACCTTGGTTCATGGGGGATATTTTGTTGATTACATGACAACACTAGGGAGAGAACTCTACCTTAGTTATATAATGGTTTTCGTTTCATCATTCATCATGACTTTAATGATTCTGAAATTTTTGTTGGGGAAAGAGTTATGGGTAAATAAGAGGTGTATAAGAGGGGACATTCATGTGGCTGGGATATACAAAATTTCCCAATTAATAAATTAGTTATCACTTATGATAAATATATTTACAAGATCTTTTTAAGGCTATATAATAGCTCTTTGTAATTGTGAACTACTGATAGACTACCTTCCCTCACATTAGAACCATGGTTTCCCCTTCTTCACCATATTTCCCTTATCATACATCACAACTCCACAACCTTGTACAATCTTTGTCCCATTCCAATGAAGCAATTTCCATGGCGTCCTTCCATGAACCATGGTTGTTCCTTAGATAGAAATTAATCATAGTATATGTACCCCTTTAATTTCGGGGGCATTCTTCTTTACCCACATTATACTTTATTGGGTTTATTTCACTGTTGTGGTGGTCTATAGTGCGTCTAAATTTCATAACTTTCATCCTCATGCCACAAAGACATCTTGGAATCCTATCCACAATTAATTAACTAGTAATAATATTTATTATTTTACTTCTACTTAGTTGGAATCCCTTTATATGTTCATTTTATGAATCTTGTGGAAGATAAAGTGTGTTCATATTTCAATTGATGTGAATGATGGTTGATTAATAGATGACTTGAATGAAAACAACATTGGCCTTGATAATCATGATATAGGTGGTTATTTTACATTTTCATCTTTTTATAGTGTTTAAATGTTATTATGTTTGTGGTTGTGTACCAATAAAAGAAATTGTTCCATAATGGTTCATGAGTAGAAGTGGTATTTCATGATAATGGCGTTGTGAATTTTTTGTGGCACCAAACGGTGATCATGGTGTTCCATACCCTTACTTTCTATGAAATATATTGTTTTTGTGTCACATAGACATTGTAATTATTCTATATGAACAACTATATTTTGATAAGGGCTTGTGTTTTGAGTAATGTGTTTTGTCATAATTAAATGTGGGTATGGATACCATAGAGAGGGAATGATTCAGTAGATGTTAACTAAAAAAATGGATACCAAACATCCATAAAGTAAGGTGTGGACCTCTATAAAAATTGAATGTCATAGTGTCTCATTTGAATATTCAATTCTCAAATTCCATTAATCATGGGAAATTGGTGATTAAATGGATAAGAGGGGTAGTAATTAACCTTATGAAACGTATTGTGTTTTACTAAAAACTATGTACTAGTTGGGGGGAACTAATTAAAATGGTGGAACATGTATAATTATTATCATAACCACCATCTAGGTGGGTTTGAGAATTGTTACCATATTTATTGTCCATGACATATTGACGTCCTTACTATTAATGAACATAATTAGATGGGGTGAGTATTCTTGATGAAATGGTTAGGGCATGATGACTCAAAACATGTATGGGTATATGTTATTGTGAATTAATATAGGTCTTGACATAAACTGTAATATCAATAGAACTTATGTTAATGAAATATTTTTGTTTTCCTATAGAGTATTGTATGCACACCCTATAGTGGAATTTTGGTGCACATGCAGATTTCAATGTAAGAGATATGGAGAAGGTCAAACCAGCTATGGTGGATTGTTGAACACTGTAGAATGGTGTTGGGGAGGTCTATGATAAAATATTGTTGTGTTTGTGATGTTTTTCATTTATTTATTATTTTCTTATTATCTAATGCTTATATAATTGACATTTATACCACATTGTGGTATAATTATATTATTTACATGTATTCCATGTATTAATTTAGTTATTTACTATCATTATTAATTTTTTTGTTATTAATTTTTATTATCCACCTCGTTGAACTGATACATAGGTTATGGAATCCCCATTTTTATATGAAGAACCTCACTACTACCTGAAAAAATCATGTAAACAAATAGGAAAAAAATGAGTACATGTGAAATTAAGAAAAAAATTGGGAGCTACGAGACAATGTGTTAAAGAATTATATTAGTGCATTAGGATATTTACTAAATTTATTTTCACATTCCATTAGACGAGATCAGATTTAAAATAGTACCTATGGTTGGGAATCTAGTCTGTTAACTATTTCCTTACCAAGTTAACATTTTATGATAGACCACTAAGTTTCTAAAAAATTGGAATTTATCATTTCTATAACAGTTGATTAAAATCACCCTTTGTGACTCAGGTGATGATGAGATGTATTTTATGAGATTTACTGTAAGTTCATGCATCATTATTAGGAACATATTTTCATAAACTATATATATACCTATTATTATGATTCATAGTAGTTTTTAATGAATTTCCATGAATTATACTATTTGTTTGGGATAATTTCATTTTTTGGTTTATATATTTTTATTATGTTATTTTATGTATCTTAAATAATTCTTATTATTATAATAGTGTAAGAGAATTTTTTGTTATATATATATGATGATAGTGACTAAAATGTAGGGATGGAGATAAGGATTACTTTTAGGAGGGGTATAACATGGGTTGACTATAGAGTATTAGGAGAAACATTTGATATCGCATAGAATATTTAGGATATGTTTTGTTACTAATGTTATTAATGATGTTGATATTAAACCTTATATTTGTTTTATGGGACCATAGTTTGAGGAATCTTTGGATATACCTGTTCTGTAACCAGTTGTAAAAGAGGATACTCACTAACACACTCGTATTCTGTAACAAAGAAACCAGATGGCATAGCTCATTTATTCACCACACATTTAGATTTTTCATGTTATTTATGTTGTTTATCATATGAATATGAAAACCCCTTATTTAAATATGATGCTTATGCATCCTCCAGATATCTAATTTATTGTTGGGGCACATGAGGACAAGTATTAATTGGACTTAGTCGATATTTTTTGAGATTTTCTACACATCCAATGAAGGTAGAGTGATTTTTTTGACCACTATATTCAATAGTCCTTTTATGATATGGTTGATAACCTAGAGTAAGGATATGTTGTTAGAAGATCTTATTTTGAGATCATTTAAGGTTATGTTTTTAGGACAATACAGTCTGGACATGTTGACTTTGGAATATTCCCATGAATTTATCGTGTCACTTTAGGGTATTATGAATGTATTTTCCTACATAGATAATTTTATAGTGTTATGAAAATTTAATCATTAGTTGGACAGAAACAAAGAAAATAGGGACAATAATTTTAGATAATACTTATATCGGATCATATAATTCATTCTAAAGAATTTTTTTAGACAACATTCTTGTTGGGTCTTTTGGAGTCCCTAAAGTTTGAGAAGGTTTTAGAGGAAGATTGAGCATTATGTTTACATGTAACCCAGGTTGGGCCATCGATTGAGCTTTCTGTTACTACTATAAGAGTATCCTAAGATAGTAGGTTGTGGAAAGCATACCTGGAGCATCATAGTGGTATAAATTCATTCCATATTAGGAATTATTATATATCATACATGGGAAACATGATAGAAAAATACATTATAAGTGTCAATTATACCAATGATTGTCAGAATCTAGGGGTGGTATAACACTAGATTGGAAATACATGTCATATTCGATGTTTTTTCAAAATGTTATCTCCTAGGGTACTTCGTGGATAGGACAAGGTGGAATTAGAGGACCCTAGTAGAGGATACATACATCCCAAATGATGTAGACTAAGGGAAATGGTTTTAATGTCAATATATGATTGGTATATGTTATGGATCAGGTTCTTATAGATGGTAGAAAGGTTTTGTCTACCGTTATTGGTAAATTTCTTGTCACGTCCCACTTATGTACATATTTTTTATATTATGGATTCTGATTCATTTATTTTTATACATTTAGTTTCTTTACATGAGCTTATATTTAATTTATATTTTTTGTGGGCCTCTCTTGAATCACATTTGAGAATAAAAGTGCATCATATCAAATGATTCACATATTGTCATGTAGTTTTAACTGTTTATAGAAACATGTGGGATTTTATTATATTGCAGATTGAGAACATTGATGTTAATATAGAAATGGGGGTTTTAAATACATAATGGGATAAAATGGTTCTTTTTAAAATATCAATATCGTTTATTTTTTCATTTGGAGAGATGTTTTGATTATTGGTGAATGGTTAATATGAGATATTAGATTTAGATTATAATTAAGTAATCTTAGGATGATTAAAAATTAGTTGGATGGTTTGGATATTTTACAACGATCATTGGAATCCCCCTCATATTTTTAGAGAATTATGGATCCCTATTAAGACATCATTCTAAAACTAATTAATTATCTACTTCCTGATAATGTTTTCAAATTTGTGAGAGAACCCATATTAGGTGAGCATCCCATTTTGATACACTATATCATATAAAACCAATAAGTATGAATGAGTTAATGGTATATTTAGATGAATTGGATTTTTATGGATTTAGTTGGAAATGTACTTCAAAATGGGGTTAACATATGCAGTTCCCCTATAATGAATATTTTAGACATCATTTTTACATCACTTATTAGAAGCACAACTAGGGGAAGTTGAAGAAATAATATCCTTTTATGTTGTTCTATTTTCTTTTCTATATTCTACGGGGAGTTTTATTGGTCGTTAATATGTATTTTTGAACAATATATCACTAGTAATGACTCTGAGATGTGAAAATTTAGAGGACAATGTTTTATAAAATATATGTTTTCTATGGGGACATTTTAATGTTGTTTAGGAGGGAAAAATTGGAAGATGTGTTCAAGGACATGATGAACAAGATCTTCCAAAAATACATGGAATGGTTTTTGATTGTGATATTTGAAAACATCTTTATCCTGAAATCTATGATTGACTACCATGCTAGCATCCTAGAGATAGTAATTAGTAATCTATGAAAACATATTCATTATGAAATGATTGTAAAATATGTCAACTTGTATCAAGAGGATAAATTAAAAGGTCAAGTTGTGTCTGATATTGTTATATTTGTATAACCACTGAAATATTTTGTATTAATGTCTTAGAAATGTCTCCAATATGTTTTTAGATTATGATATATTATTATTAGTTCGATATTATATATTGGTTATCTGGGAAGTATCATTCATATTAGTATCTATGATAGAGCTAAATATGAATGCTATGATGTTAGAGTAGTAAAATTAGTTTGAAGAGTAATTTTTTGAGCTAGAGAAAAGTGTAATGATGTCTCTATTGTAAGCCCTTTGTGATATTGGTATTGGTTATGTAGTATATTGTGATGAATAAGGTGGGGTTTTTGGAGTGGTATTGGTGTAGAGAGTTAAGGTTGTAGATTATGGGTTGGTTCTATGATATAATTTTTTTGATACACTACCTATTATATGAGATATGTTTTTTTATCAAACCATAAGATCATTTAATATAGCTTCAAACGATGGTATCGTTATCCAAATAAAATGATTGGATTTGAGTATCTATATTAGTTTAATTTTGAGATTGATTATACACATGAGAAGAGAGATGTTATTGAGATTTATCTTATCCATATATTTCAGGTTGAATAAGAAGATCAGGAGGGTCCCTTTGAGTAGAAGTGTTTGTTGATTATCCTTTCACCTTTGTGGGGGATGGAATCTTAGATTGACTATAGATTAGTGAATATTACTTCATATTTTCTCATGTACTCAATATTTTAATAGCTATATACTAGATTAGAATCTGAATCGGAGTGCGCTATCATGAGATGCAACTGGATAAGGGTGACTCGATACCTAGATGGTTAATGAACGTCAATGATATGATCATGGTACATAAGATATTGGTAGTATTATATTCTAGTAATGTGGATTTGATGGAAAATTACAACAATTATATATGGGTACTACATCCATATGTGACCAAGACGTATCACATGTTCTAATAGTAGTTCTGGTGGTTGGATAGAAAGAAGGATATTACTAGTTTTTTATCTCAATTCCTCAACTAGAAGTGTGTGACTGAAAAGCATTACTGAACTATGTTTTATTTAGAGATATCAATTCCAATATGTAATTGATAATATTTCTTGATGTAATTTCTGGTGTAGTTAATTAACACTCCAATGAGTAGTGATACAGTTTGGGGGGTTGACTATCAGTTAATGAAAGTTGTGAACTTTTTACCAATCAGGGAGACAGACTTCCTGAATGAGATAGGAAAGATATATAACCAAGAGCTATGAGTAGAGTTATCCTCATCATTATATTATACATAAGAATTTAAATTACATTATATATTTGGATGCTATCATATGATTCCATGTGGACATAGTGAACATTGATTATTGTATACAATAAATATACAAACTGAAAATACATTTGAAATATAAGTCTATTTTCTGATATGAATTGATATTGCATTCATAAAATTAGAGGAGTGTTAGAAGATCTCTAATCCATGGATGTGTTTTTGTATTATAATAGTTTATAGATATTAGTTTATATGGTAGATAATGAAGATCTATTTATAAAGTGTTTTGATTACATATCTATTCTAATGAGGTTGTCGGGGTGGCAATTATGATACCATCATGGATCAATAGACCTTTTATGGAGTAAAACATATTTATAATATTTTTATATCCCCATTGTAGAAAAAAATCTTCTACTAATTTTATTATAGGATTAAACTACAATTTTCTATGGGTGATAATGTTTTATTGTGGTTGACTACTCACTTGGGGGAAAAAGGCAAAGGAAGGAAGGAATGATATTATCCTTTTTTGTTGGAAATTTTGAGATATTAGGAAATGTGGTTATAATAACATACAATCTATAAAATACTCTAATTTTTTAATGTATTCATCATGAGTTATATTTTTTGAAATACTAAACGTACATGATAGATCACACAAATATTATAGATTGTTATTACATTATATGGGATATAGATACATCAAATATGTATTTTCTGATTAGGATTATATGCTGATGTGAGATTGTATTCCTTGGGATGAAATTACAATGTGTTCGGATTTGTTGGATGCATGGTTAGATCCATATTGAGACTTGGATTGTGAAGATAAAATTCAACCTCAGCGGCCTCTGTAGTGTGAGTAAGAACCCTATAAGGGATCTATTAGATGAAAAGAATTTTTTGTGTGAAAAATTGAAACTCCATGAAATTAGTATGGCCAATAATGGTCTCTTTTCACATTTTTCAGCATGGTCCATTATTGGTAATGATTGAGTCTCTAGGATGTTGTAGGGAGGATATATTTTCTTTGGGTAGGTTCACTTGAAAAAAATGGTTTCACCATAGAACATAAGAGTAAACCAAGATGGGCTATTCTGCAGAATAACTATAAAGGGACGTGTCAGAGAGGATGTTCAACAGATGGGATGCACCATATACCCTAATGCCTTGTTATAGCCTTGATTTCATTGGATCTGTTCTAATGTCTTCACCGTGGATCATGGGTTTAATGAGGATATAACATAAAATCATATACCATGCCACATGGATCACTTAGAGTCCATTATAGAAGGCTTGGGGGCATCGGTCTTATAATCTTTAGGGCATTATGGATTTTATTTTGGGAATAATTTTTAGAGAATCTTTATGGGTATTTCGATGGGAAAATAATGATTAAGGGATATATTGAACATCTATATTAATACTTATGTTATACCATCATTTCATCATCATTATTAGTACTACTGAAGTCTAAAAATATTATCCATGTAATAGTTCAAACCTCCTTTGCCGTTATCCCTCCATTTGGAACCCCAGTATCCCCATCAACACAATAGTGTCCATTTATTCATATTAATCCTTTCAACCATATCTGAACCCAAAAACAATGGTGAATCAATTAAACATATCTCAAATACCTAATGTCTTTCCAATTTTTTGTTTTTTGGTTAATTTATTTCTGAAACTAGTAAAACCTAATTACTCTTGCAATAATTTCATCTCGCCAACAATATTTTTGAATTATTATTATTTGAAAACAAAAACTATGTTGAAAAATTCAAATTTTTAAATAAATAAATCTACCACTTGCATAAATTAAAAATTAATACTCCAATTTATATTAACTATGTAACCAAACATAAAATTTCAATAATTTTGTTTTTAAAATGATATGAAATAGTTTTCATGAAAAATAAAATATTAAAAAATAAAAAACCAATATTAAAATAACATAAAAATATATATTACAAATTTAAAAATGATTAACCTATGAATACAAAATAAAATAATTTTCTTAATAGTGCAATTTATATTTATTTACTCTCGTACACTTAGAATGCAGCAAGGACACGTATTCTATTAAATAGAATAATATTAATTTAAAAAATTAATAATTATAAAAAATTTATTCCTATTGATAAGATATTTTATATTAAAATTTTACTTTATATAGAAATCAAAAAATAAATAATTTTAAATTTATATTATTTTATAGAAGAAAATTTTTGGAATGCACTGACATAATCATACCAAATAAAACACAAATGATATACCATCTCATATATCATTATAATGATTTTTTAATTATTACAATTTAATAAAATGAAAATCCTACTCTATTTAACATTGGAAAACGTTTTAACATCATTAAACATGTTCAAATTCTTAAAATTAATAAATTGAAAACTGTCTTAATGTATTATTCACAATACATAATATTTCATATTTTAAAACATAGAAATGTATTTCATTAAAAATAAGTTTCCAAAAAATATATTAGATGTATTTTTATTTAACAAAATCAACTTTTTTAATGATAATTAAATTAAAAAAATTAATGTAAAAAAATATATTTTATGATCGTGACAAATCACATACTCATAAATTATAACGAATAACTACTGGATAAATACATTTGATATAAAGAAAAACAATTTTATCAAAAAATACAGAGAACAGTGATAAAAAATCAAGTGAAAATTTAGTGTCAACATTTAATGTGTTTTAATTAAAATAATACACAAAAAAATTAATGCATTAAAAACAGTTTTTCATATGAAAATGTTTTTATAAAATTTAAATAGATATCCATGATAAATTTCATCAATTTCCCAAATTTTCCTTTTGTGATTAGAAATAGTGCAATGAATTTCCAGAAATGTTATATTCTAATCGAAATAAAAAAAAATTGTACATTTAAAAATAATGAAATCATCATCAACAGAAAATAACTTATTCAAATAAGTACATTGTTATAAATCCTTAAATTATAACAAATTTGAGATATAAATAGATATAAAATAATAAAACATATATATTCGACAATAATGACAGTGTGAAAAATAAAATCTATTCCAAAATTAATAAATATTTAATAAAAAATATTTCATAATATATAATTATTTAATCATAATATCATAGGAATAATAATTACCCTAAAAAGGAGGAAAATAAATAAAAAACCATGTATAAAAATTTTTATTTATTTATTCCATCAATATAATGTTAACCTACATCCTATTGAACAATCCATCCTAATTTGAATCATGTAATACTTATAAATACATACTCAGTAAGGGTAAATTAAAATAATAATAACCATGTAGTAAAAATAAAATATAAATTAAAACATATATAACCATTGAAATTAATAAATTTTATATAAATTATAAGACTTTCCCCCTAATGAAATTTTTAGATATCTTATTGGAACTTTTACTAAACCATCCATCCATGAGGAAATGTTCCAAAAAAATCCCTTTTCATTCCAAATAATTCAATAATATTTCATTAAAATCAATTAATGAATATTTGTGTTATTTATGTAATTTTTTGAGTGAATTTCATTTATCCATGATATATAAAATTTCATTAAAAACACATTTCATTGTTGTTTTAAAAAAACTTTTCATTTGAAATGTATTTATTATACAATAAAACACACTTTCTATAAAAATTAATTATCATGATATTAATTAAATAATTATGTAGTGAAATTATTAAAAAATTAATTTATAAAAGTTATATCATAAAATTAGATATTGATTTTAATTCATTTCATAATTATTTTATAAAAAAATAGAGAAAATATTAAATAAAATAGTGTCACAATGAAAAAAATTGAATACTATGGAAAATAAACAACTATTAACTATATTTTAGGTTTGTGTACATGATAATTAAATAAATGGATATAGCTGAATAGAACTAGTTGAAAAATACTCTTCCAAGGGATAATTGAATAAAAACCTTTAAAATAATCTAACTATAATAATGGATATACTAAAAACAAAAAATTGTTTTAATATATTCTCTTTAATCATTTTTTATAAATGAAATTATAAATAAATAGTTTCCAAAAATAATATTGGTAAACATGGAATTCATTTTTAAAATTAATAATAAATAACAGTTTCTTAAATAAATGATTCAATTGATAATTACTATGACACTAACCCAAAAAATTAATAAATAATTAATAATTAAATTTTTGTGATTTAGGTTTTGATTAACATAAATTCTTAAAATGTCTCATAATTAATTAATACAATATTTTCAAGTAGACAATTCATTCTTCCAGATTTGTGAATGCTAATATGTACTTTCTATTTTGTACATGAGATGCTAATGGGAATAAGTATAAATCCATTGGATTCGAAAATAAAAACTACTGTATAATAGTATTTCATTATACACTAATAATATTTAGATAATATATTATTAATGATTTACACAATGATTCTAGATAACATTATCTATTTGTTATTCTAAAATATATTGTTTATAGAGACACGTATATTTAATTACTTATTTTGTTTTCCTAGATAAACCATTAACTCAAATTAGACCACTATGAAACCTCATTTATTCTTCCAAATCAATTGAGGATACTGTAAACCCAATTTTATAGGATGTATGAATTTGGATGTTTCATATAATTTATTTAATATGGCTAATTTAAATATTATTCAAAACACATATTTTATATTCCTTTTAAATTTCATAATTTTCATAAAATTGTTAATATCCAAAAATGTTTGTTAGGTAATATTATGATATATTTTCAATTTCATTTCCGATAAGTTAATACACTATCATTTTGGAAGGAGAATTCAGAAGATTACTTTGAATATTATTTTTTATTTTGATATATATATGATGAACCTAGAGTATAAACGTCAAGATATTTTATCTCGATGGTGTGTTTCAAATATTCTAATCCCTAAAGTGTTGTATTATATATCAATTTAATGAAGGCAATGCTTTCATTTTTTATTTAATATATTTATTACAATGGATATGTCTTATAAATTATTTTTCATTATTATCTCATTATATTGGTAGTGACTTATAAAATTATTGCAGTGTGATGATTCTATTAGATGATACAAGATATAGCTAAATTCATTTGGCATATGATATCAAAAATGTCATGAAACCTGTCACATCATGATGAATTTATGTTTCTGTTATGTTTATATATATTTCATGATATCATATATAGTTGATTATACAGATTTTGTCAATAAATGAATCACTACAAGATCATGGTATGTTAACATGTGTCCCATAATATAGGTGGTGTATAACATGAAAAATGAATAACAACACTGGATTTTCTCCTTGATGATCACATCGATGAATAATTATTATATTAATAGTTATTCATACAATATCCTAGAACTTGAATTTTGTTTCATAATAGATCATCTACATTGGAAGAATTGTTATATGATAATAGATTATTATATGATTTATTCTTTTACAAAACATATAGGTTTCATTTCTAAAATATCACTTGAACTCAATAACAGTATAAAAGCCATTTATTTGGTATCATTACTTTAAAAATTATGGAAATAAAATTCCATAATATTTGTACAGGAATAATTAATCATTTATACAAGTAAATAATATATATAATGTTGGGAATCCAATTGGACATGGTGTACTAAAATTTATGTATCCACTATTAACAACATTAAGTAAAACAATTTTAAATATTAATGTAATTTTATATAAAAAATATAAATTACCTTGAGTGATATTTGTGGAATGAAAAAATACAGTAATAATAGGTAATATATTTGAGACTATGAGTTGTTTTTGGATATTTTTATATCATGGTTATTTTTTTATACCCAAGATTGTGTTTTTGGAATTTAAATTTCAAGAATATTCATGGAAAAATTAGTATTCATTCTAAAGAACAATAATTTAGAAATACTGATGGGATACGATTAATTTTATGAATTGTTTTTCAATCCATAGTTAATATAAAAAATAACATAAAATAAGGGATTTAATGTGATTTTAAGTACATTGATAAACTTAATTCTATAAGATATGATTTAATTTTTATGTAATGAACCTTATTTTTTAATTGAATTTAATCATAATTGGAATGAAAGACACATATGTTCATTTTTCTTGTGAATCAACCAAATGTCATTTAGAGTCATTCAGAGTAACTGGAATGAAATAAAAATGATTCATGAATATATCATTATAAAAATATATAGATTCATAAAAGTAAATTCGTCATGTATTAAACATTTCAATCAATAATGTTTTCTTTTTAGCTTTTTCATATGAGTCGTTCTAGAGTTCAAATGTTGAAATTTTAAAAATGTACAAGATTCATGGATTTTAATAAACTTTATATAATTCCAATAATGGGAATTTTACTTATATATTAATAATATTATCTTGAAAAGATTTTTCTCTTTGTTAATGAATATATTACTATGTCACCCACTAATTATACATTAAATTCAATTTAATTTTACAAGGATCATTTTTATTATGAATTTCATATATTGCATCAATAAGTATCATTTAAATTCCATAAGGTTTATTTGAAATGAATAATTCAAAACAATTATCAAAGGTGGCCCACTATAAGAACAATGGTTAACAAGTATGAGAATTTTTGGACATCAAAAGTTTCATTTCCTTATATCATAGGAGGTATTTCTATAAAAATATAGTATAATAGGTAATTACATTTTGGATATAAAAAATTATGACAAATAATTTTTTGAAATTAATAAGAATTTGTTATCAAAAGAAACTTGTATTTCCATTGATTGTCCACATTGACTAAAATATCAAAATGTGTTTTTTATTAAATGGAATGGGAAAGATAGTCTTCACCATTGTTGGCCCCAAAATATTGCACGAATGGAAGGGAGGGAAAAGAAGGTCGGCACGCTGCCTCGTGAAGCACCGACGCGAAGCAGCCCGAGCATCGCGGTCTCGCGAAGCTCCAGAGGCGGTAACTCTCCGCGAACGACTTTGACGTTCGCGAGTGCTCCGCGAAGCTCCGGAGGCGGTAACTCTCTACGAACGAGTTTGACGTTCACGAGCGTTCCGTGAAGCTCCGGAGGCGGTACCTCTCCGCGAAGGACTTTGACGTTCACGAGCACGCCGCGAAGCACCTGAGGCGGTGCGCGAGTTCTTCTTCGCGGCGCCCCTTGCCTATAAATATTGGGCTCCCCCTAAGTCCCGGGGATGGACAATTCGATCTTTCGGCTTCTCCTCTCCCAAATCGCAAATCACCCTTATCCCCCGGGAATCATGAGCTCCGCGAGGTACTTCTACTTCGTGTGACACCTTTGATTTGTCTCATTTTGAGCCCCTCTTTTGAGTGGGATGCCCTTCGTGAAGCTCAAGGGCATTTGCGAGGGAAGGGGATTCCCAAGGGAACCTGGGCAGCCGCGGAGCGTTTATGCTTCACGAAACACCCAACCTGTACTAGTGATCCCTATGCTATAGCAGGATCGCTACACATCACGAAGCACACCGCTTCGCAGCACCCTGCTTCGTGAGGCACCTCTTCTTCGTGAGGCAGTGCTCTGCGAATACTGTTCCACTTCGCGGAGCACCCTCCACTCACACCTATTCCCCATTCTAAGGCTAAGGCACTCCACTTCGTGAAGAAAACTCTTTTTCTTAGCAAATCTGATTCCCGTGTGATCCTCCAAGTATGCACGATGTGATTTCAATGTCCCACGGACAATACCACTCGTAGCGTTGCTTCGTCTAATGCTTCTTCATATAGTAACGCTAACGGCTATTGCTTCTTCACATAGCCACGCTAACGTGGACCCCTCGATGGTTCGCTCCACAACCCCCATTGACCACGGCCTTACTGGTACCTTCCCTCCCCCAAGGAGAAAAGGGTACCCGTTATGTATGTCCTAAGGGTGTGGAGTGAACCCGCCTCGTCCGAGCTGCAGGACGTCAAACTGCCAAGCACCATGTCCTCAACAGATGACATTAAACTGTGACCCGACCTCATGCCTCGCATGAAGGGTCCCCCCATATCGATCATTTTTTACGACACTCGTCTCCATGGGAGTGGAATCACTCATCCACAAGGGATGATATCCTCTTTATTGGAGCGGTGTATGTTCTCAGGATAAGGGCGACCCTAGTTCCCCAATGGATGGTTGCACCCCTACATCTCTGTACTTCCCAAGTACCAAGGTCAGTGGAGGGAATGATAAGGAACGAGCCACCTCCCATCATTGGTCCCAAATACCTCTTTCGATGCGCTCTGTCTCACTTAGGGCCTCCATCCTAGAGGAAGTCCCAGCACTAATGGTCCGCCTAATGTGTAAGACCCTCTTCGCTTCTCACGAACGCACCCTTCACGACATGATCATCAGGTCCTTGCTGTCTCTTGTTTCTCACACCGAGCATGACTCATGTGGACTTAGAGTTGGCATTGTCCATGACAATACCTTGTCCACCATGACATTAATCTGCATGCCCTCGTCCAGCATGACGTTAAACTGCATACCCTCGTCCAGCATGAGGTTAAACTACATGCCCTCGTCCAGAATGATGTTAAAATGCATGCCCTCGTCCAGCATGATGTTAAACTGTATTTCCCCGTCCGTCATGACATTAAAATAAACACCCATTTGAACTATGAGGTCTTTGATCAATGTCAAGGCATGGAACGTAGGAAGCCTCCACGAGGTTCAAGCCCACCCGTCATCCAATTCACGTCGAGTTCTACCTTCATCCAGCATGATGTTAAACTACATTCCACTTTGACGGCAAGCTGTTGTCACCACCCGAACTATAAGGACTTTGATCCATGTAATGAAATGGTATGTAGGAAGCCTCCCTAAGGTTCAATCCCAACAATCATTGGCCCAAACCATCTCCTTGTCGGTGTGCCAAGCCCCTATTTTCAATCTGAACTATGAGGACTTTGATCCATGTCAAGGCATGGTACGTAGGAAGCCTCCTAGAGGTTCAAGCCCGTCTCCCATCGGACCAAGGTCCCTCATTTACATCGGTTCACCGACACCCACCGCCATTCCATACTATGGGGACTTTGATCCATGTCATGGCATGGTACGTAGGAAGCCTCTATGAGGTTCAAGCCCACCGCCCGTCGTTTATTAACGGCATGGTTCTCTCTCGTCCAGTATGATGTTAAACTATATTCTATACCGACGGCAAGCCGTTGTTACCAATCCGAACTACAAGGACTTTGATCCATGTCAAGGCATGGTACGTAGAAAGCCTTCACGAGGTTCAATCCCACCACTAGTGGAACCCTGGGCCTACTTTCACGTCAGTTCACCGATGAAACCCTTTGAAGTATGAGGTCTTTGATCAATGTAAAGACATGGTACGTATGAAGCCTCCCCGAGGTTCAAACCCATCTCTCATTGGACCCAGGTCCACCTTCACGTCAGTTCACTGACGAATTCCATCATTTGAACTACGTGGTATTTGATCCATGTCAAGGCATGGTACGTAGGAAGCCTTCCATAGGTTCAAGCCCACCACCCATCGGACCAAGGTCCACCTTCACGTCGGTTCTCCGACAAAGCCTCTCTGAACTATGTGGTCTTTGATCCATGTCATGACATGGAACGTAGGAAGCCTCCACAACGTCCAAGCCCACCACCACTAGGCCCCCCCTGGTCCTCCTCATTCACGTGGTCCTTCCGATGTCCAACCTGATCTACGTGGTCTTTGATCCATGTCACGGCATGGTATGTAGGAAGCCTCTAAGAGGTTCAAGTCCACCACCTGTTGGTCACTCCGACCTTCTTCACGTCGGTTCATCCACACCCGGGCTGCCTAGTGTGTAAGCACACATCATTTGGACCAATTTCCCCTTTCACGCCGGTTCACTGGTACAATCCCAAACTACATGGACTTTGATTCCCTACCATAGGGATACGTATGAGGTCTCTTCGAGGCTCAAGCCCAACTTCACCGTCGCCCTTGCGATGGTCCCTTGCAATTCCCCCCTCCACTTCAATCATCCATCCATCATCCACCCTGATTCTCACCCGGACCTTCATATCCTGGTGAGACCATGTCGGTACGCTCCTCTTCACAGCCACCCATGGGCTAGTCCCGGTATCGGCACCCCTTCAAGGGAAATCCCTCAATCTGATCCATTCTAGTTAATGCTCTGATCAGGCGGATCCGTCTCCGCTAGACGTTAAACTCGCGACATACCTTCTGTTAAACACAAGAAGTTGAGGAAAACCTCATATATGCGTCTATGGCATATAATTCTCCGCGCTCGATGTGGGATTCCTCCGGCTTCCACGCCCTCGAGAAGCCCTATGACCAGGGATAATAGATAGACATGCCAGTTCCCCAGCATCCAGACACACTACTGATGTATCAATTTGACTACTCCGCCGACTAAAGGTTGCTGCCCTGACCAGACCCTTTGGAATGTCCCGAAAAAAGTAGTGTAATTAACCGTCTTCCAAGGAAACATGGCACTGAGAAGAGTTTCACGAACAACGAATTAAATCTATGAGGGAGACCCGGACTAGGTGACGAGTTCCAAGGAGGAATCCTTAGAAGGAAGAACCGACATCCCATCATCCCGTTTCGATCAAGGAGGAGACTACCTTGAATAAAGAGCGAATTCTGCCCGCCTTTGGAAAGCGGGAATGCGGGGAAACAGTGCAGCGCATCCTCCTCCATGGATGGACTGATGCGCACACCCCGAGGAAACCATCGGAAACAGAAATGGTGAACCCTAAGTGAAATTCATATCCCCAATGTGGAGATTAGTAGTGTTCGAGACACCAGTAGATTGACCTGTCACCAGATCCAGATATCTGGTGCCTGGTCCTGCCAAGAATGTAGCGGGCCTATCGTGAAACTCACTGGAAGTCAGGGCAGTAGAACGTGGGGCACTCCGTTTTGCAACGTGTTGGCATGGATCCTTCTTACAGACATGTAGAATGGAGGGACGATGGGGCACTGGTTGTCAAGACTTTTTCTCGCAGTGCTGATGAGTTGATCCCTTTGGTTCCCATGAACTAGGATGCTGTTACAGAGACATGATCCCCACCCGCTCGCCTACTCAGGGGAAGGGGAAACACCGTCACAGCCACCCCGCCTGGCTCCGCTACCGCCACGACGACCGCTACATCACAGAATACGGGGCGCCCACGTCCCCTCTCCCCATCAGAGATCATCCCGCGAATGGTGATCAACAAAATTGTATTCAGGTACGAGGAGGAAGGGGTCATCCCAACTCGGTATATGGCCCACCTGGACCTCAAGGCATCCAGGCCCCGCCATCAATGCCACCCTAACAGGCCACGCAGGGAGCCCATGCTCCCCACCCCAACGTTGAACTGTTTCAGGAGCCTGTCCCCGGAACGCCTCGACGACTCCTCAGCTTACGCTGATGAGACGGGCGGCGTCCGGCTCGGCCCGCTCAGGGTCCCGACCCAAGGGATCTAGGCAAGGGCTCTCGTCCGGCCGCATCAGCTCCGTTGTCCGACTCCGCAGGAAGAGTAGGCAGGCCATGCCTCTGCACCACCTGCACCAGCTCGTCTGACCCGATGTCAGCACCGGGCCTGGGCTGAAGACGCTCGCCCAGATACGTTGACGCCAACAGCTACAGTGGCCCGAGCCACCGACGACGTGCATCATGGAGTCCATGCATACAATGAGCAAGGGCACTCCTTCACCCAACCACGATCGAGACCCCAACCGCCCCACGGGCAGGATGGGTTGACTCTCCGGGTCGTAGGCCTGAGTGGTGATCGCCGCGAACTAACCCGCGGTGATGTCACCCCCGTATGGGGGCCCTCCCCGTACTACTACTCCATAGAGCGTGGGCCTTCCCCGCTCCAAAGCTCGTCATAGAGCTATGCCTTGTGCTACCCCCATCCCGAAGGAAGACCTGCCTCGCGACAGTGATGCTCGGCGTAGAATCCTTTCTCGCGCCCACTATACAGGGTTTGGAGTCTATCCTCCTACCCTCGATAGCCGATCTGAAGGCACTGCCCATTCGGTCATTATTCAACGCGGGGGACCTCCCTACGTCCTCTCTGCAATGGGCGAAGTTCCTCCTCGCCCCAGAAACTCTAGGAGTGAAGGTCAGCCTCGCTCCGCCCGCATCGACCATTGAGGTCCTCCCCATGCTCCTGTCGATTCCAACAGAGGTTCTTCCCACACGGGTACTGTCCATGGAGATCATACCCATGTAATCTTCGACATTTTCACTGGTTCCCCTCGCACCTCGGCTATCTCGAGCGGGGTCCCTATCCGCTACGGTGCCATCGCCACCCCAAGGATACCTATTAAGGATCAACCTTTTCCCGAATACCCACCCCAGGGCAAAAGAGCTGGTCGTCGCCACTACAAGAAGAGTCCTCGGAAGGCCTGAGTGGAGATAAAACCTACCCGCTTCTCGGATTCTGAAGCGAAATGCGACTCAGCGATGGAACCTTCTCCTCGCTCCTCCATATCAAGGACTGGGGTAGGAACCAAGTGCGTTTGCCTTATTCTACCGGAATGTGAGGTCCACCATATTCCCACCACTCTCCGCAGGTACATCCAGGAAGAGGAAATTGTGGAAAATCCGCAGGTCTCGAAAGTGAAATCACCACCATTGTCACCAGAAGTGCCCTCTACCTTTACCAGAGATCACAGAGAACTATTTTGGGGGACAACGGCGGCAGAGCGACGACATGACCTATCGTCGGAATCTGTGACTCCTGTGCCGAAAGCCGTGGCTATCATCCCATCATATCGTGACATCGTGGCCAGGTCACCTCACTCTTTAGAGGATGGCCCAGAATTCGGCGGCCAGTCAGCTCGTTCGACGTATTCTCCGCTGCCGAGTTTACTATCCCAGAGGACTGCCTCGGTACCGCTACCGGTCCCTCAGCCACCCCTGGTTGACATGTGGGGCAATACAGGGCCAGACCCCTAGGCTGAACCCAAGAGCTTTTGGAGCATTATCACAGCAGATTACTTCCCAGAGAAGATCTGGCTGACGGCGATGCTGAACATTCACGCACTAGAGTCCCTTACCCCTGAAGAAGTGGGGTGATTTTGTCGAACCCTATGGGCGACACACTTCCACCTTCGTTACGAGCGGGTGGTGTACCCCATAAGATGATAGCACTTTGAATAAATCAGAGAGCAGTGCCGCCTGACCGATTTGGCCGCACTCCTAGTGGCCCAGCACCCTAAGTTGCCAGGCCATCAGAGCGCCCTTCAACAGAAATGTGTTCAGAGATTCAAAGTACTCCGCAGATTCATTAGGGAGGCTACCCATCATGTGCAAGTCTGTGGTTGGGGAATCTATGCCGCTCTCCTCTTCGACCCTATCTGACGGCAGCCCGGTTCGTTATGCGACATTGAGGACATGCACTCAAGAGGGGTCGCGGTCCACATGGCTGACGTAGTGGACAAGAAAAACGAGCTTGAATTCATTGATGGAGACTTAACCCCTGAGGGAATACCTCCACTGCTGGACCCATCAGGGAGGGTTACCCATCAGCAGAGGAACCTGCTAGCCCTCCCCGTACCCACCGAGTCACTGGTACTCGGTCAAAATACCGGAAAGGGTAAGGAGCACGTCAGAACTATCAAAAACTCCAACCCATCTTCCTCTGTGTAGAAAACAGACGAAGATCCCGAGAAGGCCACGATATTCCAGTAGCTTGTTGAGAAAAAGAGGCTGGTTGATGAACTCTTGGCTGAGCGCATTGCGGAGTGCCGACCCGAATTTGGTAATCCCAGGCTGGGGCATTAGGGGGAGGAACAATTTTCCCCTGGTGATATTCCTCCGGGAAACCCTGATCATGATACTTCCGCAGACAGGGCAGAACCGGAACATACGGCAAGAGGGTACGATACGTCTCGCCAACCCCCCCCCCCCGAACGACGACGAAATCTGAAAAATCCAGTCCGGGATCCCCCAGTCACCCCACAGGTCGTTCCGCCAGTCGATCCAAGAGCTGTCAAAGCCATCTACCGTGTTGAAGGACCTGGCAACGCACTTGTAAATAGGGATCCCCGTCAAGACAGGGACCCCCACCTGGATGATCTAATAACGTCACTCACAGCCCGCCTCGAAGCATTGGAAACACGGATTGTGGCGGACCCACCAGATGGCAAGCCATATCCTGTGTGGGTTGATGATATGCCCACATTCCCGGGTTTTGGGATCCCCACTTTCTCTCCTTTCAACGGGATAAGGGTCCCGCCGCAGGACATGACTCATTTTTCTTCCAGGTGTGGCCCCATACTAGGGACCCCGGCCCAGCATGATGCCGCCAAGCTCTGATGTTTCGTACAGACATTAGAAGGTCTTGCATTTGTCTGGAACATCCATCTCCCTATCAGATCAGTGACCGGTTGGTAAGATCTCTACCTGCAGTTCCTATACCAGTTCAGCTCCACCACGCGAAGGACCAGCATTGCAAACCTCTTCAAGTGCAAGCAAAGGCCTGATGAGCGAGTCATTGATTTCATCTCCCGGTGGAAGGGACTTATGTATTCCCTAGATATGCCACTGAATCAGGATAAATTACTGATGATGTGTGTGGGGAACGTCATAACGGAGTCCGTACCCTCCCTGATTACCCAGAACTACCTTGGAGGGTTTATAGATTTCTCAGATAAGGCTCAGAGGCTTGAGGAGGCTCTGCAACAGGCTAGTCAGGCATGTTTGTTTCCCCCTATGGTCCCAGCCCGGAGGACCTCCAGAGCCGAACCCACCGCGGTGGCCCAAATAGAAGCCCCTAGGTAGTTGGAATTACTTCTAGTGGCACCGTCCCCACAACCCCACAAAGGTCCTCCACTTTAAGCACATGCTCCTACCCAGCAGCGACCACCTCAGAATTGACAGGTTCCCCTGCGCAATGTGCCACCTCCACCTAGGCGAGATAGTCAGGCGACACCTCCTCGGCAGGACCCTCCAGCCCCTTGTCAGGGCCAGGCCCCCAGGGCCCCCTGTCCGGAAAGAAGTCACCAGACTTATTCGCTCAACAGAAATTTGGTCCCTGGCTACTTCTGATGTGCTCTAGAGCAAGGGATTGTGCGCCTGCCCAAGTGTAGAAGGCCGGTAGAGGCAAATCTCACCGATCGTCCCAACTACTGTTCTTATCATCGGGTTCTGGGGCACACCCCCAAGTAATTCTACGTGTTTAAAGACTAGCTTCAAGACAAGGTCAACAAAAACATAGTCAGGTTGGGCCCGGCAACAACACAAGTGGCGGGTGCCTTTGCAGGGTCAGAGATTGGTAGTGACAGCGAAGGCGAGTGGCATCAGGCTCCCAACTGCGGATCCCGGAAATATGACGACTAGATGACCCGAAAAACTGTTCTATGTGCCCATGGTATCATCCGGGCGCGCCTGAAGCAGCCAGAACCTTCAAAAGAAGTAGCTGGTACCTCTACATCGTCCTCCCAGCCGACCTCTTCCCAAAAGGGCAAGCAGCGACGGCGCAAGAAGAAGCAACACGCTCCGCCGGTGTCATCGTCATCCCGCACTCTCGGTGACTTTATGCCCCCTGAAATGGGGATTCCTCCCCGAATCCGCTTGGTGGTGGATGACTCGTCGATCGACTTCCAGGGGTACGCTTCGGTTAACACCGTGGAGCTGGTAAAGCCCTATATGACTCTTGACGAGGGGTAACGCCAGGAGAACCTCCCCAACCCTTCCAGCCGATGTCAACGTCAACGTAACCGAAACCACGCCGGTCATCGAGCTACGTCAGCAGGCACTTTCATCCACGTCGTGCACACTTCTGAGATGAGACAGCAGGCACAATCCAAATCTCAGCATGCGCAACCCCATCTAACACACTCAGCTCTACCTCTACCACCGTTTGTGCTACTAGATTAGGGAGAGTTTCCTCGTTCATATCACAATCAGTCTTGCCCGGCTACAGGCCAACCTCTGCTATCTGATCCTAGTCCGACGACTGCTCTCTAGGCTTCAACTAGTAGGTAGCAGGATGTATCAAGTACTAGCCGTCTGCTGGTTCAACCGGCAGGACCCGCTATGCCTCCAACTACTGAACGACCTCCTGTAGGCAAAGGTTCGCATTTGGCACGAAAGTATGATGTCCTGAAGCACCTGGTCGGAATTCCAGAAAGAATTTATATCCTTGAGGCCCTTCGCCTATCATATGAAATGTGTGAGGCACTTGGCGAGGCCCTAAAGAGCCACCTTCAGTTTGAGATGGAGGTAGCAGCCGCAAAAACCTTCCAGACCGAGACAGTTGAGAACGCCGAATGTCAGGTGGTTATCTCGTTCTCCGGTGAAGATGAGGACCCTCCTATACAAGGGCATATTTGCCTACTGTACATCACTGGCCACTTTAATGGTGTGGAAGTCCGCCGCTGCCTCATTTACACGTGTTCCAGAATCAACATAATTCTGACTCGGACGTTGCGAAAGCTGGGTCTGTCGGAAGGTGATTTAACTCCCTCTGACCTCATAATCCAGGGGTACGACAGGACCGAGAAAACCCCATTTGGAAAGATCCGCCTGAAGACTCATTTCGGTGGCTTAATTTCTAGCACCGAGTTTATGGTCATCTCTCAGGACACTGCCTACAACGCATTGATGGGTAGGTCATGGCTCCATATGCATGCAGCAGTCCCTTCGTTGTATCAATAGTGCCTCAAATACTCACTCAACGGTTGAGTAGGTGTGCTCCAAGTAGATGCGTCTCCTTTAGCCTTTTGTGAAGCCCTCTATCTAGTTGCTGGTTGTTACAAGAGTAGGGATAAGAAAATCCTAGTAAGTGAGGATGATCCCGCCCTGGTCACAAGTAATCCCTGGGAAAGCATGGATGACGCCTACATCCTCCCAATCCACCGATTGGAGGCCATGACCCCCGACATGGGGCAATATTTTTTTGTTTCGGGTATATAAGGATGGCATGTTCACGTGTCCAGGAGACGGCGGAAAATCACCTTGTACTCCTACATCAACCAGGCATAGGTGATCCCAGAACCTCCTACCCCTGTACGGTACCAGAATGTCAAGCTTATGACAACGACGATGCGCCATACGTGTCTCTTCCACCGGGCTGGAATCAACCGACTCAAGCCGACACGTCACCACTGCTTTGATACCATCAAACGTGGCCCCTTAGGACGAAGGCCAGATGGGATAGGGTCGGCTGCCTTCATTGTTATGGTCTCAATGGCGAGTGAGTCTCTAGATTTGATGACCAATGCTGCCCAAGCTGGAACCAGCTTCCCCTCATGCTTTGATAGCCCAGAAATATCCCCCATCATGGGAAATCCCCCCACGGGTGGAGAGGAAGACCTGGAGGATGCTCCCCCCGCCTTTGAGGAAGGCGTCTCTACCACAGTTGATGAACTGGTACAGGTGAACCTTGGTAGCGAGGCTGATCCGAAACCCACATTGACCAATGCAGCCATGTCCCCCGAGGAGTGGCAGCAGTACGTAGACTTCCTCAAACAACACCATGACATTTTTGGCTAGAGTTACAACGAGATTCCAGGACTAGATCCCCAGGTAGCCATTCACCGTATGGGCCTCCCGGAAAACCATCGTGGGTTTAAGCAACCACCTAGGAAGATGCACCCTTCTCATGGTGCTATGGTTGAGGCCAAAGTTGACATTCTTATCAAAGCCAACATTGTTAAGGAAGTCCAATACCCCAAGTGTCTTTCCAAAATTATGCTGGTCAGGAAGAAGAATGGGCAGATCAGAGTCTGCATCGACTTCCGCGACCTTAATCGCCACTTCCCAAAGGAGGAATTCCCACTCCCGATGACGGAGTTATTGATTGACGCCATGACCGGGATTCAAGATCTCTTTTTCATGGATGGGTATTCCATGTACAACCAGATCCGGATGGCCCTTGAGGACGAGGAGTCCACCATCTTCATGGCTCCCAAAGATACAATTTGCTACCAGGTTATTCCATTCGGCTTGAAAAATTCAGGCGCCACTTATTAGAGGGCCATGCACCGCATATTCAAGCTGATTCTCGGGACGCTGGTGGAATGCTACGTGGATGACCTAGTGTTCAAATCATGTCAGCTCTAGGACCATCTCAAAGACCTTGAGAAGGTGTTCGGTTTCCTCCGTTCCTGTCACCTAAAGATGAACTCGTTGAAGTGTGCCTTCAGGGTCACCTCTGGGAAGTTTCTGGGCTTTGTTGTTAGATACCGAGGCATTGAGATCGACCCAGAGAAGATCAAGGCCATCAGCCAAATTCCTCCCCCGAGCAACATTTGGGAACTTCGAGGCCTCCAAGGCCACATAGCCTATATATGCCGATTCATCGCGAATCTGGCCGGCAAGTGTAATCCCTTTTCCCAGCTCATGAAGAAGGGAACCGCCTACTAATGGGATGAGGAGTGTCGAACCGCCTTCGAGGAAATCAAGCAGTATTTGCTCCAACCTCTGGTTTTGATGCCACCTGTCTCCGGAAAGCCAATGGTCCTTTACATAACCACCCTGGAAAGATCCCTCAGTGCACTGCTCACCCATAAGAATAACGAGGGTGATGAGAACAGTCTATACTATCTCAGCCGCATGATTCTCGATATGGAGGTCAGATACTCCCCTATCAAAAAGAGCTTCCGTGTGCTCGTCTTCGCATTACAGAAGTTGCGACATTACCTACTGTACCATGAGGTGCAATTGGTCTCCTGGGTAGACCCACTGAAGTACATCATGAACCGCCCCATGCTGACTGGCCCACTAGCATGGTGGGCGGTGATTCTCCAACAGTTTGATATCAGGTTCATACCTGAGAAGGCCATCAAGAGATAGGCGTTGGCAAAAATTTTAGCTGCCCATTTGACCTCTGTAGATCAATCCCGGGACTTGGATTTTTCTGATGAGACGATCCACCCAGTTGATAATGTCGTCCCGTGTTGGCGAATGCATTTCGACGGTGCCTCCCGGAGCCCCACCGGTAGGAGGCTCAACGATCTGAAGCTCAACAGAGTGGGTCTGGGTATTGTCTTCATTACCCCGGCGCAAGCCGTCCTGCCATACTCGTTCATGTTGTCAGAAGGCTGTACGAACAACGAGGCAGAGTACCAGGCTCTCATCACCGGCCTCGAGTTGGCCCTTGAGATCAATGTTCCCCGTATACATGTGAAAAGAGATTCTGAGCTGGTAATCAAACAGGTTAATGGAGACTACGTCATCAGGAAGATAGAGCTTGTACGGTTTCTAGAGTACACCCTCCGCCTAATGGCACAGTTCTCTTCTCGACCAGAGATTACCTATGTCCCACGGTCACAGAATGGTCAAGCTGAAGCCTTGGCTGGTTTAGCCGCGTCGGTCGTAGAACCCAAGCAAGATGATTTGATCATACATGTGGCACACCATAGAGTCATTTCCCCCATAACCTAAGAGGACAATGATGGCCTGCGGGTAAGTCATCTCACTGCCAGACCCTCTACGTCAGGGGTCCTGGGTTTGTCAGACACAGTGGTTGAAGCCACTCCTAACTGGAGGGCACATTTTGTCGAGTATGTCCAAAATGGTCGCCTTCTGGACGACCGCGCCGAGTGGGAGCGAATCTGATGCCGTGCGCTGTAATTTACCCTCCAGAGCGTCCCCAATTTTGAACAGATCCTTTATCAACAGAGCTTTGATGGCGTCCTCCTCTGTTGCATTCAAGGAGTAGAGATTCCTCAAGTTAAGCAAGAGGTTCACGCCGGTTCATGTGGCGCCCATCAAGATGGGCCGAAGTTGTCCCATCAAATACGGAGGTTGGCGTACTTCTGGCCCTCTATGATCCACGATTGTATTGAGAATGCCAAGAGATGCCATGCATGCCAAGTTCACGCCAACTTCCTGCATCGGCCGCCGAATCCCCTCCACCCAACCAAGTACTCTTGGCCATTTGCAGTATGGGGACTTGATGTAGTGGGACCATATCCACCAGTAACAGCCCGCCAGTGTAGGTTTATCCTGACTGCTACAGACATCTTCTCCAATTTGGAAGAGGAAGTTCCACTCAATGATGTCAAGGCCCGTTCCATCGTCGACTTTGTGAGCTCCAATATTTTCCACCGGTTTGGGGTCCCTCATGCCATCCTCATCGATAACAGCACCAACTTCCGAGTGGCTGAACTGAAGAAATTGTACGCCAAGTACAACATCCGTCCAAACCATACCTCCCACTACCAATCGTAGGAAAACGGAAAGATCAAGGCATTCAACAAAACCCTCTCTAAAATTCTGTATAAGATGGTTGGTCAGAACAAGAAAAGCTGGCCGGACAAGCTCCACAACGCCCTCTGGGCTTATCGGAGGACGACTCGCAACTCTACCCAGGTGACCCCATATTCCCTGGTGTATGGAGCTGAGGCCGTCCTACCCATTGAGATCCAGCTTCCATCATTACGCACTGCAGTCTATGATCACTAGACATCAGATGAGGTAGTCGAAATCCGTCTATCGGAATTAGAAGCACTGGATGAGAACCAACTTCGTACCCTGCACAATCTGGAAAGGCATAAAGATAAGATTGCAAGGGCCTCCAACAAGAAGGTTCGACTCCGTTCTTTTATATAGGGTGACCTAGTACTTCCCCTTTGAGCACCAATGATCCCCGGTAGGAAAACGCCCAAGTTAGATCCCAAATGGGAAGGGACTTATATCATCCATAAGGTTTACCCTAATGGAGAATACTCCTTGGTGACCATGGATGGAGAACGCATAACCCCTCCCACCAATGCCAGGTTCCTCAAGAGGTAATTTACCGGATTCTAGAGGGTCCCGCATGACCTTAAACTACACGTTATGGTCCAACATGACCTTAAACTGTAAGGTCCTGCACGACCTTAAACTGCATCTTCGTCCTGCAAGATGATAAACTGCAAAATGGTCCGAGCTCTATGACCTTAAACTAAGATCTCCCCCCGTCCTTACTGTAAGACGTTAAACTGCAAACCAGTCAGGCCTTCCTGACTGAGGCTCATCCTCAGGCACCATGGCCTCCTCAGGCCCACAGCCCCATCTTCACTGTAAGATGTTCAAATGCAAGTTGGTCAGGTCTCCCTGACCGCTGCCCGACCTCAGGCCCCTTGGTTATCCCCAATTCACCCTCTTATGGGATTGTACGGTATGGTGTGGGACTACGTCCTCATTCACGTCGGATTACTTTCCGTACCATACATATCCCCAAATGAGTGACATCCTCGTCCCGCATGACGTTAAACTTCATCTTAAGAACAATGTATGGCTTGATTCCCATCTTAATGGAATACGTAGGAACACTCGGACGCCTCATCCTGAGCCCATCCCCAAGCTTTTCTCTTCCACTACCCCCCCTAGGAATAGTTTCATTGAAGGATCCTTGTGTAGTGAGGAGTAGGATTGTTTAGCCCTGCTCATACAACTCCGCTCATACAAGGATTGTAAGGGTTACACCTTGTGTACACTCCCGTTCTTCCATCCTCCCACATCCTCACCGCATGACGCTAAACTGCATGGCCTTCAAGAACTATGTATGTCTTGATTCCTATCCTAATGGGATACGTAGGAACGCCCATGCATTTTGTCTATTGGACCAGCCCAAAAGCCAAAATCTTCCCTTCTGGTCAAAATATATGGCAGGGTGCACACTTTTGCCCAACTCTGATCAGGAAAGCCTCGACCCAGCTGCACATCCCCCCTAGAGATGTTTGCCTCTTTCTTGGATGGATACAGCTATGCTTCACCCACTCCTTTATTGGGATTCCATAATTTTTGCACACCCGGAGGGACCCCCAAGAACGACCTGGATACTACGCCCAAGAGCTCTCCTACCGATACGGGCCAATGCCCCAGAGGGTTTTCAACCAATAAACCGATACAATTCCTGCGTTGCGAATTTGGCCAACGGTCGATGCTCATTTGTTGCTCCCATATAAGGTCACCATAGGAACACTATGTTTCGAACATGGTCAATAGTGTCCTGGATCTTCGGGTCCACCCCGAGATGTCCCAAACATCGAGTGCAGTGATTCGTTCTAACCCATCTCGATGTGACAATCTTCCCTCTGGGTGGTGCTACCGGTCAGGCCCACGGCCCCGATTCCCTTATAAGGAATGTACGGCGTGGTGTATGATTACGTCCTCATTCACGTTAGGTTACTCACCATGCCGTACACACCCCCGGATTAGATACAGTTATCTCTTTCCTCATCCTCATGTAAGATGTTAAACAGCAAACCAGTCAGGCCTTCTTGACTGATGCCTGACCTTAGGCCCCTTGGCCTTCTCAGGCCCCTCTGCCCAACCTCTTACCTGGGGTGTACGGTGTGTCATGGGACATTGTCCTCATTTACGTAGGGATCATGTACCATGTCGTACGCCTTCCCTTACTAGGCCCAGCCTCAGGCCCCTTGGCCTACTCGGGTCCCCGACCCTCATCCTCACTGCAAGACGTTAAACTAAAAGCAGGTTAGGCCTTCCTGACCAATGCCTAACCAATAGGCCCCTTGGCCTTTCCGGGCCCCGGCCCAGGTCCTCTCTTATAGGATTTTATGGTGTGGTATGATATTATTTTTCTCATTCACGTCGGTTTATTCGCCATACCGTAAACCTCCCTTGTTTGGGGGTATATTACTCCCCCCTCATCCCGTATGACGTTAAACTACATATAGAGAACTACGTGTGGCTTGATTCCCATCCTCATGGGATACGTAGGACCACCTGAATGTCTAGGATTCGGGTCCAGCCCCAACTATCGGGAATCTTAGTCCCACCTTGGACCCTTGGTCTACCCTTCCTCCAAGAGAGGATTATATGGTGTGGTGTGGGATTATGTCCTCATTCACATCGGTCTCGTAATGACCACGCCATGTACCTCTCCTTCATGAGCAGTTTTGTCGACCCCTTTTCGGCGGTTCACCAATATGCCCAAGGGGACTCTGGTTTATTACCTGGAATACCAAGCTTTACTCGGACACGTCCGCACCTGCTTTCTAGGATTTATGTATCCCTGCATCTGGGCTTCCATCATCTTTCACACCCGGAGGGACCCCCATGAACGGCCTGGATACTACTCCCAAGGGCTCTCCTACCATTACTGGCCAACACCCCTGAGGGTTTCAGACAATAAATCGATAAAATCCCACGTTGCGAATATGGTCAGCGGTCGATGCTCATTCGTTATTCCCACCTTCGGCTAACGCAATATGGATGCTACGTTTCCACCGCGGTTAACAATTTTCCTCTATCACCATGCCAACCCATTGAGCCCAAAATGTCGGGTACAAAATTCACACCCTTCATCACTTCATCGTGTCCAAGTAGAGTCTCGGAACTCTTAGTACTATTTCCCCCGTGCACGTCTGCATGTTGAGGACAAAATCCATGTCAAAGGTTTCCTTCAGGGCTCTCTACCAACTCCCATTTGATGGGCGCCCCATGTATTGCGATAAGGATGCCCCCTCATTGTTTCCCAAACCTAGTTTAACTTGTGTGGGATTAGGGATCGGGTTGACATCTACGCTCGCTTGGGATTTTTTACCATTCATGGTCCAAGATCTAAGACCTTAAAATAAATCCATCTAGAACTATGTTCAGCTTGATTTCCATCCTCATGGGATACGTAGGACCGCCCAGACACCTTGTTTTCGGGTTCAGCCCATTTAGGGAGCCAGTCTCTCCCCCCTGTTTCACCTCTTACTTCTATATAGGCCCCTCGTCCTAAGGTCTCCCTCTCCGAGTGGCGTACAAGGTGATGTGGGATCATGTCTCCATCAACTGTGTTTTATAACACTGCGCACATTCCCCGCCTAGCATCTCCTCTTCTACGTCTGCGCTGCATGATGATAAAATGCATACTTGGTCCTGTCACACAATCCTAAGCTGTGACATTATCGTCCTGGCCACACAACGAAAAACAACATTGCATTGTGATGACCTCATTGTAGAGGACATCACATTGGTTATTGGTCACGTGCCATGCCATTTATCAATTCCTATCACGACTTGATTCTTGTAACGACACCACGACCTATTACTATAGGCTTGTTGCTTCACACAAAAAACCACTCACCTTAAAGAACAGACAAGATTTATCAAATTCCACTTCCTTTAGTGCAAGGGCCACACCCGCACTCCCCTTTTCCCCTGACACTGGTATCGTACCATGTCACCTTTCAGAACTATGTATGGCTTGATTCTCATCCTCATGAGATACGTAGGAGCATCCAAGCACTTCCCCGCAGGCCCATCCTAACCTTTGTGTTCAGTCCCTCGACTCGAGCATATCCCCAGAGAACGCATGGTAAGTAGGGCTTAGGTCCTCATTAACGTTGGGTTTTTTTTCATGAGTTCCCAGCTCCCATTACCCATTTATGGTCTAAGATCCATCTAGAAATATGTTCAGCTTGATTCCCATCCTCATGGGATATGTAGGAATGCCCAGACCTCCTGTATTTGGGTCCATCTTGAGTTCAGAAAATTCACCTCTCTGGTCCTGCCATCGGGACCCTGACTGTGGGACCGTGTGGCGTAGTGCGGGATTTTGTCCTCATTCGCGTCGGGTTTGCAATAGCTGCACCATGCGCACCCTGTTCTGAGAGTTATCCCTCCTACTCCTTATCCTGCATGACATTAAAAGGCACCCTTTAGAACAACGTATGGCTTGATTCTCATCCTCATGAGATATGTAGGAGCACTCAGGGCACTTCCCTGTGAGCCCAGCCTAACATTCGATTTCGGTCCCTTGACCAAAAACCTCTCCCAAGGAGGACGTGCAGTGTGATATGAGATTATTCTCTCATTTACGTTGGGGTTTTCATCACACCGCACACACACCCTATTCCCATTCAAGCTAGGTGTTTGAGTTACTCCACCATGTGCCTCTTATGTTTTCTCCCTCTATCTAATGTATTTTATTTCCATACTCAGATGTGTTTTGACAAAGCCCGAAGTGTGGAATTTTCATGGGGACATTCCCTTCTTCCCATGACCAAGCTTCGTGAGCTTTCTATTTGGATCCTCATCCTCTTCCACAACTGAATGGACCCGCGGACAACATGGATACTAGGATTGAGGGCTCTCCATGGATGATGGACCTAAGGGCCCTCCAATCGTTTCAGGCCAACGTCCCTAAGGATCATTGACAACATTTGCGAGATGGTCCCGTGTTTCGAACATGGCCAACGGTCAACCCTAATTTGTTTGTCCCCATTCTGGGCTAATAAGATATGGACGCTGCGTTTCCGTCATGATCAACAATTATCCTTTATTGTCACGCCGCCATCATCGTGATCTGAATCTCAAGCACCATGATTTACACATATCCACTTCCCCATGTTCAAGTGGAATTCAATCATACTCGGCTCTTTCTCTTCGCGCATCTAGGTGCACTAAATGATCGTCTTAGTGTCGTTGGGCCGGTATTCACCAAGTGTCCCTTTGCCCAAACCTGCCCCTTTCTGTGTCAAGAATGTCCCACCACGACTTCTTGTTTCCCACACCGAGCATGACTCACATGGGCTTAGTAGTTTTGGCAGGATGTGTACCAACACAGTCGGGCTACTCCTCCTCCCGCATGACATTAAACTGCGCTTTTAGAACTACATATGGCTTGATTCCCATCCTCGTGGGGTACGTAGGAATGCCCAACCACTTTTCTTTGGGCCTAGCCTAATCCTCACTCTTGGTCCCTCGACCTGAAGACTTTCCTCTGGGGGTACGTGGTGCGATTTGGAATCTAAGCCCTCATTCACACCTGTTTCATTTCTACCACACCACACGCTCCCTGGGATCTTCTCTTATATTACACGTCCTATCATATGAAGTTAAACAACAGGAGTCCATGTGTCCTCAAAGAATGGAACTAAACTGCGGTTCTACCCTGAACATGTTCAGGATGCCCCATGGTACCAGTGGGAAGCGACAAACCCCCTCCCAAGAGAGGCCATGTCTTAAAGAATGAATGAACCATGATCAGACCAATGTGCCCATCTGGCGTATTCCCACCACGGTGGTGTGACTACCTAAGTGTTGGATTATGTTCGGACAAACCATCACTCCATATTCCATGCTTTGCGTGCCCCTTATTCGGACCTTGTCCCCTTTCATGTCTGAAGGGACCCCCTAATGGCCTGGTATCATGCCGCATCTGCTCACCTACCATCATGGGCCAATGTTCCGGAAGGCTGGTCATGTTTGGAAGGACCCCCTAACAGTATAGATGATAGACCTATGGTCCGCCAACTATCCTGGGTCAACATCCCGAATGATTGACTGACAATATTTTTGACATGGTCCCGTGTTTCGAACATGGTCAACGGTTGACCCTCATTTTTTCCCTATTACATGCTAACACAGTAAGGGAACCGCTTCTCCTTCATGGTTTACGGTTGTCCCTTATTGTCACGCCATCCCCACAGCGCTCCGAATCTTGGGCAATGTATTTCACGCTTCCTGTTTCCGTCTATTCGGACTGATTCCGGTGCCCCTGGTGTTGCACTGTTCGTACATGAGGGCACGCTAAAGAAATTGAAATTCATCTGTTCTAAAAAGTTCATACTCTGGTCAAGCCGCTCTCATCTTTCTGAAATCCAGAACGGTGATCCAAATATAGGATTCCCGGATCATGGTCTCCCATCCTTTGTTAGGTGGGACGAGAAGGCAACTATCTCCTATTTCTCACATCGGGCTCGACAAACGTGGGCTTGGGGAATTATCGCCGAACGTCCCACAGACATTGTAGGGATGTAACAAGGCGATTCAAATAGTGGAAATCGTGCGCGCTATGACATTCAAAACAAATATTGAAAAAATTGAAGCACAAAAGTACCAATAAAATGTTTTTTGGTTTGTTACAATACCCGGGGGTTGACTCCCCCCATGGACGGGTTGACCCCGTCAAAAGAGCATTGCAGCTCTGCCACCGGTTGGCTTGTGACGTCCAAGGCTTGCTGCCACTGACTCAGCTCCCGCTCCTCCTCAGCAGTAGTGGGGCACAGTTCGTCAGCCTTTGCTTTGGCCCTCTCTACCTCGTCCAGAATGACAGTCATCTTTTCAGAATCCTACCTCATAAGCTTCTCTGCCTCTGCCAGCTAGGCCTTTAACTGGGAGATTAGCTTAGATTGCGCATTAAGTGGGGCTGAGTGCGCATTCGCCTGGGTCTGCAGATGTTAGACCTCGCTTTCAGCCTCCTGGAGCTTCTTTATGTTTTTCACCTTCCTCCGCTGCCAGCCCATGCTGAGCCCATGATCATGCTCCCAGATCTTCTCGGCCATAAGATCTCAGATGAGAGCGTGAGGACGTTGGGTGTCCAATCCCCCAGCTCAAAGTTCGTGCAACCACGAGTGGAGTCTATCCATTCCGGCCAGCCAAAGCGCTTCGGGGGTTTCCTTGATGAAGCACGTGATTAGCTTCCACGACTAGCGGCGGACTATGCAACTGTCTTCCTCATCGGAGGCCGTTTCGTCCAAATCTACGTGATTGGCAAACTCGTACGTAGGATACGCCTACAGGAAGTCCTCGGTGGTATCTGCATCTGGCATTGAATCCGGTGCGACATCTAGCACCGAAGTAGGCGCGACATGACTAAGGCCGGCCGACAGATCCTCTTCATCGGAGTCCACCTCGATGACCTCAGGCACGACCCTGCTGGTGGTCCTGCCAGTGATGATGTGTGTTGCAACTTGGGGAGATGGGGGGACTATCGCCACCATCACCGGCATGCCCCTAAGAGGGACGCCACCAGATATCCCGACTAGTCTTGCTGCAGCAACCCACGCCAGTCGAAGAACTGTACGACAGAGAGTGAAACAAAAGTTAGTTGGCATAGTCTACATATGACGACAAGGAAACCGGTAGAGAAAACTTACGGAGATTGACCTCCTGGAGCTGCTCTTGAGCCGGTACTGACGAGACCCCGAGGCGAGTCCCTCTGTATACTGTTGTAAGGTCTGGAGATTCCGGAGGAGCCACCTCGGGTGCTCTGGTCCCACCAGATGTGGAACTGGATGCAGCCATAGGCGCGGATTCTGAAGGTCTTGCATCATCACCCGCTGAGGGGTGAGAATGGGGCCTGCGAAAAAGTTCTTCCTGCATGGCTCAAACATCGGTGAGAAGTCCATAGTGGCCCAAGAACAGATCGTAAGGAAAGAAGTTCGGAATGCTACCTCGAGAGCCTCTGCAAAATCGTCGGAATCTGAGCCTTGATCTCCACCATCGCCCTCCTCCAACGGGCTCCCTCCTCCAGCCTCATCCTCCCTAGAGGAGTCCTATGACTCTTCCAGTAGGGGGAAGCGCTCCCTCAGATCAGAGGCTGACAACTGTGGGGGGGGACTGTCTGATTCAACAGTACCCTCACCCGGTCTGTCATTGGGCGAGGGACGCCACTAGAGTGAACGTAATCCTCTAGCTCATCCAAGTATTGCTCTGCCTCCACCGGAGACGCCATGAATCCAGCCTGAACTGGGCCTATGCCTGGTAATTCCATCCCAAGGCGATTCAGGTGGGCCCATATCTCGGGTGGGCTGAGGAATTGCCGGTTGACATCCCAAATGTCCCAAACTTCCGGGAAGACGACATCCTCTGCCATGTCGATATAAAGCATGCGCTTCCCCGGAGCCTGAGTAGATATCCTGCAAAATCCCTTCGGTGGCTACCCCTCCGGATGACCCTACTCTTCCAGAATCACCGGATCCGCTGCTTCTGCCGCACCCTCGGCCGGTGTGGGTCTCATCGCCATGGAAGCCCTACCACTACGAGAGGCCCTAGCTGCCCTCTGACCCTGACCTCGAGATAGAGGAGGCCCACCATCACCGACCAGAATAGTTGACTGCTTCAACATCTCCCCTGGGTAAGAAGCTTCCCAACTAATGGCATACTCTCTCACCAATCTGAAAGCGGTGGTGGATGGAGGAAATGCAATTCACATCTTCCCATCTTCTCGTGTGAACATGAGCCACAACTGCCTCATCACACACATGTGCTCCTCGTGACGCACCTTCCAGTAGACCTGCGGGGTCAGCCGCTGGAGGAACTGGAAATGCCTTACAAACCGATGCGGGGTGTACGGTTCGTAGAGTGGCTCACGATCTACTCATGCCACCAAAACTCCACCTTGAAAGGCCATGAGGTAAGCCCGATTTTCTTCCATTCCCCACCCATCATTAGTATGTATCCCCGTCGGCAATGGGAAGGGGTGGTAATTAAACTCATCCGCCCTCCAAACCCGATTCAGCACCATCGGCACGGTTAGTTTGAACGGGAAGCTCCCGACAGCATTCAGGATGGAGGGGCAGAAGTTTGACCCCGGTGGAAAAATAGGGTTTGGATACTCATAACTCCCCCTGATGTGTGCTGTGATCCACCCATACAAGAGGTGGAAGGGCCCGCATATCCTTGGCGGCTTCTTTCCCTTGCTAATGTGCCACAGCATTCTGTACAGTTTTCCGAGCATTGGAATCCCCAGATTGTCCCGCTGCCCCATGGCCAACAAGGACGCCATGATAAACGAGATGGGCCACACCCCCATACTTGTATCCCTCACCAGTAGGATCCAACCACAGATGAGAGTCGCGATAAACGCCGCCAGCCTGACTATCGATTGTTGCTCAGTGCTGACACTAAAACCCCAGGTCTTCCATTGGATGTACTCCAAGACCCACCAATACAAGTTCCCCTTACCCCGTCGGGCCTCCCTCGGACAAGTTCGAGGCCTCGGAGGGAACTCTCGATTCTCTGGGAAATTCAGGAAGCACTTGAACTATCTCTTAATGTGGACATCCCTCACTGCCCCCTTGTCCTCTCCAGGGACGAGTGCCTTCAGCATTGACGCCAATCGTGGCATTTGCTCTGTATCCTCCCACGCACTCATGACAGGGAAGAACTCATCATACATTGCCCCCAAGATCGGAACCCTAGAAATCTGGGGGACATCCCACAGGTTGATGCCCACCTCCCCGTGATGCAGGAGAATGGTATTGGTCCTTGACGACCATCTGCTCAGCAATTCAGGCAGTAGTTTTTTCGGTTGGTAAATGTGGAATTTGGGAGGCCCACACCGCCTCATATAACCCCACTCTCCTTATCTCAGCCTCAAACTCCTTGCATGAGGTTCCTACCCAGTAGGCCCAGGCCCAGTCATCAGTAAAGTTTCCGCCCTAGTGCAGGTCCCACTCATCGGACCATCCTTTCTTTGAATCTTGTAGAGCCGCCATCAGCATGGTACGGTAGAGAAGAGGGGACGTCTCCGGTTGTAGTGGCTTCCCATCAATATCATTCACATCGTTGTAGAGACATTCAGTGGTGAAGCGTGTGATGTACTCCTGCGCATGACCATCAGCCGCCCTGAACCATTGGTGCTGACATGGTGTGCTCCTGAACCAGCATGCTGGTTCGTCCCTACTCGCCTCAGGGATGAGGACATCATCCCTCAACCCGAAGTCGCATAATGGAAGCTTCTTACACTATGGATAATTGTTATGACCCTCCGATAGCAGATCTGTCAAAGAAGCGTGGTCCGAATGGCTTCAGACCATCTCCCCAAGGCCTGAACAGTTTTCCATCTCATCCCGACGGGCGACATCTGCAAGCACCCCCAATACAGCTTCTCGATGGGCCATTTCCGTTCCGACACTCAGAAAAGAAATTTTTCAGAATGAATCACGAAGCTGAATCACGAATATAGCTCACGAAGGTTGGTCGCGAGGCCAAGCCAAGGAGTCGGACCTAGATCGGCAAGAATAAGTTCGCATGGCGCAGTCGCGGAGTTGGAGACCCGCGGTTCGCCGCGATGCTCGATTCGCGGAGAGTAGTCACAGAGTACGTGGAGCTTCGCGAAATCTAGAGCACAAAAAGACAAGTAAATCACATGAAGACAAAAGACGTCGACCCCCCTATTTATAGGCGGTGACCCCGGAGCATCGCGGCGCGCCTCACCCGCGCGGAGCATCGCAGAGCATCCGGATCTGTGGCCTCTGTCAGCACCGCGGGCACTCTTCACGAAGTCGCATCACGAACCACTGACAATTTTGGCGATTTTTCCTCAGACTTCGACCCTTCACCCTCCACGGCTCTAAGTCTGAGGGGGGGCATTTGTTGGAGCCAAAATATTGCACGAAAGGAAGGGAGGGAAAAGAAGGCCGACACGCTGCCTCGCGAAGCACCGATGCGAAGCACTCCGAGCATCGCGGTCTCTTGAAGCTCCATAGGCGGTAACTCTCCGCGAATGAATTTGACGTTCGCAAGTGCACCGCAAATATCTGGAGGAGGTAACTCTCCACGAACGAGTTTGACATTCGCGAGCATGCCCTGAAGCTCTAGAGGCAGTACCTCTCCGCAAAAGACTTTTACGTTCGTGAGAGCGCCATGAAGCAACTGAGGCGGCATGAGAGTTCTTCTTCACAGCGCCCCTTGCCTATAAATATTGGGCTCCCCCTGAGTCCTGGGGATGGACAATCCGAAATTTCGGCTTCTCCTCTCCCGAATCACAAATAACCCATTTCCCCTGGGAATCATGAGCTCCGCGAGGTACTTCTACTTCGCGTGAAGGCTTTGGTTTGTCTCGTTTTGAGCCCCTCTTCCGAGCGGGATTCCCTTCGCGAAGCTCAAGGGCATTCGCGAAGGAAGGGGATTCCCAAGGGAACCCGAGCTACCACTGAGCGTTTATGCTTCACGAAACACCCAACCTTTACTAGTGATCCCTATGCTAAGGCAGGATCGCTACACATCACGGAGCACACTGCTTCGCAGCACCATGCTTCGTGAGGCACCTCTTCTTCATGAGGCAGTGCTCTGAGAATACTGTTCCACTTCGGGAAGCACCCTCTACTCACACCTATTCCCCATGCTAAGTCTAAGGCACTCCGCTTCGCGAAGCACACTCCTTTTCTTAGCAATTCCACTTTCCGTGCGACCCTCCAGGTATGCACGATGTGATTTCAAAGTCCCATGGACAATACCACTTGTAGTATTGTTTCACATAATGCTTCTTCACATAGGAATGCTAACAGCTATTTCTTCTTCGCATAGCCACACTAACGTGGACCCATCGATGGTTCGCTCCACAACCCCCCTTGACCACGGCCTTACTGGAACCTTCTCTCCCCCATGAAGCAAAGGGTACTAGTTATGTAAGTCCTAAGGGTGTGGAGTGATCTGCCTCGTCTGATCTGCAGGACGTTAAACTTCCAAGCACCATGTCCTCAACACATGATGTTAAACTGTGACCCGACCTCATGCCTCGCACGAAGGGTCCCCCCATCTCGAACATTTTTTACGACACTCTTCTCCACGGGAGTGGAATCAACCATCCACAAGGGATGATATCCTCCTTATTGGAGAGGCATATGTTCTCAGAAGAAGGGCGACCCTAGTTCCCCAACGGATGGGTGCACCCCTGCATCTCCGTACTTCCCCACTACCAAGGTCAGTGGAGGGAATGATAGGGAACGAGGCACCTCCCATCATTGGTCCCAAATCCCTCTTTCGATGCGCTCTGTCGCACTTTGGGCCTCCATCCTAGAGTAAGTCCTAGCACTAATGGGCCGCCTAACGAGTAATCCCCTCTTCGCTTCTCACGGACGCACCCTTCGCAGAGTGATCATCAGGTCCTTGCTGTCTCTTGTTTCTCACACCGAGCATGACTCACGTGGGCTTAGAGTTGGCATTGGCCATGACAATACCTCTTCCAACATGATGTTAAACTGCCTTCCCTCATCCAACATGACTTTAAACTGCATGCCATCATCCAGCATGACGTTAAACTGCATGCCCTCGTCCAGCATGATGTTAAACTGCATGCCCTCATCTAGAATGATGTTAAACTGTATTTCCCCATCCAGCATGACATTAAACTGCACTCCCATTTGAACTACGAGGTCTTTGATCCATGTCAAGGCATGGTACGTAGGAAGCCGCCACGAGGTTCAAGCCCACCCGTCATCCAATTCACGTCGAGTTCTACCTTCGTCCAGCATGACGTTAAACTGCATTCTAGTTCGACGACAAGCCATTGTCACCACCCAAACTACGAGGACATTGATCCATGTCAAGGCATGGTACGTAGGAAGCCTCCCTGAGGTTCAAGCCCAACAATCATTGGCCCAAACCATCTCATTGTCGGTGTGCCAAGCCCCCATTTTTAATCCGAACTACGAGGACTTTGATCCAGGTCAAGACATGGTACGTAGGAAGCCTCCCAGAGGTTTAAGCCCGTCTCCCATCGGACCAAGGTCCCTCATTTATGTCGGTTCACCGACACCCACCGCCATCCCGAACTATGGGGAATTTGATCCATGACAAGGCATGGTACGTAGGAAGCCTCTATGAGGTTCAAGCCCACCACCCATCGTTTATTCACGTCAGGGTTCACTCTCGTCCAGCATGACATTAAACTGTATTCCAGTCCAACGACAATCCATTCTGACCAATCCAAACTATGAGGACTTTGATCCATGTCAAGGCATGGTACATAGGAAGTCTTTACGAGTTTTAATCCCACCACTAGTGGACCCTTGGGTCTACTTTCACGTCAGTTCACCAATAAAACCATTTGAACTATGATGTCTTTGATCAATGTCAAGGTATGGTATGTAGGAAGCCTCCCCGAGGTTCAAGATCATCTCTCATTGGACCAAGGTCCACCTTCACGTCGGTTCACTGATGAATTCCATCATTTGAACTACGTGGTCTTTGATCCATTTAATGGAATGGTATGTAGGAAGCCTTCCAGATGTTCAAGCCCACCACCCATCGGACCAAGGTCCACCTTCACATCGGTTCACCGACAAAGCCTCTCTGAACTACGAGGTCTTTGATCCATGTCACGAGATGCTATGTAGGAATCCTCCAAGAGGTCCAAGCTCACCACCATTAGGGCCCCCCTGGTCCTCCCCATTCACGTAGGCCTTTCAAAGTCTACCTTGAAATACATGGTCTTTGATCCATGTCACGACATGATACTTAGGAAGCCTCTCAGAGGTTCAATTCCACCACCTGTTGGTCACTCCGACCTTCATCATGTCCGTTCATCCACACCCGGGCAACCTAGTGTGTAAGCCCCACATCATTTGGACCAAGTTCCACTTTCACTCCGGTTCACCGGTACCATCCCAAACTTTGTGGACTTTGATTCCATACCACGGGGATATCTAGGAGGTCTCTTCGATGATCAAGCCCAACATCACTATCGCCCTTGCGATGGTCCCTTTCCATTCCCCCCTCCACTTCATTCATCCATCCATCATCCACCCCGATTCTCACCCGGACTATCATATCCTGGTGAGACCATGTCGGTACGCTCCTCTTCACAGCCTCCCATGGGCTAGTCCCGGTATCGACACCCCTTCAATGGAAAACCTCAATCTGATCCATTATAGTTAATGCTCTGATCGGGCTGATCCGTCTCCACTGGACGTTAAACTCGCGGCATACCCTGTGTTAAACACAAGAAGCTGAGGAAAACCTTAGATATGCGTCTACCACATATAATTCCCCGTGCTCGATGTGGGATGCCTCGGGCTTCCATGCCCTCGAGAAGCCCTATGACCAGGGATAATAGACAGACATGCCGGTTCCCCAGCATCCAGACATGATACTGATGTCTCAACGTGACTACTCCCCCGACTGAAGGTTGCTACCTTGATCGGACCCTTTGGAATGTCGCGACAGAAGTAGTATAATTAACCGGCGTCCATGGAAACATGGAACTGGGAAGAGTTTCACAAACAACGTATTAAATCTATGAGGGAGACCCAGACTAGGTGACGAGTTCCGAGGAGGAATCCGCGGAAGGAAGAACCGATATCCCATCATCATGTTTCAATCAAGGAGCAGACCTCCCTGAATAAGGAGCGAATGCTTCCCGCCTTTGGAAAGCGGGAATGCGGGGAAAAAATGCAGCGCGTCCTCCTCCGCGGACTGACGGATGCGCACGCCCTGGAAAAAGCATCGGAAACAACCATAAAGGAGATTGTTAATGAATAGTCGATTAATAAATGTGATATTTTTTACCACAACTATTTTTCTATATTTTAATTCATACATTTGAATTTCATGTTTCATGAAGACATATACATTAGGTGATGAAAATGTAGTGAAATTAATTGTGATTAAATATTTTTCTTGAGAAAGTGGAGAAAATAGTCATGTACATAACTTTACAAATTAATATTATTATTCAGAATATAGAAATTATTTTAACAAGATATATTATACTTAATAAACAATGAAAATATTATGGATTAATATATATAATGAAAAAAATGAAGATATTATATTGAAGATAGAGAAAGATAGAAGATGAATATGTTGAATTTTATATGTATGTAGATGAAAAAAATGAATACAAAACATTACAGAGAAAATTAGGAAGATTTATTTGTTTTTTGAAGAGAACAATGTCCTTCAAATTTTTTCTAATTAATGTGTGTATTTTTGGTAAAAACATAGGTTGTAGTTTTATATGTTTCATGTGTTAAAGGATAAACCCTACTTAATGATAATTCACATTGTAAATATAGTAGGCTTTTTGATATTGGGGGAATAAATATTTTTCCAAGGACAATACTTATAATTTTGAGAGGTAACCCTTATAAAAATATTGTGTTTCAGTTTTGTTTGATTTTATATACATGTTAGTAATATATTTTATCATATTCATAATTTGATAAGGCTGTTTCAATAAGAAATATTTAATTGATTTTTAATCACAAATTCATTTATCTTTAATTTATTGATCATGTAAATCTTTATGGCATTTTAATATAGCACCATTCAACAATTAAATAACAACGATAAATATTTTTTGAATTATCAGTTCCAAATATTACATCAAATATGGAGAACCAAATTTAAGTGAAATACAAGAAGATTATATATTATTATATGTATAATAATAATGTTTTTAAATTGTTAATTTTATTCAACAAATTGATTTTAGTTTGGATATATTACACGATTTGACTAATGGATTTATTCTTTTTAATGATGGTGTAGCTTTGAATGAAGCTAGTAAGAATAAAATGTATCATAATGGGGTAATTCGAAATTGTAGTAATTGAACTTTTTTAGATAATGATTTTAATATGTAAATGATATTAGAAGTTAAATATAATATAAGATAAATTAGAAAATATGAATAGATGAAATGAAATGGTGATTCTAGAAAAAATAAAGTTCTATGGGTAGATGTATAATGATCATAAAATAATTTTAATTGAAAAAGGTAATGAAAAGAATTAAAGTGCTAGTGAAATTATGAGAACATTAATTGGAATCATTAAAATAGCCTTGGAAACAACTGAAATTTAAAATCAATTATGTATTCTTATATATAGATTCGATAGTGAAATATCAACAACTTAATGTTGCTATCCATGTACAAACCCTATAAGGAAAATAAAAAACATTACTAATTCAAATGTAATTTAAAAGATAAGTGTATTGAAGATAAATTCATATGATTAAAGGGATATATACATTAAATAATCAATAAAATGGAAATGATATTAAAAATCAACATCAAAACAATAATATTATGATGAAGATGGATATATATACATCCCAATTGAAAAGCATTTGTTCGAAATCTCAATAACTGTGATAAGAATAAAATTCAAGGTTAAGGGAAATATTCCAATAAGGTGTTTCTAGTGTGAATCTATTCAAAATAATATAGTACACTATCGAAAGATCAATAGATGTAATCATGAATATTCAATATTATTTATATTAATTTTTTTTCTATTTTCGTATGGAATGCCCTATAAAAATAGTTATAAAATATCAATTGTTAAAAATTCCAACATATACCCCATCACATGACTAATCGAAACATCAAGAAATCAAATACCAATCTATCCAAAATATAGACCCACTAATTATTCCCTTCTATCTATATCTATTTTTGTAGAAAGAAAACTTTAAATTATTTTAAATGAAAAAAACAAAAAGCTTCCATTAAAGATCACTTATAGGGTTTGAAAATAATGAATTAAAATATTTTCACCCCTTAAAAAGGTTTTATAATTATTCATAATATACGCTAAACTGGTGTATGAAATGATGCACTCACCTAGAATCCAATTTTTGGAAGATAAATTTTCCAAAAAATTCATTTATCACTATGATTTCCTGAACTAATTATCATGGTAGAAAATAAATTTAAATTTTCTATTATGATAATGAATAACCCATGGACAACTAACCATTTAATTTAGAAAACCATCTACTATAGTAGAGTTAGTTTAAAAATCCAAAATACAAATTTCAGTTATCTTATGTTACATAAGACCTATTAATAAGGTTATGACCACTGTTTTAATGGAAATAAATGTACCATATACGGAACTTCAACCCAAATTCCCAAAACTTTTTGGGTCTTTCTATAGACAACCTCCACAAAACACCCCGACTAGGTATTATACATCAAAATTTAATTTCATCCCAGTAGTGGAAGTTCTATATTTGATCCATCAACCCCAATACATTAATTTTTCAACTATAATAGTTAAGTGGTTCGGAACCAATTTTTTCAATGTAGAAGATGTTGACAAAATTGTCACCATGATTTAAGTTCTGTCACCACCATTTTCTTATGAACAATGAATATATTATGAGACCCCCTTCTACCATCTCATTCCTTATTCAACGGATCCAAAATATTCTGACACATTAATGATAAAATCAAATATAATGCAATTATCTCCAATATGTGATGGCCAGTATTTAGAAACCAATTCCTAGTATCCTCTTTCATTGAATCCACATCACCATGGATTTTTTGAAATAACCTAAGTAAACTATAGTTTTTCATTCACCCCAAAACCCTTTAAAAATAGATTCCATGAGTATTCATGTTGATATAGAACACAACATCAACATGTTGAAGAAAAACTCACTCCCTTATTATATATGTCATCATCCATTAGAAGAGATGCATTCTCGATTATCCAAAATAGAAAAATCAACTATCTTGGAACATCCTGACACCAATGTCCCATTCCATTGTTATACATCAAAATATTAAATTGTATAGAGACTCTATAACCATTAATGATGAAATTTAAATAATAAGATAACATAACAACAAACATGATATTTACATCATCCAAATATTTGTTCCCATAATGTTCCTTTTATTCACTATTAAATAAAATTATGATAAAATAAGTATATCTATTTTCATCATTTAATAATGGATTTGGAGCACCATATCTGGGAAAAAATATAATTTTTAACTCATATTACCTTCAAAAAATTAATATATCCATAGTTAATCACCCATCTTACCATATACCCCTTAATTCTGATGTCCCTGACCATTCACTAAGCTATGTTGGATGGTATTTTATTTTGACTAGACCAATCCTACATGTTCACTCTATATATAAATATATATCTCTCAATATATATTCTAAAAAAGAATTATCTTTAATGAATTCAAATGGTACTTCACATGAAGAGAATTCATGGTCTTAACGATAGAGTGCAGATTTATTCCACCTTCATAAATCAATTTTAGAAGTCGCTTCCATGATACCAAATATTATTTACTTTCAATTTTTTCATCTCATATAAGGTTATTCATTATCAATTCCAAATCATTAATTGTATGATTTTTGGTTTGAGAATAGAATGAATATTCGTATTTATTGAGCTTACAACACAATTGATTAAAGTGATTCTTTCATAAATTGATATGAATTTTGTCCAAATTACATATCATTCTTGTGACCAAATTTATTATTCAAAAAAATAGGTCCTTTTAGTTTAATTATATTGAAAACACTTCCCAAATAATCACTGCTGGAAGGAGTCTCGTTTTGTGAAAATTTTGTATTGTATTATGGTTTTATGCATTTTCGAAAATTTATTAGAAATAAAAAACAATAATTTTCCCATAGCTGAATCATTGACCACTCAAGACGCGCTTGGATGGAATAATGTTATTAAAACATTTACTATATTTTATCCTACCAATAATATAAAATAACATGTTGCAAACATATTATAGATGTGAAATCATTCCACGCCCAAAAATATTTTCGAATGGGATGATCCTCCCTTCCCCAAAACTCATTTAATGTTTCTAGTATGAACCTTCAATGACAAGATAATCATTATAAAGGATTAATGTTCCCCATAACATAAACACAAACCAATTCAAAAAAACCAATTTTTATTGTCATCGGATAGATAGTTATCCACCTAAAAGAATAATACATGAAACAAAGATCCCAAAACCAATATTAGAAACCAAATTTCTTCATGTTATGAATAATTTAGATCCATTAAATTATGTCATATGATTCTTCCAAGTCCACCTTTATCAAGAAGTTGTAGAAAATGATTCTTTTATAAAGATCCTCCACCATCTAATATTCAATACCAATAGGCCCTTGAATGACCCTCCCTTTCAACAAGAGGTGTTTTTATTCTAATATTAATCATAGAAAAAATAATCTATGTCTCATAATTATAAGACCGACCATAATTTTATTAGATAAATTGAATAAATAGATTGGTCAATATTGATTTATTTGAATATGATCCTTTACATTATGAATCATAAATCCAGTGTAGGAAAAAAAACACTTGGAAATGCTCGTCTATTGAAAAAAATTATACACTTCATCTCCCACCAAAGGATTCATAAAATCCCATGTTGCTATAGAAAAATGACTAAAAACCAATCAGTAACATGAGTTCCATCAAGATTCTAGCTGAGAAGCATATCTTTAACCTCATCCTCCTACATAATAGCAATTTTTAACCCATTGTCTATATAATCAACAAATAGAGGAAATATATAGATGAACATGTCATCCTCCTCAGCCCTACATTGACCTTAAGTCATGCCACTGATTTGACCAGCTAGAATATTTTCAAAGAGTTCTAATCAATTATTTCTCACCACCTCAACAACTACTATAATAGAGCCATCCTTTTATTGAATAATAAATTTTATTATGATATTACAATCCCTCAAAAATGTAGGAAAATATTTTTCACCATTAACCCCTTTTGTGAACCAACGAGATCTTGAATTTTCCCAGAAAAACATATCAATTTACAATAATTTTGATAATAATATTTTTTAAAGTCAAAATAAGAAACAATTCATCACTCTGACTATCCTGATGGTCTCCTATAGCATTCCAATGTCTTCTCTAAGAATTTATAAGTTCGTATACACATCATATGTATTATTTATCCAAGATTTCACATATTTTTTAGACACTACATCTGCTACACCAACCCAATCCATGTTGAACCATATTCATGTTTTTTTAAGGGCCACTTAGCCATCTGTATAAATATATCAATTTTTTCAAATATTAACGAATAATAAAATTCATTATAACAATTAATATCCCTTTTAAAATTTACCAAACTAGGGATGTGAAATGATATTAATCGAATAATATAAGTAACTGAGACCATCACATAGGAGTCCAACACATGAATGTTGTATAGAACCCTATAAAGCCTATACAATTACCTCCTTCTCCAGTTCATATTATTTAATAATGTCAGTTTTCTACAACATTTTCTAAAATCCAAAAAACCTTCTTCATCCATGAATTAAATGAAGTCTAATATCAATTTTTTGGGAAATCAAAACCACATCATTTATAAAAAGCCTCTTTAATGGACTTGATGTCTACCCGCTAAAACTATGAGAGAAGACCCTGCTAGAAAATTGAAATTTTTTTCCATGACCTCATTCTATCATAAAAATACATTTCTAATAAACATATGATAAATAGAAAATATCATATACCACTTGATTAATTTATATTGTAAAATTCATCTCAGAAGCATCAAAAAAATTAAAATATATCCCTTTTGTCCATAATATCCATATATGAGTATTGAATGGAATTTCATGAATATAATATAAAAAACTCATAAATATATAGAGAAGTATTAAATGATGATTACATTAGGAAAACAAAAAAATTTAACCATGAAGATAATTTCACTTGAATGTGTTTAAAGCTAATTTAATATAATATCCAATACCTGAAAAATTATAAATAATGTTAAAACAATTAATCAGGATAGTGAATGGCCATGAAACTGTGAGATCCTATTTTAGAGTGAGAAAAAAGTGTTAAATAATCTCTCAAAAATTATATTTAGATGCTATTGTGGGGTACTGAATGTGGATCAAGAACCATTTTCCACCCATTTTGAACCACCTAGGTGACATGACCTGCATCCTCTTCATCTTCAGGTAACACTGAGAATATGTTGGATAAACCACCATGTAGGAGATACATAAACTGAATCATATTTTGAAAAGAGAACTTATCATTGTCTTCTATGGATACCTTCTAGACGAGAATATCTCTTAATCTCTAATGTTATTCATATTACTATTTCTTGAAAATTCATCAGGGACGGATAGATAACTCAGACACAGGAGAATTCATCTGAAAATAATAACTAGGGGAGTTGGTTTCTAATAAGCTAGAAGAAAGGAAAGACTTTCGTAATCATATTTGTAAGGAACAATCAGATATTATCTGATTGTTGCATTTTGGAGGGCCTAAGTACCTCATGAAACAAGTCTATGTCAATTAAAATTCATAATCATACCGAGATAGATTATTAATGAATTGAAATGTCATGTATATTTTTGGACTATGGTTCTAGAGGCCATTTCTGGGACTGCCGTCAGAGCAGCATATAATAACCATGAACTGCAAGACATAGATGTTGTAGAAGAATTCACATAATTAGTAGATAAATATTATTCAGAATCCATGTAGCCCAAGAGATTTCTCACCTTGAATCCCAATATGCTTCTCCTACACACCTCAGATGAATGACCCTTAAAATGGAATTTATCACATAATCAAGGAAAATCATGAAACAATTTAGGTTTTAGTCAAGAAAAATTGTCTCCAACATTAATCATAAAATTTCTTGGATTAAATAATAAAGAAAAATTTCCAATAAAATTTGAGGATTCATAGCTCATTGAAGGAAATGATTCTTACAATAAGAGAACATGTATTTTCCCAAAGAATTATCCACTAATTTAAGAATGTAGGTGTTTTTTGGAGGTAAAGGAATTCCATGAAGATAATCCCACACTACAACCATGATTGACTCCTTCTAGAATGTGGAATCTCAGGTCTACCATGTGAATGAAATGATCATGGAACAATAATGACATTTGAATCAATACCACAACTTCCTTAAGTCCTCTATTTAAATGAACTGAATACATTAGGCGGATCTTGATTGAACCATGAAAACTACATGATAAATGAGTTCCCAGAGGTTTAAGAAATATTTGAAGAAAGGGATGGAAGGATTCTCATAAAAAATATCGACACCAACAGAATATTTTGATACTCCAAAGTATCAAGAAGTTATATTTGAGATAGATCAACCAAAGGACATCATCCAACCCTACCAACACACCATTATTGAATGAATATGAGTCTACAAAGATGTATCTAATGGGCCTATAAAACCATCACTATTTTTTAAACTTGGAATACCACTTTAGTTTTAGAGGAAAAAATGGTCATATGGTTTACATTAAAAATAATTATTAGTTTCATCTAATTTTAGACACATGTCGTTATAAGATGTATTAAAATATGACCCAATGTTAGGTTAATTTAATATTTATTTTAATTATACATGTAAATTTTATTCACTTAACATGAATATTATAAATTTTAGAGTGAATATGTTTTGATTATATCTTTGAGTTTACTTACAATAAATGATTTTTCAATTCTTTTAAATTACAGCTTATTAAATTAACTAGTATCCATCCAATATTGTATATGATATTACCATAATATATTTATATTTTTAATTATTTTATTTATTAGGAGATTTTAAAGAAACATATACTCAGGAATAAAAATGTTTCCCAAAAAACATTTCTTTTTTGTTTTTTTAAGAATTCTCTTGCGAGGGAAAAAATTATTGACATCCACATTGTAAATATATTAGGAAATTATTATTGTTATCTTCAAATTCGAAGGGTTTAAGAGTTTTTTTACTTTCACAATTTTTGAATTTATTTTACCCTTTACAAAATATTTTTTTCATGACCCACTACCTCCATAGATGCCCTCCTGAGATGGTAATGGAGAAAAGGAGATAATGACCCCGAATTCCTGCCTGTAGTAGGCCCTGGGGTTGCGACCAACACCATGAGTATAGAAATTCCACAACATGGGTTTCATTACCCTTTTTATAGTAACCACGATCATTTTTTGAGACCTATAAACCTCTATACAAATCCTAGACATATATATAAAAGATAAAAAAAATCCATGCCACATGCGTGTTTCATGTAAAAATGCTATGAATAAATTGAAAAGATCAAAAGTAAATATTGGAAGTAAAAAAATAAGCAGTGACACAGAATATATCCCATCATCTGAGCTAGTAATTCCCAACAAGATCCCTATAAACCTTTGGGATTCTTGAAAACAGTTTTTTATACATAATGTGAGAAAACAAGTGTACTGAGTGGGGAAAACTAAAGACTCCCATGGACAAGTGTATAGGCATACCAATGCCTTTGTTAGAGAACTGAAATATCCAACAGAAACTAACAAGGTATTCAATTTATCCCATATCACTCCAAGGTACAGTCACCAAATGTCACAAGTCATGTAATGTAATATAATAATGACATCAATGATATGGTACCCCTCACCACTTTCACACTAGTTAGCTACTCTCAAACCCTAAATAAAAACATCATGGTTCTCCCACCTCTTCTAAAAGAACCATGTCACAGTCCTCCCACACACAGCTAGGCCACATAGAACATCTTATCCCTCCCATAAAATCTAGGACACAAACCACACCACATCCTGAAGACACATATGAACCAAAACCATCTCATCCCGAAGTCACATAGGAACCATAATTCAACCCCCATGCACCTTGGACTCACAAAGAACAACTTATGCAAAGAGTCTTTGGTTATCACTTATAGGATGATGGATCAGGGATGAGCAGGTTTCCATTCAGCCATCCCTCCTCCATGATGCTTGTGAAAGACACCCTACCCCCTAAAAATGGTGGTGTTCTCCACATAGTACACATCCTGGGTGGGATGCATATAGAAATAACAAGGAACTACATGTTACACCCTACCCCTACCTCATTGTCTTGAAGAGGCGGTGGGGGTTACTTGGCCTCAAGCGATGTTCCCAAGATGCCAAAGGCAGGTAATAAATGTTGAGGGCTCCGAAAACAAATTGGGGAACAATTTTCACTTAAGAAAAACCCAACCAAACAATCCACTAGCAATCACAATATGATGAATGTCAATAAAACATTCAAGCATGTATTCTCAAAGGAAAACTAGGATGTTCCACAATACATCCCAAGACCAATACGACCAAACATTTCTATAACACATCAGAGTACAAGTGGAAACCAACAACCAACTCTACGAGCCATAACACCCCCACAAATCCACATCAAGCTCCAATCTCCAAGCTCCACCAAGAAATCACAATGCACCACTAAAGGAGTGAGATGCATTACATTTTCCCACGTCACAGTACACTACATCTGTAAAGACACCAACATGCCAAAGAAGGGGGTGAGTACTAAAACTAAGTAGGATTTCCCCAAATAACTTCCCAACACACGCCACTAGGATAAAACCATTACTTAATTCATATAATACAGTTTATATAAATTAATCACAACTAAAACCATTTTCCATAGGCCAACCATGCCCTTACCAAGCCATCACACCCAAACCAAGCAACCAAGGTAAATCCAACCAAACCTGTCACATGCTATTTCATCATTTACACATTTTCATAACAATTTCCATCTTGCAAAGCAATGCACAACAAACAACCAAACCGGTGGGTATTCCGCCCAACCCGTTCACCAATTTAGACCAAAACAAAACGGTGGGACTTACGCCCAACCCATTTATCCATTCACAACTAGAGGTACTTCCCAACCACTACCATATGGTGGTTCTTCTGACCACTATCCATTACCTTTTATTGTGAGACTTCCCGGCCACTTACACAAAACATTTTAACCAATCACAACCAAGAACATAACCCATCAAGGTCACAAAAACATGCAATCAAAAAATTCCATTTCATATAAATCCACATAAAAAATTCACCCATTTATTGAAAACCATTTTCAATGCCAAAAAAAATTTTAAAAAATAAAATATCTATTGAGAAACATTTTTCATCAATTATTTTCCCAAATCAATCTCAACACCCAATTTTAAAGTCTCCATTTTAAAATCCATAACAATAGCATTTCACCATGAAACCCCCTTTGTTCCAAAAACCCCCAAATGGATTTCCATCAAATTTTGCATAAAAAATCAGGATTAATTTTCATAAAATCAATTAATTGTAACAAATAACCACATGTTTTAACCACATGGAGTGAAAAGATAAGCCACCTAACATTAGGGTTCCCGAGTAATCGACCCACAAGCACCTACGTCTCAAATTCGGTGAACGCACCACTGAAACCTCACTAGATCCCTTTCCATAACATCCCTAAGCCTTAATATTAACATCCAAGGTAACCAGAACCCCATATCTACACAAAATAGTTGTAGATTTAGAAAATCAAGAAATAGAGGGATGTAGATCTAGAGGAAAACACAAGGAAACCAATAGGAGGGACTTACCCGGGAGAAACTACCTTCAAACCACCAAGAAACCTCTTCAAAATCCTTCCAAACCGAGTGGGAGAGCCCCTCCAACCCCTGAGAACCTGAAATCCTGGGTGAGGATCAAGTAGAAGGAAGATTGGAGTGTTTTAGGTCAAGAACGAGGGAGCCCGGTCTTAAAAACACCCACTTTAAGTGGTCGCACGGTTAACCCACCCGGTTTAAAAAACCTTGCACTAACACTGTGCCCGCTACTTCCTAGAGAGCAAGGGTCCGCATGGTTTCCTTGAACGGTTTTAAAAAATGTGTGTAGGAAATGTGAAGCCTATTGTCATCCCCTACACAGTTTTCTGGAGCATCCGCACGGTTTTCCTTAGCCGTGATCAAATCGTGCACCCCTAGAAAAGCCTCCATACTCATCCAAAAGCATTCCAAACTATCCCAAATTCTTCCCAACTCATCCCATGAATTTAAAAAAATTAAAATTCATAAAATGGTGATATACCTCAAACCAGGGGTACTAAATTCTCCCCACCATTGTTCTTTCCGTCCTCCAAATGTAGTGAACCCACCCTTTGCCGAAAGAGTTCGGGACTTTGCTCGACTGTCTCATACTCCCGCTACCAAGTCGCCTCTTGAATCTGACCATGTTTCCACAAAACATGAATTAAACTGATGATTTAACTACACATGAATTTCTCTTTCCAATCCACAACCCACACTGGCACATGCGACAACGAAGCATTCGGTTCTAGCTCAACATGATCCCATTGAATCACATGGTCACAATCCGGCTGATACTTTTTCAACAGTGACATATGAAACACATTGTGCACCGCAATAAACGTAGGTGGAAAAGGCTAATGATAAGCCACCTCACCAACCTGCTCCAGAATCTCAAAAGGCCCAATATTCCTTTGAGGTAACTTTCTGTGCTTCCCAAACTGACGATGTCCCAACCTAGGAGAGATCCCCAAGAAAACATGATCACTCACCTCGAACGACAACGACCTTCGATGATGATCCACATATGATTTATGATGACTCTGAGATATCTCAATTATCATCATGATCAACATGATCTTCTCTATTTGTTCTTGGACAAGTCTTGGTCCAACCATCGAGGACTCACCTATTTCCACCCAACATTGTCGAGAACGACACGACCACCCATACAATGCTTCAAACAGAGCCATATGTATGATAACTGTTATTGTATGAAAACTAAATCAACGACAAGTGCTCCCCCCATGAGCCACCAAACTCTATAACAGTAGCCCACAACATATCCTCCATAGTTTGTATCGTCCTCTCGGATTGACCATCCCTCTGTGGGAGATATGCCATACTCGTTGTCAACTTAGTTACAAGGGTCTGCTGTACGGATTCCCAGAAAAAATAATGTAAACCACAGATCTCTATCAGATATGATCGAAATTGGAACTCCATGCCTCTTTACCACCTCCCAGATATAGATTTTGGACAGATCCACCAACATATGAGATTCATGAATTAGGATGAAATGGGACGACATCATTAGCCGAAACACTATCACCCAAATGGAATCGTGCTTTCTGACTGTTCTTGGGAGACCTATGACAAAATCAATTGCTATCTGCTCCCACTTCAAAATAGGGATTGGTAAATACTAAAACATTCCTACTGGCCTCTAATGCTCTGCCTTTACCTCCTGACAAGTCAAGATTCTCGAAAGAAACTCATCCACTCTTCATTTCATACCAGACCACCAGAACTGTTCTTTCAATTCTTTATACATTGTCTGAATTCCCGGATGAACAGCCCACCTAGAATGATGATACTCCATGAGAAGATCCTCCTGACAAGGAACTGGTTCAACCATCTGATTCCGAAAACACAAAACTAAACCATCATTTAGTTTCCAACCCTTAATGGTCTCCCCACCATTGAGTCTTGACCCCATGGTCACACACTCATAATTAGATATATGTGCCTCTTTAACCAAGCAATCCATGTCAGGAATCAACAACACCGGAAAGAGACCTCTCTATCACCCTATTCCTCACATTCCAACCGCATATCGCTTATAACAGACATCAACTGCCACTATTCCAATGCATGTTTCACCATATGAACATATGATTTTCTACATAATGCATCTGCCACCAAATTTCCCTTACCTGGTGTGTACATTAAGTCAAAATCACACATATAGATATATTCCATCCATCTCCTTTTCCTCATGTTCAAATCCCATTGTAAGAAAATGTGTTTCAAGCTCTTATGATCAATATATACCATGAATTTCTCACCGAAGAGATAATGACGCAACACTTTCAAGGCATGGACCACTCCTGCCAATTCCAAATAATGACTTGGGTAGTTCATCTCATGCACTATAAACTATCTTGAGCCATATGAAACCACATTATTCCCTTTCATGAGAACGCACATTAACCCTGATCCTGATGCATCACAATACACCACGCACCCATTTCCGGGTTCTGGATAAACCAAGATTGGTGCTTATGTAAGGCGACTCTTTATCTCTTTCAAAAACTGCTTCCATTTTTCATTCCACTGGAATGGAACATTAATTCTTGTCAAAGCTATCATCGGTGAAGCCAAATGTGCAAAATAATGAACAAAATGTCAATAATATTGAGCTAGACCAAGGAAGCACTATTTATAAAACATATTTTTTGGTGGGATCCATGAGATAACATCCACTATAATTTCTAGATCCATTGAAACACCCCTTTTCAGAAATCACATGGCCATGAAAACGAACTTCTTGTATCCAAAATCAGACTTTGAAAATTTCTCCTACAACTGATGATCCCTCAAGATCCCCATCACTATCTCGATGTGATGCTCATGCTCCACCCTTGTCTTTGAATACACCAGAATATCATCTACAAACACCACCACAAATGAATCCAGATATCTCTGATATATCTGATTCATCAATGGAATAAACTCTATTGGCGCATTCATTAGACCAAAGGGCATAACCACATATTAATAATGGTAGTATCTACATCTGAATGCTGTTTTAGGAATATCTTCCTTCCTCACCCGCAATTGATGATATCCTAAACTCAGGTAGACCATGGAGAACCACATGGATCCCCTCAAATGGTCGAGAAAATCAATAATTTTTGGATGTGGATATCTATTATTTATTGTAACTTGGTTAAGTCTACGATAATCCGAATAGAGTGTAAAAGTTTTATCCTCCTTTTTCAGAAACAACACGAGCACTGGTCACAGAGAAATGCTAGGCCGGATAAAACATCCATGAACTGGTCTACCACTGCAGGAAGAACACTCTTCTCAACACCTTCGACAGATTCCAACGAAGACACCACCAACTGATACGATAACATGACAACTCCTGGTGCCAACAAACCAGTCGCACACGGCCTTTCATGCATCTATCCTCTAATAAGATGTCTAACACCATCAAGTGTCATAAAAGCCACTGTTCGTGCATTAAAATCATTATGGGACTTAAACGCCACCAGCCAATCCATTCACATGATTACATCATACCCATCCATCTCAAGCACTGAGAAATTACAGGTTATCTCAACCTCACCCAAAACAATACTACATGCTCTACACAAGAGGGATTGACACTCCGTTTGACCTAGAAGAGTTTGAAGTTTTAATACTGAGGGAATCATTTCTGCCCTTAGACCCAGCAAATCAACCACACATGCATCAATTAATGACTATGTGTCACGCATATTAAATAACACATTCATCAAGGTATAATTTAAAAGAATATTACCTCTCACTGTGGATGGACCCTAATGACCATCCACCACAACCTTCTCAGCTCCAAACACATGTTTTCTTGCCACGATCTGCTCTTTATTTCTTTTCTCAGGCATCACGGTATTCCGAGAATCATCTTGACCAACATTACCCTGATGCCAAGGGGAATGTTGTTTCCCCTGTCCCATCGAAGAATACGATGTCTGCAATCTCTGAGAAGTATCATGCATACCCGACCTCGGAGTATTTTAACAACAACGCTGCATATTCCCCATCTGTTTACCAATATGACATGATAGAGGTTGTGCCTTATAATCTATCTTGATGTGGCTCATCATACCACACTTAATACATCCTGGTATGCTCGGGGGGTTCGGAGGAAGATTCACCGATTCTGACATCAGATTATGTTCCGAAATCCCACCCTTGAAATAAATTTCCCTCCTCCACTTGAACCCTGCATTTGAGTTCCCACTATTCCCCATGGGTACCACCATGCTTCCTCCACCCGGAGTGCCCAATAGTTCCTGCATAGCCACCAAGGATATATTCACCATATCTGTGTAATCATCTATACACAACACTGCTATCTTTGAACAAATTTCTTGCCTTAACCCAACTTCAAAGATCCTCCCCTTCAATGACGTGCTACCCTCCACCTCATCTGCAAACAGCACTATGTTCATAAACTTAACTGCATACTCTGCCACAGACATATGATCTTGCTTCAAACTGAAGAGTTCAGTCATGCGCTGAATTTGAAAAGTATGTGGGTGGAATTGGTTATTAAACAATTCATCCAAGCCTTCCATCATCATACCCTAGCCCGTCCCCTCTTGGACTACCAACTCCCACCATTGAAGAGAAATATCTTTCAACATATAAATAGAAAACTTCACTTTTAACTCTACTGGTGTTCCCAAGAACTCAAAGATCTTGTTCATTCTATTCAACCATGCTTCTTCCATCTCTGGCTATAAATCACCACTGAATATGGGTGGATTCTACATTTGAAACTGAACCACTTGATCCACATTCCTTGTTTTATCCATTTTATTTCCACTTTCCACAGCTTTGAAAGCTAGCACTATGCTTTGAACTAGCTGCTGGTTCACCTGAGGCTCCGGTGCTACCACATTCTTAGCAGCCTCCTCCAGTTGGTCTCTATGATGCCTACCCAGTGACATTTCTATAAACATATAACAAACAACAATGTGTCTCAATTCAGTAGACATCAAGAATTCCCATTTCTAATCATGTTACACAACTCTATCGCATATGACTTTCCACAAGTTAGCATTTTCCATGTTTCACCATTTTTAAAACCAAACCATTTTTAAAATACCAAATTTATTCACATTAAAATTTCACACATTCATATCACATCATAAATATTTATACCTCAATGAAATATGCATCTTAGAGGGAAGTCATTTTTACAATGCATGTCATGCTCATCTCATTGGCTTCACCCACAACAACAAGATATCCAATGCGTAAAAGTGTCTCCAAAACACATTTATACCCTATTCCATGGTAATATAAAGTTCCGAAAAAAGGGTTAGCTACGTACTTTTATGCTATATATTCGAATATCCTCCATTCTTATTCCATTCTACCATCCCGACACAAAGAATATACCACAATGAATGTCAACTCCACATCTGAAAATCAACTCCAAAGGGCCGAACAAGATGATACCACTTCTAACACCCCGCCCCTACCTCTTTGGCTTGAGGAGGCGGTGAGGGTTACTTGGACTTAAGTGCTGTTCCCAAGATGCCAATGGCAAGAAATTAATGTCGAGGGCTCTGAGAACAAATTGGGGAACGATTTTCCCTTACAAGTGGTACTACACTACAAATATATATATATATATATATATATATTCCAAGAACTCAGACCAACCTATGGGTTTTCAGAATCAATAGCCAACCCATGAAAAACTACACTCGTTGCCACCTCTAACGCACATCCACACATCCATCCATAGTCATAATTCATTACCCCATCCAATTCACTCAACCAATTTTAATTCATTATTTATCAAGCGCAAATTAATTATTCCAAGCCCACTAAGGAATCTACCAATCCAATTACACATTATAAGGGCAAATAATTACACCAACCACATGAAATTCCAAACAAATAAAGAAGGACGAGGGTAGAAGAATCCACTATAACACAAATACGCAATTTAATAGTATTTGGAAAATCTATGTGAAACAAGAAAGCAATGTAACACCATCATTATTCAAAATTATCCCTCCAAAACCATCCTCAATAACCCCACTGAATGAAAAGAACCACATCCCGCAAAAACAACAAACCTCAACTAGGTACCAGTCCCACTACACAAAAAGACCATTCCCAACAACAATAACACAACCAAGATATAGACCCACTATTCAACGTGTTCATCCATTCCACAATCAATTAATATCTCTATATGAGAAACAATTTCACTTGTAACCCATCAACACACACCATCGTTCTATGAAAAGTATAACATCAAAACTATAAGAAGCACATGATATAAAAATATCCACACTTATAACATAGCCACACCGAACAATGAAAATAGTACTAAAATTTGACATTGTCATTAATTAATTACCCTTTGAAAAATTAGTGGTTATCATAGAACAAGTTTCATCCTAAAGAATCTATTTATTTAACATGGTATATGTGATTAATAAATATTTCATGTTGAAAATAATTTAACAGAAGAGTGAAAACATGTATTTAGGAGTTCAGTGGGAAAACCGATATCACCAAAACCTAGTATTTTCAAAAGGCATACGACCAAAAAAATTCACAGTGTGGATCAAATATGAATGATAAAACAGAACAAACAACATCATCATCTTCCATAACCATCATTTATTACTAAAGTAACAAAACATGTTATCATAACAAGTATGATTATATTTATAATAGGTTATATTAACTTCATAACACTGCGATCAAATCATAATCACAAGGGTCATTAGGTTACCTCCCTGCATGATGAACTAATAAAGAAAGACTTAAGAATCCATACCTCGATAAACAGATGATCAATATCAACTCCTAGATCAAATAATGGTTGTGTATGATAATAAAGATACTCCAAGGGAATCTAAATCCAAAGGCCAAAACACAACACATGACTCTGCAGGGAAGAAATTATTTTCTCACACCAAGAGACAAAAATGAAACACAAATAGAAGAGAATATTTAGTCTTTGAAGAGCCAAATCCTATATCATCTAGAATAAATAGTTTCATGGGATATTAAAGAGGTATCTTGGTCAAAATTACTTGGTTAAACTATTTCAGTGTCTCAAGTGAATTTTTATAGTAATGATATAATTAATATCCACAAAAACACCTTTATAAACACTGAAACAAGGTTTTAATTCAGATTTACATCTAATAAATCTTATGAGGGGAGAACCGGAAAATGTGGTAATGAATCATTGATGGTTGATTCACCCAACGCGAGTCACTAAAAGTGACTCATTGATAGGGAGTCACCGATTCAACCCAACTACATCAAGCCATCGATGTGAGCCACATATACCAGACTCACTGATGCAAGTCAATGATTCTTATCATATAGAAGCCCACCCTACCAATGCCCATCCTACCGATGAATTGCCTAATGATTCAAAACATAACGACACTGATCCACCACCATTGAGCCCCCAATATTAAACCATAATTGTTGAGCCATTGATGGTGAGATTACGACATTGAGTCACTGATGTGACCTTTTAATGTGAAAATGATAATTTTGGGAAACTCTTAAAATGACCTATAGTTTCCTCCCATAAAAAACTAAACACTACAAAATGGAAACGTAATGTTGCATGGATGTTTGGAATATATCGTCAAATAGCTCTAAAACTATTCTCAGCCCCAATATTTCAAAACCAAACTGAAAATAATGAGGGGATTGAAACTCGCCCTGTAAGATAACACTCAATATTAATCCCCCATGTGATCTTAAAAAGATTATTTGAATCCTCTACATCCATGAAAAAATCATCCAACATATACTTCCCAAAAAACCATACATGTACCTGCCATGAAAAATAACCAGACTTTCTGGACACATGAATCTGGTAATTCCTTCCACATGTCAAAATACAATCCACTCTGGGCAGCATTGACTTGCCCAATGGGGTTTAATAACATCACAATTAATGATTCTGGATTATGAATAAGGTCATATAAATTGTATAAGACAATAATACATCCAAAATTATGTAAAAATGAAGGAACCCATATTATTGAAAATAAGGTTCAAGAACTACATCACAATGAAAAACACATAAGAATAAATCAGAACAACTCTGGTTACTGGGAACACATCTACGCCACCCTTTCCCTTGTACACTCCACCAAGCCACCATACCCCGAAAACACATGAACCAATGGAATGGTATTTCCATGAATCACCTTATTCAGATTATCTTGGATCTCCACTAGTCATTATAGCAATGACATATCATCCACGATATCCAACTCCCCTATGTCAATGAAGTGGGAGTCATCTTGTAGATACTGAAGAAGCTGAGAAACATGAAACACATCGTGGATCCTCTCTATCTATTGTGAAAAAATTGTTCTTCCACATTTTAAAATTTCCCCAACACCTCTAATGGTCTGATGATCCTTGGAGAAAGCATGCTCCCTCAACCAAACCTCTACTTCCCACGTTGCGGGGAGACCATCAAGAACATGTCATTCCCAACATTGAAATCCAATAACCTTCTACTATGATTGGAATAAAAAATATGAAGGTAATATGATGCCTTAATCCTTTCATGAACTAGACTCATCTTCTCACACATTCTCTACACCATGTCTGGACGAAGAACAATTGACTCCCAAACATCCTTCTAGCATAATGGTGAATGACATGATCTCCCACACAAGGATTTGAATGGAACCATTACAATGGAAGAGTGATAGATATTATGGTATGAAAACTCATCCAATGGAAATGTCTCACCCAAGACACACCAAAGTCGATGATGCATGCTCAAATCATTTCTTTCGACATCTAGATGGCTTGGTACCACTGCCCATCTATCCGAGGGTAGATGGATTTGTTAAGTCATAACTGAGTGAAAAAAGAATATTGTTGTCCCATATTGATTCAAAACATAAAACTTGTGGCCTCGTTTGAGACAATGGATCTCAGAACCCCATGCACCAGCACCACATCATCCACATACCTTCTACCCAAGGAATCCACTGCACTCGACCCATTAATCTCTATGAAGTGAGCCGATTTCATCAGTCGATCAACCACTACCATGATTCAACATAGAATCAATGATCCTTGGGTAATAGTATGATTAAATTCATAAATATTTCATCCCAATTACATTTTGGGACATCTAAGGGATGAAAATAACAACTAAGGAAACTGTGAACTTCTTTCATCAGCTGGAACACTTAGAACATCAAAAACATCTCTACCACTTAATGAATTATTCAGGGAAACAAAAACAATGCCCTCAATCCATGGTAGATCTTAGAAACCCCTAGGTGAACCTATAATGGTGTTATATGATATTGGAAGATAACTCCATCAAACATTTCAACAAGAAAAAATAGCATCCCATAGAACAACATCTGATTTTTGTCATCCTCTGACCATCCCTCAAAAGCATAACCCTGGTCAAAGTGACCAGGAAACACCAACGCCTCTGAGTCCCCCTACTAAAATCATTGTTCTTATTCCACATAGATGTCTAAGATATCATCTAATATCAACATACTATACCACCATCTATTCCATCATTGATGTTCAAGGAGAACACCTCCTCCATCACCATCCAAGCATCAACAAATTCTCTAACTAAATCCATCTACAACATCCTAAAAAATCATCAATCTCAAAATTTCCATTTCCTACATTGTATGAAATTTTAATGATGTATTCCGGGAAAAAATATGTCCACCTCAACTATCTCGTGTTCAGATCTAACTTCTAAAATAGTTACCTCAATATCTATTTATCTGTGAATACCACAATGTGCAACCCAATGAGATGCTGTCCCTATAAACTATTCGTTATCATGCACACCACTAGCTCAAGATCATTGGTTTTATAGTTCCATTCATGGGGACATAACTACCTAGAACCATAAGATATCACTCCCCATTTATGCATCGTCACACAACCCATGCCTATATGGGACTTATCTCAAAACACCTCGAACATCATTACTTCTTCTAGAAACAAGATCAATAAAGCACTACACTTCTTACCTTTTCGATTGATAAATGATTCTTCTCACTGATCAGTCCACACAATGTCCTGGTCCTTTCTGGTCATATCCTACATACAATCTGGTAATGGAGAGAAACCTTGTAATTATCTTTGGTTACAACCTTCCAAACCATGTAAACTGTGAAACTCTTCCATATTAATGGTGGTTTCCCAAGAAACACTTACCTCGACCTTTGATGGATCAACTGTTACACCCTATTGAGATACCACATCACTATGTATGTAGACCCTAGAAAAAATTTAATAGATCTGGTGGGGTTGGAGGAACTCCTTAAATTTCATGAGATTCTATGTATTCTCCTCCTCAAACATCAATTAGATCATAATTTCATCGATGAATTTGAAGAAAAAATGCTCTAGGAACTCATGAATGAAGGAGTTCATAAGTTTCATGATCACAGTTGCAACATTAATTACGTAAAACGACATAACCACAAACTATAAGGCCCTATATATGCACCTAGAATCAGTCTTCAATATATCCCCCTCCAACACCGTCAATTGGTGATTCCTAGAAAACTTATTAATCATAGAAAACCATCATTCAACCACCATCTCTCGGAAATATAATTTATCCATTAGAGATAGTAACACATTATGATCAATAAATTTTTATACATCTTTTTTTCTATAAAAAACATCTTAAAATTATTTAACAGCATTGAAAACATGACCGGATCACCCCATAGTGATACAGTTGGCTAGTGAAATCCCTTCATCATCAAGCATTTGATCTGAATCCCTAGCTCCTACATCTAATATGGTTCCATCTGATAGGGATCCATAGAAATTGGAGTGCCAATAGGTTGTAAATCTATCTTGAGCTCAAAATCACATCAAGGGTGTACTGTCCCAACCTCCTCATTAAATACATCCATGAATTCCACAAAAATTCTGGGAACCACCTTCATCTCATCATCCATTGTTTTAAGTTAAATCTTCAATAACAAGGAATTAAAATGCTCCACACGCCAACTAATCACCAGACAATTCCACATGCCATCAAAAGCCAAACGTTGTCCATATATGTATGGAAACACAACTAAAGTTTACATGTTGTTGATAATAGAATGCACAATGTAAACCCAGTTGATTTCATGGATTAAATCATACTGTTTCATAGGAAATAGGAAAGGATTCACATAACACTGGTGTAGCCCCAACATTAGTCTAGATCACTGAAACACATCAAGAAAGAAGGTATAACCTCGAACTAACATACTCAACACCAGATTCATGTAAACCCAATCTATTTATAGTCCAAGATAATGGTCTAGACCTGGTAAAACAATGTATTTTGAATATATTGAATCATATAAGGCACAAATAATAGAACTAGAAAATATTATCATACACCTGAGCGATATATGGTCCCACTACAACTGTTGCCTCTACGGCGTGAAACTAACCATGCCTAACTCCATGAACCCTCTGCAGATGACTTCCTCCTAGTCTATTTTTAGGTCAGGGTCCCTGAGGAACTCTCCAAGGCTAGAATCAACTTGATTTGTCTCCCCTCAAGGAAGTAGGTTCCTACTGTCCCTGATGCTAGAATGTTCTGGGAGACACCTGTTGGTGAGGTGGGCACTAAATGATCCCACCACCACCAAAATTACCATGAACCAGCCACTGACTCCAATGATGACCACAAACTACATTGGAAAAAATTCTAGCCTCAATCCTATAGGATATGAATGTGGACTTAATGGTTGGAATGGAAACTAATGTGGTCGACTCCATGGCAGTCGAAACATAAATGGACTTGTTTCCAAAGACATGACGCTAGTAGAATTTCTCTTTGAAGAACCCTGATGACTTCCTTCTTATAGTTGACCTCTCCATGAGTGCATTCTATTCACTACATATTTCTTCATCAGTACCACAAAGTATGTTAGAAGTGTGAAGAATGTTACTTTTTATTGGAGAGATAGATGATGTTCTTACACTAAGCGTCTCTCCTGAGACTCATCATATGAAACAAGATATGGAGAATTTAAAAGGAGATCCTGTGAAATAATCCTTTATTCCTTTACTAACATACTCACATGCTGAAGGGAGAGTACCTATTGTTTATTCTCATCCATTGTGGCGGAAGAATGGAATTCTTCTTGGAACAAATTCTATAAATATACCCTTAATTATAAACATCTTTTCTATCCCTAGGTAAAATATTCACCACTGACAAATAGCTCCCTCATATGACTAAGCGCCAACAGAACTCAATACACCATCAGTTCCTAGATTAGGCTAAAGAGGATCTAATGATTGTCGATCCAAATCTTTGTCTCCATATCTAAGAAACATAACCTGTACATTCCTAGAATATTTATTTTGATGGAACATAACATTCTCTTCCACTAGTAGTTATCCTCATACAGATCAAACCTACAATAATTAGCTATATTGTTCAACTAAGCCTCATTTACCCGATAAACTCATGGACATGGCCTGGGTGCAATAGATAAATGTTAAACATTGAAATATTTACAATGAGTAGTATGTAATATTGGACAATATTTATCTTAACTTATTAATTATTTAAATTCCCCGAAACCTCCAATTAAAAAACAAAATCCATAATTATACATTTACACTTCATAGGGCATCTACCCTTAAAATAGTGTAGCCTCACATGGTTGCTCATTAAACTTGGTGTCATTACATCATATCATGGAGGGGATACAAAATACCTTGTCTTATCAGGTCTTTCATGGCCTATGTGACGCACCACGATCACCCGATACTATTTCCCTATAATCCCATGCAATCATGTCTATGACTAACTCCATACTCATTCATATACCTAAATCTTCCACTTATCCCATTTGGTCTTGAACCCTTCTTCCAATGATTTCACTCTTATGCTGGCCATGGAGAAAGAGAGATAATGGCCCCTGAGTCCAACCTCCAGTAGTCCCTCAGCTAGTGACCAACAACATTTGTAAAGATATATCATAGAAGGTATGAATTACACATCATATGGTAATGAATATCAAGAGATAAGAAGTATAAAACTAAACATACCTACCAGATATATATAAAAAAGAAGAAAAAATTCATCCCACATGCATTATTAACCTAAAACCTCTTAAAATAAAATGGAAAACTCCAATGTAAATGCCTAATGAAAAAAACTAAGAAGTGACATGATAATTATCCCATCATTTGTGCTAGTAATTCACTAAACGGTCCCCATTTTCCTCAGGGAAACCTGAAAACATTTTAATATATATAGGGTGAGCATAAGTGTATATTCAGTAGGGATAACCAAAGTCTCTCTTCCATAGGGGATAAAGAATACTAATGCCCTTATGAGAAAACAACATAATCCAAAATCACATAACAAGGTATATAATCCATCCTAGATCTCACCAAATTACACCCACCAAATATAAAAGTCATGTAATGTAATATTATATGCACGTTAAAGATTGGGTACCCCACACCACTTTACCATCGATTAGATGGTTTCACAACCTAATGGAAAAATCATTGTTCTCTCACCTCTTTTTAAATAACCACTTCACAATCCTCCCACACACACCTATTCGACAAACCACATTTTACCCATCCTAGACACACTGGATCCAAAAACCATACCACATCATGAAGACCCCTGGGAACCGTAACACATCTCATCCTAAGGACACCTGGGAACCAAAACCCACTAGCACACACCTGGGTCCCACAAATGAAAACCATCTTGAAGAGTCATTGGAAATAAACTTCTAAAAGAGGAAATAGGAAAGAGCTGGTGGACCTCCATCCATACTCCCACTTGAGCATTTGGTAAAGACACCCTCCCCCGTAAAAATGGGGGTGTTTACCACGTAGTTCTCAACATGGGTGGGGTGTATATTGAAATGAAAAGGAACTGAATATGTGCGTCTCTCTCTCTCTCTCTGTGTGTATATATATTTACAAACACACATCCCAACCTATGATTTTTCTAAAAAAATACCAAACCACAATAAAATTTCTCTAATATCCACCTCTAATGCATAAACACACATCCAAACACTTGCATAACTCTTAACTCAATCTAATTTATTTTCCTAATTATCATACTTTATCTACAAACCAATATTATTGATTCCGTCCCTACTAGGGAAACTACTAAACAATGCACACATTATATGGGAGATTAAACAATAATAACAACTTCAAAATCAAAAAAGAGACAGAAGGAAAAGGGTAGAAAGAACCCACTCTAAAACCCATTCATAATATACTGATCATTGGAAACCCTAGGTGAAACACCCATGCAAGGTAACTCCATCCTTCATCAAAATTATCCTTCCCAAAACCTTATCAGAATCACTGCTACATGAATAGAACCATATATATCAATACAAACAAAACATAATAAGGTTGTAGTACTAGTACACAAACAGAAAATGCATAACAAACATAACACAAACCATATGATGACACACTGTTCAAAAAGATCACTCATTCCACAATAAATCAATATCTCATAATAAGATACCATTTCACCATCAATCCTTTTTCTCACACCACTTGTCTTTCAAATACAAATCCCAACATCATGTACAAAGCACAAGACAGAAAAATATCCACACAAATAACATTGCAACTCTAAACAAGGAAAATAGTATTCGGATTTAACAAAAACATTCTTAAATCATATTTCAATGTTCACACCCATTCAACCAGATATTAAAAACATGTATTTTGGAGTCTGGTGTGCAAACAGAGACCAACAACGACCCTGATTTTCTAATGTAATATGATCTACACATTTCAAACCATTGAATATAGATAAAATATATAATAAAATATACATCATCATATTCTTCACCGCCTATCTTTTATTCCTAATATAACAAAACCCTTTATTGTAACATGATCATTTATCTTTCTAACATGATAGATTATATTAATTATATTTTGATGTGATCATAATCACAAATAGACATTTTCATATATAACCAATATGATACACAATTAAATAATGACTTAGGAATACCTACATTATAGAATCGATGATCAACGACTCCTCCTTGTGCCAAAAGAGTGGGTTGTGTTAGCAGTAAGTGAATCCAGGGAAACTGATTCTTAAGGCCATATAATAAAACATGAATCTATGGGGAAGAAAGGATTTGGGTGAATCAATAGAAGAATAGAAACCCCAGGGGAAGAAATGATCTCGAAACAGAAGGCCAATATCCTTTATCAATGGAAGGAAATAATTTAACTGGACATTAATATCAGATCATGGTCAAGATTACATTGTTTTACTATTTCAAATCTTCAGTAGTGTTAGGATGTTAATGAAATAACTAATATCCTTTCAAATTCTATTTGGAACACTCAAACAAGGTTTGATGTTGGATTTATGTAGAATAAATATTTTGAGGGGCGAAACATGATAACTGAAAAAAGATGGAAATGAATCACCGATGAGTGAGTGGATGACATAAATCACTAACAATTACTCACTGACAGTGATTCACTGACACGACCAGTCAACAACGAGTCATTAATGAGTATTACTAACACATGGATCACCGAATCAATTCACCGATGTCGGACTAAGCGTTCCCCAATCTACCAACACTTGACCTACCAATGCCTAACCTACCAATGCTTATCCACCAACCTTGAGCTACTGACTCTAAGTCATCAATGCGACCTACCGATGAAAAAACTATAATTTTGGAAAACTCTTGAAATGAGATGTATTTGAGAAATCGTTCATTGTAAGAAGTGACACTACATGACCTAAATTTTATTTATATTTTTTTAATCTACATCTCCGTATGACTTGTATATTTAAAATTTCATTATAATAAAATCCATGTATTTCTATCTATGAATGAAAGTAAACATAAAAAATAATGATACCTATCAACAACCATATTTTTTAATAACTAGAATGGCCTTTTAAAATCATTAATAAATGGGAAGGACCCACTTTCAGTTCCTCATTTGATGTTGATAAAGGCATCGATGGGCTATTTTTTATAAAAATTATATTATATTTTTTTATTGATACTATTGATTGTCAACCCGACCCGATTTTGTATCACACTATAATTTAATAATGGTAACCATGCATTCCAAACAAAAAAAAAATATAAAACCTAATTAATGAAACAATGAATAACAATAATGAAGTATAATATATTATAATCTAACAAAAAAATAACAGATTGAATAAAAAAGTAATTTAATTAACATGAATTGTGAAAATCATATTAAAATAGAAAAATACAAAATAGAAAACCAATCAAAAGCCACATAGACCAAACTAAATAAAATAATGAAACCCTAAATGAATGGAATCATTTTTTATTAGATCTAACCAGCATAATATTATACGAACATACAAAATCCCAACTCAATATAATGAAATATAAACTGAATTGAACATATTTAAATCATGTAAAAAAATTAACAAGAATACAATAAAATAAATTTAGAATAATATATATAATTATTTTATGAACAAATGTGATCTAGATTTAATTAAACCAATTTGGATCAATATTGGTTAATCTATGATAAAATCATATTTATTTGTTATGAAATTTATTTCAAAATACATATTAAAAAATAATTATAATCATGAATTATCTCATTATAATTATTATTTAAATTTTTTTAAATTCATATTTCCTCAAAAAAATGAATATAAGATAGAATAATGGTAATTATAAAAAATAACAAGTGTTTTTAAATTTATGAAAATATTTAATTAATTTTTTATATATATGTTTATGAAGTAGAGGTTTTTTTTGAAAAAACTTATTTTAATATTTTTATAAGTTCTTATTTTTTCCAAATATTAGTTTTACACTATTTTAAAAATAAATTCTCAAATAAAATAAATCTTTTGTAGCCTAAATAAAAGAAAATTCAATGTATACCACTTCTTGATTGAAGTGAAACGAATTGAATGGATAATTTTGTGTTGGAAGAATGTTTCTTATTCACTACCTTGAGAAAAAATATAACCAATGCCAAAATATAATGATATCACTACACAAGATTTAACCAATGAAAATAAACATTTTTCTAGAGTCAATAATTTTTTTATGATCCCATAAATACTATATAATGATTATGTGGTTAGATAAAATACATGAATTTATTATTTTTATATATTTTAATAAAACCATTTAAGGAATTCACAAAAATACATTAATTTTGTTGATTCATTTTTTGATGGGTTTAGTCCTTGATGATTTAGATACTCCCACAAATAATTGAATTTCATGGATTCCTATTTGACAGTTAGATTCTATAAAAAATAAAAATAATGGATTCTTATAATATTTAACCATATTTTCAGAGACATTATATTTCTATATCATTACAGAGAAAATTGTACATCTCACTGAATATAAAATATTGATCGTAATCCAAATTATTTTACATGGAAACAAATATCTCACCTTACATTGATTCCTAGTCTACAAAAAATTTACATTTTCAAATTGAATTTCAACATACATATTATAGAATGATGTTTAAGGAATTATGAATAATGAATTGATGGTCAATAATATAGTTGAATTATTATGGTCCACATTTGATTCAAGGTATCCTAATATTTTAGCCTAGAAGAATATTATGTTTGGTTCATCTTGTGAATTTTTTATTCTGTTTTCTCATATTCATAATTTTCATATGTTTTGTGTCGTTTTTATTTTCACTTATAATAATCATCCTTGGATGTGATTAGAAAACCATTCCCATTCTTGATAATTCTCATACATTACCATTCAGTTATGTATGTGTATATTAATTCACTATTATATGATATCAAGTATATTTATAAATTGGGTGTTTAAAGGTAGACAATATCATTGAATGTCATATTTCATATTTTTGGTGAACTTATATAGAAGGAGTATATTTTTCAATATATATTACTATTCTCTTGAGGAATATGAAGTGAAATTTGTTATGTATTATTTATATAATTAATAAACAATCTATAGGAACTAAATTTCACAATTATTAGTTTATTTTATATCAATGATTATTTCAAATATATCATATGTATTTTTATAATCATCAACTATTTGAAATACTCTTCCAAACCACCAATTGAACTCAAAATATATTTATAACTTATAATTTTATTTAATTTCCTAAATTATTCATTATGGATAATTATAAAATTGTAAAAATTAGAATAATGTTTCCACGAAATCCATGTATATTTTTTAAAATAAAATTATCCTATTTCTTTTAAAATATTGGCCACCCAATTTGTTTCATTATTTATTAAATATAAATCACTTAAAAAATGGTTGTGAAATGTTTTTTTTAATTATACTAAATTTGATGGGTAATATCATAGATAATATATGAATCTAGAATGAATTTATTTACTGGGATACCATGAAAAATTATATATTTTATATATGTATTTAAATAAATTGACTGTTTCATGTTTAGTGGACCACAAAAATATTGTCCATTTTCGTACTGAAATATAGTGTTTTAGGTGTTCTAGGAGGTCAAAGTGACTCATCCCAAACACTTTTCCTATTTTTCAATTATGTGAATATTGTATCCTGAATGATGAGTCTATAGTGTTTCCAGAACGGTGAGTCTACAGTGTTTCCAGAATGGTGAGACATCTATTGTTAAGTCTATAATGTGCTATATTATTGAGTCTATAGTGTTTTTAGAACAATGATTTTAGAGTGGTTCTAGAACGGTGATTGTACAGGGATTCCAGAATGGTGAGACTAGTGTTTCCAAAATTGTGAGACATCTAAAGGAGAGCCTACAGTGTTTCCATATTAGTTAGTATACATTTTTCCCAAAACGGCTTGTCTACAGTATTTTGAAAATTATGATTTTATAGTGTATCTAAAAATGTGAGTCTATAGAGTTTCCAAAATGCTTAAACATCTAACGGTGAATCTGCAGTGTTTCCAGAATGAATAGTCTATAGTGTTTACAAAATAATGACTCTATAGTGTTCCCTAAATGGTGATAAATGTGTTTGTGAGTCTACAGATACTCCGCAAAAGTGAGTCTATTGTGTTTCCTGAACGGTGAGTCATTTTCCTTTTCCAAATATCTAGATTTCCTACAGTTTCACTAATTTGAAATTTTCCTTGATGTAAAATACATTAAAAAAATTTTAATGTATTTAAGAGATATTCAATGCATATAACTCCTATATTAATTTTCCTAATGGCCGAGATGCCTTTACTGTGTAAAAATGTTTTATATTTGACTAATATTATCATGATGGAAAATACAGTGTATCATAAAATGTTGCACTATTAAATCATCTTAACAAATTATAGATCTTTTTGCCTTGTTCTTTCATATATATTCCATGTGAAAGACTCTCAAATATTTCCGTACATCCCATAGTAGTCATGTGATCATTTTTTCCTCCTTGGATTTGTTCCCCTTGAAGTTCATTCTACTACATGGACAACCCCTATTTCGGTGAAATCAGGAATGTTTTATCCATATTTGATATATGCTGTGTTCTACCACCATTATTCTAGGACCCTCTCCTTCTATTACTCATTTCCATGTTATGGAATGTATTCTTTTTGTTTCTGATGGAGTTTTTCTGGGGTGTTGGCCGGTCTGGTGGTGTCACTGCATCCTTGGGTGGATGCAGTCCCACAAGAGATGTGATCATTATCTGTTTGGTTGGAATTTTCTCATATATAGTTCATCATAAACCCTTAAATGTAGGGGATTAATAGACCCTCTATTTTTTCACATGAAACTATAGAGTTATCATGTATCATCCAGTGGATCACAATCGAATTGGCAGAATAAATATTTAGAACCTGATAAATAAATTAGTATCGACAAGTGGTTATTGCCATTTGTTTTCTTGATAGTGTTATATCTATGATTTTCATTATATACCATTCCATTCTTGATGGAAACAGTTATATAATATAAATTAGGATTAATATTAGATTAATTGGTTAATGATAAAGTGATATCATTTAAATCCAGTGGTTTCTTTGGTAGGTTATTGAAAATCAAATTGATGTTGTTCTGCAAATTTAAATGAACCATCTAATTATATATGTAATAAATAATTAGTTCATTGATAAAAAGTTAATGTCTAATATGTTCATGGTTTACCATTATTCATTTAAGGCCATGTGTCTTGTGCCTTTGATCCATGACTGCTAATTAGGTTTGAAGGATGGATTCGCTGTTCATAGTCCAATAGCCCAGTTGATATGATGTTTGTTTCTAGCTTACTGTGTTGTGATGTTATCCTGAATGGATGTGGTGATATATGTGGGAACAAAGTCTAATTGATTAGAGCATTAGCCGAATTCTATAGTGATGAGATTCATTAGTTTTTGTATGTGGGTGTGGGGAGGACATCATATGTTATGAAATTGGTTGGATATAAATATTGGATGCTTGCTGAAACATGTTTATTGTTTATCTTTTTTAGTTTCCCACCTGCTCAAGGCAGCTGGTCAGGCTACCCTCCTTCCAAAATAATGTGATGATGCGTGGGGTATGCCACACGCTTTCCATATTTATTTTCTTGAGCATGGATGGACCAACACTCCTATTATGGGCGGAAAATTAATGAGGGGTAGTGCGCCTACTCTCATATTAAGCCCCCTTGTTATTGGTGGATTAAAATGTTTTTCTATAATTATTGGTAATTTAATTACGTAATAATTTTTTTAATAAATGAATAAATAAATTATGTTAACCCATGGGGGTGGATCTTGCTGGGATGCAGTGATGTGGTTTCAATTTAATGGAACGATGTATTTTGGTTGGAATGATAATAAAATTTAATTTGGAATTGATAATGGTTCATTAATTTATAAATAATTAAATAAAATAACATGAAATTAATAAAAAGGGGTAATGTAATATAATTAATCACTTTAAATGGTTGTGTGATTATAGAATACTGAGTCTTAGCAGTGGAATTCATGAGTATGAGATACCTAACCATCATATGAGTTTTAGACTATTTTATGACCATAGTGTGGTTGTGAGTAATAGTATATTCTGTACTATTTGTGTTGTTATACGGTACCCCACCATGTCAGTTAGGGTAAATGACACCATGTGGATTCAGATCCCTGCGAGTTTTTCCCCATCAATCTAGTGGAGGAATGGATGGAAAACTACCCACATTGTCACCACTCTCTTCTCTTGGGAGTTTCTAGTGCTAATATTCTCAATCATTAGTTTTCCCCATATATGTGTGTAGTTGTTTTTAATGGATTTTGGTTATTCAAACATATATTCATGATATAGATTGATGTGGACTACTATATGTGTAACATGTATAGGATATTATAGCATAAGGATCCTTACATTGAGTATGTTCTATAATGGCTTATGGAGTAATGCCTGACGTCTGATACACGTTATACGAGTTTTGGTGGCTCTTAAATAATACACAGTTATAATTGTTATGTTTACATGGGGGTTGTGATGCCTGAGGTGTATGGTGTGGTTCTTCATCCCAGTGTCTGCAGGAAAACCAATTTAGAGGTAGATGCATAGGATGTGCGGCATGGGGTCAACACAGTTAAATAATGGGGAAGTAGTAAGGGGGTACCATTGATATTATTTAATAAATTTTATACTCGGGTATACAATACATTGTTAGAGTATCCATGGTGATTTTGGGAACATACTATACATATTTACGTGACGAGTTAGTTTCAATTGTTGTTCACTCTGGTTTAGTATGCTTTAATTACTTTTTCAAGATAGGATCTGGCGATTATCCAAATGAGTATATTGTAATACTCACAAAATGTAAATATAAATTGTTTTTTGGTCACATGGAGTAGCTTGGAGATCATTCTGGATACTAGTTTCTTAGGGATTCATGGGCTCTGTGATTCATGGTCGTTTTTTTGTTCCAATGGTACTTGAAGTTTTCCCTTCAAATTGTAGTAGTTTGGAATAAAATTACATATTTTAACATGGGATGTCATTTATATTTCTATCTGTGTTGGTTTTTGATGGTATATATCTAATCTATCTCTTTCACATGTGTTCTCTTATAGGGTAATATATCCCATTTGTGTGGTTACTATACCCGCAGTTCTAGTCTCCAATCCGGGGCCAACTGGAAGTGGGACATGAGGGGTCACTATTTCCATTCTCACATTACCGGCCCAGTATGGGTACACCATGTGGGGAGTGGGTCCCGACATTGTTGTATTAGAGGGTTGGTTTGAGGGATAAGATGGAGTTTGGAGTTATGCACTGTTGAGGTTCCATGGGTGGGTAGGGAAACTGTTTCAAAAAAGTTTATCAAGTTATATATGTTGTAGAGACCGGTAAAGGAATAAGGGTTTTGGGACACCTATGATTTGATGAACAAACCATTATGAATAGACATGATAATAAAAGAGTTGATTCTACTTGTAGGATAGAGACCTATTTAATTATCATGCATCATTCTTATTTTTGCTTGTCATTGAATGGATAGAACATGTGGTACGATAACCTAACATCAATAAAATAAACCAATTAATTAATTAATTATGATTATTTCATTTTCCAATTTAAGGAGAACAACATTATTTTTATTTTCTAGGTATGGATATAGGTTGACGTTCTTGTCAGGTTTTCACAGAACTCGTCTAGCAGGCTATGTGAGCTGATGACCGCAAGGTAGAGGTTGATGACAATAACACTTGGAGGAAACTCCAGGTGTTTCAATTCCAGTGTCTACAGATGTACAAGGAATCAATTTCAGATTCTTTCATGGATGAATTTTGGGAGGAGGATGAGATAGCCCTTCAAGTTGTAGCATGCTCAGAAAGATGACTGGGTGTCATCTATTGTGATGATTCTGTATGGGGCAGTGAGGTAGTTGTTGTTCTTGTCTATTGGGGATTTTGAGGAGTCATAGATCATGTTTGATGAGTCTGAGACAATATCATTGTCGAGTTTCATTCTTCAACTTCAAAGGAATCCAGTCACCAAAATGTGCATACACTTTGATAGGGGAGATGCATTGTGTGAGATATTGGAGTCCAATTCCGGAACCTTTTACGATATACCTCAGACATATATCCAGATGAGAATGCTTGAGATAGGTATTTAGATGAAACTTTTAATCCAGATATAAAATGAAAGGTCATCCCATTTATACAGAAAACATATCTTGAGGCATTGTAGAGGTTTGTCGTCATCGATAGGACATTAGCTATTACTAGTTCTTAATGAGAGGGGAGTCATCATGATTCCTCCAGAAGCAGATCATGGGTCTGATGTTCCCTTTTTTCTCTGCAGAAGAATTTTTGTTTTTCTGGGGGTAGGTCCCAGCCCTTATCATCTAATTTCTCCAGGGGTGGTATATCTTAGGCCTATACAATAGATTCAGAACTAGTATTTCTTGTATAAGACGAGGTCATCAGAAGCATAATTTTTCGACCTTTCATATTAGTAAACATGCACGAGGTGTTATGATAATGGTTCGTCCATTGAGGAAGTTCCAGCCAAGGAACCACTAGTAGGTTTCACCAAACATGGATTAGAAGAGAATATATCAGGATAGCATAATACATCCTCTTGTAATTGCCCATCATTAAAGAGAAGAGAATCACTGTGGTGGTGGTATGCATCAGGTCCAAAGAGGCCGTGGAGGAGGTTGTGTTCAGCTTCACCCTTTAGTGTTGCTAGTGCTAGGATTACCGTACATCATTCGAGGTACCTTATTATTGTTTTTTAATTGGATGTATTTCATGGTTTATTTAGGAGTGATGAACTCCTTCATATCACCTTCCATTTTACATTCTTTAGGACTTGATATAGGTAGGCTTTTAGATCCTTTGGTGTTGAGTACATTTGTAGGATGTCATGATGATTTGATAGAAGTATGTAGAGACTTTGAGTTAGTGTTGGGGAATTAAATATCTTGGGGTGATTTACTATTGTTACTGATACAACCATATGATATTATACATACCATGGCTTAGTTTTATTTGATGAAGGCTATCAAGGATTGCATCAATAGGTAGGTGGTGTTCATCGTTGCTGATGGATAGTCGACACCATTTTTAGATAGAGAGACCATCAAATGGGTCAGAGGCATGTTCCATCCTTGTCACCCTCGATGGATTAGCTAAAGCTATGTTATTAATAGGTTTAGTAGTTGGTGTTTCCTTGGGTCATATAAGAGTACCCTCATGTTATTCCATAAGTGTTTGTGGCATTACCCCCTCGATGAGTGATCATGTTTGGGACAGAGCTTCATCCAAGAGAGTCTCCTCTATCTATTTAACCATAAACTACAACCCCTAATATGTTTATAGTGTTATGTATACAAATAGAAAATTAGTTAGACTGATGTTTTGTATGGTCAAGTGTCACTATGGCATGCACATGTTTTTTTCGTGAAGAAGGATGGGGATAGTTTCTAGTTTTGTATCTATTATCATTGCTTAAATAATGTTATAGTGAAGAATACCTAGAATAGTCCCTCGATTGATGATTTATTTAGTCAACTTAAGGGTGAAAGTTGGTTATAAATGATCGACCTACAGTTAGGATATTGTCATATTTGTGTGTTGGATGAAGATATCCGGATGACTGCTTTCTGTTGTCATCGTGGGAATTACGAGTTTGTTTTATTGTTGTTCGGTGTGAGGAATGCTACTGTTGTGTTAATGGGGTTGATTAATGTTGTGTCTTGTGAGTTACTAGATATGTTCTATCTAGTTTTCATCGATGAAATCCTTTTGTAATCTACCTATGAGGAGGACCATGAAGTGCATCTGCACACATTTTGATTGTTTTTGGTTTATATCATATATTTGGGAGGTTCTTTATGTGTGATTTTTGTAATCTGGAATTTTGTTTCATGGGGAATGTTTTTTCCCAACATGGAGTAGTTGTGGATTTTCAATGATAGAAGCATTTGTGTCTTCGGCATCCCCCAATATAGGGTCCGAGGTGTGATGTAACCTTCGTCTCATTGGATACTACAAGATGTTTGTAGCTGATTTCCCTCAGGCTGTGACTCCTCTAACATCACATAGTAAGAAGCATCATGAATTCATGTATAATGATTATTTTATGAAATTTTTTTAGTATCTATATTTTAATTTGGTAAGTGCTTGAGTTATTCTTCTTTTTATAGTAGAGGGAGTTATGTTTTATTTTTTCTTTGAGGCATCACATCTTGGATTTGGTTGTGTGCTGATGTAGTATATATTGGTCGTTTCTTATGGGAATCGATAGTTGGGACCCCATGAAAATAACTATGTAACCCCAGGATATCAATTTTCAGCAGGGGTTCGTTATATGATGTTTTTGATACATTACCTTATTGGAAAATGCATTGTGGTTTTCACCGATCATAGGTGCCTGAGGTATAATTTCTCCGAACAAGAATTGAACATACATAAGCATAGGGTGATGGAGTCATTAATGAAATACAACTTCAAAATATTATATGCACTTAAAAAGGGTAATGTTGAAGTAGACACACTGATAAGGAATTCAAATTGTGATTTTTTTAGTGAATCTGGTGAATCTTGTAGAGTGATATATGAACACTCTTCATTAAATCTCGATATGGGAAATGTTGGGTGGCATATTTTTTCTTTTTTAGATGATTTTGTAGTCATATCTTGTGTAGGAAGAGGAAGATTCACATTTGGGGTTCTAGAGGTGGAGCATTGGAGAGACCAAGTTGATTGTGGAGAGGCCCTGATTGTTGGTATGAGGATTAACAACATCGATTTTTCTATCATAGATGTATTTTTGTTCCTTGGGAAATGTGGAAGATATTTATTAGGGTGTTATATAGTTCACCCTTTGCAATGCATCATGGAATGAAAAATATGTTCTGATCCTTGAGGAGTCATTTTTTGTAGGCTTGGTCAATGCCAGTTGTTCTGGAGTTTGTGTCTCAATGTTTGTTCTACCAGAAGGTGAAGGCTCAGCACTGTTTCCCTAGTGGTTAACTCTAGATGTTAGATATTCTTCAATGGAAGTGGGAGGACATCTCGATGGACATTGTTACTGGTTTACCTAGAGCTGATGGAGGCCATGACTCTCTATGGGTTATAGTAGATCATTCGAAGAAGTAGGCCCACATAATAGTAATCATGGAATTGATCCTAGTATCGGTTTTATCAAGGTAGTATTTGGAGGAGGTAGTGAGACTCCACAGACTCAGGAGGAATATCATTTCTGATCGAGATCCACATTTTACCACTAGGGTGTGGAGAGGTCTCCAATAAGATTTTGGTTCTCAACTATTCCTTATCACTATTTTATATCCACATACTGACAGTCAGATAGAACAAACCATCCAGAATCTTGAAGATATGTTGCGCTCTTGTGTCAATGATTTTTTAGCTATGTGGATTAGGCACATTCCCTTGGCAGAGTTCACACACAACAATAGTATTAACTCAACCATCAGTGTGGCGCCGTTTGATGCCACATATTGCCGACCATGACATTCTCAATTTTTCTGGACTGGGGTTATAGAGTCAGCAATTCTTAGACCAAATCTAGTGTATAATATAATAATGAAGGTTTAAGTGATTTGTGAGATGATGAAGGATGCACAAGATCGTCAGAAAAAATATGTCGATCAAAAGAAGAGACCATTAGAGTTTGATTATGGGAATAAATTGTTTCAAAAGGTGACTCCCCATTGCATGTAGTGATGGTTTTTTGTGCAAGTAAGCTTTCTCCATGGTATTTTCGGTCATTTTGAGGTGTCAAATATTATTGAAGACATGGCGTATCGACTAGCACTTCCCACGTAAATAAGCTGGATACACGATAGTTTTCTTGTCTCACAAAACCTTCATTATCTTGATGATTAATCTCACATCATCTATTGGGTATAGATTTTTTTGATAATGATTGGACCTTCGAGGAGAGGCCTATAATGATCTAGGACCACAAGAAGAAGGTTTTTCATCGACATGCTATTCCCTTGGTTGGTGTCTTGTGGTGGCATGGTGGTGTGGAGGAGAGAACCAGGGGACGTGAGTCCCATATACATGCTCAGTAACCATATTTTTTTAATTTTTATTTCATTTTTTTAATGATGATCGTTGTTTGGTTTAGAACCCATTTTATTTATGAGATTCCCTTCTTTCGTTTCTTTAAATGGATTTCTCTCTTTGAGATGTATCTCGATGGGTGGTTTCCATTATCCATTTCTTTCTAGATTGTATTTGAATTTATGAGGAATATAATTTTTTGAGAGTTATCTGATGTAATGTTCTGAACCTATCTTGTCTATTTACTTCCTAAAATCTGGGATTTTGAGTGTTCTGGGAAGGTCAATGTGCCCCATCCACAACACATTCCAAATTTCCACTTTTGTGAATAGTTTTTCTAGAACGGTAACTGTATAGTGTTTCTATAATGTTGAATCTACAGTGTTTTAAAAAATGGTGATACAACTAATGTTGAGTCTACAGTGTTTCCAGAATGGTGAGTGTTCAGTGTTTCATGAATTGTGAGTCTACAATCATTCAATAATGGTGAGTCTATAGTGGTTCTAGAAGGTGAGTCTATAGTATTTATAGAACTATGAGTCTATAGTGTTCCCTGAATGGTGATACATCTAACGGTGACTCTACTATTTTCCAAAAAGGTAAATCTAAAGGTTTTCTATAATGGAGAGACATCTAATTGTGAGTATATAGTTTTTATATAATGGTGATTCTATAGTGTTTCCAGAATGTTGAGTCATTTTCCATTATCAAATTTCATGATTTCCTATAGATTCAACCTTTTGATGTTTCTGTTGACATAAAATGGTTTAAAATAATTTTGTTAAGGTATTTAAGGATGATTCAAAACCCATAACCCCTATCATAATTTTTCTAATTGGGGAAGCTTTTCCGATGATAAAATGTGTGATCTTTGACATATCTGATCCTAATGGAAAATATAGTGTATATTAAACCACTACTCTGTTAAATCTTCTTATGGGATAACAGATCTTCATCCCTTATACTTCTATATTATATCTTATTGGGATACGCTTGGACCTTTCCTTCGATCCCATAAGAGTAGTGTGATCAATCATTCCTCCTTGGATTGTTTCCCCTTAATATTCTTCCTGATAAAGGCACACTCCCTATTTCGGTGCAATCATTAATTTTTTAATCCATCATTGACATTATGTATGTTCTACATCTATTATTCTGGGCCCCTAACATTATTTTCATCATTTCCATGTTATGTAATGTGATCTCGAAGTACATAATAGAGTTTTTCGTGGATGTTGGCTGGTGTGGTGGTGTCTCCAAATCTTCAAGTGGATGTAGTACTCCAGGAGAGGTGTTTATGATCTATTTCGTCGGACTGTTCCCATGAAAATAGCGTCAGAAACCTTTTGATGTATGGGATTTGTGGTCTCTATATTATTTTACATGAAATTGTAGAGTTATCATGTTTAATCCACGAGATCAAAATGGAATTTCTTTAATACATATTTCAAACTAGATAAATTAATTGGTATCGATCACATGTTATTACCATTTCTTTTGCTAGATAGTGTGATATCTATACTTTCTTTCTTAATCATATTGTTCTAGAAGGATATTTTCAATGAACATAAACTTGGAATTAATGTAAATTAGTTGGATAATGATAAAGAGGAATGTTTCGAATCTAGTTGTTGCTATAGTAGACTATAAATAATTGAATGAATATAGTTATGCATAATTAAATGAACCAGATAATTCAAAATGGATTCAATAACTCATCGGTTGATACAATGATAATTCCTGATTGGGTATTGAGTTACTATCTTGTTTGTAAGGTCGAGGGCCTTGTTCATTGGATACTTGAGTTCTCAATATGTTTGAAGGATGAATGCCATGTCTAAGGGCCAATAGCACAGTTGATATGATTTTTTCCATGCTGATATATCTGTTTATGTATGTGGGATCTGGATAGGACACTGTATGTGATGCAACGGGTCAAATATGAATGATTGAATTTTGATGAATCGTGCTGGTTTTCTATCTTCATTACATTCCAATCTTCTCAAGGAAGCTGGACTTGCTACCCTCCTTCCAAAAATAGTCTAAGACCTACGATATTTGAAACATTATTTCTATTTTTAGAATCTATAGGGAGGATATCCATTTTCTTCTTTTATAGGAGGAAAATACTTGATGGGATGTTCATCTACTCACAGTGTTGACCCCCCTTGTGTTTGGGTGGTTAGAATGTTTTCCAAGAATTCCTGAGAATATGATAAACTAATAATGATATTAATAAATGATTGAATAAATGATGTTTAACGATGGAGTTGGAGATTGTTGGGATGTAATGATGATGTTTCTATTTAATGGAGCTATGGATTATTTGTGGAATGATAAAAAAATGCAACATGGAATTGATAATAGTTAATTATTGTTTAATGAAATAATTAATGTAATGTTCAAATGATTAAAAGGGTTAAAGTAATCTAATGTTTCTCTTTAAATGGTTGTGTGCTTTTAGGTTACCTTGTCTTAGTAGTGGAAACTAAGAGTCTGAGATACATTAGATGCATTTTAGTCTTAGACTAGTCTATTACCATAGTTTGGTTGTAAGATATAGTATATTATATAAATTATGTGTTTCTATAAGCTACTCTAACCTGTCATTTAGCAGAACTAACACCCCATGTATTTTTTGACCTTGGGGGTTGTTTCCCCCATCATTATGGTGGGATGATGGATTGATGACTACCCACTTCAGATCCGCTCTCTTTTCATGGAAGTTACTATTCCTAGTAGGAATAATGGTTAGTGTTTCTTATATATGTGTGTAGTTGGATTTAAGCGCATGAAGTTATTCACAGACACATATATTCTAAATATAGATTCATGTGGACTATAATAGGGGTAACAGGTATCAGTTGTGATGGCTTGAGGGTCCTTACTCAGTGTGTGGGCAATAATGGCTCGAGGATAAGTTCATGATGTATGATACACGTTATATGAGATGTGGTGGTTCCCATAAACAACCATCTTACCATGGTTATATGGATGTGGTGTTTGGGTTGCATGAGGTGCATATTGTGGTTATTCTGCTAGGTGTTTGTGGAAAAAATAATGTGGGGGGAGATGCTTAGGACGTGCGACATTGTGGAAAAGCAAAAAATAGTGGGAAAGTGTTAGAGGGGTACCAATGATATTACTTATTATATTTTATACTGTTATATGAGATAATTTGTGATAATAGCTATTGCAAGGCTGGGAAATTAATGTACCTATTTAGGTGACGAGTTAGTTTCACTTATTGTTCAGTATGCTTTAGCACACAATACTTACTTATTCACAATTGGATTGGTGGATTATCCTACTACATATAATATTATACTCACAATATGTATATAAAAAATAGTCTTTAGGTCACTTAGAGTAGGTTGGAGATCAGGCTGGTTACTACTAGCTTGGGGTTATAGGAGCTGTTTGGGCTTTGTAGTAACTGTTGTTTTTTACTTCCCTTTGGTACATGTAGTTTTCCATTCCAATTTTATGAATTTTTCATGACATAATATATGTGTACCAAGGATTTCATTTATTTTTACATCTAAGTTGGAGTGTTTTGATATCTATATTATATCACACTTTCACATGTTTTCTATTAGAGGGTAATTCATCCCATTTGTGTGGTTATTATACCCTTGGTTCTAGTCTCCAACCCATGTCCTATTGGAGTCTGGATTCGGGGGGTCACTCTCCCCCTTCTCACATTGTTGGCATGATAGGGGTACACTATGTACGGAGGGTTTCAGTTCTCCGTGTGTGTCTAATGTGATGGAATCTTCAGAGAAAAATAATTTTCGTGAAGTATTAGGGACTTTAAAATAACCTAATTTAAATTTATATAGTATTTAAAAACTATTGATAAAAGTTTATTCTAAACTAAAAACATCGAAAACTTATTAAAATAGTATTCTTATACATGAATTAATTATAATAGAAAAACCCAATAAATTTAAAATAATATATTTATAGGGTGGTTTATCATTTTACCTGTATGATGATTATTATGTTATAATGTTTTCTATAAATTTCACAAAAAATGAAAAATTTGAACCCTTAATTGATTGTGAATTAATGAAAAATTTTCCTCTAAATTATATTAAATTAATATTACATTAAACTATACATATTCCACTGGAAATATTTCATTTGGGAATATTTTCATTTTCTCAGATGTAGCAAACTAAAAAAATATAGTCAAGATGAATTCATCTATCAGGAACAGGTATTATCCTGAAAGCCAAATTAGAATAGGTACATCACCTAAAAATATATTTATTATATATATATATATATTTGAAGGATGTGTGTTATGTAAATAACCATCCGATTAAAATAAAATGTGATTATAATAAAGAAATTAAACATTATTTTCGATTAAATCCCTAAACTAGGTTAATTCATGGATTATTTACATTGGGTATATTTCACCGAGGAGATCTGTAGAGGGAACATCACATATCCTATTTAATTATTTATTTTATGAAGAAAAAGTATAGATTAAAATTTGATCATGAATTAATTATATTACATTACTCAGTTTTGCATAATGATTAAATAGTTAACAAAATTCTATATATGAAACATGAAGATTTATAAATAGGATTCAATGACAGTCATTATAGTTAATTAGATGGATATTTTTAAAAAACTAGTTTCTAATGCTGATGACATTGAATATGTGATCAATAGTTTAATAAAATTTATATCATAAATATATAAATATATATATATTAACATATAATTTAAATAATTATTAATATTTTATTTATTGATTTTTCCTATAAAATTTATAAATAGTAAAATAATGGAGTTGTGTTTTTGTTGAAATTATTTGGTTTCTAATTTAGTATCTGTAGACAATAATGGGTAAAACATTCTTAAAATTGTTTGAGTAGTGAACATGAGATTAACAAATGTAATGGCTTAAGTCCATGAAACTCATTACGTTTTGATTTTTAAGTGATGTTAACTTTGTGATATGATTAGGTATTTGGTGGAGGATATAGAGTTGAAACTAAAAATATTATTGGGGATTCATATTATAAATCACTAGTTTATTGGGTGAATAAATGTTTTTCGTATTAGAGTCTTAGTATCATGAATTTTTATCATGGTTTAATTAACATTGTGAAATATTGATTAATGATAAAATGAACATGGTTTTGATTTTGTTGTTATATTATTTAATTTTTAATAATGTGAAGGGATGTATCCATAGTGTGAAATTACTCTAGGTTTTTGGGATGAAGAACCTTGTTTTTTGAAATTTGTGAACCACATGAGGTGGGTAGGGTAAAGTAATCACTCATACCATTTATGGGTGATTTACAATTTGAATATAAATCAAACCCCAATTTAATTTATCTCAATCTCTCATAATTTATCTAAAAAAATTATAGATCCCCATGGGGTTTTTTATTCCCTAACTAGATATGATATTTTACATTCATTTGTGGCTTCAAGATATTTGATAATAATAATACAAGGAGAGTAATTATTCATATTTAATAGTTTTTTTATTGTTTTCTCTAATGATTCATAGTTTCTATACTAAACTGATTTTGTAATTCATTAGGAAATTATTTTAATGGTAAACCACCAAATTGATCATTGTCCTTGGATATCCTTGTGTTGTTAAATAAATGTAGCTAAAAATCAATTTAATTGGACTTCTGTAGTGGGTCAAAAATAATATTTTGAATGACTGGATTGTATATCTTATTCCTTAATGATAATTTGTGGAAGTATAATTATTTTTCCCATATTTCTTTAATGTAATTAATTTTCATATTGAACATAAATGAATATAAACCTCATGTTTTAATTAAATTTTAAAATGAATAATTTGTGAATAAATTTCATTGATATTAATTATGTTGCTTAAAGATAATTTATTATGGATTCATTACTTTTAATATCATTAAAATTTTTAATGTCTTATTAAATGAATAAATAATGAAAATTTTAAAATAAAATACTATATACATTAATAATTTTCTGATTAATTTTTTTTTGTGTGTCATAGGGACCATGTTTGTGAATCTAGGTATCCATGGTTGTTTGGGGCCTCGAGTCCTTCATTTTTCACATTGGAATCCTTAGTTTTCTTTATCATTGTGGAAGTATATGTGATTTTGTGGCTTGATGACGAGGTTTCTTAGTAGTGAGTCTCTTAAAATTTAATAAAACAAGATTATTTATTGATTCTGTAAGATTTAATAAACTAGTATGTGAAAAGTAAAATGTATAAAAATGACAAAATCTTGGTAGGTGAAAAATTAAATAACATAATTGGAAATATATATCATATTATTCATTTTTGGGTAATCTTTATAGGTTATATATTATTGATTTTTTGTAGTTCATTATGGAAAATTATTAAATATTTTTATGATGGTGGTCATGGAAGTGTTTATCATCTTGACCTATATGTGGGTTTGTGTGGTAAAATTATAAAACAATTTTTCCAATGTATTTTTAAAATAAATAGCAAGAGACAAATAATTGATTTGATGAAAATATAATTGGGTGGTGATTTTCTATATCATCAATGATAGGGAGGATATGTATGGCTAACTACACCCTTTTCCTTTCTCTCTATTTAATAGAGGCATCCAAAGTTGTCGTTGGTGGATAATGGGATATGTGATGGGGATCATGTGTGATAAGAAGTTGTAATATGTCATATTTCCAACACATTCGTGATACCATACATATGTGGTTATGGTATTTTTTATCTGTTTGATTTGGACATATTTGATAATAAGTTATGTCAAAAGATTTGATATAAGTTGAGGGATGAAATAAAAATATATTGATGGGATTAGTGAAATGTATTTCATCACATTGGGTGATACCATTGTACCAATGATGAATTATTTGTGGGGTGACCATATTGAAATATTTATGATATTACATTACTACTCATTACTGAGTTATCTATTTAAAGACCTATGGTAAGGATGTAGGGAAAAACTAGTTGACCCATGTAGGTGTTTTTTATAGGCGTATTCATGTTCCATTTTCACATTTTCATGACAGAGGTTGTTTGTAATCCTATTGAGTGTACATGACATACTCAATAGATTTTTATAAAATCAATTTTTCAGAATCTAGGTTATATTTGATGACCGATCATGAATACCCAAGTTACAGGGTTTTTTTATTTCTACCAAAACATTATACTTTGGAAATGTACTATCTATGGATATGCTTACATATACATTATATTAATTCATATACAATATCACTTGTTTGGTGGTTTATTTATTTTATTTTATATGATGGGTTTATTGGTGTCTTTCTATCTTATATAATGATATTTTATTATATTATGGTTAATGAACGTATTTTAGTGTTTTAGACGCTTTATGTTACTCCCAAAATAGGGTCATCTAGTAGATGGACTCGTGTTTCACTAAGTATCATCACATTATTCCCAATAGGTCCACTAGTGTGGGGAGTATGAAGAACAGGTACCAATGTTTTTAATAATGATATAGATTACTTTTTTTAGTTATTTTCTGGTGTTGGTGTCATTAAATGGATAGTCAACATTATTAATAGAAAATAATATTTGATGATTGAAATGTAGACTAGTTAGGATAAATTATTTTTTATAATGTGATGGGATACAAGGACATTATAGTCTCTAAATGTATAGGGTAATGTGAAAGTTCTTGTAGGGATAAGACCAATGAGAAGTACATGAAACATACATACATGAGTTCTATTTTCAATGTTTTTTTATCCATAATGAATAAGTTAATTAATTTAATGACATACTGAAAGAATTATTACAAGATTTAGGTCAGTACTAAAAATATGATCTATACCAACAGTTTTGGGAATACTGTTGGTATAGTTCACTAATTTGGACCTATACCAACGGTTTGGCCCAAATCATTGGTATAGGTCACTTATATGGACCTATACAAACGGTTTGTCCAAAACCGTTGGTATAGGTCCCAAAATCAAAGAACCTATACCAACGGTTCTCAAAACCATTGGTATTGGTACATGTATTTTTACTGGAATCTTCTTACATAGGACTTTAAATAAATCAAAATTTAAAATAGTTATGACAATACATATATATATTTATAAAATTATGTTTACAAAAGTATGTTAGGTTTGTAGTTAGGTTGTTTAACCACAAACGGGAGGTGCTGGGATCAAAACCAACCAAATGATTATTTTTTGAATAACATATACCCATAGTTTTATGGAACCATTGGTAAATATTTTCATATTACTTTTACCAATGGTTTTCAAAACCATCGGTATAGGTCTATAGAAATGGTTTTCCCAAAAACATTGGTATAGACCTATCCTCACGACTTACTTGGAAAAGGTTCGGAAAACCGTTGGTATAAGCTATACCAATGATTTCGAGGCCTATACCAATAGTTCCTAACCGTTGGTACATGGTTTATATCTAGTAGTGGGTATTAAATCATTCATTAATGTGATTTTATATAGTCGCAAAATATTTTTTATCCAGGACAAATATGTTATACATGATGTCCATGTTAACATTGGAGTATCCATAAAGATTAGGAAGAAATAAATTTTATGAAATGTTGGAAAACATTTAGTATTAAGTCATGGGGGTGTATGTGGGAATTATAATCAATCAAATATGTATTTCTGGAAGATGTGGTTGGATATAACTTTTTAAATTGATTCAATGTCTGGTTTAATATTAGTTTCACATTGATGTTTGTTAGTAGATGGGAGCAGTGATACAGGGATGGATGATGTATCTAAAGTAGAATAAGGAGACTAATTTTTTATTTGATGACTTAAATCTAGACCTCAGGGCCATTATATATCATGACTCTAGACACTAGGGATTTCTTGTTATATAAAAGGTTGAGTTAAAACTACCCAAATCGTGCATTCAACAGTCCAGCTGAAAGAAACCAACACCGAGTAGTTATATATCATAGCAGGGAGGCCTTAGAGTATGAGAAAATATGCACACACAAAACATCTCCATACAAAAGTACAGTGGAATAGTATTCCTGAAGCATCTAGATTTTAAAAATTAATTATCAAATATCTAGCAAAACAAATGAATATACATCATAGTATAAAATTAAAAATCTGAAAATACACCATGGATATAAATAGAGTCCAATTCTGAATAAAATTGGAAAACATGGAAAACTGAAGATATCTGAGAACGATTATACAGAAATAAAATAATAAAAAGTTAGTGCCGATAACATTTATGATCCACTGAGTACAGTACCATTGATATCACCACAGTCATGTTGATCATCTTTATAAGACACAACACATGTTCAGAAATCCCTTTTAGGGGTGAGTATAAAAATACCTAGTAATTGTTATAAAACCCAACATAATGGGGACATGCTAACTCACAATATGTGATCAGCTAAACATGAATCCATAAATGATGGTCAACTCATCCCAAGACAAATATTCTCAGTTAAAACCATAAGGGAATCAATGAAGAACCATGTCTTGACATCCCTACTAAGAATAATTATTAGGACAACCTATCCCTAGGTAAAAAACCAATTCCCATCACTATACATTTGGTATGCACTATCTTACACCCGAGGAAATCTCATACGTACTATAGTGAAGAGGCCATCTCCTCCCCCTGCACACAAATACGAGGGTTCACTTATCTCCAAACCCAAAACAACATGAAATCTATCAAAAATGAGGGAATGGGAGGGACCCAAACCACCCCAAACCACAGAACCCCCAAAACAAGAGAGTAATGACTCCTAGACATCATAAAATTCAATGAAGACCATGTATCATGATTCCCAGACCTTGTTATATTGGGTGAGAACTAACTCCCAACTATGTATAATGCACGTCATGTTATGGGGCCCATTTCTCCCACATGTGCTCCACTTATGAAGGAGAGCATACTCCATTGGAGGACCCACTCCACATTCGAGCTCAAAGACAACGAAGTAATACTCTATAGACAGATGACCTATAATATTGTATAGGTGAGTTCATTATCTATTTGTATGTATGATATGGAATACCCACACCTGTAAATGATTGGGCAATGCCAAAACCCATAGAATTTATCCAGGGGTACTACACCCAATCTCTCTATGTCGGAATTATGTCTCGACCAATATGAGAGGTAAGGGAATAATAATATCTTTTATTTCCAAGAATAAGTTTTCCTAGTATGTCTCTGAAAAACCAACACATTCACCAACAAAAGTCATGAATTACAGAATGGATCATCAATCTTTTAATTCCCTGCATCATTTCACTACTACAAAAAGTGGACCTGCACCCATGTAAAATGGGGGAACTTCTATAAATACCCATAATGTTTAAGGGGACCAAAAAAAATTCCTGACATGCTAGGTTACAAAACCGGCATCTCCTATGTGATCAATCATTATTAGTACCCACAAAGAAGCACCACTAGATCAATATTTTTCTTGGAAGACAAAATTTTGTATATGAAAAGATCATAGAAAGGATAATATCATATTCTACATGGAAAACTATTTTTAATATAAAGCTCATTTCCATAAATATATTTCATCATAAAAAAGAAATATATAGTTTATATATTAATGAAATGTAAACAGTGTGTACTAGGGAACACATGGCATGTGACCTTGTCTAAGTAACTACGCATGTCCTCTAAAGCACAGATTGGCTGGCTGTGTGAACGTACACATTTTTCATCCCAAATACATAGTCTATCTTAGAACCCAAGCCATGAATCATAGTCATCCAACAGAGGCCAGTTTCTGTATCCCATTTCTTTGTACATTATACAAGTATTCCCAAACATCAACATCCCATGACATAACCTGTCTGCACAAGTCTTTGACCACATGGCTAATGAACTCATTACGACATTTACTACTAGTATACATCTTATATTCAAAAAAATATTTTACTACAAAATAATGAAGAATGTGTGGAATGTTATTTTTCAATACACACCACGTGGTCGGGATTTCAGAATGGGACACCCCTTGAATTTGGTCAAACATCTATTTTACAGCTGAATTCCCTCAAATTTTACCCCGAATATACTCAATATTTGATATATTTATCTAGAACACTATAAAAATAAATATAATTGGTACCATATATTAGAAATAAAATCACATACCACATGTAGAAAATACTAAATCATTTGGTGTAGATAAAATAACTAAAGGTGCAACAACATAACATGGGAGTAATCACCACGAAGATTGAAGATCTGTAGTGCCTCCTCTATCTTTTTCATCCTTGGTTCATCCTTGGTTCATAAATTATTTAAGGGTAAACATATCCCCTATCATATTCCAAATTTGATATCACATGTGGTGTATTTTTATTAATTGATTATTGTTTTATTAATAAACACTAATTTTACACTCTATAAATGGTCACCTACAATCAGGTTCATGATACCGAAAATATTATAACATTCCTTAGATAAACACAATGTTATGTTTTAAATCATGGTAAATAATTTCTAATAAAAAACTCTGATCTGTAGTTTTCCATTTGAATCTAAAAAATTTGCATGATAATATATATATAATATATTAATTATCACCCACTAAAGCACTTCATGCCTCAAAATTTTATTTTAAATAAATTTCTTTCTTCAAAAAATCCATATAAGTATTTCAATGTTTTACATTTAAAAATATTCTCAAAATTGTCCCCACTATCATGTAGTTTCATCTCTAAACACCCAAGGTGCCCAGATAAACCATGAAAATCACCACCATACCAGATATACAATAAATTGGTAGTTTGAAACCCAATGAACACTGCTTAATGAACCTCACCAGATGCACCTCACAAGAATATAAAAGTATTAGGTTCTCCCCTTATTTAGGTATCTACAAATTGAATCTATGAATAATAACATGTAATGTGGAAAATTACAGCTGATTCCTAACAATATTGGGTGATACAAATTATTTGGATAGATGAAAATGAAATCCCTCCCATCCATATATTATTATAACAAATAAATCAACATAAAAATTAACTATAACATCATGATGTGAACTCTGACACAACATAATCTAGGCTATGAGTTCCATAGTTTTAATCATAGTTTCTTGAGTACTATAACTCCATTTTGATCATTTCAGGTCCCTATTTTAACACATATATAATCCTATGTATAGAGTTTTCTATAAACACATCACACTCATTGTAAACCCCCAACAGTCTTAATATCGAAGCATTGGTTAACAACAACCCCAAATCCCCAAAGGAAGGGATCCTCAAAACACCATATGGAGTCACCCAATCCACTATGATGACCATATCCAAACTATGTACCATAGAATCCCTGCCAATACTCCATGATACATCAAAAGGGTTCATTATAGTGACCCTTATTTCCCAGGACAAAATCTCCCAAACCAGACAGTATTAGAAATATTATTCAAATGAACTCATCCAACACACCTAAAAAAACTATTTTGGTTGCACTAACTCTCCTGAATGGTTCCACATTTGTCACAGAGAAGTAATCCTGGTAGGAAAAAAAATACATACTCCTTGTATGTATGATTTCTAAAAAACACAATATCATTGCAATTCATTAACACCCTACATCCCCTGGTGAATCCCACACTCTGTGGATATTTTACATGATGTCTACTGTAACCATTGTAATATTTGTGTAGAGGTTGAATCTCCCCAGATAAGAACCTCTAAAAAAAGAATCTTGGCTATTATAACTAGAAGAAAATCCATATTTCACACAAGATAGATATATATTTATTAAATAAATGACACAATCCTATGTAAAATTTTACTAATACTAAATTATAGGTGACACATAACACATAGGATCATATCACCTGTGTTTCGGTCAAATCATTCGAAGCAATACAACTACCAGTAGCCTTGACCACTACAAATTAGATCCCGACATGGGCTACCATGTGGTGGTTGTGGATGTATCTCATAAGTCCACCATCCACATGTAGCTCCTGCCTAAAAAACCCCCCACTATCCTTAATTCCTCTAATAGGTCCACCAAAATGGGGTCTTCATGAACCATTTTAGAAAGATTCATGGTCATAATTCAGTGACTATCATAGTGTGACATCCAATTTATGACAATTGTTGAATAAACTACACTTAAAGAAATAGTATATCATTATAGGATCTCATGTATGAGTCTATTATGGGGTTTGACACCATTTAAATAACCTTTTCAACATATTTCTTCTAACTATAGAATATTACTAAGAGTTATGATAGCCACTACAATATCATTCCGCATAACTCTCCATTAAGAAGATATTTATCACCAGAGGTTGGTCCAAAACTCTTATATAAAAGGGAATTTATATGGGGACAAAAAAATTCTTATGTTTATATGGAGGAAACACTGAAAATTTTACACCCATAAGTATATATCTCATACTTTTTTAGGTAAGTAACGAATGAGGCCAATGAACCATTTGGAATACTCGACAACTGAAAGGTATATCTACTGCACCTCAAGAATTCCAAATCATTATTGAGTGTATGATATAATGGTTGTAATTATCCCAAAATATATGATTAATGTCAATATATGTGAAAATAATATCATAATGGGGTTGTGTAATCCTATATTACAAAAAACATACTGCTCCCAAAAGATGTCTGGATAAAAGAAACACCATCTGAACAACCCGAGTCTGTACCAACAAAAAAAAATGGACCAGAGCCTCAATCCAATACTCTACTACATATGGTTCTAAATCACTCTGGTACCCCATTAGTATATATTTATGAAAATAAAAAAGTATTCTAAACCACTACACATATTTATCACCCTAAACCATGGGAACTCTCATAATCCCAATAGGAAATACATCATCCACATGAACCACTCCCGAGGAAACAATACCTTTCATCCAAATAGAGGAAGAAACACATTTTGGGGTCCATGAATAGTGGTATAATTATTTATCATATTTAAATCATGTTTCATTAATATTAACCAAGATTTATTTCTATGTTGTGGAATCCTGAAAGTGATCAATACATTCACCGAAAAAATGAGAATTTAAAAATGGTGATCAGACTCAAGAATAATAGTTAACTGACTCAAGACCATATCATTCTTCTACAACTAATCCCCAAACTGATATTTTTGTATAAGAATACGGAAATATGGTTTTCATTGTCTTTTCAAATAGATACATCAAATGTTGAACCAAAACTGGGATCCTAGAACTAAAATAATTACACAAAACACTCTGACCACATTATTATATGTCTCAACCAATTATAAATATTGGAAAACACTGAACACCAAACCATATATCAATATTCTATAATATAAATCTATCAAGAATAAAACTATTTAGTTGAGGGTAGCTAATATAATTTTGAGAAGGAACTATTTCATACCCACTTCTAATAGGACATGGGATGGAAACCAGCACTTTGTTGGAATTTCCTTTAAATTTGAGGTCATCATCTATAAACCTGTATCCTAGAAAAAAATGATTATATGTAAAACTTTTGAGGAATAGAAGTGTTGAAACATTTAGTGCATAAAATGTTTATGATAAACCTCAAATAATACATAATAAAAATAATAGTTGTACAAAAGATAAAAGGAAAAAGTACAAGCCCAACATAAAAAGAGTCCAAAACTGAATAGAGAAAGATAATACAGAATACTAAAGAGGACATGAAATAAATAATTAATCCAACCACCTATCTCATTTATCCTAAGATACACTATAATCCACTTAATCCATTGACACTGATATCATCTCAATCTTATTGTTCACCTACATATGTAACAACACAAGAGGGAAATTAAAACATCCTAGTGACTATAAAAACCCCAGTAGGTGCCCTAAATGAAAAACATAAATTTGAGTGACATTCATGAAATCATTCATTAACTAAACCTAAACCCATAGATGATGGTAAAATCAAACCAATCCAAATATTTTTTATAAAATTAAAATGATAATGAAATAGGTTCTCAATCTCTATAAGCCAACTATGAGTGATGATTTGGCCTAATAATCCTTTGGTCTAACATCCCTTGGCCCATTATGGGTTCCCAAAACCATAGGTCAAATCTTCACTATCATTCATCACATGAAATATTATAAGAACCATAATTGATAAGCCCACCCATATAATCTACATTGACTAATAATGGAGAACCTCAATAAAAACAAAGAACCAAGTGAAATATCTCAAAAGAGAGATAAATGGAGTGAGATAAGACTCACCAAAACCCCATTATCAAGAGAGTATTATTTCCTAAGGTAACGATCAGACCCAATGTTCCCTAAAATCTGTCACATGACCTAACCCATCACATACCCTAAGAGAATTTAGGATCCCCATATGTTGGAGACATGCACCTGAGCATCGTATGAAAAACCAGGGGAAATATTTCTGCTATCCTAAACAAAAAAATGAGATATATATATACCAAATGTCTGAAGGAATTATGGTAAGAAAAAAAATTTATTCAAAAAATTTAACAAAGAAAATGGAAATTCATGACAATAAAATTATCCAAAACTCCAAGAGACATGTCCAACTGAAAAGGACTAAAACCATGTAGCTACTATATGTGATGGCATGGATCAACTCCCAGAATATCACCACCTGCTACCCAACACAGTTGACATGAAACCTCAACGCTACATTAAGGCACCTTTCCTTTCCTTAAAATTGAAAAAAGAATACGCATCACAGATGTGGTGTGTATGGTGTGAGCTAACATGATCAATAAGATCCAACATAGTTTTTCCATATAAAGTATATGAAAAAATTAATGTATTCAAATTTGAAATAAAAAGGTGTATTATAAGAAGTAAATCCATTTTATATAAATCATAGTGAATATTTCATCTTTATCACTATTCAAAAACAAATGAAGGTTTGTCAATTTCAATTTAAATATTCCATATCATGTTTTTAATTCATCAACATGAATATCAAGGATAAAATAGATAAAAACCAAGAAATTTTATAATTGAAGGAGCATATGCATCACAACACAAATAATACAATACATTAGGTAGTTGGATACTTGTTCCGAAAAATATATGAAATTTTGTAATGTGGTACATAAGCCAAATATATACACTCCATGGCCCAAGGAAAAACATATAATGTGAAACCCCAATGTCATATATGCACCTAGTTTTATCAATCCCCAATCTAGGACTCGAGGAACACAAAAAAAGTGAACTCCCACAATCATGAATGACCTCAAGCTAAACCTCCCACATAGTACCCAATGTAACCCATGTATTCATTTTCACAATCACCTAAATATTTATAATATCATTTTAAAACCATTTTAAAAAATCATTTTCAATACTTAAAAATACCCATTTATTGTCTATATATATAAAACAATTTAAAACCACATTTATTCTAAATATCATTCCAAAACACAAAAATAATCATTCCACCTTCATAAGAATTTATTTCTAAATAATTTATGAAAAAATAACAGCATTTTTTATCAATCATTATCTAGAGGTGAAACAACCATCCTTAAAAATTGGGTCAAACACTCGTGAAAACGGATCCACCGACAATAAAAACCCAATGACATTAAAAAAGGCCCTATAATTGAATAATTATCTCATGATTGATCCAATTTTTATAAAAGGGGTTCCAGAAATGGAGGAATCACCAAGAAATCAAGAATTAATGCACATCTCCCCATGACCAATAATAGAATGTACTCTCAAATAGATCACATAACAGATATTGGAAGAAGACACAAAGTGACACCAATTTAGATTTATGGATCTAATAACACAACCAAAGGGCTCTATGTCAATCAATGGAAACAAAGAAGTGGAATGTTTTCTTACCCATAGAGAGGCACCCGAACTGAAATGATGTTTGAACATATAACAGATCAATCTGTATGGAGTGGAGTCTGCAAAAACCAATTATGAATTTCCCTTAGTCGATATCATTAATGTCTTGAAATGAATAGAAAAAACTATTTCACACATATTTTAGAAACTGTACACTGGGTGTCACACGAATTGTAATCTAGTTACCTGATGTGTAAGTTCCAAATCCCTTAATATGATTAAAAATTATTATCCTTAGATTACAGAAGAAGATTTTATTAACTCACTGTGTTTATGACCTCTTTACATCTTGTAACCTTTCAAAATGTGAAGCCTTTCACAAAATTCATCTAGAAACTCATAATCATTATGTTACCAAATTAGATTGAGTGAAACCCCCTATAGTGTGTAGAAAAAGGGGGTAATCCTCAGATTCCAAAAAATATGTGACTTCACCAATATTGGAATCCTAAAAATTCATTCTTATCTATAAAAATAAAAATATTAAAGGAAATTGATAAAGAGGTAAAAGACATTCTCGACATATTGGAAACAGGTTGTCAAAAAATCCCCAGAAAAAACACTATTTGTCTTCAGGATATCATGTGGAATATGTAATCCTGAGCAAAAGATGAGGTCACTAATCCCCCAAAAATGACATCCATTCCTATGTATCCTCATATTTTTCTTCATGATTCCTAAAAAATCTGATGAATGGATATGGAATCCCAAAAAAGTTGTTAACTTGATATTTGATGATCTCAATCGATTCCTCTAAAATAGAAACATATGGACTCAACTCAATTCATCCCCATATCTAAACATGATGAGGATCTTGATGATACTTCCCGAGATGAGGTATGAGGCAAACATCATGAATTACTATAATATAAACTATAAATGATAAGTGATAAGAAATTTGTATGTGATTCTCAATGACGTCAAATATGTTCAACATATATTAGACCCATCTATCCCTTTTTTACAAGATGATGGTGGAAAATCTGATGAGAAACTATCATGAAAACATAGTCACTAACGGAAAACACCAGAGAACGAATTCACTGATCCACATAATATTTTTGTCTACATTGTGTTGTAACAAGACATTGATGAAAATCATGAATCTTTACACAGAAATCATAATCAAAATAAGGTAAACCCAAATGTACATTTCCTACCTCATCCTAAAAAAGTGTTGATTTTAATGGCCGACCATACAATGCTTAAATGAAATCCGATATGATTGACGACTGATAATTGTTGTTATAAATAATCACAACCAGTCCCATATGGTTGTCCCATGATTCGTTGAAATCAAATACACATAGAAATTAAATATCCTCGAGGATATGAATTACTCACTCTATTTGACAGTATGTCAATGGATGATTTCTTGTCACCAAATTAACCAGAGTTCCCATTTCCTCATGGAGACTCCTCCAAAACCACTAGATAATCCTTTAATCCCTATATGATATAACAATATATGGACATCCATGTAACCTCACAATCTCTTGAACATACAACTTTCCCAAATCTTTAACCATAGTGGTATCCTAGATTGGAATGAAATTCAATTCCATTGCCAACCGATCAAAAAACACCAAGATAGATGTTCTAACTCCGTGAGTTCATGGTAATATAATTATAAAATACATGTATACCTCATCACACATTCCTACTAACAGTGGTAAATGCTAAAAAAACCAAAGGGTTTCAAGTACTATTCCATTATCTATTGTCCATTGTAATAGTGGGACACATAATATCCAATGATATGCTTTGTACACAGAAACCATATCAACATCTGATGTCATGATATATATTCACATTTCATGTATGAATGGACCATAATGAGATAAAAAATTAAACAAAACTAAACTCCAAACATATACGAATATGACTACCCACCTCCCAAAGTTATGTATACCACTTGAATAAACATACCAACCAGAAATGATCACCTCACTAGTAAGACATCCTCAATTTTTTCAAAATTCATCATCCTACTACCAACTCTAAAAAATAAACTCCAAGAGAGATGTTGATAACTAATCACTAGTCATAACCATACGTGAAATATCATCTTGACCATCTAAATGATACTCAGGGAAAATCCCCATATGGATCCAATCCTCCTCTGATCCCATAATCGACTTTGATGACACATACATGATAAGATTATGTAAAATTACATTCCCCTTCACTAGGGTGTAGTAAATATCAATGTTAAACATCAAAAGGATGTATATCCATCATCTCTATCTAAGATTCAATTATTTTATAAATAATATATGACTCAAAATCAAATTATCAAATAAGACCATAAATCATTCCCTAATAAGATAGTGTCACCAACATTTATGTGTATTCAAAACTACAAAAATCTCTAATTCGTGAGGGGTGTAATTCTTCTCATTCAGTATAATTAGATGATATCTATAAGATACAAAATTGTCATCTTGTATAAGAATGCATCCCAAACTAGCACCAGAAGCCACACAAATCCCAATGTACCACATACTTGTCTCAGGTAAGATCATAATTTGGTCTAATTTCATAAGTCATTTCAGTTCATTGAAATAAGATGGAAATCCCCTTCAATGTGAATTTTACCACCTTCATTTTAAGAGAGGTCAAGTATGATTCCGACATCGATAAATCCTAAAAAACCATCAGTAATATTCAACAAGTCCAATAAAGCTCTTCAACTCAATGATAATGTGTGGCTCCTTCCTTGACAGGACCACCGTCACCATCTCTGGATCAACTGATAGTCGATGTTCAGGAATAATGTTCATGAATTAAATCACCTCATTAATAAAGAAACTACATTTCAAATGTTTCCAATAAAATAGTGAATTATAAGAGTTTTTAAATACATACTCATATGGTGCTCGTGCTAATACTCATATTGTGAATAAACCATAATAACACCCAGAAACACTACCTCAAAAGTGTCTTAATATTTATGAAACATATGATTAATAAAATCCATAAAATTTTCAGGATTGCGAGTTAGACCAAAAGTAATCATAAGATATTCATTATAGACATAATTGCTCCTAAAATCCACCTTTAAAATATCAAACACACAAAATCTGAACAGATGACAATTCAACTGAATATCACTCTATGAAAACCACTTTTCACCCTTTAAATTATTAAACCAATAATGCACATGAGGTAAATTATACTTTTTATTTATTGTTACCCCGTTCATCATTAGATATTCAAAACACAATAGATGTGAACTATATTTTTTATTTGAAAAGTGCAAAGGGGATTCCCAGGGAGAAATGATATGGTGAACAAAACCTTCTTTAAATTAGACATATAATAGTATCTTGAGATATTTAGGATTCATATATGATATATAATATAATGGTATCAATATTGGATACAAATATAGAACTTGATTAATCGTAAACTCTACCTCTCTCTCTAGATGATGATAAGAGATGTCATCTTGGAAAATGTAAAAAACAATCCTACCAAAAATTTCAAGATCAACACCATATTTGATGTCATCGGGATCCCATGCAACGAATGACATTAATACAAAAACACATTTGTTTATTAAACACATAAACATGATTCACTAAATAAACATGCACTTAATATAACTTAATGGATTGACAGGTCTAGTGTCATTGGAAATTAGGAACATTACATAACAACTTATAAGGTAAAACACAACTACTTTTTTGAAAGCCTCATTTACATGACCACAACGTCTCTTCATACATTTAATTGTGTGGGATAACATGAGGACAATCATAATAAAAGGTAAATCTATAAATATCATTAATGAAGTATTCTAGGAATAGCGTGAAATAATATAGTACATTTTTGGTAATAAGAATATCAATAGATCATAAGATAAACATGTACGTAGAGGCATGATATAACATGATTATCATAATAAGGGAATGTGGGAACAATATATACCATGATATTAGATGTGCCAAGGATCATTTCACATTTAGAATGACTAAACCCTAATTTTACTTTAATTAGAATTATAAAAACATCATTTCATATGATGAATCATTACACTAATCATTACCCAATAAATTAGAGAGCTATTAGGGAACACCCTTCTTAATCAACTCATTTCAGGCATAAGTGTGCCACATATATCATATAACAAGGATTCAGTAAACATCATAATTTATTCCACGAATAAGATATGTGTAATTCATACTTGAAACCCAATAATCCATAATTAAATGTTCATAAAGGTGAATACTCTTGAAAGTTAAATTGGCGTGGTATTCACTACACAATACTTTGTCTTGGAAAATAGTGGGGCAATTTCGACCGCATAATGAGATGACATAAGAATTCATAAAAATTGTTGATGGGAGAGAAAGGGGTATTTCATTATATGTACATGAAATGGATTGTAAGGGGGTAATATAGATACATTTACCAATATATGTAATGAAATTTAGAAGTATAATATAAAATAATTTCTTGAATGTAAATGAAAAGTGAGAAATTTATTAATGGAATTTCGGCAATGTAACATGTGTGTGTCAGAGAGATTAATGAGAGAGAAAGAGGTCTCTCATAATTCAGGAATAATGATGGCCGTATTTTAGTGGGGAAAAATCATACCCCCAAATTTTTAATTGAAAAAAACTTATAACAATATAATGAAATTTGGACTAAAATGAGAAAAGAAGAAATACCTTAAATAGATGTGTGATCCCAATGGCTTGGAAGAGCCTTGGGAGAGGCTTCATTCAAGATTGGGGAGATTTGGGAAGACTATAGAGAGAGGAGAAAAGGGATGGTCGAGCTCCAAATGGTTTGAGTGAAGAGTAATGGAATATTGAGTGGGATTATATATGAAAGGAGGGGGAATTCATTATTTTTTTAACACTAAAAATTAAACTAATAATAACCAACAAACACCCCTTGGTTTTTCCCTTGGAGTTTTCTAAAGGGGAGTGGAAAATTTTTATTATATGTCTTGGTGGGTCCACTATTTCTTTGTAAAATAAATAAAACAATTCTAAAAAACATTATTTTAATGGAAAAACATAAATTGGCCAAACAACAATTTTATATTATTTTATTACATCACTATTTGTTCATTATGATATCAAAATACACATTATATAATTAAATGGTATTTAATTTTTACCCCAAAATTTGATTGTATCTGAAAATTATGGAAAATTCAACTTTGGATAATATAGACATCCTGAATAAAAAAATAATATTCATTTTATCTAAATAATTTTCTAAATATGTGTATATTTACTTATAATATAAATACTAACATAAATCGAAAAATCATGGCATTTGATAAAAAATGATTTCATACATTAATAAAAATCACAATTGTATTCATAAAGATTACACGATAAATATTATTTAATAACTTTTAATTTCATAACGAGATTTTATTAAAATATTAGTTAACTAAAAAATACATTAATTCATCAAAATACATGTCTTAATTGAATATTAATAATACAATTTTTTCATTAAAACAATTTACAATGTAAAAATAATAAAATGAATGTATATTTTTAAAAATATTAAAAAAGTAATTCACACAATAACAATTCTAGGTTCTTGTTACATAACCCCTTATAACACCTACATACGACCTAAGGGTATGGTGGGTGATGTGGAAAAACTCTTGGTGTGTCTCTGATAATATTGCTTGGTTTTTAATCTCTATCAACTTTCACTTCTCCCATAGGTAGTTCGGTTCGATCTTGACCTGTTGATGATTGGCTTAGGCTTCATCATGAGTGAAGCCCAACGACTCCACGTCATTTATAAGCTCTAAAAAATGGGCTTCATATGGAGCAATTCTATTGGATGAGGCCATCACTTAATTTAACTGAGTAAATTGGAATTTTTTAATGCCCTATATTTATACTAATTAATATATCACGGTTCAACAACTATATTACCTAAAATAAAAATTCTTAATAGTATTTTGAAATCCATAAATTCAAGGATGAGCATATTTTATATAACTATAATACATAATATGAAATTAAATTATATCAAGGGATATTTTCATTAATAAAAGTTTTTTTCGTTCCAATTAAACTCTTGAGCTCTGGGGGGACGATCCTACTTGAATAAACCTCGGGTACAAATACCCATGATAAGAAATGAGGTCCATCCATATCACAAAATGAAAAAAAATCTGGTGATAACAATCATCCCCACCCTAATGAGCAACAAGAAAGTCCATACCAATGATGAATTCAAACAGATCAATATCAAGAATCCAAAAATCCAAGAACAACTTTGTATCATCTATCATTAATGTACATGGACATCAAAACCCACTCTCTTTCAACTTATCAAGAGGGGTAAGAAATTTGATTAAAATGGACATATGTTCCATTGTATGTTAATGAATATTAACAAAACATGCATATTTAAATTAGTGGGAGATAGTAGAATCAAATAATACAATTCTTACAGATGATTCTATAAGGTTATTACCTATCACTATTGTAAGAACTAAAACTAATTCCACATGAAATTTATATAATGAATGAATGTCATTCACTCTTGAGGCCAAATGTTGTATCCCTATAGCCCATTGACCTTTATTCCTCGTAGTATTAGCTTTTTAGAGTCAATGAAACCTACACATAAGGATGTGTAGTCATTACTTGAAATAATCCTTGTAAATGACAAACACATACACATCTACTCCATGTCTTCATGGTCACAAGGACACAAATGTCTAGTGTGTTTGAGATTTCCATAGTAAAAGCAATTCAAAGGCACACTTCTATCTATAGAAGATGTTGAAGAGGAGGCTTCTTCTGGAGACCCACGTCTAACACATATATGATGATCCTTCTACTAACACTTCTTCCCATGAACACCATGGGAAATACCACTACATGGAAATTAAGGGAACAAAACCCAACCTTCCAACTATATCCATATATTCTATCATATATATGTCTATAGTCTTCTCATAGGTATAAATATTCAACATAAATACCAATGTTCCAATATATGGTCACAAACCCTATAGGTAATTCTCAGGACACATTTGATTATTCATCAGATCGTCTAGAGAATAATAGACAACCTCAAAAAAATGGTTGCTGTATTCAAACCCAAAACACTCACCTTGTTGTAATGGTATGAACTCTAGAGACTTTTACATCATTTGTGACTTTAGAAAAAAATGACTAGAAGAAAAATATTTTGAAACCTTTCAATCTATGACCATCTGTATGACTACTTGGAACATAGAATTTCACCATCCCATTCTAGAACACTAGAGCAGAAATGATGAAAATTTATCCTTGATAATTTTTTGTGCTTATAAGAATTCAAGAATCTCGTCGGTCCACATTTTCCAGTCATCTGCCACTTGATGTTCATTTTATCCTTAAATGGATGGTAATTTATCTTGTATTAATACCATAATCGACCACTCTATCCTCTATCTTCTAGTTATACTTAAACAAAAATGTTCTAAACTTGTGTTATATCTTGATAAATAGCACGTACAACCCAAAAAATAGTATCTTTGAAATTCGGATCTATAGAAAGTTTCCCTAGAGGTGAATTAGCTCCAACCTCATGAGGAACTAATGGGAGATGTCTCAGAAGAATACTTCTTCACACTGAAGCATATGAACAGTAAGAAAACAAAACACATTTTAGTTTAGACTAGATATTCTAGAATAAGAGACTAAGATTTAGAAAAATCCACAACATCAGACATATATACCAAAATCCCCTGGAAACATCAATATCATCACTTTAACACCTGGACATCGACATATCAAAAGGTACCTCTTGAGTCATAAATTTCCTATATCCAGTTTAACTCATGTCCTATGGTAAGAACAAATAAGGAAATACCTCCTCTGATTCATGATTTTAATCAACCGACCTGAGATTCCCTCCAACATGGATCCCGAACTAATCCATCACATTCTTGAAAGTAATTCCTATTTCCCACAAGCAGGCTACACAAATCCAAATATCAAACAAAAAAATAGAGTGAATGATTTATCCCAACCTAAACCAACACATGTAATATATATACACGAGGAAAGAGGAAATAACAAATGTCGAATAAATATATTCCCTATTTATAGGATGTATATTGGAAATTAATGACCGTAGATGTATCCAATGGCACTAAGATACATGTCCAACTATAATGGCAGAAAAAAATAGGTACTCCATGTGAGGGAATAGATGAATTCCACCCACCTCAGAAATAGATACCCAATCTAGATGACATGAAACCTTTCCATCTCACTGAAGTTCCCGACCATTCCCTATATTGGAATATATAAAAATGGTTTATGCACCACCAAATATGTGAGAAATTTATGAGCCAATAGTCTCAATAGGATCCCATCTATTTCTTCCAAATAATTTATCAATATAAAAAATCATTAATGCTCATTTCAAATTAAATAAGGCATGAGAATCCATAAAGGAGCTTTATAGGAAACATGGGGATCATTTCCTATTTATCACATTTCTAATACAAAATAAGGAATATGAATTTAAATACACATTTTCCATAAAAAATATTACATGCATCAACATGAATATAAAATGATATAGTAGTAAAAATAAATTCAAAAAAAAATTAGTAGCAGCATTGAAATAAAAACATAAAATAATATGACAGGTTAAGCAATAGACTACACATACAATAAAATTAATTAAATTAATTGTGGTATTGAAATCCAATTATCTACGGTCCAGGACTAGGGAGACAACTTAGAATGGGGGACCCCATCATCATATAAGTAAATAGACACAATAATATACACTCTAGGATAATAGTAACCACTATTAGGTGAACCGCCATAGTAGATGATGGCATCATTATAAACATTCAACTTATAAACTAATGTAACCCATGTTACCATTTTCACAACCATCCAAATGATTCAAAAATAATTTCAAAATCATATAAAAATATAATTTATAATACTTAAACAACACATATTTTTTCATTTGTGAAAACCATTTTCAAAAAACTTGATAAAAAATATCATTCCAACACACAAAACAAATCATGCCACATTCGTAAAAACTTATTTATAAACAAATTTATAAAACCAAACTAAATAAGATATCTATCATATGCTACATACTGAACCACCTAACTCATAACTCATGGATCACACACCTGCAATGAAATCCAAAATAAGTGAAATCCGAATGACATCCACGAAGGCTCTAGAATCTAATAAACATCTCAATATTGATGAAATTTGGGTAAAAGGGGTTAGATGAATGGAGTAAACCCACTTACCTGATGAATGAATGACAATCGCACTACAACTAACAAAAGAACGACCTCCATAATGATATAACACAATTGTTCTAAGAAGAAGACAAGAATAGAGAGCAGTTTATATTAACTGATCTGATAACCCTATGTAAGGGTTCAATCATGATCAATGGAAATGGATAATATGAATAGTAAATTACATAGATAGACCCACAAAAACTACAATAGAAACCAAACATTGAACAAATAGATCTAGAAGTAGATGAGTCCCTTAAAATATTTTGGTTATTAGCCTAGGTCGAGAGTAATGAATTATGAAAAAACAACCAAAATAAAAAACAGCGATGTGAATATTTTAATAAAATTATGCACGATATTACATGACCTATAACTAGGTTACATGACATGTATCTTCGAAATCCTCAAATATACTAAAAATCTTTTAGACTATGATTATAGTCTAAAAATTTATTATATTATGACGTTTAAGGTTTATTCACATCGTGTAACCATTCACAGTGTAAATATTTTCACAACATTCCTACAATAAATCATAAAAATAATCTAACCTACATGTATGGGGTAAAATCCCTCTACATCCTACAGAAAAACACTGGTTAAATCTAAGAGTCAAAAAATTTAGTGATTTATCAATTATAGATATCATCCTAATTAATTCTCATCCATATATAGAGAATGCGGAATGAAAAAACATAATGATGTTAAGGACATACATGATATTTATGTAATGGTTTATTACACACAAATAATATGTTAAACCTATAAGGAACCAATGTATAGATTCCACACCTCTCTGCATTGTGGGAGTACTAAGTTATAATGATGCATTATACATATCTTTTTTAGGGGGATGATTCTTTCCACTACGCTCCACAACTGTTGGAGATCTAACTCCCATGGGGGGCCCCATCGAAACAATATATCTACGATGGGGTAGAGTCACATTGTAAATAGAGGTCCCACATCTATGTATAAGTGTGATTCATTTATATTATTATGTATGATATGTGATACACACATTCATACCTAAAATAGGAGTAACATATTATGGGAAACTACTCAATGTGTATATAAAACATGCCCTATATAGAGGATCAACTTCTCCATCATTCTGAGAGGTAATAGAATCTTGCGATCTATTAGCATTGTGGAGAACCTGTCCCAACATATCGATAAAATAACAAAATAGTCACTAAAAATGATCAAGAATTTTTGAGAGTAGAACCATGTTAGTCATTCCTTATATATTTCCACTACTTTTGAAATAATACCAACACATTGGTAGTATTGGAGCACTGCCCTACTAGCCCAATGAGTCTAGCGGACGAATCATTATAGTGCTTTATGGAAGGCTACAAACCGGGAAATCTCTATACTGATCCATCATAATCACTACCCATGGTTATGTCATTATTGATCATTATTTTTATTGATACACACTAAGTTGTATCTTACAGGTCATTTTAAAGACTACCATATAATTTTACATGAAAATTATCATAGGAAGGACAACTAATGGACAAAATGTGGGTCTTATGGAAGGAGAGATACATAGAGTAACAATCCATGAACTGTACAAGGAATGTACTGGGGCTTAGACTACATGTGAACCAGTATGAAAACCTATTGTTTCCCCAACCGTATGACATGGTTGGCCATGTGATGTTAAATTGCATGAACCCATATAAAAAATTTCATGTAATCTTGTTAATATGTTTATGTACTCAAGAATGTTAATGAATATACAACTTGTGACCATATAATATGGCAATGTAATAACTATAGAACATTCCCATTGACATGTAATGTATATACAAGTACATATAAACATGAAAAAGGACTACTACATGGAGTTTACTAATAATACATATCATTCAATCCTCAAAATAGTTTCCCCCTGAACCATAACAATTAAGAAAAAAATATCCTTTAGTAAATGCCAAGTGATCATAATTTTAAATTCAGAAACCCTTATAACTATCTTGAATTATTCTCTTCCACAAAACATCAAAATATTACCACCCAGGGAATCCAAATTTGTCAATATTTGGATTAAAAACCATATAAAAATATCATATATTGAATCATGGTTTAAAAGTCAAAAATATTATCTCTTCGACAATGTTATGATGCATTGTGTACATATATATTCTCTGAATCCACCACACCCAAATTCAAGAGTGACCTCCCTCAAGACCATTGATTAGAGTTTCCTCATATCCCCTTGTTCCACATCCATTCATCCATAAGATAAGGGGGAATGTTTCCAATATACTATGAATATTTTTAGGAAAAGGGTTTGGGGTATGTTAGTTTATTAACATAAATTCAATTTAACAAACCCCCAATTAACACTCCCCCAATGGTTCCCTCTAACTCAGCATTTGATATCGATAAACATTATGTCACTCCTAGGATAAACTTCATGTTATGATAATAACTATTTTCTAAGAATTTTCATATGATACAATGATCTGTATTTATTCACCATTTTAACTAAAAATCTATGAGTGTGATAAAATAAATTTTAAATCTAATATCACATAATTGAATCTCTTCGAGCCACATAATATAATTCTGACTTAGTTCATGGATTTGGATACAATCATTAAAATATTTCACTGACTTATTGGGAAAACCATAGTATCTATTGAATGAATTATATAGGTATGAGTGTATATCCATTCATCGTAGTTGCATGTTTATTCTAATTATGGAGACTATGGATATATCCCTTTATATTTATCCCTTTAATCTTTTGTTGCTGGTTATTCCCAATTAAATGACCATTGAAATTGTGTTTCACAAATTCCTCTATTCTATAGTGATAAAACATATGCTTTCTATATTTTGGAGCAATACTAGAAGAAATATCTGATTGTGAGGGTTAATTAGAAGGATTTAGTACCCATATGTATGTATTAGAGGGAACCTCTATTGATAAATACAGTAGATAAAATATAACAACCTTGCTCTTTATTACACACCTAAACCCGATTTATTACGTAAAACCATCACATGATACAACATGGATGATCGAGAGGTATAATGTATTTGGGGCTTAGAAACATTACATAACAACTTAAAACATAGAGCGTGACATCTTATTGAAAACTTCCATTACATGACCACTACATTACCTCGTACATAGCATTGAATGGGATAACATAAGGACATGCATGAGAAAAGGGTGAGATATAAATCCAAGTAATTTAATAAACATGGAATAACTAGATAAATACAATACATATTAGACAATAGTCATATTATGGGATCAAAAGAGAAATGAGAATATAATGGCTTGATAAAGCATGATAATTGTAACGACCCAAAGTTTTTCAATGGAAAATTCCCTTCTTATATATATGTCATAAAAACACAAAATAATGAACTACTAAGTGATAAGTGACCTTTAAACATAATTTTGTCACCCCTATGTTTGCAATTTTAAAAATACAACATACACGGTTGTGTTCAAGATAGTTTTTGGAGTCTAATGAAACAAAAATAATTTTTGGTGAATAGTAACCTACCCTTATGAATAGTAACATACCCTTATTAATAGTAATATGAACCTTATGAATAGTAAATAAGAGTAACATTACCTATGAATAATAAAATAAAATTTAGATATCATAGAAAGAGATAATTTGACCTTAGTAAACATTTTTGGTATTTTATAAGTCATAAATAAATAATTATAATTAATTAATTAATTTAAAAGAATATTTATTTTCCAGAAATATATTCATAAATTATTTAATCAATGTATAATAGTTTTTAGATAATTTTATAAGACCCTAAGTAATTTTTGAAAGAACTGCAAAATCACTTTTTATTTTAAAAACTGTTTTTTTAAGTAAATTATGATTTTAATTAAATATTAAATTAATAATATTTAGAAAATTATTTTTGAAAAATGGACTTCATTTTTGGATTCTACACGTCGAAAAATGGTTGGGTTAAAATTTTGGGATTTTTCTAAGATACTTGAATTTTTGATGAATAATAGAATACATTAATTTATCATATAAATACATTTTAATTAAAACCCACTATTCCGGACATCACAAGTGATGTAAGCTCCCAAATCCCGAATTCACAAGTCAGATATACTATTCTTAGTCATCCAAGACTCACTATTCCTTGTCTTAGGTGAAATTAATAAACCAATCAATTTTATATTAAGGAAACCCCTCTCCCCTCCACTATAAAAGCCACCCTTCACTCCCTCTTTTCCTCACACCTCTCAACCTCCAAGACATCTCTAAATTCTGCCCAAAAACCTTCCCTAGATCATCCCCGACGTCCAAAAGCTGCTGGTCTCATCAAAAGATCAATCCTAACTTCCTTAAGGAGGTTCTCAAGAGGAGGATTCTAAAGGTAATTTCTCTCTCTCTTCTCCTTTAATTTCCTTTCAAGTTCAAGTTCCTTTCTTGATCTCACTCTATCAATATTCATCCAAATTGTTCTGTAAATCCAGTATTATATATATACTGTAATATTATGATTCTAATGTTATATTATATCACCCCACACCCTTTCCCCCTTCCATTTATTTTTTTAAAGAGAACGTTGTTCATATGGTGATAATTTATCACCTTCAAAAACAACATGCTCTCTTCTTCCATTTATACCTTCAATCTGGTTATGAAACCATTTTTATGGTTGAACCAGAATGTTTTAAATTGATTATGTTCTATTTTAAGTTCTTGAAATAACCTATGGCCATACTACTAAGTGAAAAGTTAAAATGAGTTGGTTGTGATCCAAAAACCGCTCAAATTAGCCCAAATAATCTTCATTAAATTCTTATTTAATGATTCGGCCACATGGATCTAATATAACTAATTATAAAATCATTAAAGCTTCTATAATATCATTAATTACATGTAATATCAGTTCTGGATGTTTACCCATTATCTACCCAAACATCAAATTAAGAATACAAGTGGACCTCTCAAGAAAACCATGAAAAAGAACATCCCCGATCAATGTTTTTAAACTCTATAAGTCATCCAAAGGAACATAATATGAAATAATGAAACCAGAATGAACCCTATTAATGTATAAAAGGTTCTGGAATTTCTAATTAATGAATATAATGTCATTATATAGGACATTAAATAGAAGGAGGCATTCGAGTACAAGGTAAGAGGAAATCTCGAATCCAATTTTCTTCCTTCGGGTTCTCCCTCTTTCACTCCATTTTTTATTTTTTTACTCCTCAAAGATCATTTGTTCATCATTTACATTACTTTTCTGATATATACATGTTGTCACTGGTTTTTATGTCGATCAAAATGTTTTCCAAAAGAACACTTCTTTCAAGATCTCACATTTTACCTCTCATTTAAGGTTGATGGTTCTTGTATCAAGTATGTTGTTCCCTCTTTATTTTGGGAACCCAAAGCTTATGAATGTGTTATTATGAGATGAAACCCATTCCTTTCCATGGGTTATTTATGTACATGTTTGATATGTGTTCTATGTGGCAATCATGAAAATGATAATGTTATGATGTGACAGGTGCCCTCGGAATTATATAGTGCAATATGAATGTTTAAATGTGACGGGTGCCCCTGAAATTATATAGCGCTCCAATGCATTGGGTAAAGTGATGAATCTCATGAGAAAATGTGAAATAATGCATGAACATGATGCTATCATTGTTCACAAGTATGTGTGGTAGTTAACCACTAAGACATGATGTTTCATTTTTATGCTTTGCCACATTTCAAGTTTATTGTTTATGCTCCTCTCATGTTGAAGATCTTCTTCCTATGTCATGATTATGCTCACCCCATGCTATATTGTTCTTATCTATCCTCTTACTGGGATTTTATCTCACCCATTTTTATGTATATCTTCAGGTGGATACATGTACTAAGGAGAGGAAAAGTGCTACTAAGAAGCTATAGAAGAAGAGATTAAATGAATTTTTATGATTGATGTTGTACTTGTTATGTGTAGTACTAGTTTTCCCAAGACACTAAACCTCTGGATCCTCCATGTGTAATACTATTATGTTATTTATCTTTGAAATGATGTAATAGTAATGTAAGAAAAGTCTGGGTCTCTATAGTTGGTATCAGAGGAAAGGTTTAGTTAATTTGGGAATTAGGATTAGTGAACCCTAAAGAAAACCTCTAGCATGAGACTATGTACAAATATGCACACAAGGATATTTACCTACGAATCCCATATGTTATGTTTTTGGTATATTTGTTTAAAATAATAAGTTATTAATAACTTTTTTTACTTATGTTTTGTTCTAACCTTTTCTATTTTAGAAAATGGTGGGAACCAGGAGAAATCAGGCCAACAACTCTTGTGAAGGCCAATGCAACGATTGCCCGAACGACATCCCCAATGATTTTGGAGGTGGAGTTCAAAACTTCATGGCGATGCTTACCCAATTATGCCGGGTTATGAATAATAACCATAATAATGGGGAACGTCCTCCTTCACCAAAGAGGGAGCAACTAGCTATCGAATGTTTTATGCGGCAACGACCACCGACGTTTTGGGGATCTTCCGATCCACTAGTTGCGGAATAGTGGGTCAACTCCATGGAGAAGATCTTTTGTGTTCTTAACTGTTCCGAGACGGAGAAGGTGACTCTAGCCATTTATCGTCTAGATGGAGAATCTGATCAATGGTGGGCTTTGATTAAGAACACCATGCCAAGGGAGGAAATTGAAGAGATGGAATGGGAAGACTTTAAGATAATGTTTCTTAATAAGTACTTCCCAAGAAATCTTCGCACTAAGATGGAGAGAGAATTCATAGAGCTCAAGCAAAAAGAAGGAGAATCTGTCACAACCTATGAAGCAAATTTCACAAGGCTTGCATGGTATGCTTCAGGTTTTGTTATCAACAATGATTGTAAAATTGATAGATTCATTAGTGGATTAAAACCACATCTTCGAAAGGCTCTTGCAATTCGAGACTTTGGGAGTTATGAAGATGTTGTTCGGTGTGCTCTCAAAGTGGAGATGGAGTTTGGAGAATGGTCCTGTGGCTATGGTGATAAGAAAAGAAAGATGTAGTTTCAAGATGGTGGATCTAGTGATAAAGATGGGAAGAAAACACAACGACCCACTTGCCAAAAATGTGGGAAGTTGCACAATTGGAACTGCCTCAAAGGGATGGGGAAATGCTTCAAGTGTGGGAAAGAAGGACACCTAGATCACGAGTGTTGAAGAGACATGAAAGTATAATGTAGCCGATGAAAGGAGAGAACCACTCGTGGTTCAATGCTACAAATGTAAAGAGCTAGGGCACTATTCAAACTAGTGCACTAAACCTCGAGCTTTCGAGGGTAATCAGCGCCAACAACCACCAAAGCCAAAGGAACAGGGGAAGGCTTATTCCATCACTACTACGGAGGTGGAACATGATAATGAATTCGTACAAGGTACACTTCCTATTCACTCAAGAATGGAAAAAGTCTTATTTGATTCTGGTTCTACGCATTCCTTTATATCTTGCAAGTTTACTAGAACTATAGAATCAAAGCCCCGAAACCTTGAAGTAGGGAAATCTGTAAAAACACTAAGTGGTGCAATCATTGCAACCCAAGTGTTTGATTCTTTTCCTATTGACGTATGTGGGAAGATTCATCTGTCAAATCTCGTAATACTTCCCTTGGTGGAATTTGACACTATAATGGGAATGGATTGGCTCTCGTTATATAGAGCACATATCAACTGTCGGGAAAAGGAAATATATTTTCATATTCCAAACCATCCCATGCTCCCCTACAAATGCAAGGAAGATCATGAATCTCCTTTGAGAAATCCTTCAATGGTGTTGGTGATGATTCCCTATGAAGAAGCATACCTCGCCCAAATATTTGAGTTGAAAGAAAGTTCCAACCTTGAGGAAATGCCCATCGTAAGGGAATACAGCGATGTATTTCCTAAAGAGTTACCCAGAATTCCCCTGGATCGTGAGGTAGAGTTCTCAATTGAACTCATACCTGGAGCTACTCTTATCTCAAAGTGCCCCTATAGGATGGATCCTATCGAACTGGAGGAGTTAAAGAAGCAGCTACAAGAGCATCTGGACAAAGGGTTCATACGCCCTAGTGCATCACCTTGGGGTGCGCCAGTGCTCTTTGTGAAGAAGAAGGATGGTACCATGCGGCTGTGTATCGATTATCGGGAACTCAACAAGATCACCATAAAGAACAGGTATCCTCTCCCAAGGATTGATGACTTGTTCGATCAGTTAAGAGGATCGCAATACTTCTCAAAGGAGGATCTTCATTCTGGATATCATCAAGTAAAGGTGAATAAGGAAGATATTCAGAAGACTGCCTTCTGTACAAGGTATGGGCACTATGAGTTTTTGGTGATGCCCTTCGAACTTACTAATGCCCCTGCAATCGTCATGGATTTGATGAATAGAGTCTTTAGACATTACCTCGACAAATTTGTGGTAGTTTTTATCAACGATATTCTCATCTAATCCAAGACAAAGGAGGAACATGAAGAACATCTAAGACTTGTGTTGGCGACATTGAGAAAGGAGAAGTTGTTTTCCAAGTTCAGCAAGTGTGACTTTTGGATGAATCAAGTCACGTTCTTGGGACATGTGATCACAATCGAGGGAATTTCTGTGGACCCTTCAAAGAGAAAGGGAATTAAAGAATGGACCAGGCCCTCTAGTGTCACAGAAATCTGTTGTTTTCTTGGACTAGCTGGGTACTACCGACGTTTTGTGAGAAACATCTCACGATTGTCAAGACCGCTAACTAAGTTAACAAGGAAAGGGGTAAAGTATGTATGGACGGAAGAATGTGTGGAAAGCTTCAAGGAGCTAAAGATAAGGTTGATCACTGCACCTGTACTCACACTATCGAAAAGTGGAAGAAGTTTTGTCATATACAGTGATGCTTCAAAGAAAGGATTGGGTTGTGTACTCATGAAAAATGATAATGTGATAGCCTACGCCTCACGATAGTTGAAGATCCATGAGCAGAACTACCCGACGCATGATCTAGAGCTGCCAGCCGTGATTTTTGCCTTGGAAATCTGGCGGCACTACCTTTATGGTGAGAAGTGTGACATATACACCGACCACAAGAGCCTAAAGTATATATTCACACAAAAGGAGCTCAATATGCTTCAAAGGAGATGGTTAGAGTTAATCAAGGATTACGATTGCTCTATTCACTATCATCCTAGAAAGGCGAACAAGGTAGCTGATGCTCTAAGCAGGAAAGAACCTGCTACTCTATCCATGTTGAGGTTTGAGAAAGACCCTATATTCTTGGATATGAAAAGGATGGATTTGGGAATCGTACGGGCAGGGGATACATCCTACCTTGCCCAAATGATTGCGCAACCATCCATCCAACAGAAGATTAAGGAAGCACAAAGGGATGATGTAGAGATAAAAAGAGGGTGAATGCAGTAAACGAAGGGAAGATGCACGAGTTCCATATCGACGATGATGGTGTGATTAGGTTTGGAACACGGCTTTGTGTGCCTTCATCACCCGGAATAAAGAAGGAGCTATTGTATAATGCACATATCTCAACTTTCTCTATTAATCCTGGAAGTTCCAAGATGTATCGTGATCTCCGAGAACAGTTCTGGTGGGATAACATGAAGAAGGAGATTGCGGAATATATATCAAGGTGCTTGGTATGTCAGCAAGTTAAAGCTGAGCGGAAAAAGTCCAAAGGTATGATGAAGCAATTTCCTATACCCATGTGGAAATGGGAAAATGTTACTATGGACTTTGTCATGGGTCTCTCGAAAATGTCAAGAGAAAATAATGCGATATGGGTTGTGGTTGACCGACTCACCAAGACTGCCCATTTTATCGCTATTCGGGAAGACCTCTCACTTGAACAACTTGCAAGGATATATGTGAAGGAAGTAGTGATATTTCAAGGTGTTCCACTCTCGATTGTCTCTGACCGTGATCCAAGGTTCACTTCTAAATTCTGGAGGAGCCTTCAACATGCTTTGAGTACTGAATTAAATTTCAGCATGGCCCATCACCCCCAAATTGATGGCCAGTCTGAAAGGACTATTCAGAAACTTAAAGATATGCTAAGATCCTGCTCTCTTGAATTCAATGGTGGTTGGGATCAACATCTCCCATTGGTTGAGTTCTCATACAACAATATGTTCCACTCAAGTATTCAGATGGCTCCGTATGAAGCTCTTTATGGGAAGCGATGTAGAACTCCAACCTGTTGGGAATAAGTTTGAGAACGAAAGCTACTTGGTCCCGATCTTGTTCAAGTGATGATAGAGAAGGTTCAAGTCATCCAGAAACATATCAAAGCTATTCAAAGTCGGCAATAGAGCTATGCTGACAATCGTCGAAGGGACTTGGAGTTCGACGTTGGAGATAAAGTCTCCCTTCGAATATCTCCATGGAAGAGAGTCATGCGATTCGGGACGAAAGGGAAGCTAAGACCAAGGTACATTGGCCCCTTTGAGATCCTTGATCGTATAGGAGATGTGGCCTATCGACTGGCACTTCCACCGAATATGGCTCAAGTTCATGATGTGTCTCACATATCACTACCGAGGAAGTACATTCCATACCCCTCACATGTAATAAACTCAGAGGTGGTACAGTTGGAAGATGATCTCTCATATGAGGAGCAGCCGGTAAAAATTCTGGACCGAAGTGATCAGGTTCTATGCAACAAGACAACCCGCCTTGTCAAAGTGTTGTGGAGGAACCAAAAGTTTGAGGAAGCAACTTGGGAACCGGAAGAGGCAATGAAGGAGAAGTACCCTCACTTGTTTGTGTAAAGTGAAATTTCGGGGGGGGGGAATTTCTTAATGGGGGAAGAATGTAACGACCCAAGGTTTTTCAATGGAAAATTCCCTTCTTATATCTATGTCATAAAAACACAAAATAATGAACTACTGAGTGATAAGTGACCTTTATACATAATTTTGTCACCTCTATGTTTGGAATTTTAAAAATCCAACATACACGGTTGTGTTCAAGATAGTTTTTGGAGTCTAATGAAACAAAAATAATTTTTGGTGAATAGTAACGTACCCTTATGAATAGTAACCTACCCTTATGAATAGTAATATTAACCTTATGAATAGTAAATAAGAGTACCATTACCTATGAATAATAAAATAAAATTTAGACATCATAGAAAGAGATAATTTGACCTTAGTAAACGTTTTTGGTATTTTATAAATCATAAATAATTAATTATAATTAATTAATTTATTTAAAAGAATATTTATTTTCCTAAAATATATTCATAAATTATTGACTCAATGTCTAATAGTTTTTAGATTATTTTATATGACCCTAAGTAATTTTTTAAAGAACCGCAAAATCAGTTTTAATTTTAAAAACTGTTTTTTAAGTAAATTATGATTTTAATTAAATATTAAATTAACAATATTTAGAAAATTATTTTTGAAAAATGGACTTCATTTTTGGATTATACACATCGAAAAATTGTTGGGTTAAAATTTTGGGATTTTTCTACGATACATTAATTTTTGATGAATAGTAGAATACATTAATTTATCATATAAATACATTTTAATTAAAACCCACTATTCCTGACATCACAAGTTATGTAAGCACCCAAATCCCGAATTCACAAGTCAAAGATACTATTCTTAGTCATCCAAGACTCACTATTCCTTGTCCGAGGTGAAATTAATAAACTAATCAATTTTATATTAAGGAAACCCCTCTCCCCTCCACTATAAAAGCCACCCTTCACTCCCTCTTTTCCTCACACCTCTCAAGCTCCAAGAATTCACTAAATTCTGCCCAATCACCTTCCCTAGCTCATCCCCCACGTCCAAAATCTGATGGTCTCATCGAAAGACCAATCCTAACTTCCTTAAGGAGGTTCTCAATAGGAGGATTCTAAAGGTAATTTCTCTCTCTCTTCTCCTTTAATTTCCTTTCAAGTTCACGTTCCATTCTTGATCTCTCTCTATCTATCTTCATCCAAATTGTTCTGTAAATCCAGTATTATATATACTTTAATATTATTATTCTAATGTTATATTATATAACCCCACACCCTTTCCCCCTTCCTTTTATTTTATTAAAGAGAACGTAGTTCATGTGGTGATAATTTATCACCTTCAAAAACAACATGCTCTCTTCTTCAATTTATACCTTCAATCTGGTCATGAAACCATTTTTATGGTTGAACCAGAATTTTTATATGTATTATCTTCTATTTTAAGTTCTGTAAATAACCTATGGCCATACTACTAAGTGAAAAGTTAAAATGAGTTGGTTGTGATCCAAAAACCGCTCAAATTATCCCAAATAATCTTCATTAAATACTTATCTAATGATTCGGCCACATGGATCTAATATTACTCATTATAAAATCATTAAAGCTTATGTAATATCATTAATTACATGTAATATCAGTTCTGGATGTTTACCCATGATCTACCGAAACATCAAATTAAGAATACAAGTGGACAGCTCAAGAAAACCATGAAAAAGAACATCCCCGATCAATGTTTTTAAACTCTATAAGACATACAAAGGAACATAATATGAAATAATGAAACCAGAATGAAACCTATTAATGTATAAAAGGTTCTGGAATTTCTAATTAATGAATATAATGTCATTATACAAGACATTAAAGAGAAGGAGGCATTCGAGTACAAGGTAAGGGGAAATCTCAAACCCAATTTTCTTCCTTCGGGTTCTCCCTCTTTCAGTCCATTTTTGATATGTTTACTCCTCAAAGATCATTTGTTCATCATTTACATTACTTTTATGGGATATAAATGTTTGTAACTGGTTTTTATGTCCATCAAAATGTTTTCCAAAATAACTCTTCTTTCAAGATCTCACATTTTACCTATCATTCAAGGTTGATGGTTCTTGTATCAAGTATGTTGTTCCCTCTTTATTTTGGGAACCCAAAGCATATGAATGTGTTATTATGAGATGAAACCCATTAATTTCCATGGGTTATTTATGTACATGTTTGACATGTGTTCTTTGTGGAAATCATGATAATGATAATGTTATGATGTGACGGGTGTGCCCAGAATTATATAGCGCAATATGAATGTTTAAATGTGACGGGTGTGCCCAGAATTATATAGAGCTCCAATGCATTGGGTAAAGTGATGAATCTCATGAGTAAATGTAAAATGATGTGTGAAAATGATGCTATCTTTGTTCACAATTATGTGTGGTAGTTAACCACTAAGACATGATGTTTCATTTTTATGCTTTGCCACATTTCAAGTTTATAGTTTTTGCTCCTCTCATGTTCAAGATCTTCTTCCTATGTCATGATTTTGCTCACCCCATGCTATATTGTTCTTATCTATCCTTTTACTAGGCTTTTAGCTCACCCCTTTTGATGTATATACTCAGGTGGCTACATGTACTAAGGAGAGGACAAGTGCTACTAAGAAGCTATAGAAGAAGAGATGAAATGAATTTTTATGCTTGATGTTGTACTTGTTATGTGTAGTACTAGTTTTCCCAAGACACTAAACCTCTGGATCCTCCATGTGTAATACTATTATGTTGTTTATCTTTGAAATGATGTAATATTAATGTATGAATAGGCCGGGTCGCTATAATAATCATAACATAGAAATGTGGCAACAACACTTAACTTTGATTTTTCATATGCCAAGGCTCATTGCACATGGAGAATGAGTAAACCATAATTGAAAATTATGTACTAATAAAACATCATTGAACATTAATTACAATGATTCAACACCCATTTCACATGACGTATCCTGATTCTATAGTTTACCCAATTCATTGGAGGGCTATTAGGGTGTATCCACCTTAAAATTTTCATTTAATGAATAAGTGTTCCACATGGATTATGCAATCAATCAACATCATAAGTTATTAAATGATTAATTAATTTAGAATAAATACATGAATGTACCATTAAATATTTATATGTGTATAAAGGTGAATACCCTTGATAGATACATGGCTATTGTATCCCCTACACAGTGATCTTGGCTGGGAAAAACGTAGTGCAATTTCGACTGCCTAATGACATGATATAAGGATTAATTGAAATGGTTAATAAGAGATAAAAGGGTGTCTCATCATATATACCTGAAATTGAAATTATGTGGGTCAGATATATACATGTCCCAAAAAATGTAATGGAATTTAGATGCATAATACAAAATAATTACATGGATATAAAAGAGGAGAGAGAAATCCCTCACGGAATTTTGGAATGGTAACGAGTGCACATGGGAGGCATTAATGAGATAGAAATGGGTCTCCCATAATCCAAACATAAATAGGGATGTATGGGGGAGGTGTGAAATCATACCCCAATATTTTTAATTAAAAAACAAAAGGGCATAATTACTTAATGAAAATTGAAAAAAATGAGAAAGGAAGAAATCCATTATTGGATGTGTGATCCCAAAGGCTTGGGAGAGTGTTGAGAGAGTATTCTTGGAAGATTGGTGAACCTTGGGAGGATTATAGGTAGAGAATGATATGGGTTGGTTGAACTCTAATGGCTTTGAGTGAAGATGAAGTGGGAGCTTGGGTGGGTTTTTATTGGAAAGGAGAGGGAATTCTTTGTTATTTAGGTTTGGGACACTTCACATTAAATTAATCAAAACCACAAACCAGATCATGGTTTTTCCCCTGGTTTTTCCAAAGGCGAGTAGGAAACCATATTTTAAAAGGAAAATGGACGATATTATTAAAATAATATGGTTTTATTTGTTGAGGTTAGTCAGACTATCAATGAAAAAAAAAAATTAAAATACAAAATGTTTTATAAGTTTTGAGGGTCCACTAAAGCTTTGTAAAAAAAATAAAATAGACCCAAAATCACATTATTTAAATGTTAAAACATATTTTTGCCAAAAATAATTTTTATATTAATTTATTCAATCATAATTGGGACATTATGATGTAATAAAATACAAGATTTATTTAAACGGTATTTCATATTTTCCCCAATAAGCGATTGTCTTAAAAAATTATGAAAAATTCACCGTTGGATAATTTTGAAATCCTGATTCCAAGTTTTTTTTCTTTTTATCTAAATAATTTATAAATATTTGAATTTTCTATTTTAAAATAAAAACCGACATTTTGTGAAAATTCATGGGTTGTGACAAAAATCACATTAACACATTAATAAAAATTACAACTCCATTCATAAAATTATACGATAATTTATATTTAATAAAAATTAATTTGATAATAATAATAATAATATTTTATTAAAATTTTATTTAATTCAAAAATTCATTAATTTATCCAACTAGATTTCTTAGTTGAATATTAACTAAAAATACGATTTCTGTTTTAAAAACAATTTACAAAGTAAAAATAATAATATAAATGAACATTATTTATACAAAAATAATGTAAATTGTCATAGTTCTAGGGTCTTTTTACATAAGCCCATATAAGTCCTACATATGACTGAAAGGTAAGGTGTGTGATGGTGATAGACTCTTAGGGTGGCTCGGATAACATCGCTCGGGTTTTAATATCTATTAACTTACACTTATCCTTTTTAGGTTATACTCAAGATTAATGTGTTCCATCTCACCTTAGGCTTGGTAAAGATAAAATCCCAATGATGCCACATCCTTTCTGTGTTATGACAAATGGGCTTCTTATGGAGCAAGTCTACTGGATGAGGTCATCACTTCCTTTTCCTGGGAAAATTGGATTTGTAAATGACCAATATTTATTCTAATCATGTGACCACTGTTCAACAACTATATTAGAAACGGTAACAATTAATAATGGTAATTTAAAATCTACAAACATAAAACCAATGAATTTCACATTTTATATAACCATAATAAGACATTTAATTAGATCAAGAGAAATTTCCAACAATTAAAGTTTGGGTCCATAGATGGAATGCTGATAGATCTAATATTTTACACATTTTTTATGAATTTCAATTGTTTTAGTCATCCAAAATAATTCATTTCAGATTATATGAATCAATTTTGGATTTATGATGTGTTTTGAGCAAAATGGTGAAAAAGACATAATTCTATATTTTAGACAGATTTTTACAACAAGGGTATTTCAGTTATTTCATGAAAAATATAAATCCAAATTTTGTTATTTAAATTTTTTAGAGTCATTATTTTATTTCCTTCATCATTTTCTTCTGGACTAGGAGCAGATTCAGCAATCTAAAGGGACTATAAATTCATTGATTTTGGAAATATTTCGGGCGGACATCATGGACCCCACCACCGTAACGGAACCCAAAATAGTCCTTCACACATCCAATACAGGTGTTACCACCTAGGATAGCACGAGGATAGATAAGAATGGATCTAAAATAAATTCTAGGGAGGTGTGAAGTCATTAAGGTGGACATTGAAATACATGCATTTGGAGGAACCTTCCTCGAAGCTTCGTCCAGAATCAGAAACCACCAATGGAAAATTATAAACTCCTTCATCCGGTTTCCAAAGGATCTAATATATGGATGGTGAATATAAAACATATTTATGAACAAATTTTAATAATGGGTATATGTCTGAAACTTCCATTTAATGAGTCAAGAGCACAATAATGTTCGGAGTACAAATTTCTGCCTATAAAAGGAGGCTCTCACCTCCTTCCCAAATCATACCATTCTCCATCCATTCATTCAAGGCACCGAGGAGGAGTTCTCCACTGAGGGAGGATGGCCAAAACTCTTCTACATTTATTTTTTATTTATTTATTTTCTTTATTTTGGTTTAAGTTTTTAATTTTAATTTAGATTTCATATAAAATCATGCATTTGTTTTATTATTGTGTCCACCCATCCCCCCTCTTTTCATCCTCTCATATTACCTTCTTGAACTATAATACACATGACCATGAGTTAATAATCGAGGAATATCCCGAGGGAGTAATCTGGTTCTTGAACCCAATACCTTGTTTTTAATATTCACTGAGATAATTCTAATGATAATTTATAGTGGGTGTAATCCTCATTGTTGTTGTCTAATGATTGAATTCTTAATCTACAACAAATTTCCCTCGATTGAAGAGGTGGATGGAGGGTGTGCTTGGGGATGGCTAAGTAGAATTTTCTTTCATAATCAGTATAGAATAAGGTGTGTATACATATGATGGAATGTATTCACTAAGAATATTTGAAGCTGGCCAATGAAGGTGTTCCAGGAATGTTCTATCGGGAGAACTTCCTTTCTTTTCTAATTACATTCTGTTTAGTTTTTCCTGGTAATTTATAATTAAATAATTTTTTATTCCGATTTATGAATTTCATTTATATTATTAAATTACATTTATTTCATAAAATATTAAACAATACAAATAAGTAATTTAGGTGAATTAGATTAAGTAGGTGAATGAACTGAGAGAGATCGTCAAGTGATACAACCCTGGCCAGCCTCTATGGTGCACTAAGAAAACAAAAAAATATGCCTCTTCCACACCCTACGACAGGCGTGTGTTAAAATGGGCACTGTTTACAGGGAGGCAATTGGTAGTTTACTTTTCTTTTTCAATTTTCACATAGTATATTGATTATCATTTTTTTTAAATCTAAAAAAAAGTAAAATTTCCATGATGTATCCAAACTACAATTACTATGAATGGAATGAAGAATCACAGGTGCAACAACAACAAGTGGAAGATGCATTAGAGTACAACAGATCACCGAGGACGGAACTCAAAGAGGTCATTGAAGGACAAAAGATTCAAATAGAACGGCTTACAAAATATGTCCATACTACCCAAGAGAAACCAAACCGAGATCCGGAGCATGAACCTAAGGAAGTGGTGGAAGAAATTTCACCACTCATCATTGAAATTAATAAACTAGAGGAGGTAAATGTTGAGGTACCTAAAAATTAATTCATCCTCACTCAACTAATTATTGGAGAGATAGATGAAAAGGGATTACATGTTGAGCAATTAAGGGAAGATTAGCTAGAACTGGATGAATTTTGGAATGAATGTGAGAACTACTTGATCTCCCAAAGCCTTGCAAAGAAGAAGACCCAGCAACATAAAAGGATGTAACCTCCCGATTGGTGGATATTAAGATGGAGGATCTTGACTACCTATCTCTATACAATGAAGACCACTCCAAGAGGAACCTTAAATTGAATAATATATTAATGCTGAACCAACTTAGGTAGATACATTATTGAACTCAAATTCTTTTAATTTTATTGAAACTAATTTGATCATCTATCCTAATTCTATTAATTTTTCAGATTAGTCCGAGTCATACTATGCCTTTGAGGATGATTTGAAAAATGATGCACCTGTTAAGTAATGCATGGAGCTCCCTGAAGACATTGAACATCTACTATAGGAGACCCATCAAGAATATATCCAATTTGTTGAGCCTGATGAAATTAGAGAAGAGGCTGAAGCCCCCATGAAGCCTACACTGGAAGACAATATGATTTCACAAGTAACGACAAACGATGGGGAGGTTCCCTACATTATCCTACCCCAATAATGAAAACTATACCAAATTGCAAAGGGGGTGGATCGGTTATACTCTATCCATGGAGATCTCATCAATAAGAACAAAAAATTGCAAGTTGGAAAGATCCATATGTGGTGGTTCAAATCAAAGAAGCTTCAACCAATGATAGATTATGGATAAAAACTGGTACTACACTCTGGAAGAAGTAAAATATTCCAGGTCCCAAATGGGGGATCATACCAAGATATATCTTTACTTTCTTTCTAGAAATGTAGATTTGAATTTCACTGATTATAAAATAGATTAGGATGTGGCCTCTCTATTTTTTTTGAGATTTAATGACATAATATTTGTGGTTAATTGAGTTGTTTTCTTTCATAGGTTCATGATGGTAGAAGTAAACCCAAAGCATTGGATGAAGGGGACCAAAGCATTATTTCAAAAGGGAGTTCACATTTTATTATTATCTATTAAACTCATTACATTTTTTGTTCCAGAACATGGTTTGACATTTAAAGATAATTTCTGCATACCCACACTCAAATTAATGCTTAACCAGACCTATCTTAGAGACAAGATTTTCATAGGAATCTAGTGATTCATTATTTTATATTACAATGTTAATGAGATTTAATGAGTAAAATGGAATTTTGAATGTTTAAATAGAAGCATGGATATTGAAATGAAAATTCATAATTTAAGGGAATTAGTTGATTTATGTAAATTAAATCTCCCTACCATTTTTCATACTTTGAATTTCTGAAATTTAAGTGAATTAATATGTCATTATAGATTAATCCTTGAGTTATTGTCCAATATCATAAGTCTCATTCCAATGGGGATTTCTAGACCAAGTTCTTCATATTTTTTCTTGAGAAAATTTCTTGGGTTATCTTGGGATATGTCACCGACCAGAGCATTAATTTGAACATGTCAATGCTATGACTATGCAAAAAAATATTTAAAATGATTGAGGTACCTTTTTAAAATCACTTATCCTTAAATACCACCTTTAAAAAAAATAATTATTTTATCCAATAGAGACAGTGAATGACCTTTATAGGGATTATCCATGTTTGAAGTAATTTTTATACATTTTTACCCTAATCTTGGTATTTTCATTATATTAGAAAGATTATGTGTGGGGGTTGAAGGGATTCATGGTGGAAGGGATAATTAACATTTTAAAGAAAATGTGGGGGGGTAATATTGTGGGAATTATAAAAGGTTGAGTAATAATTAATTTTATTTTATTGTTTTCCCCACTTGAATAAAATTAAAATGAAACAAAGACAATAAAAAAAGAAAAAAATTGGTTGTGAATTGGGAGAACCAAAAATCAGCATTTTCTAGACCAATGATCTTTTAAACGTATGTGGATAGGTGATGGATGTGAGGTATGATCTCATCATAACATTAAAAAAATATAAAGTTAAAAAAAATCAAGAGGGTGCATTAATCATTCATTATTCTTTACAATGAGCATGACCTTACTTCGGGTTTTGGGGGAAGTGGGTGTTGGTACATTAAAGGGGATAATTTCATTACACTTTTTGATATCATGCATTGTGATTAAAAGATAAACTTCAACCCTGAACCTTAATTTGTTTTCAAAAAAATCCTACCAGACATATGCCTCGAATTCATTTGAACTATTATTGAATAGTCCTCATGATTTTTTGTGCCTTTTGTCTTTACAAAGTAGAGAATGTAGTTCGTTTACAATATTATGGATAAGGTGCATGTTCTCATTATATGTGAATAACTCTAATTGAATTTTATCATGATATATGAGAGGAAAAAATTCAACGGTTAGGTAAATCATGATGTGTCTTGATTAATAAAAATGAATTGAGAAGCTTGAACGAAAGAGATAAGAAGTTCCATCTTTTCAAATGGGAAAAGTAAAATACACGATTTAATTATTTCATAAAAAAATGGGAAATTAAATTGATATTTTATGTGGATTTTTCAAAATTTTATTTGACATTGAAAATTATTAAATATTATTTCTTTTGAATTTGAATATTGGTAACATTGATGTCCTCTCAACTCCATGTTGAGATTTTATGCTTGAGGACATGCATAGTTTAAGTGTGGCGGAATTCATAGAGCTAATATTTTACACATTTTTTTTTGTTAATTTAAGATTCTTAATCATCCCAAATAATCAATTTGAGCTTATAAGAATCAATTTTGGATTTAAGATGTGTTTTGAGAGAAATGGTGAAAAACGCATAATTCTGCATTTTAGGCAGATTTTTACCTCACAGGTAATTTAGTCATTTCATGAAAACTATAAATCCCAATTTTTTGATAATTTCTTCTGATAATACTGATTTTTTTTCCTTCAACTTTGTCTTCTGGACCCGGAGCGGATTCGACCATCTAATGGGACTAAAAATTCATTTAATTTGGAAAGTTTTCCGGGAGGACAGCATGGACCCCACCAATATAACAGATCCAAACATTGGCCTTCCCATATCCAATTAAGGTTCTTCTACCTGGGATATCACGAGGATAGATTGTACATGACCAAAAAAATTTTTGGGGAAGATTGAAGTCATTAAGATGGCCATTGAATGACATACATTTGGAGGACCTTCCTGGTATATTCATCCAGAAACAGAAACTTCCAATGAAAAATTCATTACTCCTTAATCTAGTGTCTAATGGATCTAAAATTTGGCAAGTGAACGGAACACATATTTCTGAACAACATGGAATAATGGTTCCATGCATGAAACATCAATTTAATGTGATAAGAAAGTGTAATCCTTCATAGTATAGATTTCTGTCTCTAAAAGGAGTCCCTCACCACCTTTCCAAATCATCCCATTCTCCATCCATTTCATCAAAGTACCATGGAGGAGATCTCCATCATGGGATTCCATCCACAACTCTTACACATTTATTTTTAATTTTTTTTTTATTTTTTTAGTTTTCAATTCTAATTTATATTTTAGTTAAATTTATGCATTATTTTTATTAAGGTGTCCGACCATCCACCCTCTTTTCTTCTTCTAATCATACCATCGTGAACTATAATACTCATGATCATGAGTAAATAATCAGAGGAATATTCTGAGGGATTAATCAGGTTCATGAATCCAAGACCATGTTTTTAATGTTCTATGAGTTAATTATATGGATAATTTATAGTGGGTGTAATCCTCATTGTGGTTGTCAAAAGATTAACATCTTAATTGACGACCATATTCACTTGATTGAGGAGGTGGATGAAGAGTGTGCATGGAGATAGCTAAGTATAAATTTCTTTCATAACAGGGTTATAATAACGTGGGCACACATATGATGCATAGTGTTCACTAGGAATATTTTAAGCTGGCTAATGAAGGTGCTCCCTGAAAGTTCTCTCGAGACAACGTTCTTTCTTCTGTAATTACATTCTATTTAGAATTTCATGGTAATTTGAAATTAAATATTAGTTTATTCTGATTTATGAATTTCATTTTTTTTATTAAATTCAATTTATATCGTAAAATATAAAACAACAAAAATATGTTTTTAGGTGAATTTGATTTAGTGGGTGAACAAACTAAGAAAGTTCCTCAAGTGAGACAACCCTGGTCAGCCTCTATACAGCACTAGGAAGACATAAAAATATTCTTTTTCCATGCCCTATGGCAGGCGTGCGCTAAATGACGAATAATTTGGGATGATCAATATTACAATTATTATAGAGATGGTTTCAATGGTTAGAATCATATTTTTCAATGTTTGATATTTATAATTCATCTAATATGATTTATATTTTTTGTTCATTGGTTTTAGATTCTATGGCTACTATTAGATATAGTTTTAATTTGTCTAGACGGTTATTATGGTTTGGGATGTTAGGTGACCTTCCAGATGATTTTATCTTGTATGAGTACAAAAATAATGTTTTGTTTCCCTTCATAAAGTATGATAAACATGGGCTTCCATGTAATGTTCCATAGATTATGCATGAGTCATTTACATAGTTAATGTATTGTGGAGTTTGTATATGGTAGCCTCCATATTTCCTTTACCAATAGGAAGCTAACATAGAGAATTGATAATTAATCCATCAATAGGGAGAAAAAATGAATAAGGAACGATGAATATTATAGTTCAAATTTTCCCAAAAGAAAAATTTGTCTTTATTGGTATGAACATGTTATTATAAACTATAGTTTCTATTTAGTTGGATTCAATTTTTTTAACTACGTTATTTAACCAACCTTGGTTCAAGAACCATGACTATAAATGAAGTGAATTTAAATTCTTATAGTATTATAATATATAGTTTGGAGCCACAATATATTATTTTATGGGGTTTGAAAATCAATATTGGTTATTGGGAAGATTATATATTTAAGAGTTTTCATTGGGTTGTAGATAAACCCATTATGTATCATTCGAGGCATGGATTGGCCATATTCAATTCATAAAATGGATGATTTTTTGAAGGAATGTTATTATTTTATGATATAGTTTTATAATGTAATGTGTTCATTTATGAGTGAGTTTTTTATATGGGTAGTATGGGAGTGAATCCCCTATAGTTAATGTGGTCTATCCCTTTGGTAGTTAATATGAGGTGTTAGTTAGTTAGGGTCAATATAGGCGTTGATCCAAATTTGGAAGTTATCCATGATGTGGTTGTGAAACTACCCCTTCCACATTATATAATGAATGAAATACTGCAACATTCTGGAGGTGAATTGATCTATATAGATCCTATTATATTTTATTGTTGGTTATTCCATTTTCGAGAACCAAATTGAAAAAACAATGAATCTTTTTATAAGGAATTGTGGCACACTATGGGAGCTCCAATTTTGGTCCCTACGATAAAGGATGGTATTTTGAGGACATGTATAGACTAATGTATGTTGGATGAAGTGATAATAAATATTTCTCACCCTCTTCTAATAATTTCTCATCATTTATTCCATTTTTAGTGATATAGCATGTTTTTTTTAAATTAATTGATGGTCTAGATAACATCATCTTTATAATAAATAAGAGGACATTTGAAGATTTATTATTGTTGCAGGAATGGTAAATATGAGTTTGTTGTAATTTAATTGGAAATGAAAAAAATGATGTTTTCATTCTAACGGCATATGAAATTTAGGTTTTTTTGAGTCAATTGAATTGTCGTATTTATGTTCAATAATGAAAAATGAATATTAATCAGTTCTGAAGAGGGGTAAGATGAGCACATATAGATCATATCTAATACTCATCAACACTGAATGTTTTTATAATAAATTATATTGGTTCCTATTTAGGTTACGAGAGTGGTATTTTTAATAACATATAGAATCCCATCAGGGATTATTGGAGGATCTAGGAATGTTTGAGGTGATTGTTTCTTGGGTATCACACAAAAGGTAGAATATGTCAAAATATTTATATTTATCATGTGTGTTTAACTATGGGTTGTGATTCATGTATATAAAAAAACATATCTATTTATTTCCCTGACCAATAAGTACTAAATTTTCATTTATATTTATTGATTTGAAGAATTATTCGACTTCTTTTTGGATAATTCATCAACACCATATTTCATATATTTTCGGAGTGTGGTGTGGAGGTTGGGGATTCCCTTGAATATTCATTCTCATGTTTGAGATATGAATTGATTTCCTAATATGAAATGATTAATTTTTCTTCTAGTTATTTAATCGATCATTATTTTAACTATTCTACTAATGATCATTGTTGTATTAGTGATTTTTTCCCTAAAGATGTTGTCTTATAACTTCAATATATAACGCATTTCCATCATAATAAATCAAAAAATCATTAGGTATACATCTTAGTACCTTGTACTCAATCTACAATAGTGGAGGATCATGGATTTTATAGTGTAAATAAATTTGGAGGTCTATTACACATGAATTATTTTAAATGTAATGGTATAATCAGTATTCATAATTTCACAAAAAACAGTCCAAGAATATATAGATACCAAGAGTGTAGTGGATGAGTTAGAGGCTTCAATTCATTGAAGATATGATATTGATGGACGAGGAAACATATTCTAGAATATAGTAGAGCCATAATTATTTAAGGTGTTGATAGTGTTCAAAGAGTGATACATATAGGTTGACCTGATGATTTATCAGTCCATTCATGTTGATTACAATAATGGTTGGTTAGAGGATTGAATTAATTCAGATATATTCATTGAAATTATATTCATTCTGTTGAACATATTTAGTGTTATCTTATTTTGAGTATCACATATCACCAATATAAATTCACCATGATGTTCTATGATGTACCATGGCATGAATGGGTATTTTTTTGGGAAATAATTATGTTATCATTAGAAGTTTCAATGCCGGGTTATATATTTAACTAGTTGGTGAAATCAGAACATCATGTCCCTAGATATTTTCTAAAACCTTTTCATAACCATTTGTTAATGTGGGAAGGAATATCAATGTATTTCATCACCATTTTAACTCAGGATTGGGGGATATTATTCCATCATGAAAATATTTGATCAATTAAAAAATCAACACATATTTTATATATTACGATGTTATTGATCATTGATGTTCAAATGAAACCATACATTGATTATGTAGTGAGAGTATATGAAGCTATGAGGACTATCATTTTTGGAAATTAACCACAATTTACTACATGATTTTGTAGGATATTTCCACAAGATAATTACTCTTAATGATGCCATAGAACTTCATTCTTCCTCTAGATAGTTGGATAAAAAGAAAAAACCATACAAACACTAGAGGATATATTGTAGGACACTGTATTCGATTTCATTGAATTGTGGATGAGACACCTATATTTTGTTTACTTTTCTTATTACAGATGATATTACGTATCCATCGGTATAATGCGATTTGATGAAATATTATGCATGCTATATCGATAAACATTCAGTTAGTATGTTATAAAATAGGTAATAGTTCCTAGTATATATGTGTTGAAAAGGACAACATAAACTATTTATGAGGTTTTCATGATGATTAGGGTGGAAATGACTACAATAAGGATTAAAAAAATTATGGAGGTGTCCTTTAGAGTTTGAGACTACAGACCACAGTTCCTTAGAGAGGTAGTTTATGGGTTAATCATTCCACCAAAGATGAAATGATATGATGATTTATTATATTATTTCATAGAGAATATATACCATCATGATAACATACATATCCTTAGATGTGTAGAGTTGGATATTAAGGATGATGTGATAGTCATGATACAACTGATTGTGATTTTGGATTATCAAAGACAACGCCCTGTAAGGGAATTTTATCCTATTGGTTTTATTCTTATGGATACATGGTGGCCAAGAGTATAGTATATAAAACCATGTATTTAAAATAAATTACCAATACATGAAAAAAATCAATGAATTTTTGACTATTTTGATGTCATAACATTGTGTTGGTTTTTATAATTTTTAATTTTTTTTGAGATATGGTTTTATATATGATCGTTTTATAACTCATTGTAGTGTGTATAATTATTCTTGAAGTTATTTGATCCATTTTAAAATAATATTTTATTCTTGATGTTGAATATCATTTCATAGGTATCTAATTTAATATTCATGGTCCATCTATTAAATAACATGCATGTTTTTTTGGAAACATTGATATGTGTTAGAGGATGCGAAAGGGATAACTACAGATAACCATCCTAATATTGTTTCTAATTAATGTTTTAAAACATTGGTTAATGATGTAAATGATGTTTCACAGCATGGTAATCATTTTTTCTTGAATTTCAAACAAATAGTATTAAATAATTTCAATTTTAACTCATGATGATAATTTTTATTGTAGTCTATTTTTGGGGTTCATTCATCCATTTTATATAAATTTAAATGATATATTAAATGCTTTAATTACCAAATTTATTCTTATATTAATAAAAAAATTTATTTGAACTACCTGAGCTTCATGCTGAGATGCAACTATTAGTTTCATGAATGTGGTGATTATCAAGTCCATCAATATTTCAAAGAATCCCTTAATTTACCATCACTATAGAAACATTCAACTTTATCAATATGTAATCCCTGTGAAATATGTGATGCCTTAGTAGCCTCTAATCTATAGAAATTTTCCATTTCCTATGTAGTTTAAATATTAGTGATTCTAGTTGAGTCATTTTTCAGTATACCTTTATGTTATTCTTTATTTTTTTTTGGGAATTTTAACAACGTCATTATTCATTGGAGTTGTGGATTTATTTGAAAATTCCATTAATGAGACAACAATGGATTTTAGAATAATTTGAGGATTCATTGCATTGTTTTTCACATATATTTCATACTTTATTTACTGGGATATCATAGAAAATAAAAAAAGTTACTTTCTTTTAATGGATTTTAGTTCTATCATTTTTTTACATTTATGGGATTTTTATTTTTTCTTTCTATTTGATAAACTGTATGAATTTGAGTAGTTTATATAATAAAATATACTAATGGATTTGAAATTTAATGGTATGAGGTGTATCTGGTCACCATATTTTCATGATTTTGATTTTAATTTATCAATAGAAGAATCATTTTATGGAATTATACCTATTATTATTGGATGGATTTTATAACATCCATTAAAATGAAAAATACATAATTCTAGTAAATTAATGGAAATTGTTTTATATGTATGTATAATTAATGATTCATAGTTTTTGGCTCAAAATCAATGGTTGTACAGCTTGGTGGCCTTGGTTGATTTCAGATTGGAGGCCATGGAAATATATACTATTGTACATGGTTTATAATTCCATCTAAATTTTTTTTAGTGTCAGGAATAAATTTTGGTTTTGTTGTAGAGTGTTAGTACCTCTAGAATAATAGTTAATTATTAAATGATTTTAAATGGTAAAAATATTCTTTTTAATTAAAATATATATTTAAATAGGAATAAATTTGCAGAAAGACATCAAAAAAATATAATGTGTAATATAATGAAGATGAGTCCCATTGTGTGATGTTTTTGTGCTAGTTTCTCAGCATTAGAGCTAGTTGAAAATGGTGGAATAATATTTATAAGACTTCCATTAGTATTTGAAGTGTTATTTCATGCATGGAAAAATAATAGTAAAATTTTTAAAGACTATTGTAATTGTTTTAACTATTATTTTAATTTCACATGGTACAAATGTATGACATCCAAACCATCACCCAAGAGAACTAATGATTGTTACATAACATATGGGATGGGGTATATATTGATATCATACTACCCTTATCCCCCACTATCCCTTTAGCAACAAATTCTTTATGACGAACACATTTTATTCTAGGATATTTTGTGTGGATCCTCTATTGTAGTATTTGAGAATGGGGATGATGTTCTAGATTTCAATATACCCTACATCCTTGGTTATGAGATATGATAAGAATTTGGGGTAAAAATATTTGATATTTGGCTAGATCCACAAAATATGATTTATAGTTTGAGATTTCATTGGTGGGTATGAATGTGAGGGAGAAAAATATGTTCTCGCAAAGAGTGATACTTAAAAATATGTGGAAATTCTTTTATTGGGATCATTTTTATACATTAGTGTGATACTATAATTATAATCTTAGATGCATTATTTAATGGTATATCCTTTTTGAGGTTCTGGTGAAAATGAAGATGACATGTATATGGATTAGTTTTATTGACATTTTTTACCTAATAATTAGTGTTCTTCTTTAGTTTTAAATGAATAATAATTTGTATAATCTAACTACTAATAGATGTTATAAACACCCACTATATAATCATAAACATATATCTAGTTTTCTAGAATGAAATTAGTGATTTAGATGGATAGTACTAGATTATATATTGGGTGTATAAAGTTACTGTCAAAAAACATTATTTATATATATTCCATTTCATTGGAGACATTTGAATCTATTATATATATAGGAATATTGTATATGACATGGTTGAAATTTTTTTTATATGATGAGGTTTTAAGTTTTATTTTCAATTTTTAACTTGATAATTCATTATATAAAGGGTAATGAATCACATTTTAGTGCTTTATACCATTGACAATAATAATCACTTATTTTCCTACTAGAGATATGAATCTAGATTCCATTACATATATTCAATTCCAATACATGAGGGGAACCAGTGGAGGGGGTATTATGAAAATAAAGAGTGATTTAATGTTAATTTCATGGACATTTTTCATATGAATCATATTGTCATCCTCAATAAAAATATGTTCCCTATTGAGGATATTTTAAAAAAAGAATAATATTATTTTATTACACTTTTTTTGTTAGATATAATGAAATGTATCAACTTTTAATCAATGGGGTTGTGTGGAACATTTATTGATGACTACATATAACAATTTATATAAATGACTACCACACATGCTATCGAGGAGCCAGAAATTTTTCCATTGATTGATAAACATGAATTTTATATGAATTGTTGTAAATGAAATTGAATCAGGTTAATTATTGAATTAACACTAAGAAATTTGTTTTTGTGATAATGTAGATAATTTATATTCCATCTCTTCCCCCATTAGTATTTATCAATATATTGAATATAATGACTGAAATAGTCTAATTTATAGATGTAGGTTTAACCTAAATGCATTTATATGTAATATAATGAGGACAAACAGGTGTTCTCAGTTAATCCATTACTTCCCAACATAGTTAGTTCTCTATAGCACTATTCTAAGTAGAATATATATTACAATTTCTTTATGTGAGAATAATTTTTTGATTTTCATTTATAACATTAATGAATTATAATTATTTAAAATTTTATAATAAAATATAATGTGAATGTATATTTTTTCCCTAAAATTTGAGGCCATAGTAATTAATTTATAATATTAATTAAATAGATATAGAAAAATATGAGGATTATATAATTTATAATATTAATTACTGATGATTTATGTTTTAACTTTTAAATCATTTAGATCTATATAATTATTTTCTTTGATTGGGTGCATGTGTTCCCTTTATAATGTTCTAATTTTGATATAAAAGTGTTTATGTGTGTTCAGAGTTCTATAATTGATCCCCATGATGGTTAATGTAGGTAAAATAGTATATTATTGATTAAACCTTACATTATTCCACTAAAACTGTGTGGATCTTCATATTTTTTAGGCTTAACGGGAGTTGGTTTTTCTCAATTAATACATTGGTACGATATTTCATAGCATACAATTATCGGCGATGACTCCCATTTATTATTTTTTATCATTTTGTTGTATTCTATTTTTGGTTATATTCTATTAAAAATTAATTCAAATTTAATATTATACATTAAAATATATCCAAACTAAATTGAATATAATCATGAAACTCTAAAGTTCTCTATATATATGGGTTCTCTCTTTATTATTTACTATAATAGAATAATACAAAAATGTGAGGTAAAACATAAATAATAAAATCCTGAAATAGTATGAAAACACAGTCAAATGTTTTTAAAAGGGCGTCAAATTAAAAGCAATTTTTTCATTATAGATTAAATATTTAAAGTTATTTATTGTGTTTTTTAATATCAATTTATTTTTTCCTATTGAGAAATTTTTTTCATTAATAAAATATTTCTATATAAATAATTAAAAATTAAAACATTTCATATAATTGAAATTTTACAAAATATATATCGTGGACATCCAATGTATCATGATTTGGATGAACCTATCTTAAATGTTTTCAACATAAGGCCATAGATATATGTTTGTTTGATTATTATTTTGTCCCCTTCCTACCATAATATTTCGTTTGGAAGTCATGCTATTGAAGAATTCTACATATTTTTTCCCTTAGTTTTTTTGAATTTCAAATATGATATATTTCATTAAGACCATTTTTTCTTCATGAATATATCATATATATCCCCTATATGTTCCTCATTTTAAACTATAAATTTCTATTTAATAAAAAAATATTTTTATATCTATTTTCTATGTGGTTACACAATAATTAATTTCACATTTTGAAATTCATTGAAGACTAGTCAAATTATTTACCATTTGTTTTGGTCTATCATAAAATGTAGATATTTAATATTTCTAATCTAAAATCCTATGAATTGAAGGGAAAAAATTCTAGATTAATTATAAATATATATACTGTGAATTATGTCTTATTACACTATCCAAGATATATTAAAATTATTCCCCCAAATAGGCAATAATTTCTCCTGATATCCAGAAAATTCCGAAAAGATAGATTATGTTTTTAAAAATAAATTTCATGTAAGTATAAATATAATACCCCAGAAAATGTTGTTCAATTAATATATCATTCCTCATGTGTTTAATTAAAGTACATCTCAAATATGAAAACACTTGGTACTATATAATATAACATAAAAGTAACGAAATTACCTATCCCAAGTAGAAAAGATTTAAAAAATTTCATAACCCAAGAATATAAATCCATCGTACCCAAATGAACATATAAAAAATGTACTTACCATATATTGAAAAAATATTAGCTAAAAAGAGATAAAATGTCCCCTAGAAACTAAAACAAATTATCTAATGTAAATTTAACCAAATGCGGTTACTAAAAATTTAAAAAATGAACAAATTATTTTATATCAAAATGATTCAAAAGTACAGAACCAAAAAAAAAACAAAATGGTATGAACCAAAATTTACCAGGTGATCAAATTAACAAAATTAAATAACATTAAATGAAACAAATTACCTAACTTATAAGGAATAAAACAAAAAAAACCCTTATCAAATAAAAATATTTAATAACAACTTATATAAATATCCAAAATAAGAACAAATACCTATTTTAAAAAATGAAAAAAATAAAAAAAACATAAAATGAACCAACAAGATAGTAGAAAATATTAATAAAATCAGATATATACAAAAATGAACAAATGCAAATAATGACCTAATAGAAAATGAATGAATTTGATTAAAGCTATAAAACTGTTAAAATGAACTATCCCAAAATGAAACAAAAAATTTAATTCAAAATGATAATAATAACCTAAACCAAAATAAAACAAACATCCTAACCCAAAATAATCCAAATAACCTTTCTAATATATGAAATAATTAATCAATGGATTAACAAAAAATGTATCCAATGTTTTGACACATAAAAAAATATTTAAACTCATTGAAAAATATACATATCCCATAATGAGGGAATTTATCTTGACCAAAAATGACATAACACAAAAAAGAACCAAATTCCCACATAAAAAATAAGTCAAAATATGTATCTCATAAATTTTATATACAAAAAATGATCTGAATAAAATAAAAGAAATGAAAATATAACCTATAAAAAAATGAAAAAATTGACTATAATAGAAAATGTCTTTACTGAAAAGTGAAAAATAACCTACCATATACAAACTAATATTTAATAACAAAAAAATTCAGTAAATGATTTTAAAATGTAAAAATGATAAAATTTGAAAATATATATCTATATTACAAAAATTATTAACCCAATTTCCAAACTAAAAAATGAAAATAATTTACTAATCAAAAAATGAATCAAATACCAAAAGAAAAATTTATGGGAATCATCTTATAGATTTTATTTTTTCTAAAGGGAAAAAATAATCCAACCAAATAATATTAACAACTAATGAACAACTGATTATCCAAATAAAAATATAATATAACCCCAACTAAATTACATAGAATTAGACATACATGAATCAAGTTATATAATACCTATTTTTTGAATTACAATTTTTTTGTAATAATTTTTGTATTTCCTTAGTATTAAATTTCAAATTATTTCAATATAAATTTTCTTATGTTGTCAATTATAATTATTAAAGAAATTGATATAAAAAAATGATTGAAAAATGATCAACATATGAGCAATATTTGTGTACCTCCTATGGTTCCCATTTTGATTACACTATTTAATATATATATGTATCTCTCTATCTTTTAAAAAAATTAAATTTAATGTAATTAATAATTTTTTAACTATATTCATTTTCCACCATCTATGAAACAATGATTATCTTACCACACTAGTAACGATAGTGACTAAAGTACCAATACAAATCTGGAAGGTAATTTTTACACTAATAGAATTGTTCATTACTAATATCTCTCATACACTTCATCAAATACACCATCCATAAAAATTTCATATTGTAGATTTCCATTAGAGGATGTATGGATATTAAACTCATCTCTATTGTCACCATGATTTGTGTCTGATCATCCTCCCTATCTATTATTTCTACTTCCGATGATGGATCCCACTCCCAGTCCCTGTTATCATTTTTCCCAATAATCTATCTCTTCATGTATATATATTAGTTATCTTTTTTATTAGTTATTTTATGACTGAAATATTTAAAATTACACTCCATCTCTTTTAAATCATCCATATTATTGGTTTCAATAGTTAACATTATAGAATTTGTCATTCAATACAATTTTATGGGTCCAACAATGCCCTCTAATCAGAATGGCTATTTTATATGCCAAAAAAATATAATAAAATTATTAACCTTGAATTATATATTTAATATAATTATAAATTTTATATATTAATTTTTATTGCACAATTTTTAATACATATATTATGAGGTATGTATGTAGTGTGGACCCTCTAGATATTATATATGATCTATTATAATAAATTCAATAAAAATGATTTGTTAATGTAGTAGAGAATGTGTGAATTTTATTTTGATTCTTTATAAATAATATAACAACATTCCAATAACACTATTTTTTATTGATAATGTTAATGATAAATAAAGGAAACAACATGGTCTTGGTTATGTTCATTGAAATTTATTACATTTAATTTTATATTCAACTTATATTTATATGAGATATTGTTTTCATAAAAGTATTATTATAATTTCACTAATTTTAGTGATTCAAGTGTAGTGAGATTGATAGAAATATGTGAGATTTGTAGAGAGTATTGGAACATGCTTTATAATGTATGTCCGAAATGAGTTCTAACAAATTTAGAGAGTATAAAACACTCAGTAAGTGTATAGTAACATAATAAATTTTTTTATTTATTATAGGAAGAGTAACAAGTTGATGATATTATAAAAACATATTAAATTTTGATTAAAATGATTATGTTTTTAAATAAATAAATTATTTTAAATTATTTAAATACAATTATCATGAATCATTATAATTAAATAAAATAAATTTTACTGCATTATGCTTTTATAATTTTCATAAAAATATAACATCCAAGAATAAGACACTATGTATATATATATTTAATGTTTATTTTAAATAATTACTAACAAAATATTACATTACCAAATTGATCCTTACACACATAAAATGAGTTAATATTTTGTCTAACATATAGAATTGAATTAAATTTACATAAATATATAAAATCCAAAAAAAAATTCATTGATATAATTGTTGTATCTTGCACGAAATAACCCATACTAAATCCAAATGATAAAAATCATCTGATAAAAACTAATATACCATCACATGTTCCAAATAGAAAAAGAAATTCCTAAATATTATCAAAATGGATATAAAATGGAATTATTTGATGTAAAATGACTTTACCTATCACCTATCGGATATGAATTTTCTATACTGATCAAAAGCCATCATGATTAAATATAATAGAAATGAATTGAATTGAATAACAATAATCAAATATGAAATTAATAAAAATAATAATAATTTCAAAATAATTTAAATCATAATTATGGTTTATGTGTTACTTTTAATATTCTCAAAATTTATAAACATATCAATTTTTTAAATTGATTGAAAATAATTAAAAAATAGGTACAAACACTTTAAAATATTTTCAATAGGGTTTTAATGTAGTTTTAAAATTATTTGATATAATTTTTGTTAACAATAGTTATAAAAATATATATATGAATTTTAAAAATTATTTATGTTATTTTAAAATAATTGAATTACGATGTAGTACCTATGGAAAAGAAATGATTTACAATAACAACATATATCTAAAAATTGGTTTTAAATAATAAAAACTCATAATATAATAATTTCTTTTTGATTTTACACAAATAAACTAAACATTAATTATAATTTTAATCAATCATAGAATCATAAATACCCATAACTATAATTCATGTCTAAAAAATATAGAATAAAACCCAATTATTTTATTAATGTTAAAATAAACATGTTTTATTCTTAAATAAGTATAACTAAATGAATAAGACCAAAAAACCTTTCTTAACCAAATAAGATACTACTCATTTACATTTAGATTCAAAATATTCTCTTAATGTGAAAAAACATTAAATCCCCCCTAATAACCAACCTAATTCATTCTATGTAAACCATATAAATTCTTTTTAAATTAAGGAAATCATTTCAAAACACCATCATACACATAATCTCTAAACTCAATAATATCCATCCAAAAAAATTAAATTACCAAAATTTTATCTTCAAAAAAAATGAAACATAAAACTAAATCACTAATTAATGTTAGAAAATATATCATACATACAACACAAAAATTACATAAATAAAAAATAAATTAATTAACGACATCCAAATAAATAACAAAAACAAACATTGTTGAAACAAAAACACATAATCATGCCTCATAATCCATACAAATTTCATGAATCATGGTTTATCAAATATTATGAAATACATTTTAAAAATTATATCATGGGAACAAAATTTATTTAACTCTTAATTATGGTTTTTAGTCACACAATAAATGAAAATTTCAATATTTATAATTAAAATCCATTAAAATATAGAAACAAAAAAAAAACAAAAAATATATAAATAACAAATTTCTATATTGGAAACATGTCCCAAAATATTAATTAATATTTATTATACACTAAAATAAATTATTATTTATCAATTTTATGAAATTCATTTTACTAATTAAAATAATTTCTTATCTTTTAAATAAATCATTATAAATTTTTCCGATAATTTCTAAATTATTACATTTCTAAGACAAATCACAACCATTATATAATATAAATAGATTATTAAATATCATGAACTCATTGTGGATCTCATTTAACTAAAAAAATTATCTTTTTTATCCCCAAATATTGAAATTATTAATCTATTTAAATATAATTTTCCAGAGTTAAATTAAATCAAAAAAGAAATAATTATTATTTTTTTCCTTCAATATTATTTATCGTTATTTTTATTAAACATATAATGTTTTGTCCCATAAAATTTGTTTTTCATCCAGTAAATGAATGAAGATAAGAGTTTCATATAAAAATATATATTAAAATTTTGATTTTTTATTACCTTCTAGTATGTTTTAATATATATTATCTAACTATATTTTTTATATTATTAAAAACATGACTTAGATTACATTTATGATATAAAGGATGATTTTTTTCTCTAGTAAAATATATGTTATGGATATTTAGTGCCAATAACCATTGGAGAGTCCATTTCTAATTCACCCACAGATATCAAAACACTTATGGAACAATTAAGAAATCTCTTAGAATCAATTTTAAGGAGGCCCATGTAGTGTAAAACATTCCATATACTGGTATACTAGAAAACATCCCCACGTCATTATTTGAATAATGTAAAAAGGGCAACATTTAGTTTAAGATATATCATGAAAATTTTTATTTACAATTCTGTTAGTTATAAATAAATTATTTTTTATAACCATATCATCATTTCAATAAAAATATGATGTTACTATTAACTGTAAATGTAGAGATAATGATGGTAAAGGTGATGAGTTTCTTAGTATTTAATAGATTATGATATATGTTGAAATGATTATAGTGAATATTATCATGATTAAGATAATGAATATAATGTAAAAAATGGTAGACGTGGTTACAATAACAATTTATATCCCCAATATATCAAAGATTGCATTTAATTTTGAACCGTTTAAATGGATTATATTGATGGAGGTAGATTGTAAATATTTGATATGATTTGTTTTTTATCTTTTTAATTAATTAAATTTGAAATATATATTAATTTCAAAATGTGATTTTTTATTGGAAATTTTGTAGAAATATGTAGAAGTGCATCTAATTTCTCTAAGTTAATATTAGAGTGTGGCCGAACAACATATTTATACTGGTCATATATCCCAGATATATAAGTGATTTATATGGTTATTTCTATTAGTCAAACTATATATATATATATATATATATAATTGTAATATTATTTTTATTGTGGTATTACATGCCATATATTTTAAAAAGTTGTGGAAAAATCAGTTCTAAAAAAATGGGTTGGTTACTTATAAAAATGGTTTGAGACCAATTTATAAGGGTATTATCAAAGTAATGGATAAAATAATAATCACATAATTTAGCTTTTTGTGATCTTATATGATGAACCATTAATTATAATGATTATAAATTTGACTGATAAATATTATCCTCAAGAGTAAATTTTAGAATTTCCATAAACACCCAAAATTAAATAACTTATTAAAATTTTATGATGATGAGGGTAGTGGTGATAAAGAAGATTTTGATAATTAACTTAACATTACTGAAAATTATTTAATGTTAAATGGATATAATAATAATTCTATGATGAAAGCTATGATACTATAAGTGATGAATAAAATAAAAATATTGTTTATTCTGATTTAAATTTTTTTAATATCTTACACTATTATCAATTATTTTTGTGGAGGAAAAATGAAAATATTGATAATCAATCAGGAGGAATAAAATATTATATTTATTCTAATAGAAATCAAGAAATATTAAATATATTTTTTACTTAAAATACATTAATTTATGTAAAATAAATAATTTTTTTTCTATAAATGATTTTTATTAATCGAACATAAATCTCGTATCTTTTTAAATTAAATATGAAAAAGTATGAAAATTTGTATTCCTAAAAAAACCAATATCATGAATAAAATTTGTGAAGTTAGTAAATTTGGAAATATGATGTCACTGAATGGTGGTACATATACTTATATTAATGAAGCTCACGTTAACTAAAAATTATCCAACAATTATAGTGAGAAATATCCGGAAAATTTTGGAGGAATTTATAGGTTGAAAATGCATCTGGAAAATAAAATTTATATAAAAAATAATGTGATTGTAAAAAATATAGAAATTATTTGATCTTATAAAAGAAATAAATATCAATTCCAAATAGTAAATTAAAATCATATATAATTCGACCTATATAATATAATAAGTTTTTTGGCGTCTAATAAATTTTTTCCCCAATAAATGATTAATGATTGATAGTAAAAAGGTGGTAATTGTGTAAGTGTAAATATTTTATGATTTTTTTATATAATTTGATGTATACCATTTTTGAAAATATTGTCAATTTGGATGATTTAGATCGTTGAATGAAATGATTGGTTTAATTTATAATATTTTAATGATCCTATAAGATTTGGTGTAATTATTTGAGGGGGTTCAATCCAATCAATGATGAATAATTTATAATGAATATGAAAAATGTATATTGCAAGATGCTAACAATTTTTATTCCATAAGATTACGGTAGTGTCTGGTATAATAAGATTATTTCTATTGATAATGAATATCTCACCCTCAAAATTTTATAAATTTTTATGAATTTTTATACTATAAAATCTCACATAAATATGAAAAAAATGAAGAGATTTTCCTTTGTTTTGGATGATTCACAAATTTATATATAAATAGAATCTATATTGTTTATTTGGATATCACATAAAAGGATATTTAGAGGTATTAAATAATTATAAAATGTTATTATAAGCCTCAATTGTATTGTAAAATTATAGGGCACATAAAATGAAAATTTTTGTTTCACTAGTGATTTTAAAAGTAGTTGAATTCCTAGAACATGTAATTTATTCATGGAAAGAAAAATGATATTTTTTTATTTTCTAAGATGGAATGAGATTATTATTTAAATTTATTCAATATATTTGTATTAATTTAAATGATTTTAAATGATGCATGTTCTATGAAAAAATAAATGATAACATGTTTCATCTTATTTAATATTTGAGAAGTTAAAAATTCATTCTAAAAATTATTGTAATAATAATTTTTATTGTGTCAAAGACATTACGGTACTAGCCAAATTAATAAGAGAAACATTTATCGATGAGATAAGTTCAAAAATATGAAATCAATGAAATTAATGTGAATATGGATATGATTTACATGTCAAATGGTGGATATTATTAGTTCCCCATATAACATCATAGGGATTAAAAAATCTAGTAAAATAGATATTATCCATTCAGAGAACTTATAAGAAATGAAAAAATATCTAAAAAATGTAATAAATATATTATTTCATCTATTTATGACTTCAATTATATCATATTCATTATTTTTATTATTAATAAACTAGAGGATTTAAAAACAGTTATGTGTTTCTAATGGATTCATGAAAATTAATGTGTTTACTCATTTAACAAGTTCAAACCCAAAAATTATGAATAATAAAATAGAAGATGATTTTATTCATATATTGAGAGTCATTCTATTCCCCAAAATCACAGTGATTCATAAGCACTATAACTTATTCATTATGCTACTTCAATGAATTATTTTTTGGATGATAATACACATTTAATATTTATTGAGAATGATTATTTTTTTATTTATAGAGAAATGATATTTTGAGATTATTCTACTAAAAATTGGTTATATTTATAAATAATATATTAGGGTCACCATATTTGATATATTGTAATAATAGTCTGGGATTAATCTATTTAATGTTTTTTCATCCCTATTGTACTCAAACATAACGGTGAAAATATTTGGAGGTGTTAGGATAGTGGTTTTTATGTTACGTTCTTCTATAAATTTTCATTTTAATATATATATATACCAATGATAAAAATATATAAAGATGATTCTGATTGCCAAAAATTTGAATTTGATGAATCATTCAATGAATGGAAACAATCTTTTGGATTCATGATCCAAAAAAGTTTAAAAATATATTTTATTTGAAAACTATAAGTAGTTTCGAAAACTAATGTAGGTTTATAATATTTGATGAGAAATTATTATGTTTTATCCATTAATATTTACGGAGATAAACCTATATCATGTTATCAAAGAATTTTATAGTATATGGAGGTCCCAAAAAACGATATAGAATAATAATAGCAAGTATAAACAAAATGAAAATTCAAAAAGGCAACATAAATTCTGTTTTTTAACATATTTATATAGGACATATGAATGTGGATGCGGATCATCAAGAGATGGTTAATGGTATGATGGATGAATTATATTAGATAAATAAATTAGTCACGAAAATTGGTTCACAATCATGAAAACATGATTTTTATCCAAACAGAGACTATAATTCCAAATAAAAAGAATGTAAAAAGGACAGTTCAAATGAAAAAAGGAGAGACATGTGTGAAAAATTATAGTGACTATATCATTTCAATAATCCTTATCATGTTATAATTACAATTATGTCAAATTAATTATACTTTCATAAAAATCAATGTATGATGCTTATGAAAATTAAATTATTTAATAATGTAGATATGGTAGTCCATCCATATGAAAGATCATCATATATGTTATTAATGAATATTATTGAAATATAGAAATCCCAAAACATGTAGTCTAGATATAGTTCTAGCAACCATTACAATTTTATTCAATACATGTAGATGCATCCCTACAGGATGAATAGTTTCGTTATCTAGGTAAACTAGATACATATATTACTCTTATATTACATTTGATGGAAATATTAAAATACATCTTTTTTATAATGAATTTATTCTCTCTATAATTTCATCTAGAATCTATAATATATATCTTCATTCAATAATTTGTACTGGTAGAAAAATAAGGGTGATCTCAAACACTTTGTAATGGTTATGTACAGTAGAAGATATCATGAATCACTATGAATAAATAGAATCAAATGGGATATAAAAATGATACATTAAACATAAATTACATGACTTGAGGAATGGATAATTCATAATAAATATATATTGGTTTAGGACTGAAAAAACATTCTATTTAATCAATAACAAATATAAAAATTCATGAAAAAATAATGATTTTGTTAACATAAACACAATAATAATATCTAAAATAAAAAATGAATGAAATGATTAATTATTAGGAATAAATTTTCCCATGTACGTGAAACTATTACCCTAAAGTCCTTTCATAAGATAGTTTAATATAATATCTTATGAAGACCATTGACCACACAATTTAGAATATTCTTGGTTACAATTGTGAATGGTTTGCTTCCAAATAATTTCATCTCATGTGAATATCGATGCATCATGGGGTATTCATTACCCAGTACACATCTCATTTATTTCATTTATAAATAATTTTTTTATATATCGTCTATTCCATTTATGTTATAAATAGTTTTCGTTACCAAATAGTTTTATTGTTTAAATGATATGGATTTATCATGATTTCCCTAATAATTAAATAATTTTCAATGAAAATACCGTATGTAGAAATATTATATTGTAATGTTAATAATTATATCCATCATAAAATGAAATTTCTAATTGTATTAAATATATATTGTAATAGAAAATTACTAAAATAATGTGAATGTTTCCAGTGAATGTTAAAAATTTCAAAATGAAGTGATATTTTATGATAAACTATAACACATACTAGTATTCATGCCAAATCCCCATGGAAGAAAAAATTAGGAGAAAAACATAAAAACACATGAATCATAAATAAATCATGACATTACATGTCAAATTGGATGTATATACAAAATCTCATAAACATATAATAAAAAATATCAGAATTTTGAATATTGTATTTTTTATATAATCATGTTATAATTTGAATTTATGGAGGCAGAGAAGAAATAAAATAAAAACACTTTATAAATAGTATTACCAATACTCTATGTATCCTCATTTGGTTTTCCCTAAAACCATCAATGGATTAAATTATAAAATATGTAATGAATAAAGAATTAGTGGAGGAATGAATACATTTGATTTTTATGATCTGAGTTGATTCAAATGGCATGATACGTTTGTATAAGCTAGTGGTGTGATAGGTCATTTATTGTTGAGGAGGTGCGGCATTGTATAATAATCGAATTTATTTACTATTGAGAAAACTCACATACCATATGTTGTTAAAACAGATATAATAAATTCTTTTTTGGTAAATAATATTATATATACACAACCACCACACAATATAAAAAAAATTAAAAATATTTTCTCTTAACTCATATGTTTCTTTTGTTTATAAAATTAATATTTTCTTTTTTTGAACTAGGTTTCTAAAAAATGTAATTATCCATTTCAAAGTAAATTAGAGTGATAGTTATTAAAAATATATCATTATATATATATATGTGATATAATTTATAAAATATACATCCTATATATTTTTAAAATCATTATTAACACAAGCGCATATAATGTACAAAAACGCCACTTAAACTATAACATCCCTAACCAATATTTTTACACTATAATGATCAATATAGAAATTATAAAAGAATAATTATTCAACTAACGCACCATATATGACATTCATTAACATAAAAAATCACATATACGGTTTTTTAAATTTTAAATAAATTAATAAATTATTTTTAAAAATAAAATAACATTACTATCAATGTTTACATTAATCATTTAATATTAATTTGAATATATGAATATTATAATTTAATAAAAACTTTTTAAGGGAAAATATTTTTAACATTATGTATTAATCTAAAAAAATATTTGAACATAATTAATTATTAATGTTTCATTTCTTTCAATATTTTAGTATCATTTATTATATTTAATAACTAAATAAATAATTACTTCTTCGATGTTTATAAATCATTTTATGTAACTAATTTCAGCCTAAATATTAATGAAAATTTATCCTGATAACAATAAGTTATTTATCATTAATATATATATATATATATATGAATTAATTTTTATTTTGTACATATCCCTATTGTAAATATATATTAAATTACTGGAAGGTTCTTTTTTGGTCGGTTACATTACATAACATATTATATAGGTTATGTTCATTGAATAGTATACTAAAACTAATAAAAATCTATCAAAATGCAATAAGGGTAAAAATAAGGCCATTATATGTTGTTGGAAAAGTTTTGGGTCATTTTTACACAATATATTCTATGTCCAGCCACTAATAAAATTCATTTTTAGCTCAACAATTACCATTAACTATAAAAATTTCAATAATCATTATGTCCAAAAAATAATTTTAACAAATATGACATTATAAAATATGTTTATTTCAAATATGGAATCCATTTTTTCTATTTCAATCATTATTACTTGACAATATCAATTAAAATTCCATCTCTTAATATGATGAGAGAGCTGGTTTTTATATTGAAAATGATGAAAAGTTGACCATGTTTTTATATTAATTAATCTAAATTAAAATGATTCAAATGATATATAATTTATTTATAGTTTTATTGTTGATGTATTATTAATTTAAAACCATTTAAAAATATAATTTTAAATAATAAATTATGTATTTGAAAATGTAGAATTATATTTAAAATATACTATTTCCATTATTCATTGGAAAATGAATTATCCCAAAAAATTCTAAAAATTTATCATTTGATTATTTGTTTATTATGTGTTCAAAAATTGATATTATTATTTATTATAAATATTAGTAATTTGTAAATATAATTTTTAAATTATGTTCCCCAAGCACGAATATATATTCTCATATAAAAATATTTTATTTACAAAATTCTTATTTTTTTACATTAAAATGATTATTGTTTTATTACTAATAAGTAGATATCTAATAAATATGTTTAAATATAATATTTTAATAATATAGTTAATAAAATCCATACCTTCCATTCCAATGGCTAGATGATAATTTTCAAATTAGATAATAACCTTAAAAATATATTGTTGTTTGATAACACTGTGTATTTTGTGTAACAAAATATAAAATCAGTGATGTGTGTAATGAAATTTAACTAAATACTTAATGAATCATACATCATTGAATAAAATTTTATTATCTTATAAAATTTTTGGTTTTAATTTGGATTTATCTTTAACAAATTGCATCCTTATAATTTAAACATGATCATGGTAATCAAGGGATTGAAATTTACATATTATTTTTTAAAAACACCTATATCGAAGAAGGTTTACTAAGAAATCCTATTAAAAAGAGAGAAAGGTAATTAAAAAAATTCCCATGGTATAACACATTACTAGTTTTCAATGTTATATAACATTGGTGAAATGTGTAGATATAGACAAGTTAGAAAAGCATAAATATTTATAGATGGACATTTTGGTCTCTGATAAGAATAATGTAAATGATAAATGGAATGTTGAGAGGATCAGAGAGATAAAAATAGGTATTAAAATGTCATTGATATAGTCTTAAATGATTTTAAGATGATTTTATTTCATTTCAGGATACATTTTCTATGGAAGATGAATTATTTTAAAAACTAAAAACATATGTAAATAAAATTACATAATTTATTTACATAAAAAAATATCATCATTTTGTTGTTATTTAACTAAATTAAAATTATTTTATTATTCGATTAAATAGATATAAAAAATGAATTATTTTATTCCTGAAGAGATAATATTTAATTTTTACGATTCGTAAGATCTATAACATAGTGAATTGTATTTATGTTTATTTATAAATATTTTCCAATACCAATTTGGTAAATACATTAATCCCTAAACAATAATAATAATAATATTGGTTCCTCATTAATGTTAATTAGTTAAATTGTAGAACTAAAATAATTAAAAATTAACTGTGAAAAAACATAGTATAATGGTTGGAGAAAATCCTTAATCATCCTTAATTCATGGAATCAAGCCCCGCTGCCTTACAGAATGTATTAGGTTTTCGCCCTTCATATAATTTTTCCTATCAATAGACCAAATTAATTTAATTCCAATAATATTCCAAAAAACATTATATATATCTATGAAATAACATTAGTCATCAAATTACCTTTTAACTAATGTTTTCACTGGAATTTAATTTTTTAATAATTGTTTTCTTAAAATGTATAATACTCTTATATGAATATTATTAAAATGTAATTAATGATCATATAAACCATGACCGTTATAAATACATTTATAAATACATCAATAAATTGAAATGGTATGATTCCTTAAAAATTAACTAAAATATTCATTAACCTAATGGTTCTATTTTAAAGATTATCTCCCAATATATCATTAACCATTTGAAATTACATCTATATAAGACATAAAAATTATTGTTCAAAATTTTAACATATGTTCAGTATTAAACTCATTAACCCATGATGGAATATAACACTATTATTTTAAATAATAAAATCTTTTTCTTAAAATTTAATAGAATCTATATATGTTTTTTAATTCTTATATCCAAATACCATTGGAAAAATACTTATATGATTTAAATATTCTTTCTGAATACAAATGCACATCATCCATTATTTTAATAGGTATTTTCTTGGACTATGCATAAATATTTGTAATTAATTATCATAATCTATTAAAAAAATTTATAATGGTTTCTAAATAAAATGTGAATAATCGTAAGTATATCGGCCGAGAGTTTCATACCACCTATGCAAAATAAAGCTGATTGTCCCATACTAGGTTATGCTTGTGTCAAGACCAACACACCCCTTTCAATGTTATTACGTCTATGATTATATATGATATAACCAATTATCATTTTATTTGTTAGACACCTATTAATATCATAAAATACATTATAATATCCACCATACAAAAACATTACGATGTTTATCTATACTTATGTTTGAATTGTATCTCATGGTAATTTTATGAAACATATGCTTTCTAAAATATAGTTCCCAAGGATTTATATAAACTTCTTTTGATTCCAATTGTGGTGACCTTGAACCCTATAGTCTAGAGATTTTGCCTACTACATTACATTGTCATATTTACAAGGAATGACATTCTAGAAGGCAAGAATGTTTCTTAATTATTTAAAAATGTGATCATACATGTGTCTAATATTATATTTTAATAAAAAATATATCCATAAATTTATTTTATAATATATTTATAAAATATAATATATCTTTTAAAATATATCATAATAATCATTAAGGAATAATGCTGAAATAATCCATAATAAATTGAGTTGAAATGATATGTAAGGGATAAGTACAACAAAACCTATCATGAATCAATAATTATAATAAATAATATAAGGTAATAAACTGATGGAAAATTCCATTTAAATTTACTGAATGAATTAATAGATACGTAATAATCAATATTTAATGAAAATTAAGTAAAACACATTCTATTAAATCAATAAATAATAATGAAATTCATCAAGGATAATGGAATATAGAAAATTTCATTGAAAATAAAAACTAAAATAACAAATGATATAAACTATTAATTATTGGATGTCATATTTACTAGCTACATTAAAACATTTCCACAAATAAAATTTACAAGATATTAATATATAATGTTTTTAATAACTTTCACAAGTTAATTTTTGTAAAGACCCGTAAAATTCAAGGAAAAGTTTTTTATATTTTCTTTGGGATTTTACAAGAATGTAGTTTTTGACGGCACTTAATTCTGAGGCCCGGTGTGCCCGGAATTTCTATACAATGTTTAGCTCGAGTACGTTCAGTGAACGAATGAGTGGGAATTCCTATCTTTTGAACCGGTTCTCGGAATCAAATTTCGAGGGCACCGATGGAAACATAGCACCGATAATTGCTTAGGAACGCCTTTTCTGGAGTTGCGTTTGCTCGTTATGAATTGTTTAAATTTGTGTATTAAGTGTTAGTGAAATAAAATGTTCATTAAGAATTTTATTTCTCTTCTCCATGAGTTAGAACCTATGTGTAGGAGTTTGGGTGGGACCCACTGTTTGTTAGTTTCCCTTGTGTGGATTAAAGGTGAGGTGGGGCCCACACATTCCCCCACCTTTTCATTTTCCTTAACTCCCTCACTCCACATAACCAGCCACTTATGTTGTGTAACTCTTTTGACTTTTCCTCTCCTCTCTTTAAGTATGCCCACATAACAATTCAATTAATTAATTTATGTTTTGAATTTTTGAATTGTGGCATGAGTTAATAAAAAAAGGGTGGGCATTATTTTATTTTGGTTGGATGTTGTGTATGGACAATTGAGGAGGGAGCTCTTAGGTGTTTCATCTTCATCACGAAGAACACCAAGACTTCGACGAAGAACACCAAGACTTCGACGAAGAACGACGTCACAGTAAGAAGAGATCGATGTTCCGTCACTTCTCCTCTTCACAGCTGGTGTGTTCTCGATGATTAACGATGTACCCTCTTTCGATATTCTTCTCGTGTCAACGAAAAGGAGATGCCACTTCCTCCTCGGGCGTTCTCCGTCAACTTACGGAGCTTCACCTCGCGACGTCATTTTCCGCGGTGAACCCCCGTTCTAGCTACGCTCAAGTAGGGGTTTATTTAATTATCTTTGTTCATGAATTCTACTTTGTCGTCCTTCGTGAATTTACGACCATTTGCTATCAATTAATTAGAGGGGGCCGGACCGCACAAACACGGTCGACCCTCCTCCAATTTGAATATTGTTTCTAATATGGTTGGGAAGGAATGGCGTGGTGCCGTCGCACCACGTGGGATCTTACGACAAGTAATGCGCGGCACCGTCACGCCGCACCGTGAAGTTTAACAAGGACGCGACGTCATCATGCCGCGTCGAAGAAAACCGAAGACACTGCGGCCAGAGCGGGGCCGCAGTGGAGGGGAGCGGTGCTGTCGCACCGCGCCGGAAGAACCAGGCCGCGGCCGGTTCCAGGCCGCGGCGGAGCAGGGTGACTGGCGGCTGGTTCCGGGCCGCTGGTGTCGGCGAAGGAGGAAGGACCGGCTGTCGCCGGTCCTTGTTGGAAGAACCGGCCGGCCGGTGCGGGCCGGCCGAACAAAATGGAATCCCGGGGAATTAATTCCCCCGGCCGGCCAAGAAAAATGGCCCCCATTTAATGGGGGATCACGGTTACACCAGGGGGGGCAGCCCCCCCCCCCTTGCCAAGTGGATCAGCCTGTTGGCCGAGCGCTGGGCCAGCGCGCTGGGCGCGCTGTGCCCCGGCCGGGCCGTGCCGCGGTTACACCAGGGGGGCAGACGCCCCCCTGCCAAACGGCTCAGCCAGTTGGCCGAGCACCTGGCCAGCGCGCAGGGCACGCTGTCCCTAGGCTAGACCGGGCCGCGCCATCATGGCTACGCCCAAGAGGGCTGGACTCAGACCCGGTTCGGGTCGACCCCGGGGGTATCGGGGCGGGTCGGACCGGCCCAAACCACTTAATACCGCACTTTTTTTGGTCGGATGCCCATAACATGTGCTACGGGTCTCCGATCGATGCACCGTCAATTGCGATGCGATCCTTGGATCAAGACGATCGTTTATGTATATCACACTCAAGGTTTCATAATACTTTGAGTTAGGCCGCGTTGGTTCGTACACGAAACCAACCGGGCCCTCGCAGCGGAAACGATCATATCATGAGCTCCGGATGTACGATTGATGTACCGTCAACTTTAATGGATTTCTCTAAGTGAGACAGATATTTTGTCTTAATCAGATCGAGGTTTAGATTTCGTCGGAGTGCGGTCGGGTTGGTTCCCTCATTAAACCAACCGAGCCCCTAGAACGAAAAAGCCAATAACTCACAGATCGGGCGTCCGATTGACGCGCCGTCTGTCGCGTTGAATTCTTCATGATGAGACAGAACTTTTGGAATACTTATCTTGAGTTTTGGTTGCTGTTGGATAGTGTCCAGGTTGGATCGTACCCGGAATTCAACCAGGCCCCTGGAACGGAAAAGCTGATATCTTTCAGACATGACGTCCGTTTGATGAACCGTTAGAGGTGTTGGTGATCATGTTTAGAAACGGTCCCTATGAGTATACCCTATGAGAGTTCGGGGTACAGTTGAAATTCTGCCGGTTTGGTTCACTCAAGAAACCAACCGGGCCCCTAGGACGAAAAGTCTAATAACTCACTGACCGGGCGTCCGATTGAGGCGCTATCTATTGCGTTGAGACCCCTATGATGAGGTGGTCCTTTGTGATACTTCTTCGTGGGACTTTGTGATACTTGGAGTATCGACTTGTAGCTCGTGGAGCGGACCCTCCCGGAGAGGAGCGTACTGAGTACGGAGACCGTGTAGCCAGCTGAGACCTGACGACTGCTTGACCAACTCGACTTGGAGTGAGTCGACTAGCCCAGTGGATGGAGAAACCGGTATTTGGTTACTGACACACAGCGGAAGGAGCACTCAGTAGTTGGCCACAGACCCGCGGTACTCGATAGGAGGAGTACCTCTGTAGGCTATTAGGGGGAGCGCCCAGAATTTGGCTATAGACCCACAGCGGACGGAGTGCCCTGTAGTTGGTCGCAGACCCGTGGTACTCGACAGGAGGAGTAACTAATCAGTCTTATGTTAGGGAGCAGTACCTCAGAGTCGTGACATGACACTGTACACTCTAGAGATGGGGCTCTTCAGCAGTTACGATTTAGAGAATGAAAATCCTTGTTTGAGCTGAGTCTATGACCTTTGTGTTTCCTCATGATTGAGATGGGTTACATGATAACTTAGGTATATGTATGGGCATATACCTGGGTAGTGGTTATCCATTGATTTCATAACACTTGTGTTTCCTCATGATTGAGATGGGTTACTTGATAACTTAGGTATATGTATGGGCATATACATTAGTAGAGGTTATCTGTTGAGATCTTCTTTGTGGTTATCCTTGTTGGTTTTAGTGAGACATTGAGGGTCTCGGGGTCCCTACTGAGTATCGTTATAATCACCCCTGCACGGGCTATGCCTGCACCTCGTTGTGTCAGTTGTAGATGACAGGCAGTGCTGACGGAGGCCGAGTGTTCGAGGACATGACGGTACCCGGAGGTGGAATACCCGACGAGTCAATATCCGGAGGTGGAATTCACGGCGATACGACACTCGGAGGAGGTTAACGGGAAAGATCATTGTGGAGGTTATCTGTACCTACCATTCAGGTAGGATCCTTGGTGGATGATCTAGGAGCTGCGCCATCTGTACCTACCCTTCTGGTAGGATCCGAGGAGGACGACCCAGGAGCCGCTTCTGTCCATCCAGCTGTTTTTTTCTTCTGTTGTACTTTGTTCAGTTGCAGTTGTACTTTCATTTGGGATTGTATTCTGTCCTATTTACCTTTCATCACTTCTCTTTTTTTACTTAGTGTTTTTACTTCCTCTTGTACTCTGTGGTGTTTTGTTTACTTTTATAAATTAATGCCTTCCCAATTATCTGGATTTACGCCTTTGGTGCTAGTCGCCAGCCCTTGGCCTATGGATGGCGGGCTTGGGGTAGTCACGACACGGGCCCCGAGGATGGGTCGTGAAAAATTGGTATCAGAGGAGGTTTGGTTCTACCGCAGATCTTGGGACTCTGATATTTTTCTATGTGAAGAAATAGTGTTTACCGTATTGGGTGTGGTTATCAGTCCAGGGAGTCCAGTGTTGGTGCGGCGGCCGACGTATCCATACAGCAGGACCCTGACAACTGATTTCTGACTTTGTGCATGAAAACACTGATTGCGTGTGTGTTTCCAGAAGTTTTTAAATATCAGCTCAAACAAGGTCAGCTCTCCAGGTATAAATATTTTGACAGTGTCATGTTTCTTTCTTTCAGGATTCCTCCTCGCGGACGACCAGCTAGATCCCCAAGAGTTGTTCTTACTGACAGCCCGCCGAGCAACGTGGCCTCAGTACAGGGCCCTATCCCAGTTGAGGCACCAGCAGGAGAACCAGCGGTACTACTACCTATTGGGCCACAGATGCCCCGAGCCCCAACAGTAGAGGGTGTACGTCGCTTGAGCGCACTGCACGAGTTCCAGAGCCAGTGGCCACCCAGGTTCTAGGGAGAGACGGACCCGCAGGCGGCTGAGGATTGGTTGGAGGCTGTGGTGAGAGTCTTCATGCTAGTGGGGACGCCGGCAGACTTCATGGTGATCCTTGCTGCCAGCCTTCTTCAGGCAGCAACATGTAGATGGTGGAGCCTGATGCTCCAGATGCATGACGAGGCGACACTTCTTCGGGCAGATTTCAAGAGCCTGTTCTGGGCAACGTTTGTACCAGCCACCCTTCGAGCTGTGTGTATACCGGAGCTACTTCAGCTGCGGCAGGGCAGCATGACAGTGGCACAGTATTCAGCGAGGTTCACAGACCTCTTTCTCTACTCCACAAATATGGTACGAGACCCGTTCTTCAGGGCCCGAACCTTCAAGCAGGGGATCGGTCTGGAGATTAGAGTTTCTGTTGTTTCTCACAGCATTCCGACCCAGACATGGGTGTTGGAGAGATCCCTCTTAGTGGAGAGTTTACTTGCTGAGCAGTCTCCAGTAGCACGACCCACCACTAGACGGCTTGTGGTAGAGTCTTCTACAGCAGACAGTAGACAGATGACGCAGAGGTCCAAGAGGACAAGACCTACCAGTGGCCGACTGCACGACTCGAGTTTAGTTGTGCAAGTGAACCAGGGTAGAGTTAGAGCCATTCGTGCCGAGAGTGGACAGTGTTACTCCTGTGGCAGGATTGGTCACATGGCATGTGACTGTCCGACCCGCCATGCGGATGACCAGCAGTAAAATGAAGAACATACTAGGCAGAGTCAGAGGATCGATTAGGGAAGACCGCAAGGAGCTGGCGGCCATGGAAGAGGAGTTGGTCGTGCAGTTGGAGGTGGATGACGCTTCGGGGTATTGCCACCACCACCACCAGGAGGCCCACCCCGAACGCAGGGGACAAGAGGACATGGGAGAGATCAGCTTCAGGAAGATGATGCCTATGGTCATGGAGCTTTGGAAGTAGATGGACAGGAGCGTGACTAGCTCCAGACCTGGAGGCTATTGATCATGTTCCTTCTAGTTTTGTTGTTGTTACATTTGTTTCTTTGTACTATGAGACGCTATAATTAAAAGACACCTATCTTTGTGATTTTTTCATTCCTGTCCTTTTGTTTGGTTGATACTGAGAGGTCCCGGTAAAAACTATTGCCTTGACCCTCACATTCGAGATTTCTACTGGAGGAGACCTAGTGACCTCACACTGATGCCGACAGTGTGACTCGACCCTTGGAGGTGAGAGTGACAATTGGATCTCTTGGTAGTTACGTTGAGGCCTTACGACGTCATCCATGGCATGAATGAATCATTCATGTCAGGATTGACTGTATTAGGCAATGAATGTGGTTCATCTAGGGGATGAGACCAGATTTCTCTAATCGACAAAGAAGAAATCATAGTAGCTCTTGTGAGACTAGAGAAGGTCCAGGACATCCAAGAGAAGATGAGGATAGCACAGGGCCGACAGAAGCCTTATGCTGACAGGAATTGGAGACCTATAGAGTTCGAGGATGACGATCACGTCCTTATACGGGTTTCACCTCGACGAGGTTTACAGAGATATGGCCAAGGCGAAAAGTTATCCCGGAGGTTCAGATGACCATTTATAGGTCCTCATCTGGGTAGGAGAGATGGTTTACCACTTGACCCATCCACCTCAGTTGCACCAAGTGCACGACGACTTCCGCGTATCCTAACTGAGGAGATACGTGTGTGATCCTTCACACATCATCGACCATGGGAAACTGAACGATTGTGGTGGGGTGTCTTTCACGGAGGTTCTAGTGGGAATTGAAGATCGACAAGAGCGGATCCTATGAGGATGGATGATTCCTCGGGTGCGCTTTCACTGGCAGTATGGGAACCTCTAGGTGAGCACATGAGAGCAGGAGGCTCAGATGCATGCTGAGTACCATTTTGGTATCCCTGGTTTGTGTTGTAGCTTTACGGGGACGTAAAGCCCTGAGGTTGGAGTAATGTAAAGACCCATAAAATTCAAGGGATTTTTTTTTTTAATTTTCTCTGGGATTTTACAAGAACGCAGTTTCTGACAGCACTTAATTCCGAGGCCCAGTGTGCCCGAAATTTTTATACGAAGTTTAGCTCGGGTACGTTCAATGAACGAACGAGCGGGAATTCCTATCTTTTGAACCGATGATCGGAATCAAATTCTAAGGGCACCGATGGAACCACAGCTCCAGTAATTTCTTAGGAACGCCTTTTCTAGAGTTGCATTTGCTCGTTATGAATTGTTTAAATTTTAGGATTAAGTGTTAGTGAAATAAAATTTTCGTTAAGAATTTTATTTCTCTCTTCCATGAGTTAGAACTTAAGTGTAGAAGTTAGGGTGGGACCCAGTGTTTGTTAGTTTCTCTTTTGTAGATTAAAGGTGAGGTGGGGCCCACACGAGCCCCCACCTTTTCATTATCCTTAACTCCCTAACTCAACATAACCCCCCACTTAAGTTTTGTAACTCTTTTGACTTTTCCTCTCCTCTCTTTATGTATGCCAACATAACAAATCAATTAATTAATTTATGTTTTGAATTTTGGAATTGTGGCATGATTTAATAAAATTAGGTTGGGCCTTATTTTATTTTGGTTGGATGTTTTGTATGGACAATTGAGGAGAGATCTCTTAGGTGTTTCATCTTTATCACGAAGAACACCAAGACTTCGACGAAGAACACTGTCACCGTAAGAAGAGATCGACGTTCCGTCTCTTCTCCTCTTCGCAACCGGTGTGTTTCCGAAGATTGACGACACACCCTCTTTCGATCTTCTTCCCGTTTCAACGAAAATGATATGCCACTTCCTCCTCGGGCATTCTTCATCAACTTATGGAGCTTTACCTCGCGACGTCAATTTCTGCGGCGAACCCCCGTTCTAGCTACGCTCAAGAAGGGGTTTATTTAATTATCTTTGTTCGTGAATACTACTTTGTCGTCCTTCATGAATTTACGACCCGTTGCTATCAATTAACGAGATGGGGCCGAACCGCACAAACACGGCCGACCCTCCTCCAATTTGAATATTGTTTCTAATATGATTGGGACAGAATGGCGTGGTGCTGTTGCACCACGTGGGATCGTACGACAAGTAATGCGCGGCGCCGTCGCGCGGCGCCGTGAAGTTGAACAAGTACGCGACGCTATCGCGCAGTGTCGAAGAAAACCGAAGACACCACGGCCAGAGCGGGGCCGTGGCGGAGGGGCGTGGTGCAATCACACTGCGCCGGACGAACCAGGCTGCAGCCGGTTCCGGGCCGCGATGGAGCAGGGTGACCGGCGGCCGGTTCTGGGCTGCCGGTGTTGGTGAAGGAGGAAGGACCGGCCATCGCCTGTGCGGGACAGCCAGACAAAAGGGAATCCGGTAAAATTAATTTCCCCGACCGGCCAAGAAAAACGGCCCCCATTTAATGGGGGGTCGTGGTTACACCAGGGGGGCAGCCCCCCCCCCCCCCTGCCAAACGACTCAGCCAGTTGGCCGACTGCCTGGCCAGCGCGCTGGGCGCGCTGTGCCCAGGCCGGGCCGGGCTGTGCCGCGCCCAAGTGGGCCTGACCCGGACCCGGTTCGGGTCGACCCCGGGGGTATCGGGCCAGGTCGGACTGGGCCCGAACCCCTTAATGCCGAAATTTTTTCAGTCAGACGCCCATAACATGTGCTACGGGTCTCCGATCGACGCACCATCAATTGAGATGCGATCCTTGGATCGATACGGTCATTTCGGTATATCGCAATCAAGGTTTCAGAGTACATTAAGTTAGTCCGGGTTGGTTCGTACACGAAACAAACCGGGCGCTCACAGCGGAAACACTCATATCATGAGCTCCGGACGTCTGATTGACGTGCCGTCGACTTTGATGGATTCCTATAAATGAGAAGAATCTTTTTCCTTACTCCACTCGAGGTTTAGATGTTGTCGGAGTGTGGTTGGGTTGGTTCGCTTGTGAAACCAAACGGGCCCCTGGAACGAAAAAGCCAATAACTCATAGACCGGGCGTCTGATTGACGCGCCATCTGTCTCGTTGAATTTCTCATGATGAGATGGAACTTTTGGAATACTTCCCCTGAGATTTGTTTGCTATTGGATAGTGGCTATGTTGGATCGTACCTGAAATTCAACTGGGCCCCTGGAACGGAAAAGCTGATATCTTTCAGACTGGATGTCCTTTTGATGAACCGTCACCAACGTTGGTGATCACGTTGAGAAACGGTCCCTATGAGTATACCCTATGAGAGTCCGGGGTACAGTTGAAATACCGCCGGGTTGGTTCACTCACAAAACCAACCGGGCCCTTGGGACGAAAAGGCTAATAACTCACAGACCGGGCGTCTGATTGACGTGCCGTCTATTGCATTGAGACCCCTATGACGAGGTGGTCCTTTGTGATACTTTTTCGTGGGACCTTGTGATACTTGGAGTATCGACCTGTAGCTCATGGAGCGGACCCTCCCGGAGATGATCGTATGGATTACGGAGACCGTGTAGCTGGATGAGACCTGACGACTTCTTGACCGACTAGACTTGGAGTGAGTCGACTAGCCCAATGGACGGAGCACCCGGTATTTGGCGACTGACCCACGGTGGACGGATCGCCCGGTAGTTGGCCGCAGACCCACGGTACTCGACAGGAGGAGTACCTCTGTAGGCTATTTGGGGGAGCACCTGGTATTTGGCGACAGACCCACATCGGATGGAGTGCCCGGTAGTTGGCCGCATACCCGCGGTACTCGACAGGAGAAGTACGTTAGCAGTCTTTGGTTACTGAGCAGTACCTCGGAGTCGTGACATGACCATTGTACACTCTAGAGACGGGGCCTTCAGCAGTTACAGTTTCGATAATGAAAATCATGGTTTGATCTGAGTCTATCACCTTTTTGTTTCCTCATGATTGGGATGGGTTACTTGATAACTTAAGTATATGTATGGGTATATACCGGGGTAGTGGTTATCCGTTGATTTCATAACCCTTGTGTTTCCTCATGATTGAGATGTGTTACTTGATAACTTAGGTATATGTATGGGAATATACCTAAGTAGAGGTTATCTGTTGAGATCTTATTTGTGGTTATCCTTGTTGGTTTTAGTGATACCCTGAGGGTCTCGAGGTCTCTACTGAGTATCATTATACTCACCCCTACACGGGTTATGCCCGTACCTCATTGTATTGGTTGCAGACGATGAGAAGTGCTGACGGAGGCCGAGTGTTCGAGGACTGGACGATACCTAGAGGTGGACTACACGACAAGTCAGTATCCGGAGGTGGACTTCACGGTGAGATGACACTCATAAGAGGTTGACGGGAAAGAACGTTGTCGAGGTTATCAGTACCTACCGTTGAGGTAGGATCCGTGGTGGACGATCCAGGAGCTGCGCCATCAGTACCTACCCTTCAGGTAGGATCTGAGGAGGACGACCCAAGAGCCACTTCCGTCCTTCCAGCTGTTGTTTTTTTTCTATTTTACTTTGTTCAGTTGTAGTTGTACATTCATTTGAGTTTGTATTCTGGCCCATTTACCTTTCAACACTTCTCTTTCTACTTAGTGTTTTGACTTCCGCTTGTACTCTGTGGTGTTTTGTTTACTTTTATAAATGAAATGCCTTCCCAGTTATCGGGATTTACGCCTTTCCTGCTAGTCGCCATCCCCTAGCCTATGGAAGGTGGGCTTGGGGTAGTCACGACACGGGCCCCGAGGACGGGTCGTGACAATTTTAAACATGATTTGTTAAAAACATGATGGGTTTGTTTCCAACTGATTTCATTACATGAAACTACCAGTACATCGAGGGGATTGAATTAAATAGTCCCTAGGCTATTTATTTCATGTAAAAATAATTATTTATATATATAAAAATAAATTTAGTTCATAATTTTGTTTCCCTATAAAACATCAATATCAAGTAAAGGATACACATTAACAATACTTCCACAATAGATTTTATAAATTTCAATTTAAATACCATTTGTAAAAACGAAATAAGGTTTATGAAATTATCATATATATCATTAAATAACATTTAACTTATAAATAGAAATATTATACAATGATAAAATATTACAACAATAGTATTGATTTGATAGAAAGTTATCAATCACTAAAGGAAATGATATTGTTCGATTACCAATAACATTTGGAAATTTTCAATTCAAACACCCATGGAGGAAATAATTAAAATAGAAACATAAAATACCATGATGTTTTAATGAATCATGATATGAAATGTCAAATGGTAATTATATACACCATATAGATATGAATTTATTCAAAAATAAAATAAACTTCAATGGGATACAGATTGATATGAAATCCTTCACAACATTATTACGTTTGAGATTGAATTATTTATCCTCTTGAATAGTTTTTTTAAACATGTTATTATATTATAAATGATTCATATTAATATTTATTATATAATAAATATTCCTATTATAATATCTTGTTCCATATTCATTAATAATTAATCACTATTTTCATTATTTTAGGTGATAAATTCAATGTTCTCACATGATTGTTTTGTCATTAAATATTTCATCACTAAAATTTTATAGAGTATAAAAACCCCTAAAAATATTTATAATTTTTTTCATATTAATAAATAAATTATTCTTTTTAAATAACAATGACTGATGTTATGAAATATTATGTATGTTACGACCTTGAAGATGGTGTTTTATATGTACGCATGTATAACATTTTATATTTCTTATTAATCACTATGGAATGGAGGTAAGTAATATTCTTCCTCAAAATAAATATAAAAATTTTATATAAGAAATATTACTCTGTTATGTATTTGTATAAATATAATTTCTATGGTTTGGTTATTAAAATAGACCCACATATCATCGTGGTGGAGGTACTCCACTATTACATGAACATCACTATCACAAGTTATTTATTGAAAATGTAAGAAACTAAACTGGTATAACATAATTATCGAATGATACAGATGTTTTAAATATCATAATTATTTCACATATATCATATATAATTATTCATTATCACCATCATGAAAATTATTATATAAACAAAAATAACTTCGCTTCTAGGGGTGGTATCCCTACAAACACATGATATACATTATCTTATCTCCAAAAAAAGGAATTTAATATTTTATAAATGATATAATCTATTTGTTGATATAATAATTATATATATATCATATTTATAATATATAAACTATAAATTCTTTATAATTCACATCCTTCAAATGTGGTAATGTAAAATGATGTACAATGACATCCTAAGGGGTCATTCCTCCAGAATACAACGAAGGGGATTTCATTACCCATTTGATTGATAAATTAATTAAAAATGGTAGAAACATTAACATAATATAATTTTTTATATTTTTGATTTTGTTTTCTAGAAAAATGGTTATTATAGGTATGGAAAATTTAATAGATGAAATAAAAAGGAAACACTCCTAGAAGAACTATGCATATTATTTAGACATCCTCATCAGGAATAAATCTGAAGGATTATCGAGATAGAACAATGATCATATAATGAACCAAATGATGTTGGATGGTTGACTTAATTTAATTTTTTCATGTCTTAGTGGCCTATTAATCTCTTGAACTGTTTATAAAATAATAGTAGGTGTGTCCTTTAATATCATTTGGAGGGGAACACTTGGAATTATCAAATAATTAAAATATATTAATTTTTTTTCAAATAAAAATATATAAAAATGAATATATTTTGAAAAATATATTTTAGGAGGTATAAATAATACAATAAATGGATTTAGTAATGTTTTTTCTATTTAACACTATTTATTTTAGTTCTATCCTTTTTAGCTTGTTTAAACTCTTACTATAGTAAATATTTTTTTCCAATGTTATGATTCATAATGGAAAAAAGTGGCTAAATTATTTTCCAAATTTTATCCTCTTGATTCAAATTTGAAAACTATTTTAAATTATTAAATCCCTTTATAGTTGTACAAACTACAATTAAATATACCATATGTAAAATTCGAAAAATGTTTTTTAATAATTAACTTTTTATGAATAAAACATTTTTAGATAAAAATAATGTTTTGGTTTGATAAATAAAACATATATTGGATTATTTATAATCATAATAAAATAATATAATTTTAAAAAATAAAAAATGAATTTTACTTTTCAAATAAATTATATATTTATTTGAATTTCATAAAAATTGGTATATTTTAATATTTAGAAAAAACTCCAACATATTTTATAAAACTTAATTGGATGGTAATTTTCTATTGATGATTTAAAAAACTAATTTTATATCCCCAAATTCATGTTATCAAATTTGAAAATTAAACTTTTGGATAAAATCATTTAATACATGAAACATTATTTTTTTATAATAAAATTAGTATTTTGATTATAAATTTACCTATTATTTTTGTTATAATTTTGATCAATGAAACATAAATGAGTAATATTATTATTCAATGATATTTAGGTATGATAAATTTTACCTAGGTTGTGAGAATAAAATAATATTTTATAATGGATTTTCTTAAGTGATATACAATCCATTGAAATCATTTTAAAAGATCCATACTTTTGAATCCCTCTGACAACATCACTCATGCTCTAGTAGATGTTTTAATAATTCAAACCCCTCTAGTATTGTTTTTTATTAATACACTTTATGGAATTGATGATATACAACTCAATAATTCTATATTAAAGATATTTCCTATAATAGATATTTAAGTTTTGTAAAATTTTGATTATAAATTATGTATATCCCCACTGTATAGATGAATAAAATTATTCTTTATGTATACATATCGTTTAATTTGTTATAATGTATATATACATTTTATTGGATTGTTTGTCCTAATTGTTTGTTACTATTTATTATTCAATGATATGTCATGTAATTTTTTATTTTCCATCACTTTTGTCTCTTTTTTTATCAAAACAAATCGTTTTCATCACATATATATATATATATATTTATTTGTTTCTGGGAACTAATAGATACCCATATCAATTTATATATTTTTTTATATACACTAAAATATATATAATTTTTTTAATTTATTCTATTTTTATTTTTATATATATATATATATATCTGTGTGTGTGTAATTTTTTTACTATATATATATATAATAAATGTAATTTATTTTCACCTATAGATTTCATGAAACAAATCATTTATCACATAATAATTTCCAATTTTTTTATTCAATATATTTTTTTATAGTAGAGTTTGTCGAACATTTTCTTTATCAAAAAATAAACTGAGTTTATAAATTTTGGATTTTTCCTAGAGAATTACTAGATTTTGAAAGTGTATTTATTAACACATTTTTTTTAGATTTTAAAATTTGAAAAATAATATAGACATATATTGACATCACATTGAAGAAATGATGATTAAAATGTAGGATAAACGTGAAAATTATATAAGTTTTTTGATAGGAAAGAGAGTTTTGAATTGATACCATTTTATGATCATTAAGCAAAATATAATATATTTTTATCCATATTGATGTTGTATAATTTGATTATTGGAATAGAACTGAGTGATATATGACTTACAAAAAAAAATTCAATATTGAGGTATATGTAATGACAAGACAATAAGATTCATTCTTGAAAAAACCAATCAAAATTAATGTTTTATTAAATGGAATGTTCATGAAAATGATAAATTCAAAAATTCATGAATGAATATTGTTTTTATTTTTTAATAAATAACTTTATAAATTCATTATGTGTGACTTGGATTGAAATAATAATGATAACCTAAATGCATATAAAGTTGAATAATATATTTTAAAAATACAAAGGTTTAGTTAGATATATGGAAGTGATGATAATATCATGTAATTGATGTGGAATGCAGATAGAATACATTGTAATGGTAACACCATAACCTAACAGACTCCACTTTGTTGGAGGAAATGGATAATCAGTATCTGGAATTTCGAAATGAGATATAAAACCTATATCATAGACCAATCCATATTTTTTATTTTATGATAATCCCACTTATAATCCTTAATATAGGATTCACTATATACGGACCAATGTAATAGATAAACCATGTTTGTATACATATATATATAATTAAATTTTATCATAGTCTTAGGTGATATTATATTACATCATTATCATATAGTGTTTTTTAACTAAAATTATCCTATACTAAGTTAAATTGGATAATGTTTTGTTAGTTATAGACATCCTTCAATGCAGGGTCTGACTAACCCTTCTCAGTTACAATTGTTTCTTATATTCATCATTTTTGGTATGTTCTTTTATAGGTGATGTTTATTATTTTCCAAATTATTTTAGAGTAGATTCTGGATGGATCGTGATGACCCAAACACTATATGAAAAAATGCATAAAATATGGGGTTGTAAATGTCTTTATTATTAAATTAGACTATATTTAAAATACCTTGTAGGATACTATCACAATTATAATGTTACATAACTACATTAATTTATAAGACATTATTTCTGTAATACTTGTGTAAATTAACACATACCAAAAATATTTACATTTTTTTCTTATAGTATGATGATGCGTATTAACAACATAGATATGAACTAAACTAACAAACATCCATTTTAAACTATCAAATAATTGAAAGAATCCCTTCCATGTATTGTGTAAAACACCTCTTAAATAATCAATTATGTTTTTAATTTAACAAATTCCACCATGGTCATGAATGAATAAAATGTAAAAATATATAAAAATTCTTGTATTATAATTGAAACATCAATGTAATTATATTAATGTTTATTTTTATCCATTGATCATATATCTATAATTTACATGGGATATATGTCTGAAATTGAATAATGATCTAGGAAATGAGGAGTTTGGGTTGAGAGCCTTGTTGTTAAGGTTGATAAATTAGTTCTTACATTTGATAATTTTTTAAGATATATCATTATTGGAATTTGTTTGTGTACCATGATTCATGAAGATACAAAATTGATAAGGATTAAATATTACATGAAAACACAGTTTCTATGATTTTTTTATTAATTACACTAAATAAAGAAATGCTATTTATGGAAAATCTCAATCAATGTTAATAATTTTAAAGGAAAAAAACATATAAATAAACTAGTGATTAAAATTTAGAATATTAAATACAGTTTTTATTCTATTTAAATTTTTTTTTGAAATCAATATATGATAATGGTATGAAACATGAAATTAGTCTATTTAAATTACCACTTTTCAAATTTATTTATAGTAAATAATTTTATTATGTAATGCATGTTGAAAAAATGAATGTCATAATTAAATTAAAATGATACTACATGAACATAACTAAATAATTAATGAAATTATGACTAGGTTATACCTATTAGATATTAATATAACGGATGTATTGTTTCTACTGAAGGTTCAAGATATAATTTTATTCCCTCATTGATTTATACACATTGAGGGAAATAAATATTTATTTTAAGACCTTACTAAGGATTTAAATGATTCATATATAACAAATTTATGTGTTTTTTGGTTCGGATTTTTGGAAGATATTGTTGAATTAATCAATAATGGAATCATGGAGAGTATTTTTAAGATCAGATGTTAAATTTTTGATGTTTCTTAGAGGTATTCTATATGAATTTTTTGAAATATTTTTTCATAATAATTAATGATAAATTGAAACTTCCTTGTGTATATGTCATATATTATATGTATATGATTTGTATATCATGTTGTAAGAGTCATTTCGTTAAGTATGTGTCTTCATTGTACGATTTTTTGGAGTTATTTTGTAGGAATGTCACTCTCTAGAGAGGTAATTACAAATGAGTCCTTGAGAATATGTAAACGAGTGGTCAATGTTTGTGTTAGAGTAATCCTCACATATGTATGTTTCATATGAAAAATTAAATGTGAAAGATTTTTACAAAAAACAAACAACATTTTCTTAGTCATCAGTATTTTTCATATGAGTAATAACATATCAAATTTTCTTAAAATTGGATAGAAACATTTTTATGGGATATATTTAGTAGTAAATCATTATAATGATAATTTCCATGTTATATTATAGTGAATAAATCCATAACTCAAATGTGGTTGATTCAATAATATGTTAAAATTTTGGAATTATTATTTTATATGAAATATAAGTAATAAATTATGTAGAAAAATAGTGAAATATTGAAATAAATAAGAAACCATTTTCAGGAGAGTCAATTGAATAATGAAATAAGGGGTTTTATTTATATTCCAATTAATGAATATAGAAATAATAGGCTCAAAATGAGCTCATTAGATGGATAAAAGGGTATTGAATATAGATAATTATTTAAAATATCCCTTGATTCCTATATCAGGATTTCAAGTATAGCCAGTGGAGAAGAAACGTATCTAGTAGTCCACTCCCAAATTAAATAATCGTCAAATTTTGAATATTAATAAACCATTAATTTTTTATTTTCACATTCTCACCTTTGTGGAAAATTTTATGGGGATTAAGGATTACAAAAATATTCACATTCTTTTTGTACTAAAAATTTTCTTGTGCAATGAAGATTTAAATAATATAAGCATAAGTACTTCAATTAACCCATCCCTATGACTCTGAATACTCTAATTATGAATTCCTAACAACCCATCCATCTCATTGACACTTACATCAAAACGGATTCCATCAGTATTGATGTAAAAAATATTATATTTTCCAAAAATATACACTATGATAAAAATATGATAAACAAAAGGACATAAAATTATATATGATTACAATAATAATAACCATATAAGATATCTTAGTTTAGTTATTTATGAATATTCTATTGGATAATGAAAAAAATCATTCATTCTTGTATAAGTACATCGATGTTTTAAAGGATATTAAATATTAAACAACACTACCTAGTGTATATAAGATATACAACCAACAACATCTATAATTTAAACATTCATAGCCCACCCACTAATTAATCAATTGAAAGGATTCAAGTATCTTCCAATATTATCCACTAAGGTTTGATATATCTAGAGCCACCATAGACATTGAGTTTGTCCTTTAGGATCCATTCCCTCATTAATCCAACATATATTTATATATATGGGAAATGGGCATCCTATATTTGTACCTAGGTGCTTTTCTATTTAGTAATTCCAACAGGTATAAGTGGGTGTCCCATTGTCACACTGTGAATCCTTTGTTGACTAATAAGAATGGATGCATCCCCCCACTAATAGTTGGTGAATATTAAGTTGAGTATTATTCAGCACAATGATTATTTTATAAGAACATAAATTATTATAAAATCTCCCATTTTCTATCATCAATGTCTTCACAAAACTAATGAACTCCCATGCATAATCAATTGGATATTCAGAAAAGTTTATGGACATTATTAGTTTCTTTATAATTTACCTCAATAAAAAATCTAAATACAAGACTGATTCCTAATGCACAATTTTTTAGGTATTCCACCTTCATATTCCCATACTCATACTCTATTGTTCTCAATCAAAAAAAAATCCATTAAATAAATTCATATGAATATCTGAACATTAGACACAATCTATGGAAAATATATTAACTTGACATTCTATGTACCCCATGGAGAATATGTTTCACTAATAGTACCCCAACCCACGAACTTAGTTATCGACAATCAAAATTAATAGTGAAGTGCCTTTAGATATATGAACACATGAATTACTAGCACAAAGAATCGGTCTTGATTATACCATTTTTCATTACTAATTATTTATCTACTAGTACTTTGACGCATAAACATGAAAATAATTTACACATAAAAAATAAACCTCTTTATATTTTTTTTATGCTTGAGTCAGAAATTCTTACAATAGATAAACATTATTCTCATCAACAAAATTTACATCTTTCTATCTTCAATTAACGTTTTTTTAATTCAACTTATTTGTTATCCTTAACATAATTCTTCTGATAAACATTTCTTTCGCTATTTAAACATTTAATCCATTGAATCCTATATATATATTTCTAGAAAAAATTGGAATATAATTTATTGGGATACTTTGTGAAACTCTAATGAGTAGAAAAATCATTCTCAAATCCTCTGACTATTTTGAACATATATTAAAAAAATTCTATCGTTTTCTGAGTTTATAGACCCACACTTCTGGACAAATATTTTTGATACTATAACCAATAACTTATAACATGATAGTGTTTCTTATACAACATTTTTATTAATCCATTGATATTTTTTCCCATCCAGCACTATAGGAAGGCTAAATTTCCTCATAGTGATGATCTACCACTGAAACTCTGACTCAATTAAACTAACATAATCATGGTCCTTCCCTCTAATAGTTTCAAATTGTATTAATACATTATGGATACAAAATATGTATATTGGAACATACATTTCACTTGTGAAATTCAAACTAAAATTTTAATGAGTTGAAAACCAGTTGAAAATAAATATTCCTAATCACATGGGGTAAGTCCTTTCTCTAACATCAATATATCCATAATTATTATCAATTAATGGATTAATGATGGGATACAAATAAAATTCAAAGAGATTCATTAGAATAATGTTTATGAGTTTTTTTCTTACACATCACTACCATTTCCTATACTATTATCATTTTCTTATATATCGCGGTTCTTATCCTTTTAAAATGATAAAAATATTTAAAACATATTTCTGAATGGAAGTTAGAAATGACATAAAAATTAGATATAACCACCAATGATTTCACCCTACTTCATAGAGTTCCAATAATGCTTCACATGATTATGAATAATCATTAATTATTCTCTCACACTCTACCTCACACTGGGAAAAAATGCATTAAATCCCATATTATAATCAAATGATCCCAATAATGTCATTTTTCGTTCTATTTTTCACCATATAATTAATTGAATTTAAATAACACATTTCATAAACCTGAATACCTGTACATGAATCTGCTAAAAAAATTTAACATTTTGTTAGATATTTTATCTCACCACCATCCATTAAAGATGATCAACATACTCCACCATTTATTTATCTTATAATGCAATTAATTGAAAACATACAAAAAATCCATTAAAATCAATATATTTATTTTGAAGATCCACATTAATTTTATCTTTTGGGAAGAATAACATTATATTTTCCATAATTTTATATGAAATGACATACATCAAAACTAAATGTCCCATCTAGGAATATATATCTTCTCTAGATAAAATATTCAGAACAATCATCATTATTTCTCTCATTAATTCCTATATCATTATTCTTCCAAGAAATGTATCTATCCTAAAAAACTAAAAACCATTCTTATGTAGAAAACATATAGCGTGCATCTTCTGAAATACCCTCTATCAACTAATCATGAATCCACTGGTAATTTTATCCATCATAAATAATTATATATAATACCTCTAGGTGAATGGAAAAAACAAGATTAATGTGCGAAATAATTAATATGATATCCTACTAACCCACTAGTCCCACATTCATCTTCTGGTCTCATCATTTCAGTTACATGATATACTATTTGATAATGACTAATATTGTACTATTTTATCTAATCTGTATATAATTCCATTAAATACAAATCCAGCAAAAATTTCTTTTAAAAAATTGACGTGGATAATGGTGAAATTTTTTAATCATCAATACTTCATAATACTATTTCTCTAGAATATTATAACATCAAACACTAGGAGCATATTATCTTTTGTTTTTCCATCACCTATTATGAAGAATAATATTACTATGATGTCCTAAAATCCATAATATACAGTATTTTTTCTATTATTTTAGATTCCATTGATTCCAGACACTCCATTACTATACTACAAAACATTAACTTTTGATTTGGAATATGATGAATAGAGACTCGTCAAAATGCCAATGAACATAGAAAATGTTCACATTTGATTATCTTTTATTGACACTCAAGTAACATCTCATTGGGAAAGGAAACAGTTATATCATTTTATTAGAAGAAAATATAAATTAAAAGGGATGATCAATATACAATAAAACAATCATGATAATTGATGTAGGTATTGGTAATTGTATATATTCTTCATGAAATTCTCATCCACATAGTTGTACCCATTTAGGATTACAACCTCTGGCACCTGGATGTGTTTAGGTTTATTCTATCTAAAACCACCCCATCCTATAGGTATTCTACATATTTTATTATTAGTTTAAATTAATTATTCATTATTTATATTTTGACCAATTTCCATCTTATTGGGTTGATAGGTCTTTTATCCAGTTACAAAATCCATGTAATATTGGTATCCCCAATGTATTTAACAATGAATTTTATAATTACAGGAAACAATGGATGCATTAAACTCTACGTGATAATGAATAATTAATTAAATCTTCTTATCCCATAATATACTATTATGAGTATTTTTTGAGTACATATTCCATGAATTCCTATTTATGACCTCGAAAAATTCATAATCTATAACATGGACTTCCACAGTACAAAGACATCTATTCTAATACAAATAATTTCCCTTACCGATCACCTCATTGAAACATTAAAATCATTTAATGAAAATATATGTTTATGTTTTGGTAAAATTTCATCCTTATAATTTTCATACTCATAACCCCCCATGTTCTATATACTAAATCCATTCATCATGTATCAAATTATGATATTAATGTCGTCTCACACCATACTACTGAAATTAGTTTACACATCATCCCAATCCTCTCATCGAATATAAAAGCGACTCAATATGATTCATGATTAATAAACATTTATACCTCCTATGTATAATTTTATGCGACTTCATTAACATGAATATAGGAATTCATAGTACTAGGGTTTTTCCTCTATCTGTGTTTTATAATATGTTGTTACACGTGAATGAATTTTCATAGCGTTGACACATTATCTAGAACCAAAATTTATAATAAACCTAACAAGAATGATATCATAAAATCATAAAATAAATCATCATTTTAGATAATAGTAGTTATTTATTCAATGGATTGTGTGGTTAAATAACTAGAGGTTCAGTTTAGAAACTATATTAAGTGACAAAAGTAAAATCAAGTCATTATTTTCTAATGTACATCGTCCGAATTCCAATCACATTTCATGGATATGATTATTTTTTTGACATAAATTTTTTTTGATTATAAATAATTTACTAAATTACACTCTCATGAGTGATTTCAATTGTGAGAGTTTTTCATCATTTCGAAAAAATTTGAACAATATAATAATCAAGGAAAACATATCATTATTTTTAATATACTATTTCATTCTAACATTAGAATATTTAATTTTATTTAAAATCTTGATTTATTAATGATAATTTTATGAGTTTAATATTTTTCACAATCTTGTAACATAAAAAATAAGTGTTTAACCAAATTATTTTATATATCATTATATTATTGAATTTGTATACATGGATTAACAATATTCCAATATATATTAATCATGTTCTTTAGTGTGTACATGGATGATATTCCTTGGATTTAAGAATTATGGATAGAGGTTCATTAAAGGACATGAACCATAAAAAATTTTATATTTATGTTTAGGTAATTAATAATCTATTGGGAACAATTTCTATCTTTATTTAAAATTTAGTGATGTAGTGAAAAACAAATCAATTTTTGTCATGGAATAATTGAGATATATATAAATAAGATAAAATAGTTAAAATATGATGAAAAAATTACTATGGAAGAGTATATTTATTTAGATATCACCATCAATTATAGCATTGGTTATTTCCTTGATGTTATGATCATTATTATATAAGTATTATATTTTATAAGAAAGATTATTATTGAAAAAAAGTTGTTCAATTAAAAATGAAAAGAATTTCACCATGGTTTAATGCCAATGTATGAAATCCTGGTGATAAGAATCATAATGTGGGGATGTTTTAATGTTTAAATAATATATTCATGGTATAAATTATGAGATAAAATAATAATGAGGTTGTCTCGATAATGAAAACATTGGAGTTTGCATTCAATGATAATATGAAACTCAGTGAGAAAATAATATTTAAGATTAACTAGTAGATATGATAATGAAATAGAATTTACTTACAATCTTTTTATAAGTGTGAAATCATAGAATATTTATTTAATGATCCCTAATTTTATATAAAATTACGAGGTTTAAGAATATGTGTGAAAATCATCCACTAGGAAAATACCTTGAAAGAAAACACAATGAAAATTCATCAAGAAAATGAATTTATTTTCCATTTAAGGAAGAATATATAATAAGATATAATTATATGAGGTTTATGGATGTTGAGACACTACTGTAGTAGTCATGGTGTTGTTTCAGACCAGTCACACGTTGAAGATATTAATGATGGATATGATTGAATCGATAGATGACTTGATATAGATGTTGGACATGATTTCATGCTTGAATAAATAGATATATAGTGTACTATTTTTGAGAGAGTAAATTGTGTTAAAAATTACATTACTGTCTATAAAAAATAATAATAAGAATAAGAGAAATCAAACTTTTATTTCAATCATTAAAATAGAAATCTAGAAATTAACGAAACTAAAAGAATAATGTTTATTGGGTCACTAATGAATATGATGTTGCTATCAAAAATGATTATCTCTTATAAAACAATGAGAAAACTATTATAAATCCTTAATAAAATAATTATTTCGTTTTGGTTCATGTAAATACCCAATAAAACCCCCATAATGTAAGGTTATTCGGAACAAATCACAATATACTCATAAGGTAAAACTAGTGACATGGATATAATAAAAAAATATTTGAATTTTCTGTTGATATTAATGTGTGTAATTAAAAAAACAGTAATTGTTTTTCAAAATATTAATAAAAATTATGTGCGAAAGAGAATGAAAAAGAGAAAACTAAATTCCATATTTTTTAATGTTATTTTTATGGATTTTTTTTCTCTATGAATATTTCTATATAATGAATGTTTTTTTTCAATAAGTGTATATTATAATGGGTTATAGGTGACATAGAGAATTAGGATGCAACAGATGAAGGTGAAATAAATAAATTTAAATGATATAATTATATTTTGTTGATTCCCTAAATGAAGGGGAATGCATGGGGTTGGTGATACAATTCTATTTTGTGTTTTCATGTAATGAGTTTTAGTATTCATCCATTAAAAAGGAACAATATGGGAAGTATAATGTCAAAAAAAATTCAATTATTGATGAAATTAGGTTAAGAACATATATTTCATTATATTGGGAGTGATTTTTGACAAGAAAATAATGTATGATGTTTTTATCAGTATAAAATATTAAAAATATGAATTGTTCCTTTTGGATATGATGTGGGTATAGATATTATACATTCCAGAAATTTTATTAACAATAAAAATACATAATAAAAACATAAATATTATTGGTTCACTGTCTCAATCAAAATTTAAATTGGTTAATTTACCTGTGTGAAAAAAGAAGAAAATTTAATTTAATTGTAGATATAAAAATATTAATGGAACCGTTGAATTTTTAAAATAATGAGGTTGAAAAGGGGGAATATTTTTCAAATTGATTTATAAGTTGTTGGGTACATCATTTCTAATTTGGATGAAAAGAAATTAGGAAATATGGGACTCGCCTAATTATTCCCAAATTATTGGACTATCAGGTTAATTATTTTTAAACATGAGATACTCATCACCTCATATAGTTTCGCTATCAAAAATGATTTTTTTCAAAAATGAAATATTCTTATTTAATAATTATATTTTAATGAAAATAATATCATCTAAAATACTCATTGTCGTTCATGGTTATGTGTTTAGGCCTATGACACCTAATAAATTGGATGTCAAAATTCGTATTGTAATGTTCATTGAGGAATTTTTAAGGTTGTTTTACTGATGGTGATAACAAATAAATCAAGTAATAAAAAGGAATCAATCAATATCATTGTCCATATAAAATTATGTTGCTTTTAAAAATTCATAAGGTCTACACAATAATTTCTACATAATGGTCCGATAGTAATGTGGATGAATATACTCAATTGTATATAACTCAACAACCCGTGTTACAGATATGTTATTATCGAAAATAAGGATTCATTGAGAGTATTAGTCCTGAAATTAATAATTTGACTCATATATTCTTCTTCTGGTGTGGCTTATAGAGGAATGTATGATATTATAAATGGTATTTATATTTTACATCTATAATATAATTATTTTGATATATAATAAATTAAATTCATTATATTCAACTATGGTAAAAAAACTCCTTTAAAAAAGATCATATGGAAAATCACTATATCATTGGCCAATTATGTTTATATTGACAAATTTGAAATCAAAACACCATATGTTATTTTCCTATGGAAAAAAATTAAAAAAATTAGTGGAACCAAAATGGTGTTTCATACACTTTCACAATAAAGAAAATATATTTTAAAAGAATAAAAAACTTGTAGTATAATATTTTTTCTAAAAAATTAGTATTATATGTGGATGATAATATTTCATTTATTTCATTGATATAAAAATAGTATTTTTATTGAAATTTCAATGAAATTGGATTCAATGTATATCAACTAGATTCAAAATTAGCCTTAAAGATTATTTTTCTCGAATATGGAATATGGATTCACAATCATAATAGTTCTCAAGATGAAAAAATTGAGAAAAAACTGTACATGTTGAAATACAGACAGAATGGACTTATATAAGAACTAATGAAAGGGTCACAAATGACTCGATCAATAAATAATGAGGTAATGTTTTTTGGATGTATTTTTAATCCCAACCACTGTAATAAGATTACGAATGAGCAGTGGGTATTTATGTGTATTTGGTTGGATATCATTACCTTTTAACGATGTTATATTTTATTGAACAATGTGTTTTCAAAATATTTGATGTGGTAATAAGAAATTATATTGATTTGGGAATTATCATTTTTCATTGAATTGTAGGTGATCCCAAGAGAAAATTTATCAAATAAAAGATACAAAGTAGGTCTTAAAATAGTTTCGAAATGACATTTTAATGAAATTAAAACACTAGTGGGTACCTTGATGAATGAATCAAAGGATGATAAAAATAAACAGGTACATGAAAGAAACTATATACTGGTTAGTTAGAGTTTTATATACATGAAATACAGTGAAATAGATATTTTTTGGAACATTTCATAAAACCATCTAATAATAATTTTGCAGTGAAAGTCCAATTATCGGTATGGTTTACAAACCGAATTATATATATCATTTTCTGCATTATAGGATACATTTTTAATGAAATTCATATAAGTAAATCATAGGATAAAATGAAGTGAAGTTGAATATTTTGATAGATAATAAAAAGAAATATTACTGAAGTGTTTTCTTTCACAATAGATTATGTGTCTGTTTTATTTAAAAGGTGAATTATTTCATATCTTACTATATTATGAGGTAGAAATATTTATTAGCCTTTAAATTAGTCACTCATGTTATATTGATGGGATAGGAATTTTAAAACAATATGTTGTAAATATACTCCTCTACTCATATTATTATTTTAACTAAATTGATAACATCATATATTAATTCAATTTTATCAATCTTGAACCAAGATCATTAAAATTAAATATAATTTATAATAAGAGATAATAGATCATAATTTTATGATGTTTTAGTATGTGTCCACCCAAAATTAGGTTTCAAATTTTATAACCATGGAACATCCTATAGAATATTATTAAAGGCATCAATCAGTTCATGAAACCAAACTGATCCACTCTAACTCTATTGTTTAGAGTGGGGATAACTATTCCCCCATGGTATTTTTTATTTTTTTATATTTGTGAATTTTTTTTAATTTTATTAAGTACATTGAACGTTAACTTTTGGTTCTGAGCATTCAGAGTGGTACTCAATGCACACATTGAGAAAGTGGGTGATTATATTTTTATTTAAGGGGGAATGTTTTTTTATAAATGGGTATATTGTATAAATGATTTATCAATTATATTATAGCATAAAATGGAGTTTGGAAATATGTGAGTATATATTTGATAAATTTTATTTTTTATTGATTAATATTATATATAACTATATTTTTATTACTTCAAAAATATCACATGAGCTCCTAGGTGACACATTATAAAATGACATTGGGAAGGTTATGTGTAATGTAACATGAAACACATATCATATTGAATAACCAATAAAGTCTCATTAACCAAGTCCATTTAATATTTAGGAAATAGCATGAAAAATCAGTGACCATGTATTTGTATCCAGAGAAGCTCCCATGAGTCGGGTGAATTATCAACATGTGTATTTTTGATGAAATATACAATATTACATGTAATATAGGAGGGAATTAATGAAAAGGTTTGATCCTCATTTAGTCCTATAATCATTAGACACATCATCAATTGTAATAATTATTGTGGTGGAAAACATTCATACACCATGTTGAGATACTCATCCATTTTGAAATAAAAAAACAAAAAATAAATTTGTGACAGTGTTATCCTGTTAAGGTCATAGAAGTCATGGAGCATATATGTTGTGAAAGGTATGAAAATACATGATCCAAGATACATGCCCACATAATCTTTTGAAATCATAGTGGAATTTCATAATCATTATGTAAAGGGCCTTGCACATTTCCACTATACCTCACACTACCCCTTTGACTCGATATGGTTAACTATATAAAATGGTACCAGAAATGCTTGGGCATCTCTAAAAACCCATTTTTAATCATGCGGTGCATAAACTATAGAATGTGGGATTTTATTATCCAAGGCACATACAACCACATGAGATCCTCAACCTCTATAAAATAAACAAGGAAATAAAGAGGGGAATAAGTAGATCATCTCACAGTCAAGAAACTAATGTGACTCACCTAGTCTATCCACTCTATGGTCTGACAATATCCCTTGAAAAGATAATTTGAGATTACAAATTCCCAATAGAGTTCATCCTTATGTCATGGAATGTCCAATGAAAGTCACACATGATCATTCGAATTCCTTTTAACTGGTCCCCTTATCTCAGAACATCCCTTGACCATATCAATATGAAAATAGGGGTGGTGCTATGAATGACTAGAATTTTTACAATGAACTCATTATAAAGATATAATAAAATAAATAATATGATGAAGGGATAGTCTAGTGGTCATCGAAAATAATTTAACACCCCCTGAATGACTTATAGTCCAAAATATTGAATGGCATTATGAGAAATCCCTTAATTTACTGCGACCCAGATTCACGTGATAGGTTCCAATCAAATAGAAGAATAAATGGAATATTAAGGCCTATAACCCCCCCACCACACACACACACACACCCAAAATTAATATTTAAGGCATAGGCCAATCATAGACATAATTGTCTCTGGGACCATGTACTGGCGCACCCAGGCACCATAGCCTATTTATTGAAGTGTATTATCATGCGAATAACAACGATTTTCATCATGTATAATATAGGTATCGACTAGAAAGGTCATTTCTCATATATAAACAAATTGTGTGATCCCTCATAGGTAACATGATGGATCTATTAAGGAATTTTTGAATGAAATCCCCAAAATTTGATAAAACTTGAAACATATAAAAAATATGTCATTGAATAAATATTAGGTTTATGTAATAAAATCATGGTAAAATTACTAAAATATGGGTGACATATATCATGAATACATATATTTATCCTCATGCACATTGCATGAACCATCCGGGTCATGAAACATTACCAGGGTGTGTCGTAATGGTCATGAAAGTCTACTTTTGTATACTATTAGGATCAGGATTTGTATTATGCACATTTTAAAATAAATCACATTGAACCCATGATAATGCCACCCTAGTATCATGAATCCATACTAAATGTCCATCCAATACTGTGCTGTGTACATAAGACATGTTTCTCAAAAAATATGATGTGACTCGAAAATATCTGAAGAGTATCACAATAGCACCTGAGCATTTCAAATTGTTCTATCAATTCCCTCTAATCATGCCAACCAAATCGCACAATGACCACCATACATATTAATATACATTATGAGTCACAATCTAGATGTTTTTTATTTAATCTCATGATTCCCTCCATGCATTTCATGACATGATTAAAATAAAACCTATGAATGTAGGCTCGATTATGTGACACCCTCTAAGAATACCATCGAAGATCATGTGATGGATTGTAGGATTAGATTTCTAGATCACGTGATGTCCACCGAAATGGATAACATTGATCATCCAATGAATTTAAAACATGGAATCTAAGACATGAAATGTCTCTCATGTGAGGAAATTGGATCGTGTGATTGTATTTGGGAATATTTTTAAAATAACCATACTTTCATATATATATATCGAACAACATGTCAAAAAATCAATCTAGGCATTTCTACCAGGGAGTCTATCATGTCATTCTATAAAAGGACCAAGAATAATGGGAGTCCCATGATCGAAAGTCCTTTTCCATGGTAAGTGTGTAATCCACAATCTATTACATAGCATTATATGTCCAGAATATGATTTGAATGTTATTTTCTATGACCTAACCAATTTTACAATAGTGTGTTTGATTCCTGTAGTTACCAAGATTAGTAGGATTCTATCATAAGGACCCATATCTAAATTTTTCATTCAATTGGAAGTATCATTAAATATGTATTTCAACCAAATTAAATGATATTTATCAATTTCCATCTTGTGTTTATAATATTGGAATTGATCACAGGAGCATATGGATTTTCAATGATCTGACCATTCATGTAACAAGACTCAATATATATAAGGGCATACTAATCATGTAAACCTTGATCAGTGACATAACAAGATATGTAATTCATATATGGGAAACATTATTGTATAATTTCAAACTAGTTGAATAACAAAGAATATTATTACTACAATTAAAAGTATATAGGTTTTTTTCCCAATTCATAATCCCTAACTAAACATGGAACCCATCTCAATGTATGTCTTACCATATCTCCCAAATTTCAACCATCAAGACCCAATAATTATCATGGATTTGTCATTCGAATTCACCCATTAGTGTAATGAGTATGCAATTTAACTAAAATGACTATGTTTCCTACTCTAAAAGGATATTTTTTATATCTTACTAAGGAATAAGATTTATATTTATACATATATGGGGTCTCACATCACATATTCCCAAAATTCATATGAAGTGATACTGAGAAATTGTAATCCTGTATTTCTCACATTGATCATGGATCATGTGAGAATTAGGAGTTATGATGGTCACCACATTCACATCATGAACCTACACCAGTTTGGGAAATCTCATTATGTAATTCCCAATGAGTGGCATAATATAAATATCCACTGTATAAGGGAATACAACATGGGATTAATCACAATGTAATAATTAAACCATGCTACCTCTAATTACATTGATATTTACGATATATAGGATTTCTCCTTGAGACTCAATCTCAAAAAAAAAATATCTTTTTGCAAGAATATATATCCTTTCATCATGATGTTATACTAAACAAGATAAATGGACTATGTGGGTTTTTATTTTTGTAATAATCAATATCAGTTGGATGCCTCATTATGGAATAATCCATTCAATGGAATATTAATTTCACCCCTATATGGAATCATTTCATGATGTGTCCAATTATTTGGATTCATTATATAAGAAACAATTCTTTACTGATAAATTGATTAGGAATCTCATATTCACACATATAGATTCAATAATGAGATCCCCTTCTTCTATAAATAAAATGATTTAACCTAGGATTTTTTTTGGGAGCTAGTCACATTGAATGATTATGAATAGATTATTAAAAATATATTAAACCTATAAGAGAGTCCTATTGGAGGAAACAATTCCCCCCAAAATGGTGTGATGAGTCTAACTTCTAATCCTCTCAACCAATGTGAGTCTCTAAGGTCCATTGGTTAAAAATATACAATTGATAAACATCCATTGAAAAATATGACATTACCTAGTTATAAATTAGTGATCAATTGGTAGTTTTCATTAACTGTAGAAATGGTGACCCAAAGTCAATGATTGTGGAAGAAATCGAATGACTCCAAATTAGTCATTATGCCACACTGAATTGACCTATATCAAATTATTTTTCATTGAATCATTAAATGGGGAACCCAATGTGATATAAATCATCAAATCGACTTAACAACCTAAAAAATATATACTACCCATTTCTCATCGGATAACATTTTTAATCTAATGAGGGTGTACGGTTTTTCTCTTTTCCATTGAAAAAATCGTTAACCTAACATGATTCTATCAAATAATAAAATTAATGGGTTGTTATCTCTCAAAACATTTCCTTTTCACACTATAAATAAAAAATGCACACACCAATATGAATATCACAAATAAAAAAATGAATTGGTTATTATTTATTAACATATTTTGTTTTTACACAAAACAAAAAAGAATGTTGAACTTGGTTTGAAACTTCAAAATATTGAAATGATCATTTAATCATGAATTAAGCCACTTTTTGGGAATATAATAAAAAAATGATACTAATATTAACATGAATTATATAGATGATCCTTTATTAACATGGGTTCCATGAAATAATTCAACCATCATGAAAATAATTGATAGATAGTGGATAAAACGAATTTTTTTAACCATGCATATCTAATTGAGAAGAAATAATTCCTAAAATATTTCACTATTTGAGGAACTTTTTCCTTGTTGTATTTATGACATAGTTTTTTTCTCTAATCCAAAATATCAAAATATAATTTAAATCCATCATCCAACGACCATTCTGGAAAGGCTTTTCTGTCCCTAACACCCATGTGTCACAAAATGATCTCAGATGGTTGAAATATTAAATTTCAGGTGTCGAACACAAGTCTTAGGGTACCATAATCATGGTACAACCCCCTCTCTTAAATCATCACTCAAGGATCTTTGAGAAAGGAAGAAGGCATGTCTGCATCATCAAGGGGAAGATATATATAATCCAATGGACCTCGTTTCTATATCCTACTACTTCATGATCATATCCACAGACCATGTCAATTATCATCTTGAATATCAAATGAAGCTGGATAAGTGATTGAAATACCAATCCATTTAAGTTGTGGTTCCTTCAAGGAGGGATCTATTAAACCTTCATTGATATCACCATCCCAATGGTACCCCACATTCACCTATTGTGTGTACCTGTAGACACATAACCACCATTCAGTAGTGGAAAAAAATAAATTAACGTCAGATTTTGTAATTTTTTACGCTAGTTTTAAACCGACTTCTATAAAGGGGATGTAAAAAATAATGTTTTCAGTGTCAGTTTTTGAAAAACAGAGGCCGAAAATAATTTCAGTAAGAGTTTCGGTATCTTTTTTATTTAAAACTGATGCCGAAAGGTGGGTCTTCGGCATCGGTTTTATCTAAAACTGTAATGTCTCGGATTTTTTCCATGTATTATTTTAATATTATATGGGAATTATTTTGAGACCAGGCATTAAGACGGCATTCAGTTCTGAGGCCCAGTGAGTCTGGAACAAGTGTATGAATTTAATTTAATAATTAAATAATGCGCGCATGCGGTATTTCTTGAAAAAGTGAAATAACTCACGAACGGGTGCTCGGATTAAAAATATGATGGAACCGTTGCGTTTGGAACAGTGATTTTACCTTAGATGAGGCCTAACATCGGCTGGCGCAGGTCGGTGGTGGAATCCAGTTTTTGGGACCTAAGAGTAATAAAATATTTAAATAAAAATATTTTATTCTGCAGCGAAATCTTTTGAATCTGCTGCAGTAGATATCCCTTACCTTTTTAATTAATGGTTAGAATAAGGGTCCAGGGTTACAAACCTCATAACCTTGAAACCCTTGGCGGCTCTAGAGGCTTTGGAGAAAAACTCCCAATGTGGCGATGATGATGCAGCGACCAGATCATCACCAATGAACGCCGTAGAATCCATGTATCATGTTTGTTTTTGATTTCTTCCTCGTTCTTGATTTCTATGACGAACGCGGGATAATCCATGAACAGATTAGTCTGTGGATCGATCGTTCTTGCGGGATGGGATTTTTGTGGGGGGTTTTGGGGGATTGAATCCATGTTAATCCATTTTCATTTATATTATGATCCGTTTAATACTATAAACGTGAGAGGATCAATGCCACGATGAATGACGGAGAAGGTTCATTCCTCAAATTTGTTTCTTTGGATTTCTCCCCTTTCATTTCTTCGTGTTCATTGCATTCTTCGTGGGGCGATGAATGACAGATCGTTGCACATCCTTTTTACAATGAAACGATCCCATAACTGTGGATCCAACCTCGGAGCGGTGTCACAGAGTTGCCACGACAATATCGTTGGACGATTCAGAGTGGATCGAGAGTTATGATTTTTCTGGAGTTTTTATTCGGATGGATCCATCAAGGTTTATGATCCGTTTTGAGGGCCAAAAAAACTTGTATCGGTGTTCGTATGATGAACCGAACCAATCCCTGGTGTATCAGGATGAATAGACAAGATATCGTGGATCCGAAAGATCGGCCGAAGTGCGAGGAAGAAGATGGCGTTCTGAAAATTTCCCAACTACACAACTTGTAGTATGGGCTACACGGTGTGTGTTCGTCGGCGGCCCACATGGTGTGTACTATGGGAGTACAAAGACACGGGTTGGGTACACGGCCAAGGACACGGCGTGTATACCCCTCCCTGTCCAGACCCAGCCAGATACACAGGATACCCCATGTAATGGTACACAGGCAGGCAACACGGACACGTGCATAGACCGTGTACGGGCACATGGACAGCGTACACGGAGCGAGCCTAGGTGTTCGGACATGACCTGTGATTCTTCTACATGCCATGTAGTTTCTTTCTATCTGATAAGCCAAATGACACGGTCTGGTTACACGGGCATTAGATGGGGTCAAGGAACAAAACATCTAATTTTTATGCATGCCGTGTAGTTTGGTTTTACATGGCTTGAACAAATGACACGGGCCGTTTACACGGGAAGTACCCATGGTCAAGGAAATGGGCGTGTAACTATACTACACGTAGTCTAACCTTTTCTACATGGCTGGTACCAATTTTCTTATGTGACGTGGACTAGTTCTTAGGGTTTGTACTCCTGGTTTTCCCCTAATGGTTATGGTATCATTTTTTTTATACAGGAGTATGATCCCTTCAGAAGAACTTCCTAAATAGAGTTGTTGGAATCCCCTCTATGAGACTTATATCTGGATCCTCTATTCATTCCTGAAACCCTATGTGGAGTTCTTGGTATCGACCTGACCAACTTTACCAGGGCAACGATCCTATGCTTAGCAGATTAGATCAGACTGTGTTGTCAGAATCACCCCATGACTTTGTTGTGATCCTCATCTGAGCATCATGTTTTTAACGTACTTGTGGAGTGTGTTCTCCCGGAATGAGTACTTCTTATTTCTCTCTTCATACCTAGTAGTGTGTTCTCCCAGTTGTATGCTTAGTGGAATCTTCGAGCTAGATCCTAATGGTGGGTTTCACGATAGTCGATCATGTATGAGTATATTTTGATATTCTTTTTATATGTTCGGTATACCTATACTGTGTAGAGATTACTGTGCCTTTCTTTTGTGGTATTTTCCAATGTTGTATTTCCTTTGTGGATTAAGTGGTGTCCTACTGGGTATTGTTATACTCACCCCTACATGGGCTCTGCCCGCACGTGTCGTGTCTTGTGTAGATGAGCGAGCCTTTGACAAGATTCTAGGTGGACCAGGACCAGACGGTACTTTGTGAGATCAGACAGATGAAGGTGTGTTCCTACAGCTACAGACTGTAGTCCCAGCACCATTCATTACAGGATATACTTTTTTACATACTTTCTTTTTGGTAGTCTTTTACTTTTGGCCTAGGGTTTTACATTCATGTACCTTACATTCCTGTCATACTATGTGGTTGGGTTTTAGTGTAGGCATGCATCTTGTCCTTTTAGTAGTTTTACTTTTCAGCTTTGTGGGATTGGAGATGTGTGTGTGTGTGTGTGTATAGGTTTATAAGCAATGCCTCCCATGTTAGTAGCATGCATAGTCGGTGCTATTCACCTTCCCCTGGCCTATTTGAGGTGGGCTTAGGGAGTTGTGTCTCAGGAAACAATGGGAAGGGTCGTAACAGAGTTGTATCAGAGGTGGTTAGTTCTACCATAGGACCGAGAGTTTGTGAGTTGGTTTGGGGCAATAGTTTTAAGTCTTTTGAGTTCGTCTTTTAGGCTAGGGATCCTAGTGTTGGTGCGAGCGAATGAAATATCCACACACCATGACTCTTATTACATGCTTTTCGACTCGGAACATGAGAACACTAGTTGTAAGGGATAACAATGGTACATGCATTATATAGGAATGGGTTGTGGTTTCCATGTCCTTCTTGAGTCATCTCTTCAGATATACTCAATGACTGAGAAACATCTTGTATCTTTACAGGATGCGTCTGGGACGCGCACCCACATGGATCTAGCAACTAGATCATGAGGATGACCCCATTACTGATGAAGCCTCGATACAGGGACCAGAACCCCTAGTTTTACCACCAGGGTGTGCCAGTTATTCCACCATGTATGGAGCAGTGTGTTGTGCCTGATGTACCAGTAGAGGAGGAGAGTAGGCTGAGCGCACTCCATGAGTTTCAGAGACAGAGACCCCTCGGGTTTCGAGGTAAATCTGACCCTCATGAAGATGAGTACTCACTTAATGCAGTGGCCAGAGTCTTCTGTTTGGTCAGAATACTAGGAGACCATATGGTGATCCTAGCAGCGAGCCTTCTATAGGGCTCAGCAGGATGATGGTGGAGTCTGGTTATCCAGATCCACGAAGAGGCAACACTTTCATGGTCGGAGTTTGGGCGTCTTTTCAGAGAGTATTTTTCACCGGTTACCCTGAGAGTAGTATGCATGAAAGAGATTCTTCAGCTCCAGTAGGAAACAATGATGGTGGATGACTATTCGTCGAGGCTTAATGATCTCTCGCAGTACTCAATGGATATGGTAAGATATCAGTATTTTAGAGCCCTGACTATTCAGTAGGGATTGCACAGAGATATCCGAGTTGTCATCTTCCCTATGAGCATTACTACTTATGCTGGGGTGCTCAAGCGATATTTGGTGGTCGATAGATTCTTGGAAGAGCAGAGACAGCCGGCATATGTCAGTAGTGGGCGAGCTAGAGTAGAGACATCGGTAGCAGGGAGCCGACGTCAGGGACCCAGGCATGGGAGACGTTTTCAGTGGAGATCCCAGGATAGGGGATCTACTGTACTAGGTTCAAAGGGCGCATACATCCAACCACGAGAGAGGATATGCTACTCATGTGATATTAGGGGACATATTGCTTGAGATTGTCTGAACCAATGTACTACTGACACGGGAGAATTGGATGGACCATCGAGGCAGATTCAATGTGTGGAGTAGAAAGATCCATGGGGTGGTAGACGTTGTAGGGGAGCTGGGAGAGAATCTAGATGTGGTTGGCGTTTCGACCTTTTACCACCACCACCCCAGGAGGTCCAACCCCGTCTATGGGAGCTAGTGGATAGTGGCAGGGACAGCTGCAGGCGGCAGAGGCTTATGACCCAGGAACCCCTAGAATTATTAGAGGTACAATCTGTGTCTTTTCTACTTTGGCTGTCGTACTGATAGAAACAGGTGATAGTCATTCCTCTCTATATGCTTATCTTGTTCGAGACCTTGAAAATCCAGGTGAGCTATTAACTCGACTCTTAAGATTAGAAACACAGACTGGAGAAGATTTAGAGATCACACACCTCTGTAGACACTATGGCTAGACCCTTGGAGGAGAGAGTTTTAGTTGGAACCCCTTGGTGTTAGCGTCGAGGCCTTAAGATTTCATTCTTGTTAGGGATTGGATATCCATAGTTCATGCCCAGATTGAATACTTTAGGTGATGGTTGCGGTGTGTCCGTAGTGATGGAACGAGGTTCTCTTTTGTCAGTGAAAAAGAGACCCAGGCAGCGTAGGATGGACTCGTGAATAAGAGGGCACAACCGATTTAACATCAGTTGGCTAGACTAGCCTTTGGCGTAGGAGATATTACGAGTTTCCAGTTTCCAGCGGTGGCGGATGAGTACGAGGACATATTTCCAGATGATGTCCCCAGGCTACCTCCCCGTCTAGTGATAGATTTCTGCATTGAGTTGCAACCTGGGATGCCACTGATATCAGCATCAGCATATCAGATGTCACCTGTAGAGCTTCGTGAGATGAGGGTGAAGCTAGATGACTTGCAGAAGAAGGGCTTGGTGAGACCCAGTGTTTCACCCTAGGTGGCCCAAGTGCTGTTGGCCAAGAAGGCGGATGAGATCTCCAAGATATGTTTGGATTACCGATGCTTGAATCAGGTGACTGTGATGAACCAGTATCCACTACGGAGGATTGATGACCTCTTCGACCATTTGAGAGGGGCACGATGGTTCTCGAAGGTTGATCTACGATCAGGCTATCACCAGTTGGGAGTATGGGAGAAGAGTTCAGTAGAGAGAATGGGACGCCTCTATGAGCAAGAGATAGTTTGACTTCACGTAGTTCCATCCACGATCGTCTTAGATCATGATGCTCGTTTCCCATCCCGATTGTGGAAGAGATTGAAGAAAGATTTTGGGGCTCAGTTACTCTTGAGCACAGCATTTCATCCCCAAACTGATGGTCAGACAGAGCAATCCATCCAGGTCCTGGAGGATGTGCTTCGAGTTTGCATACTTGAATTCGGTCGTAGCTTGGAGGATAACCTACCACTGGTGGAATTTTCTTATAATAACAGTTATCATTCCACTATTGGTATGGAACCATTCGAGGCTCTATACGGGCGACCTAGAAGGTTGCCACTTTGTTGGACTGACCCATGAGAGTCAGCACTCATGGGACCAGAGATGGTGAGAGCTATTACAGAAAAGGTGCAAGTCATCCAGAAGCAGATGAAGACTACACAGAGTCGGCCAATGTATTATGCTAACAGGAGACGGAGGCCCTTGGAGTTCGAGGAGGGAGACCATGTGTTCATTCGGGTCTCACCTCGACGGGGATTGCAGATATTTGGCCGAGGCGGCAAGCTATCATTGAGGTTCGTTGGCCATTTTCAGATTCTGAGTAGATTTGGAGAGGTGGCCTATCGCTTGGCTCTACCTCCTCAGATGGACCTGGTACGCAATGAATTCCATGGGTCATAGCTATGGAGGTACATGCACGATCCATCACATGTTATCGACTGCGGCGAGCTGGACATCTATGATGGGGAGACCATTGCAGAATACCTAGTAGAGATCAAGGATCGACAAGAAATGATCCTTCGTGGATGAGATATTCCCTTGGCGTGTGTCTTGTGGCAACACATGAATCTCTATGAGAGCACGTGGGAGCGAGAGGCTCCGATTCGTGTGCAATACCCACATCTGTTTGAGTTTCCCTTTTTTGGATTTTTGGGGACGTAAAATACCTAAGGTGGGTGTGGTGTAATGTCTCCGAATTTTTCTATGTATTGTTTTAATTTTATATGAGAATTCTTTCAAGACCAGGCTCTGAGACGACATGCAGTTCCGAGGCTCGGTGAGCCCTGAACAAGTGTATGAATTTAATTTAATAATTAAATAATGTGTGTGTGCAGTTTTCCCTGAAAAAGTGGAATAACTCCCGAATGGGTGCATGGATCAGAAATCCGAGGGCACCGTTGCATTCGGAACAATGATTTTACCATAGGTGAGGCCCAACATCGGCTGGCGCAGGTCGGTGGTGGAATCCAGTTTTTGGGACGTAAGAGTAATAAAATACTTAAATAAAATATTTTATTATGCAGTGAAATCATTTAAATCTACTGCAATAGATATCCCTTATCTTTTTAATTAAAAGTTATTGCAAGGTTCCAGGGTTACAATCCTCATAACCCTGAATCCCTTGGCGGCTCTAGAGGCTAGGGAGAAAACCTCTCAAGGTGGCGACAACGACGCAGCGACTAGAACATCGCTGATTAACACCCCAGAATCCAGGTAGGATGTTTGTTTGTGATTTCTTCCCCATTATTGATTTCTACGACGAACGTGGGCTAATACATGAACAGAATAGTCCGCAGATCGATCGTTTTTGTGGGATAGGCTTTTTGCGGGGATTTTGGGGGAATGAATCCATGTTAATCCATTATTGTTGATTTTCAGCTCCGTTTAATCCTATTAACGGGAGCGGATCAACGTCGTGACGAATGATGATGGAGATTCATTCCTCAAATTCCTTTATTTGGATTTCTCCTCTTTTTTTTCTTCGTGTTCTTCATGTTCTTTGCAGGGCGATGAACGACGAATCGTTGCACATCCGTTCAGCAATGAAACGATCTCAAACTATGGATCAATCCTCGGAGCGGTGTCACAGAGGTGAGATGGCGATATCGGCTGGTGATTCAGAGAGGATCGAGAGTTATAAGTTTTTGGGTTTTTTTCAGATGGATTGTATGAGGGTTATGATATGTTTTAAAGGCTAAAAACACCCATCGCGGTGTTCGTATAATGAACCGAACCAATCACTAGAGTATCAGGACGAACAGATAAGAGATCATGGATCTAGAAGATCGGGCGAAGCGCGAGGAAGATGATGGCGTTCTAGAAATTTCCAGACTACATGGCGTGTATTATGGGCTACACGGCGTGTGTTCTTCGGCAGACCACATGGCGTGTACTCCAGGAGTACACGGACACGTGTTGGGTACATGGCCAAGGAAATGGCATGTATACCACTCCCTGGCCAGACCCTGCCAGATACATAGGATACCTCATGTACTGGTACACGGGCCGGAGACACAGACACAGGCAGCGACCATGTACGGGCACATGGCCAGCATACACGAAGTGATCCCAGAAGCTCAGACATGGCGTTTTATTATTCTACACTCATTGTAGTGTCTTTATATCTGACTAGCCGAATGACACGGGCCGGTTACACGGGCAGTACCCAGGGTCAAGGAACATGACATGTACCTTTTCTACACTCCCTGTTGTTTGGTTTTACATGGCTTGAACAAATGACACTGGTTGTTTACTCGAGCAGTACCCAGGGTAAAGGGACACATCGTGTAACCATTCTAAATTATGTGTAACCTTTTCATCTTGTCGTGAACCACTTGTCTTCTGTGACTTGGACTAGTTTTTAGGGTTTGTACCCTTAATTTTCCCCTGATGGTTCTAGTATCATTTATTTTATACAGGAGTATGATCCCTTCAGCAGAACATTCTAAATAGAGTTGTTGGAATCCCCTCTATGAGACTTAGAGTTGGATCCTCTCTTCATTCCTGGAACCCTAGGTAGAGTTCTTGGAATCGGCATGACAAACTTTACCCAGGCGTCGATCCTATGCATAGCCGAATAGCTCAGATTGAGTTGTCAGAATCCCCTCATGACATAGTTGTGATCCTCATCTGAGCATCATGCTTTCAATGTACTTGTGGAGTGTGTTCTCCCAGAATGAGTACTTCATATCTCTCTCTTCAGACCTAGGAGTGTTTTCTCCCAGTTGTATGCTTAGTGGAATCTTCAAGCTGGATCCTAGTGGCGGGTTTCGTGATAGTCGACCATGTATGAGTATATCTGGATTTTCTTGTTATATATTCTGTAGACATATACTGTGTAGAGCAGACTGTACCTTTATATTGTGGTATTTTCCCTTGTTGTATTTCCTTTGTGGTTTCGGGGTGTCCTACTGAGTATTGTTATACTCCCCACTACACGGGCTCTACCCGCATGTGTCGTGTCTTGTGGAGACGAGTGAGCCTTTGATAGGATTCTAGGTGGACCTGGACCAAACGGTACATAGTGAGATCAGACAGGACGCGGTGTGTTCATACAGCTACAGACTGTAGTGCCAGCACCTTTCTTTACAGGTTGCACATTGTTACAGACTTTCTTTTTTGCTTGTCTTGTACTTTTAGCCTAGGGTTTTACTTTCGTGTACCTTCCTGTCGTACTCTATTGTTGGGTTTTAGTATATGCATTTATCATTTCCTTTTAGTAGTTTTACTTTTTAGATTTGTGGGCTTGGAGATGTGTGTTCATGTGTACAAGTTTATAGGCAATGCCTCCCATGTTAGTAGTATTCCTACTCGATGCGAGTCACCATCCCCTGACCTATTAGAGGTGGGCTTGGGGAGTTGCGGCTCGGGCCCCACTGGGACGGGTCGTGACAAAAACCGACATCGAAGAACCGGTCATACCATCTTTCGGTGTCGGTTTTAGATAAAACTGACACGGAAGTTATTTTTTAATCATTCGGTGTCAATTACATAAATAACCAACGCCATAAATAATTTTTTTTATTTTTCGGTGTCAGTTATTTGAATATCCGACACCGTAAATAATTTTTTTTATAAAATATTTCCAATTACAGTTCCCAAAAAAATCAAAACCCCTGTAAAAATAACAATGTAAACAAAAACAATTAAACAATATTTATCATCCAATGCCTTGTATAACTTCATTTCTTATATCTAGTTAATAAATAAAATATATATGCATTTTTATTATAATGTAAAATTAAAATACATGTACCTACAATCAATGACATCAAGAAAGCTTGTGACATTTTCCAGTCCCACGACTCCAGCATTTACGACAACCTCATTGTTGGTTATTATTGAAGCATTCATTTGATTATTAGTAGGTTCAAACACCTAATATATTAACAATGTTTGGTTTTTGAACCCATATGTATTATTATTTATAGATATTAGAATATACATACCTCAAATCGTAATCGGACTTAATAAATAGTTCGCAAAATTATATTGAATATGGGTCATATCAGATTCAAAATAAGGATATGAATCATTGAATGCCTACAATAATATTGAATTATATGAAATTAAAAAATAGAATAATATGGAAGAAAATATATAAAAAATTAATACAACTAACCTTATAAAAACCAGTAGTTTGCCCAGTTGTGATTATCTCGTACATAAATCGTAGAATATAATAACCACATTCAACATGTCCATTTTGACAATGACACTGCAGTTATTATACATTAAACTAAAAAAATATATAACAAAAATATAAAAAGTAATTACATGTACTTCCACATATTTTATTTCCATTGGTTTCTTTTCTGGCGTGTATTCCTTGTTAAAATGATTCCATGATATGCATTTTTTTATATATGAACTAATAATACTTGTCTAAAAAAATGAAAATTCAACATAATGTGCTTATAAAAAATTAAAAGAACATACGTGTTTAATAAGGTGAGAAATGGTTTATGCACTCCTCCTAATAAAGAGAAAAAACCAATATATGTTGCATTCACTTAGGCAAAATACGCCTAACATCCAATGCCTCCTACAATACAAAAAGTTCACAATTAATGACAATATAATGATCATTAGTTCATAAAAATGTTGATGTTTTTACTTATCAAGATATGGAAAAAAACAACATTGAATCTCTTTCTGTGTTAATATCTGAAATATATATTAAACTCTTTCATGATTCTTCACATATTAGGATTCCGAGGATATGGACTCTGGATCTATAAAGATGTAAATGCCTGTTCTTTCCTTTATTAAAAGAATCTTGTATAGATACATAATTTAAAATGAAAACATAGTTAGAAAATGACTTAACAAACTTTTATTAAAGAATAATAAATTCAAACTTCATTTTACTTACATGATAATCAACTACACCATACACAGCGCGATCTCTTAAAAATTAACTAATTTCATGATATCTTCTTTCAATAATATCAATCCATAATTTCTCCTATATATATTGGCCGTCATCCGAAACTCCTACATAAAATTAAAGGAAGAAGAGAACTCAAATAATCTTTTTATCCCATAAGAAATATCAGATATATCTATACCCAACTGTTCCTGAACATTTTGTTGCATTTGTGTAGTTTCTTTTGCTTTAAGATATTCCTATATAAGTTAAATGTTAGAAAACATTATAAGTAAATTTGAATCATTTTTAATTAATATTTGAAAAAACTCATACCTCAAGTGAAATATAATGAAGAAGGGCAGTTGGCCAAATTAAAAAATGGCCCATACATTCCCCAACACTGGTGATCTCCATAGTAGGAAATGGTTGTAGAGAAGTAGGATCTATAATAACATGTAATGATACTCTAACCTGACCCGTATGCATAGGCTGATGATGTACCGAGTCCCCCAAAAAATGCACTTGTCCTAAATCGACAATATATACATGAGGATCTCCCTCAAACATCTCACAACATAAGGCTTGATCTGATGGAGAAGGTGGAGGCTCAATGTTTTCATGTGGGGAAGAGTTTTCTGGGTGATGAGGCTGAGAAGGAAGAAAAATGAAAAAGTAATATTAGTTTTTAAAATTTATAAAATAGAAAAATTAATTAAAATAAAACAATATAACTCGAAAGGTTGCGCAGACGGGGCATGGTAAGTATATGGGGCAGGGTAGTCTGGGTGAGGAGGCTGAGAAGGGTGAAAAATGAAAATGTAATATTAGTGTTTAAAAATTATATAATTGGAAAAGTGACTAAAATAAAATAATATACCTCGAATGGTTGCGTAGATGAGGCATGGTAAGCAGATGGGGCAGGGTATTCCGGGTGTGTAGGCTGAGAATGCTGAAAAATTAAATACATATATTAGTGTTTATAATTTATTGAATAGAAAAATAGATGAAAAATAAATAATATACCTCGGAAGGATACGTAGATGGGACATGGTAAGCAGAGGGGGTAGGGTAGTCTGGGTGAGCAGACTGGGAAGGCTGAAAATTGAAAAAATTATATTACTGATTATAATTTATAAAATAGAAAAATTGATGACAAATAAATAATAAACCCGGGAAGGCAGCGTAGATTGGGTTTGCCTTTCCAAGTGTTCTAATAAATCCTTCTACCCTGTTTCATAATTTGATCACCCACAGACTATTTCATATCTTTCAGATATTCTTTTAAGGATTCTATTTTTGGGTCTTTTGACTGCTTACCTTATCCAAAAACCTTCTGAATACTAACACCCACTTGATATCCTCTAACACGTTCGGGGTGTTCTGTCTATCCCAATGTAGGGGCTAGGATTTCCATCCTACCCTCCGGGATAAAAAATCCTTCTATCTATTGCTCTTGAATTTAAAACTAAAATGAAAAATAAAAAGGTTATATTAGTGATTATAAATTATAAAATAGAAAAATTGTTAACAAATTAATAATATTTACTTAAAATTTTATCAGCCATATAATGAGATTCCTTAGTAAGATATTGTTCATTTTTTCTTCTTCTAGCTCATTCCCATTTCTCATGGTGAGTGAGAGGAGATGGAGGACCACACTGGACCTTTTCTGAACCACTACTTGATCGAGCTCTGAATGCTTCAAAATTTTCTTCAATAATTTTCTACCCCAAATACAAATACCCTCCACGTGATAATTTATGAGGGTATACGTTTTTCAACTGGATCACCTGAAGAGATCTCCTAGAGGCCGGTTATATAAAAATAAACTACTAGGTAATAAGAAAAATATAGTATATGTTTTAAAATATAAAACAATTACCATACATGAAATTTCTTTTCCTGATGAATATCAACAAATCAATTCCATGATTCTTAATCTATATATGGATACTTTAGACATGGGCTTTCAAACCTTCTCTTTCCAAAAACATAATTTTTTGTCAGTTAGGTTGTAAAATCTCTCCATCAAACCGCCACTAAAGAGAGATGTATTTTCTTAATTTCGTTGGTTTCCTCAAAATTGAATGCCATCTATAATTGAATAAATTAAATATGTCATTTAAAATATATAATATTCAAAAAATGAGATAAATGAAATAAATTAAGATATTTTACCGTCACAGCCTCACAAAGATGTTTCTTGACCATCCTATCCACTGACTTCCAATCTCGATATAAAATACTAGTCTTGCAACGGCTATGCATCACTATATAACTGAGAAACTAAACTGCATTTGGGCCAACTGCATTATTATAATCATCAAAATGGATGTGTAATTTTTTATCATCACGAGAAAGTGATAGTTTTGGTAAATGTGTAATACCATGTTTACTAACTTGAGAACTTGATTTTTGAGTATTAACAGTATAAGTATCCTCCGCTGAGGATGCATCAGAAGTCCTGCAATTTTTTTTTTGTAAATTAACAGTTTTATTTCATAAAATATGTATACTACTGAATATTTAATAATATGTCAAAATAGATATACCTCGGTAACTTCTCCTCAATATCTGTATCTGACATTGCTACTAGAAAGTGTAATGAAATTTTGTGTACTTGCATGTCATTATAAAACTGAATAGTTATAAACAAGAAAAAAATAAGTATGTAAAAATAGAGGCATTCATTTGTAAGTTTCAAAAATTGACACAAAATAGAAATATTTACCAGAAAAATTAAGAGACTAATTTAGTGTTTTCCCACATGCCTCCATCATGATCAATATGTACTACATGAACTATGTTTATCTTATACTCATTGTAATCATCTAAAAATTTCATAATAGATGAATAAGGCACATGTAAATCACTAACATCATCAGAATCATCCTCATCACCCAAATGATATATTTTTCCATGAAAAACTACTTATCACTGATCATTCGATGGATCAATGACATAATGTACTTGTTTTGCATGCATCTCCATGATAAATGGTCCCTCATTGTAATTAAATCATTTCAAATAAACATGTTTCAACCGATATTCTTCATGTTTCACGCCACTATTAATATCAACCCAATTACACTTAAAAACAATGACTCAAAATTTAATATAATAAATTTAACATATGTCTTCAATAACTCCAAAATATAACATTGATACAAAAATTGGGTTTTTATCTTTGGCAATTGAAAAAATGCACTACTTTAGTGAAAACCATCACACCACTATTCTGAACAGTACACTTGTCATCCAGGTTTTTTGTGTAAAATGTGTAGCCATTGATATCAAAACCAGACCATGTGATCACATTAAAAGATCGTCCCCCTACTAACGACTTCAATGTTTCTGATACAGATATATCTGGAGCGACTTTCTCTTTAATCCATGAAACAAATGTCTTATAATGCTCAATCATTAACTACTTTTCATTTCTTTTCTAATATCGTACGGTTAATTAAGCAATATGTGAGGATATATATGGTTGAACATCATTTGTGTTGTTCAAAATGTATAAATGTGCCTGCATCACTTCATCACATGGAATGAACTTTACCTTCAAGCCTTGAACCCCTCTACCTTCACTATCAACTATCATATGTCGAGATACAAGGAGACCAATATGCTCCACATCATTCAAATAATCAGTACAGAACTCAATAACCTATTATGATACATATTTTTTAACAATAGAGGCCTCTAGTTGATAAGGAGTTTTAACATATCCTTTGAAAATTTTCATATATCTTTCAAAATGATACATCAATCATAAATAAACAGGACAACATATTCTTATCTAATGCACCAAACGATTCAATAGATGAACCATTATATCAAAACATGTGGGTGGGAAATACATTTCTAGTTGACAGAGAATAAGAGTTGCTTCATTCTCCAACACATCTATCAAATTTGGATTGACGACATTGCTACAAATGGATTTGAAAAAATTACATAACATGATGATTGTATTTCTGACATCTTTTGGTAATATACCACACACTGCTACTGGTAGAATTTGTTGCATCAACACATAGAAATCATGAGATTTCATACCTATTAATTTACAATCCTTAAATGACACAAAATTATTCACATTTGACAAAAAACCACTGGGTAGTTTAATACCATGAAGACATGGACAAATATTCATCTTTTTAAACTTTCTTAATGTGTGACAAGCCAGAGGTAAATATGTTATGTTTCCTTTCATAGCAGGCACAAACTCGAAACGTATTGTCATTAATATCAATTACAATCTTGCATGTAATCCATCTTTTGTCTTGCCTATTATGTATAACAAAGATCCAATCAAACTGTCCCATATGTTTTTCTCAACATGCATAACATCAATGTTATGTTTTATCTGTAAAAATCTCCAATAAATTAGTTTGAAAAAAATAAACTGCTTCTTCCAGATATGTTTTTGAAAACCATAACTTTTTCTCTTTCCATGTTTCGAATCAATATCTTTCAATCTATCAAAATATTCTTCATCTGAAAATGTTCAAGGGGGAAGTTTGTATTCTTGTAAAACGTTAAATTATTTTTTTATATCTATGATAACAATGATCAATTCACAAAAATCATCAATGTTCTATGTACACTGACTTTCATATATTCTGAAATTGATAATATGATGTTTGTTCTTCACAAATTGGACATGCTTTATGTCCCTTAACTCTATTTCCAGATTGGTTTCCATATGCAGGAAAATCGTTTATAGTGAACATTATCATAGCACCCAAAAGAAAATAAACTTTATTTTATGCATCTAAAACATTAACACCTTCCTCCCATAGTAGTTTAAAATCATCAATCAATGGTGTAAGATACACATCAATATCAATTCCCGGTGGTTTTGGTCCAGAAATCATCAAGCTCATCATAACATATTTTTTCTTCATACATAGATTTGGGGAAAAGTTGTAAAGTACCAGCAAAATAGGCCATGAGCTATGTTGGATACTGAGGCTCCAATATGGATTCAATCAATCAGTACACAATCCCATTCTGAGATTTCTAACTTCACTTCCAAAATCATGAAATTTTTTATCCAAACACTTCCACTATGGTGAATCGGTTGGGTGACATAAGTTACCATCAGAGATGCGCTCATCTGAATGCAATATTAACCTTTTTTCATCAATTGAAGTTTAAAATAGATGCTACAAATGAGGAATTATTGGAAGGTACCAAATTGTTTTAGCTGATGTTTTGATTCTCGTACCTAAAAATAAATCAGAATTGAAGTATGAGAATTGTATGGAAGAAATATTAAATGATATCATTGGAAAGTAAAAAATTTATTTTTCATGATGTTACATGACATCAAATGAGAATGAATCTGAGGTTACTTTCTCATGATTCTTATAGCGTGATATCCCACACGTATGAAAACTAGATAAATGTTCATTTTCATTACTATAGAGTACACAATCATTGGGGAAAGCATGTATATTTTTATACCCCAATCCCATTGGGAATAATATTTTATTTTCCTCATAATTTGAATCTGGAATACCATTGCCTTCTAGAAGTAGCTCTTTTAAAAGCTCAAGTAAACTGGAAAAAATTTCATCACTCCACCCAATTTTTTCTTTTAAGTTATCTAATCTCAAAACTGCCGATAACACTATATATTTACTGTAACTAGTGAATAATGGTTTCTCATAATATCCATACAATCGTTCAAAAGTTTGTGTTTTTTTCGATGGTTTCAACACCTAAATCATGAATTAATTCTTCAATAAGACCCTCTTCCAGATTATGAATATCGTCATCAACATTGGATGTTTAATTTTCAGTTCTGTCACCATGAAAGAAGAAACATGTATAATTAAGGCTAAAACCATAAAAAATGAGATGATACTTGATTTATATGGAGTTTAACATAATAATATTTACTCACTTCACACATGGACATAAAATCAAATCAATATTTTGAAGATGTCATTTAGAAAATTCTAAAAAATTATCAACTCCGTTTTCATATTCACTAGTGGTTCTTCGTAAATGATTCCAATTACGATCCATTAATACCTGATATCACAATATAATTGATGAATATATTAAAACATATAAACATTTAAATATCTATCAGATAAATTGTAAACAAAAACATATTTATCAAAAACTATTGATAATCAGATGAAAGACATCAAATATGAAACACATTTAAAAAAAGAGTAAACAGTTTATTTTCATATTATATACATGTGTGTTATATTGATAATATAATTTAATTATAATATATTTATTTTAAAATTTATTAGTTTATTTTACATAGATTCAATATTTCGATGTCGCATGTGCCAATAATATTGAAGAGTGCATTAATTTAAAGGATGTAATCAGTGTATTAGGTGAAATTTGATTAGAGTCAATGTAAAAAATACAATTTGTTGACAAGATATTTAATAATTTTTGTTGAAATAATATTTAAACATGTCCTAAGATATTAAATACAAAATATAAACTAATAATTAAAGAAAATAAATAACAAAATTGATTGATAAATGATTTATTTACAAAATTAAATAAAACCTAACAAAATTTGAATTTCAACCCGAATGGAGATCATCAATCCAAACTGCACTCGGTATAATGACTTCGAAAAAACAAACACTATAAAATCTATACCAACAATGATAATACAAACAAAAAATAATGATAAACATCAACTAAAATTGAACAACTATTAATAAACGTGTAAAATAGGGTTATGAAAGAAGAAATAAACAATGGAAGATGAAACAAGAGATAAAAATGAATAATGCATACTCGATATCGTGAAAATGGAAAAAACCCTTCAACAATGGCCTTCCGATATCACAAATGGGCTTCGACAGCCGTTGGGAGTCCAAAGCGCCATAGTCTGAATCAATTTCGATGATTGAAAAAAATGATGGTTTCAGACCCCATATAATTTTAAAAGACATGTGAAGTCTGTTTTTTTTAAAAACAATGCCGAAAATTAAAAAAAAAACATTCGCCGTTGGTTATTCTCAAAACTGACGCCGATAATCCTCTTTTTGTGTTTTGGCGTCGGTTTTGGACAAAATGGACGCCGAAAAGATACCTTATGGCGTCAGTTTTCTGGAAAACTGAAGCAATTATTTTTTTAAAAAAATTTTGATGTTAGATTTGAGGAAAACCGATGTCGAAATTTTTTATTATTATTATAAGCGTTAGTTTTCGTCAAAAACAACTGTGAATTTGTTTTATTATTTGCATCAGTTTTCCTCAAAACCGATGCCAAAAAATTTTATAAAAAAATTTCTGCATCGGTTTCGTGAAAACCGACATGAAATATCATCGAATAATTTTTGTTGGCGTAAATTTTAATAAAAACTGACGCCCTAAATTTTCCTCACTTACTATTCACATCGGTTTTTAAAATACATATGTTATTACATCGACGTTAAATCCCGTATTTCCCTTAGTGATTGATGCCCATGAACTTGCAATAGGGAAGAAACATCAGTTGAAGAAGTCTCTAGATAATTGTATGTGGGTTTATAAAACCACTCCCATATATGATTCATGCTTCCTAATTATGATGGTTACCATGAAAATTGATCATATCCTTAATAACATGGAATATGTCAATGAGAATACTCCAGAAGCATGTAAGAGGTTGTCGCATATCCAGGGCCTATGCATGAAACCCATTGGAACAATATGGTGGAACAAGGAGGAAAAAAGTATCCCTATATACCCACTTTAATCAATGATATCTTCTGGTTCATAATGGATTTTGAAATTTTTAGGATTATATCATCATGCACACTATTATAAAATAACATTACATCAAATAAATAGATGAAGAACTCTAGTAGCATATTCATGTACATTTATACATATAGGGACATGAATATATACCAATCCCTATAAATATAAAATCTCAACACTCAGATCATTATGAAAATTTGGTTTTTCAAGAGTAATTAAACAATAATTATCATATACAAGAGTTTTATCAACATATTCTAGTGATGGAAGAGGAATTAGACCATGATCAAATTACAGTTGCAATAAGTTATTTCCATGTTATAGCATCATATGCCTTGGGATAGCATCACATGTGAGTTGAAGAAATCCGATGGCATATTCAAAAGCCCCAGGATAAGAATCATAACATTTTTCTGGCCTAGACTCACAACGTGAGAGGGGTACATTCCAAAAGGTTGTATCATTTTCTTGTGGATAAATAATACTAAATTATACTCAAAAGGCCTAGTATCAATCTCATATCCGAATTCTAGATATGTATAACTATGTTAGAATGTAACATTTATTAAGATAGTGTCATATTCTTATCAGTGAATATTCTAGGAATTTTCTTGTATATCATGAAATCTATAAACATATTCCTACATCTAAAAAATTGTATACCATAATCCTTCCAATGAAATATAGAAGTGTTTTGATATTCCTTATCCCATTATGAATTTTCATCAGCATATTCCACTAGGTAACTCATATTCATACTCGTATCATACTCATTTCTCGACTGGGACTTACTAAGTGAGAGAAGTACATCACTCAATGAAGGATTATATTTCTACCATTAAAGATCAACATCATATTCCATATTCTCTGGATCAGGAATATTTTCTTATTATGTCTAAGGTTCACTAGGTGATAATGGAATATGAATTGTGATAGACTCACATTTCAAGAAATAAAGGGGAATGTCATTGGAATATTCTCGGATCCTCTCTGTAGTAGTATAATTCACTAGCACCAGTAGATGGTTATAAACATTTTCAAATGAACTTCTTACAACAATATCTTATTCGTAAATAATTTCCAAAGGTTGTTTTTCATATTCTAGCCATGACACATAATGATACCCATATTCAAAATATTCTTAATTCCAATGTACTTGAGGTTATTCAAGACACATTTTCAACACAATAGGTGTACATAAAACAATTAAAAAAAGAATAATATGATCATTTGAGTGATATTACTCCACATGGTAGTGTAGATTTGAATCATACGTACTCTAGTCATAGAATACATAGAATCCCTATAATGATATATCCCAGGTATAGGGATATCCTCTCATTACCCATACACCATCATATAAATAGGTTTCTAAAACCCATTTTCCATTGAATAGATAAGTTATTGAAACATCGAAGTCAATTTCATACATTTATCCATGAACCTCTGAAAACACTCAACTATACTCATCGAGTGACCCATTGAACCTTCTTGTATGGTATGATCAAATGGAGGCCTAACAGTGTGATGATGAAGGGTACAACATGGACATATGAAAATATTTTGGTCAAAAAAACCACCGCATCATTTTTTAGACTCTCTCTAATCTTAACTGTGATAACCCTGATGATCTAGAAAAATAGTGCATGACATATATACACTAAATAATTAGGGCTTCTAATCAGTGACTAATGGAAATATCTCTCAGAAATCTAGAATGTGAGAATCAAATTAGGCTCATCAAAAAACATGTTTTCAGATGGATATGGTCTCTTATTACATTTCCCAGAACACTATAGTGGGAGAGAATGAAAAATTATTACACAATGTTTGTTATCATGTCATAAAACCCCATCACATATTTAATTATATAGCTTCACCAAATGTGATTATTTGATGATGGGAAAATATGGCTTATTAAACATCATTATTTCCCCAACATAATATAACTCTTCAGATAATACATCTTGTATTTTTGTTTCCTCTAAGAAAAGGGGATAGAGTAACGTGTGACCTAGTGGGTCATAGTAATGGAATTCACCAACATCAATAATTCCAAGACATCACAAATAGTGGAGAGGATATCGATCAATTTTTTGAATTGGGCTCCTTGTTACAATGATAATTCATCTCAAACATAGATGTTATGGATACAGTTAACTAGATTAAATCATATAGAAACATAGAATAATCATGGGATTCCATCTTACTATGATCCTACATGAGAATATTTATGCTAGATAAAATAGGCCATAGTAATAGCTTCCATAGTAAAAATCCCTGAGATAAAATAGTTTTTTATGTTGAGGGAATATCTACCACCTCGAAAAACCCTTAGATCATCATTTCCAGAGAGGATTCCAGACATAACAATAGCTCCTCCAATGAACCCCCCTGCCCAATCAGTTGGGAGAATTATTATCTCAATATCTATCACCAGTATCATCTCCCTTGAGATGGTTCCCAGGAAATGAATGGAGTTTCTTTATCAATACATTCCCACTTGGATGTTGGAATTTATATCTCAATTTTTTTCCTGGAAATCACCAATCCTCGGACTAGAATCATTTGTTCCTCGATAGCAGGATCTGTCAATGACAATTTTGGGCTTGAATAACCCGCATAACACATTGCTTGGTGAATTATTATCAATATCATCTCTATATATAGAAAATGTGTCACCATGTATTGGATGTAAATAACAATTATCCTTATCCCATAATTTCCTCTCACTACATGAAAACCCCCCTTATTTGGGGGCTAATATTCAAACCTAACTCAAAATACCCAAAAATTCAATATTTATAGACAATGTAAAGAGGATAATATGGTTAAGGTGACATGACCCCCATGGGTCACTAGACAAAAAGGACCAATTAGTCAAGGGGTTCAAATGATAACCCCAATGATAGGAGTTTAGAATTATCCTAATACATTAAAGGAAATAGGATTGCCAAAAATTTTCTAATATTCCCCTATGAATGTATTATTAGACATCATAATAGATATGGTGGATAAATATGTGTAATTAGAGGACATATACACAAAAAAAGCATCCACTATAGGATGTTTATATGGACGCAAACATCCAGAAGAAAATAATTATCCAAAATCAGGAAAATCCAAATATCATGATTTCACCACTCTATTGGAACACAACCACAGAAATAGGGAATGATGTAGAAACATCTCGATCCCCACCATGTCGATTTGATTCTCCTTCCTGGGATGAAAATATTCTTAGTATGCGAGTGAGAGTAAAATTGTCTAATACTAAACAAGGAGCTACTCTGGGGAAAAATTCCCATTTGGTATCATCTTTGCATAGAGAAAAATCTTATCCCTCCCATATCTGATCCACAAACAATGGTGACATGTTCTTATCAAACATACTCCATATCCACGATTACAATATAAATTAATGAGTAAGTATAAAATTCTAGTGTCATAATAACATTGTAGGGAAATCCGTTCCCTTGAAAGGAAGAACATTCAATGATTGGAGGAATCTCGAATTAGAGGGGGAAAATGTGGGGGAACCTCATCAAAACCCTACTCTCTATATACGGGAGGTATCTCAGATAATATTTCATGTGGTAGTTTCTTAACTAAATCATGTTGATGAATATTATATTGGAATCCACATAAGGGAGACAAGCACTTATGTAGCTTGAGATGAAGTCGTATACTGAGTTGGTGGATACAACTTTTTTTCCACCGAATTTTAAAAATCCTATATTTTCTTTCATTGATGGATTGTGTGACCCCAAAAAAACCAGACACACTTTTTATCCCAAGATCTAACAACGTTGGGCCCAAATGATCCATAGATGGAGCCAATGATGAGGGGTCTTTATACAGACTCTGACAGGGGTATCATTTTTTGGAATAACAATATGCCAGTATGTTCATAAAAAGATGGGAATATCCTCATCATTAACTCGATTATAAGTTTATCTATAATGCTACAAAAAATGAGAATCATTATCCTGAACAAAATAATGAAATGTGAAAATGAGAGGGTGTTTTAATTCATACCCAAATTTAATGGTTAGCATATTCACTCATCATATATCTATCATAGGTGAAACTACTGGAACATTTTTCAAAAAATATCATCGATGAGATTATGAAACATCACATCCATTGATGTATACAGGTTGGTTTTGTTAGTTCATAGAGATGGATCAATGTACAAGGGATACCATTCTGAAAACTATTTAAAAATATAAACTAATGACCTTAGTAGAGGGGGATATTCTAGGCAATACATAAGCTAGAGTTATCACTATCATGAAATAATCAGAGCCCATTCATGCACCTATAAAGGTCTAAAACCACCCAGAACAACCTACTGAGCCACAATACCCCCAAAATCTCCCTCAGACATAATTATAGAGAAATTATTGTCTCTAGGACTTTAAAAATGGATGAATGAATAATACTTCTTCAAAAATAAAAAATTCCCTAATTATTTCCATACATCCATGGACAATAACCTGCTCATGCCACCATAGTCTAGGATGAAAAATGAGGTCATCCTCATGGAAAATCCCAGATACATCCATTTCCATAACATTTTGGGTCATAATATACATTCCACCATCATCCTAAATTTCATCCTTCAAGGAATGGTCAATTATGCACATGTGGTGTTTCATACCTCCTTAGAGTAAGTCTCCTATGAAATAGTTTCCCAGACATATGATGAATGTTGATAGAGGAATGTTTTGGACAATAATGAGTGTATGTTCAAAAACATGATGACTCGAAAAATAGTTAACTAATATGAAGGAACCTAGGGAGAGTAGTTGTGTGAGTTGAAAATAAATCATCCTTATAGGGAGGTAATAACAAACATGAAACTCCAATTTTTAAGAGACCATAAAAAGAAATAAGGAACGTAAGAGGGTTTGTATTTTTCTCTAACACAAGCCAGTACTCTTGAATATTTTTCCCTATAAGATTTTATACATGGAAATTGACCCACCAAACAAAAAATATATTCTATAGAAGAGCTCATATTTTGTTATGACAATGTGATACACTGGGAAAACCCCTTCTTAGTAGATGAATATCCCTCTAAATACGAGTATCCCATATATAATAGTTAAACAAGAGGCAATATTCACCTGAACTGATGCTTCAAGGGATAGTGTAGTAATTTCTAGACACAATATTTAAGTCGTGACCTCATAGAGTAAATATTGAAATAGTGACTGATGGTAAAGTGCACCATTTGGACCAAAATGGATATAGAGGTGTCTTGGAACCCTCAACCAATATCCCATTCCCAATTCTCCAAAATGACGTCCATGTGGGGATGAAAATTTCAAGTCATCCTAGATAACAAGGAAGGTCAAAACGACATAAAAACACTAATTAGATTCTCACTCAACACCTACACAAGAACCTTCCCTTCCACCCCGAATTCCGTTTCTTTTGTGATTCATGTTATATAGTATACCCATATCATAAATCACTGATATGTTTCACAAAAGATTTAAATTTAAAAATAGATAGATGTTTCCACAACTAGTATCTCAATCATTAATGTTACCATTATATAATTATAAATCAGTGATACAATAATTGAAGCCTTCAAGATCCCATAATATATTATGATAGAAATTGATGCAGTTGTGGTATATTTATTGAAGAACATTCCATAATAATGACATGACTCCAAATAAATTAATGAGCTAGATATTTATGAGGTCACCAAAGGGAAAATTAGGACCTTATATATTTCTGGAATATTCAAAACGTTCAACTATAGAATGTAATTGATTGATAATTGTTCTGGGTTCACCCTCATCCCAGTTTAAAACCTCCATCATTTGTTATAAAATTAAGGGGCCCAATCTAGAACAAATATTTATGTTAATGGTTATAATAATAAAGTTGGAATGTTTATTAATAGGATCATAATCAAAGATAATCTTGCAGATATGTACTCTAACACTGATTTTATGTTTATCTTTTAGGGGATCACATATAATGTCCAGCTCAGAAGTCCCTGGATCGATAAAGATTAATCGATACCTTCAACATTCAATCCTTATATGATATACCCTATTAATAAAAATGTAATAATAAAACATAGATATAGTTATTCCTTAATGAAATGCATATCCATATATTTCGAAGAAGGATTTCACAAAATAGAATGTAAATAACCAATGTTGGATGATTATATATAATTTTTATCCCCTAGTGGCTAGGGGAACACCCCAAAAAATACCTAGTGTATGATAGAAATCGACTATGTCCTCCACATAAATATAATAAATGTGATAGACATGACCAAAAAGGTAGAATACCATACTATATCAAATGAAAATGAAAAATACAATTATAATTGGCATATCAATACAATGACACATGTAGTATGGGAGGAAAATGCCATTTATCACAACCTCTATCACCTTGATAACAATAGAGATACATCCATATTTCTACCACTATCAATGAATTCTCCCATCGTTATAGATGTGGATGAATAAGGGGATTACCTGATGAATTCAAATCCTTAATTTGAGGAATTTGTCTCAACCCCCATCAATTTTCTTGAGAATGTAAATTTTTTAATGGAAGAAGACCCACAACCGACACTCATTAGTTATTTTATGACCCTCAAGGAAGATAATTAATAAATTTCATTTCTAATGAAGGATCAATATTTTTTCTATTGGAACTATATATATATATATATTATATAATAAATAATTATGTGGATATTCACTATATTATATTACCTATTGATAATCTATTCTTGATGCAAGCGACATGGTGATTACACCCCTCCCATGCCACTAATGTAGAGGTGGAAGTTGAAAAACTAATGAAAGCTCACAATTTCAAAAAATTGAAATACCCAATATGGATAATTTAAATCCCCACCATGTGGAAATTTTGGGATGGTTAGGGAATATGTCAATTTCAATGACCATAGTCAAAAATTCGAAAATAATTATTTCCCATTTTTAATTATAGAACCATGGATCAATTCATTACAATGTTTGAATTCCTTTTCATTTGTGTATTATTATTCAATGTACATTTAGATAAATTTGGTACATGAAGATGAATAAGACATTGTATTTTGAGTACCATGGATTATATTTTGATACCAGTTTATGCTATTTGTATTAAATATCATTGTAACAGGTTATCCACAAACGATGAATCATTTATTTATGTCATTCTTGAGAAAAAACATTATTTTATGTCAATGTCATGGTGGTCAAATCGTGATAGCAATATGATCAATTATTGGATGTACACAATGTCTTTTAAATGTTTCAACCACTCGTTATGAAAATGAATCATCTGAAATTATCCATCAGGGAAACATCAGGGGTGCACATTTGATTTATGGCATGCCACTTTCACATGTATGTTGACCATGAAAAGAGTAGTCTTTTTTTCACAGTGCCACCCCCGTAAATATCATATAATTGAGGGGAATTCAATGGAACCTCATCTAGATTAATTATTTTATAGCCAACATGGAATGGAAATTTCTCTTTCTCTAATGTCTAATGAATAAGGAAATCACTTATCAATTGAATGATGGCTTCCAAGAAGCCATCAAAATTTTAACACAGTATTTTCTACACCAACTAGTACAAATTGTTTTGAAGGAAGAGAGGCTCCTCATATTGTTTTTAACTACAATTGAACAGTCAATAAGTTCCATAATAACATAGAAAATAAATTTATAGAATAATAACAACCTATAATAATATATTTGAAAAATGATAGTCATTGAGACATAATACTCTAAGGTTGACAAGAATTGCCTTTAATATATATTCATAGTGAAGAATTTGTGTGATTAAATGTAGCACATAAAATTCCACCTGTCATGTAATATTTATTTCCTCATGTAAACATTATTTATTCCAATGTTGACTGGTCTATGGGTCTGATTAGTGGTCATTCTCTAGTAATTTGGCATATAGTTTTATCCCAGTAATTTGTGTATGGAAATAACCTGTCTTATTTCATCACAACACATCCTTCCTCAGATAATGAAATAATGACGCCAAGATTTTTTATGGGGAGGTATTGTATTTAGATGAAGCACCACAGTCATGGGTGAAGTATTTTGATGGAATATCATAATGTCCTATCAATAAAAAGTTGAACCCAACACACAATCTGATTGGATAGGGGATTGTGTTTGTCTCTCTATAATTAAGATGTTTTTCCTACTCATTATCAATATCAAATGAATATCAAAACAAGCTTAACGTACATTGACATTGCATAATTTCTATAGAATACATAAAAAATTTCACAAAAAATTTCCCAATGACTATATTAGTTTTTTTCCATTAAAAACATGGATACACAAACATTGGTACATGAGTGATATAAATTATATCAAACTAGGTTCTCCAACACTAGAACCCCTCTTACACATATCATTCATAACAATTATATTCATAACATGGGGAAGGAAGAATAAAATTGGGTGATATGATATGCATAGTAAGTGTAAACAAGGGATATATGAAATCATATACATTAGTATAAGGGAATGATAATGCGATCATGATGTTAAAAGATCATACCATGCATATCATAAAATAAATAGAGGCATAATATTTTAGAGTTCATAAGGAATGAATCTTCAATACATAAATAAAAAATACATAAATGCATGACATTAGATAAGGATATGGAATTATGAAATACAGGTAAACATTATTATCTTCCCCTATAAGTCAATACACATTTCTATAACATATTATTAAACATTATAATGAATTCACCTTCTAGGTTGGACACACCACCATTCCGAGTAACATCCATTAATTGTAGTGGACAATGTTTCCCTATTGTCCCATAGAATATTGGGTTTCCCCATCATATCATAGTTGTTTTAATTTCCTCAAATTCACATAGTGGACCTGGATTATACATATTTAATAGTGGATCAATCTCATTGACATAATTCCATCATTATATCATGAGATATAAATCCTTCCCAAAATTCATTATAGGATGATATAGGTCCCACCCATCTTGTAATATCCCAGGTAAATATAGAATAATATATTTTCATATTTATTAATATTTTTGATATAAATATAATTTTACTTTAATTGGGATGAAATGTTTAATGACATACCTGATATGCCACAATGATATTCCTTGAAATCTAAAATTACACACAATGTTGAGTAATGTTGATAAATAATAATATAATAATATTATTTTAAATGGTAGTTAATGCATTGATGTCATAATGGATGGAATAAACAGAACTAACTAATATATGAATATACATGTTTGTTAATTTTATTTACATTTATCCAATAAATTTTAGAGGCTTAAAATAATAAAAAACCAATTTTAAGCCTTAATACAATAATATTCATTAAAAGGCCAATTTATTTCCTTTTGATGGAGACCCATTTCTAAATGTAGTTTATGTCACTTTTATATGCTATGATTGAAAAAATATTATCCTTATTTAAGATGAGGACGTCAAAATTTACATTGGATGAAATTTTTGTTTTTTTATAATGTTAATTTTCAATGAATAGTGAAAATACTTTATTTTAATTCAAAACGGTCTTTTATTATAATTTATTTATAAAGATATATTATCTGGTTAATTTGTTTTAAAGTTTAATTATATTATACCTTTACTATTTATTCCAATTTTGGACACTAAAAATAATTTCAATTCGAAATTTGACATAAACAAGTGTCAATCTTTTGATAGTTATTATTTCTTAAACACACGCTTTTGGTTTTGACAACAAGAATTAATTTTAAATTAATTTGATCAATTTTTGTTTATTGAATTTGAAAAAATGGATACCATATTTGTAATCATGAGGTCTAAATTGTTTAAATAGGTAATTTTATTTGTATACATTATGAATATTTACTTCAGTAAATATTTTATTTATAATGGTGAAAGGGTAAATCGGGAAAATAAGTGTAAACAAAAATTACTACAATGAAATAAATTTACTCTAAGATGTGTCATTATCCTATTGGTTGAAACATTTCATACCATTGGCATCCTTGGGTGGGTTTTGGGACCCCATGGATCCACATGTGATTGATAGTGACATTTCATGCCAATTAATTTAAAATAATGACAACAGTTCCATAAACATATATCTTTTAGTAAATGAATTTCTAAATGGGGTTTCATAAGTTATATGTTATACTATTAATATTAATTTGAATACTTAAAATATTTTCTATATCATGGTATTTTTTAATAATTTTTAGACATCAAAAAAATAAAAAAAATTATGACACAATGATGATGCGGTGTTTACCTCATTAATGAATGATTTAAATAAATAAGATTATAAAAAATAAAAAAATACCCCAAACCTATTAAAACATTATTTAATGATTTTATTTTGATCATCTGTCAACTTATATTCCACATAAATTATTTTTTTAAATTTAGAAACTAAAAATCATTATATAATAAAATAATATTTTTCAACTTTCCAAAAGAGCCCTCCCCCCTTATAAAAAGCTCTCACATCTAACCGATTTATGATACCTCTCCAGTACTTTGGGTTGTCAAATATATACCCAATTATGCTTCCAACATCACTATATTCTTCCTATAATCCTTTCCATAATCAAAAAGCAATTCAATTATTCCTTTTGGTTCAATCCAAAGAGAGATACCTTATTTAATGGTAACATCTACTCTTAAGTTCTTTTGTTTTATTTCACTTCTCTGACCCCATAATATCTTTGTATTCATTTATATTATAAAAAAACCATTATTTTAAAAATAATATGTTGTTCTATGATAATTATTATTACTAAACTTACACACAACTCCATCTGATGGGTAAATAACAAGTTGTTCCTATAGACAGCGAACTACTACCTCACGAAATGATGATTGTTCAATCTTCTCCTACAACCTCTTATGGTGGCCATTAAGAGGGAACTGTATGTATATATATAATATAATATATTTATATTTTTTATATTCTTCTATAGTTTTTATTTATATAATTATTTTATGATTTCTATATTGGGTAATTACGATATTTTTATTTGATGAAGTACAGACTACCACACCTCAAAGTGATATGACTCGTTCATGCCCTTCATGGAGCGTATAAAGTAAGGAGTTAATGAAATTATATATGATATTATAATAGAATAATAATATAACTATATATCATTATGTTTTCATCCCATTAAATATGAAATTGAAATGAAAGTAGCGTTCATTCATACATACGACTTACCATATCCATGAACGTTGCATTAAATTTATTAACTCCAAATGTTATGTACTATTATAAATACATATATATACTTCATATAAATGATATATATGATATATAAATCTTGAATATCATTCAATATATAGTATTATTTTGACCACATGGACCACTTCTAATTATAAAGAGTTCTTTTTTTACTCAAGTACTAAATATCGACAAGATGACCATTATTAAGTTAAATGATTAAGTAATCTTTATAACATGGTAGTAACTAACATAAAAGGAATAATAAAGTTGAAAACGGATCTTAAGAATGTAGAAATTAACTTCAGTATATTATTTAGGAGATTAATGAAATAAAGGGTCAAGTTGGACACGAGGTAAGGGACTTCATCTCAATCTCCTTTAATTGATGCATATTTTATATTATACACAAAATTAATTTATATGACATATAAACACCTTGGACTTTTCATTTCATTCAAAAGGAATAATTTTCTATGAAGTGTTTTACTAAATGAAAAAATTGGTGTTTCTTTTTATCGTAAGCAGTGACAATGACCTTTCCACTGCCGCGAGTATTATTTGACCTTTGGCTTCTTTAAAATTCCATAATGTTTTCAAAAGGAACATAAATACCATATATTATTTTAGGTATTTTTGTATTGAAAATGGTTTTGATAATGGGTTTGTTAGTTCAATATATTTAAATGATATATTCTGATTTAAATGTGGATATTTTATCTTTCCATTATGTTTGTTTTATGTGTTATGGTTCTTGGGAATTGTTTACGCATATAGGTGGTTCTGTGATCAACCTACGGAGGGTGAGCCGAGTATACCTCTCCAATTCATTGGTTAATGTGATGGAGGAAAACATAAATGCTCATCCTAAGAGATTTAGGAAATATACAGTGATGGGTATTCCAAATGTGACTCCCTACGTAGCTGTGAAAGCTACAATGTAAGTATGTTATGGATGCCACAAGTTATCTTTATGACTTGGGATTATTATGTGTAATTCATAAATCTTCTGATTTCATGAGGTATGTTAAAATGCTAATGTTTTGAGGGACTAATTTTTTTTTTGTTTATTATATAACCCTTACCGAGATTTTTATGCACATCCCATGTTTTAAAATGTTTTTCACTGGACTTAAAGATGAATAGGGTCAAGGATGGGATCAAGGATAATCATGTTATCTAAAACATGTATCTAGACATGAGCCTTTTTATAAAATGATTTTATTTTATAAAAAAAAATGAATTTGAGTAGAACTATAAACATTGTAATTTTCTAAATGTAATGTATTAGTTATGAACTAATTCTCTAAAACTATTACACTAGAAAGATCCTCAATGTGAATTATACATTTAATTCAATATTATGTAATGTTTCAAGGATGGGTCCTTATAGTTGGTATCAAAGGAAAGTTTAGAAAAAATTGAACGTTATGGTATTTGTAAATTAATTTCTATAAATTAATTTATTGTGATATTGAAATGATATAGCATTTACATTTTACCATGTTTCTTCTTCTAAGATATTTCGGTATTCAGAATGGTTTTCCGCTGTGGAAACATGGTAGCTATAATGGGAAGATATTAGGAGGGATACAACCATCCAAATAGGAAACCTGAGATGGTCGGAATCAGAACATAATATCTTGTAGTATTGATGGCACAATTGATCTAGGCTATAAATGGTGTTGGAATCCATTGACGAGATCATCCAGATCAACTACAGAGGAACATGTCAGTAGTGGAGCATTTCATGAGGCAGCACCCCCCATCAGATAGAGGACCATCTGACCTTGTTCTAGCTGAAGTATTGATTAAATCACTAAGAATATTTTTGATGTCATGGGGTTTTAAGAACATAAAAAGGTTAGTCTTGTTGTTTACCATTTTCAAGTTTAAGCCGATCAGTGGGGTTCGATGGTGAACAATATCAGGTATAGTGAGGAAATTGATTATCAAGAATGATATGTATTCAAAGGTATGTTTCTTGAGAAATATATTTCTAAGGTGGTTCATCATAGGATGGAAAAGAAATTCCTAGAATTGAGGTAGGAGGATGACTCAGTGGCATCTTATGAAGAAAAGTTCACTCGACTAGCAATGTATGCTTCAAATTTCATAAGAGATCTTGATAGTAAAATCATACATTTTAACTCTTGATTAAATCCAAAGTATTGAATGGATATATCTTCTTGTGAGTAAATAATTTATGAAAAATTTTAAAGATGGGCGGAGAAGGTGGAAATTGAGTTTTCTGATGATCAATTATTCTTTGAAAAACAACAAAATAAGAGGTCTACATGCCAGTCAAAAGGGAATAACTCTTCAAAATGTCTGATGGTAACAAACATCAGTTTACATTTTCTAAAACTTTTGGTTTAAAGTAAGCTGGGGAATGTCTTTTGAATTCAGGTAAGTGATATTGATGTGGTAAAATTTGACATAACGGTCGTAATTTCAATGAAAAAGATTAGATTAATGGTAAGAAAAAATGCTGATTTACAGTAAGTAAAATGAATTATGTGCAATGAATGGGGTCATTTGGAAAATTAGTGTCTAATGAAGAACTATACTGAGGTTAAACTACCCATATACAATAAAAAGGGGTGGTGAAATCCTTTTCAACTACTTCAGCAGATGTTTGTTCATCATATAAAGTAGTATCAGATATACTGTTTTTTTGTACAATTTTTTTGAATGTGTTGTTCGATTCTGAGTCTACATGCTCATTAATTTCTAAGAAGTTTTCAAGTATATTGGGAATTCCATATCATGATTTGAATCATGAACTTATGGTTAAAACACTTGAAGGAAATGTTGAGACAAAAAGAAATTATAAGAACCTTCATGTCTTTGTGTGCGGAAATAATATTCTGACAGACCTTATTGGGTTTCCTCTAATAGTGTTTGATGTTATTTTGGGTATCGATTGACTTTTAGTTTTCATTTTAATATTGACTATAGAGAAAAAGAGGTTTATTTTCAGAAATATTTTCAATTTCAGTACAATAATGAACCCTTACTTTTTATTACATATCAAGAAGCCGGGAAACTAGTAAAAGATGGAAAGGAATGTTTCCTTTCACATATTGTTGAAAATAAAGTAATTGTTCATATGAATTATTTACAGGTGGTAAATGAGATCCTTGATGTTTTTTCTAATGAGTTTACTGGTATTATACCTAATCGGGATGTTGAATTATATATTGACATACTTCCTAATGATAAGAAAATTTCAAAACCCCATTATCGAATCGCTCAAGTTGAACTTTTAGAGTTAAAGAAGAAATTGCATGAGTTATTAGATAAAGGATTTATTCATCCTAGTGCATCAATATGGGGTGATCATATCTTGTTTGATAAAAATAAAGATTTTTCAATAAAGCATTATATTGATTATAGATCATTGAATTAAATCAATATTAAGAAATAATATCCTTTGCCTCATATGATGATTTGTTTGATGAACTATAGGGATATTAGTACTTTTCGATGATTTATTTGAGGCCAGGGTACCATTAGTTGAATATAAAAGAAGCATATATTCTGAATACCGCATTTCGTACTAGATATGGCCCTTATGAATTTGTAGTTATGCCTTTTGGGATAACCTATTCACTTACAGTATTCATAGATCTTCAAAATAAATTTTTTCATGAGTTCTTGGATGTGATTGTGGTTGTGTTCATTGAGGATATTTTGGAATATTCTAAAAGTAATGAGAATCATGAAAATCATTTAAGTGTTTTCTTGCAAACCTTCAAAGAAATTAAACTGTATGGAAAACTCTTCATATGTGAGTTTTGGTAAAAAAAAATTCATTTCGTTGTCACATTGGTTAAAAAATATAATAACTATTCATCATGCAAAAAAAGATATTGTCAAATAATTTCCAATACCCACAAATATACCTGAGATTCATAGTTTTCTTTGATTAGTTTGTTATTACTTGAGGTTTTTTGATATTTATGCATGGTTATCTAGTCCAATTACTTTGTTAACTCGAATTGGTGTTATGTTTATCTGGAAAAAATAATGAGTTGATTGTTTTCAGGAATTGAAATGAAGATTACTGAATGATACTATTTTGGAACTTCCCTATAGAAATGGTGAGTTTGTTATCTACTGTGATGCTTCGTTGAATATACATGGTTGTGTCCTAATGCAGAATGATCAGGTAATAGCTTATGATTCACATCATTTGAAACCTCATGATTTAAATTTCCATACACATGGTTTGGAATTAGTTGCTATGGATTTTTGTTTTAAAAATTTGGAGGCATCATCTGTATGGACTGAAATGTGAAATATATATTGACCACAAAAGTTTGAATTATATATTCTCTCAGAACGAATTGAACAAGAGACGGAGGAGATGGCGTGAATTATTCAAGGATTATGATTTCACAATTCATTACCATCGAGCAATGGAATATAATGTGTTTGATTCTTTGAGTCACAAATGTAATACTACATTAACCATTCTATGTTTGGAATGATATCCTTTGGTTTTTTATTTGATAAAAATTATCATAGAAGTTGTTGGTGCATGAAATTCCTCTGTTTTGTTTCATGTGTCATTAAAATAATCTATATCAGAAAAAATTATGCAAGCACAGAAGGAAGACAGTGAGTTGTATAAAAAGGTAAAGTTGGTTCATAAGGTTATGTTTCCTTATTTTATCATTGATAATGATTTTTTTTGTGGTTTGCGAAGAGACTATGCATTCGCAGTGATTCAAAATTGAAGATTGTGTTGTTATGAGAAGCTCATTGTTCTCCGTTTTCAGTTCATCCTAGAAGTACATAAATGAACATAGATCTTCATATGTATTACTTGCAGGATGGAATGAAAAGAGATATTGCAGATATTACTGTGAAGTGTTTGACTTGTTAACATGTTAATGTAGAGCAGAAGTTAATGAAAGGGATATATCATTCATTACCAGTGACATAGTGGAAATGGAAAAATATATCCATGGACTTTTTTTTATGATTACCGAAGACATATCGATGTAATAATTCAATCTGGGTTATAGTTGTTCGATTGAATAAATCTTCTCATTTCCTTCCTATTTGAGAAATGATTTCTTGTAGATCAATGTAAAACCCCGAGATTTTATGAGAAATATTCTTTTTAATTTTATTGATGTCTTGTGTTGTACGTTACAAAAAATGAGTCTTTCACAACACGCAACCCTAACTTGGCTGAATTACATGCAATCGCGAACTTCCTCGATAGCGTGTGTAGTACGCAATACCGAGTTTCACTATAAGAGATATTATTATAATATTATAATGAAATAGCTGTTATGAATAGTAATACCCACTTTTTGAAAATTTATCATTCAAAATAGACTTCATTTTTGGATTTGGAATATCGAAATTAGCTTAGGGTGAAATTTTGGTACTTTTCGGATAACTTTCATATTCTAATGAATAGTGGAAATTACTAAATTTTAATTAAAAACAACTTTTTTAAACGAAATAATTAATAGTGATAAATTATTAATTTGAGGTGTTTAAAAGTATATTTAGAAAATATTTTTACAATTTAATTCAGTGTTGGTCATTGGATGTAATTTCACATTTAAACCAGACATAAACAAGTGTCAATCTTTTGATAGTTATTATCTCTTAAGAATACGCTATTTGTTTTGAAGATGGGAACTAAATTTAAATTTAATTAATGAAACTGATATGTTTTGAATTTGGTAAAATAGACATCCTTTTTTAATTCATAATATCAAATATATTTTAGGCCAAATTTTTTGAATTTTTCTGGAAACTTTCATTTTTTGATGAATAGTGAAACCACTAAGTGGTAGTTAAAAAAAACTGAATTTTTCATAAAACATAATTTTAATGCTTCTGTTAGTGGAATTTCAAAAACCCAAGAGACATGGTTAATATCAAGGACTAAAATGTGGTTCAATGAGGTGAAAATAATTTTTGGTGAATAGTTACTTTTTACTTTTTTTCCACGGTTAAAAGTAAATAGGGTAATTAAGGGTAAAAAAGATATTATTATTATCCTAAAACATGTCGTAATTCTATTGGATAAGTTTAATTTGGCAACAAACAACCTTAAGAATAAAATATGACCATTTCGGCCCACATGGATTAGAATAGGACATTTATTATTAATTTATTTAAAAAGGGTTAAAATAGTTAAAATCAATGTTTAATAACTAAATAATTTTTAATATTGAGTTATACATAAGATAAATTCGACTATAAATATTCATTAGAATGATAAACAGATTTCCAACATAATGGTATTTTATTTATAATTTTTAGACTTAATATAATGTAATTTATTTATGAATCAATTATGATGCAGTAATTATCTTATTAATGAAATATTGACGTAATTGATGTTATAAATACCCAAATAAATGTAATTTGAGACTTTTTATGAATTACAATAATTTTCTATGTTAATATGACATGTTAGTATTTATTTAATTAACTGTTTAACTAATCATTCTGTTATGAGTTTCCCAAAAATCAATTACCAAATAGTGTCAAAATTGACATAAAATAGTTTTTAAAACAAATATTATATTAAAATTGTAATTATATTCCTAAAAATATAACGATCGGCCAATATACTAATTTCATGATATTTGTATCATTAATGGACCACTTGGGGGTCTCTTGGATGTAAATGGTAAGTTAATTAACTATATAATATAAAAATACAAAGTGACATGGTAAATGTCAATCTAAATAACTAAGTGTTAAAACTAAACGTTAAGGTTAATATAATGACCCAAAATTGTCTAAATTATATTGGATGAGAGGATTTCGACCTATCCCCACCTCATATTTTAAATAAATCAATTTGGGGCTATTAAAAACCGAATATGACTTTATAATAAAATAATATTTTTAGTTATTCCAAAGGTGCCCCTCTCCTCGCTTATAAAAGGGAACCTCCTCCCTCTCTTCCTCACACCACATTGAACCTTAAAGCTCGACCAACCCATGAAAAATTCTATTCTCCACTTCCCTAGAAACATCCTAGAGGTCCTGGTCTTCTTCAAATACCAATTTTAGTGCCCTAAGAGGAGGTCTCAAAGAGGCGCTTCAAAGAAGAGGTAATGTCCGTTACCAATTTTTTCACCTTTATTCTTCTTCCACTTCTTCTTCTTAGGTTGTTTCATTATGAAGTAATAACATAAGTATCACTCATATACTGATATGTTATTATAAGTATGAAACAACCCTATTTCAACATCTATCCATCCTACGAAAAACAAAATCACCGTGCATGCGTACGTACGGAATACCATCTCCACGCCGTGGTGTAATCTATTTTCCACCACCACCATACTTAGATTGGTACAATGGTGCAAATAAATAATGATATATGATTATTGTAAAGTATTATTGATTCTTTATTAGTATACATACATTCCAAAAAAATTCCATGATCATGGGAACGATATCAACGCTCGTGCGTACGTACAGAATACCGTCTCCACAACGCGATGAGATTCATTCTCAATGATTAACCATTCATGAATGATTATAAAGTATATATAAAAAGTAATCATGAAATATATGACATAATAATGATACTAGATTTATGTATATATATTTGTATGTCATCCTATTAATTCCATTCTATTCAATGAGGAAACGAAAACAACATTCATGCGTACATACGGCCTACCATCTCCATGAAGGGTGTATTTCTGTCCATTTATTGATCTATTATATATATGTATATTATGAATATATATTATATATAAATAATGTTTTATATTCTGTAATTAATTAATCATGATCTAAGTAATCATATGAATAATTACAAGTCAAAACACGGACGACAAATGAAACGATTTTACCCACAACGCTCTTTAACATGGAATTTAAAAAAGAACAGGTAATATAAAGTCATAAGTGAACCATATATGATATCATAACAATGAATATGATTCTGTAATAATTCAATGACATTATTTATATCATTATATAGGAGGTTAGGATACTTACGAAGCATATCGGACCTAAGGTAAGGGATAATTTTTCAAATCTCATTTTTATCTGAGGTTCCTTATTCGTAAGTATTTATTGGGGTTATTGCTATCATCCATGTCCATGTTTTATAAAAGTGTATTCATGTATTTTTAAATTCCATTTATCCATTTTGACTTTTACCCCATGGTATGTATGGAATCTTTCTTTTGTTTACATTATGAGGTACTTTTTGACTTTTCTGACAAAATTACGAGAAGAATGTTTTTTTAACTTATATGGCACAAACAGATTTTTACAATTTTATAAAGGATTATTTTAATGAAGCTTCCTCCAAAAGATTTCATGACTATTTTAAAAACAAAATCCTTTTCTTTTAAAATTTCATGACATTTTGTGAAAAGAGAATGATTTTGAAGAAGAAAGGATATTTTCCTTAAGAATTCATTTCAAGTGTTTTATCAAAACCATTTTTCATCTAAGATGACATTATTTCATATGTGTATATTTCAAGTATCATGTATCTATGATTTACATGGGCTCACGTTTCTTATTATTAAATGATATCCATTTCTTTTATATGGATTATCTGATGATGGGATGATGTTTATGAAACCCATTTTATTTATTGGGTTATTATGAATGATATATGTTTATTTTGTGGCACAAGTAAGAATGATTTCATTATGAGATGGGTGGGACCTATATCTCCCCCCAATGTATTGGGTAAAGAATTATAGCTCATGAGATAGACATGGATGGAACGGTAAGTTAATCTGGTTCAGTATTACAGGACTGAAACAAGGAGTGAACTCGATTCAGAAAGGGACTTTGTCCACTAAGATGGTCATGACAGCAATGCCTGGGCTACTATGGAAATCATTACATGTTCTTAATGGATTCCACAATTACATTTTTTATTCCCATGCTATGTTATCATGATTTATGTTCCATTATGATCTATGCCTTATATACGTCCATGTTTTATGTCGTTGCTCAAGATTTTGTTGTTTAAACATTAGGTTCATGTTTTTAAGTTCAAATGTATAGGGTATGTTTTATTTTATCCATGATTACCCTTACTGAGAATTTGAGCTCACCCTTTTTATGTTTTATTTTCCCCCAGGATTAAAAGAAAGGTTTTAGGTAAGGAAACAAAAACTAGAAGATCTTTATGGGAGATGTTGAAGATCTTTCACCACGATTAGAAGATTACGTTCCATGTTTCCAAGGACACTAAACTATTACGGTCCTTGTGTTTCTATTTTTGTTATGTATTATGTATTCCACAAAAGTAATGTTATATCTATGTACCTCAAGCATCGGGTCTCTACAGTTGGTATCAACGGAAAGGTTTAGTCAACCTTTGGAATCTAGGATGCGAAAACGTTAGTGAGATCCCTAGAGATATTTCTAAGGTATGTCTAGGGATGTCCCTAAGGATAAGTATACATATAGGATATAGTCCTAGAACTATGAAAACGATCTTATAATTTAACCTAAGATGTTAGATATTGAGGGAACTGCCCCTTTACTATGTTGTTTTCCCTTGCATGATTTTTTCCTCTCATGATATTCTTTTTGGGTGTTAGAAAATGGCTGGAAACCGGAAGATTCACGATAATGGATGACATGACAGACAATGGAATGATATTCTTCATGAGAAACCAAATGAAACGGGATCTGGAAGTGAAAAAATCATTATTATTTCTAATCACCAATCTCATAATATGATCAATAATCTCAACTTTGGAATGTTTCCCGACTCAGATAATAAGAGAAAGATGGAGTTTCACGACGATCATAAAGGAATGAAAGTTAAATTTCCATCATATAAAACATGTGGGAAGAGGCATCAGGGAGATTGTTTCAAAGGAACTGGAAGATGATTTGGTTGTGGAAAAGAAGGACACAAATCCAGTAAGTGCAAAGGAAATGTTTCAGTTAACACCATGGACAAGGACAATGGTATTGCTATGACATCAACAATGATTAGATGTTTTAAATGTGGAATGTACGGGAATTATGCAAACTAATGCCCTAATGGAAAATCTCATAAAGAGAATCAGTATGGTCATAGGGGTAGTATTTATGTGGATGATGATGAGGAGACTACAAATGATATATGAGCTGAAAGAAGTGTTGAAGCTCCGTCAGTTGTTTTAGAACATAGTGGAATGATTGTATGGTTATCGAGAGTTATGTTGTATAGTAAATGGTACTATGGAATAAAGAGTCATCTAAGGATTGTTACACTATTGTTTTTCCTAAAATAATTTTAAAGTATATGTTGAATGGTACCAGTAACCATGGAAGGTTATTCAGATATTTTTAAAGTAGATGATATGCGCATAATGAAGGAATAAGAAGATAATGAAATGTTTGATTGTATTCATGAGCTCATAATTGATATAAGGACTAAGTGATATCATGGTTTGAGTATATACAATTTTGAGGATTTTGGTATGTGGAATGTGTTAACTTTTAACTGCATTCATGTTTTCACTAAGGTTCAATGGGTATTCATTTTTGAATAGAATACATGATTAAGGCCTTTGAATGTTTGGAATGTGACCAAAAAGACATATCTTATGATATATGGGGATCAACGATGGTATTAAATCTCTAGTAATCGTTTTCACTATATTATGAGTGTGGACTGCAGTATTATAGATAAGCCTAAATATTGGAATGGATTATGTTGGACATAAGTTAGTATTGTTTAACGATCGAAGTTTTTTTGATATTATTGATGGGATGTAATAGAAATATAGATTTAGAGAAAGGATAACATGTAGGACGGACGACAACCCATCGTGTCTGACAAGGCTGTGGGAATCGAACCCACAACCGAAGTTCGACTGGCCTTTATCGCCTACCGCTGGCCTATAGGAAGTCCCTGGTTAGTAGAAGCTAGTTTGATTTTATTAATCGGTATGATATATTAAGTATAAGTTCATTTTTGGAACCATATACGGTTAATATAACCATAAGATGGACTTTTAAATTTTGCTAACTGTTTGTTTGAAACAGATGGAATGACCCATAATTCTATCACATGATCTGCTAACAAATCATGAATAAGAAATTCAAATTCATTTATTTAAGGGATGAAGTGGAAATTGTTCAATTCCCGATCAATAGTGTGATTGTACCAAAATCATGTAAGTATTTATTTTAATTCATCAACTTTAGGAAATGATCTTGAAAAAAAAAATGTTTTCCTGGTTCCCTTATATTCGATGAATCAGATGGTACCTTATATTATCACAAATCTATAGTTTTGTGATTGTTGGCTTTTTCATAGCCATGTTCTCTACCACTCTCCATCAGAACATGATGGTTTGGTTTCTCTTCCATATCCATATTTTCACCTATGTTCTCCTATGTGGAAACCCAGTGATTAGTTAATTTGGGTAACCATTATGTTTCATACTTTAGTTTTTAAAGATTGGTTTTGGTATTCCTTTTTAAGATTTGTGTTTCTATTAAAGAAACTTTCAAGTAGTAAATCATTTATAACCCCGACGAATTTCAAGGGCGAAATTCATTTTAAGGGGGGTAGAATGTAACACCCCGAGATTTTATGCGAAATATTATTTTTAATACTATTGATTTATTGTGTTGTACGTTACAACAAAGGAGTCTTGAACAACATGAAACCCTAACTTGGCTACATTACACACAATCGCGTCCTTCCTCGATAGCGGCTGTAGTACGCAATACCGAGTTTCACTAAATGATATATTATTATAATATTATTATGAACTAGCTGTTATGAATAGTAATACCCACTTTATGAAATTTTATATTTCAAAATAGACTTCGTATTTGGATTCAGAATACCGAAATTAGCTTAGGGTGAAATTTTTGTACTTTTCGGATAACTTTCATATTCTGATGAATAGTGGAAATTACTAAATTTTAATTAAAAACAACTTTTTTAATCGAAATAATTAATAGTGATAGATTATTAATTTGAGTGGTTTTTAAGTATATTTATAATTTTTTTTTACAATTTAATACAATTTTGTTCATTGGATGTAATTTCACATTTAAACAAGACATAAACAAGTGTCAATATTTTGATAGTTATTATCTCTTAAGAACACGCTATTTGTTTTGATGGCAGTAACTAATTTTAAAATTAATTAATTTAAGTGATACGTTTTGAATTTGGTAAAATATACATCCTTTTTGAATTCATAATATCAAATATATCTTAGGCCTAATTGTTGGTATTTTTCTGGAAACATTCATTTTTTGATGAATAGTGAAACCACTAAGACGTAGTTAAAAAAAACTGAATTTTTCATAAAACATAATTTTACCGCTTCTGTGAGTGGAATTTCAAAAATCTGAGAGACATGGTTAATATCAAATACTATAATGTGGTTCAATGAGATGATAATAATTTTTGGTGAATAGTAACTTTTTACTTTTTTTAACCACGATTAAAAGTAAATAGGGTAATTAAGGGTACAAATTATATTATTATTACCCTTAAACATGTCTTAATTCTATTAGATAAGTTTAATTCGTCCAAAAACAACCGTAGTAATAAAATATGACCATTTAGGCCCACATGGATTAGATTAGGACATTTATTATTAATTTATTTAATGAAGGGTTAAAATAGTTAAAATCAAAGTTTAATAACTAAATCATGTTTAATATAGGGTTATACATAAGATAAATTCCACTATAAATATTAATTAGAAATATAAAATTATTTCCTACATAATGGTATTTTATTTATAATTTATAGACTTAAAATAATTTAATTTATTTATGAAAAAATTATTATGGAGTAATTATCTTATTAATGAAATATTGACATAATTGATGTTATAAATACCCAAATAAATGTAATTTGAGACTTTTTATGAATTAAAATAATTTTCTTTGTTAATATGACATGTTAGTATTGAATTAATTAACTTTTTTCGAACTAATCATTCTGTTATGATTTTCACAAAAATTAATTACCAAATAGTGTCAAAATTGACATAAAATAGTTTTTAAAACAAATATTATATTAAAAATTGTTATTATATTCTTAAAAATCTATGGATCGGCCAATATACTTATATCATGATAGGTGTATAATTAATTTACCACTTGGGGGTCGCTTGGATGTATAAGGTATGTTAATTAACTATATAATATAAAAATACAATGTGACATGATAAATGTTATTCTAATTCACTAAGAGTTAAAACTAAAAGTTAAGGTTAATATAATGACCTAAACTTGTCTAAATTATATTGGATGAGAGGATTTCGACCTATCCCCACCTTATATTCGAATGAAATCAATTTGTAGGTATTATAATCCGAATATGTCTTTATTATAAAATAATATTTTTAGTTATTCCAAAGGTGCCCCTCTCCTCCCTTATAAAAGGGCACCTCCTCCCTCTCTTCCTCACACCACATTGATCCTTCACGATCGTCCAACCCCTACCAAATTCTCTTCTAAACTTCCCTAGAAACATCCTAGAGGTCCTTGTCTTCTTCAAAGACCAATTTTAGTGCCCTATGTGGAGGTCTCAAAGAGGCGCTTCAAAGAAGAGGTAATGTCCGTTACCGATTCTTTCACCTTTATTTCTTCTTCCACTTCTTCTTATTAGGTTGTTTAATTATGAAGTAATAACATCAGTATCAATCATATACTGATACGTTATAATAAGTATGAAACAACCCTATTTCACCATCTATCCATCCTACAGAAAACAAATTCACCACGCTTGCGTACGTACGGAATACCGTCTCCACTCCGTGGTGTAATCTATTTTCCACCACCACATTACTTGGATGGGTATACTGGTTAAAATAAATAACAATATATGATTATTGTAAATTATTATTGATTCTGTAAATTATTCATACAGTCCAATAAAATTCCACGATCATGGGAACGATATCATTGCTCGTGCGTACGTACGGAATACCGTCTCCACGACGCGATGAGATTCATTCTCAATGATTAACCATTCATGAATGATTATAAAGTATATATAATAAGTAATAATGAAATATATGACATAATAATGATACGGGATTTATTTATATATATATTTATGTCATCCAATAAATTCCATTCAATTCAATGAAGAAACGAAAACAACGTTCATGCGTACGTACGACCTACCGTCTCCATGAACAGTGTATTTCTTTTCATTTATCAATCTATTATATATATGTATATTATGAATATATATTATATATAAATGATGTTTTATATTATGGAATTATGTAATCATCATCTATGTAATAATATAAAAAATTACAAGTGAAAACACGGATGACAAATGAAACGAGTTTACCCAAAACGCTCTTTAGCATGGAATTTACAAAAGAACGGGTAATATAATGTCATAATTGAACCATATATGATACCATAAAAATTAATATGATTCATTAATAAGTCAATGACATTATATAAATTATTATATAGGTGGTTCGGATACGTACGAAGCATATCGGACCTAAGGTAAGGGATAAATTTTCAAATAGCATTTTTTTCCGAGATTGATTATTCGTATGTATTTACTGTGGTTATTTCAATCATCCATGTTCATGTTTTATAAAATTGTATTCATGTATTATTAAAGTCCTTTTTAGAAATTTTTTCTTTTACCCCATGGTATGTAAGGAATCTTTCTTTTGTTTACGTTACGAGGTACTTTTTGACTTTTCCGACAAAAGTACGAGAAGAATGTTTTTTTTAATTTATATGGCACGAACGGATTTTTACGGTTTTATAAAGCCTTATTTTCATGAATCCTCCTGAAAAATATTTCATTACTATCTTCAACAAAATCCTTTTCGTTTAAAATTTCATAACATTTTTTGAAAAGATAATGATTTTGAAGAAGAAAGGATATTTTCCTAAAGAATTAATTTCATGTGTTTTATAAAAACCATTTTTCATCTAAGATGACATTATTTCATATGTGTATGTTTCAAATATCATGTCTCTATGATTTAAATGGTTCCAATTTTATTATTATGAAATGATATCCATTTCTTTTATATGGATTATTTGATGATGGGATGATGTTTATGAAACCCATTTTATTTATTGGGTTATTATGAATGATATATGTTTATTTTGGGGCACAAGTAAAAATGATTTCATTATGAGATGGGTGGGACCTATATCTCCCTCCAATTCATTGGGTAAAGATTTATATCTCATGAGATATACATGTCTTGAACGGTAAGTTAATCTGGTTCAGTATTACAGGATTGGAACGAGGAGTGAACTCGATTCAGAAAAGGACTTTGTCCACTAAGATGTTTATGGCAGCAACTCCTTGGCTACTATGAAAATCATTACATGTGATTAATGGATTCCACAATTAAATGTTTTATTCCCTTGCTATTTTATCATGATTTATGTTCCATTATGATCTATACCTTATGTACTTCCATGTTTTATGTCGTTCCTCAAGATTTTAATGTTTAATAATTATGTTCATGTATTTAAGTTCAAATGTATATGGTATGTTTTATTTTATCCATGATTAACCTTACTGAGCATTTGAGCTCACCATTTTTATGTTTTATTTTCCCCCAGGATTACAAGAAAGGTTTTAGGTAAGGAAACCAAAAGTGGAAGATCTTTATGAGAGATGTTGAAGATCTTTCACCATGATTAGAAGATTACGTTCCATGTTTTCAAAGACAATAAAGTATTATGGTCCTTGTGTGTCTGTTTCTGTTATGTATTATGTATTATGAAAAATTAATGTAATAGCTATGTACGTCAAGCTTCGGGTCTCTACAATCATCATTCATGGTAGTATGTTAAAGTTGTAGTCAGTTTGCAAGGAGTTCCTCTCTCCATTGTATTGGATTGTGATCCCATGTTTACTTCTAACATTTGGAAAGTCCCTCAAATGTAGTTTGGTACACAATTATATTTTAGTACAGCTTCTCATCCTTAATCAGATGGGCATTCATAATGAAATATTCATACCATAGAGGATATGTTATGTGCTTTCTCTATGGATTTCCATGGATGTTGGAACAACCCTATTTTATTGGCTGAGTTTTTCTTATAATAATAGTGTTTATTCCAGTATACATATGGCTACATTTGAAGAATTATATGGGAAGAGGTGTCAGAATATATCTTTTTGGGATGAATTAGGTGAAAGTATGTTTATTGGACCATAACTAGTAGAATAGATGGCATAAAATGTTCATTTAATTTAGAAGCACATGAGAACATCTCAAAGAAGGAAAAAAAGTTATGTGGATATCTAGAGGAAGGATATTTCTTTTGAGGTATGTTACCATGTCTTTCTTAAAATATCTCCATGGAAAAGTGTGATGTGTTTTGGTAAAAAGGGAATGTTAAGTCCGAGGTTCATTGGACCTTATGAAATCATGGAATTGTTTGGTTCATGGGAGGCTGCATATGCTGTAAGGGTCAAATGGGGGAAGAATTTTTCATGTATTTATAAATCATGGGAGGGAAAATAATACATTTTCACACATTTGTTATGACCTGGGCATAGGCACATAGTTGGATAAATCATGCACCTAAACCAGTCACCCTCTATTCTACCATCAAATCATCTTTAAAAGACCCAAAATTTTGTGGGGTCTTTGGGTGGGGGGTTATGCAATAATTTTTGGATATAAATATAATTAATATAATTAAATTTAATTAATAATTTGTGTGTGACAATAACATAACATGTGTCTAAAATAATGAAATTTGTGACAAACATTTCTTTACCGATTTGGTAACATTTGGAACATAAAACCCCAGAAATAAATATCACAAAATAGACACATAAATGACAGTAAATTTATTTATAAGTATCATTTATCGAATACATTGGTATTAAAATACATCATATAAGAAAGAGCTGGTGAACATGGCATCTGTCTTAGGGTAAATTAATGTGAGATGAGAAAATCCTTAGCATAACTCTTGACTCTCTTTGTACACATTAAAACCTCATATATAATTAATACATGTTTATTATAATTCTACCAACAAACCATATTATTGTTTCTAATATCATATATAATTTTATTATAACATTAAATTACCCATTATTTAGAAACTCAATATTAATGTTAAGTTTCATTTAACAATTTGTTTCATTTTATCTTGTGTTTTTATTTTTAATATTTTTGTTCCGCATAGTTATATCATGATCTAAAAAATGATGAAAATTATATAAATATAATATAAATTTAGTATATAGTTATTTATATTAATCTATAAATTATAGAAATATAAAACAAAATATAGTGTTCATTGAGACGGTAGGGTGTATGAACACATGGAAGTTGTTTCTGTTTTGATGTAGTTTTGAAAGAATGAATATTTTTGATATAAATATATATATACATATCTCAATTTATTAGAATTATTAATTTATATATATAATATACGTTTACTAAACCAATATGTAATACATTAAATGTCAATTGTGAATGAATTACATCTCTTTGAGGATGATAACATCCACCCTTCCACCAACGAACTAATCTTATTTACACAAAATGGAATGTGGGAAGGTATTTTTTATATAATAATTTTATAAGAATACATATAACATATATATCCTATATATAATATGTAAACATTTTATCAATCATAAGTACCAAACATGGTCAGTTGAAAAGAAAACCGTACAACATCATTTTGTGAGGAGGTAGTTTAATATACACAAGAATGATGAGTTCATTACCCATTACAAGAATCTATGTTTATGAGTTTGTGGAAAATGTATAATAAAAAATATCAGAATATTTACGGTACTGTGGTTGTTCTAAAATTTTTCATATGAAATTATTAGGGTGGAGATTGAAAATAAAACAATGGATCTTGAGGAAGAATGTTACATCTTTTTTGGGTAACTCATTTTTTATAACAATGTGATTCATTGGAATGTTTAATGCCCAAAAGGAGGATTATATGATCAAGGTATAAATTTCATTGGATTTTATGATGATATTATAAATTTGAAAAATGGATATAGAGGTGTGAATAGGTGGGAGGGTTGAGTTCATTTTTATAGTGGAGGAGGAGTGGCATTATTGAAATTTTTTTAAAAGGGATTTCCATACTCCTTTCCCATGTATAGTGGTGAAATAATTATAAACAAATTTATAAAATGGAGTATAGGGTCGAAAAATATCTATAAAATGCATTTTTTACAAGTTTAAAGGTCATTTACCCCTTAGTATTAAGGATTAGTCTCTTATTGAGAATAATTTTATAGTAATCACTCTAATTAACTTAAATTAAATTTGATAATATTTTTGGTAAAAAATAATTTGAAATCATTATATATTATATGATTTTAGTATTTCATATAGGGAACCCATTCTTCCAAATTTAAATCATATAATCTGTAGTTATTAATTTGAATTTAATCCTCATGATTGTATGACAACGCAAGATTTTTAATGTAAGATTGTACTAAAGGTTATTTTGTTTTTATCTTCAGTTTCTATGTTAAATCGATTATAGTAATCTGAAAAATTGTTTAATTATTGAATAATATACCTAATTAAAATTTAAAATCATTAAAATAAATAATTTTACCCTATAAATAATTAGTTGATACTGAATTTATGAATTAAAATTCAGTGTTCATCAACATTCCTAAAAAACACAACTTTTAAAAAACCAAAAATCTCCCCTAATAAAATATGATATTATAAATTAAAAAATGATGCTTGTTTTTTGAAAAAAATTAAATAGTGGAAAAAAAGATTTAAAATCGTTTTTTATTAAACGGTATTAAAATTACTTTAAAAAAATTAATTTTCCCATAAAATTTAATTGATTCTTATATTATGCCTCTAATGACTATTGAATAAGTGTAACAGTATTTTTTTGAATATATAATATATTAATAACATTAATGAAAAGTTATTTTTAAATTTATTTAGAGAATTATTTTTACGTAGATAATTTGTCTTCTTATAAAAGGAATTCCTTTATTTATTTATAGTTCTTAAATTAATTTATTGTGAAAATTTTAAATTTTATTCACATGTTTAAATAATATATTATTAATAACATCAAATTTCATGTCTTGGGGAAAAATTAATAATATTTTAACGATAATATTAATAATATGTTTTAATAGGGAAAAACTATGTCGGGTGTGTAACACATGCTGTCGAATGAAATCGATATTGCATATAAGTCAAGCCAACCATTTTGTTTCTTATACAAAATTTTCTTCTATGTGTTTCATATTGAAAAGATTAACATTGTGTGGCTCGAAAATCAAATCAGATATAGTTATTTAATGTAACACAAGATATACATTGAGTATCATGAAATATAAAATAAAAAAAATATTATATTAATTCGAAAAAATAATTCATAAAATATTTTGTTCTTACATTATATACCCCTTAAAATGAATTTCTCCCTCAAAATTCATCTAGGTTATTAATTGTCAAATAATTAAAATCTACATTCATATAATCTCACATCATAAATATGAATACTAAATCATTGATTTGAAATGAAAATTTGGAGGCATAATGGCTACCTAGAGAGACATATTAATTGTTTTACACATAGCAGAGCATTGGAGGAAATTGAAAATATGGACTTAAAGGAAAATATTAAATATTAATATGAAGGGAATGAGGTCATCAACCAAAAACAAGTGATTGGTTATTGGAAATTTGAGTTACTCAAATTCAAAAGTCATTGATGGGTTTAAAAGAAAATTTTTCAATTAAAATAATCCTATTAAGAGAAAATATTATTTCTTGATAATATTACCAATGATGAAGAATTTTTAGGAAAAGATATAATTGCATGATTTCAGAACTACATAATGCTCCGTTGATCCTTGATCAATTTTTAATTCATATCTTATTTTAATAAATGATAGTGAATTTTTCATTTTTGATGCATTTTCAAATAATTATATCCTTAAATATTATGATAATTCATTCCATCTAATACAACAAAAGGATATACCATGTTCTCTAATATGCATAAATCCACATATTGAAGGGTAATACATCCATTATCAAAACCTTATCTGATGTTTAAAATAATCCATTCTATAAATGGTTAACCTTATAACCATTATATATGAGAAAATATAATACATTATAAATATTATAACTATGTTATCATAACATTAAACCCGCATATATCATAATATATCTTTTTTTGTCACATTACAAACATGTGAATACCCTTATCATGTATTCTCATGAAATATGGTAATGACCTAAATTACTATAAATCATATTTGAAAACATGTATGATTCCTTATTATAATAATTAATGTGTATATTTCTTAAATCAAAGTAATTTTAATCTTCAACCATTATAAAATAGACTAATTTATCAACAAATCCATTATTATTTTTTATGTAATTAGTATCATCCAATTCACTTATTCATTTCTAACACATGTTTATTGAAACATAATTATCTAAATGTGATGAATAAATTGACTTCAAGTTTTCCTTAATCCTAATATAACCTTTCTAAGAATCAATTTTCAACCTCACTTGCACCATTTATGATATCCTTTAAAATTCTTAATGAAAAATATATTCTAAAAATACATATATATTTCAGAAATCTCAAAAAATAATCATTGAATTATGAAACATAAATACATAATTCATCCAACATTCATCCCAATACATTTACTAAGAAACTTCATTTTATTACATGTAAACCCTGTCATAAAATATTTAATATAAATAATGTCTATAAATTTATAAAAATCAATATAATAATTCTTTTAAACAAAACTATGGCAACAACACACATCTTTCATATGGTGTTTCAGGTCTCTACCTCATTTGAAGAAAATTCATTACATGTTCCATCTTTCTGATTTTCTTCATGATCCTCCCATGTATGAAATTCATTTTAATAATTTTTATACATTCCACATTTAAACCCTCAGTCTATTGATAATTAATTAGGGGGTAAAATATTTCCATCCATTGTGTCAACTAAACATTTCATTTGACCATTAGTGTTATGTGATTTGTGTCATTCTTTCCCAACCTAAAAACAAAACCTCATGTTTCTTAAGACTTTAACATGGTTATTCTTCCTAAATTATTGAAATAAATGAAACATAATATTCATTACACCACGTTCAAAATTTCCTAAACTCTATGAATAAAATTTCATTCCCTTTATTCTTGATTCTGATATTTGGTTAACGTACATGTTTTAAATCATGTCCCTTGAAAACTGATTCAAAATGATTTAAAATATACCACTCTAGTTATCATATAATTTTAATTTTTGTTATATAGTATTCAATAAAATTCATCTATAAAAGGATTCCTTGTGGTTCCCCATATTAATATTAACCAAGAAGCATATAGTAAAAAATATTTTTCGAGGTGAGGAACCACATAATCATGAAAAATCTAGTATATGAAGTATAAATTATGAAAGCTTCTGTAATATATGACTCCTTATGTTTCTCCAATTATATTCAAAGAAAATATTTTTTCCTATCAAAAAAAAGTTATGGAAGCGTTTTTGGATACGAAAAGAAATGCCCCCATGACTGTTAAACTTGGTTTATAGTAATTCCTATTGTCATGTCCCTGGTTACAGTTGAGTTTATCCTGAAACACTTTCTCAGAGTTGTTAGTCCTAGGTAAATTTATTATAAAACCACGCCCACTTGTGGTATCTACACAATGATGTATTTCTAAGAAAACAATAACGCTATCCTTTAACATATTTATAGTATATTTTCATATAATTTTATATAACCTCAGACATATTTATATACTTGTCCATTGATTTCACACTAATGATTAATCGTCCCAATTTCCAAAGGATGAATGAATCCTTACTATGATACCAACTATAAAAACACAATCTTAATATAAAAAGACATTATATAATTACTATGTAATACATAAAACATTACAAAAATAGGCACCCAAAATCCATATAAGTTTAGTGCTTTTGGTGACATGGAAACCTAAATACTTGTCCATGAGTGAGCTATAGTCTCTCCCACTAGATACTCCATGATTAGAAAAAATCTTAGATATATATTACACAAAATATATCTTCATTAATTTAGGAAGGAAATATGAAAAGGAGGGATCATAGATGCTTAGTTATGGTAAATAAAGGAGATATTTAAGCATTAAAATTACTATAAATGTATGAAAACATGATCCTAACATTAGAATATCATACCATATATATCATAAACATGAATCATGAAATAATTATTTGTATCTGATAAGACATTAATAATAATTAAATCAATATCATAAACCACCAAATCAAAAAATATGAGTAAGACATATAATTGTGGTATATATATAAACATGTCATATAATTTCCTATAAATAAAGACACATTTCTACTACATATAAAGGCCTTTCATGGAAAATAAACGTACTAATAGGGACACACCACAATCCCCAGTCATATAAATTTTTTTTAGGGTTGGTTTTACCTATATACCTATAGTGGATCCAGATCCCCATATTCTCGGATTGGCCAGGTTTCCACATCTTCCCATTACAGATCAAGTTTCCTTATCTTCCCAAAGTGGATCGGTTTACCCTATCATCTAGAGTAGATCATACCAATCTACCTGATTCCAATTATTATGTCATGAGAAATAAATATTTACAAAATAAATTATATGATTAGATAAATCTCAAAAATCTCTTAATGGAATCATAAATAATTATACTACAGGATCAGAAACATGTAATCATATCAGAACATGTTGATTAGAGAAAGGTTCTGTTATCATTTCATGAAATAATAACCCACGAAAAGAATCATGTTTCATAAGAATATAACCTATAAATGTGAAATGGGTTTCGTAAACATATAACCCATGAAAAATAAATATTTTTCAAAAACATATAAAATTTGAAAGAGAAACTGATTTCATAAACATTATTATATGAATAAATAATTCATTCAAAGAAAGAATGTGAATGGGAAAATTTGATCAAATCTATATAAATTCATGACTACCAACATGATATTTCATCTTAGGTGGGAACTAATTTAGAAAAACATTATAATAATATCATGAGTAAATTATAATTTAGTCTATAAGAAACAATATTTAAAACATTAAACGTTTGGAAAATAATTTTCTTGAAAATAATAATTTGAAATTATAAATAAATCATTCATTTTTTTTAAAAAAGAATTTTTGGAAATCATATATTGATATATAAAATTCATTTTGATACCCATTTTCCTTAGAATCTTATAATAAAAATTTTAAAAAAATAATTGAACAATTTTCATATACATATTATAATTTATTTTTAATATTGTTTGTAAAACCATTTCCCATGAAAACATAAAAACTAATATTGAATGATTTTTTAAAACAATATCATTAAAACAAAACCCTAAATGAAATTTTAAAAAAAATTAGAAAACATTAGAAAACATATAAATAAATATTTGAAACCCATTAAATATTTTTCATATATGCTGACAAAAAATATTTCCTATATTTATCTTTTTAAAAATTATTTCTTGAGATTTTTTTAAATACCGATTTTTGAAATATATTTCCAACTGAAAAGAGAAATAATATTGAATTTTACAAAATATGGGTTCATAATTATCATAAGTATGAATGTGTTAAAAAGGGTAATAAATAATGAAGAAACAATGAGAAACCAATTGATATGAAAACTCATTAATTTTATTCTGATATTAATCCTAATATTTCATCAATGAAATCCTAGTCATAAAGAATCCTGATAAACGATGAGATTGTAGAAATAAACTCATACCACATGGTAACATTGACTAAAACACACCATGTAATAATATAACATTACACGATGATTAAAGTATTATATAGTTGAAATATTAATTATATATCACTTCAAATGATATTATTTACACCACTTGAGATAATATTGATACAGAACAAAATTTGTATCTCAATGAATGAAAATTAAGAAAACATTACATTGCCGTTTTGGAAAATATTAAAAAATAAACCACATGAAATAGCAATCATCAATAGGATAATTAGATAACCATAAATATAATTATATTATTAATATAATGTATTCATTGGCATTAAACACACTATATATAAGAAATAAATGTTCTACGATAAAACCCTTACCTTATGTCTTGACTATATTAGTACTCAATATAAAATATTGTCTAAAAATTAAATGTTTATTAAAATTCTACCACAGATCCATATTTTTAAATATACTAACACATATGATTTCATAATGACTTCATATTACTAATTTATTAACAAACCACTATTAATTATCTGTTTTGGTTTATAATCGACATGTTTTTTCTTGCTTATTGATTTGTTAAATTTTTTGTCCTCATACTCATATCATGATCTCAAGAATTTAAGATATAATATTAATACCATATATTTTTAGTATATAATTATTGTTTTAATATATAAAAAATATAATTATTAAACTAAATTCCCCTTCCTGAAGAATATAGGCCTTATGTACACATGAATGATGTTTACAATTTACAATATTATTTAATAAAATAAAGAAAATGACATATATATATATATATAATATAATTATATAGTAATTAAGAATAATGTATAATATACACTTATCAAACCCATACATAATACATTTTATGTAAATTTGGGGCGAATCACATCACTTTGAGGAGGAGGTAGTCAACACATCCACAAACGAAGTTATCATAATTTTCAGAATGTTGATTTCATAAAGGATTGTATATATAATAATTGAAGAATTATAATGAAAAAACAAATATCATATAAATAATTTAAAAAATAATGTATCCATCAAAATCCCAACCATGATAGTTTGTAATGGAAAAAACAAACAAGATCATTTTGTGTGCTTATTGATCACCGTACACTGAAATGGTCCGTTCATTACTAATTTTATGTATGTGTCTGTAAGTGAAATTTGATAAAATAGAATAAAAATGACTAGAAATATTTATTATAATTAGGTTTTTACATAATAAATTAATAAGATGTTTTTTAATGTGGAAAATGATCATAAAACAATGGAACTTATAGATATTTGTTACCTCTTCTTTGGGTAATTCCTTTTGGATTCCACCAAAGAGATTCCATGGATAGATCTATTCCCAAATTTAGTATAATAAGATGAAGTTAGGGATTTTTGGATATTATCATATCATATTTCTTTCTATAAATGTTTTTTGATATATGAAAACATTTTGGATGGGTTAGTGACTTTTTATAGTGGATGAGGAGTGGTAATATTGTAAATATTTTAAAAGGGAATTCCACCAACAATGTTTCCATGCCCATTGGAGTCAATAATCGACTGAACTCTATAAATGGAAGAATATACTCAATATATTTCCATATAATGTATTTTAGAAAGGAAAATATGTTATTTTGGACAGTATGATTGTTGTTTATTTCCTTATTATGCTTAATTTTACCTTAATCATTGCAATTAATTTTAATTGAATTCCATAATATTATTGGTCAGAAAAATATATTAATTATTCGACATAAATAAATATGACTAAACATATGGAATACATTTTTAAAAATTACTATCACATAAATAGATGAAATTTATTTAAATTTAATCATATAGATGATATGACAATATGGGTTTTTAAAGAAAAAACTTTCAAACATATACTATATTTTTATAACAAATTACATTGTTAAATGTATTATAATGACCTAAATTGGATTAATTTGTGCATAATATATGTAATTTAACAAAAAAACCAAAAAAATAGTTTATCCTTATCAATAAATTATATGAAAAATCAGTTTTGAATTAAAATTCAGTGTTCTTCACTATTCATCGAAAATGGAAAATTCTAAAAAAACAAAAATATCACCCATTGTAAGTTTTGATGTTATCCTTTCAAAATGAAACTTATATTTTTAGAAAAAAACTATTAATGTGTTGAAATCATATTTAAAATGGGTTCTCCTAAAAAATTTTATAGAATTACCTTTTTCAAAATTTTTTCTTTTTATTTATAAAATTGAATTTATTTATATCATTTTTGTATAAAGTATATTGGATGAATGTAAAAAAATAGTTTAAGATTTTATATGGTAAAAAGATTCAGCAATATTGGTTTATTTAATTTATTGAATTAAAATCATGTTTTACAAAAATGTATATTTCAAAGAAAATGAGTTTCATTATTTTCAAATAGTTCGCACTCCCACTTATAGATAAAATGGACCATTTTATTCACATGTTAATATAATGTTTTATCATAACATATATCCAAAATGTCTAACTGATAAAAAATAATCTTTTAAAAATATTATTATCAATATGTTGTAGTTTAGAAACACTAGGTCTTTCGTGTAATGAAGGATATAGAAATAAATAAACAATTTAGGTGACACAAGACAAACATTGTGTTCAGTTTACTTAAAGACAATATATTTGTTTCTTATTTTTGAAGAATAACATGTTGATGTGTTAAATGGAAGCTAAATATAGTTCTTATTTTAACACAATTAACAATTAGAGTTTCATTAAATGAAATATATGAAATGATTACATTTTTTAAAATAAAATTCAAAAAATCATGGGGAGTTACCTGAATGAATCATGAATAACGAGGAATAATACCAATACCTCATAATTGGGTTTTAACTATACCTAAAGATGAAAATTCCCTAGATGAGTATCAAAGGGGATTCAGAACTAGTGATAGTGAATATAAATGGATAATATTCTTTCAAAAAAGGATTAACTATCCCCTCTCACTATCTTTATTAGGGTCTAATGGTAGAGTTGCATTTGGTTCCCATGTTTCTTCCTGTTCCCCAGACACTTAATTATTGTAATGAAGCGTTGGATAATTCATCAATAGTCTTAGCCATGTCTAATAGGGAGGAAGCAATATTATTTATCACCCACCAAAGAATGGTCCCACTGGTCATCTTTTGAGATATAGAAGGTATAAACCATTAATGTAATGCCATAGAATATAATAAAATGAAATACACACTTAGATGGATGATTCCCATAATTATTTATCTCCCAAAAGGACTTTCCAAATAGATTGAGCCATAAGGGAAAATAACTGGCCCTATGAAATTAACATTTCCCTATATAGTGGACTGATTTAATAAAGGTCACTCTATATGTGTGTCCACGAAATGTTCTTCCTCATAAGAATATTATAATGGTATATTCTCTCCATTATTGGAGAATTCCATCGAGTATCTTATTTTGCTCAACATTTTAGGACCTGCCTCTCCCACCAAATTAGGAGGATGGGTTATTACTAGAATACTATGATACATGAAAGCATAAAATTTACCATAAAATGGAAATAATGATTTATTATTGTAAATTCAATCCATTAACCCTCATAACATATTCATATAAGTGATAACTATACCATTTTAATGTTGGGGAATGGATGTTGTGGGCAAATATTCCCCATCCATAGCCATGAAGTTCAAGTATATCATTACTACTATCGACTAATTTTCTTAAATAGATGAGTAAATATCCTCTATGACGTTGAGACCAAAAAAACATCATTAACATATTAATGTCCAATATTATCACTAGGTTAAGATTCCCTCACACTATATTTATTGAAAACAACTCCGACATCGCTTCAAAAGAGTTGGAGAAACTGTACAAGGATTACATTATTGTGTTCCATAAGTCATCCTGATATATTATGGTGGAAAATAGTATGATAGAGGGCATAAAATATTTTACATAAAATATAATTTAGAATATGGTGTACAATGACAACAAGTACTGGATATACAAGATTCTCCTTGATTGTTGTCCAACCATACAACCACAGAAACTATTACAAAAAAATACCATGTTCTTTTTTTTATAACAAAAAGTCACTTTTACTTGTAGAATTCCATTGTTCCTCGACCTAAATATTAATTTTCAAAAAACTCTTCAATGACAAGGATACAAAAAATTGGTAGGATGAGTTGCATTAGATCAATGAGAACATTTTTATTATATTCCAAAACCTTGATGTTCGTCATAATCGCATCACAGTAGGCCATTAACAATAATGTTCTACTTCATATGTTCCTCCAAATAGAATTTTGGTCAGATTTCATGACCCCAATGATACAAAGAAATAAGACTTAAAAGATATAACCCACATTAAAAGGACCTTTTATCATTTATAAGGTCTATCAAAATAGATCTTAATCATTGGCCATAATGGATGTAGATCTTGCCATACCCCCCACCAATGCTAGGTTTCTCCTGAAATAAATTACATAACTTTCATCCAGATTAACACATTCATTCAACAAGACATTACACTATAAATAGACATCATAACCACATGAATTTAAATATTATTGAGATGACCTGACCACATGATGTTAAACTATTTGTTGATGTCCTAACCATATGACGTTAAACTATATGGAGACATCGTAACAAGAAGATGTTAAACTATATTGGCTTGTAATGAATATAGGTTGTTAAACTATACATATAAATCCTTACCACATGATGTTAAACACTATAGAGTTGTCCAAGATCTGTGATGCTAAATGGGAAAATGTTTTCCGATCTGTGTAACATTAAAATTGAAAATATCATTTCTGTTTAGTAATGATAATCTACACATTTTTTACTAAGTCAAATGATGTAATTATTTATGGAATTATTCTTGTATGATAGATGTAAAAATACATGACATGTCTCATCATGTACTCAATCTTTTAAACAACATAGTGTCTTACGTTTAGATCACCTGACATTAAACAATAAAGAAGAAATCCTAGAAGAAAGTCATTAAACTAAACAATGTCACTTTTCATGGTTACATGATTCTAAACATCATATGATAATAATGATCACAGGATGTTAAACTAAATATGAATAATCATCTCAGTAATTAATCACAACACATGATCCAAATATGTTTGAAGGAATTATGAGATTCTCCCATCCCCTTGTGAGAGTTAACTCCACATTGGTAAAATATTCATCCTAGAACAATGTGTGGCTTGATTTATTCCATAATAATATATTTAGTGATTAATGAACCGATAGTCTTAGGCACTATAGAAATATTTGTTTTATTTCACTTGGGGTGATCCTCATCCTTATAGATTGATATTAAACCACACAGCAGATGTTTTAACCTTATAACATTGAAATTTATGATATTTTTCTTTACCATAAGATTTAAAACTAATCATACACATAGTGTTATGTCCCTTTTCATGTCTGGTTACTAGCTTTCATACCGCATGATGTTAAACGTCAAATTATTGATGTTCTTTCCTTGTGAAATTACAATATATGGGGTTTTAGATCTCTATATGACTTTATTCTCATTTTCAATGAGATATGTTGTGAATCATTGATCCAATATCTATTTATATTCACCACATGATAAAATACTCCCTCATGTAATCCTTAATCACCTGAACTTTGTGAGAGAACGCCTCTCAACTCCTTGTTTCTCACATAGTGTGAAACTCACATGTACATGTGAATTTCAAAAGGGTATCCCCTGTATATACAAGGAATAACCAATAAGGATTGGTTAATTTTGGTAATGGAATCAATACCATAAAATTCATACCATGATTCATCATCACAGTAATACAAGCCACATGATTGATTCCTTTTTCATGACATAAAACACACATCCCTAGAACCACACTCAAGATGACCATTATTGTCATTTGCTTTTTCTAACTATACCCCTATATTTATGAACTATGTGTGACATAATTCTGGAAATCACATGATACAAAGTGATTCCCATATCTTCAATACGGTATGTTTTCTCAAAAAATCTAAAAATACTGCCTCTATACTTATAGGATAGAGATGCACAGAATGTTCCATCCATAAAATATGTGTGTATATTTAATAATATTACCATATGACTTGTAGTGACACCTAGATTTCTATGATTTATTCAACCCACTATATAATGCTTCACATAAGGAATCCATAAACATTCTAGTATGATGTTTCACAATATGGTTCATAAAGAACCATGCATTTCATGATTCATATCATCACATGATAGGTAGTGATGCCTGATTCACAAATCAAATGGCCCATCTTCAATAATCAATAGAAACAATTCCCAACTCATTATGATGGAAAATCCCATGTTGAGTTTTTACCATTCAATAACTATATGTGTCTTAATTTATTCCAATACAAAATATATTGTGACATATAAATCTCAAATCATGGTTATTGTTAACATAAAAAATAATGGAAAATTGAAATCCATAATATGTAGAGGATGAGTAAAAAAATATTGGTTTTCTTTCATATGAGATAAATATGAACACAAATTTCTTATGAATGAAATATATAATGAACAAAATTTTACATCGGTTAAAATATTCATACTTCATGATGTCACACTTCATGGAAAATTTTCTACTAACACTATGTAAAAATACATGAAAACTCATACACTCCCACTACATTCCATTAAACTATGAATACCATCACCCATATTCATCCCATATTAAGGACCTTGAGTAACTTAACCTAGTTCTACAAAAATTGGGGAGATTCTACAATTATTTAAGAACCTATTTCTATAGATCTCAATCCATTTATTGAGTGCACTGGGTCTCCTAAAACCTTCCATTTCCAATTATAATGGTACATGACTTCAGTGTCACTTTTTTATGACTGTAAATGTTTTATTTTTGATCTTTCATATGATCAACTGCCCTTAAACCAATTGTTCCACACTACAAAAAGGGATTTACGATCCATGTTAGACATGAAATCATTGTGGTAGATCTTAACACCATAGTGAGTTATGAACCACTTCCATTATGATTTTAATCTATCACAAAGCTTGACCCATAATCCTCAATTTATGATTTAAAACATTTTCTCCTCCCACTCAAAAGGATGTTTGAGTTCTCTTGACATTGATTATCCTAATCATGGTCTTCTGTAACATCACCCATATTAGGTCTATGTGTGTGATGACAATAAACTTCTTCAATTTTTTAACTCTTATACACATATAAATAGTTTCTAGTGATTTATTATTATGATAATACATTAACAAACATGAGAACTAGTCATAAATCATGTCACTTTGAAAACCCAAAAATTGAGGCTACATAAAATTTCATGTCATAGATTCACAAACTCTTCAAATATGGAATTTAGGAACAAACTACAGAATCAATAAATAGGGAATAAATTTCATTATTCCAACTCATTAGATGTAGGAAAATCATAACAATTCTTGTTTAACCCCTAGTTCAGAAAAAATAATACTAAACATTTGTATAATATTGTTACTATGATAATATGTTCACAATGAGAATAAATAAATATTAGTGTTCCAAACCATTCATGGGTATTATAATTTCCACAAATCACACAACATTTTATGAGCGCCAAAGATAAAAAAATCTCCCATTTCCCTCAAAAAAATACTTTTCGCATCGAGGTACCAATTTTTGAATATTCATATATGCCAATGACATTCACATATGATCCATTGGTCTTTACAAAAATATGTCACTCTGAATATAGGGATTTCTGATCATTGTGGTCTTTGACATCTCTATGGTGGAACTCATCACAATAGTGTGTTGTGGGTCATTCCTGATATTATTTTTTGAGTCCATCATTATGAACTAAGAGGTTTGGGTTATGATTTACTATTATAATACCAAAATATTCATTTGGATTCGACATTTTGGATGTTATAGCACATTATGTTATACCCTTTATCAAGGCTATATTGTTAAACTTTATTTTTGACCCTCTGATTTCCCACATATCAGTATTCAAATCCACATTGCATATGGATTGAGATTTAAAATATAAAACACAATAGCCCTATGGTGGTAGAACCCTTTCACGGTTTCTTTCTTCCCATTCCCATCCTAATCATCTAGATATTTGAGTCTTGAAAAATATTTTGTGGAAATAAAAATTGATTTGAAAAAATCTTTTCTTTACATTGATGCAAATTTATAAGGTCATTATACTATAAACTATAGGAATGTCATCTATTTAAGATAAGGGATTCAATTTTTTATGCCCATAGAACACTACATAGAACCTAGAATATCATACTGTTACGGTTCATCCTCGGCATGTCATTTCATTCTATTTTCATGGACTCAAAATTTTTCATTTTGATTTAAATTACCCATATTCCAACTATCTAGGTAGACTGATCAACACTATTATTTCACCCACAACAGATACTACCCAGATAAAACCTCTATGACTCATAAAATATAGTTGAGAAATCATCTTGGTTCAATGATATCGATGAATAAGGGATTTGCCATACTAACTAGATGAATCCAATCCTAAAAGGAATGGATATCTAATCCTTGTGAGCCTCAACAACACCACAACATAACTGAAAATATATGGTTGTTTTGGATCACTCATGATATATTTAAACCATATTATATGACCATTTATCAATTCTAATATAAATGTCTTTAAAATAAAAAATACATAATGTCTATGCGAAATGATCCTATGACATAAAACTCCCAGAACTACATTGAAAAATCATCCAAGCTAACATAAAATGAACTACAATGATAACATGTATGAGATAAAAGAATCAATATTATATTTATATATGGTACGATCTAAAATGATATTAAACAAAATGACATAAAGTATAAGCTGAAAGACCACAAACATCAATGGAAGAAGGTTGTTTTTAAAAGTGCATAAACTATAGTGATAGAAGGTCGAGTTAAAAGATCCCAGATTCCACTGATTGAATTTATTAAATAAAATGTCCTAACTATCATCGATATATGTTATGAACTAATAGAATCTAATCTAATGTGATAAATTTTTGGAGATAAAATTCTATTAAATATAGTGATAGAATGTTTTAGCTCAATGTTCTTAATAATCAATGATTGGAGGTTCATGCTAAAAGAATAAAAACTATAACATAGTAGTAATTTATTCTATACTAATGGAAAAGGTTGTAATTGTAGAGACCCGAAGCCTGACGTACATGGACTTTACATTACTTTTGCGGAATACTTAGTACATTACAAAAACACACACACAAGGACCGTAATAGTTTAGTGTCTTTGGAAACTCGGACTATAATCTTCTAATCGTGGTGAAAGATCTTCAACATCTCCCATAAAGATCTTCCTTTTTTTTACCTAAAACCTTTCTTTATATCCTGGGGAAAAGAAAACATAAAAGGGTGAGCTCAAATGCTCAGTAAGGGTAAACAAAAGAAATATCAATCACATCATATTCATAAGAACATAACATTTTGGAAATCATAACCTGCAAAAGAGAGCATAATTTCATAACATGGGATAAATCATGGCAGTGAAATGTAATCACAATAATCATAACATAAAACATGGAACTTTGTGGCATACACACATAATCATAGAGAATCATTTCTTGTTAGTCAAGACTCATTGCCAAGACTATCTTAGTGGACAAAGTCCCTTTCTGAATCGAGTAAACCTCGTTTCAGTCCTGTTTCACTGAACCGGTATAACCTACCATTCCAGCCATGTCTATCTTATGAGATATAAAATCTTTACCCAATGCATTGGAGGGAGATATAGGTCCCACCCATCTTATAATGAATCCTTTCTTATGTGTGCCACATAATCATACATCATCGCATAACACATGTAACAAAAATGAGATTCTTGAAACATCATGACATCATAAATCAATTCATATAAGATAAAGGAATTCATAAACATAATTCCATCACAACATAGTAAAATCAATGTAAAAATATGGATAGAAACATAACCCTTTATTATCTTAGATGGAAAATAATTTTGATAAAACACTTGAATTGAATTCTTGAGGAAAATATCCTTTCTTCTTAAAAAACATTTTTCCTTTCATAACATGTCATACAACTTTAAAATAAAAGAAGTTGATTAAAAATAAACTTGAAAACTTGTAAATGAAGCTTCTTTGAAGTAATGTTTTAAAAATCCATTCATGCTGTATAAGTTAAAAAAAACATTCTTCGTACTTTTGTCGGAAAAGTCAAAAAGTACCTCGTACGGAAAAACGACAAAAGATTCCTTTCATATTCTTTACTAAAAACTCACCTAAGGGTAAAATTGGATTTAAACTATTTCAAGTGGATGGAAACAATATTACATATTGAGGGAACATGGATGTGGATGACAAAATACACCCCAGTAAATACTTACGAATAAACAATCTCGGATAAAAATGAGATTGTGATATTTCCCTTACCTTAGGTCCGACTTGCTTTGTAAGTGTCCGAACCTCCTGTATAATGATTTAAATCATGTTATTGACTTATTACAGAATCATATTCATTGTTATGATATCATATATGGTTCACTTATGACATTATATTACCCGTTCTTTTGTAAACTCCATGTTAAAGAAGCGTTTTGGGTAAAATCGTTTCATTTATCGTAGGTGTTTGGACTTGTTGTTCTTGACATCATTATTACTTATATCATGATTTACTTACTTCCAGAATATAAAATATGATTTATATATCATATATATTCAGTATATATATATATAATAGGTAGATAAATAAAATGAAAAACACCGTTCATGGAGACGGTAGTCCGTACGTACGCATGAACGCTGTTTTCCTTTCCTTATTGTCTTGAAATGGAAGTAAGTAGATTACATACATATGTATATATATACATAAATCCAGTAGCTTTATAATGTCATATATTTCATTATTATTTCTTATATATACATTATAATCATTCTTAAATGGTTAACATGGAGAATGAATCTCATCGCGTCGTGGAGACGGTAGTCCGTACGTACGCACGAACGATGATATCATTTCTATAAATATTGAATTGAATTGGAGTGAATTATACAATATATCAGAATCAATATGATGTTGTAATAACTATGTATAGTTATTTTTTTACACCATTATACCCATCCATGTAAGGTGGTGGTGGAAAATAGATTACACCACGGCGTGGAGACGGTATTCCGTACGTACGCACGCGCGGTGATTTCTTTTTCTGTAGGATGGATAGATGGTGAAATAGGGTTGTTTCATACTTATAATAACATATCAGTATATGAGTGATACTGATGTTATTACTTCATAATGAAACAACCTAAGAAGAAGAAGTGGAAGAAGAAATAAAGATGAAAGAATTGGTAACGGTAATTACCTCTTCTTTGAAGCGCCTTTTGGAGACCTCCTCTTAGGGAACTAAAATTGGTCTTTGAGTAAGACAAGAACCTCTAGGATGTTTCTAGGGAAGTGTAGAAGAGATTTTGGCAGGGGTTGGCCGAGCTTGAGTGCTCAAATTGGTGTGAGGAGGAGGGGGGGGGAGGTGTCCTTTTATAGGGGAGGAGAGGGGCACCTTAGGAATTCTTAAAAATATTAATTTATAATAAATCTAAACCCACTTAAAAACCTCCAAAAATGACTCATATTCGAAGAATAGATGAGATAGGGTTGTAATCTCATCAACCAATAAAATTTAGACATGTTTGGATATTATTTTAAACCTTATCAATTAGATTTAACTCTAAGTTAAATAATTTAACTTTTACCGTGTCTTTTGTTTTCTTTCACTATATGGTTAATACACTTACTATAACATGCCAAACGAACCCCAAATTGTTTATTATTAATATATATATCCGTATCTAAGTCATTTGGCCGAACCTTAGATTTTTAGGAATAAAATAACAATTAGTAATATAATATTTGATTTAAAAACTATTTTGTGTCAATTTTGACACTATTTGATATATGATTTTTGTGAAAGTCATAACAGAATTAAATGTTCGAACCAAGTTGATTAAATCAACATTAATATATCATAGTAACCTAGAAAATTAGTGGAATTCATAAAAAGTCTCAAATTACATTTATTTTGGTGTTTATAACATCAATTATGTCAATATTTCATTAACAAGATAATTACTGCATCATCTTTGTGTCATAAATAAATTAATTTATTTGATGTATAAAAATTACAAATAAAATACCATAATGTAGAAAATCTTTTTAGCTTTCTAATGAATATTTACAATCTAATTTATCGTATGTATAACCCCATATTAAAAATGATTTACTTATTAAACTTTGATTTTAACTATTTTAACCCTTCTTTAAATAAATTAATAATAAATGTCCTAATCTAATCCAAGTGGGCCTAAATGGTCATATTTTATTCCTAAGTTTGTTTTTGGTCGAATTACACTTGTCCAATAGAATTAGGACATGTGTTAGGGTAATATTAATATCATATTTACCCTTAGTTACCCTATTTACTATTAACCTCGGTAAAAAAGTAAAAAGTTACTATTCACCAAAAAATTATTTTCATCTCATTGAACCACATTTTAGTCCTTGATATTAACCGTGTCTCTCGGATTTTCGAAATTCCATTCACAGAAGCGGTAAAATTAAGTTTTATGCAAAATTCAGTTTTTAACCTACCACTTAGTAGTTTCACTATTCATCAAAAATTGATGTTTTTCAGAACAATGCCAAAATTTCATCCCAAGCTATATTTCATATTCCGAATTCAAAAATGAAGTCTATTTTACCAAATTCATAACATAAAAGTTGCATTAATTAATTTTATAATTAAATCCCGCTGTTAAAACAAATAGCGTGTTTTTAAGAAACAATATCTATCAAAAGATTGACACTTGTTTATGTCTAGTTTAAATGTGAAACTACATCCAATGAACAACATTGTATTAAATTGTAAAAATATATTCTAAATATACTTTAAAAACACTCAAATTAATGATTTATCACTATTAATTATTTCGATTAAAAAAGTTGTTTTTAATTATAATTTAGTAATTTTCACTATTAATCAGAATATGAAAGTTATCCGAAAAGTACCAAAATTTCACCTTAGGCTAAATTCGATACTCCGAATCCAAAAATAAAGTTCATTTTGAAAAATAAGATTTACTGGATTTCAAAAAGTGGTTATTACTATTCATAACGGCTAGTTTTAATAATATTTTTATAGCATATCGTTGTTTAGTGAAACTCGGTATTGCGTACTACACACGCTATCGAGGAAGGTCGTGATTGCGTGTAATGCAAGTCAAGTCAAGGATGTGTGTTGTGCAAGCTCCTTTTGGTGTAGCGTACAACACAAGACATTAATAAAATTAAAAGAATATTTTTTTATAAAATCTTGGGCTGTTACATTCTACCCCCCTTAAAATGAATTTCGCCCTCGAAATTCGTCGGGGTTATAAATGGTTTACTATTTGAAAGTTTCTTTAATAGAAACCCACATCGTAAAAGGGAATACCAAAACTTGGCTTTAAAAACTAAAGTATGAAATGTAACGATTACCCAAATAAACTAATCACTGGGTTTCCACATAGGTGAAAATATGGATATAGAAGAGAAATCTAACCATCATGTTCTGATGGAGAGTGGTAGAGAACATGGCTATGGAAAAGCCAGTAATCACAAATCCATAGATTTGTGATGATATAAGGTACCATCTGATTCATCAGGTATAAGATCACTAGGACAACATTTTTGGTTTTCAAGATCATTTCCCTAAAGTTGAAAATTTGAATTAGAATAAATACTTACTTTATTTTGATACAATATCACTGTTGTTCGTGCCTTGAACAATTTCCACTTCATCTCTTAAATAAATGAAGTTGAATTTGTTATTCGTGAAGTGTTAGCAGATCATGTGATAGAATGACGGGTCATTCCATCTGTCTCAAACAAAAGGCAAGCAAAAGTTATTAAATATACATAAGTCATTATATAGTGAGATTAATCATATATAGTTCCTAAAATGGACTTATACTTCATATATCATACTGCTTAATATAATAAAACTAGTTTCTACTAAACAGGGACTTCCTGTAGGTCAGTGGTAGGCGATAAAGGCCAGTCGCACTTCGGTTGTGGGTTCAATTCCTACAGCCTTGTCCGAAGCGATGGGCTGTCGCCCGTCCTGCAGGTTGTCCCTTTTTCTAAAACTACGTTACTATAACATCCCATCAATAATATCGAAAATCTTCTATCCTTAAACAATACTAACTTATGTCCAACATAATCAGGTCTAATCTTTAGGCTTATACATAATACTGCAGTCCACTCTCATAATATAGTGACAACGATTACCAGAGATTTAATACTGTCGTTGATCCCCACATATCATAAGATATGTCTTGTTGGTTACATTCCAAACATTCAAAGTCCTTAATCGTGTATTCTCTTGAATACCTTAGTGAAAACATGAATGTAGTTAAAAGTTAATACTTTCCATATACCAAAATCCTCAAAATTCTATATACTCAAACCATGATATCACTTAGTCCTTATATCAATCATGAGCTCATGAATACTATCAAACATTTAATTTTCTCCTTATCCCTTCATTATGCGCATATCATCTACATTCCAAAAATATCTGAATAACCTTTCATGGATAGTGGTACCATTAATCATACACTTTCATAACTCAAGGAAAGACAACAGTGTAACAATCCTCAGATGTTTCTTTATTCCATAGTACCATGAGATTTCTTATACAACATTACACATGATAAACATGTAATCATTCCACAACATTCTTAAACCATTGACCGAGCTTCAACAATTCTTTCATCTCACATATCATTTGTAGTCTCTTCATCATCATCCACATAAATACTACCCATATGACCATACTGATTCTCTTCATGAGTCTTTCCCTTAGGGAATTTGTTTGCATAATGCCCATACATTCCACATTTAAAACACTTAACCATTTTTGATGTCGTAGCAATACCATTATCCTCATCCATGGTGTTAACCGACCCTTTTCCTTTGCACTTACTTGCTTTGTGTCCTTCTTTTCCACACCCAAAGCATCTTCCAGTTCCCTTGAAACATTCTCCTTGATGCCTCTTCCCACATGATTTACATAGGGGAAATTGAACTTTCTTTCCTCTATGATCATCATGAAACTCCATCTTTCTCTTATTAGCCGAGTCAGGAAACTTACCAAATTTTACTTTATTGATCATATTATGAGATTGCTGATTCGGCATAATAATGATGTTTGGACTTCCAAATCCTATTTCATTTGGTTGCTCATAAAGAATATCATTCCATTGTCCATCATATCCTCCATTATTGTGAATCATCTTGTTTCCAGCCATTTTCTAAAACCCAAACAGAATAGTGTTAGATGCAAAAATCGTAATAAAGGGGGAGTAACTTAAATATCTATCATCTTTGGTTTAATCTAATATCGTTACCATAGTTCTAGAACTATATCCTATACGTATACTTATCCTTAGGGGCATCCCTAGACATACCTTAGAAATATCTCTAGGGATCTTACTAACGTTTTCGCGTCCTAGTTTCCAAAGGTTGAGTAAACCTTTCCTCTGATACCAACTGTAGCGGTCTGGAATTACATAAAGTGGACTACAATTGATACCTATCAGGGCACTCCATGGGCGGCTACACCCCCTGGGCGGGACACACCACCATCCCCAGTGGCAGCCATTTCCTCATGAAGCCCTTGGGCGGAGAGCCATGCTTTGTCCAACGCTCACATGTGAGAGTTCCCAAGGATCGGATACATTCCTACCTCCTTTGAGTCTGATACCAACTGTAGAGACCCGAAGCCTAACGTACATGGACTTTACATTACTTTTGCGGAATACTTAGTACATTACAAAAACACACACACAAGGACCGTAACAGTTTAGTGTCTTTGGAAACTCGGACTATAATCTTCTAATCGTGGTGAACGATCTTCAACATCTCCCATAAAGATCTTCCTTTTTTTTACCTAAAACCTTTCTTTATATCCTGGGGAAAAGAAAACATAAAAGGGTGAGCTCAAATGCTCAGTAAGGGTAAACAAAAGAAATATCAATCACATCATATTCATAAGAACATAACATTTTGGAAATCATAACCTGCAAAAGAGAGCATAATTTCATAACATGGGATAAATCATGGCAGTGAAATGTAATCACAATAATCATAACATAAAACATGGAACTTTGTGGCATACACACATAATCATAGAGAATCATTTCTTGTTAGTCAAGACTCATTGCCAAGACTATCTTTGTGGACAAAGTCCCTTTCTGAATCGAGTAAACCTCGTTTCAGTCCTGTTTCACTGAACCGGTATAACCTACCATTCCAGCCATGTCTATCTTATGAGATATAAAATCTTTACCCAATGCATTGGAGGGAGATATAGGTCCCACCCATCTTATAATGAATCCTTTCTTATGTGTGCCACATAATCATACATCATCGCATAACACATGTAACAAAAATGAGATTCTTGAAACATCATGACATCATAAATCAATTCATATAAGATAAAGGAATTCATAAACATAATTCCATCACAACATAGTAAAATCAATGTAAAAATATGGATAGAAACAGAACCCTTTATTATCTTAGATGGAAAATAATTTTGATAAAACACTTGAATTGAATTCTTGAGGAAAATATCCTTTCTTCTTAAAAAACATTTTTCCTTTCATAACATGTCATACAACTTTAAAATAAAAGAAGTTGATTAAAAATAAACTTGAAAACTTGTAAAGGAAGCTTCATTGAAGTAATGTTTTAAAAATCCATTCATGCTGTATAAGTTAAAAAAAACATTCTTCGTACTTTTGTCGGAAAAGTCAAAAAGTACCTCGTACGGAAAAACGACAAAAGATTCCTTTCATATTCTTTACTAAAAACTCACCTAAGGGTAAAATTGGATTTAAACTATTTCAAGTGGATGGAAACAATACTACATATTGAGGGAACATGGATGTGGATGACAAAATACACCCCAGTAAATACTTACGAATAAACAATCTCGGATAAAAATGAGATTGTGATATTTCCCTTACCTTAGGTCCGACTTGCTTTGTAAGTGTCCGAACCTCCTGTATAATGATTTAAATCATGTTATTGACTTATTACAGAATCATATTCATTGTTATGATATCATATATGGTTCACTTATGACATTATATTACCCGTTCTTTTGTAAACTCCATGTTAAAGAAGCGTTTTGGGTAAAATCGTTTCATTTATCGTAGGTGTTTTGACTTGTTGTTCTTGACATCATTATTACTTATATCATGATTTACTTACTTCCAGAATATAAAATATGATTTATATATCATATATATTCAGTATATATATATATATATATAATAGGTAGATAAATAAAATGAAAAACACCGTTCATGGAGACGGTAGTCCGTACGTACGCATGAACGCTGTTTTCCTTTCCTTATTGTCTTGAAATGGAAGTAAGTAGATTACATACATATGTATATATATACATAAATCCAGTAGCTTTATAATGTCATATATTTCATTATTATTTCTTATATATACATTATAATCATTCTTAAATGGTTAACATGGAGAATGAATCTCATCGCGTCGTGGAGATGGTAGTCCGTACGTACGCACGGACGATGATATCATTTCTATAAATATTGAATTGAATTGGAGTGAATTATACAATATATCAGAATCAATATGATGTTGTAATAACTATGTATAGTTATTTTTTTACACCATTATACCCATCCATGTAAGGTGGTGGTGGAAAATAGATTACACCACGGCGTGGAGACGGTATTCCGTACGTACGCACGCGCGGTGATTTCTTTTTCTGTAGGATGGATAGATGGTGAAATAGGGTTGTTTCATACTTATAATAACATATAAGTATATGAGTGATACTGATGTTATTACTTCATAATGAAACAACCTAAGAAGAAGAAGTGGAAGAAGAAATAAAGATGAAAGAATTGGTAACGGTAATTACCTCTTCTTTGAAGCGCCTTTTGGAGACCTCCTCTTAGGGAACTAAAATTGGTCTTTGAGTAAGACAAGAACCTCTAGGATGTTTCTAGGGAAGTGTAGAAGAGATTTTGGCAGGGGTTGGCCGAGCTTGAGTGCTCAAATTGGTGTGAGGAGGAGGGGGGGAGGTGTCCTTTTATAGGGGAGGAGAGGGGCACCTTAGGAATTCTTAAAAATATTAATTTATAATAAATCTAAACCCACTTAAAAACCTCCAAAAATGACTCATATTCGAAGATTAGATGAGATAGGGTTGTAATCTCATCAACCAATAAAATTTAGACATGTTTGGATATTATTTTAAACCTTATCAATTAGATTTAACTCTAAGTTAAATAATTTAACTTTTACCGTGTCTTTTGTTTTCTTTCACTATATGGTTAATACACTTACTATAACATGCCAAACGAACCCCAAATTGTTTATTATTAATATATATATCCTTATCTAAGTCATTTGGCCGAACCTTAGATTTTTAGGAATAAAATAACAATTAGTAATATAATATTTGATTTAAAAACTATTTTGTGTCAATTTTGACACTATTTGATATATGATTTTTGTGAAAGTCATAACAGAATTAAATGTTCGAACCAAGTTGATTAAATCAACATTAATATATCATAGTAACCTAGAAAATTAGTGGAATTCATAAAAAGTCTCAAATTACATTTATTTTGGTGTTTATAACATCAATTATGTCAATATTTCATTAACAAGATAATTACTGCATCATCTTTGTGTCATAAATAAATTAATTTATTTGATGTCTAAAAATTACAAATAAAATACCATCATGTATTAAATCTTTTTATCTTTTTAATGAATATTTACAATCGAATTTATCTTATGTATAACCCCATATTAAAAATGATTTACTTATTAAACTTTGATTTTAACTATTTTAACCGTTCTTTAAATAAATTAATAATAAATGTCCTAATCTAATCCAAGTGGGCCTAAATGGTCATATTTTATTCCTAAGTTTGTTTTTGGTCGAATTACACTTGTCCAATAGAATTAGGACATGTGTTAGGGTAATATTAATATCATATTTACCCTTAGTTACCCTATTTACTATTAACCTCGGTAAAAAAGTAAAAAGTTACTATTCACCAAAAAATTATTTTCATCTCATTGAACCACATTTTAGTCCTTGATATTAACCGTGTCTCTCGGATTTTCGAAATTCCATTCACAGAAGCGGTAAAATTAAGTTTTATGCAAAATTCAGTTTTTAACCTACCACTTAGTAGTTTCACTATTCATCAAAAATTGATGTTTTTCAGAACAATGCCAAAATTTCATCCCAAGCTATATTTCATATTCCGAATTCAAAAATGAAGTCTATTTTACCAAATTCATAACATAAAAGTTGCATTAATTAATTTTATAATTAAACCCCGCTGTTAAAACAAATAGTGTGTTTTTAAGAAACAATATCTATCAAAAGATTGACACTTGTTTATGTCTAGTTTAAATGTGAAACTACATCCAATGACCAACATTGTATTAAATTGTAAAAATATATTCTAAATATACTTTAAAAACACTCAAATTAATGATTTATCACTATTAATTATTTCGATTAAAAAAGTTGTTTTTAATTATAATTTAGTAATTTTCACTATTCATCAGAATATGAAAGTTATCCGAAAAGTACCAAAATTTCACCTTAGGCTAAATTCGATACTCCGAATCCAAAAATAAAGTTCATTTTGAAAAATAAGATTTACTGGATTTCAAAAAGTGGTTATTACTATTCATAACGGCTAGTTTTAATAATATTTTTATAGCATATCGTTGTTTAGTGAAACTCGGTATTGCGTACTACACACGCTATCGAGGAAGGTCGCGATTGCGTGTAATGCAAGTCAAGTCAAGGATGTGTGTTGTGCAAGCTCCTTTTGGTGTAGCGTACAACACAAGACATTAATAAAATTAAAAGAATATTTTTTTATAAAATCTTGGGCTGTTACAGTAATGACCACCATATCAAATTCGATAAAATAATGATTCTATCACCCATACTATTGGTTTTTTGAATAGAAAAATTAAAACCCTATGTGACATGTATTCTACACAATTACTCATTTTCAAAATAGTAAATCCCATGATAAGAGTAGAATGTATATCAATTAGGAAGTTCAAAATGTTTGGAATTTATGAGAACATACCAATAACAAATTATTACGATTATATTATTATAATATAGGCATTTAGTTTTACTTGATATTATTGAAAGGATGGGTACTATTGGTGATTCATTTAACATCGGGTTAGTGAAATTTTTATAGACATAATCAATTAAAAAAATGGAAAAAACGTATAATGTTGAGAAGCTATGCAAAATAATAGAATAAAAAAGAAGGAATCTATACATATTGGACACTCTCAAAGGAATATATGCGGAAAATAAAATATAAATGATTGAAACTCCAATCCAACATGTGCTCAGATGATTCCATGAGTTCAAAAATCCTATTCTATAGAGATTAAATAAATTGTCTTAGTTTATCAACAAATTTAGTTTCAACCTCTGTAAACAAGTTCAAATTCACCACTCTAAAAATTTAATCAAGAACTACATTGTACCCTTCATTGAGGAGTCCATTGTGCTAGAACACAATCATTCGTAATATTTGATCTGCATTATGAAAGTTGAATAGTTTTTCTCAAAGATGACATATTGATCTATGAAGGAGGAATGGAAACAGGATGCAGTAATAGGAACCCATATAGAGGTAACTAGTGTGAAATTGATAATTTTGATGCTTGAATAGAATAAACCATTGTAGAATTTCAGGATCATATATTAATTGATATCAAGGGTATTCAGTATGGTTTAAATGAACCATGACCCTTTTAATAGCCACAACAAAGGAGATTTATTGAGATTCAGGAGATGTCTAAACTAATTTTTTTAGAATATATTATATATATAAAATTATAACATGTAAATTGGATGACATAAAAAATCATGGAATAATCTTGCACATTGCAGGAATTATAAAAGGTATTCACCGATAGTATAAATGTCTCATGGATTGCATCATTCCGTAAGATATCATGATCATAATAGACCCATAGAGCATGACAATGTCTAATGACCTATCCAAGGACTCAAAATCATTTGATCTTAAAATGGAAACATGAGTAACAAATTATTCAATGGGACTAATAATCAAGCTATTGGATCTCATAAAACCATTAAGACAACCATGCTTCCCCATAGGTAAAGTTCAAACAATTAATGAAGATAAGTCCATAGATATGATCAAGTGGGGTCTTTGGAAAATGTGGCCCTAAGAATCAGTTCTTACATAATTAAATCACATTGAGGGATTTTGTTGCGTTTTGATACGAAAATAATTTGAATGGATTATGTTATGGATATAGGAAATATTATCTCTATAAAATGGAGTTTCATGTGAAAAAACCTACCAATTCAACCCTATATATAGTGTATCCCATAGAATTCCAAAAATCACCTACCAGGACAAGAGTGTCCTTCTACAATGATTTTTGACAACAACAAAGCCTCAGGAGGACATGCACATTACAAAAAACCAAACCATTATCCCTATTATTGTCACTCATGAGGGGAGGCATTTGTTTATTCCCACAAAATGATGATAGGATAATCCTAAAATTGACGAAATACATGAACATATGTACTATTTTATCCACATAGAAAAGGATGAAAAATTTGTTTGAGAGAATGTTGATAACATGAAACCAATGAAGACATGTAATTTCCTTAAATTTCTATGTTTGTGTAGAGTGTAAGATGAATCACATATCCTACGAAACACCACATTAATCCTAGATAACAAAGTCTGTCTACTCATGTTAACGTGCTACAGAAAATCATTGATCAGGATGTGAAATCCATAAAAGCTCCCCCATGACATGTGGCTTTTCAACATATAGATGACAAGAGAACAATCCAAAATTCATTAGAAAATATGAGTCCAATATCAAAAGTTGAAAGACACTTTCAATTGTAAAACAAAAAAAATCCCTCAAGTATTAGAAGAAATATTTTCTTCGAGGTCATTTATAAAACCTCACGAGATTCCAAATGATTATTAAAATAATTACATGCGTAAATGGTGGGAGACTATTACAGTTGTAATAATTCACACAATTCACCCATGGATATCCATGAGAAATATAAAGACCCCAGTTATATGTCTAATTCATCTCTTAAAAGCCCACCATCATGTCATCATCACTGCACGAAGGGAATAAAACATGTCAATGAGACCTCATTCTCCCCCTTTGCCTCCATAAATATGAAAAAAATGAAATTTTACATGAAATTATTTCATGTCTCCAACAAAATATATTAGTCAAGAGTATAATCCCAAATGGTGATAATTATTTTCCTCAACAACACTTAAAAAACCTTGTGTTATCTTAAACAATTTTAAAATAAACAATGAAATAAAAAGGGGGACGAAGAGATCCCCTTGTTGTTGTATGACTCAAAAGACACACCTAGGATATCCCCATAACAGTAGCAGATGAACCCTTTACAATATGGATTTATTTAGCAATGACACATTAAATGTCCGTCATTGTCTTATTGAAATTCCAACCCGTCTCTTGATTTCATGTGAATGAATTTAGAAAGGAACATAGATCTCATAATGTCCCATGAAAATATCAACCTGAGAATATAGAATTCCATTATAATGTCATCATGATTTATAAAATCCACATTAATTGGTTATAAAAAAAGGCTAGATTGATGGGATGGTCTTTTGGTCATTGAGAATCATGGGATTCCCATAAAAAGACATATTTATGGAACTCGCGAAATTCTAGATGACAATTCCTTCCATTGACTCCAATTCAAATTTTATCAAAATGAACCATTAAATTAAATATATTTTTGAGATGGTGAGAAAAATATACCAGAAACCATAGATGAAAAAAATTCTATATAGAGGCATAAACCAGAAATTTATTTCCTTTAAACCATTCACCAACCCACCTAGGCACCACTAAAAATTTCATGGAGCGGCTGATATCACAATAGTAAAATCTTCCTATCAGGAAAAATTTGGGAAAAAAACACAAAAAGAGGACTGAATAAATACATCATTTGATCCCTAAGAAAATAAAAAGGCCCTCTAGTGGGATATATAAAATAAAACCTTGATATTCAAAAAAACACATGAGAATTAAAAAATTGTAAAACTAAAAAAATATTTGGAACAAGAATTAAAATTATATTAATAAGAATAAAATATGGGATACTTATGAAATTAACAAATGTAAAGATCCTAATATTCTATTCATGAACCACCCTATTCATTCAAAATCATCAGGTCACATCACTCAGGTCAGGTGACCATAATTTCGTATATTATTTGAATCATGTGATATCATCTTGACATGTTAAAGAAACTTAAATCCTGCCACAATTCCAACTTAATATAATGAATTCCTTAGGGATATCTTACCAATACATGATGTATCTATCAGTCATGTTTCTCGATCCATATGATCATTCCCAAGAACGTTAGCGAATTATCATGTTAGTAACCATGTACGTCAACATGTTTTGTCAATTTGATTCTGGCGTGCCCGACATATCACCTGATCTCTTATAGTCATGTAAGTATACACCATTAATCACACTCTAGACATGTATTATTGACTCTTTAGATCCCCACTATGAATTTCAACCAACATTCAAGGAGAATTATGGGAATGTAGGCTAGATAACGAGATTCCCTTGAAGTATGTAAACTATGATCATTTGATGACTTTCTTAATCAACGAGTTAGGTCCCATGATTTACTATAGCCATGATATCGTTGAGTATGTGATGACCCAAAATAATACATCCAGGTTATGAATCATTCCTTGTACATGCCAACAAGATTGAGAAATTGTCTTTGGACATAATAGTAATTTAAAAATCATGTAAAAACATCCTCTAATTATCAAAAATAATAATGAAGGAATGTCCAAAAGGTAGTCATTCATATTAGGAAGGCCGGTAGGGTAGGCCCAATAGGTTTCCCATGACATGATATCCTTTACCATCTTCATTTTTTACACATTGATCAGTTATATAAGAGGATATGTCCCACAAATAAGGAAAACATCAATGTGTAAGCCTTGAATTGTTGAACTATTATGAATCTAATTCCTTCCATTACTATTATATGTAGGACAACATCATAATTCCCAAGATCTATGTTAAGCATCTAATGGGATGTCCGAACACATAGGTCCAAAATATAGAAGGAATGGGAAATATTATTTTTCATTATTTGTTTCATATACAGATCATAGATCGCGTGGTCATAGGGAGTCATAATGATCATATAATTCTTATAACATGTCTCTATAACTATAATTTCAAGCTCAATGTGTATGTCCTGATCATTGAAATAACTTGATAAGTCCTATATATAAGAGAAACATAACTGTGTAATCCCTATCCAGTTGAACTGTGAGGACTATGATTCATTCCACAACCCAAATACATAGGAATCCTTTATTTTGACCGATTCCAAAAAGAAATAGTAATCTACCCTAGTGTATGTCCCTCCACCTCTCTGACATTTCAACTATGAAGACCTAATCATTCCCATGGGATGGTCATTCTACATCATCTATCACTAGACTGAGAATCAAATTAAACTATAACGAATGTAATTCATGCCATTATCATTATACATAATATGTGTTATTGTGGCCTAAAAACTATATTAAAATATCCCAATGGATGTTCCATCAATAAACCGTGCATCCATAAGCAGTGAGACTGATTAATTATTATCCCTTATTACTTACAACTACAATGGTTCATGTAGAAATGTAGAGTTATTATGGTCATGTAATTAGCATAATGAATCTCTACCATCCACAGAAATATCATAGTGTAGGGATCCATGATTTTCATGATATTAAAATCCCACATATGAGGGAATATACCTTCAGTTTAGTGCTGAGGGATTGATCTCATAGTTATAACATTGATTCCAAGTATTATTAGGATACATTAAACATCCGCTTGATATTGAATCTCAAATATTTGTTATAGAGTTCCCACACACTTTTCCTTTCCTTGTGATTGTAGAATAGATGGGTTTAACAAACAATGTGGGGATTGATTACTATAATAAATATGATACATAAAAATCACCATAATGGCCCAATCCCCTCATTATAATATTAATTGCGTCACTGCTTTTTAGAAAAAATGACGTTCAAAGTTATATGGCTTAAAAAATATATTTAAAAATTCATCACTACGAAAGGAAAGATGATCCTTATATATGTACAGTTGGATTCACTAATTAGATCCACTTAATCTCCACTTAAAATGGGTTAAATATAGGCATTTTTAGGGAAATGGGCCTTGTATCAGGATTAGGAATTGATTCCTAAACATCACATATATATATAGAAGATTCCCATAGTATGAAAAAATTCCTCCTAAAAGGTTGTGATGAGCATAAACTCCCATCCTCTCAACTAATTCGATTCCATAAGAATTATTTGTTTTGAAAACCCAACTAACCACCTTCTTTTCTAAAATAGTTTTATACATAACTATGTATTATAGAAGAATTGAGATTTTCCTTAAGGAGAATAAATATTTACCAGACGTTAAGGATTTTGAGATAAATTAAACCCCTCACAATCAATCTTTGAGACATCAAAAATTCACCTCATTCATCCAATTTTTCATCGAAACGAAAACAATTGTGAAACCAATGTGTACTTAATCATGTAATTCCCTTCACAAAGAAATGGATAGACTTCCCAATTCTCATCAGATCAATTTTTTATAAAATTATGGTTTCTAGGTTTCCTTTGTGACAAAAAACAATGATTTAGCACATATATATGATCCATGTGTAATTAAAAATGACTAAAGTTATATGAAATAATAAAATTTGAAATTATTGTTTAAATTATTATTTATTGAAAATATATGGATGTAAGAACCATTTACTCATAAGAGTCATTATAATCGATATATGATTATTTAGGAAATGGGTTAGGTACTTTTTCATATAACTAACACCAAACTATGTATAACTCATTGGGGATTGCAGACACCATGAATGTGTTGCATACACTTCTTCGGATTACATTGATCCATCCCTCCTACCTAACTTTCCCCGGATTACACTTTGCCCTAAAGTCTCGTCCCTTCACCGAGGGGCTCCATCGCTTCCACTCTCCCTAAAAGAGTTTTCCGAGGCTTCTAATCTCCATGGGTTATCTCTAATAGCTTGATTTTTTGTCATCTCCCTTCCCTAGACAGTTTCGCTCGCTTCGCCAATGAATCTATACCCCTTCAAGATCGCGTAGTCGTCGAGCTCCTGGACTCTCGTTACTTCTCTCTGCGGTTTTCCAATGATGACGATCTAGCTGCATTTTGGTCTAAAGGCCTTCGTTCCTGTGGGGGTCTATGTTTCATTCTCCTTCGGTGGAGATATGACTTTCATTAGAAGAGGGATTCACCATCTGCAGCTATCTGGGTGAGCTTTCCGGGTCTACCACTTCCCTTCCACAACCCCGCTATTCTGCAATTTTTAGTTAATCTAGTTGGACAGTTTTTGGCTTTTGATGAGCGATCCAGAACTATGTGCCATCTGATACCACCCCGAATCTGTGTGGAAGTCGACGTATCCAAACCTCCTATTGAAGAAGTATGGATTGAGGTGGAAAATGAGCTTTGGTGCCACCAACCGGTGACTTCTGAGAACTGGTATGACTACTGCACTTCCTATTGTTGACATGGTCATCATCAAAAGGGCTATCGTAAACTGTTTCAGAAGTCTTCAAACTTGGCTGATAGTAGAATTTCCCCACCAGATTTGCAATCAATGGGCACTACGAAACCCATTGTCCCTAGTATTTCATTATAGAAGGTGGATGCGACTGCATCCCCTGTGGACAATGGTATGAGTATGCATGATGGAAATTTGGCTTCACCTCCGAAGCAGGATGTCTAAATGCCTAATCGCAGTACCCAAATGGAAGATTCTTCAAAGCCAGCTTATACCTCACCTAAATCTAGGGTCAAGGATGTACTCAACAAGTTGATCGGAGATCATAATGGTATGAAACAACCATTGGCACTTTATTCTCATTGCAATGTTGCGGGTATGGACACTGAGTCTGGTTTAAATGGTACCCATTCTAAGATGGAAAGGGTTAATGTGGAAACTCAGGAGGGAATTCTCATGGCTCCTGGTTCTGGTCCATATGAGGAGGCGGTTTGGTCACCTAGAGATGATAAAGGTGCTGCTTCTTCGGGAGGAACCAAGACACCAACAGGGAAGTGCTGGACCCAGGATGGTGTTGAGACATTCAAATCCTTTGACTGTTTGGAAACCATTGAGTTTTCCTAGGTTGAATGGTATGGTCAGACTGAGGGGGGTTCTGGAGTTTACAAGGTCCTGGAGGAGGGATGTTACCTAAGAAGAATAAAGGGAGAGAACGCAAGGACTACTCATTTTACCAAAGCTGATGGAAACACGGTCAGGTAAAATATCTAAGCTAGGTGAGAAGGAAACATCATCTACCAAGGTTTTCATGTAGGAGAACCCCTATGTTTTGACCAAGGTGAACAATAATGGAATGGGAAGTGGTACTAAAATGGGAAAGAGCATAAAAGAACCTATCATCTTCTCTGAAGAGGATATGGTAGAGGAATTTCTCTATGTCAGCATCCCTCAGGAAGAGGATGATATTATGGGAAGACCTATCTATGTGGAGGTCAATAGTGGGTAGTCCAGGTGGATTGAGAAACATTATTTGATCCTAATGAGAGGCTTCAACAATCGAAAAATTAGCAAAGTAGAATATATCCGAACATGGGACAAAATGGAGGATCGATTTGAAGACATCATTGGGGAAGACCCTGATGCTAAGGTATTGTTAATGAATTGGAATCTATATAGAGAGGAAATCACTAACCGGCTCAGATTATGCTTTGGTAATTTTTCATTTTCTTATGAGGCTTCACCTCCGGACTAATTGGGTTTGTTTCTCCAGTTGCTGTCAAGTGTTTGGTGGTTTTTCCTCTGCATGCGGTTTGTGTGTTTTTGTTGGTTCGTCGCAGGATTTCTTCGTTGGTCTAGGTTTCACTATCATCATATTTGTAGGCCATTTGGGACATGGATGTTTTGGAGGGATGGCAACATCGGGAGGGACCATTCTTGCATGGGATCGCCGAGTGTCCTACATGGGGATGGTGGTTGATAATGTTTCTTGAATGAGGTATCCTGTGTTTTCCTGTTATTGTTTGGGGATGATTGGAATTATTGCTCGACCCTTTGGTTTCTCACTTTTCCCGTAAATGTGTTTTTCTTAATAAAAAAAAATTTTCAGTCCAGTCCACAGCTCAAAATGACCTCAACCAGGCTCAAAACGTTTGCAGTGCGACTCAGTAATTTTCATGGGGGTCAGTGACGGTAGCAAAGGCACCAGCCCAAAGGGCCAAGACCTAATCCCAGCATTAATCTAAAGCCGGGGAGAGTTGAAGTAGGCTTCACGGTATAGAGAAATTAGTTTTTTATGTTCCTAAAGCAGCACCTAATGTCCTTCCACTCAAATACTTACACGACACCATGCAGGATCTGATGGAATTAATAATTTTTTCTATTTCCTCAAGGTGTCGCCCTATTATAACCAAATCAGTTGTGGTGAGGAAGTATATTTGGGTGACACCCATCTGGAGTGCAACCTATTTGAGCGCCCCACTTCTGGGACAACCTATGAATACTATTGATGTATTGAGAAAGTTCTCTCCCAGGTGTTAAAATATAGGTTGTTCATCGCTTATGTGAACCTCAGGTCGCAAATCCTACTTGCATGCCCATACTTGCGCACCCTTACCTACTTGGGCGCCCCGCTTTGATTCGCATACTATCTTCAGACTACAATCCGTCAAGCCTTCCTCAAATCCATTCATGTCTAGGATTTTCTTCCTTAGCTCCTTTCTCTGAAATGGTTTCTTTTGAGATATCCACTAAAACCTCTTTAATTATAAATCATTTGGGAATGGAACATTAGTGTGTCTCTCATTTCTGTTTGTATATCCACAGTCAGAGGTTTCTTACATTTGTTTTACAATGTTGTTAGGATTAATGGAATTATAGTGGGATTGTATATCCATAGTCAAATGGATCATTCTCCAAGAAACAATGTTGGGATGTTCCTTTTTTGAAGGAGGTTTGGGTCTTGGCCTCTCTATTCTCAAAGATATGACACAGAGCCTCATGTCACCGAAAGGGAAGTTAATTTTCACACTTTCTTTTATTCATATTGATCATTGGAGATGTCTCTCTCCCATAAAATGATAAATTTTAGGGAATCCATCCTGGTGTAACCCTCTAACCTTCATATCTTCTTCCATTCATTAGACCGTTGTCCAATATAATTTGAATAGAGGTAAGGCTTGTTGCCTTGCCCATGACCACCCTATCTGCCATAGGTGGCCCTCTTCCACCAGTGGATGAGGAAAATTTTGAATGTTATTTTTCTGAATCATCTGCATCCTCTAGTTTCTCAAAACGATCATGGCTCATGTTGTCTTAGAGATTTGTTGTCATTACGATATGTGCACAAACACCCATGGTTAATGAACTATGAAAACCTTGATTCCTATTTAAACCAAGATACATCAGATGCCATTTAAAATCCTAAGATCATATGACATCCTAATCACAAATCCTTCACTAATTTCCTTTTCTAGGCATCCTTCTTAGGAACATGCCCAAAATTAAACCCTCAAATCACCAAGGCATCCTTTTTCGGAAGAAAGCCCAAATTCATTTCCCTTAATGGACTGTATTCTCCAATGAGACTTATCGAACTACGTGGGATTTTATTTACATCAATTTGGGTTATGTCGGAAGCCTCCTTAAGGTTCAGACCGATTACATTAAATCAACCAGTTCTCCTTGGTCCATATTCCCAAAAGGGTATGATCCTACATGGAAACCCATATCCATTCCATGTTCCTAGGGTTGTTTAAACATAAAACCAACACTATTGTTTTGACTAATCACCTTTCGTTAGTTGTCCATACCACATGACCTTAAACAATGGAAAGGTCCTTATCACATGAACTTAAAAGGAATGATGTGTCCCATTCATTGGCACTGAACTCTGAGGGTTATGATTCATTTCATAAGGATTCTTAGGTAGCCCATCTTATGGGAACAATCCCTAGATCAATCCAAACCATTGTCTTCCTAGATTACAATAAATTCCAGTGTTCCCCACTAAGTGTCTTAAAAACTAGTATCATCATAATGATGATTAAATGAATCTCTAAGTAGTATATGATATGATACCATTGATGTATAATCTCAAATAAAAATGGATATATCCATTACTGATGAACCTCAAATACATACAGATGATTTTAAACATTTCACATGCTAAATAAGTGATTGGAAATTCAAAGGGATACATATAATATACATGGTGAATTAATAATGATTCATGAAAATATATTAAATTATAAAAAGAGTCTTATAATAGAGAATAATTTCCCCCAAAAGAGTGTGAGGAGTCTAACCTCCCATCCTCTCTACCAATGTACATTCTCAAGTATCAGGAAGTTCAAACATAACATGCGGCTGCCTTTGGAAGTCAGGTCCCCTTTAGATAATTAACTGTTGGATGTTTTTGTTTACATAAATAATTTCCATGGAAACCACCTAGAAGCATTGATTCTTAAAACTAGAATACATGTTTCAAGAATCTATGGAACAAAAATAGTGAACCTGACATGAATTCCTAACCATGTAAATAATGCTACCCAAATTTTATGTCCCTATCAATTGATAAAGGTAGGCCAAACGAAGTAATCAATCATGCATGTATCCATCTAAATGATGATTCTTTAATGATGTTTTTTATTTTCTCAATTTTTTCTTAGAATTTCCTTCACTCTAAAATGGATTTCTTCTAGTCAACATCTAGTAACTTCCTGACCTCCACTAAAGATGGATACCCATCCACAGGAGGGACGCCATCACCAACCTAGAGTATTCAACACCGGGTCTCTAATGTGTTGGTAAAGGAAAATCACTGGCATAATAAAATCTCGACATTGGAGGAAGATCTATAGACCATTCAGGTAAATAACAATCCTCGATCATCTGGAAAACAATGATCTATGATCTTGAAGCAGTAAGTTCCAACCACCGTCTTCAACCATTTTAGGTCTTTATCCGTGGAACGCAAAAACGAGTCCCTCCCATACTATAGGAAGGTGGATGATGATGTCACTCATGGCCTTAATTAGAATATGTAGGGGTCCTTCCTGAGGATTCCCACCATCAAATGCCCCCAGCATAATCATGTGGTAGTTAACCCCCAACAGGATGGGGGTGTTTCCTTTGGACTTTCTACCCTGGTCTCTTTGACCCGGGAATGCAAGATGAACCACTAGGGACAACATTCATTCTACATGGAGCATGTTCTCACCACTGCCTCCTCTGGATAAGTACATTAATCTATCTTGATGGAAAACAACGAGTGGGAAATATACAATTGTCCGTCCAAATTTTTCTATCCAGCAGACTCGTCTGGAAGCAACCCATGAATCCCACCAGATAAATCGGGTGGAGTACCATGGACATGACCATACACCTACTTATAAGTTATCATCATGTCAACAAGCTCATATGACTGCATTTAATGAATCCATCCAATCTAATGTGGTGGAAATTAGTGAACAGAAATATACACCTATTTACGATTACCAATTCTGTTAGTAGTCTTGTCTGCCAGTATTAAAGGAATTCTGTCAAGAATACATGATAGGAAATAGATAGTAGGCACATACACCTACCAATGTTCATCAAGTCTTTCAATAATCTCATTTGGTAGCACACATAGAAGTCAGTCAGAAAGATCCCATGACAAATCTGGGGAAGAATCAACTCTCTGCCCCCATACATAAGTACTATCAATACCCATTGAAAGGAAAAGAAGGACATGAGAAATCACATACACCTGCTCCAAATACAAAAGGGTCATATATTCCCATTACGATTACTGATGTCACCAATCACATCTTATCAATGGTGAAAGGTAAAACACAAATCATATCCCATATTCTTGATGCATTCTAGGATATTATAACAACCACTTCAGCAGTACTGAGGAAATTGAAATATAAATCTGTCCCCACACATGGGATGAAGCATCGGCATGCCATCCCAGAACAGATACACACATCTGTTCCAGTCTAGGAGGATCATGGGGAATACACCCCAATATCATATGGACAACATGACCGGGAACATAAACCCTTTCCAAGTGAATTTAATTGGTCTATTATGGTAACCAAAACAAGTAACTCACATACAGTTGCCCATGATAACCAATTTTCCCAGCATGTGTCCCCAACTATGTATATGAGAAAATCCATGAATAATTCTCGCCATGCACTGTTGGAAAATCAATAGTCAAGCTATGATTTAGCTTCTCTTAGTGCTAGTTTTCTTGAATCCCTTATACATTTATCAGTATTATCTCATGATCCTTTCCGATAATTACAAAATAATGAGATTGGTAGTAAAAATTATGAATATCCTCATTTAACACTTCATCAAGAAGGATTGCTTCGTGAAAATTCGATCAATCCATAGTTCCTGTCTCTAGATGAAAGACATGTCAACCCTTAGTCTGGCCAGTAGACCAAGGAGGAAGAAGATTTATCCCTTGATGTAATACACCATGGTGATCCTCCCCATGATAGCATTCATTGTGAAAGACCTCTCCACAGTAGTATTTCGCATTGTTAATAAAATTATATAATTTACAATTTAGCGATGAGAAATCTGTCCTATCTTGAGGCACTGGAAAACAAAAGGCCATTCATGTCTGATGCCTTGTCACTGATAGGTGAAACACTTTTTCATCCTGAAGGCAGCTTATGAGAATAGTCACACATTGATCCACCCTTGGGTCATTAGTCTTCTAATATAGAGCTTCCACTTTCTTCAGACCATGTGGAGAAACTTCTATTGAATGACGATGAAGATGAGTTAAACATGAGGAAACAATTAGTTAAGGGATAAGTACAAGTCATGTTATGGCCTTTGGAAAATTCTCAGTATAACAGTCCAGAATTGATTTTAGAAGATTTAATTCAAGATATATGCCTCAACCTAAAGAGGAATCATCATAATTTGAAAACCAAAGTATTACCATATGATTAATATCTAAATCATGTAAAGGTAGTTAATGGATTGAAATTCAAAATTGACTTGGCATCTATCTCAGTTTACCAACATCCAAAAGTTGAAGAAAGTAGATAATTCTTCAATGTTCTTGCCTCAATGATCTAAAGACGCCACGCTGGTTAATTTTGGATTCCCTATATAGTGTTTGTATCATATGATGTGGTGGCCATGGAGCATTGAATTTCACTGTACTCCAAAATTAGAAAAGTCCTCCAAAAGTGGACCCAATAAATATTAATGACCACGATTGGACACAACCAATAGATTATGTATATAATTGAATGTACACTCAAGAACATGCCCCAACCATCTGTCATCAGAATCATGCCCAAAGATAATAAGTTGTTGAGATACATTTACATGAATCATCTTAGAATCTTGAAGAAGTTTCCTACTTAGAGAATGTCAGCCGTCAATGAATGAAAATGTATGAAATGGGTAAGCGATCTTCTAAAACATGTGATGTGTGTGGTTTCCGGATTATTCACCTAGCTAATTTATGAACCAAAATAGGCAAAATTGGAAGATTAGTTGCATGAATTTCGGCCCTAGCGGTTCTAGAATCACCCCCGATTACAAGACTATAGGCACATTTAATTCAACCATAAAAATCGATTAAATAATGATCAATGATATGATAAAAAAGAAAAGAATAGGCCCAACCTACAGGGCTGGGAGATTTTTCACATCTAAAATCCCGTACTCAACAAAAGTCAGTTTTCTCCCGATTAGGGACGAAGTCACAATGAGAGCGCACAAGTGATCTTTCCATGAATTACCTTCGGGTTACTTTTCTCCAAAAAATTCCTGAAAATTCATTATATTGGAGAACGATGTGTAATGGATGATACAATGGGAGATGATCTTACAAAAATATTGAGAGAATGCCATCGATGCCACACGCATCAGTGAATGTCATTAACAACACCATAGAAGATCCTCAAGAAAATTAGTCCATTTTATGGAATCAGAATATGATGTTCTTTTCCACAATATGGTACACACTAAGGAAAATAAAGAAGATATTCATACCAGAAATCCAAGGCTTACCCTGAATCTTGGTCTTCCTTCAAATAACCAACTCCCACCCATTAGAATGGTATCTAACAAGGGGAAAAGAAAAGTCAGATTGAATATCACTTTTCCACTAGAGAAGGTCAATATTATTCAGTTGAAGTATGATTTTCACTACATGAATAGGTTATGAAGGAGTCTATATGACTCAATAGTAAGTTAAATCGATTCATTAATTCTGTTATGCTTACTCCCCAGGAAGGTCCTCAACATGAAAATCTTGTAGGTGATCTTTATATAATAGAATTTATAGTAACTACAGATGTAGATAATGAATTCCCTCTACTTGGTAAATAATTAATGAAGGATTAGACACATCATGATAGGCCTATTCCCATGGGTTTTCAAAGGAAAATATCAGCACTACCATGAGTTGTTTTTCTAGTCATTGGACCAGCTCAAGCTCCAGTTTCTATACCTTCACATGTTACAGCTCATTCAAAATTTCCCCAATGTTTTATTAACACAATTAAGGAATTATCGATTTTATTGTAAGCTAAAGAGGAACAATGTGCACCATTTTATATAGAAAAGAGATCTTACCCTGAATGGGTGGATGCAATTCCTCCCTTGTCAAATTGTGTGAATACCACATTTCTACTCTTTAATGGTTCGGGAGATCCGGAACAACACATAAAACATATTATTTATTGTTTTGATCTAATGATGTGAACTCTTCAACAAAAAGACGTAGTAAATATTAGGTGTATTGTACAGTTTTTATAGGGAGATGATTTTTTTGGTCTACAAGTTTATAATTTCTATCAATGCCTAGATGGGATGATCTCTATCAGAAATTCCTTCTTCAATTTATCTCAATGATACCATAGATTATATTTTTAGACAATACTAATTGTAAGCAATGGGAGAATTAAGTATTTTTATATTTCATTGTGCGAGGGAATGGAATAACATATTATTTAAGTCTTGCACTCCCTAAAGAAGAATTAAAACCAATTTGTGCAGAAAATCTACGTGAAGAATTACACACACCATTGATCCCTGTGAATTAAACGGGAGGGTATAAAGACCTTAAATTAATCACTACATAGATAAAAGACATTATTATAGAAACTAATGCTACAACTTGTGTAATTCCATCAGCTCTGGAGATGAGGATAGGAAAGGGAGAATATGCTGAAGTTACAATCAAGTAGACACCTATACATTCTACTACATTAAATCCTTCATCTTACCGAAGGGCTCTGCCTCATGACCATAAGAAATAATGACTATATCATAAAGATGATAAAATAGATCAAAGGGATAAATAGTTTGAGGAATTAAATAATATAATTTATTCTTTTTTGAATGCACATGTTTCTAGTTTCCTTATATTATCTCGGGAAAAAAATTTGGTTCAGTTGGCAAGGTTGAAGAAACCAAATAAAAAAGAATATAACGATCTTTAATATTATTTTCCCTTCCACTAGATGTCATGGCATCCCATCAAGTAATTTTTTTTCTTATGGACCTCTTTCAAAAGATGGAAGACTCTAGAAAAGTTAAACTAAAAATCTCTCTAGCTCAAGTAGCATGTGTTACTGTAACAAATATAGTGGTAGACGGGGAATGATATGAAGTCAAAAATAAAAATTTGTAGAAATATAATGATTGGATGATCAAAAAAAATGATTAACCAGACTCAATCCATTTTATGAAGTTAGCTAAAACAACCGATTGTGTCTTCCGCTACTTTCTCCATAGTAAACCCACCTTCATCAAATGGACGTTCCTCAAAGAATAAATGTGACCATAATAACAAAGATCAGTCAGAAGAAGATGAGATCATGTTAAGGCCAAAGTTGTTCATGACCCTGATAGATTTAAAACCATATTTTTAACAATAACCAGTGTATCCCCTCCAAATTTCACAATCAGAATTAACCTGTAAGGAAGAATATATATCAGATGAGGAATTTATATTTGGTTCTGTCAAAATTATCCAATTAATGGATCCATATGCCAATGGTGATTTTGATTATAATGAGCCAATCTTTTTTTTACCATATTGGGCAACTAGAGGAAGATGATAGGGTTGAGGATGCAGGGGAAGAGGTGGGAATTATAGAAACCACAATTTCAACTCTACCCATGCTCGAACTGTGTATGAAGAAGAAACACAAAGAAGAACCCTTCTGTGGGATCAATAGGAACAAAGAGTTTCTTCCATGAAGGACAGGTTCAGTTTTAACACAATTATCATGGAATAATAATTAAAATTCACACCATCTAACTCTCAGCTAGTGAAAAGATATAGTCTTCTAATTTACCAAAGCCTTGAGTATTTGCATCTTCTTCCAAACACACGGTTCGTCTACATCAGAAGCATCCACTTCCAAAGCACCTAAAAATTTACATCTCCATGTTGGGAAATGCAGGCATTTGGACCAAAAGTTTGATTTATTGATATAATTGGCCCATGTACTGACCAAGTTATCAATTTTGGAAGCCTTATGTCTGTCAAAAGACCTTGAAGAGGCACTGATAGAGCCTTTCTCAAGTCCTGAAGAGTTTGAAACCGAAGTTGCTACGGCTGAGGTTTACCATATAGAGATTGATCATTCAGAATGACATGATATCATATCGTTTATAGATGAAGATGAAGATGATTTTGTACATGGACATATCATACCCATATATTTATACGGAAAGGTCAATTACATAGAAATATGGCGGGCCATTATTGATAATGGCTCCGGATTCAACCTCATTCTCATTCATACAAATTGTTGATTGGGCGGGGAAAAATCTAACTCATCTCCTTCCACATTAATGTTGAAATCTTATGAAAAGAATGAGCAATAACCTCTAGGCGAAATTACACTCAAAACTCAGTTTCGAGATCTTATTTCATGTTTAGACTTCATGGTTTTTCGTGAGGACACATCCTTCATTATTCTACATGGAAGTCCTTGGATACGTCAACATACGACCATACATTCATCAGACCACAAGTTTATTAAGTATAGTTTCAATTGTCAAATCAGGATGTTGTTTGGTGACATGGCTCCATTCAAAAGGTGTGAATCTCAATTAATTAAGGCTGAGTTTTATCACACCAAAGGAATGATGTCCATGACCAAATTAATAACCAGAGTAAATGATCTGAATGGACTTGAAAATATCCCATCAATCCCATTCATACATTTTAGTATAGATTATGTGTTACCTATTAATCAAATTGAAAAGGTAAAACCATATCCAAGCACTCTTCCAATAACATCCATTATATCACTTGTGGCAATTCAGCCTAACAACATGGGAGAATTGGTTGATCAACCAAGAACTAATGGAATCCTAAATGGAGATGTTTTCATTTCATCTTCTGAACTACAACAAGACTATACTTCATCAATCAGAGTAGAATAAATTGTATCAATTCTAGAGGAAGAAAAATATGTTTATTCTCAATCTATCATCTCCACTTTATTACCAAACGAAAAATCTTCATCCTCAGTAGGGACATATATGGTGGGCCCTTCTTCAGGATGTTCAAATAATGACTCCACTTCTAATTCTAGGTGTTTCCCTCATCATCTACTATGCAAGTGGAATAAGATATAGTAACACGTAATGAAAAAGAATAGGAAGATAATGGGGAATCTCCTTCATCATGTGAGGAAGGTGTCTCAACTACCATTGATGAACTCAGAGAAATAAATCTTGGTTCAGAAGATGATCCACACCCCACTTTAATTAGTGATTCCATTACCTCTGAAGAGAAATATATATACAATTCATTTATAAAGAAACATAGAGATATATTTTCATGGAATTATATAGAAATTCTCTTTCATAATAATGATGTAGCAACATATCAATTGGGTCTGCCTGAAGAGTGTCACGGATTGAATCAAGAAGCAAGAAGAACACACCAAACTCATGCCGCTAAAATTGAATATAAAGTTGATAATCTTATAAAGGATATCATTTTCAGAGAAGATCAATATACCCAATGGCTGGACAACATTTTCATAGTGAAAAATTATATTGGGAAAATTAGAATTTTCATTGATTTTAGAGATCATAATAGGAATTATCCTAAAGATGATTTTAAAGATCTGAATATATAAATTTTAATTGATGAAACGGGTGGCTATAAAGCTATTTCCATAATGGATGGATACTAAAGGTATTCTGAAATCTATATGGACCTAGAAGATGAAGAATTTATAGCATTAAAATACCCTCATGTTGTGTTTTTCTATCAGGTAATGCCCTGTTTCTTAAAGAATATAGGTGCAACATATCAACATTCCATGCACCATATCTTCAAACCATTATTAGGGAAACTTTTTGAATGTTCTGTGCTTTATTTTTTGTTCTAATCAAGAAAATGTTCTAATCAATTGACTGATTTGAGACCATATTCTATAATCTTCAGCAACACATTTTAAAGATGAACCCCTGGAAATGTGCATTCAGGGTAACCTTAGGAATGGTTATTAGCTTATTTGTACTCCATCGTTGTATCAATGTTGATCCAGAGAAAAAAAAATCAATCCTTGGTATGTCACCTCCATGAAATTTTAATGAATTAAAATGACTCTAAGAATACTTGGCCTATATTCAGATCGTTATCTCGAATTTGGCTGGCATGTGTTTTGCCGTCACCAGATTAATACAAAATGGAGTCACCTACCAATAGACTGAAGACTTCCAAGAAACATTTTATACCATCAAAAATATCTCTTATGTCCACCAGTATTAATTCCACCAGTTGACAGAAGGCCACATATTCTTTATGTGACAACATTAGAGCGATTACTGGGTGCCTTATTTTCTCAAAAGAAAGATATTGGGAATGAAAATAGCCATTAATATCTCAGTAAAACTATGAATGATGCAGAAACTCAATAATCAGGTATTGAAAATTGCTTCCTAGCATTAATCATTTCAGTTCCAAATTGATGTACTACCAGCAACATTATGAGGACCAATTGTTATCTTGCAATAACCAACTCAAATTTATCATCAGTCATACTATGCTTACAGGGCATCTGTCACAGTAAGGAGTTATTTTGAAATAGTTTGTTATCCAGTTTGTGCATAAAAATGCAATAAAATTCCAAGCTCCTACCAAAATCCTTGATAAGAATCCATCTATAGAGGATACATCATTAAATACTCTTCTTCTACATGCTGCATCGAGTTAAAGCACACCATGACTTACCAAACTAGCCGTTCAAAAGTGGTTATGAATAGTACTAACAAAATTTTGAACTTTTTATAACCTTTATAATTTTATAATCCATATTACCCGTATTTTAGAAATAATGTAAGGACAATTTCATTTTTTTCTGACAAAATAAGTATATTTTAAAAAATGCAATTTTACCGCCTTTTAATGGATAACCCATTTCAAATCCAATATTTGAAACTTTTATATATTCAATTTTACAAAATAAACTTCTTCTTTGGGATCATGACATAAGAATTTAGTTTCAATAAATTTTTGGTGTTTTTCTGATAACATTTATATTTGGGTGAATAGTGAAAAATAATATATTTTAACTGAAAACAACTTTTATAATCAAAATAATTTATAGTGTTCAACTATACATATGAATGTTTTGGATGTATAATTAGTTTATATTTTTACCATTTAATCCAATTTTGGTCATTGTAAGTAATTTCACTATGAAATTGGACATAAACAAATGTCAATCATTTTGTAGTTATTATTTCATAAAAATATGCCTTCTGGTTTTGACAACGGGAATTGATTTTAATCTAATAAATGCAATTTATATGTTTTTAATTTTGTTAAATAGACTTCATTTTTGAATTCATAATATCAAAATTATCTTAGGGTGAATTTTGGTTATGTTTTTGAAAACTTTTAATTTTTGATGAATTGTGAAAAAACAGAGTATTAGTTTAAAACTGAATTTTTAGTTAAATAATTATTATTTTTATTTAAAATTAATTTTTGACAAAATAGATACATAATACCTATATAAGTTAAATGCGATTAATTGGAGTCAGTTTATAATAATTTTAGATATAATAATATTTTATTGAACTTTTCACCGTCTTTTACCTACCTCCTAGGATAATTTTCAAATTCACATAAAATGTAATTTTATCACTTCTATGAGTTGTTTTTCAAAAATTTGAGAGACATGGTTAATATCATGGAATAAAATGTGGTTCTAGAAGATAAAAATAATTTTGGGTGAATAGTAACTTTTTACTTTTATTTACCATGGTTAAATGTAAATAGAGTAATTTAGGGTAAAAATGATATTATTATTACCCTAACACATGTACTAATTCTATTGGATAAGTATAATTCGACCAAAAAAACCTTAGTAATAAAATATGAATCTATTTGGTCTACGTGGATTAGATTAGGATATTTATTATTATTTTATTTAATTAAGTGTTACAAGAGTTGAAATCAATGTTTAATAACTAAAACATTTTTTAATATAGGGATAAACATATGATAAATTAGACTATATATATTCATTAGAAATATAAAAATATTTCCTACATAATGGTATTTTATTTATATTTTTTAGACATTAAATAATTTAATTTATTGATGTCACAATAATGATGGGTAATTACCTAAATAATGATATATTAAAATAATTGATATTATAAATATCCAAATAAAAGTAATATTAGTTGTTTTATGAATTAAAATAAATTTATATGTTAATAAGACATATTAGGGTTGGTTATTTGAATTTTTTACGAAGTAATAATGGAGTTATGAATTTATCAAAAACAAAATACCAAATACTGTCCAATTTGTCATAAAAGAGTTTTTAAAACAAATATTATATTATTAATTGATATTCTATTCCATAAAATATAAGGTTTGTCCAAAGGACTTATTTAATGATATTTTTATCATTAATTATCCACTTGGGGTTCGGTTGGAAGTATATAGTAAGTTTATTAACCATATAATATAAAAATACAAAGAGACATGGTAAATGTCAAACTATTTAACTAATAGTTAAATCTAAAAGGTAAAGTAAATATAGTGACCCAACCCTATCTAAAACCTATTGGATGAGTGGTTTTCGACCCATACCCACCTTATATTTTATATAATGCATTCTTAGAGCCATTAGAAACTGAAAATTATTTTATTATAAAATAATATTTCTAGCTTTGCCTGAGGTTCCCCTCACCACTCTAATAAAAGGCCACTACCCCATTCTCTCTAATTCACACCTTCTATGCCATTTGGCTTGTCAAACCTCTACCCAAATACCCACACAACTGTACTCTGTTAATACTAGAGGCATTTATTTGGTCATAAATCCAACCTAATGAGATCTTTGGATCAAATCAAAAGGAAGAACCTAACGAATAGGTAAATATCTCAGCACCTCTTTCAAGTTCCTTTCTTTTAAACTTCCTTTTTCTCTATTGTTTCCATTATAAAATAATCACCCCAGTATCTTCAATATAATGTGATTTTTTATAAATATGGTACAACCAAATTCATTAATCTATCCATCATTTGAATAACATGTCACCATAAATGCGTACGTACGACTTACCGCCTCCACGTCACGGTGTAATTGTTATTCAAAACATTGTTATTTGGATGGGTATTAAAATCATGTGTAATTGAAGTAACTAGTAAATATAACATGATAATTATTCTGTATATATGATATTCCCTCCAATTATATTTTATTTTAATATCAAAATAATGATATTGTCGCTCGTGCGTACGTATGGATTACCGTCTCCAAGAACGCGATGCGTTTAATTTCCCATCGTTTCCATTCAAGTCTAAATTTCATTTGATCATTAAAAATAATTTGTAGATACATGATATCATTATGGATATGAATAATATAAATCCCATCCATAACAAATTTTACTCACATAATAATGAATATAATGGAAAATGAATCTTGTTAACACCTGAAACTACGATAATACTAAGATATTATTAATAAAAAAATGTTAAAAGATCATATATGATATCATATAAATGTATATGACTCATTTATAAATTAATAAAAATTATTGGACCATTATATAGGAGGTTAACCTACCCTCGACCAAGAAAAAAGTACAATGTAAGGGGGTTCATATATCACAATAAATTCTGTGTGATTTCCATTGTTCACCACTTATTTATTGCATATGGTGTGTGTACAGTCCATGATTGTATTCATTGTTTAATATACATTAATTTATGGATATTTACATCATCATTGTATATTCCTTATTTCATTGGTGTATGTTTCGTAATTTACCAAATCGAAAAGAAAATTTGAAATTTCATTTTGCACTCATTCAGCTTAACGCATACTTCATTGATTATTTTACTCCAAGAATATGTGTGGAGTCACTATTCATTTACATATGTCATAATTTCCACTCCCCTTTATGTGGATATAATTTTTATACACATAATAACTCAATTTATAAATTCTCATGTCATTCGTATGAACTTGATAAGAGTAATTTTAACTCAATCTCCACTTGTAGAGTTAAATATCCAATTCATTGGTGTTTTTTTTACAGAAATTTGTGTAAATTTCCTATGATTTATTTACATTTAATATCCAATAATATTGAGAGTATTTATATTTTATACACATAATTATGTAGTTGATTTATCATTGAACTAATGATACGGTCTTCATAACATATTTCATCTCAATTTACATTCCATTGAGACTTATTTGTTATTATACACCAATTCACTTATATATGGTGTATATAATGTACTTTGACATAGTATATCATGAATCCATTTATTCTAATGTTATTACTATGTATTTATTACCTCAATTATTTTTATTGAAGTGTCTCTCTTTTGGTTAGAAACTCTAACTAAAATATAATTTTAAAATGTTTTAAACATTTATTATTCTAAAACATTCTCATTAATGTTCGTGTTTTAAAAATGGATTTAAGGATTTATTTATATGGACACAAAAGTTTTAAAATTAAAATTCCTTTTAATATTTTCAATTTTTTATGGGACACATTGATTCAAAAATCTATTTTAAACAGCTTCTTGATAAATAGTGAGACTTTAAAATGTTTTCAAGAAAAAGGGGGATATTTATCTCAAATATTTTTGATTATTATTTTCATCTATGTCAATATCATTAATTATTCTCTATTGAGGTTGATATATTATAATAAAATCTTTAATATTGTATTGAATGAGTTATGTTTTACTGTGGATGTGCTATTCTTATACTATTCATGGTTTGTGGTTAAAATATTTAAATTTTGTGTGCTAGTTTTAACATGAATGTTCAGATTATGCTTCATCCTTTTCATATGAGGAATGAATTGGACATAGTAAGTGATAGGTGGTGCCCACTATAGATCCTCTATGAATCAGTAGGTCTCATCAGACAAACTAGTGTCTTAGCACAAGGCCTTGACAAAATATTATTTTTAGTCTTGGCACAAGGGCTTGACTATGTGTTTATGAAAGTCTGAAATTATGCATTCCATCATTATGAAAGTGGATATTTATATTAATGTGTTTATTCAACTAGTAGAATATCCATGTGAATATGTAAGTAGAATTAGTTGATTTTATTTATGTCATATTATGTTGATGTTCAAGTTTAAAAGTCTTTTGTTTTAGTCTTATACACTTCCTTAAAGGATTATGCTTATTTATGAATGTTTTTTCTATAATGTTATCCTTAATGAGCATCTGATCTCACCCCTTTCTATGTTTTGTTTTTACAAGGATGCAAAGAAGTATATTATGACTGACCTCTATGGATAGTCTATTGGATATCTATGTTTTCTATGGAAACAATTGTGTTGTAGTTTTCCATTTTATGATGTAATGTAAACCTTATGAATGTATCTAGTAATTCCAAGGCTACTAAACTAATTGCTCTTTCGAGACTTGATTTTTTATGATCATACCAATGATACATAATAATGCACCGACTCTGGGCTTCTGGGGTCGAGGTGTTACTGAAGAGAATTGAAAACCCTAAACCCAACAATGTTGGGTTAGGAATTGTCCTCATTTCCACAGAAAAAGATGTATTTATATTTTACGTCCTATGATCAGATGGTGAACCCAAGAATGAGTCGGATTTTGAAGCTCTCATTACAGGTTTGGAATTGTCCCTTCAGGTGCAAGTGAATCACATAAAAGTGAAAGTTGATTTAGAGTTGGTAATGAAGAAAATAAATGGAGAATATTTTATCATAAATTAAGAATTAACCCCTTTGTGTGATTATGTCAGAGGTTTAAGGGACGAATTTCCCATAGATCTGACATTTTCATATGTCCTTCTACCATACAATTCCCAAGACAATGCAATAGCTAATGAAGCTACAACCATGGCTGATCAAAATCAGAATGAGATAGTAATTAGTAAAGATCATCATCATTTTGTCTTATATTTTTTCAATACAAAATTGAGGAAATTAATTAAATTTTCTCTATTTATCATCCATGTGGTCATACCACATGATTAAGGACACCCATCATGGAATATCATCAAAATGAAGTACTTCCACTAAATAGGTATGAAAAGGAATAGATCTGGCGACGAGCAATCTATTTTACTCTTTATGATAGTCCAACCCACCAAAAGATCATCTACAAGGAGGGAATTAATGGAATTATCTTCAAATGCATTAATGGAGAAGAGACTGATGATGTCATGAAAGATGTACATTTAAGATCTTGTAGTCCCACCAGTCAGGGAAATGACTCTCTGATTAAATCCAAAGGCATGGATACTTTTGGACTTCAATAACATAGGATTTTACAAATTTAACTGATAAATGTAGTCCCTTCTATGTGCATTCCAACTTCATTCATCAACACCTAGAGTTGCTACAAACAATTAAATACACCTGACTATTTTCCACATGGGTAATTGTTGTAGTAAGGAATAATCGTCTAGCTATAGCTAAGCAAATCAAGTATATCGTTACTGCAATTGACCTATCTCTAAATGGGATGAGGCAATACCAATAAATGAATTTGAATCCAAAATCATTTTTAGTTTTGTCAAGAACCTAAATCATCAACAGATTTGGTGTCCCTTACACTATATTGACAGACAATGGAACCAATTTTTGTTCGATTGAGGTAAAAAAGTTATATCAGGAGCATATTATTAAATCCAACCATTAATTTCATAATCATGCAGTGACCAATGGATAGATAGAACCCTTCAACAAGACCCAATAAAATATAATCTAGAAGATGTTGGATAATGATAAGAAATCATGGACAAATAAAAATTTAAAAGCTTTATGGGATTATTGGACCACTACTCGTACTTCCACCCAAGAAACTCCTTATTAATTTGTATATAAAACGATATTAGTTTTTTTAATTGAAATGCAATTTCTTTTTTCACAGAGTTACAATCTGTGATTACTTTCCTACAGATGACAGGTCACAGAAACGATTTAATGAGCTAGAATAATTAGATGAGAAAATATTTCATAAATTGCATCATTTAGAAGTATATCACAATAGAATAATGTGATATTTTAAAAATATAGTTCACCTTAGTTCATTTCTTCAAGAATAATTGGTATTGGTCTTTAGGATTCCACTGATACCAAGGAAGAATCCTCCAATTCTTGAGCCAAATAGGGAATGACCATATTCCAAACATAAGGTCTACTCAAATAGAGGTTATGAATTAATCTCACTTGATATAGAACTCAGAACAACTACAACCAATAAGATATTTTTAAGGAAATACATTGTGTAGTTGTATATACCATCCATTCTATAAGACTAAAAACTGCACATCCCCATGTCCTTGTTGTCTGAATAAAAATTGCACAACCCTCATGTCCTCGCTCCAAGACTAAATATTGCACCATACAATGTCTTAGTTTCAAAACATTAAACTTAATAACAACCATAAGTGACCACGGTGCATGAAGTTAGAATGCATATCATATTCAACCTTGTTGAATGATGTTAAAATCCATAACATCATTTTTCCATAATGTGTGACATTAAACTATACGACTAAAGTTTTGTATATTTTATGTTAAAATATTCAATAACCAAACATCATTCATAGCAAAGCTACTGCTTAGTGGCACATGAGTCCCTCCATTCCTTATAACTGATTCAGATATGAATGGGGACCTTGAGTCAAGTACTACAAATGGTGTGATTCTAATTTTTAATGAGATACGTAGAGATTCCTAAATCTGTTATTGTTTTCCCAACCGCAATAAAAAAATATTCTTATTCTATATTCTCCTTCTATATATGAATCCGATCTATACATAGTGTTTCTTTAAGATAAATGATTTATTCCATCTACCATTTCATATCCTAAGATTTAACATTCTTTAATACCGTGTCAAAATCCCCCATTTTTCATGACAAATATGATTGGCATGATAGATGATTGATTCATGTTCATCGTATGGCCTGATTCTCATTTTCTATGAGAAATGTATAGATGCATAGATCTCTAATATTGGGCCCTACCTCAATGAAAACCCCATTTATTCCTTTTATAAGAATCTAACCAGAATGGGTAATGGATTATGAACCATGTATGTCTTGATTCTTTCCCTTGGAAAGACACGTAGTGACACATGGGTTTTATCCCTTAGGCCATCCAAAATAAGTCTTTCTTTTCACATTGGTTCATCTTTTTTCTTTACCGCACAATGTTAAACTTCATGGAAATCAAACACTCATATTCTTCACTAGTGTCATATTTTTGATAAAAAAGAATCCCTTACTGCTCCTTGTTCCTCACACCGATCATAACTCATGTGGGCTTAGGATTTGATTAAAAGGCTTAATTATATAAATAAGGTGTATCAAATTCTTATAGGTTTATTAATTTCCTCACTACATGAATTAAAACTATAATGTATATTGTTCTCATTGCATTACATTAAACTACACATCACATTGTTTATTAAAATGGAAACAAAGAATGTCCCAACTTTACATATGAATCGTATCTATGTGATGGATTCCATATTCATGGTCAATTATGATTAAAATATTACATGTATGCATTGATAATTAATTATTTCAATTTTAAAACTCCTAATCTATAATATTTTCATATCTTCATAATTTTTATTATGATATCTAGTGATAGAGCTTCCAATATTTAAGAACTCTTTTGCCTGACTAAGTAGAATGCGCCCTTAGGTGGCCTTGAATAAGTTGCCTACCTAGCGGTCCTGTAAGTCAAGAGATTCCATTATTTTGAAATGCAGCATATTCCCCATTTGTGATTGCATAATACATCCCCCATAAAGTGTTTGTCAAATAATTGTAATTTCATTTGTGTTTACATTTTCTTTGTTCCCTTCAAAATTTGATTACAATATACAAGAATCTATATTTTAAAATATTCATTCGGATATATTTGTCCAATTATATTCCTCTCGATCTGAAACTCTTGATGACCATAGTTTACACATTTCCCCCTCCATGTGTTCAAAAAAATATGAAATTACCTTAGAACCATTTGTCTGCATATCACATATTGTTTCCATTGTTTACTTGTTGTATGACTTAAAACTAAAGGCAACATTACTCCTACGATTGGTTCAGACCCTCATAGGTGTCTTATTCATCCAATTCATTGTAAATCATGGTTGGAAATTACGTCTATATATTCAGGTACATTTCTCAATAAACCATACTCTATGATTTAGAAAAACATATTCTCCAAAAACATTCTTTGACTTTTAGTAGTTGAATGTCAGATTATTGAGATCTCTTTTGCCTCACTATGCAGAACATTCCCTTATGAGGCCTTGCATAAGTAACCTACATAACAGATCTGTTAGTAAAAAGATGATACAATTTGGTTATGCAGCATATGCCCCAGTTGGACCTGCATTACACAACCCCTATAACATGTTTTTCAAATAATAGTAATATCATTCATGAAAAAAAAGACATCCTCTAATGCCTTTAGATCTTTTTTCATATCATTATTCATATGTAGAAATTCCCAAATCATAGTTTACTATTTTCCCTTCCATAACAGAATATGATAGTATGATTCCAACCAAATTATCCACAAATTGGGAGAGTCTCATACATTTTTTCAAAGCTAAAGACTTTAAATTACTACCCCCATGTCCTCCCTACATGTTTTAAAACTGCACATTACCAATGTCATCACATCATGACTTAAACCTACATAATATTATATCATAAATTTCCCTAGCTGATAAAGTTTAACCATTCATCATACACTAAATTTGTCTAGTAATGGTATTCCTATTCATGACATATGTCAGTATAAAATAGCCATTTAATTCTAAAAATTCTTTTTCATTGGAAAAACCAACCACTGTTGTCTTAAGTCACCCAAAACTTTTTTCCATATATTTATCAGCAGAAAAATGTTAAATTCCTAATGATCCATTTTTCTTGAATTTGAAATATATTCCTTTAGGTAGCCTTGCATAAGTTCCCTACATAACAGGCATGTCATTTTGAAGATTCCACTATTTGGATATGCAGCATATTCCCCAGTTGGCCTTGCATAATACAAGCCCCATAACGGGGTTTTCAAAATAATGATAATTTCATTCCTGGAGGGGAATACCCTTAAGTTGATACAGGTTTTACATTTGGTGACCAGAAAAATCATGACTCGTGATACCCCATGTTAAAAATAAAAGAATATTAAAAAATTTCTTAGAGGTTGAGTCTTGTTTTAGATTTAATTTCAAAATTTATAGTCAAAGCTATTTGACCAAAAATATGATCCCCTTATAGTTCAACATGAATAACTCTTAAATTACAACAAAAAAAATACATGGTACCCACTAGATTGAGAACCCTCAAAGGGAAATCTGAAAAAAGTTGAGTCTCATGTCACTAAACATACATTTTTGTATGACTTATGTAATATTGATCATTAATAATTAATGAGATATAATGTTTTTGTGGTTTCTTATATAACCATAGAAAAAATAAAACTATATTGGATAGTCCCCATGGATTAGGAAAAAATTAATGCATCGTTTCAATCTAGATGCAGCTCCAAATCTGACCAAATGATGTTGGAATGTGACAAAGTGCACTACTTTTACATTAGAACAATATTATCTTCATTCTAAATGAATCCAATTATGGGGGGATTTTTTAGACACACTGAAATGTTTTCCATGCACTTCTCCTCAATTGGAGATGTATTTCCTTGTGACGGTACTCAAAATGACCTCAAACATGATCAAATCATTCACGGTGTGACTGTGCATTTTTTCCTGGGGGTTAGTGACGGTAGTGAAGGCATCAACCTGTAGGGTCATGACCGAAGCCCACCAATGATCCCTAGTAGGGGCGGAGGTGCAACCCCAGTGGTGTGGATAAATTATTTTGTTGTTTCAATTAGATGGCTTCCAATGTCCCTGCAAAAAAATACTTGCATGCCACCATGCAGGAGCAGATTGAAGTAATAATTTTGGCTCCGTCCTCAAGGTGTCTCCCTAGTATAGCCAAATCACCGGCGACACACAAGTCAAATTGGGAACCACCCATACAGAGTGCAGCCTACTTGTGTTCTCCAATATAGTGCACTGGTCACATGTTCACCCAAACTAATTTTCCCCAAGGTCTTATTTTTTCCTATAAATAAACCATTGGGGTCTTCATTTGAACGGACGATTTTCTATGAAGCCCAATTGTTTCTATAGTCACCCTAATACTTCATTCAATTATTCCGAAACATTAAAGGTAGTTCTTCAACACCTTCAGTGGAAGTTTTAAGGGAGGATCATTGGACTTACATCCTTTTAGTGTTTGATAACCACAACATTTGTGTGCCTAAATCGCCCAACCTCACCAAGTGATAAATAATTGGGTGTTGTCAACTCCTTTTATAGAGACATCAGCACCCCACTTATGGGACCACCGTTGAATAATATTTAAGGATCGAGCAAGGTATCACCTAAATATTAACGTATATGTTGTTTGTCGCTTATGTGAACATCAGGTCACCCAAGCCTACTTGTACGCCCATACCTGTGTTCCCTAACCTAATTGGGAACCCCAATTTGATTCACTTACTCTCTTCAGTCTACAAGCCATCAAGACTTCCAAAAATCCATTCTTGACAAGGCTTCTATATCCTTGGATCCCTTGTCTGAAATTGATTCTTTTAAGACCTCCACCTATACCTCTGGACTTATCATGCCATTGGGAATGGTACATTAGCATGTCCCCTATTTGGGTTTGTATATACATAGTCAGAGGTTGGCCAAATTTGTTTCAAAATGGGGTTATGATTCATGGAGTGTATATGGTTTTATATATCAACATTAACATGGAAGTATCTACTAGAAATATTGTTGCCTAGTTCCCAGTTTGGAGGAGGGTTGGTTCATGGCCTCTGCCTTCTCGAAGATTTGACCCAGAACCTCAGGTATCTGGTAGGGAAGGTAAAGTTCAAACGTTCTTTTCTTCATTTTTATCAAAGGGAAATCCTCCCTCCCCTATAATGTTCAATTTAAGGGCAGCCATCCTTGAGTAATCCCCAAACCACCATCCCTTATTTCATTCTTTGGATCCTTTCCCAATGTAATGTTAATAGAGTTAATGCTTGTCACCTAGCTCTTGTCCACCCTCGCCACCAAATGTGTTCCCTCTTCCACCAATATAGGAGGAAAAAATTGAGAGTTCCTTTGTTGAATCTTCCACATCCTCTTGTTTCTCACACCGACAATGACTCACATGAGATTAGAGATTTGTATTGATTATAAAATGTGCACAAACTCCCTTGGTAAATGAACTATGTGAAATCTGATTCATGTTCAAACCAGGATACGTAGGATGATTTTTCTTGGACCGAGCTCACTATACATCCTATTCAAGAATATGATCATAATTACCTTAATCTGGGAATCCTCCTTAGGAAAAATCTCAACATTATACACATAAATCACCGAGGCAGCCTTTTTAGGAAGTAAGCCAAAAGTAATTTTTCTAAAATGAATATATTTTCCTATGAGACGTATCGAACTACGGGGGATTTGATTCCCATATATATATATGGGATAGGTTGGATGCCTCCTTGACGTTCAAACCCAATACCTTAAATCAACCATGTTCTCCTTGTCCCATATTCCCAACAGGGTATAATCCTACATGGATACCCATATCCCTTCCATGTGAATTGGGATGCTTCAGTATAAATACTACACTATATTTTGACTAAGAACATGTCTATTAGATGTCCATTATCACATGCCATCAAAATGTATGGCTAGGTCATTTTTAGATTACCATAAAAGGTTTGATGTGACCCATTCAGTGGCTTCAAACAATGAGGGTTTTGATTCCTTTCATAAGGATACATAAGAATAGAATCTTATGGGAATGATCCCAAGATCAAAACAAATTTCTGCCTCCCTAGATGAAAATAAATTCCAGAGTTCCCCACTGAGTGAATTAAAACCCAGTATCATCATAATGATGACTAAAATAATCTATATGTAGTATATGAGAGGATAAAAATGATGGAGAACCTCAAATACATAGAAATATATATATTAATAAAGAACCACAAAAACATAAGGATTATTTTAAACATTTCACTTGCTAAATATGTTATTAAAATTTACAAGGGAAACTCATGATATAATTGATGAATTAAAAATGATTCACAAAAATATCATAAATTATAAAGAGATTCCTCAAGTAGACAATAATTCCCCTCAAAAGGGTGTGATGAGTCTGACCACTTATCCTCTTGATCAATGCACGTTCTCAAGAATCATGAACATCAAACTTAACAAGCACCTGCATTGGGATTTATGGACCTCTTTAGATAATGTACTGTTGCTATTTCCAGCTCGACAATTAAATCTAATGGAAAATTCTTGGAAGTAATGATTCTTAAAACTAGAATACTCATTTCATGGAACTACAAAACATGGATACAATTTTGTCTTATTATATTTTGAATATAATTTATCTATACATTTACTAGTTCTTTTTCATTTAATTTGTCAGAAATAATTTTTAACTAATCATTTATTATAGAGTGGAGAAAATTTATGGACAAAAAAATTCTAAAATGGAATTCCCCTATGATTGAATAAAATCGTAATTATGTAATTCTTATATAGAAAACACATGATCAAAATATTTTTTTATCATTAGAAAATATATATTGTTAGTATTAAAATTCTATTATTCACTGTAACAGTTGATAATAAATATATTCTCTATAGACCATTAATATTATAATATATAAAAGGTTATATAAATATGTAATTAACAGTGACAGAAATAGTGATTGTCCAAAAAAATAGGATCGTAACAGATAAAACTTATTTATTTGAAAATTTATGCTATATGGAATCAATGAGGTTTTACATTGACTAAACCAAAGAATATATTCAACAACTCCATCATTATTGGAAGCATTTAAGGAGATTTTAAAGATCATTGAGATCCCAACTGAAACAACGTTCACCCAACCACTGATAGAATGTACCTCCATCCCTAACCACACCCTTATATTATATGCTATTGTAATATGAGAATATCTTTATATAACCTAGTTGTGTGAATATATATATATATATATATATATATATATTAATATAATTATTTCATTTGTACCCATTAATTATTAAATTATTCAAAGGATTTTAAAATGTGTTTTATAAAAAGTATATTTTGATATGATGAAATTGTCATTGTATTTCTACAAAATATATATATATTTGAAAAAAAATGTTTGATAAATACCATAATTTTGAAAGATATTTTATATTATTATATTATTTCTATTAAATCTATTATATTTAAATATAAATTATTATATATTTTAATAAATGTGAATGTAATTTTTATATGGTTCAACATATTATTAGTGTAGTAAAAATGTGTATTTTCAATTAATAATTATACATATTCATATTTAAAAATAAGTAAATATTATAAATTATATTTTTAATTTAAATAATATTATTAAATAGACTTAAAAAAATTACCTCCGATGAATCATTCAGGGTTTTATTAGAGAGTATAGTTGTTTAGTTACAATTAAACATGTTGTAAGTATATATTATGTGTTTTTATATCATAATCATCATAAATTGAATGAATAAATGATAAAAAATTAATCCAAATTCGAAAATATATTTCCTATATAAAATAAAAAATTATTTATGTTATTAAATTTATTTTAAGAAGCTATAATAAATCCACAAAATCCAATATTATGGTTTAAGGATTACAAACAGTTCTTTATATTAGTCCTCAAATAAATATTCTAAATGCTATTATCATACATATTTTGAATATTATCCAACATAATTATTTAAATCCACTGTAATGGCCCAACCCCAGAATCCAGGAGATGGTGAATTATTTTAATACATTGGCATGATTTCAAGGAATCATGTCCCGAAGAACCAATCAGTTTAGTATTCTTGGAAGCAACATACATACTTAAGTTCAACATTACAACTTGAAAAGAAATATTACTCTAATTTATTCCATTATAAATATCCAAGATTCCAAGATTATTCATGAAAATCACACATAATTTTCTTATTCATATCTTGGGAAAATGAAACTTGAAAAGGGGTGAGCTGAGATGCTCAGCATGTGTAAGAAATACAGTGTAAGATAACATAAACTTTAGGAAAGGTGATCAATTGTAAACACATGACTTATCGAATAATAAACATGAGCACTTTATGGATGGAATAAGAGCTGTGTAAATAATCCCATAATAAAACATATTCATGGGTACTCTACAAGTCTAATAAACACATTAAATATCAATATGTAATCTCATAATTATGGAATGCATAATTCCATATTTTCATGGCCACATAGTCAAGGCCTTGTGAAAATACTACAAATACTATTTTTTTCAAATCCTTTTTCCAGGACAGTAGTTTGTCTCATGAGACCTATCGATGCATTGAAGAGCTATAGTGGGATCTACCCGTCACTTATTATTTCCAATGCATTCCTCCTACGAAAAGGTTTAAAGATAATATAAACATTCCTATTAAAACTATCATACAAAATGTCAATACATTATCCATAAACCATGAATGGTATAAAAATATATCATCCAAATTCAATAATAACTCATTAAATACAATATGGAAGATTTTATTATAATATATTAACCTCAATCAAGAATAATGAAGGATATTGACATATAATAAAAAAATTATCAAAACATTTTTGAGAGAAATAACCCCTCTTCTTGACAACATTTAAAAGTATCACTATTTATCAAGAAGTTGTTTAAAATTGATTTTTGAATCAAAACTTCCAATAGAACATAGAAAAATTTAAAACAAGTTTTAATTTTAAAACATTAATGTTCATATAAATAAATCCTTAAAACCATTTTTTAAACATGGACATTAATGAGAAAGGATTAGAATTATAAATCATTAAAACATTTAAAATGATATATTTGTTATAGTTCCTAACCAAATGAGAGACACTTGAATACAAATAACTGAGGTAATAAAAAAATTATAATATCATAAGAATAACCGGATTCAGGATATACTATTTCAAAGTACATAATATGCACCAAATAAAAGTGTATTGGCACATAACATAAAAGAAAACTCAATGGAATATAAGTCGAGATGAAATCCTTATAACGACCGTATCCATTGGTTAAGGATAAATAAATTACATAATTATGTGTGAAAAATATAAATACACTCAATATGATTGGATATTCAGTTTAAATCAATCATAGGACATTCACACATTTTCTTGTAAAAGAAACACCAGTGAATTGGATGTTTAACTCAATGAATGGAGATTGAGTTAATGTTACTCTTATCATGTTCATATCGATGTCCTGAGAATTTATCAATGGAGTGATTATATGTATCAAAGTTATATCCACCGAAAGGTGAGTGGATATTCGAAAATAAAAAATAAATATTTATTCCACACATAATCTTATAGTAAAATAATTTGTAAAGTATGCGTAAAGGCCAATGAGTGGAAATTGAAATTTGAAATTCCCTTACCAATTTTGTAACATATGAAACATACAGCCCATGAAAGATGGATCATAAAATGAAGATGTAATTAATTATAAATTATTGTGTATTACAAAAAGAATAAAATCATTGGGAAGTAAATACACCACCCAAAATGAAATAGTGGCAATATGGCACGAATCTCACAGAAATTGGATGTGAGATGAAAACACTTACTTCATTGTAATCAATCGATTCGTATGGACAAAAGTTAATAAACACAAAATTAATCACAGAATACCATGAATACAAAGAGAATCATTATAATATATATATATCAAATGACAGTATACAATATACAACATTTAATAAATAAGTGGTGAACAATGGAAATCTCATGGATTTAAAAGTTAGATAAGAAACCCTTACTTTTTACATTTACTTGGTCAAGGGTAAATGAACCTCCTTAATAATGGTAAAATAATTGTTATCAAATTATTAAAGAATCATATACATTTATATGATAACATATATGATCTTTCAATATTTCATTGTTAATAATATTTTAGTATTATCATCGTTTCAGGTGTTAACTGGTTTGTTTTCCTTTACATTCTTTGTTTCGTATGTACTGTGTGTTAATAATAGGATGTATCATATTCATGTTAATAATTATATATAGTATTTAAAAATGATTTCTAATCATCTAATGAAAATTAGTCTTGAATGTATTACGATGGGGAATGAATCTAATCGCGTTCGTGGAGACGGTAATCCGTACGTATGCACGAGCGACAATATCATTCTTTTGATATTAAAATAATATATATTTGGATGGTCTATAATATATACAGAATCATTATCATGTTATATTTATTATATACATTAATTACACATCATTATTATACCCATCCAAATAATAATGTATTGAATAACAATTACACCACGACATGGAGATAGTAAGCAGTACATACATACGTATGGTGACATGTAATTCAAAAGAGAAATAGAGTAATGAATATGGTTGTACCATATTTATAATGACATCACAATATATATAATATACTTGAGTTATTATTTTATAATAGAATGATCAAAGAGAGAATAAGTAGAAGAAGAAAGGAACATGAAAGAGGTGATGAAATATTTACCTCTTCTTCGGGTTATTTTTTTTGATTTGATCAAAAGGGCCCATTAGGTTGGATTTCTGACTAATATACGGCCTTTAAGATGAAGGTCGGAAAGTTTAGATGGTATTTTGGCAGATTTTGTCCGATCCAAATGTCTTTGAATGTGTGAATTAAAGAGAATGGGGAGTTCCCTTTTATAAGAGGGGTGAGGGGCCCCTTAGTAAAAGCTAGGAATATTATTTTACAATAAAATAATTCTTGGTTTCTAATTGCTCCAAATTGAAATATTTAAAGGGAAAAGTAGGGATGGGTTTAAAACCACTCAAACAAAAGGTTTTAGAAAGGTTTGAGTCACTATATAAACCTTATCGTTTAGATTTAACTCTTAGTTAAATAGTTTGACATTTACCATGTCTCTTTGTATTTTTACATTATATGGTTAAGAAACATACTATAAACATCCATGAGAACCCCAAGTGGTTCATTAATGATACTTGTATCATTATATAAGTCGTTTTCCGAATCCATTGATTTTTAGGAATGGAATATCAATTAATAATATATTATTTGTTTTAATATCACTTTTATGTCAATTTTGACAATATATGTATTTTGTTTTTTCTAAATACATAACATCATTATTACTTAAAAAAATTTATCTAACCATCCCTAATATTTCATAGTAACCTATAAAATTATTTTAATTCATAAAAAGTCTCAAATTACATTTCTTTGTATATTTGTAATATCAATTATTTTAATCTTTCATTAATAAGGTAATTACAGCATCATCATTGTGTCATAAATAAATTTAATTATTTAATGTCTAAAAAATATAAATAAAATACAATTATGTAGGAAATATTTTTAGATTTCGAATTAATATTTACATTAGAGTTTATCTTATGTGTAACCCTATATTAAAAATGGTTTAGTTATTAAACTACACATTTATCACTTTTACCTCTTCTTTGAATTAATTAATAATAAATGTCCTAATCTAATCCAAGTGTTCCTAAAGGATCATATTTAATTCATAATGTTTTTTGTCTAATTACTCTTATCCAATATAATTAGTTCATGTGTTATGGTAATAATAATAATATAATTTTCACCCTTAACTGCCCTATTTACTTTTAACCTTGGTAAATAAAAGTGAAAAGTTACTATTCATCAAAATTTATTTTTATCTTATTGAACCACATTCTACATACTGATATCAACCATGTCTATCAGTTTTTTGAAATTAAATTCACAGAATCGGTAAAATTATGTTTTCTTCAAATTGGAAAATGCTCCTGGGAGGTGGGTAAAACACGGTTTAAAAGATCAATAAAATTGTTATATATGAAAATTTATTATAAAATGACTCTAATGATTTAAATTGAACATATATATGTATTATGTATCTATTTTAACATCAAATAAATTTATATAATATATGTAATTTTTTAAATCAAAAAACGGTTTTAAAAAATAACTCTGTGTTTTTCACTATTCATCAAAAATTGAATGTTTTCAGAAAATTACCAAAAATTCACCCCAAGCTAATTTTGAAATTCTGAATCCAAATAATGATGTCCATTTTGAATGATAAAATTTATAATATCTCAAAAAGTGGGTATTACTATTCATAATGTCTAGTTTGATTGGTCGCGGTGTGTTAGAATCTCGAAGTTGGGTACAATGCAATCTATTAAATTTTTCAAAGGAAAACTTATTGTGGAAGCTTGGGGTGTTTTTTTTTTCCCACTTTTGGAAATTTCATCCTCGAAATTTTTAAAATTGGGCTTGGAAACATTATTTAAAGTCACCATTCAGAATAAGAGTCAATAAAAATATAACTTTAGAATAAAGAAAGAGAAGTACAACGGTTACTCGAGATAACCCATCCTAGGATTCCATGTAGGAGAACATGAAAATTGAAGATAAAATAAGTGTCATGTTCTGATGGTAAGGTATGGAAAACATGATGAAGAGAAAGTTAACAATAAGAAAACCATAATCATCTGACGGGACAAACGGTCATTAGTTTCCTAGTCGGAAAATTAAACATACAACATTTTTTTGTTTTAAGTTACATTACAAAAAAATGAGGAATTTATTTGTGATATTGACTAAGAACATAAAGATATATACTTACTTTTTAAGTAGAGTTTCATTCATTAATAAATTTCTACCACTAACTCATTTTTTTGGAAACGATAATTATTCAAGATGACTTGGTCACACTATAAGAGCTAGAATCAACTTCTAGAGAATCACCTGATCCCAAATGGATAAACTATACATTTACCATGTCATTATTGATTATTCCAAACAAAAATGGTTAGTACAAGATCATATGATCCCCCAAAAGTATATTCCTTTAGAGAAAGAAACACTAATCATAATTCTAAAAATAAACCTACAATACCCCAAAGTCAAATAAATACCATTCAATAAACAATTATCCCCAAAATCCTTTAATATAATATAAACTAATATTAAAACCCAAAACATTGAAGAATTGTCTTCCACAATAAATTGTATCTCCAAATGATATAGACTAATATTAAAGTCATACACTTAAAAGTAATTAACCTGATCACATATTCTCTATTATAGGTAAATCATTTCAATAAATAACCCAAATCACTATAAATCAACAATAAAAACAAAGAAAAAAACCCACCATTACTCCTCAAATGAAATATCATAGTTTTCTATTTTCCTAATGCATATAGTGTTCCCAATAAAGTGAACATCATCCAAAATAACATTTATCCATTAATCACCAAATCATTTTCATATACTAAGGGTATTCATTTGATAAGATATAAGATCCCAAATTAACTTATTATTGATCAACAAAAACATTTAACTGAAAAAAATTAGTCACACTAACTCGGGACTTCACGTAGTCCGGTGGTTGGTGATAAATCCCAATCGCACTCTGGTTGTGGGTTCGATTCTTGCAGTTTTGTCCGACGCGACAGGTTGTCACATGGTCTCGGTGTTGTACTTTTTCAAAAACAATATTTTATAATATTCCCTAAATTAGATAGATTCCTCAAAATAATGATAACATAATTTAACCTCCAATGTTATCTCCTACCTCGAATTTTCATTACATAATTTAATAACCTGTAATTGACTCAAATTCAAGTTTTATATAAACAAAAATGGTTATTTATAACTATATCCAAAATAAAAAAGGTAACTATTCACCTAATAGAAATTCCACATAAAAAACTGTAGGGTTACACATACAAGATAGACGTCTTCCAAAGTAATATCATCAACAAAGAGCACTAATACATTAAACATTTTTCCATCTATTTGCTTCCACATAGTTTCTTCTTGACCAAGAGGTTATCCTATAGAATAGGGAATTGACTTGTGCAATGCCATGATCGCTTACATTTATGAAAAATGACCGTAATTGGATTCTTAGTTCATTTTTATTTTCTTCTATAGTGCTCATCGTTTTTTCTTGGAAATTATTTATTTATTCCCTTCTTTCCCACACCTAAATCATTTCTTTGTTCCATTAAGACTCCTTCCTAGGAGTCTCCTTCCACATTTCCTTCATGATGGGAAATGATCTTTCTTTTCTTCATGGTCTTCACTACTGGAGATCATATCATTCACCACTTTTCTCTTCCTTATTGAGTCCAAAATTTTAATAATATATATTCTCCAGATTATATTTTTTGAAACTAGATTTGGCATGATGATGATATCTTTTACGCTTATCAACATTCCATTTTGTTTCTCGTTTCCACCATTGTTCCCACCTTGTACATCATGCTCAAAGATACTATGACTTATATGGAATCCAGCCATTGACTAAAACCAGAAAGCCTTGTGTGAGTAATAATAGTCATAAATTTATTTATAGAATATAATAACACCTTATTTTCCATTTTAAAAACCTAAGGATTAACCAAGGTCATTTATTCTCATCTTATATTAAAATACTTCAATTTTTTTTAAAGATAATGTAATTTATCCTAAGCATATCCCCCTGGAGTGTCATAACCATGAGTGAAGCAAGGCCCGTTGTTGTGTACCAGGATACCCTGGGTCAAGCCCGAAACTCCTTGTTAGAATTTTCACTCCTAGGTACATCTGTGCCAGAGCCGCATCTACCTGCTAATATCCAGACAGGGATGTACTACTTGGAAATTACACAAAATATCTACATTACTGAGATTCTAAGATGTTATTCTATACTAATCCTCAATGTCAATCTTAGGGTAATGTGATCTAATCAGAATTTATCTAAATCAAGTTTCCAAGATTTGTACAAAACTTATCTGATACCAAATGTAATGCACGGAACTCAGAATCCAGGAGCCTTTGCATTATTTTAATGCAATGGCATGATTACAAGGAATCACGTCTGGATGGACCGATTGGTTTATTAGTATTGGAAACATGATACATACATCTGTTCCACATTATAAATTTTTAAGAAAAAAAACATGAATTTATTCTATTAGAAACATCCAAGCAACTATGATTATTCCTTAAAGTCACAGATAACTAACTTCTTCATATCCTTGGAAAATAAAACATGAAAAGGGGTGATCTCAGATGCTTAGTAAGATTAAAAAATACAACGGAAGATAACATAAACATTATGATTGTTGAATACTTGAAAACACATCCCTTATCGAAGAATTAATATGATCACCTTATGGAAGGAATGTGAGCTGAGTAAATAATTTCTTAATAAATCATAATCATGGGTATTTTACTTGTTGAATAACCACATGAAATATTAATAGCTAATCTCATAATGATGGAATGCATAATGCCAGACATTCAATCCACATAGTCAATGCCTTATGCCAATACTTCAAATAAAATTTTGTCAAGGGTTTGAGCCAAGACACTAGTTTGTCTCATGAGACCAACCGATGCATAGAGGAGCTATACTGGGCTCCAGCCATCACTTACTAATTCCACTACATTACTAATATTAAAAGGTTTAAACATAACACAAATATTCGTATTAAAACTATTATACAAAATGTCAATACTGTATCCATAAACCATGAATGGTATTAAAATAGCACATCCACAGTCAAACATAACTAATTCAATGAAATGTGGAAGATTTTATTATTATATATTAACCTATATAGATAATAACTAAGTATATTTACATAGATGATAAAAAATAATCAAAACTCATTTAGAGAAATATCCCCCTTTTTCTTCAAAACATTTAATTGTCTCACTATATATAATGAAGTTTTTTAAAATAGATTTTTGAATCAAAGTGTCCCAAACCACTTTGAATCGTCTAAAATTAAATTAAATTTTCAAACATTAATATCCATATAAATAAATCCTTAAAACCTTTTTTTAAACATTGACATTAATGAGAATGGTTTAGAATAATAAATCATTAAAAATTTAAAAATGATATTTTAGTTATAGTTCCAAAAAAAATAAGAGACAATTGAATACAAATAATTGAGGAAATGAAAACATTATAATTTCATGAGAATAAAGGGATTAATGATATATTATGGAAAAGTACATCATATACACCTAATAAAAGTGAATTGGCGCATTACAACAATGAAAACTCAAGGGAATGTAATTTGAGATGAAATCCCTTATAAATACTATATCATTAGGTTAAGGATATATCAATGACATATTTATGTGTGAAAAATATGAAAACACTAAATATTATTGGATATTTAGTGTAAATAATTCATAGGACATTCACACATATTCTTATAAAAACTACACCAGTGAATTGGATGTTTAACTCAATGAATGGAGATTGAGTTAAAACTACTCTTATCAGGATCATATCGATGTCTTGAGAATTTATTAATGGAATGATTATGTGTATCAAAAGTATATCCTGCAAACAGTGAGTGGAGATTAGAACATAAATAATAAATATTGATTCCAAACATAATATTGGAGTAAAATAAGCACTGAAGTATGCCTAAAGCCCAATAAGTGGAAATTGAAATTTGAAATTCCCTTGCTGATTTTGTAACATATGAAACATACATCCTATGAAAGAAGGATCATAAAATAAAGATTTAATTACTCATAAATTAAATTATATTACACAAATAATACTATCATTGGCTATTACATACACCACACAAATTGAAATAGTGGAAATATGGCATGAATCTCACAGAAATAGGATGTGAGATGAAAACGCTTACTTCGTTGTAATCATTCGAGTCGTTTGGAAAAAATTTAATAACAACAACATGAATCACAGAATACCATGAATAAAAATATATTCCTGATAATATATATATCAAATGACAGTACACAATACACCACATTTAATAAATTAGTGGAAAATAATGTAAATCTCACGAAATTAAAAGTGAGATAAAAAAACCCCTTACTTTGTACTTTTCCTTGGTCGAGGGTAAGTTAACATATTGCATAATGGTGAAATAATTGTTATTAAATTAATATAGAATCATATACATTGATTTGATATCATATATGATCTTTTAATATTTCATTGTTAATAATATTTTTGTATTATCATCGTTTTGGGTGTTAAGTGATTCGTTTTCCTTTATATTCATTATATCAGAAGTAGTTTTTATTATGAATAAGATGTATCTTATTAAATTCAGAATGATATTTAGTCTTTCAGCATTATTTTTAATAATTTATATAATATTAGGTTTTAATGGAGTACGATGGTGAATGAATCCCATCACGTTCGTGGAGACTGTAATCTGTACGTACGCACGAGCGACAATATCATTCTTTTGAAATTAAAATAATATATAATTGGATTTTATATCATATATACAGAATCATTATCATGTTATATTTATTATTTACATCAATTAAACATCATTATTATACCCATCCAAATAATAATGTATTGAATAACAATTACACCACGACATGGAGACGGTAAGCCGTACGTACGCACATATTGTGACATGTCATTGAAAGGATGGATAGAAAAATGAATATGGTTGTACCATATTTATAATAACATCACAATATATAGAATATACTAGAGTTATTAATTTATAATAGAAACAACAAAGAAAGAGGAAGTGGAAGAAGAATGGAACTTGAAAGAGGTGATAAAATGTTTACCTATTCTTCCGGTTCTTCCTTTTGATTTGATCCAAAGGGCTCTTAGGATGGATTTATGACTAAAGGAAGGACACTATAATTAAGGGATAAAATTGAGAGGTTATTTGTGCAGATTTTGTTCTATCCAAATGGCTTTCAATGTGTGAATTAATGATAAGGTGAGTTCCCTTTTATAAGAGGGGTGAGGAGGACCTTAGGAAAATCTAGAAATATTATTTTATAATAAAATCATTTTTGTTTTTTAATGGATCCTAATTGAAATATTTAATGGAAAAGGTGTGTATGGGTCTAAAAACACTGATCCAATTGGTTTTAGATAGGTTTTAGTCACTATATTAACCTTATCATTTTAATTTAACTCTTAGGTAAATAGTTTGACATTTACCTTGTCTCATTGTATTTTTACATTATCTGGTTAAAAAACTTATTATATACTTCCATGGGAACCCCAAGTGGTTCATCAATTATACACCTATCATTATTTAATAATTTTGGCTGAACCATATATTTTTTGGAATATAATATCAATTAATAATATAATATTTGTTTTAAAAAATCTTCTATGTCAATTTTGATACTATTTGGTATTTTGTTTTATCTAAATTCATAACAGCATTATTACTTTATAAAAATTTTTAACCAACCCTAATATGTCATATTAATCTATAAAGTTAGTTTAATTCATAAAAACTCTCCAATAACATTTATTTGGATATTTATAATATCAATTATTTTAATCTTTCATTAATATGGTAATTACTGCATCACCATTGTGTCATAAATAAATTTAATTATTTAATGTCTAAAAAATATAAATAAAATACCACTATATAGGAAATCGTTTTAGATTTATAATGAATATTTATAGTCAAATTTATCTTATGTTTAACCCTATATTATAAATGTTTTATTTATTAAACATTAAATTTAACACTTTTAACTCTTCTTTGAATTAAATAATAATAAATATCCTAATCTAATCCACATGGACCTAATGGATTATATATTATTCCTGAAGTTATTTTGGGTCGAAGTAAATTTATCCAATAGAACTTGGACATGTGTTAGGGTAATAATAATATCATTTTACCCTTAATTACCCTATATACTTTTAACCTTGGTAAATAAACGTCATAAGTTACTATTCACCAAAAATTATTTTTTGCTTATTGAAAAAGAATTTACTTACTGTTATCAACTGTGTATCTCATATTTTTTAAATTCAATTCACAGAAGTGGTAAAGTTATGTTTTATTCAAATTTTCATACGCACCAAGGATGTGGTTAAAAGTTGGTTAAAAAGATCAATAAATTTTTTATATATCTAAAATTATTATAAACTAACTCCAATGAATTATATTTAACTTATATAGGTATTATGTATCTATTTTTCCCACAAATAAATTTAAATAAAATAAATAATTATTTAAATAAAAATTCAGTTTTAAACTATAACTTAGTGTTTTTCAATATTCATCAAAAATTGAATGATTTCAGAAAAATATAAAAAATTTACCCTATGATAATTTTGATATTCCAAATCAAAGTATGAAGTACATTTTGGAAGATAAAATTTATAAATTTTTTAAAAGTGGGTATTACTATTCATAATGGCTAGTTTGATTGGTAGCAGTGTGTTAGAATCTCAATGTTGTGTACAATGCAAGATTTTACAATTTTCAAAGGGAAACGTACCGTGGAAGCTTGGGGTGTTACATCCACTCCTAATTCAGTGAATGTATTATAAAAACAAATTGAATGTATTTTTTTACAACACATAGATTCCAAAAGAAATGTTTGGAAAGAAATAAATAATTCCTCTCAATTTTCTATAAATACTCACCCATTCTCCATTTCCCTATTACTCAAAATCAATTGAAATATATTTTCCTCTCGTTGTCCATCCATAAATACTTAATAATGTGTTACGTAGATAATAATAAGATCCTAAAAATCTTATAGAACAACCCAGTCGACGTAAGGTATTTTATTCCATTATATTATTCAAGTGATTTCATTGTATTATGCCATTGAATTTCCGATTGATCATATTGAGATATTTTTATTACACATCCATTTTTTGAAATTGTAATTACCCTATAATTAGATAATTTATTTTAATAAAAAATATCCATTTTTATGAACCTTTATATACACCTTTTATGTTTATGATTATATTCCATGAGTTTCTTAGAAATAATTTTGACTTTTTGACACCCATCCCATTTTGAGAGAAAGGGTATTCAACACAATTTACATTTCCTTAGATTATTTTGAGCATCCATTTATATATATATCACTACTTAATCTTGGGATTAAATATGTAGAAATATTTTCATTTGTGGTATGATATTTCTTGCTTCAAATTTATGTCAATTGTATTATTTTAATGCATCGTTGTTGAAATATTTAGCATTATAACGAATTTTTTACTATTTTAATCTATTTATATACTATATATGATCTATGGTCTCTTATCCCTAAAAAGATATAAAAATATTTCATGGAGTTCAAAATTTTATTATTCTAATAATGTCATGTTTTTATTTTTTCCAAATTCATATAATTCCTTGATGTTATCATTGTTTTTTCATGGTTTAATGTTCATAATTATGATTCTAACAATGTTTTACCAAATCAATCATATTTTATATATTACATCATTAAATAATTTTAAAATTCCTTGGATAGGATTTATAACTGAACCATTAATTACCCACATCCTCATGTTATACCATAATGTTTTATAAGATCAAGGGAAAATCAATGAAATGTTATGAAGTTCATGAATATTTAAATTTTATACATGTTTTATTTTATTTTTATATAAATCTAACTATAAAAATGAGGTCTATAAATAATTTGGAAATTTATTATGTGTAAAATTATGTATTAAATTATTAAATAGTGTAAAAAATATTGTCCATCTTTGTAGGTATTAGATAATGGACAATTAATTTTGATGATTATGGTCTGAAATAAAAACTAAAAACAATAATTATAATACTAAATATATGATAATATTTAAAAATATTTATCAATTATAAAAGGGGTGGTTTCCATAAATCAAAATCTCTATTTAGCTATTATAATTGGTTGTGGATATAGTATAAATGTATATATAGGTAATAACCACAAATGGTATCATTGGGTTCTAACTATATTGGTACTAGATGCACTACAAATATGGATTTCTCCACACCTACATTAACACTCCCTAATGATATGATCTAAAAAATTTAAAAATTCATATTTACTATTATTAAGGGAACAAAAATTCTAGTGAATCATAATGATTGGAAATATACTATTGTTAATTTAAAATGAATCATTTAAATTAATTTATTAACATTTATATTTACTTGATAAGTTATCCATTGAAGGTTCATTGTTTCCCATTTTTTTCATTTAATAGATTAAAATGCCACATCCCATTGTCTATTTGAAATTCAGTATATTATTAGAGCTAGAATCAAATAGTGAAGGTAATGCTTGTCATTTATCCGTAAAAATAAAATTTACTATGTGAATAAGGTTCTAAATATTATTTCTTATCATGAATATTTATTATAAGTATTTAAACATCACTTTAAACATGGATTTTTTTGTTTTAGTGATGAAAAAATGTAGACGTTATTCCACACAATGTATATAACTACACCCATGTCATTCATATTAGGATATATTTCCTACTTAACCTGATGGTAATTCCATAAGATGAATTCATTTCTATTGTTCGTATGGTTTTTCTTACCTTTTATTTTGAAATCATAAATTTCATACAGAATTAAATCCCCCACCATATCATTAATATCCCACTGATTATATACATTTGTAAAAATTATAAGGGATCCCCTTATTAATAATCATATTATATATAGATATTTTTCCATATGATATTTCATATCCAAAAAAAATAATTAAAACCATGGAAACGAATGTCCTTGATGACGTGCATATTTTAAGATAATTGTTTTATGTGTTTACTAATGAATTACGTGGTATTTCAATAATACATGATGTAATTTTCTCTATTGAGTATATATTAATAGATTTTTCAACATCAAACAAACCATAACGAATTAACACTATTGAACATGATGATTTGAAGTATGTAACTAACAATAGATCTAGATAATTAGATTATAAGACCATTTAATTTTTGTAACATCCCAGATAAATAACGAATATGAAATTTTCATATTTATTAATATTTTTCGAATTAAATATTAATTTTTCATTAAAGTTTATTCTGTGTTTGATGGAGTTCCTTTTACGCAACAATGAGTTTCTATGAAAACCAACGTGGCACACAAAGATGTGTTATGCCGAAAAATAATATAGTGAATTTAAATGGTAGTTAACCTCTTGCCGTTGTATTGGTGAGAATGAATATAAATAACGTCAAAATTATTATATATGTTTGTTAAATATTTTAAAATTTATCCAATAAATATTACAGGATGAATATGTGAAAGATTCCAATTTTAATCATAATTACTCTAATATTCTTTAAAAGGTCAATTTATCGCCTTTTAATGGAGAAACCTTTTTAAATAAAGATTTTGTCACTTTTATGTTTTATATTTAAAAAATCATTTTTAGAATCAGAACATCAAAAATTACAATGGGTAATTTTTTGGTAATTTTTTGATAATGTTTATTTTTTATAAATAGTGAAAAATACTATATTTTAATTCATAACTTCCTTTTAATCTAATTTTTTTTATATTATTATATTATATTTTTAAATGTTTTTAAAGTGCAATTAGATTATATTTTTTTCCATGTAATTCAATGTTGTTCATTGTAAGTAATTTCACTTAGAAATTGTACATAAAGAAGTCTAAATCTTTGGATAGTTATATTTCTTAAAAACACGCTTTTTGTTTTGACAACAGAAATTAATTTTAAATTATTTTCTGAAATATATGTAATTTGAATTTGGAAAAATAGATTCAATATTTTAAATCAGGAGGTCCATATTGTGTAAATGGGTAACTTTTATTTTTAGACATTATGAATATTTACTTCAGTAACTATTTTATTTACCATGGTTAAAGGGAAAACCTGGTAAATAAGGGCAACAAAATAATATAATAATAGTACTAAAATACCATAACATATGTCCAAATACCATTGGATGATACTTTTCCGTCCATGGGAAACCTTGGGTAGATTTTGGAACCCCATGGAACCACATTAAAGTGATAATGACACTTTATATTAATTAATTTAATTTAATGTCAAAAATGAGATAAACACATATCATTTAGTAAATCAATTCTTACATTGGGTTATATAATATACATTACTTCTACTATAAGTACTAAAATTAAATCTAAAACTATTTCCTACATCATGGTATTTTTTTTAATTTAATCATCATATAAATAATATTATTTATGGAACTATAATGATGAAGTTTTTACCTCATTAATGATGGAATTAAATAAATAAGATTATAAAAATCAAAACAATATCCAAAAACATCCCAATTATTATTAGATGAATTTATTTATAACATTATTCAACCTTTAATTTACTTTAATGAATATTTGACCTTTAGAAACCGAAAATCATTATATAATAAATTAATATTTCAAACATTCTTAAAGTGGTTCTCTCCCCTTATAAAAAACATCTCACCTCTATCCCTTTACTCACACCTCTCAAGCCCCATAGATCATAAAATATATGCCCAATTATGCTCCATAAATACCTATCTTCCTCTTAGATTCCTTAACTTTGGCATAAGGCAATTCAACTACATCTTTTGGTTCAAACCAAAAGGATATACCCGATTTAAAGGTAAAGTCTTCTCTTAAGTTATTTTTTTATTTTACTTCTCCAACCCCCTAAATTGTTTTTATTACAATATTTTGTAACAATAATTGTATCTTAAATATAGTAGGTTTTTTAAATGATAAATATTCTAACTACACATATACACACCTTTGTCTAATGGGTAATGAATATAATGTTTTTGTGGATGGTGAACTACTATCTCACGAAACGATGATTGTTCAATATTCTCCTACCACCTCTTATAGTGGTCATTAAGATGGCAGATTTTTTAAATGTGATATATATTATACTTATATTTTATATATAATTATTTATTTTTCAGTTATATTATACTTTTACAGTTTCCATAATGTTTAAATACAATAATTTCATTTGAGGATGTGCGGACTACCACGCCCTCAAAGTGATATGAATCTTTCATGTCATAAGTGGAACGCATAAAGGATAGAGTTAATTAAATTAGATAACATAGATATTATAAAATAATTATAATATACCTATGTTTTATTACATTTTCATTCCATTAAATATATAATTGAAATGAAACAACCCCTCATGAGTACGTACGACTTACCGTCTCCATGAACAATGTGTTTCATTTCATAACTCCAAATGATATGGAATATTATAAATACATATACATAGTATATATATGATATATATATTATATAAATCATTAATATAATTTTTTATATAATGTATGTTTGACCACATGGACAATTTGTAATTATAACAAATTAATTTTGGATAAAAGATTTGAACATTGACAAAATGACCACTATGAACTAAAATAATTAAATAATTGTTATAGAAAGGTAATAAGTGATATAAATGTAACAATAAACATGGAAAAGGTTCTTGATATAGTATAAAATTACTTTATGTTTATCATTCAGGACGAACAAAGAACAAACTATTCATGTAAAACACGAGGTAAGGGGTTTCTTTTCTCACTTAAATCCTGTGAGATTTCCATTGTTCACCACTTCTTTATTACACGTGTTGTATTGTGTACTGCCATATGTTATATATTGTAATTATTATTTTTATATTCATGGTACATTGTGATTCATTTGGTCTTGATTAACTTTTGTTCTTACGACTCGATTGATTACAACGTGGTAAGAGGTTTTCATCTCACTTTTTATTCCCATGAGATTCATGCTATTTTTACACTATTTTATTTTGTATTATGAATGTACTGGCCATGACTATATTATTTTTTTAACATAATAGAAATTATTTTTATATAAATCTTCATTTTATGATAATTATTTTTTTGGGGTGTATTTTTCATAAGTTACCAAATCGGTAAGTGAGCATTTTAACGAAACTTTTATTCCTTGGTATAGTATTCTAATTATTAATTATGTAATGCTTTGATTAAGTGTGGAATAACTGTATATTTATTTATGTGGTAATTGCCACTCCCCTTTGTGTGGAAATATGATTGATACACATAATCACTCCATTGATATATTCTCATGTCATTGACATGAACTTGATAAGGGTAATCTTTACTCAATTTCCATTCATTGAGTTAAACATCCAAGTCATTGTTGTTGTTCTTAAAAGAACATGTCCTCCAATTTATTTAAAATTTATATCCAATAATATTGAGTGTATTTATATTTTTCACACTTTATAATGTAATTGATTTATCATTAATTAAAGGATATAGTTATTATAAGTCATTTCGTCTCAATTTTAATTCCATTGAGACTTCATCGTAGTTATGCACATATTCTCTTTTGTATGGTGTATATACTGTATTTTTTCATTTATTTCATTAGTTCGTTTATTTTCATGACATTATAATGTCTTTATTAAATTTTATTCCACATTTATTTGTATTCAATCATACCTCATTTGGATAATAACTCCATAACAAGAATATTGTTTTTATGATTTATTCTTATAGATATTTCTCTTTAATGTCCATGATTTCAAAATGTTTTTAAGAATTTAGCTATATGGGATTTAATGTTTTGAAATGATAATTAATTTAAATGTTTTAGTTTCGAATGGGAAACATTGATTCAAATCTCTTTATTAAATGTGTAAAAGTGTTCTGAAAATGGTCTGATAAAGCAATAATTATGTCAATATCGTGAAATGATATATTGTAATTTCAATGTTGAAATTTTATCTTCATATTTTTCTTGTTTTATAGATTTTGAATATTTTATGTTTCTTGGGAATTTTTTCTGTTTATGGTTTGTTCTGTGAAGACACAAGGGTGGGAGAGCCCGAGATAGCTCTCTAATGCATTGTGTAACATGATGGAGGTAAACATTAATGTTACTTCTAAGAGATTTAGGGAATATATTTTGATGGTTATTCCAACGTATCACCCTATGTAGTTGTGATACCTACAATGTTAATATATTATGTATGTCACAATTTAACTTTATGATTTATGAATTATGTGTGTTATTCCTAAATCTTATGCTTTCATGAGGTATATTAAGATTTAAAAGTATGGTTTCATTGATTTGTATTTATTGATGGGATAATGTTTTAATTCCTTATTTTATAACATATAATTAGCTCTTTTATGATCATCCCAAGTTTTTGAAATGTTTTCCATATGACTAAAAGATGAATAAGGGAAAAGTATGGGTTCAAGGAAATGTATTTCTGTCTAAAACATGCAACTAGACATGTATATTTTTATGGGTTTTTATTTTATGAAAAAATGGTTATTAAATAGTGAAGTCTACATGTAATATTCATGTTGATATGTAATAGTTATGTCCTAATTCTCTAAAACTCTAAACCAGAAAAGATCATCAATGTTAATTATTAACATAATTTATGATATGTAATGTTTAAGGATAGGTCCTTATAGTTGGTATCAGATTTCGGATTAGAAAACTTTAGGGATTATGAGTTTTCTTTAAACACATGGTTAGTCCATATGTCTATTATTTAAGTTAAATCATTATTATATAACATTTTTTGATCAAGGAACCTTGGTTAAAAATGGAAGGAGTATGATCTCAAACAACATTATTATCTCTTCCAAATGATTTTCATGAAATAATTATTGCAAAGTCATGTTCAGATGATTGGGATACTTTTTCTTACATGCAACTCACATGAAACCCATTTTTAGAGATATAAAGCACTCCATTATACCCCTATATAATCGTAGTTATTTGGTTGTATTAAATCATATAATATTTTCAAAATAATCTCCTATTTTCATGAACGGTTCATATTATCAAGGAATTTTCAAATATTTTACCTTATCATATGATTTTGAAGCATATTATGATTTTAAAAAAGGTTCTGAAGAAAGAGACCCTGGAGAAAGCTATTTATATTTTCTTTAAAATATAATCTCTCAACACATACTTATGGTATTATAAAAGGACTATTTTTTGATAGTTTCAACTCAAAGTCAGTCCAACTATTTTGTAGAAATTAGGTTTATAAGATGTTTTAAAATTATATGTCATACATGATTATTTTCCAAAACTATTTTATGTGAACTACCATATGTCCCATGTAGTTCAAGGTGTATTTGGATGAAGGATGTAAATGATTTTTAAGGATATCTAAATAATTTTTTCAATGCATGGACCATCTACCTACATGAACTAGATGACGATGAAAGCATATTTATTCCATGATGAAGGTATGTTGTTATTTTTATTAGGAATAGTATTATGTTATCATATGGAGGTGAAATAAGAAAAAATGGACAATATATATATATGGATTCATGAATTTATATGTTGAGGTATTAATGTTTTGGGGATGAAAATTAAAGGTATATGAAAACCATTGTGGTTAAAAAATGTTAGGGTAATTTCTATGTTTTATAAAAAGGATAAAAAACCAACCATGTGACAACCCATCATGTCGGACATATCTGTGGGAATAGAACCCACAACCAAAGTACAATTGGGATTTATCTCCTACCACTGGACTGCGTGGTGTCCCTAGTTAGTATGACTAATTATTTTTAGTTAAATTATTTTATTGAACAAGAATAATTTTATTTTGGGAACTTATATTTTAATGGATATACTTAGTATATGAAAAGGATTTCTTTGTTAAGTGATAAAGGTTATTTTAGAAGATTCTCTCTCTTATGAGGAACATTATATGCTTTTAGAAAATAGAATACTATGGGATCTCATTAGTGGAGTAATGGTTGAAATTTTTAATTTAGAATAATCTATGTATTTATTATAGACATATGGTTACATGGGTTTTTTCTAGAAATGATTAACCTATCATAGATAATATTTGATTAGGTTAATTATACTTAAGTATGATACTTTAAGAGTAGTCGATGTTATTTAGAGATAAATGTAATGATTTATCGTGGAAGAATATGTGATTGAATCCCTCTCAGATTTTGATATCAAGCGTAGTTTGAATTTTTTTTATGAATATTATTGACAGTTATTTATTGAATGGTATTTGTTGAATGTTGGGTATTCTTTGACAAAATTAGGAGATTAAGAGTAGTTTTTATGTTTATATAAGATAATATTTTTTGGATAATATATGATCTTGTACTTACCTTTTTGGTTTTGGTAAATGTGTAAAGGCATGGGAAATATATAGTAACTCTTTTTTGGAATATGAGATTAAATAAAAGAATATTCTAGAGCATCATGTGTGACCATATCATCATTAAGTCCCATTGTTTGAAGAAAAAATTAGTTTGTGGTAGTAATTTTGTAGAGGATGAATGACTACATGACAAGTAAGCATGATTCCTTTTGTTTTTAGTGAAGCTAATAAATAAATTCCACAACATATGAAGAGTAACATAAAACAAAAAATTTGTCTTTTATCATTTCCTATTGGGGATTAAATTATCATTTAACTCATCAGAGGGTTGTGATTTTCTGGTGGTTAACTTTTTCTTAATAATGTTTTCTATCACTCTCTATCAGAACATGATGGTTTCTTTTCTCCTTCATATCAATGTTTTCATGTAATCCTAACATGGATTATCTCTGGTGACCTTTGTACTACTATTTATTTCTTTTAATGTGATATTTTTATTGACACTTTTTCCGATGTGTGCCTTTTAATGAAGTTTCCAAGCCCAATTTTATAATTGTAAGGACACAATTTTTAAAAGGGTGGATGGATGTAACATCCCATTTAAATAAATAATATGAAATTTTCATATTAATTAATAATTGTGAATTAAATATTAATTTTACATTAACGGGGATTCTATCTTCGATTGTTTACTTGCACACAATAGTGGGTTTTTTGAAAACATACGTTGTACACAACGTTGAGTCACACAGAAAATTAATATAATAAATTTATATGGTAGTTAACACCTAACCGCTATATGGGATGGAATGAATATAAATAACTACAAAATTATTATATATTTTTGTTAAATGTCTTTAAAATTATCCACTAAATTTTAGAGTCTTAATATTTAAATGAAACAAATTTTAAGAAAATATAATATAATATTCATTAAAAGTTCGATTTCATGCATTTTAATGGAGAACCATTTTTAAAAATATTTTTTCTAACTTTTATATGTTATTTTTTACAAAATAAAATTCTTATTTTCTATTGGAACATAAAATTTTACTTTGGGTAACTTTTTGGTATTTTAATGATAATGTTCATTTTTTAATGAATACTGAAAAATATAGTATTTTAATTCATTACTACCATTTAATCTAATTTATTTTTATGGTTAGATTAACATTTTATATGTTTTTAAGTTTACTTGGGTCATAATTATATCATTTAATCCAATGTTGGTCATTGGAAGTAATTTATCTTCGAAATTGGACAAAAACAAGTGTCATTCTTTTGATATTTATTATTTCATAAAATCACACTTTTTGGTTTTGACAATTGGAATTAATTTTAAATTATATTCCTCCACTTATGTTATTCAAATTTGGAAAAATTGATTCCATATTTGGAATTAGGATATCAAGAATTATTTAAATGGTATACTTTTATTTTGTGACATTATGAATATTTACTTTAGTAACTATTTAATTTTGCATGGCTAAAGAAAAATTCTGGTAAATAAGGGTAAACAATAAGATTATAATAATATTAAATTACACTAACATGTGTTCAGATCCTATTTTATGATACATGTTTGACTATGTGAATCCTAGGGTTGATTTTGGGACCCCATGGAGTCACTTGGGAGTGATAATTACACTTTATATTAATTGATTTCAAGTAAAGAAATAAATTACATAAATATATATCTTTTAGTAAATCAATTTTTACACGGTTTTATATAAGTTATCAATTCAACTATAAATATTCCATTTAAATATAAAAATATTTCTTAAATAATGGTATTTCCTTAATAATATTTTGACATAAAATATATAAAATTATTTTTGACACAAAAATGATGGAGTGTTTACCTGATTAATTAATGATTTAACAAAATAAGTTTATAAAAAATAAACAAATATATAAAACCTATCTAATTATTATTGGATGATTTTATTTAGATAATTATTCATTTTATCTCTTACATTAATGAGTTTTGGACCTTTAGAAACCGTAATCATTATATAATAAAATATTATTTTCAAACATTCCAAAAGAGCCCCTCCTCCCCCTTATAAAAGCCATCTACTCTAACCCACTACTCACACCTCCCAAGACACTTGGATCATCGAAACTCTACCCAATTAAGTTACATACATCTCTCTCTTCCTTCAATAATCCTTACCTTATCAAAAAGGAAATTCAAGTAAACCCTTTTGGTTCAATCCAAAGGGAGATTCCTACTTTAAAGGTAACGTTTTGTATTAAGTTATTTTCATTTATTTTACTTCTCCTACCCCCAAAACACGTTTTATTAATATCTTCTATAACAAAAAATTATATTCAACATACTTTGTTTTTGATATGATAATTATTATAACTACAATTACACACACCTCTGTATAATGCGTAAAGAACATATTGTTTCTGTGGACGGTGAACTACTTCATCACGAAATGATGATTTTTCAATCATCTCCAACAATCTCTTATGGTGGATATTAAAATGGTAATGTATTTACATAAGATATATATTATATATATAAATTCTCTATAATTATTTATTTTTCATTTATATCATACCTTTATTGTTTCCATAATGGGTAAATATAATAATTTTGTTTGAGGAGCTACGGACCATCCCCCCCTCAAAGTGATATGACTCATTTATTCCATAAGTGGAACGTATAAATGATATATTTAATTAAATTACATAACATTGATATTATAAGGTAATTATAATATTCCTATTTATTATTATGTTTTTATTCTTTTAAATATTGAATAGAAATGAAAGTAGTGTTCATGCATATGTACGACTTACCGTCTCCATGAATGGTGGGTTTCATTTCCTAACTCCTAACTATAAGGAATATTATTAATACATTTAAACTATATATATATGATATATATGATATCAAAATCATTAATATAATTCTGGAGATAATGTAATTTTGACGACTTGGACAATTTGTAATTATAACAAGTTCATTTTTTGACAGAAGTTCTGAAGATCGACAAAATGTCCAATATGAATTCAAAAAATTAACTAATCATTATAGAAAGATAATATGTGATATAATAGGATTGATAAAACATTAAATGTTTTTAATAAAGTATAAATTAAAGTAGGTTTGTTATTCAGGATGAACAAGTAACAAATGAGTCAAGTCAGACACGAGTTAAGGGGTTTCTTATCTTACTTTTTATACTATGAGATTTTCATTGTTCGCAACTTATTTATTGCATGAGGTGTATTGTGTACTGAAATTTGATAAATATTATCATGATTCTTTATATATTCATGGTGTTCTGTTATTCATTTGGTGGTTAATATCATTGGATCTTACGAATCTATTGATTGCAACATGGTAATGGGTTTTCATATCACTTTTTATTCCCATGAGATTGATACTATATTTGACACTATTTACTTTTGTGTGGTGTATGTACTATCCATGATTCTATTCTATGTTTCATATAATGTAATTTATTGTTATTTTAATCTTAATTTTATGATATTTCATTCATGTGGTGTACGTTTCATAAGTTACCAAATTGGTAAGGGAACTTTTTACCCAATTTACATTCCATGGGTTAATCTTCTAATGCTAAATTATGTAATTCTATGATTATGTGTGGAATAACTATTTATTTATTTATGTACTAATTTAAACTCCCCTTTTGTGGATATAATTTTGATACATAATCACTCCATTGATAAATTCTCATGTCATTGATATGAAATTGATAATGGTAATCTTAACTCAATTTCGATTCATTGAGTTAAACATCCAAGTCAGTGGTTTTGTTTTTAAAATAACATGAGTGAATGTCCTATGATTTATTTACACCGAATAACCAATAATATTGAGTGTATTTATATTTTCCACTCATGATTATGTAATTGATTTATCCTCAATATAATGATATAGTTTTTATAAGGGATTTATTCTCAATTTACATTCCATTGAGACTTCATTGTTGTAATGCACAAATTAACTTTTATATGGTGTATATACTATCCTTTGGAATATTATATCACGAATCCCTTTCTTTTCATTATATTATTATGTTTTTATTAAATATAATTCCACAATTATTTTTATTCAAGAGTATCTTATTTTGTTAAGAACTCATTAACTAAAATATTTTCATAATTAATTATCCTTCAAAATATTTCTCATTAATTTGCATGTTTTCAAAATTATTTTATGGATTTATTTATGTAAATATTAATGTTTTAAAATGTTAATTCATTTAAAAAAATTCAATGTTGTATGGGATACTTGGATTAAAAAATTTCATTATTAAATTTTTTAAATGGTTTTGAAAATTGTTTGATAATGCATTTGATTATGTCAATATCTGGAAATGATTTATTGTGATTGAAATGTGGAAATTTATTCTTTACCATATTCTTTTTTATGGGTTATTAATATTTTATGGTTCATCGAAATTGTTTATGTATACTGGTGGTTCATTGATAAACCTAGTGGGGGTGTGCCCAAAATATCTCTCCAATGCATTGGGTAACGTGATAGGGGTAAACATTAATGATTCTCCTAAGAGATTTAGGGAATATAATGTGATGGGTATTCTAATGTAACTCCCTATATATCTGTCATATCTACAATTTAAGAATGTTTTTTTATGTCACAAGTTACCTTTATAATTCATGAATTCTATGTGTTATTCATAAATATTATGATTTCATGAGGTATGTTTTGATTGAAAAGTATAGTTTCAATGACTTGTATTTATTGATGAGATAATGTTATAATTCTTTATTTGATAACCCTTACATAGTTTTTAAGCTCATCCCATGTTATTAAAAATTTTCCCACATGACATAAAGATGAATAATGGTAAAGGATGGGATCGAGGATGAGTCATGATGTCTAAAACATGGAACTAGACATGTTTCTTTTTAATGGTTTTTATTTTATGAAAAAATTTGTACTGAGTTGTAATGTCTACAAGTAATATTCTAGTTGATATGTAATAGGTATTAAATAATTATATAAAACACTATACCTTAAAAGATCCTCAATGTGAATTATTATCTTAATTCAGGATTATGTAATGTTTATGGTCAGGTCCTTATCATATTCCTAGGGGTGTGCCAGTGATTTTTCTACAGAATAATGATGGTCCAATGGAACATTCATTTATTGTCATGATATTAATAATTTCATGATAAATAGAATTTATTCCCTTCCATAGATTGATTAATATTTAAATCACCTATATGGATCCTAGAATTTAACTCTTTTGGAATATTCTTTATGTTTTCATCATGAAACTGGGATGTTGGAGGATATATGGATGTTTAATGTTTTTATATGTCATAGGATCTATATGTTAATATTGATGCCATTTGGACTTATTAGTTCTCCGAAAATCATAATGAACATAAATAATTTACTCTTTATAGATAATGATAGCAATTTTTTGGTTGTATTTATAATCTACATTATTATATTCACCATAACTAAAGACCAAAGTGGGGAGTATTTTAATTCTACAAATAATGCCTTGAAAAAGATATAGTTTTATTTTATGTAATGTATATGTGATTTTTAGATGTAATATGTTCAATTCGTTGAGAATTTTATCACTATCTAAGGGATATATAAGGATAATTTAAATAAAAATGAAATTTAATTAACTTCAAAAACAACATATGTGATAATGATTCATAGATTCCATATATTAGTATTATACTTTTCTTATTTTGTGCGAAAAATATATTGATTTTGTAAAACACAAACTAACATAAAATAGAAGTCATTGATGTTTTCCTTGAATAATTAATTTGAGAATTTTTTTTTATTTTATAAATAGAATAATACTTATAATAATTCTCAAATTGTCCACATATGTTGAAGGATTTTTTATCTATAATGATGTTTCCAAAAACTCATGGTTTATGAACTTGGAAAAATGGTAAATTTGTTGCATGTTTCTTAATGTTATTGATGGTTCAAGAATATAACTACCCAACATATGATCTGGAAGTATTTATATTATTATATTCAATAGTTTGTAAGATACATTATATATAGAGATATAATATCGCGATATATAAAAATCATAAAACACATTATGATATTTAAAATAAAATGGAGAAAAATATGTTCCCATGAATTTGGTTTATGAAAATCATGGATGACAACTGTAATATCAATTACTATTATAGGATAGCAAAAAGTGGAAGATTATCTGAGTAGAAAGAATCCTACTTTCATACCCACAATGATGATTGAAATCAATCTAATCTTATTTCTAATATATATAGTAGATATTCAAATAAGAAAATGAATTTCATCATACAAATCACTAATATTTTATCATAAATACATTCATGATATATTAAAGGAGTTGTAAAAATTATATGGGGTTAGAGTGAATGATTTCACATATTTAGGATTTTGGGATTAATAAGGATGAATTTATTAGTGTTTACCCATATATATCTCCCACAAAAACTAGGATAGATGTAGGATATTATATATATTTTAATTAGATAATCCATTTTTATTAATCTAGTATTTAATATTATTTATAAGTATCTTAAAAAATACATGGTGTGATACCACGAATAATGAGATTCAATAATTTCATTCATGATACACAGTGTTCCAACAAGTCATGGTTAAACAATATAAGTATAAGGATATTAAAACCACATTTCCCAAACTAGTATTATAATGGATAATTGTAACCATAGAATTAATTTTTATCATTCCCCTAGAAGAATAAAATAAATAACACCAATTAGTTGTAGTTTATCTCCATAGAAAATTTGGGAAATTACATTGAAATAAAGGAAGACTTCTCTCTGGAAAACCCTAACATAAATAAACATAATGAAATTTGTAAGAATAATTGTATTACCACTATACATTATATATTATTGATATATAAGGTTTACCTAGATGTCTTAGTGTAACCTTAACTGAGCATAGGATATGTAGATGAGTTTTAGTACTATGTACCACCCTCATACAAGTGGTTAATCTATGAAAAAATTCAATGATATTAATGATGTAATAAGATGATTTTATTGGATCTATAAGTTTTTAGGAATCATAACCATCACTATTTTGAGTTTTTTGAATAATTAATTATATTCTGGTAGTCAAATAGAACATATGTGGTTTTCAATGGGACTAGTTTTTAAACTCCAAAATTTTGGGATCATGTATCAAAACCATAAGCAATTGGGACCTGATCTTATCCAACAATCAATAGAGTTGGTTCAAACCATTATGATTCATTTTAAATCTAGATAGATTCAAAAAAAATCTACGTGGACAATGTGTACAAGAGACGAAAATAAGAGGTGATGCCTTCCATTGTATATCACTATACATGAAAGACTTGAATTTTTGGAAGAAGGTAATTTCTAGTCCATGATACATAAGCTCCACTGAGATCAATTGTTTTATATGTTTTGTGGCCTATGTATTTGTCCTAACCATTTTTCTATATCATGAATATAATGAATTCCTTATATCCCTCTAAAGATGTACAAAATAGACTTATCAAATTTAATGAATCCTGTGGTGGTAAATTTGGATACTGATAATTTATACATGGATCATACTTCGAAGAACTTATATCAAAGAGACAATTTTCCATGATATAAAAAATTCAACCAGTCAATCAACTATATAGGAACAACATGATTCAAGAAAATTCATTAGAGAAAGAAGTTGTGATGAAATAGAACTACCATATTATGTTTTTGCATATGAAATTAAATTACATGTGGAAATATTGTAAATTGGAGATGACTATAATTAACCAAACATAAATAAATAAAAATTCATTTTAAAATAATAAATAGTACATTATATAATGAAATTATATAATATTAATTCACTAAATTGGGTTTTTGAACCAATATAATATATAACATGTCAGTCATAAATGTTTCTAAACCATCATAATGATTGATAATATAACTACTCAATACAGGCCTTTAACATTTCTATATATTATGGGTTATAAAAAATTTTGACTGACATAAAAGTAACAACTGATGGCCTCAACTAGTAGAATCGTACACTATGTAGAACTTTTGTGGTAGATTCTTAGAGATATCAAATCACTGGGATTTTCCTTGACCTTGGACAAATCAATATAAAGAAATTCAATGTTGAGAGTAACCATTCAAGGAAGATGTTCCGGATTATTATTATCACTACTAACACAATGTTCAATGAACCAAACTATTAAATAACCAACATTATAGACTTATTCAATATGTTTTATACTAGTGAAATAAGTATCAAAGTATCTATTCCCCAATTGAACGAATTTATATAATATATTTGTAATAAAATAACGAATATTTTCTCCCTTGTCATTATTACTTTATAACCATGAATATATATTATGTTTCAATGAATTTATATTTTATATGAAGTAAAAAGTATATAATTTTATGAAATCTATAGTTTTAATTAAAAATATATATCTGATAAAATTATAATTTTTTAAATAAATATTATTTTCCAAAATTATTAAAATGAAATTATTTTATTTAAAATATAAATTATATTTACATTTAATTATTTCTAATGTCATTTATATAATGTTCTCAATTTTTTTATAATCTTAATACCAAGTCTTTTGAAATAAATATGTGAATTATCATTTTATTTAAATTAATTTCTGTAAATAAATATTCCATTTCAAATCAACATGTAAATTGTTTTTAATGGAGAATTGTTCTAAAATTTATTTGGTAGTAGAATTTTCGGTAACAAAATAAATATTCAAAAAATATAATGTCTTTATTATGACATAAATATATTCCATAAGTTATTGAATATATTTTTTAAATGTTTTTTACATCATTAAAATAATTTCCTGTTTAAAAAATGGATTTTTAGTTATTGGATGAATTTTACCAACATTGACTGAATCCTCAAAAGTGTATATTTTTTAGGATTAAATGAAAATTCATTATGAATATTACACACCTACCAATAATTGATGGTATTTTTTAGTGATCTAAATAATTTGAAAACTAAAATATTGAAATACACTTTTATATTATTGAAATAATTTGAGTTATTTAATGAAAAATTTCCAGTTTTTATTAGTTCATCACTTAGGGTCAAAAAAGTATATTATTCAATTAATAAATCACCCCAATCTTTTTTTAAATACCCACCCATACTCCCATTACCCTTAAATAAAACTCAATTTATCACCATTTAAATATGTCTCTCCATCTTTAAATCTCTTCCATAGTTTCCCAAGACCTTGGAATTCACCTTACAAGCATTTAGAATTACCCTACATGTAATGGGATTATCTTCTTCAAATTTATTCCGGTATACTATTTTTATTATAAAATTTTATTATAAATTTGTTAATATGAAATTATTTTTTAATCATATTATAATGTTATATAGGACCCCAATGTAATGATATAAAAAATTTCGTAATCATTGATCCCTTCCATGATCATTTATATAACAACATTATCTGGATGAATTTATCCAATGATTTTCATTGCCTATATTTTATATTCTCGATAAACATAACCATTTTATATCAAGGGTATTCAAAGAGTTTGAGAATTAATTCATTGATTTGGGGTTTCAATGAATTTATCCCAAAATCCATAATTATAGTATTAAATGTGATAAAATAGTTTCTAATGTTTTATCAATTATGTGGAAATTAAATACATGTAAACAAAATAAATGTTATCAGTGGACCTTGAATTATATCTCCCTAAAATGCATTGGTTAATTATTTTTATCTTATGAAATACCAATAATGGTTAATGTTAGGATATCCTAATCAAACAATATTATAATGCCGAATTGGATATCCAAGATATATTCAAATCATGTCTTGTTTTATGTTTTTTGTTCACATTATTAAAATACCATGTTGTAATATTCAGTATTGATATTTCATTGTTTAAAATTATCTTTATAACAATTTATATCACTATGTAATGTTCCTAACATAAATTTACTACATCAAATCATTCCATTATTTTATTATTTTTTTATATTTATTTTTCGCCAACCAATTTTCAATGTACGCCCTCATATGATTCACTTCAATTTTATATGATCATTGCAATGTTAATGGAATGTTATGATGTTTTTAAATAATTTAATTTTATACATATTTTATGTTATTTTATATTTATTTAAATAACCAATTTCACTTGGCGAATTAGCAATTTTTTATTTTATCATGTTTATATTTAGATAGTAAATTATAATATAATGAATATACAAAACATGGGTTTTCATTGGACATCATCTCGTGATTGAAGTTAAAATCTTACATTATATTTTTTATGATATTTTGTACATAATTTATAGACTTTATTTGAACCACATGTTCCATGACATAGAATAATGAATGTGAAAACAAAATGATTATAACTCTTTGTGTTAGGGAAATTTTATATTCATTATTTGGATAATGTTTAAGGGGACAATATATTATATTATATTTAGTTATTTTTTGTGGTTAATTATTGTAAAAAATATAAATTGAAACGATTTATGATTGTGTGTTTTAGAAAATGAATTCTTTAACCATTTAAAATATATAGAAATAAATAAATAAATAAATAAGAATATATACAAATTATAAGGTGGTAATAGTGTTTAAAAGTTACACATTAAACCTTAAATAATGAGTTTATTATCATATCAAAATAAGAAAGAGAATAAATGTAAGGATATAAATATACTTCATTATAAGATTTTAGTAGATAAAATTATAGTTCATTATATGAAATAATAAGTGGATCACATGCCCTTGTTAAGGGAAATTGCTAGTGAAATAAAATATTTTCAAGGAGTTCTCACACTCAATGAATGTTAATTTTATTTTTATTAATGTGATAAAACATTTTATGTGTATTTAAATATTAAAATTTTATCAAAGACAGTAATACCAAATATAGATCAATTAATTATTTACATTGAAATAAAATATTGTTCTCTTCATGAGTTATTGGATCTAGAGGGTCAATGTATCCACACCTTTATGTCATAAAATATAAATCAATGTTCTTCCTTCCTCATTTCCATATGAATATTAATATTTGAGGTAATTCAATTATTCTATTATGGTAAAATGATTAAAAAAATTGTTTTCACCATTTACTTGTTTATGAGTTGAGGAGTTATTATATGAGTTAGATAAATGTGTTCATCAAAAAATAGGAAAAAAATCTTGTAATGGATGAGAATATTTTATGTTATTAAATACCCATATTCACCCCACATAATTCTATATCTTCCATTTTTGGTACCACCTATAATCGATCTAGTGGGGGTATTCATCAATATCATTAATGTCATTTCGATGAAATATTTAATGTCATAATTCATAAAATTAGATGAATTTTATCTTTATGCATTATTTATTACCATTTATTTTGTATTCACAAAACATAATATTATCTGGTAGAAATTAACTAAAAGTTGCATAATAATCAATATAATATTTAATAATATAATATACATGGGGATATTTATAACTTAGAAAAATCAATGTATAGTTATAAAATATATACAAAAAAATCTTCTCCCACTATCATTTATTGATTTAATGATTTTATTAATGGTTCAATTGGGAAGAGTAATTTGATAATGTGTTGTTTTACATTACCAAAGGATGCACCAAATTTAAGATTATATAGATATTTTAAATGTAAATGTTAAAAATAAATAATTTCTTAATGATTGAATCAAGTATTGATATATTATTGAGGATGATATTGATTACGTTATTGACTACATATTCAATGTAGATAACTTTTTTATTTTTTATCTTATTTTAATGGAAACCTTATATGATATTGAATTTTGGGAAGATATATTATCACAATTAACAATAGTTAGAAAGAGCATGGTAACCAATATATTTTACAAAACATTCAAGGGGATTCATTAAATGTTGAAACTAAAAAAAAGACTTTATTTATTTGATTCCATCGTGGGATTAGATATGTATATATAAAATATATAATAATGATTTTTTATCATTATTTCATGAATATGTATTTATATATATATATGATTCAAATTATATAATAACATTGATAGTTTAAAATAATTCTATGTGCACATGTATTATCATACAATTGTATTTTAATTAATAATTATTTCTTTAATTAAAGGGAGGATGATAAATATAGTATGATGATGAATAATAGAGTTAATATTATGAAGTAAATGATGAATATATTTGGTAACATATAAAATATTAAAATTTACAAAAATATTTTATTAATTAAATTAATTGAAAAATATCATATTATGATAATTTCCCATTCTAAACACCATTATATTGATTCAAATGGGTTCATTATAGGATTTCATGTAAAATGAATGAATGTTTATTTGTTACACATAATTTATAAAAATAACTATAAAAGGATGAACATTACCTAATTGAATCACATATTATATAGTTATATTTTTTCTTGGATCATCCAAAAAATTAAATAAATTTTTTATTTTATTACAAAAATAATTATAGCTTAAAACAATTATATTGATGAACAAGATTTCGTTTTTATGTCTCAATTATTTCATGATGTTTCCAATGTTGATAGTACCTTTTATAGAATATGGGATTAAAATAAAGGTATTTGGATACATGAATCTTGGTTAAAATACCTCCAACCATTAATGAAAAAATAAATTCATGAACAAATCAAAAATATTAGATCATTTTCTATATGAAATTATCATTGTTAAATATTGTCTTCACCACTTGTTTTATGTAATTTAATTTTTAATGAATAAAATTTCCTTTAATAATATCATCTAAATCAATTTATTCTATAATTACAAATGAATAATATTTTGGAAATATTAAAATTTGTGAAATGATTAAAGGAGGAAAAAATAAAATGTTGAGAAATAAAATAATGGTTTTCAAGATATAAATATATATTTTATTGAAAATGTTTCGAGTGGCATTGTGCATTATTTAAGGAAAAAAATTAATCAAAGGGGAAATAATTTAAAAATGTATATCGGATTATATTATAATATTCATCATGTTGATGCCAGGAAATTAGTTTTCCATTGATATTTTTATATTAATATTTTAATTCATGAGGATATTGGCATATGTGAAGGGAAAATATTGTACTTTCATGGAAGCTAATAATTTAGGAATGATTTTTGGTAACATTTTTAGAAATATTATATATATTATTTAAAAATACAATTCCTAAATGTTAATTTTGACAGCATTATCGCATACAAATTCCATTTATATTATAATATTATTTGATGAAAACAAAACAAATTGTCTCTATAATAGAACATATAGAATTTCCAAAATTAATTTTGAACCATCAACATAGGGATACATAGGGTATGTATAACAATACCCATTATCTATATTCACACATATTATAAACCAATCCATATGTGATTAAATTATTGGATATCAGGATGAGGAAGTAATTAAGGTAAATTGTATTTTGAATTAATTTATTATGAATTTCATGTATAAATATATTTTATTTAAAACTTGTAACTTTTGAAAAATAAATATTATTTATTTAATAATAACATGCATCAAATAAAATGTAACCCAACCATAATTAAGTAATGGGGAACAAAATACTTGAAAACATGATGATAAAACTAGATATATATTTATTTATTCCTTTTCCATCATAAAAAAATACATAATTTTACATTCAGTGATTTACATATTGATTACGTAAACAAAAACTCAATTAACATTCAACACTTTCACCATGTCATGGATGGATGACTGTATAAATTATATGTAAAAATTTTAGATGATAAAAGGGAATCATCTATATGTGTAACTAAATTGAATTTTTTTCTATTTTAAAATATTATTACAAGAAAATGACTACTTCATTTAATATATTTTTTACAATGTTTTACATAATAATATTGATCTTATTCTTTAGATGAAATAATACGTAGTTTGTATTTAATTTTTCTAAAAAAATACCAATTTCTAAGATATTATGGTGTGGGATTTTTTCTATGAAAATACATTGATAATTCCAAGAAATTGGTTGATAGAAATGTGGAATAGATAGATAATATAATATTATTAGTAATTTTGATATATAACGAGATAGACTAAATTATATGGATTAATATATGATGGGAAGAAAAATATAATCAACCAAAATATAATTAATCATGCCCCCTTACTTTAGGATCTAATCATTCCACACAATTGTATGGTGTACCTTATGTAATGGATTATGACATAATAGTTTCATCAAAATGTTGCTATAAACACAACTGATACATTTCTTGTATTTAAATTCCAATGGGTGAAATTTATTTGTATTTTTTACCACTATATAAACCTCAAGGACATGTTTTGAGAGAAATTTTTTGAAATATCAAATTTAATATTCAACATAGAAAATATATACAGTTAATATAATCCAAAATATATTGTGACAGTACAAACTAATGAGGTTCATAAGCTAAGAAACAATGATTACCATTTATAAGTGTATAATTATCATTACATTTAAATTATTATTATTGTTGTATATAGTTTATAGAAACAATTTTAATGAATATATTATTTAATACAAAATTATCATGAATTTTTGGATTTTTATTTAAAATTTATAATTCACATTCAAAATAAATATATCCTTGTAATATATTAAAATCGTGATATACATATTAAATTGTTGGATAAATTTAATATATATTTGAGGATGGGTTTTCATCATATAGAAATGAGATATTTAGAATATGTGCTGATAACATTGGGATATGAATATATAATATTATTTGGTAATTAAAAGTGATCTCCGTGATATTAAAATTTCTGCATAAAGAAAAATTCATATATATGAAAGAAATTTTTTTATAATCTACAAATTTCACCTTGGGGAAATTTTTTATACAAAACGTCAATATAGATTTTTTTACATTTCAATATGTTTCAAAAGCCCAATTTTTTAATGGGTAATATTTTATATATTATACTTTTGGGAATCCATCTTTACCTTTAAATAAAAAATATTATCGACTTAGGATAAATCCTTTGATACATCCAGTAAATCAATAACACTTCCAATTACTCTCAACAAGGTATTCATTATTGACTGTTATTTGGGAGGGATAACTGAAAACATACATTGTTTGGAATGACGAAAATTAAAGTATACACCCACATTACATCAATATTTTTCCTGCCATAAACAATTGGATGGAATGAATTTTTTTTAAGAAACCACATGACTATTAAAGTTCTCCTTAATTTGTATTTTTCAATTGAAATATTTTCCTTTTGTTATTTAATATTCATGAAATGGTCTGCTTCCATTTTCCCATTGTAAATTTTTCCTTCAATTGTATATTTTTTTAATTCTAGACAAGAATTATAGTTAAAATATATATTTTTATAATACTATTTAAACATAATATTTGATTAGTGACATAATATTTATATGTTCTCATGTTGTTAGCACTTAAATTGAGGTCACAATGTTTTATTGTTATTCTCTTATTTATTCATGACCCTATAAGTCAATATCCATATTCTATTGGGATAATTGTATCCATATAATGAAAAAAATTATTAGGGATGAATAAATATAGTTTTTAAGGATATATTCTTTCTTATTTTAGGTTAATTAATCATTTAATAAATTCATTAACGTGATTTCATTTTATCATGTTTATCTTCATAGAAAGAACATAATTTATATGTGTGTGGAAAAATATATATTATAAAATTGAAAAATTATGAAAATGAACATATGTGAGATTGTTGATTTTTCCTGTAATTTATTTTGTAATATATTAATTAATTAGGAATTTTAAGTTATATAATGGAATAATTATTCATTAAATTAATTATTTTACATTTTTTACTAAAAAATTTAATGCAATCTATCCCATGTAACTTCATATGATGGAATTTTATTCCTTGATTCATTTTACTTAATCAGGGATGTGTTTTCTCTTTTAAAAAATATATCAGGATTTTTTAACACATCAAATCATCAAATAGTTCCAACATCATTATGTCTCATGGTTTAATTATTCAATTTTGTTGAATTTGATTCCATATCTGTGTGGATTATGACTATTTGAACCTATATGTAACATTTATTAAATAATTATTTGGAATCATTTTCAGGGGTTGATATTAGAATATTAGATGTTGTTATTTTATTACAGCTATTATTTATCTACTACCTCCCCCTTTCGAATGTATTATTGAATTTTTAAACATTTTTGTATTCTGTATTATATCAGAGACCATTCAAACTAATTTGATATGGTTGATAATCCTAGTGGTGGGGAATCAATTTAACCTAGGTATCATTTACATTTTTTAATTAGGATTATATAAATTCTCAAATAGAAATCAGAATTCTCACCTAAGGAAGGACATCTAAAAACCCATTCATAAACCCAAACTATAATCAAATCAAAGAATAAAACAATTCAATGCTAAACATATATAATGTCATATATTAAACTATTATTGTATATCTTCATACCAAAATTGAAAAATTATACACATTTAAAATATATATACAAAAATTGAAATTTATTATATAACAACTAATATTTGGATGAAATATTCCTCTTTAAATAATTTATTTCTTTTATATATTATATTACAGATAACAATTATATTAAACAGACCACATACAATTATTACAATATTATGGTTCGCTTATCACATATACATTTGACTGAAAGGCTAGAATAATATTATATGAATTAAAAAATATTTGAAACATACCTTTATAAAATTCATTAAATAGTTATCAAATGATTATGAATAATTGAAATTACAATTCAATTTCATTTTCATTTTCTGAAAAATTATTTTTATTTGAATATAATATATTTATTTATCAAAATAATTAATCATTATTTTTAATAAATATAATGTAATTTTAATAATAAATTCCTGATTAAATATTTTAAATTTAAGAAATATATTTTTCTATGCATACTGTTAAATGAAAACCATTTTTTGTTAAAAATGTTTTTTGTCGAAAATGATGTTTTCGTCACATTTTGTTCATTATATTATAAATAATTTAATAAAATATTGGAATTTAATTACATATAATGAATTCCATTTTTATAATTAGAACATTAATATTTGATAAATAATAACATTTTATTTATGTTCAAAATGAATAATAAAAATGAAAACATTCATCACTTAGGGAAAGTTAAAATTGGATTAATATTGATAAATAAAATGAAATAATTAAAAAAGTATTTACCTAAGTTATTATAGGATTAAATCAATTCACCCATTAACGTAATAGGCATGCCATTAAATTTTTAATGGATATGTGTCTATAACAATTCCTTATATATTATTTAAATCTTATGATGTTTTAAAATGCATCTTTTTTTTTGTTTTTAAAATTATTTATTTTATAAAAAAATGTAAAAATAATACTTAAGAATGAATAATAATAATAATAATCTGAAAAAAAATCAATTACTTATTGGATTTTATATCTATATTTTAATTATAATATAATTATTATAATTTCCTTCATTATGATAAAAAAATATTTATTCAATTAATAAAATAAAAAATATAAATGGTACTATAATATTTTATGTGATATAATTTGATTAATTTAATGTGTTCCATGAATTTTAAAATTTTATTTATCATTTTTAATTGTTTGTAATTATTGGATTCAAAATAAAATTATGTCCTTTTTTCTTTTCTGTCAAATTAAATGAAATGTTCCAAACTCTCAATAACGATATTTTTTCCAAATTGTTTTTTATGAAAATATAATTAAAATCATAAAAACATCTAAATATGTTAAATATTTCTTATGTTACAAAACATTATTAATTGACAATTTATGATCCAATTTTCACCTTATGATTAAAAATTATGACCATTTAATATAGAATGAGTTGTTATCATATTTATTGATAAAAATATTAACCAAGGGTTAATCAAAATAATAATTTTTATAAATAAAAAAACATGTGGAATTTCAATTAGTTATGGTATTACACCACTATCCTACCATATTTTTTAATCCATAGTGATTTGGTGGAATATTATTGAGAATTAATTTATTTTAATTTTATTTTTTAGAAAAATTTCAAAAGTTCCGCTCACATCAATTATAAAATGGTACATCTACTTTAATATCTTCACACAACACTGAACCTTTTAAAATGGATAAAATCATCCAATTTCTCCAATACAAATCCTGATAAACATTATATTGGTTTTAGTATTCCAAAAAGACCAACATACAACCCTTTAGAGGAGATCTAATGGGGTCATTTCAAATATGAGGTAATCACATTATCCAACCACATTTGTTTATACTATTCTTTTCCACCTATAAATATGTTTAATTATCATAAAATAATGAATTAAATATTTGATATATCATTATGTGTTATTATGATTATAAAAACACCATTACATTCCATTTTTTCATTTTTTCATATGTTCAGATAGGGTAGAGGCCAAGTGTCAAAATGTTGTGCTGAATAGCTTGTAATGATTAATTGGATGATGATCGAGGGACCTTCTAAAGAATTGTTTCATTTCATGCAATAAAAAATTATATGTGATTGGACTTGTTATAAAATAGTGAGATTCATGAATATATTTATCTTATTTATTTCCAATATTGTAGTTTTTTTAATTTAAAATGCATATTAAACTTAATTTTATCAGTTTTATACAATCTTGTAACGTTATATAATATAATATGGGGTCCTAATGTCTATATAGTAACAATATAAATTATTACTTGTATTCCATAGACTCTTTAATATGTGGACATGCACATTAATTCAAATTATAATCTAATTAGTACCCTAGATAGTGGTCACAAGAAGGTGTATTATGTTATTGTATCAAATATAATTTTATATGAATTATTATTTTTAATATTGTAGTGATAAAATAATAATGTCTCGATTATTTAATTGTTTTCAAAAACAGTTGAGTTGGTGATACCATTTTTTGTTACTTCCATGCATCATGGGTTCCATGATGTCTATTTATATTTTGGATGGTGCAATGTCGAAATTGATTCAAGATCTATTTCATTACTTTTGATTCATATCGTGGTTTAATAACTTTTTATATAGTTTTATGGGGAATATTTATATTTATCGTATACTACACATAGGCTTTACATTACATGGGTGAAATATCGTGCGATTTATTTCACTAAAAAAAATGTTTTATACAATTTATATAAAAAATAATAAATTATATTTATCATTAAATAAAATCGTATCAATGGTGAACAACTAAACTAAACAATAATATTTTCATTTTTTTTAATATTTCTAGGGGATCATGATGATTTATTTTCTCACATTATTTTTATCTAGTTTATTAGTGAATGGTTAGAATAGTGACATGTATATGGTAAGTACATGAATTAAATTTCATGGTAATATACGTGTTTTTTAATTGTTATGATTTTATATTTGTAGAATAATGCCTAATTATCAATTAATATATTTTTTATAGTTAATCATGGTGAAATTATACATAAATAATGCAGTCAACCATGGTTTACACATCACACAGAATATTGTATTATTCATTCTATTTTCATTTATTTTATCTTCATCCTCATTTGGATTGATTAGTGTAAATATTTTTTTGATATTATTGATTCCCAATAATTGGAATATATTCAACATGTTATTTCTTTTATAAATAGATATGTGTGTGTGTTTTTTAAAAATACAATAATTTTGAATGTTTTTTTCATTCATTGTGTATTTTTATTAACAATCATCAATACCATCATTTTGTTGGGTTTTACGAGAAGGATCATAAATATTTATATCCCATAAGTTGGTTTTGTGAACTACTATTTGAATATACAATGGGGGAGTGAGACTAGACCATTATATTTGTGGACTGATTCCAGTGTGCCATAAAAATATATGTTTTTCCATTGGAATACTAATATTCTATAATTAGATAACCTAGAATATAATATTACTCTTAGATGGATATGTGTGACATGATAAGATTCATTATATTCTTACTATGAAGTGGTTACAAGGCAACAATGAACACAAACCATGAGTGTATGGATACTGTTCTGAGTTATGATTCAGTGGAAGTATAAAACGTTTTGTATTTTATGAGATAATTAATATACTATGTAATAACTCAAGAGTTGGTTCTTCTAGTTGTTCAATATTACTTAGTAAATGGAGAGTATGATTGGAATTTATTTTTAGGAAAATTATCACGGGTTTATGGATATTTTTCAATATTATCTTGAATATATGAGTCATTATGTAATGGATAAAACTATGTGGATATGGTGAGGACATAATGGATATGGATTCCAAAGGGATGGATTAAAAGGATTCATTTTTCGTAAAATATATTTGGTTATATGGTATATTGGTTATATCAACATGGTACAATAAACTTGAACATGTTCCTTAATAGTATTTGATAGGATGGGTTTTCCTGAGTCAATAGTATGTTAAGGATTGGTAAAGTGGTTACCATATGGGGGAGAGAACAATATAGGTTGAGGAGGGTTTCATCGAATTTACAATTTGAATTTATATGGATTTTGAGAATGAAATTGGTTATTAACAAATAATTGGAAATGATTATTGTTTTAAATTATACCCCTTGTATTAGATGTTAATTCATATTAACTCATTATATATAGTTATTTTAAGTTTGTTCTGATGTATAGTTATATATTTTTCATCCTAGTAGTGTAGAAATCAAAATATTCTTATTTTAGGAATAATTGTAGTGGGTGTCATTGTGTAAGAATCATGTAGGAAGGGTTATTTATGTGCTAAATTGTTTGGTATAAATTAGACCAGGAACTATGATAATTTAGTAAGTACTTTTTTATTGAATCAAATTATTGTTTTATACAGTATTTGATATTCATGTGTGGTGTTGGATAAAGTTATAGAGATGACACTATGCTCAACATTTAGTTTCTGTGACTGAGAGGTTGTTATATTATTTTAGTGTAGATTAAAAGGTATTATATGTGATTTATAGTGTTTTTGGTAGTGGAAGAAATCATTGAATTAAAATATCAATCATATTTTGACACAATGTTTTTTTGAGATAATTTTTTCAAGCCAATTTTGATGAAATTGTCCATCACTGTGTGTGGATAACCCTCTTGATAGGTCACCGTAGAGTAAAAAAAGAATTTTCTTACTAATAATTTTTTTTTCAATGTATATTATCATTGGTTGTGGAACAGATGAATTTTTTATTTATTACAATATACCTTTTGTCGAGTCTGCCATTATTTACAATCAGCCATTATGAGTAGTGTACTATGGTGTCAAGAAATAAACCTTAAGATGATATGCACTATGAATACATGGTTAGTAATGATATTGTATTGTGAATATGTTCTATTTAATTATTTAATTATTGTTATGATGGGGTGTCTGGTTTTTTTTAGTACAATGCATATGATATTTGGGGTTTATAGTGGAACCTCACTCCATATCGAGGGTTGTAACACATTTTGTTAATGATGAATTCCCAGCTATGTTGTCAAATGATTTATTTATCGATAACCACAAAGAATCCATGGGGAAGAAAATTTTTATATTATTAATTATTTAATTAAATATGTTGTTATAAGTAATAAAATTTAGAGGGAACATGAATATTATGTCTTCTGGATGGGTATGAGGTGGGAATAGTGATATTGAATGTGAGTCAATGGGATGAAATGTATCATGGATATGGTTTTCTTTATACTAATAAAGGATCATGTGTTGTATAAGGTTATAAAGTGAACATTTAGGTCAATTATTGTTGAACTCTTTTCTAAATTATGTATATAAGTTTCCATCACTCCATGAAGAGTAAGGGAAACACTGTTATATGCAAATTGATAGAGATAATCACAGTATAAATATGTGTATCATAGTGTGATTAGGTAATTTAATTTTTTATAACGGGTTGAAACCTATGAAAATTTTAATATTATAAAGGGTTATTTTAATCTATGTGTGACTTTTGGGAGTCGTGATGGGGGCTCATATGTATTTTCAATTGATTTTCATGGATGAATTGTAATTCACACCGTGTAACCATGGTAATATAGGGAATACACAAAATGATGGATGTTTGATTTGGGATTTGAGTTGGAAAAAAAATAATTGGGTGCAAAGGGTAGTCCTATATGGTGAATATAGGGGTAGAACAATGATGTTTTGGGATACATCTGTAAAATGGGGGTTTATAATATGATTTAGGTGTCCTCCACCACGATTCATTTCTATACCTATTTTTATTACTTATACTGTGAAACACCAAAGAACCAATTATTGTAAATAAATATTATATTTTAATAAAAATATAATTTATTTAATTATTTAAGTTTTTATTAGAATAAAATTACAATATTATATGATGGAATTTGATTTTGATCATACATGGTCAAATAGTCCATTGATTATATTATGAGAATTTCCCTTAGAAATAATATTTTGAAAAAAATAATTAATTTTCTATTTAAATATTAATATTTTAATATATATTATTAAATAATAATAATTTTAATTTTTAAGTTATTTATAGTATCAATTTTATATAAACAATTATAAGATTATTTAGAAGTAAAAATGTATAGTCTCTAGAAAAATGTTCATTCATAAAACTTTTCTTACTTAAAAAGGTATTATATATGTATATTATAATAAATTAATATATTCAACAACGAAAATTGATTTAAATGAAAATTTTAAATTATATATATTTTCATAATCAATTAAATAAATCTAATCTTTATTACTAGTCATATAGTTAATATAAGACCGTCTTATTCTTGAAGAATTCATTTCTTGAAACCCCATTTTAATCATTTATTATTATATCATTTTTTGAATTAATTTTTAACACTTATATGATATAAATTTATAAAAATGGATTTCATATTTTGTAACTTCTTTAAATATGTTGAAAAATAAATTTATCAATATATTTTAATATATTGATGTAGTGAAAAAAGTAAAATTTGTTTACCCCGGTTAAGGTTTACACATGTTTACAGGGGGTGGGGGTAATGGAATATGACATTAGTATTTTGGTCAAAAATATTTTTCAAAATATATGGAATATCTATATTTATACCTTATACACCACAACATCTAATCTAATTTCATGTGGTTGAGTTTTTCTTTATAATGGAAATATCATATTATATTTTTTGTCAACATTTTTATCTAATTTCAAATAGGGTCCCCTCCACAACACATAAAAGGAAAATTATTATCAACTTTTCTTAACACCATTGAATAAATAAATAATTATAATTCACTAATAAAGTTACTCCCCACTAAACATATATATAATCGATTTTTTTTACCAAAACACTAAATAAGATTCCTTAATAAGAGATAAAAATTATGTTCTTTTAATAAAAAAAGGATTTGACTATGCTCATTATCTAGTTACATTTTATTATATCGATATTATTTATGTACCAATACCCCCAATATTTCAAAAATATTTATCTCCCATATTGTTAGATTTTATTATATAAATTGAATAATAATTATATATCCTTTTAACAGTAATATGAAAAATATATCCATCCCTCGTGTGTATAGAGGGAAATCGCCTCATGAACCGATGTACTTTTTTCCATCACCGACACACATGGATAGTAATTATAATAGAAAAATTGAAAATTAATGAAACATATGACATGATATTAATAATTTTTTTGATATACCAAAAATATTCATACCATTTCACCCATTAATTAAATTATATTTCCACTATTGTTTAGCTACAACCCACCACACCCCTGATGTGATACAATTATTTTCTAAGTTCATCAATAAATTATGATTCAAAAAATGTATTAATTCCTAAAATATGATATATATATATATATATATATAATGACCTGACCTTAGACATTACATAATCTTGAATTAAAAGAATAATTCACATTGAGGATATTTTTAGGTTTATAGTTTTAGAGAATTAGGTCATAACTATTACATTACATCTAAAAAATTACAAGGTAGACAGTTGTACTCAGTTTCCATTTATTTCATAAATTAAAAACTCATAAAAAAAGAGTCATGTCTAGTACCATGTATATAGCAGCTTGACTTTTCTGTGATCACATCCTTGACCGTATTCATCTTTAGATCGTGCGAAATACATTTCAAAACATGGGATGAGCCTAAAAATCATAGTAAGGGTTATAAAACAAATAATGGAAACATTAGATCATCATTACATACATATCATAATATATTTAACATACCGCATAAAATCAGAAGATTTGTGAATAACACATATAAAACATAAATCATAAAGGTAACTTTTGTCATCTATATCATTCTTACATTGTTGCTATCACAGTTACGTAGGGAGTTACATTTGGCATACCCATCACAGTATATTCAATAAATCATTTAGGAGAAACATTTAGGTTATACTTTGTCACATTACCCAATGCACTAGAGAGCTATCTCAGGCTCACCCACCCTTGGATTATCATGGAACCACCAGTATACATTATAATTCCCAATAACCATAACATATTCATAACACATAAATCAAATATAAAGGAATGATATCATTTCCAAATTTCCTTCACAATATATGATTTGAATATATTAAAATAAAAAATCCATTATCAAAACCATTTTAAATAATAATAATATATAATATAGTTTATGGTATTTATTTTTCTTTAAAAATCATCATGACTCTATAAGGATGCCAAACGACCAAATAATAATCACGATGACAGAATGATCGTTGTCACCGCGTACATCAAAAACAAAAATTATTTTTTTCATTTAATAAAATGCCACATAGAAAAATATTCCTTTTTAAATGAAATGATATGTCAATTTTCTTTATACACTGAATTAAATAAAGTCATGTGTAAACCAAAACATGCCTCAATGAAAAGAGATTGAGGCAAAGTCCTTTACCTCTTGTCTGACTTTCCCCATTTGTTCTTTAATCATTTGAATGAAAAATTAATGTTAATTAATACATGAATATGAACGTTTTTAAAGTTTAGTATTTCTTCTATATCACTTATTACCATGATATAAACATCATGTAATCATTTAAGTTAATAACGGTCATTTTGTTGATAATTGTTACTTGAGTCAAAAATGATCTTCTAATATTTACATGTTTTCTATGTGGTCAAATATCCAATATATCCCGATTTATATTCATGAATTATATATCATATATATCTTATATATCTAGAATATATATTTATTTATAATTATACATAACATTTAGAGGTATGAAATGAAATACACTGTTTATGGAGACGTTAAGTCGTACGTACACATTAATGCTACTTCCATTTTTATTTTGTATTTTAATATAATTAAAACATAATGATACATTGGTATATTATAATACCAGTATAATATCATATATAATATCATTTAATATATCATTTGTGCTTCCCACATATAGAATTAATGAGTCATATAATGTTGATGGGGTGGTAGTCCGCACATTCAAAAATGAAATTATAGCGTTTACCCATAAGGGAAAAAATAAAGGTATTCTATAAATGAAAATAACAAAGCATAATGAAAACAGAAACATAATATGTGACATATATAAATACAGTGTCATCTTAATGGCCACCATGAGAGGTGGTAGGATATAATTGAATAATCATCATTTCGTGAGGTGTTAGTTTGCCAACCATAGAAACAGTATGTTCATTCCCCATTAAATGGAGGTGTGTCCAAGTGTGGTTAAAATCCATCTCATAAAAATCCTAGTATATTTAGGATACTAGTGTTGTTAAAAATGAAAAGAATAAAAATATTTTAGGGGTTGGAGAAGTAAAATAAATGAAAAGAAATTAAGAGATATTGTTACCTTTAATTATGGTAACACTATTTGGTTTGAACCAAAGAGACTTCTTGATGATCCTTATGCCTAAGTTAAGTCTTATAAGTAGAATATAGGGGTCTTTAGAGCTTATTTCGGTAGGTTTTTATTGAGACAAAGGGAATTAGAGGTTTGAGTTATGGGATAGAGGAGAGGTCTTTTTAAAAGGGGTATGCAGGATCTCTAAGAATGTCTGAAGATATTGTTTTATTATAAAATTATATTCAGGTTCTAAAGGTCCAAAAACTATTAAACTCGAAGATATTTATTTAATAGTCGAAATAAAATCTTCCATTAATAATTCGACTCATTTTGGATATTATTTTAATAATTATAATCTTATTTATTTAAATCATTTATTAATGAGGTAACCACTACATCGTTATTGTGTCATAAATAATTTTATTTATTTAATTTCTCAAAATTATAAAAATAATACCATGATTTATGGAATATTTTTATTTTTACAAAGAATATTTATAGTAGATAATATAACATATATAACCCTATGAAAAAATTAATTTACAAATAGATATTTCTTTTTTTCATTTATTTCTTTACTTTAAATTAATTAATATAAAGAGTCATTATCACTCCCACATTGCCCCATGGGGACCCAAAATCGACCCAAGGATTCCCAGGATCAGATATTTATCAACCAATAGGATTAGTACACATGTTAGTGTAATTTTATATTATTATAATAATATTTCATTACCCTTATTTACCCAATTTACCCGTTAACAATGGTAAAAAAATATATTTACTAAAGTATATTTTCATGATGCATATAAATAATAGTTTCCTACATACACAACATGGACTTCCTGATTCATGCTGTCAAAACAAAAAGAGTGTTTTAAAAAAATAATAACTATAAAACGATTGAAACTTTTATATGTCCAATTTTAATGTGAAATTAATTCCAATGACCAAAATTAGATTAAATGGAATAAATACAATCTAATTACAATATATAACAAATTTAAGAGAAAATCTAACCATATAAATAAATTACATTAAAAGGTATTTTTGAATTAAAGTAAAGTATTTTTATCTATTCATTATGAAATAAATTTTATCAAAAAAAAACCAAAATTTATCCCAAAGTGAATTTTGATGTCTTGACTCTAATGAAGAAATTTTTTTCCAATAGAACATATAAAAGTGACCAAAATTATAATTAAATAGGGTTTTCAATTTACAGGTGGAAAATCAACCTTTTAATGAAAATTATTCATTATATTAGATTCATTCACATTTTAAGCTTCTAATATTTAATGGATAAATGTAAATACATTTACCAAACATGTATAATCATTTTGTTGTTAGTTATATTTATTCCAGCCATTACAATGACTAGGAGAGAACTACCATTTAAAATATTAATATAATATTATTAGTGTGCAACGTAAGATTTCAATGAAACCTGTTGTAGCATATCGGGTACACCATGTAACATAGCAACCCCTTTGAAGTAAATTTTTTATCTATTTAATAAATATTAATAAATATGATAATGTATTATTCATTATTTACATGGGATGTTACATCCTTCCCCCCTTTTAGAAATTGAGTCCCCTAATTTTTTCACTTATCTAATAAGTGGGGGTATTTATCCCTCCTAAAATTTTAAGATTCCTATGTTTCCACTTCAACCAAATGGTTTTTCACAAAACCTTTACATGATGAATTACCATATAATGAAATACTTGCTCTATTCATTCATGAATCCGGACTAGTTATTCCTCATAAGAAATATTCTCTTCCAACTAAACTACTATTGGAATTGAAACATGAGATGGATCTGGCATATAATTTCTCAACATTGAAACATGAAAAACATAATGTACCTAGGATAAACATGGAGGTGAATCCACTTTGTATGAAACTAATCCAAATTTCTCTAGGATTTCATAAGGTCCAATGAACCTCATACTCAACTTTCCCTTCTTACCAAAACACATCACACTTTTCCATGGAGAAACTCTGAGAATGACATGATCTCCCACCTCAAAATAATGTTCCTTCATCTGATTATCCACACACCTTTTTTGTCCAGTCTAAGCTATTCTCATGGGATTATATATCAAATAAACCTTTTCTGCCATCTCTTCAACCAATTCTTGTCTCATCTACTTCCATTCACCTACCTCATCCCAATAATCTAGAGTTCGATAATTCATTCCATATAATGCCTCAAATGGAGGAATCTATATAATCGAATGATAATATTTTTATATTAAAATTCAACCAGAGAAAGATATTGGTCCCAAATTCCCAGGAAATGCAGTGAAACTGCTCATAGAATATCCTCTGAGGACTGAATTGTTCATTTTGACTTCCCATCTGATTACAGATGAAAATTTGTACTAAAATTTAATTTAGTTCCCAACGACTTCTAAAGGCCTTTCCAAAAGCTCGAGGTAAACATGGGATCATGATCAGATACAATGGAGAGGGGAACACTATGCAACTAGAAGATCTCTTTATCATACAACCGAGAAAGTTGATCTAGAGACAATGTATCTAGAATAGTAATTAAATGAGCATATTTATTCAATCAATTAAAAATAACCCAGATTGAATTTTTTACCTCGATATGTCTTCGTTAAACCCACAACAAAGTCCATGGTTATATTTTCCCATTTCTACTCTGGTATCGGTAAAGACTGAAGCATCCCATTCAGTAACTTCCACAAACCATTAACCTGATACAATTTCAACTACCTCACAATAAAGTTATCAATTTCTCTTTTCATTCCATCCCACCAGTAATACTCTCAAAGATCTCTGTACATATTTGTTCTACCAGGTTGAACTGAAAACAGAGGACTACGATATACACATTACAACTCATTGTTCTACTGTGAATCAAAAGGCACCCATAGTCTCTTTCTAAATCTCAAAACATAATCAGTGTCAATGTTAAATTCAAGAAACATACCCTTCTGAACCAACTCTAGTTTTTTTGGAAACTCACTATCTTCCTTTTGTGCTTGCTTAATTCTGTCTGATATAGATGATCTCACAGACACCTGAAACAAAATAGAATAATTTTCTCCACCAAAAACTTATATTACAAAGTTCATCAAATCAAAAACCAAAGGATCTCATTCCAAATGTGGAATTGTTAATGAAGCATTACATTTTCGACTCAAAGAATTATCCACTTTATTTTCTTTTCCCAGATGGTAATGGATCATGTAATCATAATCTTTGATTAATTCCAACCATATTCTATGTATCATGTTTAATTCCTTCTGAGTAAATATATACATCAATAATTTGTGGTCATTATATATTTCACATTATACTCCATACTAATGATGCCTCTAAATTTTTAAATCAGAAACTACAGCAGCTAATTTAAAATCATGTGTTGTGTAATTTAACTCATGAGGTTTCAACTGACATAAAGCATATGCAATTTCCTGATCATTATGCATAAGGTCATAGCCAAGTCCATTCAATAAAGCATCATTATAGATAAAAAATTCACCATCTCTAGAAGGTAATTTAAAAAAATATTATCATTCACCAATCTTATTTTCAAATCATGAAAACAATCATCACATTATTTTGTCCAGATAACCATAACACCTTTTCGAGTTAAATTTGTCATTAGACTAGATAACTGTGAAAATTTCTCAACAAACCTCTAGTAATAACCTTCCAAACCACGAAAACTATGGATCTCAGATATATTTGTGGGACTTGGAAATTCTTAACCATATTTTGTATTAGCAGGATCAACAGTTATTCCATTTTATAAAAAATGTAATCGAGGAATAAAATTTGTTGTAACCAAAACTCACACTATCTGAATTCCCCATATAGTTTATTTCCTTTTAATATTTTCAAGATCACACTTAAATGACTTTCATGTTCCTCCTTACTTTTAGAATAAACCAAAACTTCATCAATGAACCCAACCAAAACTTATAAAAAAATTCATGGAAAATTCTATTCATAAGATCAACGATTACAACAGGTGTATTTGTTAACCAGAAAGGAATAAATAAAAACTCATAATGGATATATCTAGTATGAAACACAGTCTTGGGAGTGTCTGCTTCCTTTATATCCAACTAATCGCACCACGAAATCAAGTCAATCTTTCAGAAATATTTTTCTACCTTAAGCTAATCAAAAAAATCATCGATATGAGGAAAATGATACTTGTTCTTAACAATGATGTTATTCAATTATCTATAATAAATAAAATGTCTCATTTAACCATAATTCTCTTAAAAAATAATATAGGATCACCCCATGGTGATGTGATATGCTGAATGATACCATTAACTAATAACTCTTGCAATTGATTCTTTTACCCAAAATGTTCAATTTGAGCCATTCTATAAGGGGGATTTGAATCTAGCTTAGCATAAAAAAACTAAGTCAGTAGTAAATTCAACTTCCTGATTTGGTATAATACCATTAAACTCACTAGGAAAAACATCAAGGCACTCATTTACCATAGGCACATCATTAATCTAAATGGTTCCTTTGTTTTCAAAAATATGTGCAAGATATCATTCATTTTTATCTTTTATTAGTTTCTCAACATCCTAATATGTTATCAAAAGTAAGGGTTATTTATTGTACACAAACTAAAAATCTTTTTGAAAATAAACTGCTTTAGTTCTGTAGCCAATCTTAACATGATAAACATAAAGCCCATCCGTACACAAAATAACATCAAACTGTAATAGAGGCAAAACAATAAGGTTTGTAGGTTGATTATTTCCACAAACAAGGACATGAAGGTTCTTATAATTTTCTTCTTGCCGTAACATTTCCTCCTGGTGTTTTTACCATAATTTCAGGATTCATATTTTGATATGGAATTCCCTATTTAATAGAAAGCTTCTCAGAAATGAATGAATGTGCAAACCATGAATCAGAAAACACATTGTCATATTTTGAACAAATAAATAGTGTACGTGATAATAATTCATTTGATGGCCCAACATTTTCTGAATTAGTTGAAAAATATTTCACCACCCCTTTATGATTGTAGTCTGGATGATTTCCCACATTTGAGTTCTTCGTTGAAAACATTTCTGCATAATGACCCATTTCATTGCATAGAAAACATTTTATTGATTGTAAATCAAATTTTGTCTTGTCATAACCCTGATCTTTTTCTGTGCAATTATAAACTTTATGTCCCATTTTACCACATTAGTAGAACTTACCAGAATTCAAAAAACATTCCCCATCATTATTTTTACCACAATTTTCACAAACTGTAAAACTAAGTATCCTACCATCAGAATTTTTGAGGATTTCATCGATTTTTCCTACCATCTAGACCTCTTATTATGTCGTCTGTCAAAGAAGACCTAATCATCGGAAACTACATTTCAACCTTCTCTACACATCGAGAATTTTTCATAACTTTTGAACTCATGAGAAGCTATATCAATTCGATTATTTGGCATTAATCCTAGGTAAAAACAGTTGATTTAACTATCAAGATCTATTATGAAATGTTTAGCATACCTTGCCAGTCGAGTAAATATTACATCATAAGCAGCCACATAGTCATCCTCATGCCTCAATTCCATGAATTGTTTTATCATCCTAAGATGAACCACCATTGGAAATTATTTCACAAAAAACATACCTTTGAATACATCCAAATCAAGTGCATCAATCTCCTCAAAATTCCTGATATTCTTCACCACCGACAACCACTAATCAGCTTATCCTTCAAAAGCTAAATAAAGATTCTAACATTTTTATGTTTTGAACACCCCATAACATTGGAAATCTTTTCCAGTGCTTTAATCCACCCTATAGCTAGCACATGGTAACATGATCCTCTAAAAGATAGGGGATGTTGCTTCATGAAATGATCCACTTCTGACATATTCCTCTATGTTTGATCATTCTGATCTCGTGCGTGGATACCCCCACCATTTATATCCTGATTCAAGTGTGTCATCACATCAAAAGACTATTCAGTTCTAATTTTAACCATCTCAAGTTGCTTATTTGGAAGTATTTCTTCATCCTAATGTCGCCCCATTATAGCTACCCTATTTCCACTACGGAAAACAATTCTGAAAATAGAAATAACTTAGGTAAAGCAAACATGGTAATTTTTAATTTCTATATCACATCAATTTGACCATAAATTAATTTATGGACATTAATTTAACAATATAATAACATCAAATGTTGTCTAAACCGACCTCTGATACAAACTATAATCACGTGGTCGTAAATATTACATAATCTTGATTTAAAAGAATAATTCACATTGAGAATCTTTTCAGGTTTAGAGTTTTAGATAATTAGGCTGTAACTATTACATTACATCTCATAAATTAAATTTTAGACACTTCAACTTTATTTCCATTTTTTCATAAATTAAGAACTCATGGAAAAAAAATTATTCATGCCTAGTCCCATGTTTTAGACATCATGTCTTTTCCTTGATCCCATCTTTGACCATATATATCTTTTTTTCATGTAAAAAACATTTCAAAATTTGTGATGAGCATAAAAATCTCAGTAAGGATTATAAAACAATGAAATAAAACATTAGTTCATCATTACATACATGACATGAGCTCTTTAACAAACCTCATGAAATCATAAGATTTATGAATAACACATTGAAAACACAAATCGTAAATGTAACTTGTGGAATCCCTATCATACTTACATTGTAGCTATCACAACTACATAGAGATTTAAATTTGGAATACCTATCACAATATATTCCCTAAATCTCTTGGGAGAAACATTCACGTTTACCTCTATCAAGTTACCCAATTCATTGTAGAGCTATCTCGTGCTCACCCACCCTAGGATTATTATGAAACCACCTATTTACATAATAATTCCCAAGAACCATAACATATTCCTAACAAATAAATCAAATTTAAAGGAAAGTTAAAATTTCCACATTTCAATCACAATATGTCATTTAAATATATTGTCATTAAAAATCCACTATCAAAACCATTTTCAACTCCAAAAATATGTAACAGAGTATATGGTATTTATTTTCCTTCTAAAAACACTATGTCTTGTTAAGGATTCCAATCGATCACATAATACTTGCAGTGGCGGAATGGTCATTGTCACCGCGTATGTTAAAAAAAATTCTTTTTTTCATTTACTAAAAAACCTCAGAGAAAAATATTCCTTTTTAAATGAATTGACAAGTAAAATTTCATTATACATTGTATAAAATAACGTAATGTAGAAAACAAAATATGCATCAATAAAAGGAGAATTAGACGAAGTCCCTCACCTAAGGTCCGAATTGACCCGTTCATTCTTTCTTCTCAAAAATAATAAACTAATGTTAGTTTATAATTTCTTAAGAACCTTTTTCGAGTTTATTATTCTTTTTATATCAATTATAACCATTTTATAAACATTATGTAATCATTTATGTTAATAACAATTGTTTCGTCGATATTTGGTACTTCAGTAAAAAATAAACTTCTTATGTTTACATGTTTTCTAAATGTAAAAAAGTACATTATATCCCAAATGATATTATGGATTTAGATTTCATATATATCATATATATCCTTTAAATACATTTATGTATAATATTAAATATCATTAAGAGGTAAAAAATGAAATGCACCGTTCATGGAGACGGTAAGCCGTACGTATGCATGAATGCTACTTCCATATCTATTCTGTATTTTACTGGAATAAAAACATAATTATTCTAAGGTAAATTATAATTCAAATATAATATAACATATAATATCATTAAATACATTTTTTATATGTCCCACATATGGAATTAACGAGTCATATCACTTTGAGGGGAAGGTAGTCCTCACTTCATAAAATGAAATTATTACGTTTACCCAAAATGGAAACCGTAAAGGTATTCTATAAATTAAAAACACGACAGCATAAAGATAACATAAACATAATTTTCATCATATATTAATATAGTTACATCATAATGTCCAACATGAGAGGTGGTAGGTAATAATTGAACAACCATCGTTTCGTGAGGAGTTAGTTTGCCATCCACAGAAACTGTATGTTCTATTCACATTTGATGAAGGAGTGTGAATGTTTAGTTTGAATCCTTCTCATAAAATTTACCTATTATATTTATGACACTGGTTTTGTTATTAAATAATATAATAAAAATATTTAATGGCTTGGAGAAGTAATGAAAATAAAGGAGTTTAAGAGAAACAATTACTTTTAATTCGAGTAACTTTCATTGGTTAGAACCAAAAAGACTCTATGAAGTTCCATCTGCCTATGATAAGGTTTCTAGAGGGATGAGAGGGATCATGAGAGCTTATTTGGGTATGTTCTGGACGAGTCACGGGGCTTTAGAGGTATGAGGATTGATATTGAGGTGGTGGATTTTTTATAATGGGGAGGAGGGGCACTATAGGAAAGTGTGAAAATATTTTTTTATTATATATTTATTTTCGTTTTATAATGGTCCAAAACATATTAAAAACTAATATAAGATGTCTAATGGTCGATATAAATTCATCCAATAATAATTGGATAGGTTTTTTATATTATTTTAATCATTATAATCTTATTTATTTAAATCATTTATTAATGTGTAAAACAATGCATCATTATTCTGTCATAAATAATTTTATTTATTTGATGTCTAAAAATTATAAAAAAATACTATGATTTAGGAAATATTATTAACTTTCTATAGAATATTTATAGATGAAATTATAACTTCTAAAACCCTATTTAAAAAATAATTTACTATAAGATATTAGTTTATGTCATTTTTTTCTTTATAGTAAGTTTATATAAAGTGTCATTATCATTTCCAAGTGGCTATATGGGGACCCAAAATCATCACAAGAATGCCTATAGTGAGATATGTATCGTTGAATAGTATTAATACACATTTTGGGGAAATTTTATATTATTATAACAATATGTTTTTTCCCTTATTTACCATATTTTACCTTTATCCATGGTAAATAAAATATTTACGGAAGTAAATATTCACAATGTCTAAAAATAAAACATAATAATTTAACAAATTTGGACCTTCTGATTATAAATATTTAAACCATTTTCCAAATTCAAAATATAAAATTGGATGAAATTAATTTGAAATTAATTCCCGCTGTCCAAAAAATCGTGTTTAAAAAAAATAATAACTATTAAAATATTGAAACGGGTTTATGTCCAATTTCAAATTGAAATTAATTACAATTAAAAAAATTAGATAAAATGGTAAAAATATAATCTAATTTCACATTAAAACTAATTAAAAATAAAAACTAACCATATTAATAAATTATATTAAAAGGCAGTGTTTACTTAATATACAATATTTTTCACTATTCATTAAGAAATAATTTTTATCAGAAAAATACCAAAATTTTACCTACTGTGAATTTTGATATCCCGATTCTAATTAAGAATTTTATTTTGTCCAATAGCACATATAAAGGTGACAAAAAATATATTTAAATAGGGTTCTACATTAAAAGGCTGTAAATCGACCTTTTAAAGAAAATTAATCATAAAATTAGATTCATTCACATTTTAAGCCTCCATAATTTATTAGATAAATGTAAAAACAATTATAAAAAATTTATAATCATATTATAGTTAGTTTATTTATTCCCACCATTATAATTGATAGGCGTTAACTATCATTTAAGATAATAATAATATATTATTACTATGCGACGTATGATTTCCAAGAAAACCGTTGTTCTGTATCGGGTACGCCATCGAACATAGAAACCACTATAAAGTAAAAAATAATATTTAATTCAAAAATATTAATAAATAGTAAAATTTATTATTTTTTATTTACTTGGGATGTTACATCCTTTTCCCCTTTTGGAAATTGTGTCCTTGCAATTTTTATTCACTTTCAAAATAAGTGGGGGTATTCATCCCTAATATAATTTGAAGATTTCAATGTTGCCTCTTCAAACATATTTCTTTTCCACAAAAGATTTACCTTATAAATTACCTTATTTTGCATGACATTCTCTCTTCGGTCAAGAATCAGGACTGGTTTTCCACTTATGAAATTTTCCCTTCTAATTGAAGTACATTTGGACTTAAAACATGAGATGGATCTAGCATATACGTTATCAACATTGAAACATGAAAAACATTGTGTACATAGGATACATATGGAGGTAAATCTACTATGTACACAACGGATCCAGTTTTCACCCTGAATTCATAAGGTCCAATGATCCTTGGACTCAACTTTCCCTTCTTACCAAAAGGCATCACACTTTTCCATGGAGAAACTGTGAGAAATAAACGATCACCTACCTCAAAATAATGATCCTTCCTCTGATTATCCACATAGCATTTCTGCATGCTCTGTGCTGTTCTCAAGTGCTTATTAATCAACAAAATCTTTTAAACCATATCATCTACCAATTCTGGTGCCATCGACTTCCTTTCACCTACTTCATCCAAAAAAGATAGAGTTCAGAAATTTGTTCTATATAATGCCTCAAATGGAGCCGTCTGTATACTAGAATAAAAACTGTAATTATATAAAAATTCTACCAAAGAAATATGTTGGTCCCGATGTCCCTGGTAATCCAGAGAACAAGCATGTATCATATCCTCCATGGTCTGAACTGTTCGTTATGACTGCCCATATGATTATAGATGAAAAGATGTACTAAAATTTAATTTAGTACCCAATGAATTCTGAAGGCCTTTCAAAAAGTTAGAAGTAATCCTAGGATCTTGATAAGATTCAATGCTGAGGGGAACATAATGAAACCTGACTATCTCTTTAACATACAATTGAGATAGTTGATCTAGATACAAAGTATCTATAATTGAACGAAAATGAAAATATTTAGTCAAATGATCAACAATTACATAGATTGCATTATTACCCAGAGATGTATTCGATAATACCACAATGAAGTATGTGGATATATTTTCCCATTTCCACTCTGGTACGAGTAAAGATTGAAGCATCACATTTGGTAAATGTTTCTCTACTTTAACCTACTGACAATTAACAAACCTCACTCTAAAGTCAGCAATATCTTATTTCAATCCATCCAACCAGTAATACTACAAAAGATCCTTTTACATCTTAGCACTACCAGGATGAACTGAGGACAGAAAACTATGATCTTCACATAACAACTCATTCTTCAGCTATGAATCAAAATTCACACATAATATATTTCGAAATATCAAAACACAATCATTATCAATGTTAAATTTAGGCAACATACACTTTTGAACCTACTCTACCTTTTTCTGCAACTCACTATCTTCCTTTTGTGATTGCATAATTCTGCTTCATAGAGATGATCTCCCTGACACCTGAAACATAACTGAAAAATTTCATTCTCCAACAACATCTATGCCAAAGTTCATAAAATAAAAAACTAAAGGATATCATTCCAAATGTAGCATGGTAATGGATAGTGAAATCCTACTCCTTGATTAATTCCAAACGTCTCCTCTGTCTCATGTTCAATTTCATCTTCATGAATATATAATTCAAACTTTTTTTGTTAGTATATATTTCACATTTTACTCCATACAAATGATGCCTCTAAATTTTGTAAACAAACATAGCTGCGTCTAATTCCAAATCATGTGTAGGGTAATTCAACTCATGATGTTTCAACTGAGATGAAGCATAAGCAATTAGCCGATTATTTTATATAAGGACATAGCCAGTTCCTTTCAACGAATCATCATTGTAGATAAAAAATGACCATCTCTATAAGGTAATTCCAAATATGATCATTCACCAACATTCTTTTAAATTCCTAAAAACAATCATCACGTTCTTTTGTCTAGATAAACATAGCACATATTGAAGTTAAATTATTCATTGGACAAGAAAACCATGAAAAATTCTCAACAAACCTCCAGTAGTAACCTTCCAAACCAAGAAAACAATGGATCTCAGTTATATTAATGAGTCATGGTCATTCTTCAACCACTTTTGGTTTAACAAGATCAAGATTTATGCCATTTTATAAAACAATGTTACCAAGGAATGAAATTTGTTGCAACCAAAAATCAAATTTGCTGAATTTCCCATATTTTTTATTTTCATTTATGGTTTGAAAGACTTTATTTAAATGAATTTTTTGTTCCTAATTACTTTTTAAATAAACTCAAATATCAACAATGAACACAACCACAAACTTCTCCTAAAATTCATGGAAAATTAAATTCATAAGATTGATGAATATATAAGGTGTATTGGTTAACCCAAAAATCATAACTAAAAATTCGTAATGGTCTTATCTAGTATGAAACATAGTTTTGGAGTTTCTTCTTCTTTTACTTTCAACTGATGGTACCCCGACCCCAAGTCAATCTTTGAAAAATTCTGAGCTCTCTGGAGCTGAGAAAAAATCATTGATATGAGAAAATGGATACATGTTCTTAATAGTTATGTTATTTAATGTAATATAATAAATGAAAAGTCTCATTGAACCATATTTCATTTTAACAAATAAGGTAGGTGCACCCCATGGTGATGTGCTAGGTTGAATGAATCCATTATCTAATAACTCCTGTAATTTCTTCATTAAATGTAAAAGATCAATTTGAGCCATTTTATAAGGGGGTTTTCAAATTGGAATAGCATCAAGAACTAAGTCAACAAAAAATTCAACTTCTCGGTCAGGTATAATAACATGCAACTCATCAGGAAAAACATCAACATACTCATTTACCACTGGAACATCATTAATCTGAACTGTTCATTATTTTCAACAATTTGTGCAAGGTAACATTCATTTCCATAATATACTAGTTTCTTAGAATCCTAATATGTTATCAAAAGTAAGGGTTCATTCTTGCACCCAAAATAAAAATCATCCTAAAAGAAACCTCTTTATCTCTGAACTCAATCATAGCATGATAAACATAAGGTCATTCCATACCCAAAATGACATCAAACTCTACTAGAGGCAAAACAATAAGTTTTTCTCATAGATTCTTTCCATACACAAGGACATGAAGGGTATTATAATTTCCTTTTGTCTCAACATTTCCTCCAGATGTTTTTACCATAAGTTCAGGATTCATATTTTGATATGGAATTCCCAATTTACTAGAAAACTTCCCAAAATTGAACGAATGTGTAGACCCTAAATCAAACAACACATTGGAATAATCTGAACAAACAAACAGTGTACCAGATACTATATCATTCGATGGCCCAACATCTGGTGAATAAGTTGCATAGGATTTCACCACCCCATTCTACTTTTTTTTATAGATGTTTTCCCTTATATGAGTTCTTCGTTGGACACTCATTTACATAATGAACCATTTCATTTCACTTAAAACTTTTTACTGATTGAAAATTAGATTGTGTCTTACCATCACGCTGACCTTTTTAAGTGAAATTACAAGGTTTATGTACCATTTTATTACATCAGTAACACTTACCATAATTCAAAGTACATCTCCCATCATTCTTTTTACCATATATTTTACAAAATGTAAACTTATGTTTGTTACCATCATACTTTTTTGAAGAGGTTTCCCCTTTCGCCTACCAACTTAACCTCTTATTCTGTTATTTTTCAATGAAGACATGATCATTGGAAAGCACCATTTCCACCTCTTCGCACATCAAACTAGTTTTTCATAACTATTGAACTCATGAGAAGATAAACCCCTTAAATACATTGGATTTAATCCGGAGTAAAAATAGTTGATTTTACTATCAGAATATTATATAAAATTTGGATCATTCCTTTCTAGTCGATAGATTTTTTCATCATAAGCAGCCACTAAGTTTTCCTGCTACCTCAATTCCCGGAATTGTTTTTCCATCCCAAGAGGAACCACCTTATTAAAATATTTCTCAAGAAACATACCTTTAAATTTATCCCAATCTAGAGCATCAATCCCCTCACTATCCCTGATATTTTTCTCCGTCAACCACCACCGATCAACATCACCTTCAATGCGGTAAATAGAAAGACTAACCTTTTTATGTTCTAAACAACCCATAAAATCAAAAATCTTCTCCAGTGATTTAGTCCACACTTTAGATAGAATAAGGTCAAATGATCCTCTGAAATTTCGAGGAAGTTGCCTCATTAAATGCTCCACTACTAACATGTTCCTCTATGGTTGATCTGGATGATCTCATGCATGGATACCACCACCATTTATTTCCTGAGTCAACTTTTCCATCACTACAACCTATTGTTTAGTTTTGATTCTGACCATCTCGGGTTTCTAATTTGGAAGGTTGTCTTCATCCTGATGTTGTCCTATCATAGCTACCATATTACCTCTCCAAAAAACATTCAGAACATAGAAATATCTTAGGCAAAGAAATATGGAAATCTTTAAATTTTATATCAATTAAATTTGACCATAAATTAATATATGGACATTAATTTTAAAATATTATAACTCTTAAAGTTGTCTATGATATCCTCTTATACCAACTATATGGAGCCGACCTTAAACATTACATAATCGTGAATTAAAAGAATAATTCACACTGAAGATCTTTTTAAGTTTATAGTTTTAGAGGATTATTCCATAACTATTAAAATACATATAAAAAATTAAAATGTAGACACTCTTACTAAGTTTCCATTACATTTATAAGTTTAACTCTTGAAAAAATAGAGTCATGTCTAGTTCCATTTCTTAGACAACATGAATTTATCATGATCCCATCCTTGACCATATTTATCTTGAGGTCCTGTGAAAATCATTTCAAAACATGGGAGTATCATAAAAATATCATTGAGGTTATAAAATGATGAAAGAAAACATTAGATCATCATTACATTCATAACATAAGATCTTTAACATACCTCATTAAATCATATGATTTATGAATAACACATAGAAAACATAAATCCTAAAGGTTATTTGTGGCATCCATATCATACTTACATTTTAGCTATCATAGCAACATATGGAGTTACATTTGGAATACCCATCATAGTATATTCCTTAAATCTATTAGAAAAAACATCCACATTTACCTTAGTCACATTATCCAATGCATTGGAGATATATCTCTGGATCACCCACCCTAGGTTTTTCATGGAACCACCCGTATACGTAATAATTTCAAATAACCATAACATATTAATAACTCATAAAACAAATATAAAGGAATGATAACATTTCCACATTTCATTAAAAATATATCATTTAAATATATTGGCATAACAATTCAATTATCAACACCATTTTCAATACCAAAAATATGTAATAGAGTATATGGTATTTATTTTTCTTTTAAAAACATTACGAATTGTTAAAGATGCCAAAAGATCAAATAATACTCACGGCGGCAGCATGGTCATTGTCACCGCGAACGTTAAAAACAAAAATTATTTTTTTCATTAAGTAAAATTCATTTTAGAAAAAAGATACCATTTGAAATTAAATTATCCTTAAAATGTCTTTATAAATAGTATAAAATATAGTCATGTATAAAAAATATATTCCTCAGTGAATGGAGATTGAGATGAAGTCAATTACCTTCTGTCTGACTTGGACCATTCGTTCATTAATCTCTGGAATAATAAACTAAACTTAATCTATAATTGATTAAGAATAATTTTCAAGTTTATTATTCAATTTATATTAGTTATTACCATGTTATAAACATTATGCTATCATTTACGTTGCGAACCGTTGTTTTTTCGATATTTTGTACTTGAGTCAAAAATGGACTTCTCTATTTACACGATTTCAATGTTGTCATTGGTCCATTATGTCCAGAATGATATTCATGACATATATATCACATATATCATATATATCTAGTATATACATCTATTTATAATAGTACATAAAATTTAGAGGTAATAAATGAAATGCACCATTCATGGAGATGGTAAGTCGTACGTACGTATTGACGCTAATTCCATTTATATTTCTTATTTAAATGGAATTTAAACCTAATTATAAATATAAATATGATAATTATAGTATAATATTTTCTATAATATCATTAAATCCATCTTTTTTACATTCGAAATATGGTATAAATGAGTCAAATCACATTGAGGGGGTGGTAGTCCGCACATCCTAAAATAAACTTATCGCGTTTACCCATAATGGAAACCATAAAGGTATGCTATAAATGATAAATGAATAAGCATAAATAAGACATAAACATAATATGTATAGTATATAAATATAGTTCCATATTAATGTCCACCATGTGAGGCAGTATGAGATAATTGAACAATCATCATTTCATGAGGCGTTAGTTTTCAATCCATAGAAACAGTAAGTTTCTTACCCATTAGATGGAGGTGTGTGAAAGTGTAGTTAGAATACTTCTCATAAAAACATTCTATTATATTGGGTATTATTTTTTCATTATAAAATAAATGAATAAAAAGAGTTTAGTGGTTTGAGAAGTAAATTAAATAAATTAATTTAAAACAAATTGTTACTTTTATTTCGGATAACTCCCTTTAGTATGAACCAAAATGACTTATTGAAGTGCCTTCTTCCAATGTTAAGGATTCTAGGTGGAATAAAAAAATATTTAGAGCTTATTTAGGAAGGGGTTTGACAATCCAAGGAGATTGATAGGTGTGAGGAATGGGTTAGATGTGAGGTCATTTTATAAGGGGGATGCGGGGTTCTTTAGGAATGTGTGAAGATATTAATTTATTATTTAATGATTTTTGGTTTCTAAACTTACAAAACATATTAAAGTCTAAAATAACATTACTCATGGTAGAAATAAAATAATCCACTAATAATTGAAAATGTGCTAGATGTTATTTTAATATTTATAATCTTATTTATTTAAATCATTTATTAATGGGGTAAACATTTCATCATTATTGTGTCATAAAATAATTTTATTTATTTGATGTATAAAAACTTCAAAAAACCATAATATAGGAAATCTTTTTATCTTTACAAATAATATTTAAATTTTAAATGATAAATTATATAACCCTATGTAAAATTTAATTTACTATAAGATATTTTTTACGTCAGTTTTGTCTTTAATAAGAATTAATTAATATAAAGTGTCTTGTCACACCCAAGTGGCTTCATGGGGACCCAAAATTGACCCAAGCATGACCATGGTTGGTGTTTTATCAACCAATAGTATTAGGACACATGTTAGGGTAATTTTAAATTATTATATCAATATTTATTACACTTATTTACAAGATTTAGTCTTTATGCATGGAAAATAAAATATTTACTAATGTAAATATTCATAATGTCTAAAAATAAAAGTTACCTATTTACACAATTTATACCTACTGACTCCAAATATGGAACCATTTTTCAATATTCAAAACATATAAGTTTTAGTAATTAATTTAAATTAAATTTTCATAGTCATGGAAATTGTGTCACATGAATGGTGTCACAAAAAATGGTGTCATAGAAGTCGTGTCACAGAAACAGTGTTACAAAAATTGTGTCACAAAAACGATTTTATATAAACAGTGTTACTGAATTAGTTTCACAGAAATGGTGTTATATAAGTAGTGTCACAAAAACTGTTACACAGAAAAGGATTCATAGAAATTGTGTCACCAAAACGGTGTCACAGAAACGGTGTCACAGAAACAGTGTCAAAGAAACAGTGTCACAAATATGGTGACATAGAAATGGTGTTAGATAAATGGTGTCAGAAAAATGGTGTCATAGAAACAGTGTCATAGAAATATTGTCACATAAACGGTGTCAAAAAAACCCTATCATAGAAATACTATCATAAAAATGGTGTCATAGTAATGGTGTCATAGAAATAGTGTCATAGAAATAGTGTTAAGGAAATGGCATCACAGAAACAGTGTCACAGAAATGAATACACAGAAAGGTGGCACATAAATGGTGTCACAGAAGAGGTTTCAGAAAAACAGTGTCAATGAAATGGTGTCAAAGAAATGGTATCACAGAAATGGTGTAACAGAAATGGTATCATAGATAATATCCCACAGTTACTTCCTCCCATATACTGTTTCAAATTTTGTTTACAAAATTTCTAGATTTTTTCATATTCGATGATTTCAAATTTTCATTGAAGAAAATCTCATTAAAATTATTTGTAAGATATTTAAGGATGGTTAAAATTCCATAACTCCTATATTAATTTTTCCTAAGCATCAAGTCACCTTTATTTGGTCAAACCACCTGGTTTAATGTGACCCACTTTTAATGTAAAATCTAGTGTATCTTAAACCATTGAACTGTTAAATCTTCTAATGGGATGAGATATATTCCTCCCTTGTTCTTCCTCCTTATTCTATGGTGCGGGAAGCTCAATCCATTCATTTATTCCCCTTTATGTATTGCGATCAAACATTCCTCCGTAGATTTGTTCCCCTTGTTGTTCTTCATACTTCATATCCACCCCCTATTTTTCAGCAACCAAGAAGTTTCAATCGATCATCGATATGAGGCATAATGTATCATCATTTTTTTGGTTTCCTATTATTCTGGACATCCGTGACCTATTATTTCATGCTATCTCCATTTTACAAATGGAAGTTTCTTGGGTGTTGACTAGTGTGGTGGTGTCTCTACATCCTCAGGCAGATGATGTCCTCCAAGATAATTGATCATGATCTGTTTTGCTGGAATGTTCTCTTATAATGAATGTAAATAACGTTATTAAGTAGTTTATCCATGGCCTCTACTTATATTTACATGAAACAATAGAGTTATAAACTTTTATCCCTCTATATCACAATGTAATAGGAAAAATAAATATTTTAACCGGATTAATAAATTGAAATATATCATATGTTATTGTATCTTGTTTTTTCTAGTTAGTGGATATATATTATTTTTCTATTGAGCTTTTAATGATTGATTGAAATTGGTAAGGAACATAAATAGAAAATTAATTAATAATTATTTTGCTAAATTTAAGAGGCATGTAAATGAATCTGATATTTGTTGTTGTATTTTGATGTTAATAAAATTGTTCCAATAAGAATTTTTAAACAATTTGAGATATTTTTTATTTCTTGATTTGTATGTTACCCATAGTTAGAAGCTATTAATAATTAATAGGTTAATTATATATGGATTAAATAACTGATTGTTTGAAAAACTTTTAATGCCTAATTGGGTTCTGAGATAACCTCTTTATTATAAATTTCACAAGCCTTATGCTAGGAAATGTGAGAGATCATTTTGTATAGAGGTTTTATTCATTGTTTAAGGGATGATATCCCAATTAATCTGATGTTTTTTCTTTCTTCTATTGTAGTTATTTGATCCTAGAATGATATTGTGACATGTGCGTGCAAGGAGGCCAATTTTTTGTGGCAACTGTAGATGCCTTGGGTGGCGAGATGCATCAGTTTATACATGTGGGAGTTGGGTAGGACACCAGATATGATAAAGTGGGATAGATGGGAATGTTTCAGTGGTTTCTTATTCTTGTTAGATATTTATCTTCATTACATTCCCCACTTCTCAAGGAAGATGGTTTTCTTACCGTCTTTTGAAAAGTGGTGATGAAGTGTGGAGTATGCAACGTGCTTTCCGTGGTTTTCTTCTCAAGGGATGATGGGTCCATTCTCTTACTATAGAAAGAAAGGAAATTATGGGCAGTTCAACTACCAACCAAGTTGATCCCCCTTGTGTATAATTGTATTGAACGATTATCAAGAATGCCTAGGATTATGGGAATGTAATAATAATGTTATAATTTTTTTTGAATAAATGATTTTAACCCATGGGGTTGGAGCTTACAGGGACGCAATGTTGATGTGGTTATTTAAAAGAATAGTGGACTATGGGTGTGATTATAATGAAATATTTTGTTTAATTGATAAATATTAATTAATTTTTTATCATTAATTAATGTAATGTGGAACTAATAAAATGGAATAATGTTATGTAATAAATCTCCATAAATGTTTGTGTTCTTATATGATACCTAGTCATATAAGTGGAAACCGTGAGTCCAAGTGACGTTTTCTATAGTAGAGTATAAGACTAGGTTATGACTATTATGTGGTTGTGAGATATAGTATATTCTTTAATTTGTTTGTTTCTATAAGCTACCCCACCCCGTCAGTTAGGGAAACTAACACCCTATGGATTCTGTGCCCTGGGAGGTGTTTTCCCCAACATTTTAGTTGGAGGAAGGATGGCTGAATACCACCATTTCCCCAATATCATCTCTTGGTAATTACAAGTGATGGTAAAAACATTGGTTATTTTTATATATATATGTGTCTAGAGGGTTGTAATGGCTTGTGGTTATTCACACACATATATTATGGATATAGTTTTCTATGTAATACTATAGGGTTAATGTGTATTAAATGTAATGGCTCGAGAAACCTTACATGGTGTATGGTCTACAATATATTCAGGTTTAATACCCGGCATATGATACACGTTATGAAAGCTAGGTTCGATCTCAGATACTACCTAGTTAATTTTCTTATGTGTACAGATTTGTTTTGATGCACGAGGTTTATGTGGTGGTGCTATGCCTAAGAGTTTGTGGGAAAGCCTTTTGGGAGAGATATGCTTTGGATATGAGATGTTAGGGAAAAGCGTAAAAAATTGGGGAAGATGTAGCAGGGTAACCTGGATATTCTTTATTATATTATATAATCTTATATTTGATACCTAGTAAGAGTATACATGGTGAGACTGGGAACTAAATATACCTGTTTAGGCGACGAGGTAGTTAACTTATTGTTCATTGTTCTTTTTCATGCATAATTTACATTTGAATGAAAGGATACGGGGAGGATCCTACATAGTATATGGTTATAATCCCCCTATGTATATATAAACTATTTTTCATGTCCCATGGAGGAAGTTGGTGATCGGTTTGGTTAAAACTAGCTTGGATTTTCAAGGGCTATTCGAGCTTCGTGGTTGCTGTTGTTTTTACCTTCCTTTTGTACTTGCTGTTTTTACTTTTGTTTGTAGTCATTTTTCATGACATTAAACATGTGTACTTGGGATCTATTTTATATTGTATTCATGGGTTGGAGTTGGCTGGGGTTTGTCTTATCTCCCTCTGTTAGATGTGATCTCTTAGAGGGAAATGCCTCCCCTTTGTGTGTTTAATATACCCTCAATGTTAGTCGTTATCCCGAGGTCTACTAGAGGTGGGACTCAAGGGTCATTATCCCCCTTATCACAATGATGATCCATGAAAGGTACATCTTTCTGGGGAAGGTTTTGTAATATCACTTACAGAGGGAACGTTCTAAATTAATTTCATGATATGGTGAAATGGTTTTATGCATTATAGATATAGTGATGGGAATATTTTAGATCACATAATTTTATTGGGAATAATTTGAATAAGAAGACATCTAAAAATATTTGGAATGTCTCCATGAATAAGATATAATTTAATCAAATTCTGTCATCTAAAAATATTTAGATGAAAAATACTAAAAAAGAAATTATTGTCTTCGTATTTTCTGACAAGTAATGAGATATGGGCCTTCTTTTTAATGTATGAAATGGGAAGTGAAAAATAAAGAATGTTTAGAAATCAAAATTTTGAGATATGATCCATTATTCACACCAATTACACATTTATCATAGGATTATAAAATAGTAGTTGCAGAAATATAATGGGAAATATTATTTTATCATTACCACTATGGTGGAAGTTCCAAATGATATAATGGATCATACTATAATCATAGAATAAAATTTATCAAATTGTTTATATATTTATAGATCCTCACATACATTTAAATCCATGATTTTTTATATAAATATTATAATTTCATATAACTTTAATAAGGTACTTTTTAGTCAAAAACCATAGTATAAATATCATTGTGGATATTATTTGTTGGGAAGATCCCATTATGACATATAATAACTCATTTTTTGAATAATTTTTTATCATTAACTTTTTAATATATATAATCATTTGTTTATAATATCATTCTAAATATGATGAATAATGTTATTTTAATGTGGGGATATATAATAATTTTTGATAAAGATGCGAAATTCTCTATATTTAGAGTGGAAAGTTCATCATTTGATCCATGTCTAGATATTCCAAAATTATTTATTTTTAATGTGATTTTTATTAATGAGAAAAATATAATATATATAGGGAAGGCAATCTTCCAATTCATGAAGAATCTATTGAGTATGAATACATTAATGTATTTTTGATGAATTTCTTAGACATCCATCAGACTATGAAGTCAGTTTTATGTTGATTTAAATCTTAATACAATAGAAATATAAAATAATCCTTATATAATAGATGTTGTGGAATTATTAGAGTAGATGAAATAACTAGAGGAGTATGTACCAAGCGGTAAAACATGGGAAACCCTTGTTCTCTTTATTAATAATAATGATGGATCCATGAGGCTATGCATTGATTATAGGGATATCAATAATTTTACCACATTGAAATGTTTTATATTAAACTCATTGATAAATTATTCAATCAACTTCATGAATATTAATTTTTTTTTGAAATATGGACCTTTGTTATGGTTATCAATTATTACTATAATAGAAGGAAACATTTATGAGGAAATCATTCTGAATGTGGAATGTACATTACATGTTTACAGTAATTCCATTGGGAATGACTAATTAATCAAATTATTTATAGATCTATTGATAAGATTACTAGAAAAATACCCTGATTATTATTTTAGTTATAATTGATAATATCATGGTTTATTCAAAGAGTGACAAGGACAATGAGAAACTTATCAGGATAATATTGATAATATTATAATAAAATATATATTTTTTAAATTTTGAATGTGTTAATTATCGTTTACATATTTGGTTTTTAGGTTACTTTTTTCTTTAATAATGGAACATAATTTATCCAGTTATGAAAAAGGTAGTAATAGAATAACCTACACCAATGATCATATTCCAGATATGTAGTTTCATTAGTTTAGCAAGTTATTTTTGATGATTTTATTGGAACATTTCAGGAGTTTATTGCATGTTAAATAATCTTATACATCAATGTCTAATGATAATATGGAAATTGGAATGTGGAAATTTGTTTGATAAATTTATTAGAAAATTGGTCAATTCCTAGATTTTGAATCTTCCATTATGAAATGATAAATATGTGATATATATTGATTCATTGAAAAATGTAATTGGTAGTTTTCTTTTACTAAATAATTGTGTAATTTAATATGAATCATGGTAGTTAATGACTCATGATTAAAAATATGAAACTCATGATCATCACATTGTTTCTATAATCATTTTCATTATTATATAGAGACATATAATCTATTTTGAACGATGAGAAATATACATAAACCATCAAATAATAAAATTCATCTATTCACAAATAATTATCAGCATGAGGAAAATAAGATGGATCTAACTACTCAAAGATTATGATTCCTTAGTATAATACCACAATGGGAATCCATATAATGTAGCAGATGAAATGAGATTGGACAATAGTGGATTTTAATCTCAAATTAGTATTGAGAGGGATCATATATTTATGTATCTAGTAATTATAAATATGGTAATTATTTAAGGAAGGGGTAAATTCACACATATTTTAAATTTTTGTGAATGGATAATTAATGTAAATTATAAAAATGTCTCAATCTTTTGATAATAATTTGTATAAAAAAATTAAAAATTCAAATGATGAAAATTTGGAAGATTAATATTGTGAAGATGGAGTACAGAAATTTGGTTGGAGAATATGTGATCCACATATAATTGAGATAAAAATTATGTTGATGGGTAATTACCAGTCATCTATTTCTTTAGTGATTTACGTATATATGGATATATAAGGTATCATTTTTTCTAGGAGAAAATATAATGGTATGTGAATCATTATTTGGGTAGTTATTTAGTCAATCAACAAGTGAAGGGGTAGAGATTACATCCTAGTGGAGTCATGAAACCACTTCCTATTACTATGTGGAAATGGGATTTAATTATTATGGACTGCTTCAAATGAATATTAAGGATTCCTGTAAGGAATGATGAAAAATTGGTTATTATTGATCACACAACCTATTATTTACATTTACTCAATATAAGAGAATATTTTAATCATAATTAACACGAAGATTCTATTTGAATGATATTTCAAATTACTTGATTTAGGTCGTTAATTATATTCTCATCATGATAGCCTACTGATGTAAAAATTATTAAATATCATTCAAATTACTCTAATACTAAGATTCATTTCAACATTTCCTACCATCATCAAAGTGAAAGACATCCCAAAAGGTTATTTCAATCATTGGAAACCATATGGGTAACAAGATTAAATGAGTTTAAAGTAATATTGGATCCTTATAAACCTTTTTAAGTGTTTTAATTTAATAATGTATCCCACTAATTTATATAAATAGTGTTGTATGAATCATTATATATCAATATTTGTTATACTCCAACGTGTTTTGATGAAGATGGTGAATGCAATCTATTAGGTTCTTAACATTGTGATGAGGAAATGAGAACGAAAATGGATATTCATGATTATATTATTGAAGGTCAAATCAAGGGAAAATTATATCGATATATAATATAAATATTGGTAAATTTATGTGTATGATCATGTTTTCTTGAATGTAACACCATAAATGGGAATTATAATATTTAGTAAGAAGAGAAAACTGATCCCATGTTATATATAATCTTTTTAATCTTTTGAAAGGATTTGAGATTTTTATTTCTTATTAGAAATGAATCCCATTCTCTCAAATGTACAAGAATTGTTCGATATATCATTTTAAAGAAATACATGCTACATCAAACACATTTTATCACTTATGATGAAATATAATTGGAATATGATCTATATATTTACGACGAACACATCTGGATTACTGATACTAGGTAAAACAATTTGATATATTTGATGAATCCACTAGTAAATTCAATTATGATAAATCATAAAATGGAGGGTTTTTCATGGATTCTAGATGTTTTTATAAATAGTACAACACTCATTTGTTTAGAATTCTATATTATTAATAATTTTGTGGATGAAATTTTAATAAGAGGAATGAATGAAACACCTAAAACTCAATTATATTATGCGAAACTATATTTCAATAAAATAAAAATGAAATTTAAATATTAAATTTCAATGAGATGATAGTTATTATTTTATATGATTAATATTAGATTTAAATCTAATTTCTTAAAATACGCATATAATTATTTTTTATAAATTTTTTATTGAAATAATAAATTTTGAACTATAGAAAATATAGATTTTATTAATCCATAATATTTTTTATAGTAATGTATTTTCATAATTTGAATTAAAAAATTATCTCATATTAATTTTATAAAAATAACATTAGTATCATTTATAGGTTGGAGGGATAATATTCAAAAAATTATATTTTTATCGTAAATCTATTTTTTCTGAAAAGGAATAATGCCATCCCATTTTAATTAATTAATATACTCATTAATGATTATTGAATTAAAATAATGGTAAGAAATAAATTATATATATATAAATATTTATATATATTTATATAAGTATTATTACATGTCATATAATTGATATCAGACTATCTAATACAAGAAATTTTCATTTTGTGAACAATGGCTTTCCAACACAATTTTATTGTATATATTTTTAATTAAAATATTATTCATTTTTTTAGTTGAATTTGGTAAATTAGATAATTATTTTGAATTATAATTATTAATGTTATCTAAAATGGTCAATTTAATATTGGGTTATAATGAATAGTAAAAATAGTAAAAATAAATTACCTCAGTTATGGTTAAATAAGGTTTACTAGGGGGATTAAACATAAAGATAAGGGAATTTTTAAAAATATAACTTGTAAAAAATTATGGGATAAACATATTTCGGTACTTATCCATCCGATCATATAATATAACATAATTTATAATTGTTTGTATTGGGATTTAATTTGTCATTACTTATTGTTAAAATAAATATCGATGTTCTTTCAAAGAGGGAAACTTACCCTATTATAAAAGTGCACCATCCCCCCACATAATACCACATATGAATCCATTTACCTCAACCAAGAATGACCCAAATATCCCCCAATATATTGATAAGTATTATAGAGGATCTATTAATCTGAAAATACAAATACTATGGTCTATAATAAGTGATATAAATTAGTTTTATTTAATGGAAGGTAATTGTGTAAACTAAGGCATTCTTTTTTACTAATTATTTATTAATCATTAATTATTAAATAATAATCAAAAGATATTACAAACTGCATATCAAATATAATTAAATTTTATAATGTTTTTTAAAACATTTTTCCATCTCATTTTACATCAAATGTAATGAAAATCCATCAATCGTGTGTGTGGTGGTCTACAACCTCTTAGACCGGTGTAATTGTTTTCATCACATACTCTAATGGATCACATGAATTACAAAAATAATGAATAAATATGATTCATATAATATGATATTACTTATATATAATTAATGGAACAACTAATTGTTTACCCTTTCATGCCTTATGTGAATCATATCATCGCTCGTTTGTATGTAAAACATAGTGTCTCCACGAAGCGATGCAATTAAATTTACTGTGAAAAAATTTAACGAATGGTTGTAAATTTGTTTTCAATAATTAAATATGATATTTATAACATTAATTTCATTATTTATATGATATTAAAACATGGTATATATCTTAACTATGTCTTTTAATACAAAATGTAAATTAGAAAATGTAATAGTTAAAATAAGAAACATTGTTAATAATGAAATATTATAAATGAAAGTGACGAAAGATATTTTATGAAATTCATATATGATAATTTAAATATAAATATAGTTATCTAATAAATTGTTAATTTTTATATGAATTATAATCTATTATTTTAAATAATTTTTAGTAAAATGGGTTGTAAGGTAAGTGATTTATCATCAATATGATATTTATTAACACATTTTTCCATTATACAACTATTCACATATATGTTAAGTATTTGATACCCCTTTTATGTATTTAAAATTAATATCAATTTATTCAAGATTATTTATTCTTCCATTCATGTATATTCTTTCATGTGGATAATATTATATCTCCCCTAAAGTGGTAAGAATCTATTTTACAATATCACATTCTTTTGGGATTTTTTTGGTCTCATTGTAGTAAAATTACAATTTATCCTTCATAAGTTATTAAATTTATTATGTACTTCATATTTAAGGTATTTAAAACTTTTATTCATATATTTTATCTATTTTTTATATATATATGGAAAATAAATGTTTTAAATTATAATATTTTTATATTTACCTTCAAATTTTATGTATTTATTTCCATATCAATAGTATGAAATATTTTTTTAGAAATGAATTTTTTATCAATTAAATGACCTATTAATAAAATAATCATGTTATAAAAGAATTTTAAATATAATTTTAGTGGAATGATTATTTTTTCAGAAAGGTATTTTTTTAGTAATAAGTCCTATGGAATTTTCTTAACTTATATTTTGATAAATGAATTCAACTTTTATATCTATTTTAAAAAATTAATATTTTTCTATATATTTTCTATCGGGATCCAATAAAAACAATTTTATAAATTATTATTTTATTATTTCACTTTAATTCCCTTTATTACTCTAAACAACCTGATTTTATTATAAAATAAATATTCTCAATATTCCAAATGTCACCACATATCCAATGTTTATTTTTTGAATTACTAAAATTGTAATAAGATTAAAAACATTTATGAAAATCTTTCAATGGAAATTTCATTTCTCTTTAGTAACTATACTATTTATATCAAGGATATTATTATTTGCAAAATCATATTCAATTTTTATGTTCAATTTTTTTATTTAAAAATATTTAATTAATTGGGTAATATTGATAGATTTGTAATCTTTTAACAATATAGATATTTATTTATAAGGATCATTTTGGAAAAATTAAATAAATCTGTTGATATATTGGAATATTTTTTCGAAATCTATTGACATGGGGCCAATAATTTTATATCTCCTTGATGCATAAACTAGTATTGAGAGAGAAATCGACGAGACAAATTTAATGGGATTTTAAAAAAAGTATTAACATTAATGAACAAGTACAATATGTCAATGAGAGAATGAGGTTTGTGATCAACACATCCAATATCATCAATATCCAAAATTTATAATTCATTTATTATTAGAAATTACATTATTTCAATTGATATTACCCATTGATTCATTATTTTATATTTTTTTAAATGACTGGTGTGTTCAGCTGATTTCATTTCTATATTAATTATTTCTCCTCTAGTTATATTTTTTAGTTAATAATTAAATTACATGTGTGATATATTTTTTATATTTCAATATTTTTTTAACCTATTAATTTATGATGTCTTTCGTTGGGTGTAACATTTAATAGGAATTTGATCTCAAACTTATTTTCCCCATTCCACAAAACATTATGATTAATTATTTTGAAGAGTTCAAGGATTTTGAATGTTTTTCATTATTAATGTTTATATTTTATTTCATATATAAAATTGATATTAGGTATTTATATATATATTGGGGACTACTAAAATGAACAGTCCTCTAGGATTTGACACCTTGTTTCAATTATAGTGAAATAAAATATCTTCCGTCATCATGAAACTAGATTTATTGTTGTTATAGAATAACACATCAGTATAAAAATGACACAAAACATTTTTATTTGAGTTGTTTCACCCATAAAAAGACGTCCATTAATATAGTTTTTTTGAACTAATCCAATCATAAATTCTCTATTGATAAAGGTTGTTCTTGATATCCTATTTTATAAAATATGTGGAATCAAAACATTAATTTTTATTTATGGTTATTAATCATATTAGATTATGAATTGTGATGATTTGCGTTAGGTGTTTTGAGTGATTATTCAACTATATATTGTTGGATTCAAACCAATTGTTGAGGATTTTACAAGTAAATGACCATGTAAATCATGGTAATTTTATCGCATGTAATGTTCAACCTTTTTGTTTGATGTATTTTTATTTATGGGTATTATATTGTTTTTTTAACATTGGATTAAATTAAATTGAGACCAGGTAATGTGTGAAAAATATTTCTATCATAAGTGTATTAGTGGTAATAAATATGTTTTAAAAAATATATTATTTTAGATTATGATGATCATATCGATCTCAAAACATTTCTGTTAATATGATATTATATAATCTATATTGAATATTTGAAACGGTATTATGTATGTGTATATGGTAGATGTTCTTTAAAAATAGCCCCTATTTTTATAAAAAATATTAATTTCATATGAGATCCTACAACATATTTTCATAACACCATAGTTATTGAAATATATTTTAAGTTTCAATTTCCTAAAAATTAATGGGATATATTTTGAAATGATGGACCAACGACAGCAAATTAATTACATAATTATTGATGGTCAAATACAAGGTATTAAAAGAATGATATTGCAAAACATTGATCATCTTGTTTCATAAAAAATGAAATTAACAAGCACAGAAGACATTGATATAGGATAATTAATATCCTATTATGTTTATAATAGGTTTTTTAGAGTTGTTATTAGAGGTTATTGGAGAATATAACACCAAGGGGAATCATTTCAATTGGGATAATATAGGGTGTGGGTATTACATAAAGTACAGATATGATACATTTTTTAAATATGGGGATGTATATTTTTTTAATTACATTTCCAAACCTACTAGGCCACACATGAGTTAGTTATTGACCAAGAGCATTACACGACTGCCAACTCAAGTAAGAAATATTTAGCGGAGTAGAACCGTGATGTAATATAAAATTTTATTAGAGGACATTACGTAATTCACCTATATATGTCACGAGTCTTTGTATAGAAAATATTAATTTAGGAAATATAAATACAACATATTATACAATGTATAAATATTATTATAATACTAGGATCCACAATGTTATATTTCTTAATAGTGTGCAATAAATTGGGGATAAATTCACACGCATCACTAAAGGGGAATTTATGTAATATTATAATATATTATGTCTTTGAAGAATTAATTACCTAAAGAGGTAAGTCTCTTACTGAAACCTCATGTTACTATTGAATTCTATTAATAATATTCTCACTAATTCTTCCACAATATTTAATATATGAACAATCCACAAAATCTCCAGGTCTACAAATATTATTTTAACAAAATTTGTTTACCATAAAAACACATTATCTATGGTTATATATCTAATTTTGGATTGAGTATAGACATATGCAGTCTAATAAAATTTAAATAAAAATATATACACATAATAACAAGATAAAATAAGTCCCTGGTACTATAGAGTAGTCAAGATGTTGTTAAAAAATATACCAAGTATACTCTATACTATTTATAACTTGGACACATTAAAATTCAAGTCATCATGTTTCCATACCGTATAGAATCTGATTGACTTATCCAGCCTTTATAATAGCATGTAGAAATCATTTGGGAGGAACGAATTTCCATCAAAATATTATAATTTGACATGAAGGTAATATTTTCAAACATTTATTATTCCCCAATAAATATTTTATCCCAAAAACATTAAAGAAAATGTAGAAAAAATATATTTTACATATGAGAAGAAAATCAGAAAACATAATCAACCAAAAACATGATTAAACTCACATCACCCGATTGATCTGTAGTATAGAACCCATGCATATTTTAGGGTATATTGTCATTCGATAGGTGGTAATCATAACTATTAGAAAATAGATACCCAATGTGGAAACTTAATAACATAAAATATTTAGGATTAACCCATTACATATCAGAGAACACACAATAAATAATTTAGAAGCCCCGTGAATATAATGAATCGTGCGTACAATAGTTTTTTGTTCCATATATTTCTAGGGTTTAATATAGTTTACATATTTAGTAATAATAAAAATCCTTTATTAACACATGGATCCTAACTAATATGTTTTAAAAATAGTAGATGAGAGTGATTTAAGGACACATTGAATTATATAATCATCATGATGAACCCCATCATATTCCCTAAATGATATATTATTTATCATCATATTTATAATAAAACAACATAAGATGGAAAAAATTATCATTATATCATAACTTATATGAAATACAATACATATTCTTTATTTATTTAATATAAATTCACATAAGATTGAAAACACATTTTTTATAATTAAAAAAATGCTCGGCGTTGGCTCTTTAATGATGGGACAAATAAGTGATTCCAAATTATATATCAGATATTAATATAGAAAATGCTTCTTTAGAACATGATAATGATGCTGAAAGTGTATTTTTAATTATTGGAAATATGTATAAGATACAATAAAAAAGTTGATTATATAATTATGATAATGATAATAATAATAATTATTATTATTATAAGAATAATTAATATAACTACAGTAAAAAAAGATGATCAATAACTATATTATTATTATTAGCATAATGTTTATATAAATAATTTTAATTGGGAAACTCCCATTATTGTATGTCCATTCAAGAGGATCCACCATCCTCACATATAGATTATTATTATTATTATTACTATTTATTTATAAATATTATTGAGAACTAAATTTGGCGAGCCCTAGTGGGAGTAGCCTTATGGTAGTGCTCGAAGGTCTAAAGCTAAAACCTCCAAAAATGTCTATTGTATATTAATTTTTATTCACCACATCATTAATAAAATAAATTATATTCATATATAATATATAATATATTAGGCTTTTCACGTGGAATAGAATGACTCCTAAATTAAATGTGTGTCACAAATTTTAGAGTGTATACAATCTCTTTCGCATATATAACACATGATTTATCACAAACTATCCATTTTTTTGTTGTATATTGATAAATTTTAATTTGAATGTCATCACTCTATCCAAAATATATAAGCTATGTTATCCCCCATTCTTTGGATCTAATATTCTAATCCACTTCTAATCACCTCTTGTATGACCTACACATTCACATAGTTCCCCTACTATTCCATCACACCATTTTTCACCAATGTGACATCATCATATAGGGACTCTGACTACATATCCTGTCATTTTAGTCCATTTAATATCATCCCCTTTAATATTTACTATCAAGTACCACACTATCACCAACCATTGTAGATGTTGAAATGTGAGAAAAAAAATCCGGTAAACCATCTCAATTGTGTTTTCTGATGGTTGGTGGATTCATGAGGCTATTAGGATTATTTTATTATAGCTCTTCTTAGTATCCTTTATGCAGTCACTAGTTCATTTCAACATTCATTTATGTGGGTGTTGGGTCTGTTTAATGGTCACATGTTTGTACGTGTGGTAGGTAGGCTAGTCATGATGTATGCTGGAATGGTCACTTGTTTGTTTATACAATAGGTTGGTTTCCAGTTAATTTTTTAGGATTGGTAATTAATTTTTTCATGAATAACATTGTTTTATCTCAAATTTTGTTGAGTCATATATATAGAGTGATATGTTTCATGAGTTATCTATGTCGATGGATCAGATACATGAATTGGTATCAGGGAGTTATCAAATTTTAGAATTGGATATGTAAAAAATATGCTAATTGTTTGAGTCATCTATATGAATTCAATAAATAATAAATTAGATATGTAAATTGGCATCGTGGATAGATCATATACATGAAATGGTAATGTTTATATTATTCATATGTGAGTATTTTAGAGAATTGATAGAGACCACATGGATTTTTTGGTTAGTTATGTGAAAACCTATAAGTGGTTCTTTCAGGGACATATAGAAAATTTATTTAAAGGCCATTTCATGAAGAATTTTAATTTTAATGATATTATTTCTCAAAAAAAGATGTAAATTATTCATTCTAAACTGAGTGTAGTTGGACCCACATTTATGGGTTATTTAAATATATTTATATCTGAAATCGTAATCATTTCTTATCTATAAATTTAAGAAAGATCCTTCATTCATTCCTTCTTTCTTAAAATTGAGGCTGCTGTTTAGGAAACCATTCTTTTGGAATCCTAGAAACCTTCAACGATTTATTAAATTTTCATCGAGCTGTGATACCATCTTGTGTGGAACTGCTAATTTGTTGCTGTGAATTATGTGAAATATATTTTTTCTGTGTAGGGGGATGCCTTGTTTCTGTTCGTTCATTATCATGTGTTAGGGTTTATTAATTTTTTATATTTTTGGAATATAGTATCATCTAAATTAATAACAATAAATTATATGGAAAATAGATCAGATGTTAAGGGCGATGATAATCAAGATTTAATAGATTTGATTTTATCTAGATATTTGATTTGATGGGATGTATTTCATAATTAAAATCATGTATATGGGGACCTATCATGTATTGTATTTTCATGATATGGAATCTCTATTGCATATTTTTTTGCCACACTAAAATTGAAATTGGTTAAGCAAATATATTAGAATAATAAAATGGATTCCCATATATTATCTGTAATGTGATAATTCACAAAACAAATAGTGGAATGGAGTAAAAATTTCTTAATAAATTATTATAATAGATTGTTTGTGATGTGTTGTGAGGAGTTTTTGTGTAGTCATGTTGTGGAAAAAAATATGTGTTTTCTTATAAGGAGGAGATGTAATGTGTTGTTGTTTTTTGAATGCCATTTATGGTTTCTTTCCATGTTGAGGGGGGTGAGGAGATGGGTTTTGGTCATGATTCATTGTGATCTATTGTATAAATGGTGACATACTTTCGGTGTAAGTCCCTTATATGAGGAGGTAATGTGTGTAGTGATATGGTTGGAGATGAGTTTTTTATTTGTGGTAGGAATGTTTTATCGGGAGATTTATTATTTTTGTGTCTTATTTAGTGATGTGTGGTTGTTATAGGTGGTTCCAACTATGGAAGATTATACGAGAATTTTAATGTAATTCTAGTTTCCATAGTACCATTAGAAATAAATGAAATTTTTAAATATAAATTACATGGTTATGTTTGGTAAATGGTTTTGAAATGGATAATGAATTAATTAAAATTGAATGTTTGGTTAGACATGGATTATTATTAGTATTTAAATGAATGGGTAGTATAATGAAATTGGAATTTCTTGAAATGAATAGTGGGAAGTGGAACATTATTTTCGTTTATTATATAGTTGTTAAATTGTGAGGATTTAGAGATAGTGGTGATGTTGTGAGTTGGTAAGTTCATTGTTAAGAACCCATAAAAAGTTCATTTTTGTGGATATATTTATATATATGTTTCATCCCTATAATTTTATTTAGCACCCAACATTCATAGAAAAATATATACTTGCACTCATATATTCACATAAGGGCTTTCCCAGCATCATGGTGATGAGGATGGATGGATACCAACTATTATCCACATTTACTTCTAAGTGTGTTAAAATGAACAATAAATGAGGTTCGGAGTTTAGTTAGTGTACTCAGTGATGGACCAAGTATCATCGAGTGAAATTTGATTAGATTATGCTATGGGGTGGTGAATGGGGTGTATTCATGTGAGATGTGATAAGATTGTGTTGTGGGAGATCATATGGAGGGTGTTGCATATGTTAGTAAGAGGTAATGATGTTACGTTACGTCATTTTCATGATACTGAAAATCTTTTTTTATAGTGGTGGTTGTTATGTGTAGGTACATGTGGATTTGGTGAGATATGATGTAATAATGTTGCAGGTGGCGGTATATGTACTATTAAATAGATGAAATAACAATTTTTGTTACATTGTGTTGTTATAGAGGAAAATCACTGGGAATGATTTGTGGTGTATCCTTTATCACTAGGTTGATATACAAATTTTTTAATATTGAATAATTATTTGACAAACGTTCATCCCATACATTGAGAGGTGAAATCAGTGTTCATGTGTACCAACAGTCAACCATATATTTAAATGATTTATTTAATTTCACTATATTTACCTATTTTTGAATAATATAAATATATTTGAATAAAAAATATTTAATATATATATATATATATGATTAACATTATAGATATTATGTCACCCTTATAAATATACATGTACTGAATCCTCTAAATCAAAATTATCATAATAAATGAAATAGCTAAAAATAGGAAGACATAAAAAAAAAATTATAAGACCACTTAACAAAAATAAGAAATTTATGTTTACTGGTTTATATTATTATGATAAACCCATAAATAACAATAACTACATCTTAATGAAGTTATCATTACAACTATCATCGTAATTGAATATTAAGTCTTCAACATATCCCATAAAATTATTCTCACATGAAAAATAAATAGAGGCATGTTATTTTATAATAATAACAATAATATTTGGAAAATAAAACATAATAATGAAGATATCAAACACTCGTTCGGGAAAAAATAAAATAAAAAAAGGAATTTCATCAATGATTATAAAATTATAATAAGGGTATGATGACATAATGAATGTGGATGGGCATTATATAAAACAACTCTTTCCCATAATTACATGGAACATCAATCATGACCCATTGTATAATCTATTTACATAATAAAAGTTCCATAATGAAAAATAATCTAGATCCATGTGTTGTAGTTATTCATCCAATGAATCCAAAAAATAATGGTAAAATATAAATCCTTTAATGTATACAAGAGAATCATCATCTTAGAGAATTATATACATAATATATGTTAAAATCCAATCAAAAATAACAATATACCTGTTAAATGTATAAGTGAAGCAACCCAAGTTAACTCTGTATTTCATGTCACTCAAGACAAATAACATTATCCAAAGAATTAGATATTTATAATGGCCCCCACCAATATTATAATATTTATTGGGATCACCCATAATAGTGTATAATAATCATGTATAATATCATCTATAAAAAATTTAATATTCCACTATTTCGCTAGTATGACTTTGAAATACTCTTACAATATCATATAAAATCAACTATCATGCCTCTTTTTCTTTGTAAAAGTATTGAAGATAAATGTGTATACTGAAAATAAAATTAAAAAATAATCTTAAAAAATCCATAAAATGAACTTTGACAGAATACAATGTTCATAATCCCTGTAAAATCGATGATTTCATAGATGATGCTGAAATATATTAAGAGATATTAAAAATAACATTTAAAAAATTCATTTAAAATAGGGTAGAATCTATTATATGTTTACAATAGTATTTTAATTTTATTTATAATATTTTGGTATAAATTATTTAGAAATATCCAAATAGATGTATAAAATATTCCTCAAAATAATTAATTGTCATGAAGGAGGGAAAAAATGTTCATTCCATATGTGTTGAAAATGATCAATTTTTTAACAGATGTAGATAAATTCAAAAGTAAACCATATAAAAAACATAATGATATTTTTTTTAAAAAAATGACAAGGATGAAAAATATATTGGAAAATAAATCAATGAAATAATACAAGTTCATAAATGAAAATTTGATAAGTAATATATATAACACTGAGGAGAATTTTTATTAAATAACATTATTACTATTAAATATTTAAGTTTAAAAAACTAAAATATATATTATTTTAATGTTGAAAACTCTTTAATGTAACTGAAATAAACATGGAAAATTAATTACAATGATTATAAAAAGATAAATTATATCAAATTTCAAGAGTAAATATATAAAAAAAATTAATATTAGTTAATCAAGGAAAATATGTAATAATAAAGAAAATTTTAGATGTGAATCCCTTGAAAACACAGTAATGGTTAGATCAAAAAGAAATTGAATGAGGAAATATAACAATATTAACTACAACATATAATTTAAATGATTGAATATTTTAAAAAATCATCCAGAAATAATTAAACAACATAAAATAAATCATAGTGAATAACATAAATTTTGTCTCCATTAATTGAAATTGAGTCCATGAAAACCCTTGAAATAATTAAAGTAATTGATCAATATATCATGAAATATGGGACATAAAAGAAATGAAACATATTATAATAAAATATTCAATTGTGATATAATATTTCAAATGGATGTAGACACATATTTTTAAAGGATGTCGTTTTATATTATATAGATGTATGAACGAAACTATAATAAGTTTAATAATCCTTACAAAGATCCTCTCATTGAAGATGAAATACTATGAATGATGAGATTATGTGTAATAATTGTAAAAAAAACAGAAATAAAATATAATGGAATATGAGTTTAATTATAAAATGATCATGTTTTAAAAAAGATAATGAAGATGGTTTATAACCAAATTAATTGAAATTTATATATAAAATACGATTTCACTTGGTAACATTCATGTTAAACCCCCATGGATGAATTAATTTTAATTGAAACAGAAATTATAATTTAATATTATTGATTCTAGAAATAACAACGAAATGAGATTTATATATACCATATAAAATAACAAATGAATACCACAAAAACATACCTAAATGAATAAAATATGAGACAAAATAATTTAGGTAAAATATATAAAAAAAATAGTGGTATGTTTTTAGGGGTCAAATGGGACGTTTTCCCATCATCTATGGAGAAATTATAATGACATAATTAATATTTTTGTTCTTCCACAACAATTTTTCTATTAAAAATTAAATGTGGTTTTGAAAAATGACCTATGTTTCAATAATGGTGAATACAGGTTGTACGTATGCAAGAGTTACACTTCCTTTTTTTATCGATCTTGAGGAGAAGTGGGTAAGTATTATTTTTCATTCCATGAATTATGATTTCATAAATATTTTAAAATTATATTTTAAAAATGTATATAACTACCATGTGATATGGTGATGAAAGACGAATCACTTCACTTGGAGGTGGTCGTATTTCACACGTATGCACTAAACACGTTATCAATTTTTCAATTAATGTAGTAATAGAATATATAATATTATTTTATATTACATCTTATTTCATAAATATTAGTGACATAAATTAAATAATCGATTGAAATTATATATTAGAGGTTTTTATGTAAAAAACTTTATTCGTGAGTGGTGGAATATTATTTTTTGGAGTTGGAATATGAAATAAAACAAAAACACTTGTTTAAGAATTGAACATATTCTTTAGGAAACCTCATATTAATTAAAAATTTAGATATCTATGGTTAATATTATTACAAAATTAAGACATATTGAATAGTATTTCAAATTTTATAATGGTATTGGGTTAAGGATATCTGAAACCCATTGGTTCTAGGTTTTTGGATATGATAGGAGATCAGGTGCCTGTTTTTTGTTAGTGGAGGGATAATCTAAAAATAACACAGAGTGTTAAAGTAATAAAAAATAATCTAATTTATAATCATAAAGAAATTATTTAAATATAATATTTACGGATCCTGAGTAAAATTAACACACATTTCGTAACATTTTTATTTATTGGGTTATTTTTGTACTATATTACCATTTCATTAATGCCTTTTTAATTATTTAGACACATAACATGGTGTCAATAGTTTTTACACATTAGGGGTAATGAATGTTACTATAAAATTAACATTGACTCAAAATGGGAAATGGATGGTAATATCAAAACTATATCATTAAATTTTTTGGATTTTCTATTTTTATATTTTTTTAATCATTATATAAAATATTATTTATTATAAAATTACATTGATTTTTTTGGAACTATTCAATTAATATGAAATTCCTTAGAATGTTATAGAAAATTAATTTGAATATAATACATTTATACATAAATAATATGTCATCTATATCTATAAAATTCATGGGATACTATTACCCGGCCATAACATTTTACAATTAGTTTTTTTAAACTATTTAGTAGATATTTTTACTACTTTCAAAAGAACTATGTAAGTGATGTGTAATAATTTAATGTTATTATTTAATCACTAAAATTTTTAAATAAATTTCCATTATAAATAATAAATCTTAAATAAAGATAATATTTTAAAAAATGTTATTTTTTAACATTTTCACAAAACAGTATAGGTGTTACAATTAATAATGTTACATTTTTTAATGAATATATAAATATAATAAAATATATATTATAATCAATGAAATGTGGAAATATGTTTCCAAATTGTTTTTATTTTTTGTGATTATATATTAGATGGAATTATAAAATTAATTAATGTCATGTGTTTAAATGATTATCAAGCATTTTCACTTTATTTTTACCCAAATTTACCCATTTTACATATACAATATTAATAAAACATTAATATGGGCTCTATTTATATAAGAGTGACTATAAAGGAACTGATATACCAAATATTAAACCCCTTATTACATATATAGACTATAGTGTTTTTTTTTAAATTTCAAGAAGTGGAGTAAATAAATTTATTATTAAAAATAAAAACATAATGAAATTGATTTCTTCTGATAAATTCATTTTCAAGAACAGAAACTATGTTATATAAAAATCACGATTAATTATGACCAAAATTTTAATAATTAGAGTATGAATAATAAAACAGGATTATGGTAATTTAATATCAGTTTGATTTTTATAATAATAGGATCAATGAATTGAAATAATTGTTTTCTAAAAATTTCTATTTTATAATATTCAATTTAAAATAAAACATTTTAGAATAATCATAATATTTCACTAAAAAATAAATTTAATAATATGATTTATAGGATAGAATTAATTTTATTTAAAAATTTATCAAAAGAATACAATATTTAATGTTTCTATTTTTTCAAAATAAAATTAAAACCGTTTTGATGAAAATGAATTTTTTTATAACAAAATGACCTTACTAAAAATTAGATATTATTTAATAAGTATTTAATAATGCATTTTTATTGATTAAAAATTGTATATATATTTCATAAAGAATTTATTTCTCAAAATAGCCTAAAATATGACGTATATGTTATAACTATGTCATTTGAAATAATATTATATCATTATTCTCATATGATAATTATTTCATGTTATATATGGTATATAACATCATATTAATTTAAAATATTAAAATATTATATTATCTTTGCGTTATTGAATTAAATAAATTAAATTTTATCATAGGATCTATAATCAAGGGTTTTAAATTTAAAAATACATTTTTTAAATCCTACATTATATTTTGTTTCAATTAAACTATCAATATAATATACAGAATGGGAAATATGAAGGTAATCATGAATAATAAATAATGATGTTTCAAAATAAGATAACAATAATAGGGATTGAAAATACTATAATGATGAGAAAAGATAAGATCTAAATAATAAAAGCTAATGATTGGGAGCATTTATCGTATGAATTTAAATCAACATGTGAATTCCTAAAAAAAGAAAGAAAATAACCCAATAAGATGTCTAAAAGACCATTGATACATTTGAAATGAAGGTAATGTGATAAAATTTATTTTTCAAGATGTTGTTCCATGAGTTGAAGAATTAATTTACCACTAAGGTAACATAAATAAATATTCATATATGTCATACATAATTTATTTTATCAATCAATTTCCACTACAATAAAAAAATATCCTAAAAATAACTATTCAATATGAATTATACATGGATGAATCAACAAAAATAAATTTCTAATAAATCATGTAATACACAAATGGTTTATAAAAAACTATTCATATCATTATGAATTAAAATATGAAATTTATTTCATAGGTTATAATAATATATTATATGAATAAATGATCATATAATAAAATAAAACAATAATCCCAAAAATAAAACAGAAACACCAATTAATTATAATAGATCATTCCACGTATAAATTCACTATCAAAAACATTTGAAAATGTTTTAACTTATAATTTTATATCATTAATTATTCATATTTTAAAAAATATAATACTCTTCTTACAAAATAATAATTCATGTTATTCATGGTGATTATATATATCGGAACATAATAAATTATATCATGAAATATTATTAATCACCTAAAAATTAATTCAATCAAAACCCCAAAATGGGTCTTTATAACATTGATCATATGATTAGGCATATTATTTTAAACCCATGATGTTAACCTTAACTATTGTTTTATCTGCACAAGAAATATTAATTTCAAATTTTATCTAAACCTTTATTTTGATACTAAATATTACGTACACAAAACCGCACTATTGGATAGAGTAGAAGAAAAATAATCTTTACAATATTTCAATTGATAACGAAAATATAACCTAATTTCAAAAATTAGAATCATATAGTATCAATTGTAAATATTGTATTATTTACACATTGAATGTCCTTTTAGGTTTCCAATTTTAAAATATAATGAAAAACATTTAAATAATAGTTTATAAGCCTTACTCGGATCATTTTCCCAATATTCCAATATTTTAATATTCCTTATTGCTTGTTAAGTAATAAAAATGATATAATTAACACATGGAACCATCATTATAGAAAATCATCTAACATCAATCATTATAATATATGAATAAAGAAACATAAATAGGTTTGCATAGATTCTCTATAAGGGATAATATAATCACTGTCAAGTGAATTTCATCATTGAGTATTATATTATCATATGGGTGTGATGACATAATCAATGTGCATGATCATAAAATAAGGGAACTGAAACATATAAATACATGGAAAATCAATAATGAAAATGGTATATATCATTATAATTTTAGAATATTTCTATTAGTCAATAAAAATATTTCACATTATATAAATAATTATTAATTGAATCCTTTATATAAAAAAGAAATAATATCAAAAAGATTTTAGGTAACTCTAAGCCTTGGAATCACAGAATACAATATTGATAAAAAATGATAAAATATTTCAAAAAATTACTGGTTGTATATTAAATCCAAAGGATAATAAACCTTATCTATGTTTCTCATTCATTACATTGAGGACATGGTCCATAACCCAATGAATTGGAGATATATAATTAGGGTCACCTTTTATATAATCTAAATTGGTCTCACATTATTATGTGTTTTATCGATATCACCCATTAAAACATATCGATATAAATTAATATATACAGAAGTAATCATTTTATGTTGTAATATTTCTACTATAACCCCAGGATAATCTCTATTAAACTTGAATTAAAACAATAATTATTCTATTATATCATTGATTTACTATTGAAAAGTTTAATGTTATATGTAAATAACTTTAATGAAATAATAACACTAATCCATATACATAAATAATATGAAAAAAATAATATCATAAACTAGGAAAAATATAATAATCCATATAATATGATGAAATATATTAAAATATATTTAAATAACATTAAAAACATCAATAACATATGGGGATAATAACCTTTTATTATGTTATTATTTTATAATAATTTGAGTATACTAGAAAATATATTTAAATTTAATATATGACTATAATATTATAAATTATTATTCAAAAAAATTAATGATAATGATTTTTAGAAAATCTAATCATTTATTATATATTAAAATTAAATATTATATTCAAAAATATTAAAATATTGTACAATGTGACCCATACACAAAATGATAAGAAGTATCATTTTAAAAAATCTACAAGGAGAAAAAAGTTCAAGAAAGTTATATCTTATGATTCATTTATTTTTAAAAAATCAAACTCAATAAATAGAATAAATAACATGAGGGATGTTTTTGGTCAGAAGACATCAAGACATTAAAAAAATTGATGGAAATTATATCATTGGTATTTTTAATCTATAATATTTTGGATGAAATAATATAAAAGATAATATTAAATTCATGAATACAAAAGGAGAGAATATATTATATCCTACTAGTCATTATACACAATACATAAATTAATATAACCATATCAATAAAATCATTTCTCAAAGATAGAGAATTCAGATGTGAATCCCCTATAACCTATGTAATTCATGGATAATGAATAATATGAATGATTGATCATAACTTGATTAGTTGATAATCAAAATTTTTTATTAAATAATATGCCTAAACAATTTCAAGTGGAAATACATAAACCATATAACATATATTGGGGTTCAGGACAAAAATTGTTTCTCAATGAATTGATTATTTGACCTTAAAAAACCATAAATCTTTTACAACAACTAAATGAAAATATTATGAATGAGCGTGTATAAAATGTAGATCAAATATATTGAAATATACCTCATTCATAATAAAATAAAAAATATGATAGAATATATTACATATAGAAAGATGTAGGTGTATATTTAAATTATATCCCATAGTAACAATAAAGAGATGAATAAACCATTCATTGGTCATCTAATTTATGTTGAATTTTAATAAATGGATTTACTCAATTTAAAAATTTAGAAAAAATATGAATTTTAAAAATAATATAATACAAGATAATTTTTATTCTAATAAAATTTTCATTTAATATTTTCTATTAACTAAATTTATAACCCGATGAATTGAAATTATATTAATAAATCTCTAACCAATTGGTAACATTCTTGTAAAATCCAAATGGAGGAAATAATTTTTATTAGAGCATTAAATATATATATTTATGAATGCTTCATGATATGAAATTTTTATGGGATGTATATACACCATATTAAATAAATTAAGTACATAACATTAAATCAAGCCTCGTATAAGAGATATTGATACTAACACCATTACTTCTAGTGTATATTTTACAAAATATACATTTAACTAAGGTATATTAATATTAAATAAACTTCTTACATATTTAGGATAGATCTAAAATTATTATCATTTCTGTTTAATTATTTACTGTCTATATCCATAACATATTTAATTACCTAACCAGGTAAGTCCACATTTTGTATTATGATGATGTGTGGTTTAAATTTTAAAGTGAATTCGTCTTGTTGACCATGGTAAATTGGGTCCTCGATAAATCATATAAAAAACAATATTCATAAATAATAATCATTTTTTATCTACAAATGTTACTGTCAAATCAATCCAAAAACGTTGGTTATGAAAATTGAACAATGTTACAACCATGATGACATTAGGCTAAGTATATCTTTGATCAATACTTTCATTTTTTAGAAAACATAGGGGGATGTGGTTAAGTATTATATTTAAATTATATAATTATTAAAATCATTAAAATATTATACTATATCATGAAATAATATATATATATATATATATCTTAATTTATCATCCATGTGATTCTTTTTATGAATACCAAATAACATATCATCCTCGAAGTGTTGGTCCAATAGTTTCGACAAATGACATTATCCATTATCAAATTGGAGGAATGATATATGTAATTTTTATTCCATGATTGATAATCATTTATTTATTATCATATATTTATTGAATCCTATTGTTATAATTAGACATGAGAGTTTGTGGGTGAAAATGAAACAAAATGTTTCATGAGCCAGTATTCTACCATAAATATGGACGGAGAATCAATTCCAATATTATTGATAGAGGATATAGATATATGTTATTCATTTGACATTATAAAATAGTACTATATGGAATATATTTTTATTATTAGTCCACAAATATTGATGAATGTTTTGAGGAGTTAGAATATGAAATAAAATTAAAATGCTCAATAAAGAAATATACATATTATTCAGTTGTCCTCATTTTCTTTATAACATAATAACTAATATGTTGGGGTCTTCGATAAAAAAAGAACAAAAACATGTTTATAAATGAAATAAAAGTATATTTTTTATGAGTTACCAATCTATGCTATTCTTAATGTCTGTATAATAGAGTAGATTTCGTACTATTATATTTATATTTTGAGGGAAACTATCAAAAAATACAAAAACATATTATGTTAATATAAATTTATTTTCATAAAAAAAATAAATAAAAGAACCTTATTCCAAACATTTAATTATTATTAGTCAATAATATCTCATTGAATTTGAAATTTTTTTGGTTATATTATTTTTTATTTATCATTGTATTAATCTTGCGTTATCCTTTAAAAACAAAACAAAATGTTAATGTTTTTATTCAAGTTTATGGGTTATGACAGTTTCAATAACATGTCAAATGATATATTAATTTACAGTTTTGTATATTCTTAATAGTATAATATTCATTTTGATGATAAATTCTTTTATAAGTTTTATATTATTTTATAAAAAACTCATTATTACTAAATATAGTTATTGTTATTTTTGGAATGATACATTTAATTTTACTTGGGAAACCTCATTGATATAATAAAATTTAAATAAAATTTACTAAAGAAATCCCTATAATTATATATATATGTAGAAGCATTACATATAATAGTGTTGTGTCGGAGACTAATTCCTTTACCATTGAATTATTAAAAGAAATCAAACCACTATGAACTGAAGAGTTTAGTAGTACTTATAAACAAGATACATATATGTTTCTTTTATTACAAATGAATATACTAATTACACAAACAAAATTAATTCAAGGATCACATTATCGCATCTATTTTATCACTTCATATTTTTTATAGTTTGCTTCCTAGATTCCTGGTGAAATGAAAACAATTATGGGTGATCTCAAATTCTTAGTAAGGGTATAGTATATCAGAAGCAATAATCAATCAATGAGAATAATAATTATGTCATATTAAATAACTTAACAAACATACAATGTAGTCAAATATATTAGAAAAAAACATGCCAAGGTATGAAACTAAAAAACATTCTATTTAATACATGAAATGTGATTGAAATGTATCCATAGATTTGTTGAATTAAAATATATTTGACAACTAATAATAGAAATAAATGTGATGATAATTAATTGGACATAATGTATCTAATACATGAACTAAGATAATTTGAAGATCTACACTCAAGTGATTTTAAGTTTGTTAGTAGAAACATCTCAATTGTTTTACAAAACATACTCGAAGGGGTTTTTACCTACTAATTTCATCTCATTAAACTATTTATGCATCAAGGGTCTATATTAAGTGTTATCCCCACCCATCATTTCATGTTCAATGAATTCCTTATATTAAATAAATAATATTCCCTATACAATAAACTTATTAAATAAAGGATATTAATTTATCAATATTTCACAAATTAATATAATAGAATTAAAATTAAAACCCATGTATGGATATGTAAATTAACATTTCCATGTTAAATGGTTTGGATAATTTGGGAAAATTCAATGTTCAATGATATTAAGAAATTGAATATTTCTATTGGACTACAAAAGGAATCATGTTTGTGAATGAGAATACCATACATAGCCATATTTATCGCAAACCATCAAGAAGAAGAATAATTATATTATTAATAAAATATACACACTTATGGTAAAAAATAATGGGTTGATTTAATTGATGACTAGAAACACTATAAGAATATATTCAAAAATCATTCGTTAAAAAAATATACTTTTTATATCCATTTGAAAAATAATTTATTTGATAATGACTTTTTATAAAAAGTGGATATTAAAATTAACCATTTAAAAATGAAAATGAGAACTAAATGAAATTATTGATGATAAATATGTAATTGTTCTAAATGTTAAAAATAATATTACATTATCATTATAAAAGGTTTAGAAAATTGGCATGTCCCAAAAGTTAAAATTAGATTATTTTAATGAAATTTTTACATACAAAAAATGTAAAAATGTATTTGAAAGATTATTTATTAATGTGTAGAAACATTTTTGAAATAATATTTATGAAATATGGTTTTAGATGAAAAAAATCTTATCCCATTAAAATGAGGAACGTAGTCAGGTTTTCATAAAAACATTTTCAAAAACATTTCAAGTACCAAAGAGTAGAAACGTGTAACTAATACATCAAAAAGGATAAAAATAACTAGACTAGTCGAAAAAAAGTTTTTTTTAAAAAAATTTCATTTCATTTCATCAAATGGATATTCCTTTTAATGATAATTAAAACTAATATTGGGGGGAATAATCATTAAACTTTCAATCGTATCGCATAAGACGTTGAAACATTATAAATCGTAATCTTCATGAAAGAATAACATTTAATAATGTATCAATTAACTTGTTTATTATCTAATTCATGACATTATATATCTCAAGGGGTATTAGATACACCACACATAATAAATAAGTGGTGAATATGACATTATTTTCATATATGTAAAAAGTGAGATGAAAATCACATACATCGAGTCCATATTTTCTCATGTGTCTTTATATTCAAGAATAATATACATATTTTAATTATTTACATGATTAGTTTTTTTAATTTTTAGAATTACTTTTATTAAACATATTTCTATGTTGTATAATATTTCTAATATAATTTATTTTTTATTGGGTTTTCAAACTAAAATCAGTTTATGTGTCAAAATAAACTTTGGTATGTCAACATTGGCCTAATTGGACATTATATAACATCTAGAAAATAATATTCATCACAATGTTATCGTATTTATACATTTATCTGACCTTTAAAGACAATAATTTAATATGGTTAGGAAAATGAACCAATGTTAAAATCATGGAGATGGTAGGTCATACATACCCATGAGCAATGTTCCCATTATTCAATGATAGTTATGGAATGAATATAATTTACATTCATCATTATAGTACTTTAAATTTTTAATAAATAATATTTTAAATAATCATATATACTTATATATAGAAATTGTGTGATATTAATGAAATCACATCATGTTGGGAAGGTGATAGTCCACACATCCACAACTGACATTATAACATTTTAGTTTGTGAATTGAAAATAAAGAAAATGGTATATTATGTTTCAATAAAGGTAATTATTTCATGAAGATCATATTAATTTCATTTATGATACATATATTTAATTAAAACTATATTGTATAAATTCTATGTATATCTTGAATGAATCATATCACTTTGAGGATGCGGTAGTCCACACTTCCCCAAAAATGTTATCGTATAAAAAATTTAAAGTAAAAATGTTGTGTGTAATAAAATAATTTAATAAGAATAAATACATAATAAATATAATATATATCATATATTTATATTGTTTCCATCATAATTCCCATCCATGTGAGGAAGTAGAGAATGAATGCATGTTTTTTTTGGTAACACGATAGTTCGCCGTACACATAGACTGTATGTTCTTTACCTATTAGATAAACGTGCATGTAAGTGTAGGTAGAACCCATAACATAAACAATTACAAGTATATTGAGTTATTGATTTCATATTTTAAGAATGTAATAAATTTATTATAGGTGGTGGATAATAGAAATAAAAATAAAGAGATGAGTAATTATATTACGTACTATTTTGCTAACTCCTTTTGGTTTTCACGATGTGGACTCTTGTAATGGATTTATGCTCATGGTGAGGATTCTAGGTTAATGTGAGGGATTTTGAGGAGATATGTTTTCTATGTGTGGTTTATACATTCCTTATTAAGATATTTTTTGGATGTGTGAGGTAATAGTTCCTTTTATAGTGGAGTAGGAGTGAATATCTGCTAAATTACTGGAAAGGGAATTACACCAACATTTTTACGAAGTAAGGTGGATTCCATAATAGTTCCAATTATATCTAATTGATGATAGGGTCAAAATATTACTAATAAATGGAATTTTAGAAATTTTATATATCATATTGGAACTTAATTTTAAATTTTAGACCCTTTGGAATCTTAATTTCACATTAGTCCATGTAATTAAATTTAATTACATTGGTAAATAATTTTCTCAATAACAAAGATGATCATAATTTACATGATTAATTATTATGATTAAAAAAATTGAATCCCTTTTTTAAAATTTTAATCACATAGTTTGATGAAATTAATTTAAATTTAATCCCATAGGCAGGATGACAATGCTGGTTTTGAATGTAAACAATGTAAAAAAAATTCTAGGATTTTATATCCATTTTCAATGTGATATTGATTCCAAATTACTTAGTTGGATTAATTTTTGAAAAATTTATATATTTACACATTAAAACAATATAAAAATATAATTTAACATCATAAATAAATTATACATAAATTTATTTTCTAACTAAAATTTAGTAGTTTTCATTAATCTTAAAATAATGATACTTCATTTAAAAATTCCATTAAAATCACCCAAAGTAAATTTTTATTTTCTGATTTACAATATAAATATTTTTTTCCATATAAAATCTTTAAAAGATAAAAAATAGATTTAAATTAGGGACTTAATTAAATCTAGTTAAAAATATAATTTAACCTTATAAATAAATTTGATGAAATTCTAGTTTTGAATTAAAAATATGTATTTTTTTACTATTCATAAAAATTGAAACTATATTGAAAAATTCTAAAAAACACACTATGTTAATTTTTATCTTCTGATTTCAATGATATAGATATTTTTTACATAGAATATATCTATACATTCTATAAATTTGTATTTCAAATATGTTCTTCATTAAAAGGTGGTAAAAGTGTTTTTATAAAAATATAGATTTTTATGTAAAATATTGGGTTTGTTATTATCATATTGTTATTAAACTTATTTTATGAATATAATAACTAATTGAATGTATAAAAATATATTTCAATAACATAATTCAATAATTTTAATTAACATATTTATTTACAACAAAATAATATTTTAATAAAATGAATACTATTTTAGAGAAATATTCTTTCTGTATTCCCTGTATTCTTATATTAATTTCTAATTAACGTATAAATAATTAATTTATTTTATAATATTATATATCACATGTTTTCATATGTTTTGTTAATACTACTCATAACAACTAATTTAATTTAATTGTTTTACATATTTTGTTAAATGTAAATATTTTATTAATATATTATCATTCAGTAAAAAAGGCCTTGCATGTAATAAAAGCCACTGAATAAACATTTTCTTGCTTGAAACGTATACTAACAAAGTGTCATGTTCACTGAATGATTAATAATATTTTAATTTTTTTAAAAAAATTAATTCTATTATTTAATATCAATTTAATATATTCCCTTATCTGCATGGTGTTATGTGACATACACTCTATCGAATATAATATTATTGAATTAGAATTTTGGGTTGTTACATTCTCCTTAACATAAATGAATTATGACCTCACATTTTAAACATCATATTGGTAAAAATTATTTTTTATTTCATATTATAAAATTATATATCATTAAATTGTTTCATATGAAATACTATCAAAAAGAGAGAAAAGGAAGTAAAATTGACACATAGAATAACCTAAAACTAGGCTTCTAAGTATCATAACATTGCTATCAATTAGAGAAACATACTATGATTAAAATAATAAATATTTATATGTAGTTATTGTGGTAAACAATCTCAAACAAGATAATGATGAAAATATTGTTGAGATGTGCATAATAATAAATCTGTGATGATTTAGAATGCTACCGGTTAAAAAAAATTATCGTATTTGGGAAAGATATTTTAGTCATTATTTTTTGTGATAATATTCCTCTTGTTCTGAAATTCCATTACAACATAACAATATATTAAAATTTAATTAAATTATATGTTTTAATTTTATATGAATAATTCCATATTTTGGTCGTGCTTAATTCAAATTTTAATTTATACCTTACTTCTTGAAATTGGTTTCCAAAACATTACATAGATCCGTAAAGTGATAAAAAACAATTTAACTAATAATAAAGCCTAAAATAGATGGAAAATTATTTACATTTTTTCCTATATATTTTCCAAGCCCAATATATTTAAGACATTAATCTACAAACCTAAAATGTTACAACACTAGTTCATAATTAATATTTAATCACCAAATTCTTCAACTAAATAAAGTGGCATATTAACAAAGACCTTATGTATGTTAGTGGTAGGTTTGAAACCCTTATTCTCCTTCATCCAGGGGTTCAAAACCCTACCTTAAGGGTCTTCCCTTTATATGAAATAATATTAATATAATTTCCAAAGAAACTATTATTTAAATCCTTGAAATCATATTATTCATTAAATATTTCTTCAACAAATTTTTTCAATACAACTTCAATTAAAAAATACTCCTCAACATTATTCCAAAATTGGTAATTTCATAGTATATGGTTTATCACAGGCCATTCATTTTCATTTTCTATTCCAATATGTTATAATGGGTTGTGATGAATTTTTGAAATACTCTAAAAGTATCTATCATGATTTTCAAAATAGGTGCCTAATTATTCTAATTGTTGTCTACATAGTTTCACACATTCAGGCACGACATAACTTGTCGGATTTGATACTATATTTTAAATCAACAATAGAAAAAAATACACTAGTAGTATCAAGACATGGATGTATTTCTAGAAAACACACTTAATCCCAATCTATCTAAAACTTTAGGATGTTATTTTATACCGACACTCTAATTTTAAAATAGTTTTTTTTCTGTAATTTATGTTTTTGTAAATATAGTTCCAAATGTTTCTACTAAACATCCTCTGATACAATCTATAGAAACATAACCCATGAGAGCTCATAGACAATATCTACAAATAATACATTAACATGATTAAAAATAATTATATCCCAAACGACCATAGATTTCATTTGTCTTGGTAAACCAGATAATAAAAGCATATTTCATTACTAATAAATTCAATAATTGAAACATAATATTTTTATTTCTAGGGAAACATTATCACTTATTGTATATCCATTTATATATTTCATAGTATGATTCATGAATTAATAGGAACGGGAAACAAAATAATGGTGAAATCAAATTCATATTAAGGGTAATGGATAGAAGAAAGAGTTCTGATTTAATGAGAATAATAATTATTTCAGGGTAAATAACTAAACACACCTACCATGTAATCAACGAAAAAATGAAAATTCATCATGGAAATTTATGAAGACGAAAGAAATTCTATTTAATAAATTAACATAAAAATATATACATCTGAATATATGTTGAAGAAAAATATCACAGATAAATAATAACTGAAATTAATGTGATGACTAATTATTGGATGTCAACAATCTGGGAAACGAACTAATATATTATCAAGATCCAACTTCACGACAATTTAAGTATATTGTTAAAAATAGATCTATTATTCTTGGAAACAAAATTGAAGGTCTCACTACTATAAATATGATTATTACCAACAGTTTTTGGCAAACCAATGGTATAGATCATTAATTTGGACCTATACCAATGGTTTGGCCAAAATCGTTGGTATAGGTCACTTATATGGACCTATACCAATAGTTTTTCCAAAACAATTGCTATATATCCCAAATTCAAAGAACCTATACAAACAGTTCTCTATTCCATTGGTATAGGTCAATACCAATGGTTTTGGGAACTGTTGGTATATGTACATGTATATTTAACGGATTCTTCTTACATAGGACATTAAATAAATCAAAATTTATAAAAATTATTATAATACATATATATATTTATTTATGAAATTATTCTCACAAATTTATGTTATATTTGTGGTTATGTCGTTCAATCACAAACATGACGTACTGGGATCAAAACAAACTGAATGATTATTTTTTGAATTACATATACAAACAGTTTTATGGAACCATTGGTATAAATTTTCATATTTCTTATACCAACGGTTTTCAAAACTGTTGATATAGGTCTATACCAATAGTTTTCCAAAAACCGTTGGTATATACCTATCCCAAAGACTTACTTGGAAACGGTTCTCCAAACCATTTGGTATAGGCTATACCAACTGTTTGGGGGCCTATACCAACGATTCCAAACAGTTGGTATAGGGTACTTTTCCAGTAGTTTCGTTTACAAAAAAATCATCTCATGACATTATCGATGCATCGAGGGGCTATGTTAAGCCATAGCCCCATCCATAATTTCATGTACAAATAATTTCTCATATCAACTAATCAACATTCAACATAAAATATTCATCTTGAATAAAATGATGCATATTTATAAAAATTCCCCCAAATAACCAAATAACATTACAATTATACTCTATATGTAAAATGGTATATATTTAAAAAATGATATTATCGTTGAAAATTTTGATGGATAATTATGGAAAAGTAAAGATTTAATGATCATATGAAATTGAATTTTTCAAGAGGAATAAAAAAAAGGAAACATTTATGTGAATGTGAATACTATCATTAGCCAAATTACTCACAATCCATCTAAGGTATTTATAAGGATTATATAAATATAATATGACTAAGGTGGAGTAAAAATTATGGGTTTCAGTTATTGTTGAATATAATTACTATCATAATACATTTTAAAAATATAAATGAATAAAATATTGTTTTTCATTAAAAATTCATTTAACAAAAATGCCAAGAAAATAAAATAAAAAAAATTATTTAAAAAATTAAATTTTAATCATGAAATGGATGGGTAAATTAAATGTCATTGGGGGAATCTTTACCTGTCATACAAGGTAAAATAAATATTCTTCTAACAAGATAAAAATATATGTAAAACACAATGTTGGGAAAGGGATTGTATCATTACATTGAAAAGTATTTTAAATGAAAAAGGATAAAAATGTCTTTAATAAATTCTTTTCTAAAGGCTAAAAACATTTTTGAAAACAAATTTTTAGGACATTTGTTTTTTAAGAAAAAAAATTATCTGACTAAGGATAAAAATTAATTCAGGTTTCCAGAAAATACTTTCTAAATCATATAACTTACTAACGAAAGTCAAATTGAAATAATAAATTATTAATGTAATTAGTATCTAAAAGAGTTGAAATTTTTTTAGATTATTGAACAATAGTCGGATAATTTAGTTGAATGGAAAACCATTTAGGTATTATTAAAATAATTACAATGATAAATAATCTTAAAACATTCCAACGTGTCTCATACCATGTTAAAACGTTTTTAATCAAATTATTCATGAAGGAATAACATTAAATTAATGTTTTAAAAAATTAATTTAAAATAAATCATGATATAATATATCGATAGGGGAAGTTGATAAACCATAAAGATATTTAGTGAATGTTACATTTATCTCGCATATGTAAAAAAGTGGGATGGAAGTCCCTTACCTTTAGACAAACTTCTCACATGTGTCTTCATATTTAATAATAATAAATAGTGTTTAATAATTTCTTTTCTTCATGACAATATTAATTTTTGTCATTACTTTTATTTCACTTATTACCAAGATGTTTACAAATACATAAATAAATAATTTACATCAGGTGTTTTGACTATATTCAATTTATGCATTAAAAAAATTGGATGGTCTCTTATGGAAAAAAGTGGTAATTATATATCATATCCAGAATAATAATAATTAAATAATTAATATATGTATATATAAATTATATTTTTAAAAATATTTAAATATGGTTATGATAAATGAAATTATGTTAAAATCATGGAGACCCTAGGTCGTACATACATATGAGTAACCTTCCCATTTTTCAATTATCATTTTTGAAAGAAGTAAAGTAACAATAATTAGTACATAATGAAAATTATAAAACAAATAGTATTTTATTTTACCATATATAAAATTATATATAATTATTGTTATATAAAAATAATCACATCATGTTGATGAGGGGGTAGTCCACACCACCACGACCGACATTGTCACTTTTTTCATTGTTAAATGGGTAATAAATAAATTGATATATTATAATTAGAGAAATAAAATTATTTCATGAATATTAAATATGATTAATTCAAACCTTCCTTTATATAATCCATTGATAACGTTTATGAATCACATCACTTTGAGGAGGCGGTAGTACAAAGCTCAAAAAATGATGTTATCTTATTTATGTAAAATGGATTCTCTAAAGGAATGTTTTTAGAATAATTATTGATGAAAAAATACCTAATAAATACCATTTATTTCATATATTGACAACTTTTATATCATAATTCCCAAAAATGGTTGGGGGTAAAGGATAAAATGAATGACATTGTTTTTTGAGGTGGAAGTTCACCATACGCATAAACAGAAAGTGTATTAACTATTAGATGTAAGTTTGTATAATTTCTAGAAGAAGCATCACAAGAAAAAACTATAAAATATTGAGGATACTTAATTTATTATGTAATCATTTAATAAGAAGATTTTAGGCAGCAACGAATAGAAATAAAACTAATGATCTTGTTTAAATAGTTACCAATTATTTTGGTAAATTCTTTTAGATTCCCAAAAAGTGCTTCTATGGGGGGATTTTTTCATACATTCAAGATTACATATTGAATGGAAGAATTTTGAATAGATATTGTGTTATGAAATTTTTTGGGCCATAGTTGAATTATTTATCTGAATAAGTGGGGTGGATGAGTATCGTTATAATTTGGAAGATGTGTGACACTCTTGTAATATTTTGGAAAGGGAGTTCCACCCAAGTTTTCTGATGTAATGTTTATAAAATAGTGATAAAAACTGAAAAATTGATTATAGTGTCTAAAAATGTCCAATAAAAGTATTTCTAATATTCTTATATGTCATTTCCTCTAATATGATTAAATTTTAGAATCATGTTATGGTTCATTTCACCTCAATAGATTTAATAAATTTTAATAAATTTCACCAATATTTCTAGATAAAAACAAAGATACACATATTATAAATTATAATTTATATTGATTTAAAATATTAAACGAATTTTTCAACATTATATAATATTATGTTGTATAAATTAATTTAAATTTAAACTTTAATATGGGATTACTATGTGAGTTTTTATAGAAATAACACTCAAAAGATTACATGTTTTTATATCTAATATCAATGTAAAATTTATTCCAATTACGTTAATAGTACTAAAAATAAATAAATATATCTAACTAAAAAGTCAATACATTTTTAAAAACAATTTTCCAATAACAATAAATTATATGAAGTGGAAATTTTGAATTAAATTGAGAATTTATTTCAATTCATCAATAAAATTAAACATCCTAGAAAAACATAAAAAATTCACCCTAATATTATTTTTAAATTACTAATTCAAATATGAAGTTTTTTTGAAATATGAAGTCTATTAATGTTACAAATATTGATTTTAAAAATATTCTCCATTAATAGGTGGTAAAATTGTCATTATAAAAATAAATTTTTATATGTGATATATTGTCTTTTTTCATTTCTTGTGTTTATAAAATATATTGGATTAATGTCCAGAATATCTGGTTGAATAAATTTCACATATATTTATGTATTATTATTAACTACATTTAATTAATTTAACACAACATCTTTTGGATAATAAGAATATATTTCTATAAAATATTGTTATTATATGCACATGGTTATTATGTTAATTAATAATTAATTTCTAACAAATAATTTCATTTTAAATTTTTTAAACCATATAAATTCATAATTTTATAAATATCATTCATCATTATTAATTTAATGACTAAGTAATATGAAAAAATATAAGTAATAATATTTAATATTATATTATTGTTCAGCCAAATTTGATCCTGCACGTAATGAAATCTTTTTAAGAAACTCATTGTTGAATTTGACATACACTAACTCAGTGACACATGCACTTCAATAAATAGAATATATTAAATTTATTTAAACATTAACTATATTGTAATTTATCGATATATTATATTCCTTTACTTTCTTGGTGATGTATTTCATACATGAAATTGAATATAATGTTGTTACTTTAGATAATCATGGTTTTACAATATATCGATACTAATTTCTGGTAATTATAAAATAACTATAAATTATTATTTCTACAGTTCTTAATATCATTTATTTTATTTTTAAAACGTTTATGACCATGAATTCATTATTGTGTATGTATTTATGTTAATTATTTATCAATAAAAAAATATAAACTAACATGATTGAAAATATTTATTTTTAGAAAAATATTTATCAAAATGTTTTATCATCTATGAAAAAATATAAATGATATGAAAATTTTGAATGGGACATTTATGTGTGTTAGTTTTAACATAATGATATAAATTATATAATTAATTTAATATGGAATGAAATTGAACATTTTTTTAATATTGGATCATTATGAATAATTTAATATCATTGATAGAAAATATAGATATTGGAACAATTAATTTTAGTCCTCATAATATTAGTTTGACATCTAACTATACCATTACAACATTATAATTGTTGAAAAAATTTACTATACTTATCGTTCATATTAACAAAAATTAAAAGGGAAATTTTACTCAAATTGCAACTCCTCTTTCCCATTATGAGGAAAATTTCATAATATAATTTTTTTATAAAAACAGAAAAATTATTATCAAAATAAAAATAAGAATGATATATTTTTAAATGAAAAATGTTTTTTAGACTAACATAATTTTATTAAAATTAGTCTTAATGATGATTAAAAGGTAAATAATTTTAATATATACAATTATAGAATAACTATGTCAAATAAAGGAGAAATAGACCTTTTAAAATAATTTATTAATTGAAAAAATATTAATGATTTAAAAAACTCTGTATTTTTAACTAGTCACTAAAAAATCTATATATTCAAAAAATTCAAAAAAATATACATAGGATAGTATTAATATAATAATTTCAATTATAATATTAATATTAAAAATAATATAATGGTGTTGATTAAAAAATAATTTATAATATTCTTTGTAAGAAAGAAATAAAAAACATATAAAAATGTATTCTGGAGGATTAAAATGACATTAATAAAATTTGAGGTATTATTTAAAAAAATATGTCAACATAATTTATTGATCATAAATTTAAAAATTAAATTTCATTATATGGTTATTTATATTCAGAAATAAAATTTAACTATTCTTTTATAATAGTAACATTTAAAATAATATTATTTCATGGTTCGTTTACGCTTGTTGTTGTGTGTTGTATATAATCATAAACATTGTTTTATTTTAAAATGTTAAGATATAAAATTATATGAATATAAAACAATTTTTTATAGATGTATATTAAATATAAAATGTTTTACAAATATGTTTCATCTGATTCTAATCTAATCAAATCTAAGGTATGTATTAACATTACATTCCCATTTGTATTTAGGATTTCATGTGACTATGATTTTAAAGAATGAAAATTATAGTCCACCGTTAATGAATCCCAAGAATTTTATTATCCTCTAGTTAATATTAGAGATTATGTTATTTCCTTTCACTATACTCTCATCCTGAAATTATGTGTTTGAAATAATTATTTTAAATAAAATGCTCATTAGATCACTATTTAATCACAAATGATTTCTCTTCATCTAACATACTTTCATAAAATGTATTCAATAATTATTTTTAATATTATCATATGAATTTATAAATATATTTATATATATTATTTAATTTTTAGAAAATGATATAAAGTGAATAATTTTTTTTGTTTTCTGAATGAGTCACCCATAAGCCTTTTCGATAAAATGAGAATGAAATCATTGTTTTAACATATATGATAAGAATTTAATTTTCCTATATCAAAAAAGAATCATGAATTAAATATTTCATTACATCCTTCCAAGGATCCACATAATTTAAATGTATTCCTTAAAATATTCTAAAATATTATATTTTATAAATTATACTTTAATGTGTAAATGTAATGACCCAAAATTTCCATAGAATTTTTTTTCCTTAAATATAGTTTAGTTTTACAAGTCTGCGAAAACGGACGGCGTATGATTCTAAGGCCCGGTGTTCCCGGAATCAGTTTCTGAAGATTTTTTGGGTACGTAGAGTAAATGTATCAGTGGGATTTAATAACATTTGGACCGGTGTGTGGAATTAAAATCTGAGGGCACCGTTGAACTCACAGCGCTGGTATTGACTTAAGAAGACTTTCACCTCGATGGTAGAATGTTGGGAATAAAAGATAGTTTTTTGGTTTTACATGGAATAATAAAAAAAATAAGTGCATGCTTTATTTTATTTTATTTTTTATAACCACCATCTAGAGGTTGGAGTTGAGGACCGCCACACCTTGACCTCCCATGAGAGGTTATGGTGGTGGGGCCCAACCAAACTAAACCACCCATGGGAGGATTAATTTGGTGGGGACCACCTGAGTTGGATGCCTCTTGAACTTCCCATTATGTGAGGAGAACCTCTTGAGCTCTCCACTTTATGGTGCCCATCCACAAAAATTAATTATTAGAGCATTAATTAATTAATTTGAATTTTTTTTGAATATTTGGGCCAACAATTATATAATGGATTAACTAAATCCATTATTATTGGGGTGGGAATTTTCAGTTGGTCGAGCTTTGGAAAAGGAGAGATTGGGAGAAAATTAATTCACCAATGAAGTGCACTTATTCCCCAAACAAAGAAAGATCTTCAACCGGAATAAGGGAGGAAGGTTCATCCTTTAAGAACGGCACTGACAATGTCCTTGACTTCTTCAAATTCTTTCCCGACGTCAACGAATTGACGTCCTCCTTTTTACGACATCGTCAACGAACAATGAATCTGAGTTAGGAGCGTGTTTGGATTTGGGAAACATTGTATCTTCTTTCCAGGATTGTTTCTCCTGACCCGCTTGCTACCAAACTAACGTGGAAGGACCGGGCCAAACGAACACGGCCCGAACACTCCGTCTTTCTTGTGCATGTTCATTGTCTACTTCATGTTCTTCATTGGTTGCGTACAATGTATTGTTGTGAGTACGTTGTGGGACAAAACGATCCCAAATTGAAGACCCAACATCACAACGACCTAGTGGAGGTGCGATGACGATAGTGGGTGACGGATTGGACCGGAACTTGAAGGATCATTCCTTAATCTTTCTTCGAGCGGGTGAATCAAATAATGTTTTTGGAGATGATCGGAGTCCCAAAAACACCAGAGATGACTACAGGACCTTTGGGTGAACTAGTGTATGAAGTTTCGTGACGAGTGAACCGTCAGAACGAAGAATAGACTACAAGAGTGTTGCGCTGGCCATAGACACTGTTTCTAGAAAATTCCAGAATACACGGTGTGTACTTCTGACGAAAACTCCTTGTAGTATGGGTATTCTATGGATTGAGTTTCAGACATTATACAAGTGACACACGACATGTGACACCTGTAACACAACAGGTATTCCATGTGCATAATGGAAGAAGCGACATCACAAGACATGGTGTCTATTCTTGGAAATATATGGACACTTGCAGAATTACAAGGCCAAGAGGAACGACGTGTACTGTCTACACAGAATGGCAGAAGTGGCTTCATGAAACTCGGCGTATATCCTGGGGATACACGTACACAGAGTTGATTAAACTGGTATGTACTTTACCACACGGCCATACATAACTAGTGGCAGGGGTTACCTCGTGTACCAGTTACACGGGATGGAGAACACGGGTTGAGGTCGTGTATGGGCACATGGCCTGCGTACACGGAGCCGACCACAGATTCATGGACATAGTGTGTAATCACACCCCACACCATTTACTTTAATTTCTTCATGACCAGCCTTACGAGGCGGGCCATTGTACACAGGAATTACCTGAGGTCTGAAGACATGGCATGGGCCTCATTAATACACACCGTGTACTTTTTGGGAAATAGCTTGATCATCTTGTCCTCAGTATCTTGGACATGTCTATTTTCTTTATCCCCCTATGACGTGGAATACCATTTGGATAGATCAACTTGGGACTTCATGGAAGATGATGTATTGACACTTGGCTTGAGGATAAGGCCCTCCCAGAATCAAGCATGCATTGTATGGAACCCTGAGGTTTGTTGTGCACTGACGACTATTCCTGGATCCTGTGTGGGTCTGAATGTTCCGACTTCATGTAACACACCAGGTAAATAATGAATATGACATCTTTATATTTATCCCTACTTGTTAAGAAAATGTTAATATTAATTTAAAGGGAATGCTATGCTTGATGGCTTACCCAATACGCAACAATAAGTTCCTTTGAAATCTTATGTTGTACTATAATAATAAAATAATATTATTTTAAATGGTAGTTAACGCCTAGCCGTTGAAATGTAGGGAATGAACAGAACTAACTACAAAATGATTATATATGTTTGTCAAATATTTTTTCTTTTCACAATAAATGTTAGAGGATTAAAAATGAGAATTAATTCAATTTTAAGCGTAAAGATTCTAATATTCTTTACAAGGTTGATTAACAGCCTTTTGATGGAGAACCTATTTTAAATCCATTTTTTGACAATTTTATGTGTTATATTTGACAAAATAAAATTCTTTTTTAGAATCGATACATCAAAATTTACTTTGTGTAATTTTTTGGTATCTTTCTGATAATGTTCATTTTTTAATGAATAGTGAAAAATGTTGTATTTTAATTCAAAACAATTTTTTAATATAATTTATTTATATGATTAGATTACCTTTTGAAGTGTTTTTAAAGTAAAATTAGAATATATTTTTACCATTTAATTTAATAGTGGTCATTGTAATTAAATTCACTTTGAAATTTGACTTAAACTAGTGTCAATCTTTTAATAGATATTGTTTCTTAAAAACATGATATTTGTTTTGACAGCGGGAATTAATTATTAAATTAATTAATGCAACATATAAGTTTTGAATTTTGTAATATAGATATCATTTTTAAGTTCGGAATATCAAATATTGATTAGGGTGAATTTTTTGTATTTTTCTGAAAAACATCAATTTTTTATGAATAGTGAAACCACTATGTGGTAGTTAAAGAAACTGATTTTTCATTTAAATGAATCTTTTCCACCTCTGTGTTTTGAATTTCAAAAATCTGACATACATGGTTGTCATTAGGTATTAAAATGTGGTTCAATGGGATTAAAATAATTTTTTTTGTGAATAGTAACTTTTATGTTCTTAATCGTGATTAGAGGTAATTCGTGTAATTTAATGTAAAAATAATGTTTTATTAATATGAACTGACCTAGACACATGTTCTACCCTCATTGGATATTTCATGACCGACCATGAAAATCCATGGGTCAACTTGGGGACCCCATGGAGCCACTTTGTTTGGAAAATGACATAAATAACTTTTTATTTAAAGTTAAAATAAAAATGTCACAAGCATGAGATGTTTCACTAAAACAATTTTTAAATTGGGTTATACAAGTCATATTTTTTACTATAAATATTCATTAGAAATCTAAAAATATTTCCTACATCAGGGTAGTTTTTTTATAATTTTTAGACATTAAATAAATTAAATTATTTATGACATCATGATGATGCAGCGATTACCTCATTAATAAATGATTTAAATAAAATGAAACGATAATGTTAAAACTATAACATACAAATGTCAAAAACATATTGGATGAGTATATTTATAATCCTTACCACCTTATCCTCTAAATAAATCAATTTGGGACCTTTATAATCCGAAACTCATTTTAAAATAAAGTAACATTTTGTAACTTTCCAAAAGTGCCCCTCCTCTCCTCTTATAAAAGGCCTCCAACTCTACCACCATACCCACACCTCTCAAGCCTTTGTCTCGGACAAAACCCGGTCATTTTGCCTCTCCAAATCCCTCTATTACTCTTAGAATCCTTACTTTTGGCAGAAGTTTTCCCAAGGAAGCATTTGAGCTCAAATCAAAGAGATTTACCCGATTTTAAGGTAATGTCTTCACTTCTGTTCTTTTGTTTTATTTTGCTTCACCAATCCCATAAAATATTTTTATTCATTTATTTTTTAACAACTAAATTATCTTCAATATACTAGGATGTTGTTATAAGAATAATTAGAGCTACACTTACACACACCAACATCTACTGGTTAAAGAACATATTGTTTCTGTGGATGGTGAATTTTTACCTCACGAAATGATGATTGTTCAACACTCATATAACACCTTCAAAGGTGGCCATTATGATGTCACTATATTTTTATATGATATATAATATGTTTATGTTTTACTTAATCTTCTGTATTTTTATATTTTGGCATAGGTTTATGTTTTCCATTGTGGGTAAACACGATAATTTCATTTTAGGAAGTGTGGACTACCACCCACTCAAAGTGATTTGATTTGTTAATTCCATATGTGGGATGTATAAAGGATGGATTTAAAGTTATTGTATATGATTTATGTTACATATTAATGATGAATATAATTCTGGAATTAAAATATACATACCTATCATTTAGTTTTATTTTCATTAATATGACATAGAAATGAAAGTAGCGTTCATGCGTACGTACTGCTTACCGTCTCCATGAACGGTGCATTTCATTTCATACCTCTAAATGATTATGTAATATTATAAATAAATGTATATTATGGATATATATGATATATATGATATCGAAATCATGAATATCATTCTGGATATAATGAAACTTTGACCACATGAACAACATTTAATTGTAAGTAGTCCACTTTCGACTTAAGAACCAAATATCGATAAAACAAAAATTATTAACTTAAATGATTACGTAATGTTTATAACATGGAAATAAGTAATAAAAAAGGAATAATTAACTTGAAAAAGTATCATAAGAAATTATAACATAACTAAAGTTTATTATTCAGGATGTTAAAGAACAATCGAGTCAAGTCGGACCCGAGGTAATGGATCCAAGCTCTCTCTTCCTTTTTAAGTACTCTCTTTTACGTCATTTATTTTATGCTCATATTTCTTATGTTTGGGGATGTTATTTTATATTCTTTATTCTTTAATTTTTATTTTCATTTTATTAGAGACCCTATTTGATCTCATCAATCCATTTTTAAAAGTTTTAAGTGGCACCGTTAGGCTGCCGAGTTTTCATAAGGAATTTTCATCTCACTTTTATTCTCGTGAGATTTATGCTACATTTTCCACATTTTATGTTGAGTGGTATATATACTTCCCATTTTTATACACTTTGTTTAATATACTTTCGTTTATGAGTATTTAAATCAATGATGTATTGTCCTTCTTTAATGGGGTGTATGTTTTGAATGATACCCAAGTCGGTAAGGGAACCTTTCACCCTCCTCTTTTTAAAAGACTTCTTTTGTTGAGTCTTTTAATTTACATATTGTTATGTTGGGATATGTTATTATATATCCTTATTGATGTAAATTTTATGTCCAAGTGATTAGATACCCTTTTTATCTCTCATCAACTCATTTTGATGTGACGCTGTTTGGCGTTCAAAGGAAATTCTTAAACCAATTTCGATTTCTTCGGGTTCAACATGTAGTTATTGAATATTTCATCCATTGAATATGTGTGAATGAACTTTGATTATTTTACACTTTATATCCACTTATATTTGGTGTATTTATATTTTTTTCACAAAATTATGAGATTGATTTCTCTTTAATTTAAGGATACCATCTTTATAATGGATTTCATCTCAATTTACATTTCCATTGAGACTTCATTGTTGCTATGCACCAATTCACTCTTATATGGTGTATATACTATCATTTGGAATATTATATCATGAATCCATTTATTCTCATGATATTATAATGTTTTTATTAAATTTTATTCCTCAATTATTGTATTCAAGTGTCTCTCATTTTGTTGAGAACCATTTAACTAAAATATCGTTTTAAATGTTTTAATTATTTTATACTATAAATATTTCTCGTTAATATCCATGTTTTCATAATGGTTTTAAGGATTTATTTATATGGATATTAATGGTTTAAAATGTTAAATGATTCAAGGTGGTATGGGACACATTGATTCAAAAATCTCTTTATTAAATGTTTTAAATGGTTTTGAAAATGGTTTTTAGAATGGATTCATTATTTCAAAATCATAAAATGTTATATTGTTATTTCAATGTGGGAATCTTATCTTTCTTTTGTGCTTAAGTTATGTTCTATGATTATGTTATGGTTGTTGGGCATTTTTATGAATACGGGTGGTTCCGTGATAAACTAAGGGCGGGTGAGCCCGATATAGATCTCCAATGCATTTGGTAACGCGAAGGAGTTAAGAATTAAGGTTTCTCCGAAGCGATTTAGGGAATATACTATGTTGGGTATTCCAAACATAACCAAGAGGGTTACTCCCTACGTAAGAATTTTTTTAATGCCTCAAGTTACCATTATGTCTTATGATTTTTATGATTTATTCATGATTTTATGATGTATGTTAAAATGCATATGTTTTATGGGTAATGTATGATTTCATTCTTATGTATATATGTACTCATGATTCATTTCCATACTTTTTATAACATTTACTGAGCTTTTTATGCTCATCCCAAGTTTTTGAAATGTTTTTCATAGGTCAAGGGAATGGTACATGATATGATGATAGTGTCAAGGAAGTGTCAAGAAAGAATCCACATTTTATTTTAAATATGTTTCCGTTGTTGGGATAAATGAATACTATCTTTTATGTAATCACTTTGTCTAAATGTGGAATGTAATGCAGGTTTTATGATATAATTCTGTAAAACACTAAACCTCAAATGATCCTCAATGTGTAATCTTGTAATAACTCAAGATTAATTATGTTTTAAGGCTGGGGCCTTATAGTTGGTATCAATGGTCGGTTTAGATAAATTTAGAGGTTAGGGTATTCTCTAAGAATAAGTGGAATTACCATAATGGTTAGGATTTCAGAAAGAGTCCTAGTTTTAGATAAAGTGAATGAGTAAGTATATCTTAGTTTTTACCTTCCTCATTAGTACATGATGGTTTGGTTGATATACTCACACTGACATTTCTATTTTTAGTGAATGGATGGATCTTGCAGGCACCATAGAGACAACAGGTTTGAAGGAAACTATGGTGGTTCTTTGATTAAGATACTAGATAAAATGGGGGATTCAATGAGGAAACTCGTGGTTGTTCAAAACCAACTATTAAGGAGTCATGATCAACCACTTGAACCTTGGTATGATCTGTAATGCATCATGTACGAGATGACCAATCGATGTGGAAGTTCGGTTAATAATTATAAATGTAACCATTAGAGTTTATATGATCCATAATTTTGAGGTAATTATGGGTTATTATATGTTATGATGGAAAATGAAAGGCATGAGATAAACATGAGGTTAAAATATGTTATGATTAATTTTGAAAATTTTATCTCATTTTGGGGAATGTTTTAAGAATTTAATAGTTTTGGAAAAAGGACAACATGCAGACAATGTGACAACCCGTCACGTCGGACAAAGCTGTGGGAATCGAACCCACAACCAATGTGCGACTGGTATTTATCGCCTACCACTAGACTACATTAAGTCCCTTGTTAGTTTGACTATTTCTTTTTTGTTAGATGATTTTAGGAATCAAGAGTAAGTTTATTTTGGGTTATCAATGGAAATGATTAACCTATCATCCAGGATATGTGATTAGGTTAATTACATTTCAATATGAGAATTTAAGTGCAACTGATGTTATTTGGAGATAAAAGTTAATTTGTACATTGGAATACTATGTGACAAAATCCTTCAAATATTTGGGCTTCAATCTTAGTTTGGTTTACATTGAAGAATTTTATGTACAAATTTTTATCGAATGGTCCTCGTTGAACTTTGGGTTTTGTTGGACAAATTTTGGAGATTAAGAATAGATTTTTTTTAAAAGTGTTATACTTTTCTGGATTATCTGATCTAGTACAAACCATTTTTGTTTTAGTTTTGGATAAATTCTAAAGACATGGGAAGTATATAGTTCTCTTTTGTGGATTAGGTGATTCTCTAGAAGTTGATTATAGTGAACAAGTCTTCCAAAATACTCGTCTTTTAGTGAAAATATGAGTTTGTGTAAGAAATCTAATAAAATTTGAAAGTCAACATGATAAGTAATTATTTTTCCTTATGAATAAATTACTCAATAAAAATTAACTTAAAACAAAAATGTTGCCTATTAACTTTTCCTACTGGGGAATCAAATACCATTTAACCCATCACAAGTTTGTGATTTTCATGTGGTCAACGTTCTCCTAAACATGTTTTCTACCACTCTCCATCAGAACATGACCCTATGTTTTCTCCTCCATTTTCATGTTTTTCTATATTGAATCGTAGTATGGGTTAACTCGGTTGACCTTTGTACTTCAATTTCTTTATTTTAATGTGATTGTTTTACCGACTTTTGCTCCGATGTGGGACTTTCAAGGATGTTTCTGAGCCCAATTTTAAAATTACGAGGACGCAATTCCCAAAAGGGGGGAAGGATGTAACACCCCAGGTAAATAAAAAATATGACATCTTTATATTTATCCCTATTTGTGAATAAAATGTAAATATTAATTTAAAGGGAACGCTATTCTTTATGGATTACCCAATATGCAACAATGAGTTCCTTCGGATTCTTACGTTGCACTATAATAAAAAAATAATATTATTTTAAATGGTAGTTAACACCTAGCTGTTGTAATGGAGGCAATGAACAGAACTATGTAAAAAATGATTATATATTTTTGTCAAATATTTTTACTTTTTACAATAAATGTTAGAGGATTAAAAATGTGAATGAATTCAATTTTAAGCGTAAACATTCTAATATTCTTTATAAGGTCGATTAACCACCTTTTGATGGCGAACCTCTTTTAAATATACTTTTTGACAATTTTATGTGTTATATTTGACAAAATAATATTCTTCTTTAGAATCGAGACATCAAAATTTACTTTGTGTAAATTTTTGGTATCTTTCCGATAAAGTTCATTTTTTAATGAGTAGTGAAAAATGTTGTATTTTAATTCAAAACCACTTTTTAATCTAATTAATTTATATGATTAGATTACCTATTGAATAGTTTTTAAAGTAAAATTAGAATATATTTTTACCACTTAATCCAATAGTGGTCATTGGAATTAATTTCACTTTGAAATTGGACTTAAACTAGTGTCAATCTTTTAATAGATATTGTTTCTTAAAAACACGCTATTTGTTTTGACAGCAGGAATTAATTATTTAATTAATTAATGCAACTTATATTTTTTGAATTTTTTAAAATAGACATCATTTTTGAGTTCGGAATATCAAATATACCTTAGGGTGAATTTTTGGTATTTTTCTAAAAAACTTCAATTTTTGATGAATAGTGAAACCACTAAGTGGTAGTTAAAAAACTGATTTTTTGTTTAAATGAAACTTTTCCACCCCTGTGTTTTGAATTTCAAAAATCCGACATACGTGGGTGTAATTAGGAACTAAAATTTGGTTCAATGGGATTAAAATAATTATTTGGTGAATAGTAATTTTTATGTTCTTAATCGCGATTAGAGGTATTTAGTGTAATTTAATGTAAAAATATTGTTTTAATAATATTAAATGACCTAGACACATGTCCTAACCTCATTTAATGTGTTATAGTCGACCATTAAAATCCATGGGTCAACTTGGGGACCCCATGGAGCCACTTTGGTTGGAAAATGACATAAATAAATTTTTTATTTAAAGCTAAAATAAAAATGTCACAGGCATGAGATGTTTCACTAAAACAATTTTAAAATGGGGTTATACAAGTCATATTTTTGACTCTAAATATTCATTAGAAATATAAAATATTTAATACATCATTATAGTTATTTTATAATTTTTAGACATTAAATAAATTAAATTATTTATGACATCATGATAAAGCAACGATTACCTCATTAATAAAGGATTTAAATAAAATGAAAAGATAATGTTAAAACTATAACTTAAACATGTCGAAAAACCTATTGGATGAGTCTATTTAGAACCCTTACCACCTTATCCTCTAAATACATCAATGTGGGACCTTTAAAATAAGAAACTGATTTGAAAATAAAGTAACATTTTGTAACTTTCCAAGAGTGCCCCTCCTCTCCTCTTATAAAAGGCCCCCACCTCCACCACCTTACCCAAACCTCTCAAGCCTTTGGCTTAGCCAAAACTAGCTCATTTTGCCTCTACACATCCCTCTCTTACTTATAGAATCCTCATGTTGGTCAGAAGTCTTCCCATGTAAGCATTTGAGCTCAAATTAAAGAGAGTTACCCGATTTTAAGGTAATGTCTTCACTTGTGTTCTTTTGTTTTATTTTGATTCTCCAACCCCCTAAAATCTTTTTATTAATTTCATTTGTAACAACCCCAGTATATTAAATATACTAGGATGTTTCTATAAGAATAATTTGAACTACACTTACACACACCTACATCTAATGGTTAATGAACATATTGTTTCTGTGGATAGAGAATTTCTGCCTCACGAAACGATGATTGTTCAACACTCATATAAAACCTTCAAAGGTGGACATTAAGATGTCACTATATTTATATATGATATATAATATTTTTATGTTTTACTTAAGCTTCGGCATTTTTCTTTTGTGGCATACCTTTATGTTTTCCATTGTGGGTAAACACGATAATTTCATTTTGGGAAGTGCGGACTACCACCCCCTCAAAGTGATTTGATTCGTTAATGCCATATGTGGGATGTATAAAGGATGGATTTAAAGTTATTATATATGATTTATGTTAAATATAAATGATGAATATAATTATGGATTTAAAATATAAATACCTATCATTTTGTTTTAATTCCATTAATATGACATAGAAATGAAAGTAGCGTTCATGCGTACGTACGACTTACCGTCTCCATGAATGGTGAATTTCATTTCATACCTCTAAATGATTATGTAATATTATAAATACATATATATTATGGATATATATGATATATATGATATCCAAATCATTAATATAATTCTGGATATAATGAACGATTGACCACACGAACAACATGTAATTGTAAGAAATCTACTTTCGACTTAAGAACCAAATATCGACAAAACAATCATTATTAACTTAAATGATTACGTAATGTTTATAACATGGAAATAAGTAATATAAATGTAATAATGAACTTTAAAAAGGTTCTTAAGCAAGTATAAATAAACTCAATTTTATTATTCAGGATGTTAAAGAACGATCGAGTCATGTCGGACCCGAGGTAAGGGATCCTACCACTCTCTTCCTTTTTAAGTACTCTGTTTTATGTCATTTGTTTTAAGATCATATTTCATATGTTTGGGGATTTTATTTTATATTCTTAATTCTGTAATTTTTATGTACATATTATGAGAGATCCTATTTGATCTCATCAATCCATTTTTGGACGTTTTATGTGGCGCCGTTAGGCTGCCGAGTTTTTGTAAGGGATTTTTCATCTCACTTTTATTCCCATGAGATTTATGCTACATTTTCCACCATTTCTGTTGAGTGGAATATATAATTACCATTATTATACTATTTCTGTAATAGAATTTCTTTTATTAATATTTACATCAATGATGTATTGTCCTTCTTTCATGGGGTGTATGTTTCGAATGATACCCAAGTCGGTAAGGGAACCTTTCACCCTCCTCTTTTTAAAATACTTCTTTTGTTGGGTATTTTAATTTACATAATTTTATGTTGGGATATGTTCTTATATATCCTTATTGATGTAAATTTTATGTCCAAGTGATGAGATACCCTTTTTATCTCTCATCAACTCATTTTTATGTGACACCGTTAGGCTGTCAAGGGAACTTCTTAACCCAATTTCGATTTCTTTGGGTTCAACATGTAGTTATTGAAAATGTCATCCTTTTAATATGTGTGAATGACCTTTGATTATTTTACACTTAATATCCACTTATATTGGTTGTATTAATATTTGTCTCACATAATTATGAGAATGATTTATCTTTAATTTAAGGATACCATCTTTATAATGGATTTCTTCTCAATTAACATTTCCATTGAGACTTTATTGTTGTTATGCACCAATTCACTCTTATATGGTGTATATACTATCATTTGGAATATTATATCATGAATCCCTTTATTCTAATGATATTATAAAGTTTTTATAAAATTTTATTCCTCAATTATTTTATTCAAGTGTCTCTCATTTTGTTAAAAACCCTTTAACTAAAATATCATTTTAAATGATTTAATGATTTAATATTATAAATATTTCTCATTAATATCCATGTTTTCAAAATAGTTTTATGGATTTATTTATATGGATATTAATGGTTTAAAATGTTAAAAGCTTCAAAGTGGTACGAGACTCTATGATTAAAAAATCTCTTTATTAAATGTTTTAAATGGTTTTGAAAATGGTATTTAGAATGGATTCATTGTTTCAAAATCTTAAAATGTTATATTATTATTGAAATGTGGGAATGTTATCTTTCCTTTATGCTTAAGTTATGTACTATGATTATGTTATGGTTCTTGGGAATTTTTATGAAGACGGTGGTTCCGTGATAAACTAAGGACGGGTGAGCCCGAAATATCTCTCCAATGCATTGGGTAACGCGAAGGAGTTAGGCATTAAGGGTTCTATGAAGAGATTTATGGAATATAATGTGATGAGTTTTCCAAACATAACCAAGAGGGTTACTCCCTACATAAGAATGTTATGAATGCCTCAAGATAACTTTATGTCTTATGATTTCTATGATTTATTCATGATTTTATGAGGTATGTTAAAGTGAATATGTTTTATGGGTAAAGTATGATTTCATTCTTCTGTATATATGTACTCATGTTTCCTTTACATACTTTTTATAACCCTTACTGAGCTTTTTATGCAAATCCCATGTTTTTGAAATGATTTTCACAGGTCATGGTAATGGTACATGATATGATGATAGTTTCAAGGATGTGTCAAGAAAGAATCCATGTTTTATTTTAAATATGTTTCCATTGATAGGAAAAATGAATACTATCTTTTATGTAACCACTTTGTCTAATTTTGGAATGTAATGCAGGTTTTATGATCTAATTCTCTAAAACTCTAAACCTGAAAATATCCTCACTGTGTAATCTTTTAATAACTCAAGATTAAGTATGTTTTAAGGCCGGGGACTTATAGTTGGTATAAAAGTTCCATTTAGATAACATTAGATGTTATGGTATTATCTAAGAATAAGTGACATTACCATAATGGTTAGGATTTCCGAAAGAGTCCTAGTTTTACATAAAGTTAATGAGTAAGAATATCTTAGTGTTTACCTTCCTCATTAGTACATGATGGTTTTGTTGATATACTCACACTGACATTTCTGTCATTAGTGAATGGATGGATCTAGCAGGCACCAAAGAGACAACAGGTTTGAAGGAAACTGTGTTGGTTTTCTGATTAAGATACTAGATAAAATAGGTAATTCAATGAGGAAACTCGTGGTTATTCTAATCCAACTATTAAGGAGTCATGATCAACCACTTGAACCTTGGTATGATCTGTAATGCATCATGTACGAGATGACCAATCGATGTGGAAGTTCAGGTAATAATTATAAAGGTAACCATTAGAGTTTATATGATCCTTACTTTTGAGGTAATTATGGGTTATTATATGTTATGATGGAAAATGAGAGGCATGAGATAAACATGAGGTTAAAATATGTTATGATTATTTTTGAATATTTTATCTCGTTTTGGGGAATGTAATAATAATTATATAGTTTTGGAAAAAGGACAACCCGCAGACCGTGTGACAACCTGTCGCGTCGGACAAAGCTGCGGGAATCAAACCCCCAACCAAAGTGCGACTGGTATTTATCGCCTACCACTGGACTACGTGAAGTCCCTGGTTATATTGACTATTTCATTTTAGTTAGATTATTTTAGGAGTCAAGAGTAAGTTTATTTTCTCTTATCTATGGAAATGATAAACCTATCATCGAGAATATGTGATTAGGTTAATTACTTTTCAATATGTGAATTTAAGAGCTACTAATGTTATTTGGAGATAAAAGTTAATTTGTACCTTGAAGACCATGTGACTTAATCCATCAAATATTTGGGTTTCAATCTTAGTTTGTTTTACTTTGAAGAATTTTATGTACAAATTGTTTATCGAATGGTCCTCATTGAACTTTGGGTTTTGTTGGTCAAATTTTAGAGATTAAGAATAGATTTTCTTTTTATAAAGGGTTATCCTTTTCTGGATTATCTGATCTTGTACTAACTATTTTGGTTTTGTATTTGGTTAAAGTCTAAATACATCAGAATTATATAGTTCACTTTATTGGATTAGGTGATTCTCTAGAAGTTGATTATAGTGGACAAGTCGTACTAAATACTCGTCTTTTGGAGAAAATATGAGTTTGTGTAAGAAATATAATAAAAGTTGAAAGTCAAAATAATAAGTAATTATGTTTCCTTATGAATAAATTCCTCAATAAAAATTAACATAAAACAAAAATGTTGTCTATTAACTTTTCCTACTGGGGAATTGAATACCGTTTAACCCATCACAAGTTTGTGATTTTCTTGTGGTTAAACATGTTTTCTATCACTCTCCATCAGAACATGACCCTATGTTTTCTCCTCCATGTCCATGTTTTCCTACATGGAATCCTAGTATGGGTTATCTCGGGTGACCTCTGTACTTCTCTTTCTTTATTTTAAAGTGATTGTTTTACTGACTCTTGTTCCGATGTGGGACTTTCAAAGATGCTTCCGAGCCGAATTTTAAAATTGTGAGGATGCAATTCCCAAAAGGGGGGAAGGATGTAACACCCCAGGTAAATAAATAATATGAAATCATTATATTTATCCCTATTTGTGAATAAAATGTTAATAATAATTTAACGGTAACACTATGCTTGATGGCTTACCCAATATGCAATAATGAGTTCCTTTGAAATCTTACATTGCACTATAATAATAGAATAATAACATTTTAAATGGTAGTTAATGCCTAGCCATTGTAATGGAGGGAATGAACAGAACTGACTAAAAAATGATTATATATGTTTTTTTAAATATTTTTACTTTTTACAATAAATTCTAGAGGATTACTAATGTGAATGAATTCAATTTTAAGCATAAACATTCTAATATTCTTTAGAAGGTCGATTAACCGCCTTTTGATGGCGAACCTCTTCTAAATCCACTTTTTGACAATTTTATGTGTTATATTTTACAAAATAATATTATTCCTTAGAATCTAGACATCCAAATTTTCTTTGTGTAAATTTTTCATCTCTTTCCGATAAAGTTCATTTTTTAATGAATAGTGAAAAATGTTGTATTTTAATTAATATCCTCTTTTTAATATAATTTATTTATATGAATATATTATTTTTTTGAATTGTTTTTAAAGTAAAATTTGAATATATTTTTACCATTTAATCGAATAGTGGTCATTGAAATTAATTTCACTTTGAAATTGGACTTAAACTAGTGTCAATCTTTTAATAGATATTGTTTATTAAAAACACGCTATTTGTTTTGACAGTGGGAATTAATTATTAAATTAATTAATGCAACTCATATTTTTTGAATTTTGTAAAATAGAGATCATTTTTGAGTTCGGAATATCAAATATAGCTTAGGTTTAATATTTGGTATTTTTCTGAAAAACTTCAATTTTTGATGAATAGTGAATTCACTAAGTGGTAGTTAAAGAAACTGATTTTTCGTTTCAATGAAACTTTTCCACCTCTATGTTTTGAATTTTAAAAATCCGACATACATGGTTGTCATTAGGATGTAATATGTCGTTCAATGAGATTAAAATAATTTTTTGATGAATAGTATCTTTTATGTTCTTAATCGTGATTAGAGGTAATTAGTGTAATTTAATGTAAAAATAATGTTTTAATAATATGAAATGACCTATACACATGTCCTACCCTCATTGGATATGTCATGTCCGACCATGAAAATCCATTAATCAAATTGGGGACCCCATTGAGCTACTTTGGTTGGAAAATGACATAAATTACTTTTTATTTAAAGTTAAAATAAAAATGTCACAAGCATGAGATGTTTCACTAAAACAATTTATAAATTTGGTTATAGAAGTCATAGTTTTGATTATAAATATTCATTAGAAAGCTAAAACTATTTCCTACATCATGATAGTTTTTTATAATTTTTAGACATTAAATAAATTAAACTATTTATGACATTATAATGATGTAACGATTACCTCATTAATAAAAGATTAAAATAAAATGAAAAGATATTGTTAAAACTATAACATACAATTTTCAAAAACCTATTAGATGAGTATATTTAGAAACCTTACCACCTTATCCTAGAAATAAATCAATTTGGGACCTTTAAAATCCGAAGCGCATTTGAAAATAAAATAACATTTTGTAAATTTCCAAGAGTGCCCCCCCTCTCCTCTTATAAAAAGCATTCATCCCTACCACCTTACCCACACATCTAAAGCCTTTGGCTCAGCCAAAACCAGATGATGTTTCCTCTCCACATACCTATCTTACAACTAGAAGCCTCAATTTGGGAAGAAGTCTTCCCAAGGAAGCCATTGAGATCAAATAAAAGAGAGTTACCCGATTTTAAGGTAATGTCTTCACTTGTGTTCTTTTGTTTTATTTTGCTTCTCCACCCCCCTAAACTCTTTTTATTCATTTTTTTTGTAACAACTCCAGTATATTAAACATACTAGGATGTTTTTATAAGAATAATTCGAGCTAAACTTACACACTCCTACATCTAATGTTTAAAAAACATATTGTTTATGTGGATGGAGAATTTCTGCCTCACGAAACGATGATTGTTCAACACTCATATAATAGTTTCAAAGGTGTCCATTAAGATGTAACTATATTTATATATGATATATAATAAGTTTATGTTTTACTTAAGCTTCTGTATTTTTCTTTTGTGGCATACCTTTATGGTTTCCATTGTGGGTAAACACGATAATTTCATTTTAGGAAGTGCGGACTACCGCCCCCTCAAAGTGATTTGATTCGTTAATGCAATTTGTGCGATGTATAAATGATGGATATAAAGTTATTATATATGATGTATGTCACATATAAATTATTAATATAATTCTGGAATTATAATATACATACCTCTAATTTAGTTTTAATTCCATTAATATGACATAGAAATGAATGTAGTGTTCATGCGTACGTACGGCTTACCGTCTCCATGAACGGTGCATTTCATTTCTTACCTGTAAATGGTCATGTAATATTATAAATACATTTATATTCTGGATATATATGATATATATGATATCAAAATCATGAATATAATTCTGGATATAATGAACCTTTGACCACACGAAAAACATGTAATTGTAAGAAGTCCACTATCGACTTAAGAACCAAATATCGACAAAACAATCATTATTAACGTAAATGATTACGTAATGTTTATAACATGACAATAAGTAATATAAAAGGAATAATGAACTTGAAAAGGTTCTTATGAAAGTAGAAATTAACGCAAGTTTATTATTCAGGATGTTAAAGAACGATCGAGTCAAGTCGGACCCGAGGTAAGGGATCCTACCTCTCTCTTCCCTTTTAAGTACTCTCTTTTATGTCATTTCTTTTATGATCATCTTTATTATGTTTGGGGATGTTATTTTATATTCCTCATTCTGTAATTTTTATGTTCATATTATGAGAGACCCTATTTGATCTCATCAATCCATTTTTGTATGTTTTAAGTGGCGTCGTTAGACTGCCGAGTTTTCGTAAGGGATTTTTAATCTCACTTTTATTCCCGTGAGATTTTTGCTACATTTGCCACCATTTCTGTTGAGTGGTATATATTCATCACATTATTCTACTCATTCTGTAATATACTTTCTTTTATGAGTATTTACATCAATGATTTATTGTCCTTCTTTCATGGGGTGTATGTTTCGAAAGATACCGAAGTCGGTAAGGGAACCCTTCACCCTCCTCTTTTTAAAAGACTTCTTTTGTTGGGTCTTTTAATTCACATATTGTTATGTTGGGATATGTTCTTATATATCCTTATTGATGTAAATTTTATGTCCAAGTGACGAGATACCCTTTTTATCTCTCATCAGCTCATTTTGATTTGACACTGTTAGGCTGTCAAGGGAACTTCTTAACCCAATTTCGATTTATTTGGGTTCAACATGTTGTTATTGAATATGTCATCCTTTTAATATGTGTGAATGACCATTGATTATTTTACACTTAATATACCCTTATATTGGGTGTATTTATATTTTTTCACATAATTATGAGATTGATTTATCTTTAATTTAAGGATACCATTTTTTATAATGGATTTCATCTCAATTTACATTTCTATTGAGACTTCATTGTTGTTATGCACCAATTCACTCTTATATGGTGTATATACTATCATTTGGAATATTATATCCTAAATCCATTTATTCTAATGATATTATTAAGTTTTTATTAAATGTTATTCCTCAATTATTGTATTCAAGTGTCTCTCATTTTGTTAAAAACCCTTTAACTAAAATATCATTTTAAATTTTTTAATGATTTAATATTATAAATATTTCTCATTAATATCCATGTTTTCAAAATGGTTTTAAGAATTTATTTATATTGATATTAATGGTTTAAAATGTTAAAAGCTTCAAAGTGGTATGGGACTCTTTGATTCAAAAATCTCTTTATTAAATGTTTTAAAAGGTTTTGAAAATGGTTTTTAGAATGTATTTATTATTTCAAAATATTAGAATGTTATATTGTTCTTGCAATGTGGGAATGTTATCTTTCCTTTGTGCTTAAGTTATATGTTATGATAATGTAATGGTTCTTGGGCATTGTTATGAAGATGGGTGGTTCAGTGACAAACTAAGGGCGGGTGAGCCCGATATAGCTCTCCAATGCATTGGGTAACGCGAAGTAGTTAAGAATTAGAGTTTCTCCAAAGATATTTTGGGAATATACTGTGATAGGTATTCCAAACGTAACCAAGAGGGTTACTCGCTACGTAAGAATGTTATGAATTCCTCAAGTTACCATTATGTCTTATTCTTTCTATGATTTATTAATGATTTTACGAGGTATGTTAATGTGCATATGTTTTATGGGTAAAGTATGATATCATTCTTTCGTATATTTGTACTCATGTTTTGTTTCCATACTTTTTATAACCCTTACTGAGCTTTTTATGCTCATCCCAAGTTTTTGAAATGTTTTTCACATCAAGGGAATGGTACATGATATGATGATAGTGTCAAGGAAGTGTCAAGAATGAATCCATGTTTTATTTTAAATATGTTTCTGTTGATGGGAAAAATAAATACTATCTTTTATTTAACCACTTTGTCTAAATGTGGAATATAATGCAGGTTTTATGATCTAATTCACTAAAAATCTAAACCTGAAATGATCCTCAATGTGTAATCTTCTAATAACTCAAGATTAAGTATGTTTTAAGGCTGGGTCCTTATAATTCAGTTCCTGGATCCTCTGTGGGTTGGAAAGAATAGCTAGTCCTGGATACTGTGTGGGTCCGACATCTCTGACTACTATACCTGGATCCTGTGTGGGTCTGAAATTTCTAATAGTTGGTCCTGGATCTTGAAAGGGTCTGACAGCTCCAACAACTGTTCATGGATCTTTTGTGAGTCTGATAGTTCTAATAGCTAGTCCTGGATTCTGTTTGGGTCCAACAGCTCCGACTACAGTTCTTGTATCATGTGGGGGTCCAACAGTTCTAACTGGTAGTCCTAGATCCTATGTGGGTCCGAGAGCTTAGATTATTCTGTGGCTACATCTGGTCATCTCTATCTATCAACATATGTTGTATACCTTTGTGAGCTGAGTCAGTACCTTTGTGTTGCCCTCATGATTGAGAATGATTACTACATAACATAGTTATATGTATTGTTATATAACTAAGTGGGTTTATCTATTTATTTCATACCTTGGGGTTTATCCTTGTTGGATTTTATGAGACCATGAGGGTCTTGGGGTCCCTACTGAGTATCGTTGTACTCACCCTTGCACGGGTTATGCCCGCACCTCGTTGGTTTGGATGCAGACTACTGACAATGCTAATCAAGGTTGAGCGTATGAGGAGTGGATGGTTCTGGGAGCTGGAACTCACGAAGAATCGGTACCCAGAGGAGACTGAAGGACATGGAGTTATGAGGAGGCTATCTATACCTACCCTTCATGTAGGATCTGTGGTGGATGATCCAAGAGCTTCTTTCCATCTTTCAGCTTTTTGCCCCTTCTTAGTTGTAATTGTACTTTCAGTTGGGCTTGTTTTTCTGGACCCTTTTCTTTTTAGCACTCTCTTGTTAAACAGTTTTACATAGTGTTTTATATCCAACTGTGTACTCTATTGTTTTTTATTTCATTTATAAATGAAATTCATTCCCAGTGTTGATATTTGCGCCTTTGATGCTAGTCTCTAGCCCTAGGCCTATGGAAGGCGGGCTTGGGGTAGTAACGACATTGGCCCAATGGGGCGGGTCATGAAAAATTGGTATCAGTGGAGTCGGTTCTACAATAGAACATATGACTCTGATCTTTCTATTCTATGAATCAATAGTGTTAAGAGTATTGAATGTGGTTTTTAGACCATAGAGTCCAGTGTTGGTGTAGCGGCAAACGTATCCATACACTAAGACCCTTACTTCTGATTTCCAACTAAGTGCAGGAAAACACTGATTGCCTGAGTGTTTCAAGAGTTTTCATGGTGATATCATTGAGTCAGCTCACCAGGTATAACATATTGACCATGGAACACCTATATTTTTTTAAGATGGATCCACGCAGACAACCAGCTAGGGTTCCGAGAGTTGTACGAGATGACAGCCCACTGAGAGATGAGGCCTCGGTGCAGTGCCCTATCACCGCAGAGGCACTAGGGGTACCACTACCCATTGGTCCACTGATACCACACACCCCAATAGCAACGACTGCAGGCCGCTTGAGCACTTTCCCCGAGTTCCAGTGCCAGAGGCCGCCTAGGTTCATGGGGGAGACGGACCTGCAGGAAGCTGAGGATTGGATAGAGGCTGTGGTGAGAGTCTCCAGACAAGTAGGGACATGAGCCCATCATATAGTGACCCTTTCTTTGAGTCCTCTTTAGGTAGCAGCAAGAAGATGGTGGACTCGGATGCTCTAGGTGCATGATGAGGCAACCCCTATCTAGGCAGACTACGAGAGCCTGTTTCAGGCGGAGTTTGTCACAAACACCCTACGTGCGGTGCAGATACATGAGCTACTGCATCTACAATAGAGTTTAATTATGATGGAATAGAAATCAGTGAGGTTAATTGACCTCACACGTTACTCCATCAATATCGTGCGGAACCCTTTCTTCAGGGCTTGACCTTTGTGTGAGGCACATGAGACAGAGCCAGTCATGCCAAGAGCGGGTAATGTTACACATGTAGTGGGAAAGGTCACATGGCTCGTGATTGTTTGGCCCGCCGTACTTACAATCATCAGAGGGTCAAAGGATCACCCATGAAGAGATATAGATTTGATTGAGGCGGTCTGTAGGGCGCAGACAGATATGGGAGAGGAGATGGTCGAGCAGTTGGTGATGGGAGAAGTTTCGATGTGTCACTGTCACCACCACCAGGAGGTCCACCCTGACCACAGAGAGCAGATGGACATGTGAGAGCTGATCTCCAGGAAGCTATGGCTTTTGATCATGACACTCCGAAGATGATTTGAGGTATGATTTGTGTCTACACCACCTTATCTACACTACTTATAGGCACATGTGCCAGTCACACATTCATTTCCACTACCCTCATTCAGACTCGGAGTTTCCGATGGAGCCATTGGCTTGATCCTTACGGCTATAGAACACTACGAGAGCAGACTCGATGATTACACACTAGTGCCGGCAACGTGAGATTAATATTGAATGCAAAATATTCAGCTCGAATCTCCACGTAGTGGATTCAAGGCCTTACGACATCATCTTGGGTATGGAATGGTTATCTACAGTTCATTATTTTATTGACTGTATTGGGTGAATTGTGTGATGTGTCTATGCTGATGGGACCAGATTCACCTTCATCGGCGTGAAGGGAGGCATTTCAGCACTTGACAGACATAATCCAAAGAGGGTGCAGCCAATCACCCATCAATTGGGATGTCATACCCTCAGATCATTTGATGTGTAGAGTCCGACATATCCTATATTTGTGGACTAGTATGCGGATGTTTTCCCTGATGATGTTCCAGGACTACCTCCTCGCAAAGAGGTGGACTTTTAAATTGACATGTACCCCAAGATGACACCGATATCTACACCAGCATATCGTATGTCCCCTGTGGAGATTCGTGATTTGGGGGTTCAATTATAGGACTTGGAAGAGGAGGGATTCATCAGGCCCTGTTTTTCTCCCTAACCAGCCCCAATTCTATTCTCCAAGAAGGCGGATGGGAGATTGAGGCTTTGTGTCGACTACTGTCACCTGAACCATGTGACCATGATGAAAAATTACCCACTTCCTAGGATTGATGACCACTTTGATCTTTTGAAGGGTTCACGGTGGTTCTCAAAGATAGAACTCAGATCCAGTTATCACCATGTCAATGTTTGATAAGAGGATGTACAGAAAACGGACTTCAGGGGTTGTTATGGCCACTGTTAGATCTTGGTTACGCCTTTCGGCATAACCAACCCTCCAGTAGTGTTCATGAGTCTAATGAACATAATCTTCCAGCCATACCTTGGTTTAATTGTCATACTCATCCTTGAAAACATTATGATCTACTCGACTACTGAGGAGGAGCATGCCTACAACTTGTAGGTAGTACTATACCCACTCTAAGAGAACAGGCTTTATGGTAAGATATCGAAGTGTCTGTTTTAGATCTGAGAGGATAACTTTTTTGGAAATTTTATCTCATAGGCTGGATTTACAGTTGATCCAGTGATGATTGAGGCGGTACATGCTTTGGAGTGACCAATGAGTGTGACAGAGTTTCCATGTTCCCTAGGATTGCATAGATATTTTCAGGGAATCGTACCAAACTTCTCGAGAGTTGTAGCACCACTATCAGCCTTAACGAAGAAGGTAAAACCCTTCGTATGGTTGAATTGATGGCAGTAGAGCTTTCAGTAGATGAGGTCGAGGCTAACTAGTGCCACCATCTTGAGGCTTCCAGAGGAGGGAGTATGTTACATAGTCTACTACGAAGCATTAGGGACAATACATGGGTGTGTCTTGATACAGGAGATAGCAGTGATTACTTATGTTTCTCATCAGTTGAGACAACATGAGCTACACTACGCTACCCATTACGTGGAGTTATCAGTAGTGTTCTTCGCCTTGAAGATGTGGTGGTGCTATCAGATGGGCGATAATTTCATTGTATACTCTGACAACTAGAGTCTTAGTTATATCTTCTCTTAGAAAGACCTGAAATTGATAAAGCGGAGATGTCATGAGTTCCACTAAGACTATGACTTTGAGATATTTTATACTCTTGGGAAGGGGAACATTGGAGCAGATGAACTTAGTAGGATATCTAGTATACAACTGTTAGTATAGGAGATAGAGCAGCTAGCTGCTCTACAGATATCTTTTGGTGACTGAGATAGAGCGGTTTTCCTTCAGCCACTTAAATTCAACCCTCATATTCTTCAGCGATTCAGGGAGGTGTTGCATGGAGATGCTGATTTCGAGACAAGACGTGCTCAAATATCCATAGGCGAGGCACATTATGGATTTTATGAAGGTGGAGAGCATGTCATCCTCTTCAGAGGATGTATTATAGTGACAGATTCACTTTTAGAGGAAGCGTTAAGGGAGTTCTAGACATCCCCTCTAGCGGTACATCTAGGAGTGGTGAAGATGTAACAGGACCTTCGACAACAGCACTGGTGGCCAGGTATCAAGAAGGAAGTTGTAGAGTTTGTCTATCGATGCATCACTTTTTAGTAAGTGAAAGAAAAACACCAGGAACTAATAGTCTTGGTTCAGCATTTAGAGGACCCATTGTGGAAGTGGAATGGGATGTCCATGGACATCATGATGGATCTTCCATGTATATCTAGGTGTGATGACTCGATTTGGGTGATCGTCGAACGACTCACCATGTCAGGCCACTTCCTACCGATCAGAGAGCAGGGTTCGGTAGAGAGCATGGGACACCTCTATATGCGGTAGATTATGCTGGAACATGGTGCACATTCTTCTATTGTATCTGATCGTGATGCACGATTTACATCTTTGCCATCGAAGGGGTTGTTGGAGGCTTTTAGGACACAGCTTCGTTTGAGCACCATCTTCCATCCACAGAAAAGTGGTCAGACCGAGCGGACCACTTAGACCATCGAGGACATGCTACGTTCTTGTGTCCTCGACTTCGATCACAACTGGGAGGAACAATTACATTTGGTATAGTTTTCATACAAAAACAACTATCACTTCTCCATTGGGATGGAACCTTTTGAGGCCTTGTACGGACGACCTTGTAGTTCACCTTTATGGTGGACATATCCTAGGGAGTCAACACTAGTGGGGCTAGAGATGGTATGAGAAATCACAAAGAAGGTGAAGATCATCCAGGAGCGGATGAAGACTCCAAAGAGGAGGCAGAAGTCGTATGCCGATAAGAGATGGAGACCTCATAAGTTCTAGGATGGAGACCATGTCATTCTACGGGTCACACCTTGTCAAGGTCTACAGAGATTTGGTTGAGGTGGAAAGTTGTCTCTGAGATTCATCGGACCTTTTTATGTCCTCTGTAGAGTTGGAATAATGGCGTACCACTTATCTCTTCCACCTCATTTACATTGTGTGCATGAAGTCTTCCATGTATCTCAGCTGAGGAGATACGTGCACGACCTTTCTCACATCATCGACCATGGAGAGCTGGGTGTTGACGATGAGCCGACTTTTATGGAGGTTACAGTGGAGATTGAGGATCCACATGAGCAAGTCCTTCGTGGATGTTCGTTACCTCTGGTGCATGTTTGCTGGTAGCACGGGAACCTCCAGGAGAGTACATGGGAGCAGGAGGCTGAGATGCATGCTCAGTACCCCCGTTTTTTTCATTAGTTCTATTTTTAGCTTACCGGGACATAAGGCCCTTATGTGGGGAGAATGTAAAGACCAAGAATTTCAGTGTAAAATGTTTTTTTCTTAAATACATTGGAATTTTACGAATCCACCAAAACCGACAGCGTATGATTCTGAGGCCCAGAATCAATTTCTGAAGTTTTGTTTCAGAATGTTTAGTAAACGTATAAGTGGGATTTTATGACTTTTGAATCAGTGATCGTAATTAAAATCTGAGGGCACTGTTGAACATGTTGCGCTAGTATTCGATTAAGAAGACTTTCTCCTCGATGGCATATGGTCAAGAATAAAAATATATTTCGGGTTTTATGTGGAATAATAAAATAAAATAGGTGCATGTCTTATTTGTTTTTGTTATCCACAATGTGGAGGTTAGAGGTGGGGTCCACCACACCTTAACCTACCATGAGAGGTTATAGTGGTGGGTCCCACCCAAACTCATCCTCAAATGTGAGACGAAGATAGTAGGAAACAGAGTAGACATGAACTAGAAAAACCATTCCTCGACTGTTCTTCGAGCGGGTGAATCAAATCGTTTTTATGGAGCCGATCGGAGGCCTAAAAAAACCGGAGTTGACTACGAGACATCGGGGAGACCTAGTTTCTGAAGTTTCATGATGAATTGACGGTCAGAATGAAGAACGGGCTACACAAGAGGCATGCTATCTGGACGGGACGTTTCAGGAAAATTCTAGAATACACGACGTGTACTTTTGACGAACATGCGGGAGTTCTGCGGCTTGAGTTTCGGACGTTATACAAGTAACACAAGGCATGTGTCCCTGGTCACACGACATGTCTTGTCTGTGTAGAATGGTAGAAGTAGCTTCGTGAAACATGGCATGTATTCTGGGAAATACATGGACATGGGTAGAATTACACGGCCAAAAGGCATGACGTGTACTTCTTACACAGAATGGAAGAAGTGGCTTCATGAGACTCGGCGTGTATCTTGGGGATACAAAGACATTGGGTGGTGTAAATGGGCATGTACTCCACCACACACCCATACCTGGCTAGTGGCACGGGCTACCCCATGTACCAATTACAGAGGTTGGCGAACACAGGTTAAGGCTGTGTACAGTTACATGGACAGCTTACCTGAAGTCAGCCCCAGATTCTTGGACACAACGTGTAATCATACCACACACTATGTAGATAATTTTCTACATGACCAGCCTTACGATACAAGTTTTTGTTCATGGGAAGTACCCAAGGATTGAATACACGGTGTGTGCCTCATTCCTACACGCAGGGTACTTTTTGGGAAATGTCTTTGTCATCTTATTTTCAGAATCATGGACACATTTGTTTTAGTTAACCCCCTATGACGTGGTAGAACTTTTGGATACATAAACATGGGACTTCATAGAAGTTTATGTATCAACACTTGGCTCGAGGAGTGGACGCTCCCCAAATCAATCATCCTTTATACGGAACCCTTAGGCTAGCTGATCACAATGGACTGTTCTTGGATCCTGTATGGGTCTGACAGTTCTGACTTCTGTTCATCGATCCTATGTGGGTTCGACAGAATAGCTGGTCCTGGTTCCTAGGTGGGCTTAATAGCTCCGAATTCTATTCCAAGATCCTATGTGGGTCCGAAAGTTCTAATAGCTGGTCCTGGATCCTGTATGGGTCCGACATCTCCAACTACTATTCCTAGATCCTGTGTGGGTCCGATAATTCTAGTAGCTGGTCCTAGATCCTGTGTGGGTCTGACAGCACCGACTATTGTTCATGGATATTGTGTGGGTCCGGCAGTTCTAACTGTGGGTCCTGGATCCTGTGTGGGTCCGACAGCTTAGATGATTCAGTGGCTACATCTTGTCATCTCTATCACTCTATATAATTTGTATACATGTGTGAGATGAGTCAGTAACTTTGTGTTTTCCTCATGATTGAGAAGGATTACTTGATAACATAGGTATATGTATGGGTGTATAGCTAAGTGGGGTTATCTTTTGATTTCCTACCTTGGGGTTTATCCTTGTTGAATTTTGTAAGACCTTGATGGTCTCGGGGTCCCTACTGAGTATCGTTATACACACCCCTACACGTGCTATTCTTGAATCTCATTGTGTTGGATGCAGACGACAGAAATCACTGACCGAGGCTGAGCATGTGAGGATTGAATGGTACCTAGTGGTGGACCTCCGGACGAGTCGATAGTTTGAGGAGACTGATAGACGTGGAGTGCTGAGGATGTTATCTATACCTACACATCAGGTAGGATCTGTGGTGGATGATCCAGGAGCTACTTTCCATCTTCCAACTGTTTTTCCCCATTCAGTTGTACTTGTACTTTTAGTTGGGCTTGTATTTCCGGCCCCTTTACTTTTCAGCACTCTCTTGTTATACAGTTTTTCATAGTGTTTTGTATCTAGCTATGTACTCTGTTGTGTGTGATTTCAATTATAAATCCAATGCCAACCCAATTTAGGGATTTACAGCTTTGATGCCAGTCGCCATCCCCTAGCCTATGTAAGGTAGGCTTGGGGTAGTCACGGCACGAGCCCTAGGGGACGGTTTTTTATAGTAATTTTAATTTAATCAAATAAATTTTAATTTCAAATTTTAATCGAATTTTTCATCTATCATAGTTATATTTGATGTTCCATATAATTTATTGTTTTCTATGATTGAATTATTACATCCACTTTCAATAATTTCATGGATTATAAGGATTTTTCTTTAAAGAATATTCTATTAAACCACTTTCTTCAACATCTGTTAATTTAATTAAGATGAAATCTTAATGAAATACTTTTCATTTCCATGAGTTTCTATATGATAAAATGATGAATTGTTTACGAAAACTATTTATTATACATTTTATATGTTAAAATTAACATATTATGATCTTTTCAACACTTAATTATGATTTTAATTATGTGATGAGTGGGATCATAATTATATTTTCCAACAATGAATTTGTTATGTTTATTTATCTCATAGGATTAAAGGACTGAAATAGAGATTGACCCTAGCATATAAGTTTTCTTTTTTCAATATGTTAGTCCTTGTAATGAACATTGACTATTGATTTATAGAAAATTACGGTGAAACCAATCCCCTAATATTGTTTTGTATGTATTTCATGACTATGGAATTGATTTTCATTACACATGTGTATTATATATTCATTTTCTTTATGCCACATTTATTCACTCGATGATTATATTCTATAGTTTCATTATGATTGACTTCTTATAAAATACCAAGTACTATACCATGAATCATGATTATGATCTATGATATGTTGGGTATGGTTATCAAATGTTAAGGTGATTTTATACTCTAAGTATACTTGTGATATGCTTATGATATCATTGATATATCCCTCGTATGAACATACTGATGATATGACATCATCCATTATAATTATTAGATTACCCCGGTTATGGAGAAATGTTTTAAGTTGTATATTCCTAAAACAGATTATAGTTATGAATAACACAGTCGGTGTCCATTAAGTTCTTATATAATCATATTGATTAGGTTTCCCGGATTCCATATACACCAAACCTATACGATTCTTGAATGGGTAATTATGTGACATATTAAATATACATCTAATAAGATGTAATATTTATGTATGTAAATTATTGTCTTTTATAGTTAGTGTTTACTAAATGTTTTTAACCATAAAAAAATATAATGATAATACATTAGTGCGAACCCTTGGGAAAATCCTAGGTTTAATAAAATATCGTATGTTATTGTAAATAAATGAGTTTTGTTTTCATTGAATAAATTCACTTTTTATTATTATACATATTTATGTGGGTTTGGAAAATATTCATCCATAAGTATTAACCTTGAAAATATTTCTTCATGTATATTTGGGACATTATTTTGGGGAATTGTAAGTGCTCTAACACTATGTATGTATTTAGAAACTTTTTGGTATATGATTTGGTGAATTCAAATTTTAGTTACAGATGATTATACAATATTTTATTAAAATTTGAAGTGTAATAGAATGAGTAAAACATAATGTGTCATAGAATAAAATGATGTTGTAATGATTTTTATATCCTATTAATGACTTCTCAAAATGGATCACTATGATGAATGATGGTTTACTTTCATGCAAACATTTTTGGTTGGCATGGTGGATTAAATATATATGGTTCATATTATGATGGACATATGCATTATAAAATATTTTACTTCTCTATTAGATATATGTTTTATGTAATCATAAATATAATGAAATTTATCAATGAATGATAATTTATATCCCCAACTATATGATGTATAATTAGTTGTGTTAAATATAATTGGTATGTTGGCCTTGTGTTATATACATTATTATTATCTGATTTATGTTTGGGAGAATATTTATCCTATAAATTATGTTATTCTCTATATAGTGTATTTTGATTATATCATAGAAATATATTGGATTTAATTACTAGAATATAATATTAATCAACAATTAATGGAAATCATGTTTTATATTATGAATTTTCATATAATATTATATCATAGTCATAATAGATATGAACATAAAAATAATTAGAAATTAATTATAATTTTCATTATTTCTATTGATGTGGGGTGATTATGTTATTTTTTTGGTTAAATTTAATTTCATTCATATAACTATTTTATGAGGTTATTTTTTTGATATTTTTTAGGAAGTTTTTCCAATTCATCCTCTAAATTGTATATTTTTGTTTCTATTATATTATTTTATTTCTAAACCTTTTTCAAATGATGTATATATAGGGGCCATTTTTTATTTGTTTTAATTGAATAATAAACAACATGATCATCCTTATATGGCATTAATTCATCCATGTATGTCACCATAGGGTGTGATAAATCATTTTGAAAAGAATAATTATAGATAAATGCGACTCTACATTGATTATTCGAAACTAAGAAGTATCACAATCATGAATTAGATCATCCATCATATATTGATAATTTATTTGATCAGTTCTAAAGAATTAAATATTATTCGAAGTTTTATAGTTTATCTAGATATAATAAATTGAGGCTCAAAAGTGGAGTCATACCCAATATAGAATTCTATATGAGGATCTAAAATGGTGAAATTTTAGTGATTCTATTTTCACAATCTAATTCCCCTTGTATCATCATTGATTGAATAAATATAGTCCTTCAATATTATCTTGATCAATTTTATGATGTATTTATAGGTGAATTCGTATTCTATATATGGTATAAGAATACCATGAAGATTACATGAGTATTATAATAAATACCCATATGAAGGATAAGTTGTATAATAAAAATTTCAAGTCTACCTTTTTCTAATAAACTGATTCATTTTTTGGTCATTTAATCTCAAAAGAGTGTATATTATATAATCTTCCAATGATCTAAGATATTTACTGTTTTCCAAGACCAACCAATATTAATAGAATTCATTAATTTCTTGTATTAGGTATAAATTATCAATGTGATGAAGGTAAATTATGACTATAAGGTTTGAAATAGATTTCTAGTAAGATTAGAAACATTTTAAGAATTTTAAAATGGATGGATTAAAAATTTAATTTAATTATGATTAAAATGTAAATGTACCATGATATGGAAAGGATCCTTACCTTCCATATTGTGTGATCGATATGCAAGTCACAGATCTACATAGCGCATCCATATATCACACCAAAACGAATTTCATTTTTTGGGACATGCATAAAAATTTTCAACACCACAAATGAAAATGTTCTTTATGGTGTAAGTAGTATTTTTTTGGCCACTAAAAAAAGGAAACATTGTTTTTAGGGAGTGGTATGATTCCAAACCCATGAAAATTATATTCACTTTGTGAGGAAGTTGTTTTCTCAGGACAACTACAAACACATTTTCCCTTTGAATGGAGAGGTAGCCACCAAAAAACTAAAATCTGTCAATAGGGGTGGTTTATATGTTACATATATTCCCATATAAAAACATTAACACATAGATTGAGGGGGTAATGCATTTTTTTGTCTCTGATATGGTGTTAGAGAATAAAATACAGTCTAATCTAGTTATTTAAATATGTGAACATTTACTACATATCTAAAATTAATTATATAATACATATTAATCCACACAGTATAAGATAAAGTCTTCAATAGAGTCATCCCTTTTCAGACCATCCACCTTCACTGAAAAAACCTTTTCAACCTAGAATTCAGTGGGCCACATTAATATGAAATATTTTTATACCACTATTTATCAATGTAAAAATTATGTGGGATGTGGTCCTTAAGCCATGTAAGCCTTCTGTGTAGTAATAAGATATATATTGAAACCTCCATGAACTATTCAAAAAACCATATTTATTGATCTTTATAAAAAATTTCTAGGCCCCATGTCTTTCGCTTCTCGATGTGCCACACCAATACATCCTCCCAAATCCCCAGATATGTGTGATTAGAGTTCATTTCTAAAAATTGTGTTTACTCGATCACATATTCCTAGGGTATGTGTTTTCTCATTAGAAACTGACATAAAATGTTGTATCAAAGAAATATTCTAATCCATAAATTACATTGGTAATGAGGATATTGACCATTGATGTTGTTCTAGGGAAATAACTATTTCAAAGAGTATGGGGGAATGGATTCTATTCCAATTGATGAGAGATAATGTTTTATCCTCTTATTATCATTTCTGAAATTAGGAGAAGGTATTCCCTCATAGAGTAAGACACAAAACCATTATAAGAGTACATTAATATATGGGTAGATAAATGTAAATACCCTAGTAAAAATATAGAGGAATAATTCACCTTAATACCCTTTCTCTCTTCTATTACTCTACATCATGTAGTTGTTGATAAAAGATATTATTTTATTTTTCAGATCATTAAATTTATCTTTATTTCACCATGAATGAATCACATGGGTTTTATGTTATTTATTAACACATCATGTATAATATCATATAATCGCCTAATGATTGTATTCCATTTCTAAATCATCCTATCATAATTAATGGTTCTCCTTTTCGGTGAAAGATCCAAAACCATGTTACCATCCAATCAAATGGATATATTCCTTATGATTCAAGCCTTTAGATGGAAATATTCAAGAATATGAAATTTTGGGCCTCTACAATACATGTATTCCCTATACATTCCAAACCATGTGGGATTTTATTTCTCACAAAAAGGGATATATAGGAATTCTCTCAGAGGATTAAAAAACCCCAATTTTACCCCAATGTTCAATGATCCATATCCCTGTTTAGGTCTCATACCACATTGACGGTCGTATTTCATTAGATTCCATTTCATCACCATCCTTATTGGTCTATATTACAAGTATGATCATACCCCACAATGGAGACCACATATCTTCCTTGTCCATAGGGCCTCTTTAGTATGTACTACACAACAATCTCGATAATGTGCCTTTTTTAGAAGTTATGATTTCAACATGACATTAAAATTCAGGGTTTAATCCACATAACATGACCATATAATATCTATGGTGTCTAATTAAGTTGAATATAACTGTGTAGATTCTTATTAAATAAAACCTATATGTAGAAATCACATCTCGTGGGCTCGATCCTTCTATCAAAGCCACTTACATCTTCTCTGATGATGCTAAATTACTTCCCACCCAACTATGTAGCTTAAAAATATATTCAGAAAATTAAATGAAATAATAATATTTAATTTATTTAAAAAAGTGTACCACAGATATATTACCATATATACATATATATTTCCACATAAATTAGGAGCCTTAGATGCATTCATATGGTTCTAAATTAAACATGTTCAAATACATTTTAACAAATATTACAAAAGGTTGATACATAGGGTTCAATAAATGATTGATGAATACATATTAAAAATATAATAGAGTCTCTCTGTAAGAAATAATTTCGCACAAAATGGTTTTATGAGACCTAATTTCTATCATCTAAATCCCTGATTCTTTAATTTATTCATTAGAGAAATCAACATGTACTCCAACTATTATAAATTAGGCCAGTATCAAATGATAATAAGCTAGAACACAAGACCATGAAGGGAAATAAAAATTGTGAACCTAGTGTGAATCCTTAACCATGAAGGATGTGTTTTCCATAATATTGATCCCTTTATACATAATGAAACCAATGAAAATATTTTACTCCAAACAAGATATATTAGATTTGATATTTTATTGATTTTATTCATTGAAACGTATTCTTTTTGTGTTAGTAAAATGTATTTGAGAAACTTTAGAGTACAAGTCTCTTAAATCCTATCTAATGTAATATTTTAAACCAACTCATAATTTTCAATATCCTGATGGGTCCTCATCAACTCAAAAGACATTGATATATACACAAATTATTCCATGTATGGTTTAAAACATGATCTTTTCTATGAAACAACAAAATATTTAAGTTTAAACACTATATGACACTCATTAAATGATGATATACTTCCACTCAATTATGGTTGGTGAAACACAAAGAAAAAAATCATTTTATTCATTCAAATAATATTGTGAGCCCATCAAACTAATTATAAAAAAATTCCACTAATATCTAATGAATGATGTTCCAGAGGTCACTAATGACTCATCCAAACAGAAAAGTTGACCCACAAAAGGGATCTTTATAGAAACCCATATCACCAATGACATATAGTTTCAATCCCTCATTATGATTGAGGATAAGTTATCAGGTATTTGAACTGGTTTTACTAGATCACAGATATCAAGCCAGTCTACCAATGTAGAATAACAAATATCATGGAGAATATCAAAACATTTGATCCCTTATAAAATATCACCAGATAAATATGGTTGAAAATAATGATTATCCCCCAACATTTCATACATCATCAATGCCTTTCAGAATAGTTCAATATGAATGAAATAATCCTGATAGATAAATTTTTCTACAAATAGTGAGCATTCACGCACACCATCCAACTACCATTAATATTATCAGGATTGTTTGTTGGAAGATGGAGAAAAAATGTGATAGATCCCATATAAAAACAATGGGATGACTAATATCACTACCTACACCTCAGATTATTGTCAAATTATCATATAAATTATAATAGGACAATAAGAAGAATATATCCCAACTATATCTAAAAAAGTATCACATATAACTATTTCAGTTTGTGGATTCTCTCATTATATTTTGGTGATGCTGGATGGGTGTACATATTTTTTCATCTACATTCAACATGATTATTTAAGATATAAATAAATAATTATGGTTGAATATTAGTGGAGAAAATAAATATTCCATGATATTTTAAATTAGTCACTTGAATTATTAATGAATTTTCATGTACAAGATCCATATTCATACACTAGTCTAGTAGGATCATGACCATACTATGATAAATGGAAAATTGGATCTGGCCTAAGTCCATGTTCCACCTGAAAGTCATCTATAATGCCCCTAGCCTGCTGTTTTGGAATCAGTGCTTGAAAAATGCGGTTCTATTTTTTTTAATGAAATGTAACAATTACAAAACACTTTATTAAAATGAGGAATTTTTACCAGTCTAAGTTTTAGAGAAATTATATTACATTTACCATTTATCAGAGTTGAATGAAAACAATTGTCCACTATGATTTCTCGCGCTAACTCCAAAAACGGAGACATCTGTAAATAAACTTCTAAGATACTAGTGAAAGATAATTTTTAAACAAATGGTGAGCATTAAAATTCCTGGTAAGGAGGTTTCAAATCCGTTCATAAATAGAATTTAATATATCTCTTTGATAATACATTCTAAAAAATTTTAATTACAAATGATTTTCTAAAACAACCTTTAAAAAATACTATAACACTTTGAAAATTAATTATACTTACAAAATGCTTTTAAATCTAATCCAGTGATTAAGTTGAAAATATTAAGCAAGCTCTTAAAAAACAACTAAGGCGACACTAAAAATTGAAGGCTATCTTGGGCCTGACCATATGATGGATGGATTCACTGTCAAATTCCCAATTTTATTTACAAAAATCATGTAATGTTTTTTATAAATCATTTTTTTCTTAGCATGCCATATATATATATACACACACAGATATATATATATATATATATATTTCACAGGTGTTTTAGTGTTGAAAATATATTTATAATCTTGATTGGGTAAAATAAATACTAATCTTTACTAAAAATTATATATTCAACTTTGTATGATCTAATCTCAATGTACATGAATTTTTTTAATTACAAGGATGATAAATCAATATCCACACGCAAGAAAATTTAAATGAAATATTTATAAAATTTATTTTATGCGTGAAGGTAGACAAATAAAAATAGTGAACATATAATTTTAGCTTCTTAAAATAATCAATAACAATTGATATATATTTATTGTGCAAAAAAATCACTAATTCTTCACATATTTAATAAATAAAATCATCCTATTATATTCATATATGTTTTATGTAACATGGCTTTAAGTACATATATATATATATATATATATCTTAATGTATAAATGTTGTTGTAAAAAAATCTATGATGTGTGGTTATAATCATGACTTTTACATGTCATGCGCATGATAAAATTATTACATTCATAATTTATAAATTCAATTGTTAATTAATATATGATTAATAATTTACTTAAAAAAAATATATACTTGAAAATCATGTATATATGTATATATATATTAATAGATTTCAATGATATATTCAATTATAAATACATGTTGATTTTTGAATTAAAAGAATAGGTAATTTTCTTCCTTACTCAAATTTTCTTGAAATTATAAACTCAATTAGAATAAAATTGAAAGAGTAAAAAAAATTTAAATTTGAGTAATATATAAAAATATATATATATCATAGTAATAATATTTGAAGAGATGGATTACCCTTGAAAATAATGTTTCTAATTTAACAAAAAGAATATTTTTATTTCTAATGAAGGTATAGTTCTAATGAAAAAAATAAATAAAAGTATCATCCCCTTATTAAAACACAATATTAAATTAAGGATTAAATTCTAAAAAATATAACACTATTTAATTTTTTAATATAATTTTTATCTACTTGGAAAATAAAGAATGAAATAATAAAATGAGTTTCCCCTGTAAGAAACAAAAGGGATTCTAGGAAAAAATACCATCAAAATTAACATTGTATATATAATTAATTGATAAAACTAGATATTTTAAAATAAATTTTTTTTCCTTTATTAAAAATCAGAAAATGGAAATAAATAAAAACATCCACTACAAGGAACCAAATTTAAACATCATTTTTTAAATATAAACTTTGTATATTTAATTAAAGTAATTCCTTACACATAACCAAGAAATTAAAATGAATAAACTATCTATATATAACTAACAATTCTGAAATATAAATGTTTTAAAACTATCCCCCCCTGCAAAATAAGAAAATTGTATTTATATAATGAAAATAATAAAAAAATTCCCATCCAAAAATAAAATAGAATAGCGGAGTGAGTATTTGAAAATAAATAGTCCCTTGCTAATTTTTTTGATTGAAGAACGATTTCCACATTGTGTAGCAAGGTTGCAATGCCATAAAATGGAAACATGAAATCCCCTCTCTATTTATAATATCAAACGGACTAGATAGACAAAGTCACTCTTTAATGTAATCAATGCAATTTCCCACAAATTGATTTTGATGAAATATGTTTTGAGCTATTATAATAGATTTTATTTATATATTGCTTCAACTAGACAAAAATAATAATTTATTGACTGCTGAAAATGATTGATATATTTTAAATTGTATAATTAAGTAGGATTGGTAGGTGGGTCATGAAGTTTTAAAAACTCATGCCAACTGATGTGAAAAATTACACTCATATACTTTTCAAGTCATAATTACAGTATTTTAAAATGTCATAAATCAATGTATTGAAACATAACCACGAATGGATTCAATGAACTAACAAAAAATATCGAAATCATCAAACTAAATTTGGACTATTGAACTGATTACACAAAAATTATAATCAACCAGATGAAAACCAATACTCAAATCATTGGCATAACTGTAAAAAAAATCAGTATAACCATATATTGATGTCTATATGAAGAACTGGAAAATAGAAAAAACAAAAATATTTTTGCACAAGATTAAAATAGTCCTATTGGTAGACCCATTGGATCTTCTAAATTCGATATTCAATTTCTCCCAAAACTCTCTTGAAACCATAATCGATGCAAATCCTCTATCGGTCCACAACTCCTCAAATACCTACGCCCTCAAACAAACAAGGTTGGGTCTTCCTATATTATCACTCATGACGCTGCTTCAGACCACCATCATAAGCGACACCTGGAGATAGAGATCCTTCTACAAGAAACCTGGCTATGTCGGCCTACTTCTTCATCTCGTCGACCTCAAACCCTCGAACCCAATTTCCTCTCCTATTTCATCATTTTTTTTATTTCATTTAATTATTTTGATTTTATTTTAATGTTAAATTTAAGTTCATTATATGTATAAATATTAATTCTAATAATGTAAAATTAGATGTTGAATTACAACACTAATATTAATATCTAAAATTTACATTTTTTCTTATATATATATATATATATATTTACAAATCAAAACATAATAACAACAAATCTCACATAAAAAATAATCATAAAACTATTGTTAATATTATTTTTTCATAATTATAATTTTGTTAATTTATTATTTCATATTTATATTATATATATATATATTATTTTTATTTTTATGAGAAAATATATTAAATGCACATAGTTTGATTATTTCATATTAATTAAATGTTAAATAAGAATATTCAAATCAACTATGTCTATTTATTATATGTATATATTAAGATTTTTCGTATTTCATTTTTATATATTACAAATTATAATGGATGGTTTTTATAATGATCTGATAAAAATTTATAAATAATAATGTATAAGGGCTATTCAAACACAAAGGAGAATAATTTCACGACACTCACACCACTAATTTCAGAGAAGCTTTTATGTGTTCCTATTATTATTAGTTCTGTGGCCATAGTTCATACTATATCTTTTGTGATTCTATAAAATCCAAAAGATGATAACTACCTGATCGACAACATTGTGTCTCTCTGAGGAATTCAATTTTTTTATTATCGAAAGCAGTAGGTTTTATGGGTTTGTTCTATTTTGTCAATTATGTATTATGGTCTTTGTACAAATAAAGTGATTACAACTTATATATCTAGGTTCATAAATTTATGTATTTTATTTCATTTTTGATCAAAACCTAAAACATAATTTTAAACCTAGGGTGTTACTTTCTTACCCACCCCAATTTAAATTTTCCCTCTAAATTTAATTAGACATATCACTTCTAATTTCCATATATTCTAAGTGTCGAATGATATCCCCAAGTCCTGTACATTTTCATTCCTCGGTTACCAAATCTTTATATGATATTATAGTAAATAGTGGCTTTGAAATCCTCCCCTTCCTTTTCCAAAACACAACATGTGAAAGAAGGGATATATGGATATAGAAACTGAATGATAGTCCTCATGGATTGATAATCAAAATAGTATCCTAGAAGTTCGTCTTGAATTTGATTCATATAAGAATGTCTCATTTCATCATCTTCAAATGTTTCAATGTCATCGTAAATTCTTCCTTTGAAAATAAATCTTAAAAGTTGATACAATTTAGTTGCACAAAGATTTCCTTCTTCTATTACTATATATAAATTCGAGATAAATTCTGAATTATTAAATAGGGTAAAACAACCAACAAGTCCATCATAAAATTCCCCTTGGCATCTATAGATGAAATGTTGAATTTGTCTGATATCATCAAATACAAAACCTGAACTGCAATGAAAATGGTGTATATTGGGCATTCTGATACATTGTAAAGTTGTTTACAGGAAAGCCGCTTGGCTTCATAGGGCTCAGATTCTTCATTTTATGATTATTCCATGATCATTTCAAGTAATTCATCTAGAAGGCCTAAGAGATTTGTTTGAGTTCTCCATACTTCCATTGAAAAATTTAAAGAATAATTTTTGTCTAAGAAAGTATACTCAATCTATTGAAGGGATAAAACTATCCCGAGATATCTAGACCGTGCCTCTAACTCGAATAACAATTCCCTAAGCACGCTCTTTTGGAAATGGTGCTTGAAAAATTCTGTCTAAATTTTTTTAAAGGAAAATAAATATTACCCAACACTTTATTCAAATGAGGACCTTTTACTGTTCTAGGTTCTGGTGAAATTAGAGAACATTTCACATTTATCGGAGTTGAAATAACATAATTTTCCACTACGCTTCCACGCACTAACTCTGAAAATGGTGACATCTTTAAATAAAATTCTAAGGTACCTGTGAAATCTCATTTTTAAACATTGGGTGAGAATTTAATTTCTTAATAATGAGTTTTGAAAACCATTCCTAAACACCATTTAAAATATCTCTTCGATAACACATTCCCAAAAAAATCATTTATAAATGAATTTGGAAAACAACATTTACAAAATACTATAACACTTTGAAAAATAATTATACACCAAAAATGATTTTAAAGATAATCCAATAATTCATTTGAACATATTAACCAAGCTCAAAAAACCAAAAAATTTTGGCCACTGGAAACATTGAATGTTGTCTTGCGCTTATACACTTGAGGGATGGATTCACTATCCAATTCCCTATCATATTTACAACGTTTGAGTACCGGTTTTGGTACAACATTTTTGTCTTAGCATGCCATATATATATATATCACTGGGTTTTAGTTTATAAAATATATTTATAATCATGTTTGGTACAAATTAATACTATTCTTTACTGAAAAGTATATATTCAAATTTTAATGATATGATCTCATGATACATGACTTTGCATAATGACATGGAAGTTGAATCAACATGCATCGACTTTATATATCAAAGATATATTTATTAAATAACTTTTATGAATGAAGTTAAACGAATAATAAAAGATATCATATAATTCTATCTTCTTAAAATCAATCAACAACAATATATAATCATGTGTCGCACACAAAGAAAATGAGTTTCCCCTACAAGAAACAAAATGGATTCTTGGAAACAAATACCATCAAAATCAACTTTGTAATTAAAATTCATTCATAAAACTAGATATTTTAAAATAAAATATTTTCCCTTATGAAAAATCATAAAATAGAAATAAATAAAAACATCCATTACAAGGAACCATATTTAAACATCATATTTTAAAATATAAAAATTGTAGATTTAATTAAAGTAATTCCTTACAAATAACCAAGAAATTAAAATGAATAAAATATCAATATATAACTAAAAATTCTGAAATATAAAATTTCTAAAACTATCACTCATGAAAAATAAGAAAATTGGATTTATAAAATGAAAAGATTAAAAAAATTCCCATCCAAAAATAAAATAGAATAGCGGAGTGAGTATTTGAAAATAAATAGTCCCTTGCTAATTTTTTTGATTGAAGAACCATTTCCACATTGTGTAGCAAGCTTGTAGTGCCTTAAAATAGACACATACAATACCCTCTCTATTTATAATATCAAAAGGACATTATAGACAAAGTCACTCTTTAATGTAATCAATGAAATTTCCCACAAATATATTTTGATGAAATATGTTTTGAGATATTATAATAGATTTTATTTATATATTGCTGCAACTAGACAGAAAAAAATAATTTATTGATTGCTGAAAATGATTGATATATTATATATTGTATAATTAAGTAAGATAGGCAGGTCAGTCATGAAGTTTTAAAAAGTTCATTCCAACTGATGTGAAAAAGTTACACTCATATACATTTAAACTCCTAATTCCAGTATTTTAAAATATCATAAATCAATGAATAGAAACATAACCACGAATGGATTCAATTAATTAACAAAAAATATCGAAATCATCAAACTGAATTTGGACAATCGAACTGATTACAAAAAAATTATAATAATCCAGAAGAAACCCTATACTCAAATCATTGGCATAACTGTAAAAAAATTCATTATAACCATAGATTGATGACTATATGAAGAATTTCAAAATAGACAAAACAAAAAGATTTTTTCGCATGATTAAAATAGACCTACTTGTAGACCCATCGGATATTCTAAATTTGCTAGTCAATTTCTCCCAAAACACTCTTGAAACCATAATCGCTACAAATCCCCTATTGGTCCACAACTCCTCTAATACCTACTCCCTCGAACAAACAAGGTTGGGTCTTCCTCTATTATCACTCATGATGCTGCTTCGAACCACCATCTTATGCGACACCTAGAGGTAGAGATCCTTCTATATGAAACGTGGCTGCGTCGGCCTACTTCTTCATCTCGTCGACCTCAAACCCTCGAACCCAATTTCCTCTCCTATTACATCAATTTTTTTTGTATTTCATTTAATTATTTTGGTTTTATTTTAAATTTAAATTAATGTTCTTTATATGTATAAATATTAATTCAAATAATGTAAAATTAGTGTTGAATTACAACACTAATATTAATATCTAAAATTTTAATTTTTTCTTATAGATATATATATATATTTACAAATCAAAACATAATAACAACAAATCTCACATAAAAAATATTTATATAAATATTCTTATATAATATTTTCTATTATTTTCAATATTAATTCAAATCTTAGTCTTAATATTATGTTTTCATAATTATAATTTTGTTAATTTATTATTTCATATTTATATTCTATATATATATATATTATTTTTATTTTTATAAGAAAATATTTTAAATGCACATAGTTTGATTATTTCATATTAATTAAATGTTAAGTAAGAATATTCTAAGAAACACTCTCTATTTATTATATTTATATATTAAGAGTTTTCGTATTTTGTTTTTAAATATTACAAGTTATAATGGATAATATTTATAATGTTCAGATTAAAATTTATAAATAACAATGTATAAGGGCTATTCAAACATACATGAGAATAATTTCGCGATGCTGACACCACTAATTTCAGAAAAGTTTTCATATGTTCTTCTTATTCTTAGTTTTGTGTCCATATTTCATACTATATCTTTTGTGATTCTATAAAATCCAAAAGATGATAACTACCTGATCGACAACATTGTGTCTCTCTGATGAATTTAATTTTTTTTATTATCGAAAGAAGTAGGTTTGATGGGGTTGTTCTTGTGTGTCAAGTATGTATTATGGTCTTCGTATAAATAAAGTGATTACTACTTATTTATATGTGTTCATAAATTTATGTATTTTATTTTATTTTGGAACAAAACATAAAACATAATTTAAACCTAGGGTGTTACATTTTTTCCACCCCAATTGAATTGTGCCCTCATAATTTAATTACACATATCACTTCTAATTTCCATCTATTCTGAGTGTCAAATGATATCCCCAATTCCTGTACATTTTCATTCCTCAGTTACCATATCTTTATATGATATTAATGATAATAGTGGCCTTGAAATATTCCCCCTCCTTTTCCAAAACACAACATGTGAAAGATGGGATATATGGATGTAGACACTGGAAGATAGTCCTCAAGGAATGATAATAAAAATAGTATCCTAGATGTTCGTCTTGAATTGGATTCCTCTAAGAAGTTCTCATTTCATCATCTTCAAATTTTTTAATTTCATCGCAAATTATTCCTGTGAAAATAAATCTTAAAAGTTGATACAATTTAGTTGCGCAAATATTTCCTTCTTCTATTACTCTATAAAAAATTAAGATAGATTCTGGATGATTAAATAGGGTAAAACACATAACAAGTCCATGGTAAAATGCCCATTGGCGTCTATAGATGAAATGTTGAATTTCTTTGACCTCATCAAAGAAAAAACTGAACTTCAATGAAAACGATGTATATTGGGCATTCTGATACATTTTAAAGTTGTTTACAGGAAAGCCGCTTGGCTTTGTTGGGATCAGATTCTTCTTTGCATGATTATTGCATGATCATTTCAAGTAATTCATCAAGAAGGCCTAAGATATTTGTTTGAGTTCTCCTTACTTCCAATGAAAAATTTCAAAGAATAATTTTTGACTAAGAAAGTATACTCAATCTATTGATGGGTTCTAAATATCCCATGTTATTTAGACCGTGCCTCTAACTCGAATAACAATTCACTAAGCCTGCTCTTTCAGAAATGGTGCTTGAAAAATTTTGTGTAAATTTTTTTAAAGGAACATAAAAATTACCCAACACAATATTCAAATGAGGACCTTTTACTGGTCTAGGTTCTCGGGAAATTAGAGTACATTTCACATTTATTAAAGTTGAAATAACCAAATTTTCCACTATGCTTCCACGCACTAACTCCAAATATGTTGACATCTATAAATAAACTTCTAAGATACCTCTGAACTCTCATTTTTATACATTGGGTGAGCATTCAATTTCCTAATAAGGAGTTTTGTAAACCATTCCTAAATTCCATTTAAAATATATCTTTGATAACACATTCGAAAAAAATAATTTAGAAATGAATTTGGAAAACAACCATTAAAAAATAATATAACACATTGAAAATTAATTATACATGAAAAATGATTTTAAAGATAATCCAGTAATTCATTTGAAAATATTAACCAAGCTCTAAAAACAAAAAATAAATTGTGGCGACTTGAAACATTTAATGCTATATTGCGCCTACACACTTTAGGAATGGATTCACTATCCAATTCCATATCGTATTTACAATGTTTAAGTACCGGTTTTTGTAAAACATTTTTGTCTTAGCATTCCTTATATATATATATATCACTGGTGTTTTAGTTTTTAAAATATATTTATAATCATGTTTGGAACAAATTAATACTATTCTTTACTGAAATATATATATTCCACTTTTAATGATCTAATCTGATGATACATGACTTTGCATAATCACATGGAAGGTGAATCAACATGCACAGACATGATATTTCAAAGAAATATTTATTAAATAACATTTATGAATGATGTCAAAACGAATAATAAAAGTTATCATATAATTCTATGTTCTTAAAATAAATCAATAAAAATATATAATTACGTTTTGTAAACAAAGAAAATGAGTTTCCCCTACAAGAAACAAAATGGATTCTAGGAAAAAAATACCATCAAAATCAACTTTGTACATATAATTCATTCATAAAACTAGATATTTTAAAATAAAAATTTTCCCTTATGAAATATCATAAAATAGAAATAAATAAAAACATCCATTATAAGGAACCATATTTAAACATCTTTTTTTTAGAATATAAACTTTGTAGATTTAATTAAAGTAATTCCTTACACATAACCAAGAAATTAATATTAATAAACTATCTATATATAACTAACAATTCTGAAATATAAAATTTTTAAAACTGTCAGTCATGCAAAATAAGAAAATTGGATTTATAAAATGAGAAGATTAAAAAAATTCCCATCCAAAAATAAAATAGAATAATGGAGTGAGTATTTTAAAATAAATAGTGCCTTGCTAATTTTTTTGATTTAAGAACCATTTCCACATTGTGTAGCAAGCTTGTAGTGCCTTAAAATGGACACATGCAATACCCTCTCTATTTATAATATCAAAAGGACAATATAGACAAAGTCAATCATAAATGTAATCAATGAAATTTCCCACAAATATATTTTGATGAAATATATTTTGAGATATTATAATAGATTTTATTTATATATTGATGCAACTAGACAGAAAAAAATAATTTATTTATTTCTGAAAATGATTGATATATTTTATATATTATAATTAAGTAGGATTGGCAGGTCAGTCATGATGTGTTAACAAGTTCATGCCAACTGATGTGAAAAAATTACACTCATATACTTTTAAAATCATAATTCAAGTATTTTAAAATATCCTAAATCAATTAATAGAACCATATCCATGAATGGATTCAATGAATTAACAAAAAATATCAAAATCATCAAACTGAATTTGAACAATCGAACTGATTACAAAAAAATTACAATAATCCATAAGAAACCCTATACTCAAATCATTGGCATAACTGTAAAAAAATTCATTATAACCATAGATTGATGTCTATATGAAGAATTGAAAAATAGACAAAACAAAAAGATTTTTGCGCATGATTAAAACAGACCTACTTGTAGACCCATCGGATATTCTAAATTCGATAGTCAAATTCTCCCAAAACTCTCTTGAAACCATAATTGCTTCAAATCCTCTATCGATCCACAACTCCTCGAATACCTACTCCCTCGAACAAATAAATTTGGGTATTCCTCTATTATCACTCATGACGGTTCTTCGGACCACCATCTTATGTGACAACTGGAGGCAGAGATCCTTCTACATGAAACCTAGCTACGTTGGCCTACTTCTTCATCTCGTCGACCTCAAACCCTCGAACCCAATTTCCTCTCCTATTACATCATTTTTCTTTTGTAATTCATTTAATTATTTGGGTTTTATTTTAATGTTAAATTAATGTTCTTTATATGTATAAATATTAATTCAAATAATGTAAAATTATATGTTGAATTACAACACTAATATTAATATCTAAAATTTATATTTTTTCTTATTTATATATATATATATATTTACAAATCAAAACATAATAACAACAAATCTCACAAAAAAATTATTTATAAAAATATTGTTATATAATATTTGTTCATTATTTTTAATATTAATTCAAATCTTATTCTTAATATTATGTTTTCATAATTATAATTTTGTTAATTTATTAGTTCATACATATATTCTATATATATATATATTATTTTTATTTTTATAAGGAAATATATTAAATGTACATAGTTTGATTATTTCATTTTAATTAAATGTTAAGTAAGAATATTCTAAGAAACTCTATCTATTTATTATATTTATATATTAAGAGTTGTCGTATTTTGTTTTTAAATATTACAAGTTATAATGGATAGTTTTTATAATGTTAAGATAAAAATTTATAAATAACAATATATAAGGGCTATTCAAACAAACAGGAGAATAATTTCGCGACGCACACACCACTAATTTCAGAAATGTATTTATATGTTCCCCTTATTCATAGTTTTGTGTCCATAGTTCATACTATATCTTTTGTGAATCTATAAAATCCAAAATATGATAACAACCTGATCGATAACATTGTGTCTCTGTGAGGAATTCAATTTTTTTTATTATCGAAAGCAGTAGGTTTTATGGGGTTGTTCTTGTGTGTCAAGTATGTATTATGGTCTTCATATAAATAAAGTGATTACTACTTATTTATATGTGTTCATAAATTTATGTATTTTATTGCATTTTGGAACAAATCATAAAACATATTTTAAACCTAGGGTGTTACATTCTCCCCCACCCAAATTGAATTGTGCCCTCATAATTTAATTAGACATATCACATATAATTTCTATCTATTCTGAGTGTCGAATGATATCCCAAAGTCCTGTACATTTTCTTTCCCCGATTACCATATCATTATATGATATTAATGTTAATAGTGGCTTCAAATTCTTCCCCCTCCTTTTCAAAAACACAACATGTGAAAGAAGGGATATATGGATATAGACATTGGAAGATAGTCCTCACAGAATGATAATCAAAATAGTATCCTAGAAGTTCGTCTTGAATTTCATTCCTATAAGAATGTCTCAGTTCATCAACTTCAAATGTTTCAATTTCATTGTAAATTCATCCTGTGAAAATAAATCTTAAAAGTTGATACAATTTAGTTGCGTGAATATTTTCTTCTTCTATTACTCAATAAAAAATTAAGATAGATTCTGGATGATTAAATAGAGTATAACACCTAAAAAGTCAATCGTAAAATTCCCCTTGGCGTCTATAGATGAAATGTTGAATTTCTATGATATCATCAAAGAAAAAAACTGAACTGAAATGAAAAAAAATGTATAATGGTCATTCTGATACATTGTAATGTTGTTTACAGGAAAGCCGCTTGGCTTCGTTAGGCTCATATTCTTCTTTCCTGATTATTCCATGATCATTTCAAGTAATTCATCTAGAAGGCCTAAGAGATTTGATTGAGTTCTCCTTACTTCCATTGAAAATTTACAAAGAATAATTTTTAACTAAGAAGGTATACTCAATCTATTAAAGTGTTTTAACTATCCTGAGTTATCAAGACCGTGCCTCTAACTCTAATAACAATTCTCTAAGCCCGCTCTTTTAGAAATGGTGCTTGAAAAATTTTGTGTAAATTTTTTTAAAGGAACATAAAAATTACCCAACACTTTATTCAAATGAGGACCTTTTACTGGTCTTGGTTCAGGATAAATTAGAGTACATTTCACATTCATCGGAGTTGAAATAACACAATTTTCCACTATGATTCCATGCACTGTCTCCAAAAATGGTGACATCTATAAATAAACTACTAAGATACCTGTGAAATCTCATTTTTAAACATTGGGTGAGAATTCAATTTTCTAATAAGGAGTTTTGTAAACCATTCTTAAATTCAAATTAAAATATATCTTTTATAACACATTCGAAAAAAATCATTTATAAATGAATTTGGAAAACATCCTTTAAAAAATACTATAACACTTTGAAAATTAATTATACATCAATAATGATTTTAAAGATAATCCAGTAATTCATTTGAAAATATTAACCAAGCTCTAAACACAAAAAAATTGTGGTGACTTGAAACATTGAATTCTATCTTGCACCTACACACTTGAGGGATGGATTCACTATCCGTTTCCCTATCGTATTTACAACGTTTGTGTACCGGTTTTTGTAAAACATTTTTGTCTTAGAATGCCATATATATATATATATCACTGGTGTTTTAGTTTTTAAAATATATTTATAATCATGTTTGGAACAAATTAATACTATTCTTTACTGAAATGTATATAGTCAACTTATAATGATCTGATCTGATGATACACGACTTTGCATAATCACATGGAAGTTGAATCAACATACACAGACTTGATATTTCAAAGAAATATTTATTAAATAACTTTTATGAAAGAAGTTAAACTAATAATAAAAGATATCATAAAATTCTATCTTCTTAAAATCAATCAATAACAATATATAATTACGTGATGCACATAAAGAAAATGAGATTCCCCTACAAGAAACAAAATGGATTCTTGGAATAAAATACCATCAAAATTAACTTTGTACATAAAATTCATTCATAAAACTAGATATTTTAAAATAAAATATTTTCCTAAATTAAAAATCAGAAAATAGAAATAAATAAAAACTTGCATTTCAGGGAACCATATTTAAACATCATTTTATAAAATATAAATTTTTTAGATTTAAATAAAGTAATTCCTTACACATAACAAAGAAATTAAAACGAATAAACTATCTATATATAACTATCAATTCTAAAAAATAAAAGTTTTAAAACTATTCCACATGAAAAATAAGAATTTTGGATTTATAAAATGAAAATAATAAAAAAATTCACATCAAAAAATAAAATAGAATAACGGGGTCAGTATTTGATAATAAATAGTCCCTTGCAAATTTTTTTGATTGAAGAACCATTTCCACATTGTGTAGCAAGCTTGTAGTGCCTTAAAATGGACACATGCAATACCCTCTCTATTTATAAAATCAAAATGACAATATAGACAATGTCACTCTTTAATATAATCAATGCAATTTCCCACAAATTGATTTTGATGAAATACGTTTTGACCTATTATAATAGATTTTATTTATATATTGCTGCATCTAGACGTAAAAAATAATTTTTTCACTGCTGAAAATGATTGATATATTTTATATTGTATAATTAAGTAGGATTGGAAGGTCAATCATGAAGTTTTAACAAGTTCATGCCAACTGATGTGAAAAAATTACACTCATATAATTTTCAACTCATAATTCCAGTATTTTAAAATATCGTAAATCAATGAATAAGAACATAACCACGAATGGATTCAATAAATTAACCAAAAATATCTTAATCATCAAAGTGAATTTGGACAATCGAACTGATTACAGAAAAATTATAATAATCCAAAAGTAACCCAATACTCAAATCATTGGCATAACTGTAAAAAAATTCAGGATAACCATATATTGATTTCTATATGAAGAACTAGAAAATTGAAAAAACAAAAAGATTTTTGCGCAAGATTAAAACAGACTTTCTTGTTGACCCATTAGATCATCTAAATGCGATAGTCAATTTCTACCAAAACTATCTTGAAACCATAATCGATGCAAATCCTCTATCGGTCTACTAGTCATCGAATACCTACCCCCTCGAACAAACAAGGTTGGGTCTTTCCCTATTCTAACTCATGACGCTGCTTCAGACCACCATCGTATGAGACACCTGGAGACAGAGATCCTTCTACATGAAACCCGTCTGTGTCGACCAACTTCTTCATCTCGTCGACCTCAAACCCTCAAACCCAATTTCCTCTCCTATTACATCAATTCTTTTTATTTCATTTAATTATTTTGGTTTTATTTTATAGATAAATTAATTTTATTTATATTTATAAATATTAATTCAAATAATGTAAAATTAGATGTTGAATTAAAACACTAATATTAATATTTAAAATTTATATTTTTTCTTATATATATATATATATATATATTCAAATCAAAACATAATAATAACAAATATCACATAAAAAAATGTATAAAACTATTATTATATATTATTTGTTCATTATTTCAAATATTAATTCAAATCCTATTCTTAATATTATGCTTTCATTATTTTAATTTTGTTAATTTATTATTTCATATTTATATTATATATATATATATTAATTTTTTTTATATGAAAATATATTAAATATACGTAGTTTTATTATTTAATATTAAATTAAATGTTAAATTAAAATATTCAAATCAACTCTGTATATTTATTATATTTATATATTAAGAGGTGTCGTATTTCATTTTTTAATATTACTAGTTATAATGGATAGTTTTTATAATGTTTGGAAAAAAATTTATAAATAACAATGTATAAGGGATATTCAAACACACGGGAGAGTAATTTCGCGACACACACACCACTAATTTAATAAAAATGTTTATATGTTCCTCTTATTCCTAGTTTTTTTCCATAGTTCATACTATTTATTTTGTGATTCTATAAAATCCAAAAGATGATAACTACCATATTGACAACATTGTGTCTCTCTGAGGAAATCAATTTTTTTATTATCGAAAGCAGTAGGTTTTATGGGTTTGTTATTATGTGTCAAGTATGCATTGTGGTATTTGTATAAATAAAGTGATTACTACTTATTTCTATATGTTAATAAATTTAAGTATTTTATTGCAATTTGGAACAAAACATAAAACATAATTTTAAACCTAAGGTGTTACTTTCTCCCCCACCCCAATTGAATTGTGTCCTCCCAATTTAATTACACATATCACTTCTAATTTCCATCTATACTGAGTGTCGAATAATATCCCTGAGTCCTATACATTTTCATTCCCCGGTAACCATATCTTTATATGATATTAAAGTTAATAGTGGCTTTGAAATCCTCCCACTCCTTTTCCAAAACACAACATGTGAAAGAAGGGATATATGGATATAGACACTGGAAGATAGTCCTCACGGAATGATAATCAAAATAGTATCCTAGAAGTTCTTCTTGAATTTGATTCTTATATGAATGTCTCATTTCATCATCATCAAATGTTTCAAAGTCATCGTAAATTCTTCCTGAGAAAATAAATCTTAAAATTTGATACAATTTAGTTGCGCGAAGATTTCCTACTCCTATTACTCTATAAAAAATTGAGATATATTCTGGATGATTAAATAGGGTAAAACACCTAACAACTAAATCTTAAAATTCCCCTTGGCGTTTATAGATGAAAGGTTGAATTTTTCTGATATCTTCAAACACAAACCATGAACTGTAATGAAAACTATGTATTTTGGGCATTCTGATACATTGTAAAGTTGTCTACAGGAAATCCTCTTGGCTTCGTAGGGCTCAGATTATTCTTTCAATGATTATTCCATGATCATTTCATGTAATTCATCTACAAGGACAAAGAGTTTTGTTTGAGTTCTCCTTACTTCCATCGCAAAATAACAAAGAAAAATTTTTGACTAAGAAAGTATACTCAATCTGTAGAGACCCGTAGCTTGACGTACATGGACATTACATTACTTTTGCGGAATACTTAGCACAAAACAAAAACACACACACAAGGATCGTAATAGTTTAGTGTCTTTGGAAACTCAGAACGTGATCTTCTAATCGTGGTGAAAGATCTTCAATATCTCCCATAATGATCTCCCCTTTTTTTACCTAAAACCATTATTTATATCCTGGGGAAAAGAAAACATAAAAGGGTGAGCTCAAATGCTCAGTAAGGGTAAACAAAAGAAAAAATCAATCACATCATATTCATAAGAACATAACTTTTGGAAATCTTAACCTGCAAAAGAAAGCATAATTTCATAACATGGGATAAATCATTGTAGTGAAATGAAATCCCAGTAAGCATAACATAAAACATGAAACTTTGTGTCATACACACATAATCATAGAGAATCATTTCTCGTTAGTCAAGACTCATTACCAAGACTATCTTAGTGGACAAAGTCCCTTTCTGAATCGAGTACCCCTCGTTTTAGTCCTGTTTCACTGAACCGGTATAACCTACCATTTCAGCCATGTCTATCTCATGAGATATAAAATCTTTACCCAATGCATTGGAGGGAGATATAGGTCCCACCCATCTCATAATGATACCATTCTTATGTGTGCCACAAAATCATAAATCATACATCATTGTATAACCCATGTAATAAAAATGGGATTCTTAAACAACATGACATCATAAAACAATTCATATAAGATAAAGGAATTCATAAAAATATTTCAATCATAACATAATCAAATCCATGTAATAATAGGGATAGAAACAGAACCCTTTATTATCTTAGATGGAAAATAATTTTGATAAAACACTTGGAATCCATTCTTGAGAAAAATATCCTTTCTAATTCAAAAACATTTTCCTTTCATAACATGTCTTACAATTTAAAACTAAAAGAAGTTGATTAAAAATAAACTTGAAAACTTGTAAAGGAAGCTTCTTGGAAATAATGTTTTAAAAATCCATTCATGCCGTATAATTTAAAAAAAACATTCTTCTCGTACTTTTTTTCGGAAAAGTCAAAAAGTACCTCGTATGAAAAATGACAAAAGATTCTTTTCATATCTTTTACTAAAAACTCACCGAAGTGTAAAATTGGATTTAAACAATTGTAGAAGGATGGAAATAATATTACATATTGAGGAAACATGGATGTGGATGATAAAATACACCCCAGTAAATGCCAAAGTATAAACAATCTCGGATAAAAATGAGATTGTGATATTTCCCTTACCTTAGGTCTGACATGCATTGTGAGTGTCCGAACCTCCTGTATATGATTTAAATAATGTCGTTGACTTATTAAAGAATCATATTCACTGTTATGATATCATATATGGTTCACTTATGACATTATATTACCCGTTCTTTTGTAAATTCTATGTTAAAGAAGCGTTTTGGGTAAAATCGTCTCTTTTGTCGTTCGTGTTTTTAACTTGCAATTATTCATATGATTACTTAGATCATGATTACTTAATTCCAGAATATAAAACATGATTTATATATATATATTCAGAATATACAAATATAATAAATCAGTAAATGGAAAGAAATACACCGTTCATGGAGACGGTAGTCCGTACGTACGCAAGAACGCTGTTTTTGTTTCCTTATTGAATTGAATGGAATTAAGTAGACGACATACATATAAATATAAATAATTCCAGTATCATTATTAGGTCATATATTTCATTAGTACTTATTATATATTCTTTATAATCATTCGTTAATGGTTAATCGTTGAGAATGAATCTCATCGCGTCGTGGAGACGGTATTCCGTACGTACGCACGAGCGATGATATCATTCACATGGTCGTGGAATTGTGTTGAAGTGTATGTATACTATTTCAGTATCAATGTCACTTTATAATAATCATATATAGTTACTCATTACACCTTTATACCCATACAATTAAAGTGGTGGAGGAAAATAGATTACACCACGGCGTGGAGACGGTATTCCGTACGTACGCACGTGCGGTGATTTCCTTTTTCCGTAGGATGGATAGATGGTGAAATAGGGTTGTTTCATACTTATAATAACATATCAGTATATGAGTGATACTGATGTTATTACTTCATAATGAAACAACCTAATAAGAATAAGTGGAAGAAGAAATAAAGTTGAAAGAATCGGTAACGGAAATTACCTCTTCTTTGAAGCGCCTCTTTGAGATCTCCTTTTAGGGCACTAAAATTGGTCTTTCAGGAAGACCAGAACCTCTAGGATGTTTCTAGGGAAGTGGAGAAGAGATTTTGGTATGGGTTGGCCGATCTTGAATGCTCAAATTGGTGTGAGGAGGAGAGGGAGTTGGTGCCCTTTTATAAGGGAGGAGAGGGGCACCTTAGGAATATCTCAAAATATTATTTTATATTAAAGTCAAAATCGGTTTATAATGGTTTCAAAGGGTCTTATTTCGAAGCTAAAGTGGGTATGGGTCGAAATTCTATCATCCAATAGGATTTAGACAAGTTTAGGTTATTATTTTAACCTTATCAATTAGATTTAACTCTAAGATAAATAATTTAACTTTTACTGTGTCTTTTTGTTTTCTTACACTATATGGTTAATAAACTTACTATAACATGCCACAAGAAACCCAAATTGTTTATTATTAATATATATATCCTTATCTAAGTCATTTGGCCGAACCTTAGATTTTTAGGAATAAAATAACAATTAATTATATAATATTTGATTTAAAAACTATTTTGTGTCAATTTTGACACTATTTGATATATGATTTTTTTGAAAGTCATAACAGAATTATATGTTCGAAAAAAGTTGATTAAATAAACACTAATATATAATATTAACCTATAAAATTAGTGTAATTCATAAAAAGTCTCATATTAAATTTATTTTGGTATTTATAACATCAATTATGTCAATATTTCATTAATAAGATAATTACAGCATCATCTTTGTGTCATAACTAAATTAAATTATTTGATCTCTAAAAATTACAAATAAAATACCATTATGTAGGAAATATTGTTATCTTTCTAATGAATATTTACAATTTAATTTATCTTATGTATAACCCTATATTAAAAATGTTTTAGTAAATAAACTTTGATTTTAACTCTTTTAACTCTTCTTTGAATTAAATAATAATAAATGTTCTAATCTAATCCAAGTGGGCCTAAATGATAATATTTTACACTTAATGTTCTTTTTGATCGAGATACACTTGTCCAATAGGATTAGGACATGTTTTAGGGTAATATTAATATCATTTTTACCCTTAATTACCCTATTTACTTTTAACTGTGGTAAATAAAAGTAAAAAGTTACTATTCACCAAAAATTATTTTCATCTCATTGAACCACATTTTACATACTGACATCAACCGTGTCTCTTGGATTTTTGAAATTCCATTCACAGTAGCGGTAAAATTAAGTTTTATGAAAAATTCAGTTTTTTTAACTACCACTTAGTAGTTTCACTATTCATCAAAAATTGATGTTTTTCAGAACAATGCCAAAATTTCATCCTAAGATATAATTCATATTCCAAATTCAAAAATGAAGTCTATTTTACCAAATTCATAACATAGAAGTTGCATTAATTAATTTTATAATTAAATCCCGCTGTTAAAACAAATAGCGTGTTTTTAAGAAACAATATCTATCAAAAGATTGACACTTGTTTATGTCTGGTTTAAATGTGAAATTACATCCAATGACCAACATTGTATTAAATTGTAAAAATATATTCTAAATATACTTTAAACCCACTCAAATTAATAATTTATCACTATTAATTATTTTGATTAAAAAAGTTTTTTTTAATTATAATTTAGTAATTTTCACTATTAATCAAAATATGAAAGTTATCCGAAAAGTACCAAAATTTCACCTTAGGCTAAATTCGATACTACGAATCCAAAAATGAAGTCCATTTTGAGAGCTAAAATTTCTAAAATTTTAAAAGGTGGTTATTACTATTCATAACGGCTAGTTTTAATAATATTTTAATAGCATATTGTTGTTTAGTGAAACTCGGTATTGCGTATTACACACGCTATCGAGGAAGGTCGCGATTCTGTGTAATGCAAGGAAAGCCAAGGATGCTTGTTGTGCAAGATCCTTTTGGTGTAGCGTACAACACAAGACATTAGTGAAATTAAAAAGAATTTTTTTCATAAAATCTTGTGCTGTTACATTCTACCCCCTTAAAATGAATTTCTCCCTCGAAATTCGTCGGGGTTCAAAATGGTTTACTATTCAAAAGTTTCTTTAATATAAACCCACATCGTAAAAAGGAATACCAAAACCAATCTTTAAAAACAAAAGTATGAAACGTAACGGTCACCCAAATAAACTAATCACTGGGTTTCCACATAGGTGAAAATATGGATATGGAAGAGAAATCTAACCATCATGTTCTGATGGAGAGTGGTAGAGAACATGGATATGGAAAAGCCAGTAATCACAAAGCCATAAATTTGTGACGATCTAAGGTACCATCTGATTCATCAGATATAAGATCACTAGGAAAGCATTTTTGGTTTTCAAGATTGTTTCCCTAATGTTAAAGAATTTGAATTAGAATAAATACTTACTTTATGTTGGTACAACCTCACTGTTGTTCGTGCCTTTAACAATTTCAACTTCATCTCTTAAATAAATGAAGTTGAATTTGTTATTCGTGAAGTGTTAGCAGATCATGTGATAGAATGACGGGTCATTCCATATGTCTCAAAAGGTTAGCAAAATTTATATACATAAGTCGATCTATAGTGGGATTAATCATATATGGTTCCTAAAATGGGCTTATACTTCATATATCATAATTCTTACTATAATAAAACTAGTTTCTACTAAACAGGGACTTCCTGTAGGCCAGTGGTAGGCGATAAAGGCCAGTCACACTTCGGTTGTGGGTTCGATTCCCACAGCCTTGTCCGACGCGATGGGATGTCGCCCATCCTGCAGGTTGTCCTTTTTCTAAAACTACATTACTATAACATCCCATCAATAATATCAAAAATCTTCTATCCTTAAACAATACTAACTTATGTCCAACGTAACCCATTCTAATCTTTATGCTTATCCATAATACTACAGTCCACTCTCATAACATAGTGAAAATGATTACCAGAGATTTAACACCATCGTCGATCCCCATATATCATAAGATATGTCTTGTTGGTCACATTCCAAACATTCAAAGGCCTTAATCATGTATTCTCTTGAATACCCATTGTACCTTAGTGAAAACATGAAAGCAGTTAAAAGTTAACTCTTTCCACATACCAAAATCCAAAAATTCTATATACTAAAACCATGATATAACCTTCTCCTTATATCAGTCATGAGCTCATGAATACAATAAAACACCTCATTATCTTATTATTCCTTCATTATGCGCATATCATCTAAATTCCAAAAATATCTGAATAACCTTTCATGGATAGTGGAACTTTTATAACTCAAGGAAATACAATAGTGTAACAATCCTTAGATGTCTCTTTATTCCATAGTACCATGAGATTTCTTATACAACATTACACATGATAAACATGTAATCATTCCACTACATTCTTAAACCATTGACCGAGCTTCAACAATTCTTTCATCTCACATATCATTTGTAGTCTCTTCATCATCATCAACATAAATACTTCCCCTACGACCATACTGATTATCTTCATGAGACTTTCCCTTAGGGAATTGGTTTGCATAATGCCCGTACATTCCACATTTAAAACATTTAACCATTGTTGATGTCGTAGCAATACCATTATCCTCATCCATGGTGTTAACTGAACCTTTTCCTTTGCACTTACTTGCTTTGTGTCCTTCTTTTCCACACCCAAAGCATCTTCCAGTTCCTTTGAAACATTCTCCTTGATGCCTCTTCCCACATGATTTACATAGGGGAAATTGAACTTTCTTTCCTCTATGATCATCATGAAACTCCATCTTTCTCTTATTAGCCGAGTCAGGAAACTTACCAAATTTTACTTTATTGATCATATTATGTTATTTCTGATTCGGCATAATAATTATGTTTGGACTTCCAAATCCCATTTCATTATGAAGAATATCATTCAATTGTCTATCATATCCTCCATTATCGTGAATCATCTTGTTTCCAGCCATTTTCTAAAACCCAAAAAAAAAAGAATAGTGTGAGAGGCAAAAATCATGCTAGGGAAAACAACATAATAAAGGTGGATTATCCTCAATATCTAACATCTTAGGTTAAATTCGATGATCGTTATCGTAGTTCTAGGACTGTATCCTATACGTATACTTATCCTTAGGGACATCCCAAGACATACCTTATAAATATCTCTAGGGATCTCACTAAAGTTCTCGCATTCTAGTTTCCAATGGTTGATTAAACCTTCCCTCTGATACCAACTGTAGAGACCCGTAGCTTGACTTACATGGACATTACATTACTTTTGTGGAATACTTATCACATAACAAAAACACACACACAAGGATCGTAATAGTTTAGTGTCTTTGGAAACTCGGAACGTAATCTTCTAATCGTGGTGAAAGATCTTCAATATCTCCCATAATGATCTCCCCTTTTTTTATACCTAAAACCTTTCTTTATATCCTGGGGAAAAGAAAACATAAAAGGGTGAGCTCAAATTCTCAGTAAGAGTAAATAAAAGAAAAAAATCAATCACATCATATTCATAAGAACATAACTTTTGGAAATCTTAACCTGCAAAAGAGAGCATAATTTCATAACATGGGATAAATCATAGTAGTGAAATGAGATCCCAATAAGCATAACATAAAACATGAAACTTTGTGACATACACACATAATCATAGAGAATCATTTCTTGTTAGTCAAGACTCATTGCCAAGACTATCTTAGTGGACAAAGTCCCTTTCTGAATCGAGTAGCCCTCGTTTCAGTCCTGTTTCGCTGAACCGGTATAACCTACCATTTCAGCCATGTCTATCTCATGAGATATAAAATCTTTACCCAATGCATTGTAGGGAGATATAGGTCCCACCCATCTCATAATGATACCATTCTTATGTGTGCCACAAAATCATAAACTATACATCATTGCATAACCCATGTAATAAAAATGGGATTTTTAAACAATATGACATCATAAAACAATTAATATAAGATAAAGAAATTCATAAAAATATTTCCATCATAACATAATCAAATCCATGTAATAATAGGGATATAAACAGAACCCTTTATTATCTTAGATGGAAAATAATTCTGATAAACACTTGAAATCCATTCTTGAGGAAAATATCCTTTCTAATTCAAAAACATTTTCCTTTCTTAACATGTCTTACAATTTAAAACTAAAAGAAGTTGATTAAAAATAAACTTGAAAACTTGTAAAGGAATCTTCTTGGAAATAATGTTTTAAAAATCCATTCATGCCGTATAAGTTAAAAAAACATTCTTCTCGTACTTTTGTCGGAAAAGTCAAAAAGTTCCTCGTATGAAAAACGACAAAAGATTCCTTTCATATATTTTACTAAAAACTCACCGAAGGGTAAAATTGGATTTAAAAAATTGTAGAAGGATGGAAATAATATTACATATTGAGGAAACATGGATGTGGATGATAAAATACACCCCATTAAATGCCAAAGTATAACCAATCTCGGATAAAAATGAGATTGTGATATTTCACTTACCTTAGGTCCGACTTGCTTTGTGAGTGTCCGAACCTCCTGTATATGATTTAAATAATGTCATTGACTTATTACAGAATCATATTCACTGTTATGATATCATATATGGTTCACTTATGACTTTATATTACCCGTTCTTTTGTAAATTCTATGTTAAAGAAGCGTTTTGGGTAAAATCGTCTCTTTTGTCGTTCGTGTTTTTAACTTGTAATTATTCATATGATTAATTAGATCATGATTACATAATTCCAGAATATAAAACATGATTTATATATATATATTCAGAATATACATATATAATAAATCTGTAAAAGGAAAGAAATACACCGTTCATGGAGACGGTAGTCCGTACGTACGCATGAACTCTGTTTTCGTTTCCTTATTGAATTGAATGGAATTAAGTAGATGACATACATATAAATATAAATAATTCCAGTATCATTATTAGGTCATATATTTCATTAGTACTTATTATATATACTTTATAATCATTCATTAATGGTTAATCATTGAGAATGAATCTCATCGCGTCGTGGAGACGGTATTCCGTACGTACGCACGAGCGATGATATCATTCCCATGGTCGTGGGATTGTGTTGAAGTGTATGTATACTATTTCAGTATCAATATCACTTTATAATAATCATATATAGTTACTCATTACACCTTTATACCCATCCAATTAATGTGGTGGAGGAAAATAGATTACACCACGGCGTGGAGACAGTATTTCGTACGTACACACGCGCGGTGATTTCCTTTTTCCGTAGGATGGATAGATGGTGAAATAGGGTTGTTTAATACTTATAATAACATATCAGTATATGAGTGATACTGATGTTATTACTTCATAATGAAACAACCTAAGAGGAATAAGTGGAAGAAGAAATAAAGTTGAAAGAATCGGTAACGGAAATTACCTCTTCTTTGAAGCGCCTCTTTGAGATCTCCTTTTAGGGCACTAAAATTAGCCTTTGAGGAAGACCAGAACCTCTAGGATGTTTCTAGGGAAGTGGAGAAGAGATTTCGGCAGGGGTTGGCAGAGATTGAATGCTCAAATTGGTGTGAGGAGGAGAGGGAGGAGGTGCCCTTTTATAAGTGAGGAGAGGGGCACCTTAGGAATATCTCAAAATATTATTTTATATTAAAGTCAAAATCGGTTTATAATGGTTCCAAAGGGTCTTATTTCGAAGCTAAAGTGGGGATGGGTCGAAACCCTATCAACCAATAGTATTTATACATGTTTAGGTTATTATTTTAACCTTATCAATTAGATTTAACTCTAAGTTAAATAATTTAACTTTTACCGTGTCTTTTTTTTCTTACACTATATGGTTAATAAACTTACTATAACATGCCAAACGAACCCCAAATTGTTTATTATTAATATATATATCCTTATCTAAGTCATTTTACCGAACCTTAGATTTTTAGGAATAAAATGAAAATTAATTATATAATATTTGATTTAAAATCTATTTTGTGTCAATTTTGACACTATTTGATATATGATTTTTGTGAAAGTCATAACCGAATTATATGTTCTAAAAAAGTTGATTAATTCAACACTAATATATCATAGTAACCTATAAAATTAGTGTAATTCAAAAAAAGTCTCAAATTAAATTTATTTTGGTATTTATAACATCAATTATGTCAATATTTCATTAATAAGATAATTACATCATCATCTTTGTGTCATAAATAAATTATATTATTTGATCTCTAAAAATTACAAATAAAATACCATTATGTAGGAAATATTTTGATCTTTCTAATGAATATTTACAAGTTAATTTATCTTATGTATAACCCTATATTAAAAATGTTTTAGTAAATAAACATTTATTTTAACTCTTTTAACTCTTCTTTGAATTAAATAATAATAAATGTCCTAATCTAATCCATGTGGGCCTAAATGATAATATTTTACACTTAAGGTTGTTTTTGGTCGAGATACACTTGTCCAATAGGATTAGGACATGTGTTAGGGTAATATTAAAATCATTTTTACCCTTAATTACCCTATTTACTTTTAACCGTGGTAAAAAAAGTAAAAAGTTACTATTCACCAAAAATTATTTTCATCTCATTGAACCACATTTTACATACTGACATCAACCGTGTCTCTCCGATATTTGAAATTCCATTCACAGAAGCAGTAAAATTATGTTTTATGAAAAATTCAGTTTTTTTTAACTACCACTTAGTAGTTTCACTATTCATCAAAAATTGATGTTTTTCAGAACAATGCCAAAATTTCATCCTAAGCTATATTTCATATTCTGAATTCAAAAATGAAGTCTATTTTACCAAATTCATAACATAGAAGTTGCATTAATTAATTTTATAATTAAATCCCGCTGTTAAATCAAATAGCGTGTTTTTAAGAAACAATATCTATCAAAAGATTGACACTTGTTTATGTCTGGTTTAAATTTGAAATTACATCTGATGACCAACATTGTATTAAATTGTAAAAATATATTCTAAATATACTTTAAAACCACTCAAATTAATAATTTATCACTATTAATTATTTTTATTAAAAAAGTTGTTGTTAATTATAATTTAGTAATTTTCACTATTCATCAAAATATGAAAGATATCCGAAAAGTACCAAAATTTCACCTTAGGCTAAATTCAATACTACGAATCCAAAAATGAAGTCCATTTTGAGAGATTAAATTTCTAAAATATTAAAAGGTGGTTATTACTATTCATAACGGCTAGTTATAATAATATTTTAATAGCATATCGTTGTTTAGTGAAACTCGGTATTGCGTATTACACACGCTATCGAGGAAGGTCGCGATTGCGTGTAATGCAAGGCAAGTCAAGGATGCGTGTTGTGCAAGATCCTTTTGGTGTAGCGTACAACACAAGACATTAGTGAAATTATAAAGAATATTTTTCATAAAATCTTGGGCTGTTACACAATCTATCGAAGGGTTCTAACTATCCCAAGTTATCTAGACCGTGCCTCTAACTCGAATAACAATTCCCTAAGCCCACTCTTTCGGAAATGGTGCTTGAAAAATTTGGTGTAATTTTTTTTAAAGGAACATAAAAATTACCCAATACTTTATTCAAATGAGGACCATTTACTGGTCTAGGTTCTGGAGAAATTAGAGAACATTTTTCATTTTTTGGAGTTGAAATAACACAATTTTACACTACATTTCCACGCACTAAATCCGAAAAGGGTGACATCTATAAATAACATTCTACGATACCTATAAAATCTCATTTTTAAACATTGGGTTAGCATTCAATTTCAAAATACGGAGTTTTGAAAACCATTCCTAAATTCCATTTAAAATATCTCTTTGATAACACATTCGTAAAAAACATTTAGAAATAAATTTGGAAAACAACTTTTAAAAAATACTATAACACATTGAAAAAAAATTATACATAAAAATTGATTTTAAAGATAATCCAGTAATTCATTTAAAAATACTATCCATGCTCTAAAAACAAAGCAATTGTGTCCACATGAAACATTTAATGTTATCTTGCGCCTAGACACTTGAAGGATGGATTCACTATCCAATTCTCTATCGTATTTACAACGTTTGAGTACCAGATTTTGTAAAACATTTTTGTCTTAGCATGCCATATATATATATATATCACCGGTGTTTTAGTTTTTAAAATATATTTATAATCATGTTTGGAATAAATTAATTCTATTCTTAACTGAAAACTATATATTCAACTTTTAATGATCTGATCTCATGATACATGACTTTGCATAATCACATGGAAGTTGAATCAACATGCCCACACTTTATATTTCACAGACATGTTTATTAAATAACTTTTATGAATGAAGTTAAATGAATAATAAGAGATATCCTATAATTCTATCTTCTTAAATTCAATCAATAACAATATATAATTATGTGTCACACACAAAGAAAACCATCAAAGAAGAATTTCTTTACTATAGACAAACATCATTTTATATGCACTTAATTTTTATGGAACATGAAATTATGTCCATATATATATTAATGTATATATTCCATGATAACAAAATCATTGATGTATGGTTATAATATTAACTTTTATATGTCCTGTACATGATAAAATTATGTCATTCTTCATTTATAAATACATATGTGAATTAATATATGATTAATAATTTATTTAAAACAGTTATACTGTCGAAAATCATGTAAGTATATATCTATATAATAACATATTGTAATGATAAATTCAAATATAAATACATGTTTATTTTTGAATTAAACAAATAGGTAACTCTCTTCCTTATTCATGTTTTCTTGAAAAGATAAACTCAATTAAAAAAATTGAAGATGGAACCTTTTGATAAATTGGAGTAATACTTAACAATATATATTTAACATAGTAATAATATTTGAAAAGATGGATTACCCATGAAAATAAAGTTTCTAATTTAAAAATAAAATAAATAAATATCTTGATTCTTAATGAAGGTATTATTTTAAGACACAAATAATTATATGTATCATTCCCTTACTGAAACCCAATCTCAGATTAAGGATTAAATTTTGAATAATATACCACCATTCAACTTATTTTATATAATTTTTATTTACAATGAAATTTAAGAATGAAATAAATAAAAATGAGTTTCCCTTACAAGAAATCAAATAGATTATAAAAAAAGTTCTTTTAAAATAAACATTGAACATAAAATTAATTTATAAATCTAAATTTTTGAAAATCAAATATTTATCATTACACAAAATCAAAAAATATAAAAATAAATAAAAACATCTATTACACCGAACCATATTTAAACATTATTTTAATAAATATAAAATTTATATATTTAATTGAATAAATTCCTTACACGTAACCAAGAAATTAAAATAAATAAACATTCTAACTCTTACTATCAATTTTAAATAGATGAGTTTTAAAACTATCCCATAAACAAACCAAGAAAATAGAATTTATAATTTTAAAAGAATAAACTAGATTCCCTTACAAAAATATAATAGAAGGGAAGAGTGTTTATTTGAAAAACAAATAGGGAATTACTATTTTTTTACTGAATAACTATTTCTCCTTTCTCCAGCAACCTTGTAGGGCCTTCTTAATAGACACATCAAAAATCCTCTCTATTTATAATATCAATAGGGAAATATAGACAAATTCACTCTTAAATGTAATCCTTGCAATTTCCCACAAATTTATTTTGATGAAATTCTTGATGAGCTATTATGATATATTCTATTAATATATTGTTGAAACTAGACCGAAAACAATTATTTATAGATTGTTGAAAAATTATTGACATATTTTATATTGTATAGTTCAGTTGGATTGGTACGACCTTCTTGAAGTTTGAACAAGTTCATTTCAACTGATGTGGAAAATCGACAAACATATAATTTTCAAATCAAAATTCCAGTATTTTGAAATATCAGAAATTAATTAATAGTAACATGACCATGAACAGATTCCATGAATGAACAAAAAAATATCAAAATCAACAATCTGAATTTGGAAAATTGAATTGAATACACACAAATTATAATAATCTCGAAGAAACCTGATACTCCAATCATGGGCATAACTATAAAAAAATCAAGATAACCATACATTGATATCAATGGTAATAACATAAAAATAGGAAAAAACAACCATAATTTTGTGCAAGAATAAAACAGACATACTGGTAGACCAGTCATATCATCAAAATATGGAAGTAAATTTCTCCCAAAACTCTCTTCAAACCCTAGTCACTGAAAATCTGGTTTTTCTATCAGTCTGTGACTCCTCGAATACCTACACCCATAGAAAATCATTGTCGGGTTTTCATCCATTCCCTCTCGCGACGTTACTTCAGACCACTATCGTCTATGACTCCAAGAGATAGAGTGCCCTCAGCACGAAGCCCAGCTTCATTGGCCTTCTTCTTCTTCACATCGACCTCAATCCATTGAACCTGATTTCTTCTCATATTTCATCCATTTATTTGTATTTCATATCACTATTTTGGCTATATTTTAAACTTAAAATTATAAGGATCTTAATGTGTATATCTATATTTGAAAATAATGTAAAATAAGTTGTTGAATTACAACAGTAATTCTAATATCATTAATTTACATTATTACTTATAGATATATATATATATTTACAATACAAAACGTAATTATATCAAATGTCATATAAACAAATATTTATAAAACTATTATTATATAGTATTTGTTCATAATTTTCAATATTAATTCAAATCTTATTCTTAATATTATGTTTTCAAAATTAAAATTTTGTTAATTTAATATTTTATCTTTAAAATTAATATATATATATAGATATTATTTTTATATGAAAATTTATTAAATACACAAGGTTTGGTTATTTCATATTAATTAAAAGATAAATAATAATATTCAAATCAATATTGTCTATTTATATTATTTATATATTAAGAGTTGGTGTATGTCATTTTTAAATATTACCATTTCTAACAGATAGTTTTTGTAATGGTCGGATAAAACATTATAAATATCAATTTTAAGGCCATTTAAACATGCAAGAGAATAATTCTATGACGGTCACACCGCTTCTTTCGGAAATGGTTTTATATGTTATTTTTGTTCTTACACTCATTGTTATTGTTCTTTCAATAAATTGCGTGATTCTATTAGATCCAAAAGATTAGAATTACTTGATTGACATCATTGTGTTTCTTAGAAGAATTCTAATTGTTTTATTATCGATAGTAGTGCGATAAATTGGTTAGTTCTTATATGTCAAAGTTGTGTTATGGTCTTTGTATAAATAATGTTCTTACTACTTATATCTCCACGTTCGGAAATTTATGTATTTTATTTCATTTTTCAAGAAAATATAAAACTTATTTTTAATCATAGGGTGTAACATTCCCCCCCCCCAACTGAATTGGTCCCTTGCAATTCATTTACACTTATCACTTATAATTTCCATCTATGCTGAGTCTCAAATTATATCCCCAAGGATTTTATAGTTGTATTCCATGCTTACAATATCTTCCTATGAGATTAAAGTTCAATGTGGCATTGAAATATTCCACCTCATTTTCCCAAACAAAATAGGTGCTAGAAGGGTTGTATGGATGTATACACCCGATGACAATCCACATGGATTGATAATCAAAATAGTATCTTAGAAGTTCATCTTGAATTGGATTCCTACAAGAAAGTCTAATTTCACCAACTTCAAAAGATTCAAAGTCATTGTTAATTCTTCCTTTGAAGAAAAAAATTAAAAGTTGACACATATATGTTGCGCGAAGATTTCCATCTTCTACTACACTATAAAAAACTGAGATTGATTATGGTTGCTCAAACATGGAAAAACAACTAAAATTTCCTTCATAATACACCCCTTGGCGTCTATAGGATTAGTGTTGAATATGTCTAATATCTTCAAAGACAAAACCCTACTCGTGATGAAAATGATGTATATCAGGAATGCCTGATTCATTTTAAAGTCCTTTACATGAAATCTGCATGGCTGTGTTGGGCTGAGATTCTTCTTTGCGTGAATTTTCCAGAATCTTAACAATTAATTCATCGAAAAGTCCTAGGAGACTTGTTTGAGTTATCCTTCCGCATAAAAATTAGAAAGAATAATTTTTAAATAAGATATAATACTCAATCCAATGAAGGGTTATATCTTTCCAGAGTAATCATGACTGTGCCTATGATACCAATTATAACACATCATGCCCACTCATTCGAACTCGGTGTTAGAAAAATGCAGTGTAATAATTTTAAAATAAACATAAATATTATAAAAATATTATTCAAATGAGAACCTTTTACCAGTCTAGGATCTGGAGATGTTAGAGTACATTTCCCATTTATTAGAGTAGAAAGAACAATATTTGACACTATGCTTCCATGCACTATCCCTGAAAACGACAACATCTGTAAATAAACATCTAATATAACTATGAAAAATGATTTTTAAATAAAGGTTGACCATTAAATAGTCTAGTAAGTAGTTCATAAATCTATTCATAAATTCTATTTTGAATATATATTTGTTAATGCATTCCAAAAAAACAATTAAAAATTCATTTGTAGAAAAAACTATAAAAAAATAATATAATGCTTTGAAAATTAATTATTCTTCAAAAACGCTTTAAAAGATAATGTATTGATTCAGTTTAAAATATTAAGAGAGTTCTTAAAATCAAAACAACTGAGTCCACTCAAATCATTGAAGGCAATCTTCTGCCAACCCACTTGGGGAATGAATTCACTATCCAATTCCCAATCTATTTACAAAGTTCAAGTACTGGTTTTTATAAAACATTTTTGTCTCAGAATTCCTTATATAAATATATATTCACCAGTGGTTTAGTTTTGAATATATATTTATAATCATGTCTGGAACAAATAAATCAATTATTTAATAAAAATTATATATTCAACTTTGTTTGATCTGATCTCATGATACATGACTTTTCAAAATCACATGGTAGTTAAATAAACATCCATGCACTTGAAATTTCAAAGAAATATTTATTAATTTTATTTTATGCATGATGGTAAATGTATAATAGAAAAAAAATTAATTTTATCTTCTTAAAATCAATTAACAAAAATAGACAACAATGTTTTGCGCAAACAAAATCATCAAAGAGTCATTTATTTACTAAATAAAATCATCATTTTATATGCACTGATGTTTAATGGAACATTAATTTAAGTACATATATATATTAATGTATAATTTTCATGATAACAAAATCATTGATCTATGGTTATAATCTTGGATTTTATAAGTCAGGCACATGATTAAATTATGACATTTTTAAATTATAAATTCTAATCTATATTAATATATGATTAACATTTTATTTTTAAAAATTATTTAAATTAACATCATGTAAGTATATATTTTTATATATAAAATTTTATTAAAATGATATATTGAAATAAAAAACATGATTATTTTTGAATTAAATAAATAATTGATTTTCTTCCTTATTCAAATATTCTTGAAAACATAAACTCTATTAGAATAAAATTGCAGACCAAAACTTTTGATAAATTTTAGTAATACATAAGAATATATATATATGACATAGTATTAATATTTGAAGAGATTGACTAACCAAGAAAATTAAGTTACTAATTTAAAAAAAATTATTTATAAAGAAGGTATAATTTTAAGAAAAAAAATAATTAAAAGTATCATTCCCTTAATACAACCCAATAAAAAATTACGGATTATATTCTGAAAAATATAACACCATTAAATTTCATTTATTTAATTTATATATAGATGTAAATTAATGATTGAAATAAATAAAAATGAGTTTCCCTTAATATAAATATAATACATTACAAAAGAACGAAAATTCCCTTAAAATCATCTTTGCACATAAATTTAATAAAAAATATTAAATATTTTCAAATCAAATATTTTCCCTTACCCAACATCATTCAAAAGAAATAAATAAAAATTTTAATTACACTGAACAAGATTTAAACATCATTTTGATAAATATAGACGTTATAGATATAATTGAAGAAATTCCATACACATAACCAAGATATTAAAATAAATAAACTATCTATCTCTTACTAATTTTTTTGAAATAGATATGTTTTAAAACAATCCCTTACATGAAACGGGAAAATAGAATTTATAATTTGAAAAGAATAAATGAAATTCACTTACAAAAATAAAATTGAATAGCAGATTGAGTATTTGAAAATAAATAGTCCCTTACTAATTTATTATTTAATTGAAGAATTGTTTCCTCTTTGTACAAAAATCTTGTAGTGTCTTTAAATAGCCACATGAAATACCCTCTCAATTTATAATTTCAAAAGGATAATATAGAAAAAGTCACTCTTAAATGTAATCTATTCAATTTCCCGTAAATTGATTTTGATGCAATTTTTGTTGAGATATTATAATACATACTATTCACATATTTTTCCAAATAGATAGAAAAAATAATATATTTATTGTAGAAAAAAGATTAATATAATTTATATTGTATAATTCAGTTTGATTGGTAGGTCTTTCATGAAGATTCAACATGTTGATGTTGACTGAAGTGAAAAAGGACACACATATCATTTTCAACTCATAATTTAACTAATTTAAAATATCAGAAAATAATGAATAGAAACATAACCATGAACGGATTCAATGAATGAAGAAAAAAATATCGTAATCATTAAAATGAATTTGGATAATCGAATTGATTACACAAAAATCATAATCATCTAGATGAATCCCGATACTCAAATCATTGGCATAACTGTAAAAAAAAATCAACAAATCTATGAATTGATGTCTATGGGAAGAACTGAAATAAAAAAAAACAACCAAATTTTAGCACAAGATTTAAATAGACCTACTTACAGACCCATTAGATTATCAAAATCTAAAAGTTAATTTCTCTCAAAACTCTCTTCAACCCCAATCTCTTAAAATTCCGTTTTTCTAGAGGTCTGTCACTCCTTGAATATCTACGCCTGTAGAAAAACTAGGTTGGATCTTCCTCTATTCCCACTTTCTACACTTCTTCAGACCACCATCATCCATGAATCCTAGAGACATATCTCCCTCGGCATGAAGCCCAACTTCATCGGCCTTCTTTTTCATCACGTTGACCTCAAAGCCTTGAACCCAATTTCCCCTCATATTTCATCTGTTTTTTTAATTTAATTTCATTATGTTGGTTTTACTTTAATCTAAATTTTATGAAGATATTTATGTGTATAACTATATTTTAAGATAGTATAAAATTAGATGATGAATTACAACACTAATATTAATATCTTAAATTTACATTTTTCCTTATAGATATATATATATATATATTCAAAACAAAACAAAATAATATCAAATGTCACATAAAAAATATTTATAAAACTATTCTTATATAGTATTTGTTTATAATTATCCATATTAATTTAAATCATATTCTTAATATTATGTTTTAAAAATTATAATTTTTTAATTTATAATTTCATATTTTAAATTAATATATATATATATATATGTATTATTTTAAGAAAATTTATTAAATACACAATGTTGGATTATTGCATATTAATTATAAAAAAAATTATAATATTCATATCAACATAGTATATATTTTTTATTTATATATTAAGAGTTTTCATATATTGTTTATAAATATTACAAGTTCTAATAGATTGTTTTTATAATGGTCGGATAAAACATTATAACTATCCATGTCCAAGGTTAGTTCAAACACACATGAGAATAATTCTGCGACGCTCACACCACTACTTTCAGTAATTGTTGTATATGTTCATATTATTATTATTTTCATTGGAATTATTCATTTTATAACATTTGTGATTCTTTCAAATCGGAAAGATGAGAACTACCCGATCGGTATCCTTGTGTTTCTCAGAGGAATTCAAATTGTTTTTTATCAATAGACAGTGAAGGAAAATAGACCTCTATGATAGATTGTGATGGTTATTGAGTCAGTCCCACCCCCCAAGGTGGTGATGGTACATTCATCGAAATCATTAGTGGCATCATTACCCCAATCTTTGTTACCTGTTGGAAACCATGGATATATTTTTTCCTTCCCTCAAATATTTCGTATCCCAAATGTCCTAGAATTGATCAATTTCTTCTAAAAATTTTCAATATCTTCATCAAAGATCCCTGAGGCCGCATATATTCCCAATATGACATTGACATCATTTTTCAATTAATTTAAACCATTGGTAGATTGGTTCACGATGATTATTTTTACATTAAGGAATTTACATGAGACATTGGCAGTGGGTATTTGGTAAAACAAGAACATAAGGTAAAAATAAGCATCCTTAAATAAATTATTATTCACTGTTTCATGTTCACCCAATAATTAAAATAGTTTTGATTACATCCCTTTCCAATGCAGTTTAAATTTTAAACTAAAATGTGATACACTGACCCCATAAATTTATGTAAGATTTCTAGAACTTCCTCTTCCATTTCAAAATCCATCAACTATTCTAATTTCATGTAATATTTTTGGTCATTATCATTTCTATGATAGTATAGTATGATCCATTTATTATAATATTTCACCATAAATATACATTGATGTGGTTGTTTCATTATTTCTTGTTGATTTTATTTGGGTTGCAGTCATAAAAGAGTTTTGTTATAAGAAATTAGTGTTTTGGGTCATGTTTTTATTTATGTTCCTCATACAACAAACAAAGAAATTCATTGGTAGAATGTTGAAATAGGAGTCTGAATAATTTTTAGAATATTTCTTATGGATTGTGATTTGGTGATATGGAATTGGTCCCGGGTTTTGGTAAAGATTAGAAGGGAAATGTTCATGTTGGAGTTTCAATTGAATGAATAAGTTTCTTGAATGTTGTGTGAGTGGCAAAACCTGAGGGTGTTTTGTTAGGGGGAACTGAACTAATTCTTGTCCATTCTATCAATAATGTAATTTCATGTGGGACATCAACGGATTTCCCTATCTATATGAGGAAAAATATTTTACATCCTGATTCATTATTTAATGAAATTTCAGGAAGATTTAATCATGATCTAGAGGGGATGTGTGAAGTAGTGCATATGCATATTTCAAACAACATTATAGAGGACTCAAGAGATTAGGTGGTTGATGTATGCTACATGGTTAATGGTAAGAAGGTTCTGCATGAGTTTATTGAGAAAAAATCATCATCTAACTTGACCAGTGGAAAAAATGGGGACAAGGATCATAAACAAGTAAGGCGATTTCAAGAAGGACCTACCGAAAAATTTATGTTAACAATCACATTAGAAATAGAATATTTGAAGAATTCGAACAATTTAAGGGGGATGATAGACATTTTGGAAATGGAATTCAAAACTCATATCATAATAAGAACAATTATAATTATTACCACGTTTATGGTATAGATTTGTAGGATGATACATCTAACCATGTTTTGGGGGACTACATTGATGTAGAAAATAAATGAAGTGTACACATCCCTAAGAGGAAGAAATGGTAGAAGGTAAACTGTTATTTAGGTATTTAATTTGTGTTAATTGGAATGAAGACTATGGTTGTAATTACTACACCCAAGTTCCAACTGTTATGGAAACAAGGCCCACCAAAAAATACGTCGGCAGTTACTGAATTAATGTATCATGATTATGTTGGTAATACAATTCATCTGAGTGAACAATGTATGGTTAGGGTAGTATACTTAAAGGATGTAAAAAATAATAACGGAAGCTCATATATCATTCCAATGAATAAATTTAAGATGGGTAATTCAAAATTACTGCTAAAAAAGAAAATTTCAACATTATTGTTCATATTTTTTTCACGTGGACCTCAACGAAGTACAATGTGTATGGGTCATTAAGAAAAATCACAAATTTTTTAAAGGATTTAATGAAAATAATATTGTTGAGTGTTAATTAGTTAAACCTTATTTTTATATGGCCTATATCATTCAAGTCCACATCACGAATGATCCATACATAATGTCCACTACACATAAATTGATCCTCCTCAATGCTAATGCTTCTAACAGGCGTAAATTTGTTTTAAATAAATCTATAATTTCTTATGAATTAAAAACCTTTTCCAAATACTAATGGTTTTATACAATTATATAATAGTAAATTTCATAATAAAAGTGTAAATTTTTATTAAAGATCATGTTGATAGCAATATTCCACTAAATAATAATATTCTTGAAGCACATTGATATCCATTTATAGATTATCAATATTCTTATATATGACCTAAAATTTACAAAGATAATAATATTTGTTACAATGTTCCTCCACTAAATCAGGCTACCATCATTTTTAGAGGTCATCTCCAGAATTCATACCATTATTGTTCACATCATGAAGAGAATATTATTGATCTTAAGATCCAATCTCTAGATGATTATCATGGTATCCCTCCCTTTTAATTAAATATCAAATAACAAGAAGGTCATCCCATTAAAATTTTCCATGATGATGGTTGTCCCATAGGTATATGAAACATTCATTCTCCCTGTAGTCAAACATCATTAAAAGATGGTATTTTTCCCACGATTATGTTAGTTATGATGTACCTACATACAATGAACTTTCATATCATCAAAAATGCCATCCCCGTGGTCCATCGACCACATGAAATCCCTCAACTGATGAGGAACATTAGACAATGATGCATGTCATCGACAAACTAACAAACATCATTAGAGTGGTCCTTGATCGATTTGATGATTCATAATTTTTTAATGACTCTATCGTGTGATCTAGACTCACATTCAGAATAGTACCATTATCCACGGTGATGTGGATATGGAAAGTCAAAAGGTAAAATTTTTACTCTTAAACAAGCCTATGAGCTTGCTCTATATACAATGAAAACTCCCTATAATGAGGTTCTAACTATAGGGTTGTAACAATAGTAATAATAGACTTATCAAAATAAAATTACTATTTAATTCATATATCATCTTGTGGAAAGAGACTGGAGAAACTACTCCTTATAATATGAGTATGATCTAGAACTAATATTTGTAGCTTTGTAAAATATCATTATATATCATTGGTAATCCATAAAACCGGATCTATTTGGTCTTGATGATTTCCTTAATTATTGATAATGTCAAAAAAATATAGGGAACATCATCTGATATTTTTTTCATTAAAATATGTCCAAAAAATATAGTATATTGAATTTAAGAGAAGCTGAGAAAACCACCAGCAATAGTGGAATGCATTTCTGCCTCTATTCCAAAATAAAAGGGTGAATATAATGAATTCTCTAGAAAAGGTGAAAAAAATTAAGAATTTAGATGGCTAAAATATTACATCCAAACTCATGTAGTTTTTTATCACAATTGAGACAACTAAATGTACCAATATTATATTATGCTATATCACAACTGAATTTGTCGACAACACAACCCCTAAATGGTTAATCATCAAAGATACAACCTATGTAGAAATGATTAAATAAAATATAAAATTGTTATCTTTATCTAGGGTCAAATTTAGCCGTGACACTCTTACAATTCATGCATTCATTCTCAATAAAATCTAAGACAACCAACCAAATGGTATAATGCCAATCAAACTGTCATTTATATTCCCCATTAGATGAATAATTGACCTTACGATCAATTAATATCAATGTTTTAATGGATTCATTATGTGATGATGATTTTATTATCTTGATTAAATTTCCAAAAGAAATTGGGGAGACATGAATCGAGGTTACTTGTTGAATGTAAATAGAGGGAGGTTCATCCATATGTAAACAAAATATACCATATAGATAATTTCTAGATATATTTATGTTACTGTAACCTATAAAAAATTCATTCAAAAAGATCCATCAAATGGGAATATTCTTCCACATATATATAAAAGTGTCTAAAATAAATAATTTTGGAAAAATTGTTGATAAATAGTTGAAAAACTGACTAGTTAAGGAAACATTGCAGACCATGGGAAAGTGTTTCAATAGAATATGATATTCTCTCTACATCGGCTCAACCAATTGATAATTCATTCATTGCCACATGAGTATAGAGAAATATTCCTTGGGAACAATTCCAGGATTGAAAACATATAACAGTAACTGAGAAGTAAGAAATCTTGAATAAATTTAACATCATTCCAGAAATGATTTCAATTTTTGAAGAACTAAATTTCTCAAACGATCTATAAGAATAACTTTTAGAGTCCTTGTTGATCTCTATTTAAATAAATGGAAAAGTTTTTATTCCATAGGGATACCTGTAGAGATAGGTTACAAATAATACCACACAATCAACTATTTCATAGAATAACAAAATTATGTCATTACACAAGGGAACATCAAAACCATGTATGTTTCAGGAAAGATAAATGATTTTGATATCTGATGGGATACTATTGAAAAATGCACCTGCAACTACCGCATTCCAGTCCAAACTCTTCAAAAACAAAGATATAGTGAGGTACATATTCCCAGTTCAACTCTAATAAAATATGGTTTTGATAATCGAGGAAGGATCCTCTTGGATGGATCATGATCATGTCCAAGTTTTAGGACCTCATACATGAGTTATAACTTTGTTTATTTTTATAAGGCATAAATTTTTGTATTTTTTTGGGATGATGTTTGCTGCATTAAAATGTGGAAACCCTCAAATTATACCACCAATTATGTTAATTTTTTATTAATGTAAATACTAATGTTTTTTGAAAATTAGCCATTAAAATATTATTAATCCAAGTATATGGATGATGGAATCATCCAAAATGAATGAAAACCCCTGACCAATGTTTTTTCTCTCGTAACAACCTCCAATGGTCGAGAAATGAACTATTAAAATCATTAGAAAAAAATCAGTTAAAAATTTCCTCTGCACATTCATAATATCAATGGAATGTGAACATATTCAAGAAAACATTCCACAAAAATAAACAAATCAATTATGGTAACTAAGAACAACATTACTGAAAATATCACTGAATCTCTAGAAAGATGTAAATGAATGGATGTAAATGCACTCATTTCATATATAGTGGTTTATGAGATTATAACCACATTATTTGAGTTTTATGTGGTTTCTATAATAATATTAGATTATAAATATACTCAATCTATAACGCTGATTCCTTCCCCTCCAATTATTTATCGAGACCCCAAACTATCTACTAGTTTAAGGGAAGTCGCTTCATCTTCTGGATATCAAAATTTGGACTTTTCTCTCATTTATGGATATCATTCTTCATTACCTACGTCCACTTTTCATATATAGTTGTGGTAAGGGGAAGAGGTAGAGGGAAAAAATATGATCTTAGGGATTCATATCAATAATTATTGAAAGGTTATTATACCATCTTTGATAAATGAATGAAAATAAATCTTGTTACTGCAGATGAAGCAAGAAATACATTAATCAGTATTGCCTTGAGTTCCAATAAAATGTTGTAATATACTACGATTTTGATGCGACATTGGTGTTGTGATCAATTTGAATTACAAAAATATTATATTGAACGGTCCTAGGGGGGCCACTCCCAACATGATATTTCCATAGAAACATCGAGGTTACAGACTAGTGGCCCGAAGGACTCACCTAACACATGATCCCAATGTGGAAGACAAATTATGTAATACAATTAAATATAAATTCATTAGAGAGGTCTTATATCAAATATTCCTCTCCAAAATAATCCCTACCAATAAGATAAATGAGATATCATGATTTTCATTGATTTGGTAGGAAATAATCAATTCTATCTAAAAGAAAACATCCCAACTCCAATCATAGAACTTCTAATTTGTATGGTGGGTGGATATAAATATCTCTCAATCTTGTAATAATATTTAGGGTACAATTAAATCTAAACAGACACAAATAATGAATAATAAAAAACCTTCAGGGACCCACGAAGGTGTTCTACAACTGTGTGATTACCATTGTTTTGAAGATCATTGGTGCCACATGTAAATGTTCCATGCATTGGATCTTCAAACTCTTCCATGAAAAATTGGTCTATTATCACATCGATGATTTGGTGTTAACATTGAAAAAAATATGATTACCATTCTAATTTTTAAATAATTTTCAACATTATTCAAAAACATAGTCTAAAGATGATTCAACATAAATGTTATTTCAGTGTTACTACATGTATGTTTTATAGATTTATTTCACTCCATCATAGCATCGAATCCGACCCATACACGACAAAGGAAATTATTGGTATGTTACCACATCAAAATCCAAATGATTTGAAAAGAAATCATGGAAACCTTGACCACATTAAAAACATCATAGAGAACCTCACATGAAAAAGTTTACCCATCACCATGTTGATAAGGTAAATGATTGTGCCTTAATGAACTGAAGGCTTTGAAGAAGCATTTGATTGCCTCAAACAATATCTATTTATCCAACTAATGTTAATGTTGAATATTATAGTAAATTAACTCATTTTTTACATGATTGATATGGAATGATTATTGGCTTCCATCTTATCAATGAAAACTGAATAGGGTAGTGGAAATATGATTACAATGTCAATTTCACCATGCATGACACAAAAAAATCTGTATTTAGTTATTGAGAAGAAAAATTTAGCATATATTTTTGGAAATCCAGAAATTGCAGCAATGACTATAACATTAGGAGTTCCATTAGAACTCTTAAATTGAAACACTCAAATATATCCCAAATATTAACATATTTTCTATAACATTTCTCTCATTGGTGGTTATTATACATCATTTTAGCATCCAGTTCAATCTAATGATGAAAATAATATGGTTAGGCATTGAAAATTACATGGATGAACATCCAATTATTGAAGAAGTATTGATTTGTAATGAACTACTAGACAAAGAAGTACTCTATATTCAGGAATCTCCATAAATCTAGGAAATGAATTTCTATGGTGCATCTAGAATATGAATTTGAATGATAATGGAAGAACAAAATAACATCAATGTCAGGATTGGAATAATTTTTATTTTTACAAAATTATGATGTTCTACATTACACCATTCTAATATCATAACTTCGCACCAACAATGAGGTTGAACATTAAGCCTTCGTTATATTATTGGAAGTGGATTTTTTGATATTAGTGAATCACCTTAGAAACAAAGATGATTATGAGTTGGTAAATTAGAAGATAAATGGTCATTATTCCATTAAGATAGAATAACTGACCCCCTTCATAATCATGTTTGAGCGTTCATGAAAAAATTCAGCAACGAACCAACAATATCAAATGTCCCATTTTAAGAAAATTCACAGAAAATTCAATAAAAAATGTAGCTTTAGTCTCAAAATATTCAAATAAATATGAAATAGTTATCATTATTTCCCATTATAGAATACTATATATATTTTTCAATGTGTCATAGAAGATATCAATGGGATAAATTATACCATCAAATAAGATAGTGTGGAAAATGGGTGGATGACACCCATCCAATGATATCCCTAAAATGGGACCCTTCTACAACATAGAACAATAAAATAAAATAGATGAGGAAGTGTAGTCAATTTCAATCTCTGTTATAGTGTATGACATCATAATGTTTTTATATGTGAATATTTTGTATAATTATTCTCATTTTCATTACAAGATATGAGATATTTTTCACCAGGAACGAAATTTATATCAGAACATGTGGATCCCATTAGTCTGGAACCAATTTTTCTCACCAAATAACGAGACTTGGTTATTTTTTTTACCATTGATGATCTATGAATGGACACAATTTTTTTAAAAAATAATCCATTCCAATTTTATTAAAAAACATTCATTATCCCACACATTTTATATGTACATAAATACACTCTAGGCCATTCTCTATATGGGTGAGGGGTGGTGTAGGTTCGTCCATCCAGTTATGTCCATGTAGTAGAAGTTTATAGTTAATTGTAATGACTTCATCTCTAAATGGAGAGAGATTATATTATTTAATGAATTTGGAACTATTAGTATCATCAATTGGGTGAATTAAAAAATCATCACCATATTTGGGTTCCTGATATAATACTAAGGAAAAATTGTGTCAATTACTTACCATTTTAATTGGTGAAATTTTCATAGGAGTACAACATCGCATCCAACCATTCATAACACTATTACACAACATAAATGGAAATATCAAGGATTTCAATAATAAGTATAAAAAATTCTTCATAAAATGGTAGATAATGAAAATAAATCCTATCCTCACAAGATTCTACACAACTTTTGTGCCTACAAAAACAAAACTCTAACTACCAAGCTAGAAACCCCATATTTGTTGGATTATGAAAAAAAATTAGGGGTAACCATTGGGATCTAATTACATTCACTCAGAATAAAACAATGTGATTAACTCTTAGATGATGAACAGTCAAAATGGTGATTTGATGAGTTATAGAAACTCGAATATAAATGATTATATACCATGAATTATTTAGATGTATAAAATAAATGAATAGAACAATTTTTTTACAATATGTTCTTCCTCAACCCATTCCAAAAATGAGTGATGGTACATTTATTTATAACCATGATGATTTAAGAGAAGAAACCCCCAACGATTTAAACAAAGGGAGAGGGAACTTATTCCGAACATTATATCCATGAAAATGGGACTTATTTGTTAAAAAATGGAAAAATAACTGACTACACCCCTTACCAATGGAAGAACTGTCATAATGAATTTGGAATTATTAGAAAACTATTATCTGTAGTTTTATTACCTACAACTATAGGACCCCATATACCATGTTTTATGACTCTAATATATATTACCCATGTGCCTCTTATATATAGGTAAGCCCCAAGAACTGTTTGATTTCCCTATGATGTTAAACATCCTGGTTTACATACATGTTATACAACGTAATATAGGTTTACAATGTGATCATAAACTAGGATTTCCCCAATCTATATGATGTTTTCTTACCACAATTTTTTCTAGACCTATGTATTGATTGATTACTATATAAACCACGAAAATAGAAATTCCATGATGGTTTTTAGTAGTATAATTCTTAAATATGTCTTCTCATAAGATCACCTCAAAAACAATTTCTCCTTGAGACCTAAATTCAGGTCATGTTTGTCGATTATTGTATTGAAAGAACATATTTAAACCTTACCATCCTTTTCACAAGACACTATACTATATGGTTAATTATCTATCATGAAATTTAAAATAATATGATTCCATGGGTCCTCATCAGATGGTATTCTAGGCTCCAGATGTTAGTTTCTCACCATGATGCATCATATAACTATAAGGGGCTGAGTTTAAATATATACATGATTTATTTGAATCCCATTCCTCCTATCATAGGAGAATCCAAAAATTTTGACACTTCATAAAATGTATTCACAAACTAGTACACCATCAGCCTCTATTGATGTCGATTCAATTTTTTTCGGGTGCATATAACTATCATTTCCATAACTATCATTCTAATTTATACAACATTAAACTACAAGACACTAATAGATATTTCTACATGAAATGAAACTATACAGTAGTCCAAGTCATGATAAATTCAACGACAAGAAAAAATATACTATTCAACATGACTTTACACGTCATATATTACCTTATCACATTACCTTATAATGAGATACCCATAAATTATTGCCCAAATACATTATACTATAAAACTATTTCCTTTCCACAAGATCTAAAATTGTTTGGTCTATATCATTGATAAATTACATAAAACATTAAAAAATAGATCCATGATTGATAGGATCACAATATTAGATGTTTATATTTTGTAACTAATTCATTCATTAATTACTTTGGGATTGTTTCCTCCGTTCAATAGATGCATAGTGATGCCTCGATCTCCAATACTAGGTTTATCCATAGCATAGAAATTATCCCTACCTATGTAAATTCCCTAAATGCACAAAAAGATTCCACACAATAACTACATGTGTCTTAATTATCTCCATAATGAGATACATAGATAAAATAAGAACCAATTCTTTGGGCTATGCCATGAAATAATAATGTACAACAATATACTTCATACAAACAACAATCTACGTATTATTTCATTATTGTGTTCCATATTCAAGATCCCATAATTAAAATAATATTGCCTTCCCTACATATGAGTTATATTTATTCTAAGAACCGTAAACACCATTTCTTATAACATTTTAAATGTATCCATTTCGGTTTTGAGCCATTCTATCCTTACCACATACTCCATGTTCCAGGTAAAATCTGATCTCCATGATCATTCATTGGACATATTTAACTGAATGTATCTTATCTAAGGAAACATTTGAATTAACTATGTATAACATTACCGAGTGTGTCTCTATTAATTGTTTGGAGGTATGTCTTATATCTTTGTAGGTCATGACAAAATCGTGCTAGAAATCATTATCCCATCATGGCCACTGAACTCTCCTCACATACTTATCCCGTATCACTCCACTTAATCCCATATATCCCAATTGTTGGATCGAATATGTAGATGTATATGTATATTAGATGGAATAATACAAGAGGGGGGTGAATTGTAGGATTAAAAACCTTTGAGTTTAAACACTTAAGAGATTAGTTTAAAAGGTCTTAAACTGATAAAAATTCAAATACCCACAATAGTATTCTATATAAAAGGTATGATGTAATGTAATACTAATGAAATGTAAAACAATTGTATTCAAGATGAACACAATAATCAGAGTAATATAAAGATGAATTATTATACCTTAAAGCGTATAGAATCAATCAATACAATATGTAATAGAATGGTTGTAATTGAAACAATTACAATTGAATATTTAAAGAAGAAAGGAAACTATACAAATTCCTTTCTAATACAAGTAGCACCGGAAAAGTAAAAGTATTACAATTCTTTTGACCCAAAGAGAAGGGTAATAATTTCACCTTGGATAAAACGTCTGTCTCACCAACACCTTGGTGTTCCCTCTATATGATGATCGGTTCGTCCATCTGCCTATCCCCGGTAGCCCTCGATACGATGATGGGACTGACTGTCTGCTTATCCTCGGCAGCCCTCGATGCGATGATCGGACCGTCCGTCTGCCTATCCTCGATAGCCCTCAATACGATGATCGGACCGTCTGTCTGGCTATACCCGGTAGCCCTCGATTTTGTTGTTAATAGACACCTATTTCTTTCAATCACTTGAAAGCCCTCGATACGATGATCGGATGCACAAAGCACAAAGCATGAGAGATGTCACATCATCTCTCTCTAGAACTTGATAGAAGCAAAGTATCACAGTTGTATCATGCTTGCTCTTAGTTGTCTGTTGTACTCTTAGCTTCAAATGACCTCCTATTTATAGGCCTCGGGTTCAAGTGGTCACATCTCCACCAACGGTCATATTTTTCCGAAAAAATCGGAGGGACTTGGACACCTGGCATCATAACGGTCATATTGAAACAGAAAGCAAGACATCGTTTTGATTAGTTTGTAACTAACTTAACAACATCGTATTGGTTAAAACAAGATATATGAACAAGATAATCATGAGTACGATTTATATGAAACATGTGTTTTTGAAAAAGTACCAAAACAAGTATGTAATGAAAGATATGAGAAGCAGAGTCATTGTAATTTCCATATTCAGTACGATCAGCATTGTACAATTGGCATGGGAAGTACGATCAGTATGATCAGTACGATATGCATGGTCAGTATGATCAGCATGATCAGTACGATCAGCATGGTCAGTACGATCAGCATGATCAGTACGATCAGCATGATCAGTAAAATCAATATGGTCAGTACGATCAGCATGATCAGTACGATCATTATGGTCAGTACGATCAGCATGATCAGAACGATACTCATGGTAAGTACTATTAACAAGACATTTGTGATTTCCAAAACAAAACATAGAAGTCAAAAGATGAATTCTAACTCAACAATCTCCCCGTTTTTGGAAATCACAAATCACAAAATAAAAACTAAATGAAATACTTATCTCCCCCTGAGTTATTAGAAACTCTTCTGAATAAGAGATTGAATACAACTAACTCCCCCTTAGGTACGGAATTTCCTAAGGATTTTATCTGTATATTTTCCATAAGAGTGTTGTAAAGTATTCTACCCCTTTATAAAACATTCCCCCTTTTATAAAAATTCTCCCCCTTTATAAACATTCTCCCCCATTGTGATTTACAAAAAGAAAGGGGTAAATTTTAATTGTTTGAAAGAGTTAGAAAATAAACACAAGACAATGGATAAAAGAAATTTCATTACAATAACAATAAACACTAAACTTGAGAAAAAATACAAGTCACTTGTTTTCTCTTTTCTTCTCCTTTTTGATCAACTCATGAAGAACCAACTTCATATTTTTGATATTCTTCTTTTCTTCACAAATAGAATCACCCTGAGATCTGAGAAGGTCCGGTTGATCGGCAAAGAGTTGATCTTGATTTCTTATTGTCTCTTCCTCAACTCTGATTACTTCTTCAAGAGTATCAATTATGTCTTGCAAATTCTTGTTATCTTTGGATAAACCAGAGTTTTCTTTCTTCAAGAATACTATTTCATATTTGAAAGTTGAAACCTTCGAAAACTCAGCATGAAATGCATTCATTCTCTCCTACAATTCTTTTACTGAAGGAACATCAGCTCATTGGGAAGACAAAAGATTCAACCTTTTAACCATTTCTCTGTCAAGTTATTGAATGCAATTGCTAGATCATTTGACAACATTCTTATATCTTCAATTTCTATCTCATGATCATTGACTGAGCTCTCTGTTTTGTACGAAAACTTGGTCATCTTGTTGCAGGCTTTCTTATGGGCAGCCGAACTTTCTGAAAGAACTTTCAAATCGACTTCGACTGAAAAAAATTTCTTTCTTAATTCTTTTACAGAACCAAACTTCTTTTTCTGATTGTCAGTAATAAAATCAATCTTCCCTTCCAGCCTAGGGAAACATGGAATGGTCTTCTCAACCCTTCTCAAAACATGGACAATATAATCACTCTTTTTGAGAGATATTGTGTGTCCTAAATCAGTATCATCATTATACGAAGCCATTTCATTCAACCGGCTTGAGTCAAAAACTGGATTTTTTCCTTTTTATTTTTCTTTCTGCTTTCATTCTTCTTCCACATTATAACTAATGACAACAATATTATCATTGTGAGAGGATTGTGCACATTGATTTACCAGAGATGAAATTATATCCGATGTTTCAGAAGATTGAAAAAGTGATTGATCGGCATGAGGAACTTGTTTAACACCTTCCCTCTACATTTGAACCGATTCCTCCCTACTCTTCTTTGAGGTCTGAAGGAATTCTAAAAGAAAATATCTTTCCTACTCTTCCACTTCTTCTATCTCTTCTAACATTTGTTTTCCTTTTTATTTTTCAGGAAGACTCTGTACGACTGGTTCTTGATGCACATCTTCCGTTTGTTGAGAACTTGCATCCTCAACCATTTTCAAGACATTAGAGTCATGAAATTCTTGTGCTTTTCTTTTCAAAAGAACCTTCTTCTTCTTTTCAGCCTCAAGGGTTTCCTCATCCCTTAGTCTTTCTGCAAAAGCCTCAGCTGGGTCAAGACCAAACTTTGGATCACCTTCATTTCATTGTTTCTTATCCTTTCTCCATTTGGAAACTAATTCTTTACGTTACTTTGGCTTCTTCTTAGGCATTGAGCTGGTTTGCGGATCAGACTTTTGAGTAATACCAGCAGATTGAAAGTGTTTGGCTGGAATAGGTGCCGATTGATTCTGAGGAGATTCAACTTCTAAATCCTTAACAAAAAGTTTTGAATTTGAATCAAAACAAATATTCAGATTTTTCCAAGTACTCCTACTAATCCAAGATGGCTTCAGATCTATCAGCTTTCCTTTCAAAGGAATATTGCAAAACATCATGCTCTCAAGAATAAACGTTATAAGGATGGATGGATACATAATCAAATGTGATTTGATTTCCCCTGACTTTACATTCTTAATTGTTTCGAAAACAAATCCCATGAGATTCACTTTTATCATGTTGACAAGATAGTCCAACATGAAGATATAAAGAACTTTTAGTGTTTCTCTATCCCCTTTTCTTGGAATAAGAAAACCTTGCAACCATAAAGCCACAAATCTATTGTCCAGAGAAAGATGAGCCACTTTCCTCTTCTCTTCATTTATAACAAACAAATACTTTTCAGCACTTTCTCTATTAAACATACCAACTTCCTCTAGTAGTTTATGAGATGGACAAAAATAATCCCCTTTTGTTGGGAAATTAAGAAAATGTGCCGCTTGTTTCACAGACATAGATAGCTTTCTATCATACACAGAAAAATTAATATTCATGTCTTTGTCGAAAGATACGGTTTTATAACACTGACAGACTTCATCAAAGAAAACTAGATCTTGAGAAACAGGCCTTTCAACACACAAATGTTCCCAACCTGGAAACAGAATAATCCTCTTCATAGATGAATTATATGAATCATAGAAGTCACGGGAAACTAACCTTTCCCTTAAAAGGTGTTTTTATGAGAAAGCCTTTAAAGAAATATCGGCAGGAGTGTTGGTAGAAGACTGAGACATAGGGATGCTGCCGAAGAAAGATTGTACAATGATTTAAAAACAGTGGAGTAGAGCTTCGCCTCAATACCTGAAAAACCAATGTGGGTTTGGGTAGGGAAGGGCTATTTATAGGCGATATAGGAGTGACCGTTGATATTCTATTGTCAAGATTAGAGAAAAACCCAATGGTTAGGATTAAAACGAAAAATGATAAAAAAAAAGGGAAAGTACCTTCCAGAGAACGTAAGGTTATTGTTGGTTTTAGTAGAGCTAAGAAGGAAACACAATCATACAGAAATAAAATCGTCATACTGATGGAAAAAAAAGTCGTTACCATTAACATACAAGCCGATGGAAATCAATATTGTTACCATGAACTGACAATATGATGAAAAAAAATCTCGTTACCATAAACTGACAATACGATGGAAAAAAATCTTATTACCATGAACTGAAAAGCCGATGGGAAACAATCTCGTTACTATGAACTGACAAGCCGATGGGAAACAATATTTTTACCATGAACTGACAATACGATGGAAAACAATCTCGTTACCATGAACTGACAATACGATAGAAAAAAATCTTGTTACCATGAGCTAACAATATGATGGAAAACAATCTCGTTACCATGAACTGACCATACATTGGAAAACAATCTCGTTACCATGAACTCACAAGCCGATGGAAAACAATCTCGTTACCATGAACTGACAAGATGATGGAAAAAAATCTTGTTACCATGAACTGACAATATGGTGGAAAAACATATCATTACCATGAACTGACAATACGATGGAAAACAATCTCATTACCATGAACTGACAATACGATGGAAAACAATCTTGTTACCATGAACTGACAATACGATGGATAACAATCTCGTTACCATGAACTGACAAGCCGATGGAAAACAATCTCATTACCATGAACTGACAAGCCGATGAGAACCAATCTCATTACCATGAACTGACAAGCCGATGGAAAACAATATTGTTACCATGAACTGACAATACGATGGAAAACAATCTCGTTACCATGAACTGACAAGCCGATGTAAAACAAAATAATTACCATCATTGGTCAGTGTGATGGAAAAGAAAATCATTACCATCATCGGTCAGTACGATGGAAAAGAAAATCATTACCATCATCGGTCAGTACGATGGAAAAGAAAATCATTACCATCATCAGATAGTATGATAAACAGAAGAGTAAATGATATGATAAAACTGTCAATACGATAAACAGATAAACAAAAACACATACCAGGATAGTAAATAATTAAATATCATAAGATAAAAAGAAACATTGTAAAAAAATAGTAAGAAATGTCCTCCCCCTTTCAAAGAGAGTTATTTAATGTTAGAATAATTGTAAAACATGAAGTATATATTAATGATTATTTTAATGTAATCATTCCTAGATTCTGTTTTATAAACTCAAACCTATTGGAAGATAAAGGTTTTTTAAAAATGTCAGCAAGTTGTTCTTGTGTTCCGATAAATTTTAGAATAATATCTCCTTTTGTTTTGATAACCTTTTCAAAGAGATCTCTTCTTCCGGTCATGTGTCGAGAACAACCACTATCCATGTACCAAATATTCTTGTCGGTACACTTCTAATTTTCTTGAAAAATAAAGAATTAGTTTTTCGGAATCCAAACTTGTTTGGATCCAGAAGGGTTAGATAAAATAATTTTTTTGAATACACATTTTTTTTTCAAAATAAGCTTTATGAAATCCTAATGATTGAGTTCTGTTAAGAGAACAATCTCTTCTCCAGTGTCCTGTACATTGACACATAGAACAAAAAGAGGTTTTTTGAGGAACAAAATAGTTATTACTAAAAACAGGTTTGGAATGAGTATAACCAAGACCAGAACATTTTCTCAATGGACTAATTTTAGAATACATCTTGTCAATGTTTTCCTTTCCACGAGTAAATTTTGACAAACATTTTTTCAAGGAAAAAATTTCTGACATTAATTTTAAAACTATGTTTTTATTTTCCAAAACATTTGAATTTGAACTAGAGTTAGGCACTAAAATATTTTTCTTTGAAAACACAGTTTCTAGGTCCTTAAAAAGTTTATCCTTTTTAGATTTGACTTTCTCAAGGGTTTTTAAAATAATTTCAAAATCAGAAGTTTTCACATCAATATCTTTGGAAAGATCTGATACTTCATTAGTCAAGATTGAAATTCTAGAATTTGATTTCTCAAGCTTCTTCTTGAGTTTAGAATTTTCATTTTCAATTAATATAGAAAATCTAGATAATTATTTAAAAGAAGGTAATGTATCATCTTCTGATGATGAAGATTTAGCATTTGAAGATTCATAATATCTATTATCAGTATAATTTTCATTCAAAGAGACATTTATAATAGCTTCATCATTATGTACCTTAGCCATGAGACAATGATATTCAATTGGTAATCTGGCTAAAAGTCCAATATTCCTCTGTCTAGAGGACTCATATTCTGAAGAATCATCTTAAGAATAACTATCACTTGCACTCTAGGTATCATTTTCCTTCACTAATTTCTTTGACTTATAAAACCTTTTCTTGTTTCTCTGAGAGTGTTTCTCCTTTCTCTCTTTCCTCTTCAGTGACAGAAAATCAGGCCTTATATGTCCTGATTTCTTACATTAATAACAAGTTACCTATGAATCTTTCTTATCCTTCCTATCTTTCTTTTTGAATATATATTGGAAGTCTTTATTTCCCAAATTCTTGTTCATCCTTCGAGCAAGATTGGAAAGCTCCTTACCTGAATGATCACAATCATTTGAATCAGATATAACTTTCTTGGCTTTGGATATTGTAAGCCTTTCAAGTTTTTTATCTTTAGATGCAAAGGATACACTTCCATTCCCATTATTCTTCAGGTTGAAATCAACATCTCTCTTCATTCATGTCTCGTGCTGTAGAAGAGGTCAAAAGAGTTCATCTATAGAAATCTCGGAAACTTTTCTATTTTCATCAATAGCTGTCCTTTTTGACTCCCATTCATTTGGAATTATATCTATAATCGTATCTACTAGAGCTTCGCCATCAAGGCCTTTTTCACCCATGGATTGTAAGCTGTTTACAATTGTCATTAATCTTTGTTGTACTTTACATACTGGCTCTCCATAAGGAAAAACAAATCCATGATACTCTGCTCGATGCATTGATCTTCTTGTGTCTATAACCTTGGATGTTCCAAAGTGAGTGACTTCCAATTTCTTCCAAATACAGTTGGCTGCTTCACATGAAGATATCTGACTATATATATTTCTTGTCATAGAGCATAATAGAGTACTACGTACCTTGTAATTCAGTTGATACTCTTGCTTCTCATGGTTAGTGAAGGTACTGACTTCTTTGTGAGGAATTTTGTAACCTCCAGTAAGCATAATAAAATTTTCTAGGCCAGTATTGACAACGAACATCTTCATATGATCTCTCCAATACTCATAATCATTTCCATCAAAGATAGGAGTTCTAGAAGGATTCAGATTGTCTATTGACCCGATATTCATTCCTTCCATCTGATAAAACAAAAATCTTTTCCACTCCACACGTTATTATAGTCAGTAAAAATAGAACAAGAAATACCAATCAGTGGAAAACCTGCTCTGATACCAATTGTTGGATTGAATATGTAAATGTATTTGTATATTAGATGGAACAATACAAGAGGGGGTGAATTGTAGGTTTAAAAACCTTTGAGTTTAAACACTTAAGAGATTAGTTTAAAAGCTCTTAAAATAATACAAATACAAATACCCACAATTGTATTGAATATAAAAGGTATGATTTAATGTTATACTAATGAAATGTAAAACAACTATATTCAAGATGAACACAATAATCAGAGTAATATAAAATGAATGATTCTACCTTAAAGCGTATAGAACAAATCAATACAATATGTAATAGAATGATTGTAATTGAAACAATTACAATTGAATATGTAAAGAAGAAAGGAAACAATAAAAATTCCTTTCTAATACAAGTAGCAGCGTAAAAATAAAAGTATTACAATTATTTTCACCCAAAGAGAAGGGTTATCCTTTCACCTAGGATAAATGGTATGTCTCACCAACACCTTGGTGAGCCATCGATATGATGATTGGTTCATCTGTCTGCCTATCCCCGGTAGCCCTCGATACGATGATCGGACCGTTTGTCTGCCTATCCCCGGCAGCCCTCGATACGATGATCGGATCATCCGTCTGCCTATCCCTGGAAGCCCTCGATACGATGATCAGATTTTCTGTCTGACTATCCCCGGCAGCCCTTGATTTTGTAGGTAATCGGCACCTCTGTCTTTCAATCACATGAAAGCCCTCGATACGATGATCGGACGTACAATGCACAAAGCATGAGATAAGTCACAACATCTCTCTCTAGAACTTGATAGAAGAAAAGTATTACAGTTGTATCACGCATGTTCTTAGTTTTATGTTGTACTCTCATCTTCAAATGACCTCATATTTATATGCCTCGGTTTCCAACGGTCACATCTTCTCCAACGGTCATATTTTTCCGAAAAACTCGGAGGGACTTGGACACCTGGCATCATAATTGTCATATTGAAACAGAAAGCACGACATCATTTTAATTAGTTTGTAACTAACTCAACGACATTGTATTGGTTAAAACAAGATATATGAACAAGATAATCATGAGTACTATTTATATGAAACATGTTTTTTTGAAAAAGTACCAAAACAAGTATGTAATGAAAGATATGAGAAGCAGATTCAATGCAATTTCCATATTCAGTATTATCAGCATTGTACGATTGGCATAGTCAGTACGATCAGTATGATCAGCACGATACGCATGGTTAGTACGATCAACATGATTAGTATAATCAGCATGGTTAGTACGATCAGCTTTATCAGTACAATCATTATAGTCAGTACGATCAACATGATCAGTATGATCATTATGGTCAGTACGATCAGTTTGATAAGTATGATACACATGGTCAGTACGATTAACAAGACATTTGTAATTTCCAAAACAAAACATAGAGGTCAAAAGAGGACATTTGACTCAACACCAATATCATTGAATATAATTTATGTTATCTATTACTGAAAAATAATGAAACTTCATTTGCTTGGTATAAGATATATCACACATTTTTTCAATGATATTTAGATACCTCTATCAAAAACATATGTTGTAAAATATCATGGTTCTAATTAAATACATTTTACTTGAATCTCATATTTATGATATATGTAGTGAAACACAAACCCTCTATCTCTTCCCATACACTACATGATACAAAAAGACCATATCATTAATTTTATTTGACTCATTTTTATGAAAACATTTTTCCATTCCTTTATTCTCACAATAATAATAGCTCACAAGGTCTTATGAGTTTTGATAAATGGTTTCCAAAAAATATTAATCAATATATATTCAGGTCTGGATTAACATTTCATAGATACCTGACCTTAAAAGGCACATGAAATTTCATATCCACATGTCATTAATCTACTTGGATGATTTCAATTACATTATTATGTATGGATTTTTTCTAATGTGACAACTATGTTTGGTTTTTGATCCCAACCACCCATATTTCCTCAAAAAATGTAATTCTTGATTCACACCATTTTGAGATACATAGTGACTCCAACATTTTAAATAATAGCTGGACATAAAAAAAGAGACAATCATTATATTTAATATCCATATCTGTATAGGATTTTCCAATTCAATTCATAACCCTAATTGTGATCCAAATTCATTAAAATTCCCCCATTATGAAAATATTATTATGTGTAGAAAGCATGTATGATGGATAGAACTTTTGGAAAAAGTTCTACGGTCCTTCCTTCAACATTCCCATAAAAATGTTGCACTTGATTCTCTCTCTGATGTAATATATAGTGATGTCCGAACACTATATAATAGGCCAAACTATGATATAAGAAATAATTTCCAATCATATGATTTGGAACTAATTAGAATAAAAATTCAATTATTATTTAGTGGATTCAACATGAAACATTATTTTCATAATAATTCATTTAACTTACAAAAATATAGCATTATTATTAAGAAAATAAAAATCTCTAAATTATTTGCTTATCAATTGGTAATGGATTGTTAGTATCCTAAGTAAATAATTTTTTTGACTTTGAATAACATGTCATGGTATGTCTATTCATATTCCTCCCTTAAAATTCCTAGAAACTAGTGGAATATCATATTTAGGAGAAGACACTTCTTTCTCCAGACACCATAAAAATTTCCTGATATAATGTAATTTAAAAAATATATATCATGATAGTTCCTTGCATACATGTTCTATATCTCATTTTTTATTTGTTGAATCCTTGTATTTTTTCATACAATTTCCCATCCTAATGCTTGATGGATTTTGGATAAGTCTGGATCAAATAACATTGGAATGAAAAAAGCACAACTCTTTTGATTAAATCCATGAGAAGATAAGAGAAAATAACCATGTAGCACAACAAATGGTGTTATATTTCAAATCTTAAGAACTCATCAGATTTACCTAAAATATAGAACTTTTGAGTCATTATTACATGTCATTAAAATTAATAATTCATGATCTATTCTATATACCCTATTTCCTATATAAGATCCAGATACTTATGATGGTTCCTATTATTTTATTTATAAAATTCCATTCTTCTAATCCAATGCCAATACGGGGTATGAAAATTAATTTCACTTATATATTATTTTTATTTATACAGAAGTCTTATTCATTATCTATTATTCATTGATAAGTGAGATAGTGCATTTCCATGGGGTTTCATTGACATAAATCATGTCCCCCCATGAATATTGATTTAGGAAAATAATGCACCCCAATTTCCCTTGTCGTTATCTACTATAAATAGTTATGATGCCTCATGTTTCTCATTAAGATCCGGATTCCTATTATCATATACGGTTTAAATATAATTTTTTATTTTCCAATATCTTTTCCCCATATCATGATATACTAGATAATTTTTATTTTATATGTGAGAATTTCATATATGTAGATGTATTTGGAACAAAAACCATTTATTTTTCAAATTATTAACAAATTTCACCTTGAGAATAATATCAATAAAAATAGAAGGTTTTCAAACTTATTCACTGGTTTGTGGCACATTTTAAGAATAAAATTCATATCTCCTTTCAAAATGGTCAGATCTATGATTGGTTTTTCATATTAATGATATAAAAATATTATTTGGGATAATCAATCTCAAATATATTGGTATGATTTATTCTAACTAAAACACCAGATACATTGACTGATAATGAATGTCCAAAAACAAATAAATTTAATGTATATTTTTGTTCCCATTATTTCATGTTAAATACATTACATCATATTCATTTGGATAAAAAAAATATGTCAACCTCGAAATTACTCTTCAAATAGAAATCGAAATATAGATTGAGCTAGTGAATGAAAAAAAATTCCATTCATTTTATATACCCAGAAAATTGAAGAATATCCAAAAACATGTGTCTCTCTATATTATTTATTCCCTTATCATATATGTTTTTCTATACCAATTAAACGCATAGAATTATTACATGTCCCGATTCTTCAAATTATTGATGCATCTCTACTAATGTAGCATCATTTGTTTCTAGATTTGATAACATGAACTTATCCCTCTCAATGAGATCCTATATAAATTTCTCTACCTACTAAAATAACCAATATTTTTTTATATACATTTTTTCCTCAAAAACCTATTCATGGTTCAGCTGAGTAATCTATTTGTGGATATTTTCATTGAAATTCATCTGTTTTAGAAATTGGATATTGATAAACTGTAACTAACATGGACTTCCCAGAGGAATCACTAATTATAATATTTTTAGTTGTAGATAAATGGTTTGTGGATAGCGTGATTATAAGTTTAGACTACAAAACCCTCAACATTTCTCGTATGGAAAACACCATCACCATGGAATGTAAGGTGTAGTAATCAATCACCCCATAGAAAATAAAATATAACATAAATAAGAGAATAGAAATATTTATGGATCGTCTAAAAAAATAATTTTTAAAAATTAATTTTTATCGGTTCATACACACTGTCTTCTAGGAAACATTGAAAGTTTCATGGCTCTAATTGTACACATCATAATTTTACTCAGATAGATAAACATATTCTTTTACCAGATCAATGGTAGAGGTCCTATAATTATCATTCTTAATGTGGGAGGACTTTGTAGTTGTTGAATTTTGGTTTATCATAGATGATTGTCTATTCAATTTATATATTATTTTAGAGAATTGTACCAATTTTCATGAAATAGATATTTGAAATTCAATACATTGTAAGGAGAAAAATTATGTGTTCAAAAATAGTCGACAGACTCAATTTTATTTTTTTAAGAACTATGATTCTCAGTCATCCCCATGTCATTGGATTGAATTTAATGCATCACTTCTTCAGTTTCCATGTGGGACATAGAAGAAAACTCTATTAGAGGGGAATGAGAAATGGAATGTGTTTTTCTATATTATTAACCTCTATGAGGTAACATTAATATAACTATCTTGTAGGTATTAATATTAGTGAATCGAAACTAAAATATGAACCCACATCTTCATTGGAACATTTCAACAATTCATACATCATTTTCCGATCATGGGGATGGTCATTCGACCCAAATGATTTAGAATCATCTCCCTAAAAATCTACTATAGTTACATTATTTGAATATCCCAAATCATAATTTGTCTTATATTTCCATTGAAACATTGTTCCTAAAAAATTTAGTGCCATAGTTACAGATGATTAATTCTATAGGTTTTTTTAAATATCTATTAAAATAGAACTACAGATAACCCCTACATTAACTGATTCATTTTTTCAACATGAAATATGGAAGGAAAATTAAGTCATTATGGTATAATAATTTCTTAATGTCCCAAACAGATATGAGTTTCATTATTCATGTCTTCTTTATGCCACCTGGCATCCCACGGAGGTAACTCCTTAGTTAACATAGTAGGAAAACGTGGGTGTGGGAATTCTCATGTACGATTAAAAAATCAAACACTACATATGTCCAACTACCCCAAGAGGGCCTCCATCTGGGAATCTCTTTGTAATTACCCAAAATTATAAAAATTAAATTTACCTTATTATAATTATTTCATAAAGTATAAATCACATAGATAAAACATTAAAATTTATAAGATATAAATTTATAAAATAAGATGTATTTGTTGAAATTAATAAACCTAGACCTATACAATAATAAAAATAGCTTTTCAATGTTAATATGACCATTATAAATTGTAATCCTAACATTAGAATATTAAACCCACCAATGAAATTATAATAATATTTAGGTATCTTATTAATCAAAATATGATATAATTATTTCATAGTATTAGTAAATATTTGTTTTGAAAATGATAAACTAATGTTTTTTATTATTGTGAAACAAGATTATTTGAATAATATTTTTATTTAAAATAAAATTTATTTTCATAAAATTGATTCATTAATTAATATTTTCTTATCATGTGATAATAATATAATTTTTTGTGACAGTATATAATTTTTAAATGTTTTATAAAATCGGTTATTATATAAAAACAAGTATTTTTTTTAAATAAATGGATATTTTAATATATAAATAAATATATCATATTAAAAAAAGTCAATTCTTTATTATTATTGAAATGTAATCATACAAAAATGCATAGGGGGATATTTTTGTATTTATCTACAATAGAATAATTTTTGTAAAGATGGAAATGTTGTAATTTTTAGTATAGGATAAAACTTGATTTATTGAGTCTTGGATAATGATTTTATGATATAGGAACCATTGATTCATATCAAATGATCTAGTTAGTGTACATACTCATAAAAATCCACATTATTCATCCTCTTGATCCAAAATCATAAACAACTAAACAAAATAACCAAAAAACACCCTTCTCATCCACTATAAAAAACAACCTCACCACCTCTTCTACTAACACCACATAAGAATTGAAAATTCCCTAATTTATTCCTAATCATCTACATGAGGCTATTCCCCTCATCCATAAGGCACTGGTCCCAAAAAAATTACAAAATTCCATTTCCATAAGGACGTTCTTAGGGAGAATAATTCAAGATTTGAAATCATAGTCTTATTATATAAAACAAGAGGACATTGTAGTCCTATTTTTATGAATATAAACTTTATTACACCTAGAACTCTAATATATGGGTATTACATAGGATCTGTGTCCATTACATATGATGCTAAACATCATGTATTACATACATATTGTACTATATAAATTGTATTACACTTTGTTCCTCAACTAAGAGGTCCCTAATCTATATTATGTTCTCATACCATACATTTTTCTAGAACTAATTATGGATTGATTAATAAATTCCCAAAAATGTAGAAATTCCTAGATGATCAATTTTAGACTCACCCTAAAATATATCTTCTTACATGATCACCTCAAAAACAATTTCCCCTTGATACCTAACTTCATGGTAGGTTGGTCAATTTTTGGATGGTAAAAACATATTTTAACCTTACCATCCTTTACACAAGACACTAAATAGTACGGTTCATGCTTTATCAGGAAATTTAAAATAATATGATTACATGGGTCCAAATTAGATAAGATTATATGCTCTTAGTGTTGTTCTATGACCATCATCTTTATAGAACTATATGTGGATAGATTTCTATCTACACATGATATGTTATAACACCCATACCTCCTCTATTAAGACCAACCAACACATTTCGCCCTTTATAAGATGGTTTCAAAACACATATACCCAATGGGGACCTTATTCGTGTCATTTATATTTTTTTCTGGTGCAAAAATCATTCATTTTGATTACTATTGGTCCTAATCATAAAACATAAAACTATAGGACACCAATAGTCCTTTCCTCATGAAATTAAACATTACACCAGTCCTAGTCCTATAATGTTCAACTATAAGAAAAAAATTGTCCTTTAAATATGAAATAAACATTATGTATTACCTTTTTTCAATACCATATTATGTGATACTAAAAAAATTTTAATCAAACAATATAAAACTATACATCATTTTTCTTTCCACGTGATGAAAAACTTCATAGTCCACATTCATTCTCCATGACATACAACATTATAATAATTCCACTAATTATAGAAAGGATCAAAATATTAGGTGTGGGTATTTTACCAATACATAATTTCAGAATTATATGTATAATTGTTTCTCCCATAATGTGATACATTGTGATGTCTCAATCATCAATCATTGGATTAGCCATAAAAAAAGATCACCTGCATGTGCACATTCCATACATGCACATATGGATTCTATAAAAGAACTACATGTTTCATAATTATAATAATAATTATATATATAGTGACACCCAAACCCAATAAAATGTAGCAATACATGAAATAAAAAATTCAATAATATCCTATATACAAACACCAATAAATGTATGACAAATTAATTTCATTCTATAATTCATGATCCCATCGTATATAAAAAATCATCCCCTTAACTACACATGAGTTATATTTATACTAGGAAATTTACACCCTATTCTATATAATAGTTTATATGTTGCATTTTGTTTGGAGGGACTCCATCCACACCTCATACTCCTCGTACATAGTAAAATCAGTTCTCCATAATCATTCCATCAATATTGGTAAAACATTTTCTGTTTCTTGAGGAAAATTTTGAATTATCAATGTATAACATTCCCTAGTTTGGCTCTGTAATATATTCCAATAAAATGAATGTAAATTAATGTCATATTAATTGTTCTAAGATACCCCTTATATCTTCATAGGCCCTAGAAAAATCATGATGTAATAAATCATTCTAATATAAACAGTGAAATCTCCTTACATACTAATACAATATCACTTATAATAATCCATGATATCCTAATATCTTATTTTAAGATTTCATTCGTCATGCCTGAAGAATAATAAATCATCCTTTCTCAGGTATATACTATGTCACTCATTGTTTAAATTACATATGGAGTCCATTATCAATGAATTATATTGGTAAACAGCATGGTTCCAATGAAATTGATATGCATTGACTCTTGAATTGATTATATTTTTATTGAAGCACAGAACATACATCCTCTCCCATAAACATCATGACACAAAAATCCCATATCAATTATTTTATTTTACTCAATTTTATAAGAAAATCTATATAACTTCCTTTATTCTTGCACTAATCGTAGCATAAATGGTCGTTGGAGTTTTCGTAAAAGGATTCTCCAATAGATTAACTAATTTACATTCTTCTCAGGGATAACATGGTATATGTACCTAACACTAAAATCCTCCCCAAATTTTCAATCCTTGTGGAATTAAACATCATTGTTGACATATCTTACATTATATGAATGGATTATCCCAAGGAGGAAAATATGTTAAGAGTTGGTCTCCTACCATACCTATTTAATTGAACAATTAAAGGGTTGATTCTCATCATTTTAAAATACATATTGACTCCATGATTTTAAATCTTTATCCAACATAAAAAAATCACCCACTATTCTATGTATTACCCAGATCTACATATTATTTTCTAATATAGGATATAATAATACTAGTGTGCCACTTTAAAAAAATGGCCGCCATCATGAAAACATGATCATGTGTGTGAAGCTTGCATATTAGAGACCACTTTTGAAAAATTTCTTATTGTAATTCCTTTGACATTCCTTGAACAATGTGGGGCTTTCTTCTCTCTTTGAAGAGACACATATTGAATCATGAACCCTATGTCGTAGGCCTTAGTTTGATATAAAAAATCATTTCCAATCATATGGGGTATAGAAAAAAGGAAATATGTTCACCTATTATGCTGTATATTAAACATGAAATATTCCTTCCATACAAATGCATTATAGTTACAAAACTCTGGATAAATGACTAGGAACATCATAATCCCCATAATATATCCCTATCTATCTGTAATAGAATTTTAGAATCATGATGAAATCTTTGATTGGTTTTTTCATAACATGTCTTATTTTGGATCCGCATATGCCTTGCTTAAAAAAATTTCAACCATTGGTATATTATTTTTTAGGGCATGTCTCTTCTATCTCCATACACCATAAGTATTTATTTCTGGAAACAAATGTTTTAAAAAATTCCACAATCATTCACTCCATACTTGTTCTATATTAATTTTTTATTCTGAAATCCTCAGATTGTGGATTACAATTTCCAACCTCATGCTTGACTAATGATGGAAAATTATTGAACAAAATACATTTGAATGAAAAATAACAACCATTTCTGTTAAATACATGAGACCTTAAGAAACAATAATCATATATCCCCAAAGAATGTTGTTGAATTGGGAATATTATAAACTAATCACATGATCCTATAATATAGAATGTCTGAGTTTGTAAAACATGACATTAAAATTCATGATCCATTGTCTAATCTCTATAACATATTTCCTAGATGAGAACTAGATCCATATGAAGTTTTCAAGTATTGGATTTATAAACTCACATTATTACAATCCATTTCCAATATGTGGTGTGAAAATTAAATTCCCATAGATAATAGTTTAAATTATATAGAGGTACCATTCTTTATCAATTATTCATTGTTAAATGTGATATTTCCTAACCACGGGGTTTCTTTGTCATAAATCATGTCTTTACATGAATCGCATTTGAGGAAAAAATTTATCCCTATTTATCATGTTGTGCACTCCATATAGGTCCAAATTATTTAAAATTGTTCCTCTAGTTTCTTAGGCAGAGCATGACTCATATAATCTTAGAGGATCTGTGGAGTACTTTTTTAATATCCAAAATCTTTTTCCCACATCAAGATCTATAATGGAATTTTCCTTCTATATGTGATAATTCAATCCTTTTTTATGTTTTTGGATAAAATATGCTTTATTCCCCTAATAATTACACATTTAATCTAGAGTAAGAGTTCCATAAAAATATATGGTTTCGTAACATATTCTTATGTTTATTGATATATTCTAATAATAAAATTCACACCTCCCTACACGCAAGACAAATCTATATATGGAGTTTCATATTCATTGCTTAAAAAAGTTTTTGGGATAATCAATCTCCTAAATATTGGAAAGATATATTCTATCTAAAACACAATATTAATTGATTAATCCTTCATTCCCCTAAACATCTAAATTTAATTTATCATTTTGTACCCATTATTTTATGTTAAATACCCTAAAACATGTTCATTTGGATACAAAATTATTCCATCCCAAAAATTACTCTTCAAATTACAAGGAAAATATTGATTGAGCAAGTATATAATTGAAAAGAAGTCATTCATTTCATATATCATACAAATAGAGGAGCATACACAACCATAAATATCCCTATATAATTGAGTAACTTCTCTTAAATTATTTTCTACAAAGATTCAATATACTGAATCATTATATGGTCAGATTCTTCCACTTATTGATGCATCTCCAATAATGTTACAACCTCTACTTATAAATTTAATATCAACACCTCTGGACTCTCAATTTAATCAATCCCATTTTTCTTTACCTACTAGAATAACTATTTTTTATAAATTTTTTCAAGACAAAACAATTCATGGTTCATCCGATTGATCTATTTGTGGAGTTGGACTTCCACGATAATCTATTTTTTAATGTAATATTGATAACGAGCATCTACAATGGAAGTCCTTGAGGAATCAATATTTTAAATATTTCAATTGGTTAAAAATTGTCCACAAACAATATTAATATTAATTTAGACTAAAAAACACAAACCATTTCTCATATAGACACCTCCATCACCTTTCAATGTATGTTTTATTAGACAAGCCCCCATATGTTGGAATATAAAAAATGAATAAAATCATTGAATTAAAAAATGGAAGGTCTAAAAAATTAATCTCATAAATTGATTTTTATATGTTCATACTCAGTATCTTCCAAGAACCCCAAAAACATTCAAGTTTCTCCTAGTCTGCATCGTATTTTATCCTTAATGGAAAAAAAATATTTAGGAACCCGGTCAACAAGACTAGTCCAATAAATTACATTATTAGGGTGGTATAACTCTACAGTTGTTGATGTTGTAGTTATCATTGATGATTGGATATTCAATCTATCTTGTATTTCTTATAATTATACCAATTCTCATGAAATGTGTATCTGAAATTCAATACATTGTTAGGAGAAATGTGAGGCTATAAAAAATAGTTGATATAATGAATTTACTTTTCTGATGAACTAAACTTTTTGGACATCCCAACATCAATGGATGGAATCTCAATCATCCCCTATTCTATTTTCATGTGGGCCTCATAAGAAAACACTCTTGAAGAGGAATTTAAAATGGGTGTTTGTTTGTTACGATTAGTGACCTTTGCATGGTCTGTCACAGATAATGATCTTGTAGGGATTAATATTAGTGAACTATGACAAATAGAATATCTCATATATTCTTGGTCCCTATTCTAACACTTCCTAAATCGTTTTTCTATCTAGGGGGGGGGGTACGGGGTCGACCATAATTATTGAGAATTATCTCCCAAAATATCAATTCAAATTACATCATATGATTATTTTGAATCATAATTTATCTCATATTTACCATGAACCATTGTTCCTAGATAACGTAGATCTACATGTAAATGGGATTCGTGTTCTTGAAGATTTATATCTTTTTTGACATTTACAATCAGTGGTAACCCCTAATGATGTTGATTCATTAATTCAACTAGAAATATGTAATGAAAATTAAGTATGAAGGGTACAATTCATTCTTGAAATCTAAAATGAGATGTGAACTTCATGATTCATGTTTTGGATAGGCCTCATTGAATCCCATGGAGACATATACTTATTTAACACATTAGGAATAGGTGGGTTGGGAATATACCTATAATATTGGAAATTAAAGACTACATATGTTCGACTTCCCTAAGAGGACCTCTATTAGGGACCCTCTTTGTAACGAACAAGAATAAAATCAATATAATTTCAATTAATATAATTATTTCATATTTTATATATCAGATATATAAAAAATTAAAAAAAATTATAATTATGAATGAATAAAATGATAGGTATTTTATGAAATTATGGAACATATACCAATAGAAATATAAAATGAACTTTTGAAACGTAATAAAAACATTAGGAATTGTAAACCAAACAGTAGAATGTTAAAATAATCCATGCGAATATAAATAATAATATGGTATTTTATAAAAGAAAATATTATTTAATTATATTATAGTATAATGAAGAGATGTTTTGAAAATGATAGACTCAGATTGTGTGTTTTTTTTGAAACATAATTATCTATTTAGAATTATTTTATTAATATAATGATATAAAATAAAAATTATTTTGATGAAACTAAATCCTAAATTAATATATTCATATCTTATGATAAGAACATAATTTCATGGTACTATATTGAATTTCATAAAGTGTTATAGAATCAGTTATAATTTTGAAACTGGAATTTTTTTTAAAAATGGTGATTTTAATTACAAATTAAATTAATATTAGTTAAAAAATTATATTCATAAACGTTTTAGAATTTTTTATTTTAAATTTAGATAAATGATTAGGGGGATATTTTGATATTTTATATAATATTTGATTTTGTGAATAGTGAAATGCATTAATTTTCGGTATATGCTATGTAAAATAATTATTGAGTCATCGATGATGTTTGGACAATATTGGAATCATTGGTTGTAACATACATGTTATAATTACTATAAATAGTCACAAGTTTCCCAAATAATCATAGTATTGAGACATAATAATAAACAAAAAAAATAAAATCATAAAAAAAAACTAATCTAATGTTCTATAAATATAACCTCAGAAACCTCTTATCCTCATAATTATTAATCCTTGAAACATTTAAAATTTAGTGAAATACTCTTCCTAAGACTCTTCCTAATGTGAATGAGGTAATATCCTCAAAAAAATATCAAATCCATTTTTTATAAGGTGGTTCCCAGGAATTTAAATTAATGATGTAAATCAAATTTCGATTTCTTTATTATCATCTATCGTTATTTTCTTTTATTATATTTTTTTGTACTCCCTTATCCATAAATGGATGATAACTATAATATCTTATATATTCTATATTTTTATAATTGTAATGGAAAAGCCGACATCATGTCTCTTATCCACTTCCTTTTATTCCAAAAAATTAAAATATCATTCTTTAGTTATCAATTTATCGTCTTTGAGGGTGAAAAGTTTTTGTTTTCCTTTACCATCATAAAGGATGGACATAAAACCATTATATCAGTTTGTAAAGAATGTAATAATTTTTTTATAAAAATTATTTATGTTATAATGGTATGTTTTATAATTAAATAACGAATAATGAAACAAAAAATGTTAGTAATGATCATAAAACCACAAAAATAACTTAATTGACTATCACTAAAATATTATCTAATGATTCATCCTCAATAAAAATAATTGAATTAAATTATTTACAATTTAAGCTTATAGATGTTCATTAACAACTTATAACATCAATTCTGGATGTCCATTCCCATTTTATATAATATATCATCGATTATTTGAGGTGAACCAATCATGAAAACCAATGAAACAAACATCCCTGAATCATAAAGTTGTATATTATAACTTCTAAAAAAGGAAAAAAAATAATAATAAATCATACTATTTTATAAATGTTTTCACTTAATTAATTTATTAATTAATTTGATAATCTATGTCATTACTATAATGTTCATAACACTTTCATATATAAGGAATGGGATTCCTTCCAAAACATGACTTTTCATTCTGGTTATGAATTCTCTCTAATTGTCATTAATGAACTATTAGTTATTCTTATTTAAACCTCCCAATTATATGTTTAGGTTATGAAAATATTCTTATATCACTGTTATTCTTTATTTGATGGGGAAACATATATTTTATAAATCTATCTTCCAATTTCTACCTAATAAGAAAACCTGATTAAAGTGATCTTCCAAAATTATTATTCATTTTTATGTATCAATCATATTATATATTATGACACCATTATTTTTCAAAACACACTAAATTTATATTTAAATACATTATTGTTTTGATGATTATTTTTCAAAATAAATTATGTCTTTTCTGTTTTAATGACTCTTTGCTGTTTTCCCTTAAACCACACTAATGTTTCTAATTTCTAATGTTTCCTAAACAATATTTTTTAGGATTTTCATGTAATTTGGATTAATTTATAAATATATATTCAAAATTTCCTTCATTAAATTTGATTACTTTTTTAATCAATTATTTACAAAATTCTTTTATAATACACCGTTGTTTATGCCTTATGACATATTTATGATACAAAATTCATTCCTTTGGTTACCCTTTTGTTAATACATCAATATTTATTATTCTTGTGGAACATATATGCATGATCACGTATTGATGGGAACACTATGATATGACTTCAATGAATGGGTAAATGTTTAGTCTTATGAGACATCATGTTTGGATAGGGAGTGAACATGAATCAATTATTGGACATTTCTACAATGTGAAATGGACAATGATTTTATCCTTGATTCATGAATATTTCATGTTTTTTATTATTCACAGTCAAATTATTCCATGATTATATATTTATATTCTCTATATGGTATGCTCGATTATGTTCATCAATTCTCTATGCCTTTTAGGTTGTCATGTTATGACATCAAACCCATGTAGTTTTCCTTTTTCTTATGTTTATACGCTAATTGGTCTTTTTAGCTCATCTCTTTTTAATTTATTCCCTAGGTTACCATATATTGATGTAGGAGATCTTGGAATGATATGAGGTCATTATAAAAGTTTAAAGTAAATATAATTTTTATATTTCATGCTATTCAGTATTATATATTTAATATTATAAAGAAACTATATATTAATATCCTTGGATTATAATTTGAAGGGTAATTATGCTTAAAAATTATTAATACCATGAGTAATAATATTGTCATTCCTAGTTGGTATCATAGGACTATCTAGTTATTTTTAGATATTGGAAGTATATAACTTTAGAATGATCCCTAGGGAAAATTCTACCACCAGGGATAACCAATACTAGATATTGGGGTATCAAAAGTGACCATATACATTTCATCTACATGTCTATCCTTCAATGTTAAATAATTTTTTTATATTATTATTATAAAATTATTGAAGCCCCAAAATTTTAATTTAATTTTCCTAGATTATATGAGGAAATATAAGAACACATGTCAGCAATAAATGTGACCCACAATGTGATGATTACCAAAATTATATTCCAATTATGATGGGAATGGTTTCTCAAAAAATCATGAAAATACGTTTTAAATAGGCTCCATTTTTGAATATTAACATGAATCACGTAGAACCCCCTCTCTCTCATATATATGATTTCATTATTTTATAATCCATTTTAAAAAAATCATATCATGTTTTGTGGATAGTATGATCCCCTTCTCATATAAAAATACATTAACATTATTCAGATTATAATTTTTTTCATATAGTGTGAATAAGAAGAAGAGAAATTTATGTTGGTAGTTTGTAATTTTTATGGGGAAGCTGATCAGTTCTGTAAACCGATGAATTGGAAAAAGTTCAAAGAGGAAATTGAATCCATGGAAAGAGAATATTTCATGAAAATATATTTCAATAAATGTTTTCACATAACCCTCCTAAAAATGGAAATGTTGTTCCTTAGATGATAAAAAAGAAAGTAATGTTCCTTGGGGATTAAAAAGAATAATTGACATGGATTTAATAATATTCCTTTTCCATTGTAGAAAAAAAATTAAAGAATGTTAGATCTATTTTTTAGTAGACTATTTAAGATGCTATTAAAATAATTAGTGATTTGAGGATTTCACATCTACAAGGAGATTGTTCTTTGTGTCATTAATTTTGAAATGGAAACTTGAGAATCCTTATGGTATCCTGGGATTAGGGATGTAAATAAGAAAATTGAGCTTAATATGGGAGTATGAAAAGATAAATTCCACAATGAATAGAAAACCCAACATCCCATGTGTAAAATATGTGGAAGGAAGCATACAAATATTTGATTAAAGGGAACCATGATACTCTTAAAATGAAAAAGGATGGGTAAGATGGATAAAAACACCTAAAGGAATAAGAAGAATACAACTAATATGGAAGAATAAATGAAGGATCAGATCAAATCCTAGCCTATATTAGAGTGTTTCAACTAAAAAACATTGTCATTATATAAATAATTTATATAAGAAAATGGGTGTTGGGGTAATCAATAACAAAAACCTCAATGGATGTAAGGAAGGGAACATGCTATCACTACTACTATGGTGGATCTCATAAGGTTTAGGTGACACTTACCCAGGTTATTCATTCAATAATAATGAAATTTCTATTTTATTATACTTATATACAATATTTCATATCTTCCGTGTCTAGTATAACTATTCAAACACAAACACAAAATATGGTGGTTTACTTATCTGTGAGAACAAAATGGGGAAATTATTACATTCAAAGTATATAACCCCTTCATAGTGATTTTTGGTTTACTAAAGATCCCGAAAATTGTTATCTACATTAATTAAGTTAATTTAGATTCTGTTTTGGGCATGGATTAGTTATCAATATGGAATACCAACATCTACATTTGGGAAAGGGATTTAATTTTTCACCTAAAGATCAATTATTGAATTCTGTAAAAGTGTAAGGAGGATATTTAATCTATATTGGAATAATAATCGCCATTGTTGATATTTTTGCCTTACGAGGAAGCATATATTTCTCAAATGATTTATATAAACAATTGAATCATTCATATCGAAAAACAAATTATGTGCGACTACGCCGATGTGTTCCCCAAATTTTTTTAAGTCTTCCTCCTAATAGATAGGTTGAGTTATTAGTTATAAATACTCATGGATCTGTCCCCAATATCAAAAACACCTCATAATAATGGCCACAATAGAATAGGAGGATATAAATAATTAGTTATAGTATAATCTGAATAAGGGTTTTATAATATTTAGTGCTTTACCATGGGGTGTTCCAGTTCACTCCTTAAAAAAGATGGATGTATAAATATTCATATGTATTGATTATCATGTTCTCAAGAAAATCATTATAATAAATTATCCCCCTCTATGGACATGTGAATTTTTAGATCAACTAAATGGGGACAAGTATTTCCAAATGGTGGAACATCAGTTGCGATATCACAAAATAAAGGCGAAGAAGGAAGAATATTCCAAGAATACCATTCAAACAAGGTATGAAAACTATGAGTTACCCGTGATAAACAATGGACTCACTAATTATCTAGGTATATTCATAGACATAATGAATACAGTAATTATAAATTATTTCGAAACATTTTTGGTAGTAGTTATTGAAGATATCCTAATATAATCCATGAGAAAGGAAGAATATGAGGAGCATTTTAATACTATGTTGATGAAATTGTGAAGGGATAAATAATATAAAATGTAAATTAAATGTGAGTTCCTGATTATGGAATTTCCATTCATGGGTATTATTGTAAAAAATTGAATATTTTTGCAATCATTCATGGCAATGGAAATTGTCGAATGGATAGGTCGACATTTATAATGGACATATCTATTTTCCTTGGTTTATATTATCATTATTGATTATATGTGAAGGATGTATTTTTTTTTTCAAACACCGTTAGTTTGATGGCCCGGAAGGGTGTGAATACTTTATAGGGAAATGAATGTGAATACTTCTTCAAATAGTGGAAAAATAGGACTATCAATACACCAGTTCTCACACTACAAACAAATGTGGATGAACTTTTTGTTTAAAATGATGATTTAATGAACACCATAGACATTGTATTGATTTGAAATGAAAAATTGATAACCTCTTCCTCAAAGAGGTAAAAATTCATGAGAAAAAAATTCACACACATGATCTATAGTTTGTGTGAATGATATTTTCATTGAAAATATGAAATCATTGTCTATGGGGGATGTGTGAAATATATACTAATTATAAAAAACTGCCATATATATTAACATATAATGTGATTAATATGTGCATGTGAAGATTGTTAGATGCCACGATGATTACAACAGCTCAATCCACTACTATTCTGGAAAATAAAATATGGTATAGGATTCACTAAGTAGAAATTATCATGTAAATTTTATGATGATGATAATTTATAAGTATACAGTCATCTTATACAAGAAATTAATGGTCATGAGAATCATTAACAATGGAAAATATTCAATAATATCTCAAATGATTTATCAATTATCCCTTATTGAGAAAAAAATTATTTATAATGAAATGATGTAAAATTCAGAAAAAGGATGAAGCTATTATAAATGGAAAATACATAGTTTACAAAATGTATGAGAATGGAGTCATGAGTTTTTGGTCATGACTAAATGAACTATCCAATCTAGAGATAAATAGCGTACCTATGAATGACACACACATATCAACATACACTATTATCCAAGGGATAACAATTAAGTTTCAAGATATCCGAGATCATTTTTGGTGGTACATATGATGAAGGATATCTATGAGTATAATCCAAAGTCCCAAGACTGACATAATGTGATATTTGAACTGAAAATGTATAAGGGTATAATGAAACCATTATCTGTACCAATATGGAAGTGAGAAACTTTCACCGTGTACATTTTAACATAACATACAAAGACATCAAGAGGAAACAATTGTATATGGGTCATTTATAACCTCATATAAAAAGAGATCGCATTAATACAATTTAAGGTGTATTCTCACTTGATCAATATGCCAAAATATACATCATATAAATTTTTAGGCTTCATGTAATGAAACTATCTATTGTATCTGATTTGGATGTGGGATTTAACTCTGTTTTTTAAAAAAGTCTCCAACGATATCTATGTACTGAATTGAACATCAGTACGACATATAATCATAAAATTGATGGAAAACCTGAAAATACTATTCATTCACTTGAATAAATAATGTCATCATTCTCTATAGAATTTAATGTAGGGTGACACAAACAACTTTCTCTATATTAGTTCTCTCATAAAAATATTTTCCACTAGTGTATCCATGTCAATCCATTTGAATATGATTATTCAAAAATATTGAGAACATGGACATGCTCGGTTGATGACCGTGAATGTAAGCTTCTAGAACCATATTTAGTATAATTACTTGTGGAATATGTGAAAACCATTCAACATAAATTCAATGAAGTCCATATAAGATATAAGAGCTATGTGAATAATCATTACTGAGATGACAATATAAGGTATGGAGACATAGTTTTCCACTGCATATATCTATATAAGAGGGACATGTCATTTGAAAGGAATGGAAAGCTATTTTCAAGGTACATTTCCCATTTCGAGATTTGGGATCATATTGGAGTTGCATCCTATCAACAAGTACATTGACTATCCTTGTCTCAATAACACGACGTTTTCTATGTATCCCTATTGAAGAAGTAGATACCAAATCCCTCACACGTACTAAAATTCATATGTGGTAAAGTGGTGGAATGATCTATCCTATTAGGAGAATTCAGTTATGGTATTGGATTGTAGAGACAATTTTTGATCCAAAAATACCACTCACCCTGTCAAAGTAATATGGTGAGACCATAAGTTTCAATAGGTAAAATGGGACCCATAAGATGATATGAAGGATAAGTACCCCCACATGATTTCCCCGTAGTTTGTAAAATAAAATTTCAAGGGAGACATTTCATAAAGGGAATGAATTTAACCAAATAGAAATTTTTAAATGATTTTTTTCCTTCTAATAATCATGTAATATAATTTAAATCCCATATATAACAAAATAAAAACATTAAAAATTATGAATGAATAAAATAATTTTTATTTATAGAAATTAAGGAACATATACCAATGGAATAGTAACATGATCTAGGGAATAATAATATAATCCTAATTAATAATAAACCATCTAATAGAATATTAACCTCACCCATGAATTTTTAAAGAAAAATAGTCATCTTTTAAATAAAAATATGACATAATTATTTCACAGTATACCATAATTTTTTTTATAATTATAAATTAACTTTTGTAATTTTTATGACACATAATTTTTTATATAGAAATTTCACATTAATGTAATGATTTAAATGAAAATAAATTTTCATAAAATTGTTGATAAATTAATATTTTCTTTTTATTTGGGTTTTATAATAATTGTACGAGATGTTATTAATTTTTTTGATGTGTTAAAAAATCAATTATAATTTTAAAATTAATATTTTTTTAATAAATGATTATTTTAGTTAAATGTAAAATTTCATATATGTATATAATTTCATTCACAAATTTGATATAATTTTTTAATTCTACACAATGAAATTGGATATAGTGAGTTTTTTGTATTTTTCTATAAAAATGAATTATTGGTGGAATTGAGATATTGTAATTTTCAATATAATATATGCACATGAAATATTGAGTCATGTTTGATGTTTAGACGATGTTAAACCCATTTTTTCAATGTAACATGCACTAGTTACTATAAATTGTCTCAATAGTACACCATATTCATAATCATGAGAAAAAAAATAAATGATAAAAATAAACATAACACTTCCATCTCTTCCACCATAAATTTGATGCTCCCCACCGATTATACTCTTACCTATTATTCTTTTAAGACTTTTCATTTTCTGTCAAATCCACTAAATAATGGTTTTCTCGTTGTATTGGAGTATATGATCTAAAAATAATTCTGTACATAGGTTTTCAAATATAATATTTCAAGTGGTAAAATAATCTTTATCATTATTTATTTTCATTTTATTATCTTTCCATTTATAGTACTCTTCTCAACTGTGCTATAAAAACATGAATGATAACTTTAGTATCTTATATTAGAAATAATATTATTATGTTAATGGGAAATAATATATCTATTCTCTTCTCCAATTTCTTTTATTCTAAAAATTAAAATATCATCCATGAGGTGTTGATTTATTACCTTCAATAATGAAATGGATTCATTTTACATTATCGCCTTAAACACTAGAAATAAAACCAATAAAATGGTTTTTATAGACATAAAATTTTTATTTTGAAACCCTATTTATTCTATTAAACTAAAATTTATAGAAATTAATAAATAATGAATCAAATTTGGTTTGTGATGAAAAAAATACTGTAAAAATATTTCAAATGATTATCACTAAAGTCTTATCTAATGATTCATCATTACTAAAAATAACCAAATTAAACTTATATACATTTAATCTTTTGGATATATATTAATTAAATATAAAGTAAATTATGAATATCTATTCCAATTTACCTAATCCTTTAAAAATTTATTCTGATGAACCAATTAGGAAATCCAAGGAAAAGAACACTCTTGAATGGTGAAATGTTTTATTATAACTCATGAATAGTCTATAAATGAAGTTAAATAATTTATAATAAATCAATAACATGTACAAAAGATTCTAAATTAAATATTATTTTTTTTTACTATGATTACCTAGGACATTAGGATCATGTTATGTACACATTCATACGTACGGTATGGGATTCATTCGGATCCACCATTTTTACATAACTATATGTTTTCTCCCTCTTGATCACAAATAAATTATATTTTATTCCTAAGTAATCCTATTAAATTATGTATTTATGTTACAATCATATGTTCTTATCCATATTATTCTATCTTTTATGGTAAATACATGTTTTAGAAGGTTCCCATCCCCATTCCTTCAATAATAAATCTCGACTAATGGAAAATTCTCAAATTATTACTCATTTTTATGTACCATACACTATATGTATTAAAAACCCATTAAATTTATAAAATAAAACATATTATTGAGAAATATAATGTTATCTCATTTATTTAATTATTCATACGATTATGGATTTTCCATTTTAATGAATGTTCTATGGTTTCCCCTAAATATGAATTAAAGTTGATCATTTATAAATATTCCTAGGGCTAGTTTCTAATGATTTGACATCATTTTGTCATAATTCATAATTATAAATTCCTATTATCCTTGATTAATTTCCTTTTATTATATAATTACATTAATTAATGAACTATTTTATGATACACCATTTGGTTATGTAATACAATTTTTTTTGATACCCAATTCATGATGTGGGTAACCCTTATATTGACAACATATGTTTGATTATAATTGTGGCTCACATATCAATGAAAATGTAATGATGGGTGTAGCTATATAGTGCACCACCGTATTAGGTAATTTTTAGTCTCATGATAAATATTTTAAAAACAAGGAGGGAACATCAATCCTTTACGTTTATATCATCTGGTGTTTTATTACCACGTTCCAATGATTCCATGATTATATTACCCCATGTTATACATTTTATAATTACATAGGTTTTTTCTTTATAAATTCCTTTTTATATAATCTTTTTATGAATTATAACCCATTTTCATTGCCTTATTATGATTTTAATATACATAAAAGGATTTCTAAATCATCCCATTTGTTCATGTATTCCTAAGGATACCCTATGAAGATGTTGGAGCTTAATGGAAGTTATGTGATATGTACAGATCATTAATGTAATTAAGTTTTAATGTATTTATGTGTTTTCATTTTTATCTACTTAATCATATATATACACTATACATTATGATCCTTGGATTTTATTTTTATCACTATTAGAATATTTCTGATTCCAATTGTTTAAAACCATTTTTATAGGTCCCCAATACATTTTTAGAACCTATACCAATGGTTTGGGAAACATTTCAGATATGTCTATACAAATGATTTGGAATCCAAATGGATAGGAAATGTAAAATAGAAAATCCATCCAAGATCCGAAAAAATGACCTCCTGCATATATATTAGAGAAGTAACAATTATGATAACATTTTCATTGTCAATAAAATTCAATATATATATATATGTGTGTGTGTGTGTAATAAACATATTTACAAATTTATTTGATGTTATTTGACAATATAATTTATAAAAAATCTGGGTACGTATACCAATGATTCTCAAAACCATTTATTTATTTGTATTCTAATTGTTTTGAGTAACGTTGGTATATGTACCACTATTTTTTGGTACCTAAAACAATGGTTTTTGAAAACCATTGGTATTGGTTTATTATAATCATCCAATACCAATACTTTTTAAAAACCTTTGGTATAGGGTATTAAATTATATTATATAGAATTCATTTTGAAAAATGAATTGTTCTAACCATAATCTATAGCAACAATTTTTTTTAAATCGTTGGTATAAGTTTTTTTTATTGTACCTATACCTATTGTTTAGAAAATTGTTGGAATATAAATGTTGGTGTTGGTAAATAATCTTTCAGTGGATGGACATTTATGATTATAATAATATAATAACATGTGTTAAATTATATAGATGATGTACTATCACACTCAATATAATTGAGTTTGACAGTAGTTCCTACCTTTCTGTATACAAAAGTGGGAATGGTTGAAGTCTCACTACTAGCTTCATAAAAAATATATAAGGAGAGTGGAGAATATAATAATTATTATATGATTATAGTGGTAATAAAATTAGGGGGATGATGTTATTTAGAACCCGGATCCTTATATCAAGTATAGATCATGATTTTAGGTGTTTTTGAGGAAAAATAAAGAATATGGTAAAAAAAAAATAATTACACATTGTGTACTCTTGAGTACAGACCAATATACTCGATTGTAAAATGTATCCTTGTACGGGATGCTTAATGAATGATTACAGCGCCATGTGTACCACTTAATGTGGGTTCCATTTGATGCATGTACATGACATGTACTTTAAATGAACACAACATGTATGCATTCTTTTAATTTGATTAATCAGACTAGGGACGAATCCCATATCCAAAACACATCTCTTATTCTCTTGTCTCATTTAGGAGAGAAACAATATGGACAAGAACTTTGAACCCCTCTCGTTCCTCCATCCTTGCTCTGATCGAGACACCTTCAGGTGCGTTGGAATCCCATCAGTGAGTTATCTATTTCCATAGAGTCTATCTTCAAGATTTCTCCCCTCTATTGAGTTAAAAATGGTTGAACAATATTGACCTTTTTGAAGATCTATGACATTCTAGGCTGATTCAAGGGATGACATTCGAGAGAGTTCCTCTAATGACATCGAGGTATGTCTTTTGTGCCTTACATTGATTTTATTTGGACTATATATGATAAATTTGTTGAATAAAATTATTTAGGGTATTTTATAGTTTTTAATTTAACATAGTTTAAGACTTATTATGGCATGTTTTTTGAGAAAAGACTATTTAGTTATGCATAAGGTTTAATACCTTGATTATGGATGTGTTTTCCCAGTTTTGTTTGATATTGGTTGTTGTGTCTAGAATTTCCTGTTAGGGTGCTTTGTTTTCCAATCCTAGTGTTGGATGGATAGATTATCTATTTATATGAAATGCATGTGTTTCAGATTTTGAATGTTGACCAAAAGGGAATTGATCGTGGGAACTTCCCAATGTATGTTCATTTATGTATAATTGTTTTATCATTGAACAGAAGCATTAATTGTGAGTGATGTTATGGGGTCGTTGAACAGAATGGTTAGACAATGAGAGATACCCATAGAATCATTATTATATGTATGTTGGACCATAGGGGATTGACTATGAGAACTACCAGAGGGTCATTTAAATTATCATTGCAACATACACCAATGGGTATTGACTGTGAGAGCAATCCAGGTGGTCGTTTATAATAGATTGTCGCTATGTGGGACCAAATGGGTTAGACTATGAGAACAGTCCCAAATAGTATTTATTATTTATCGATTTGATGATACGTTGAACCATATGGGAAAAGACTGTGAGAAATTTCCAATAGAGATTCTTAGGAATTATTGTTTGACTGTGAGGAGCCTGCCAAGACAAATCACAACCTTAGACACAGTCAAAATTCAATGTTTATATTATCTTTGAGATTTCTATTTTTGTTAATATACAGGGGATACCAAGATTAGGTTAAAACCTGAGGTTAAATTATTCAATAGTTTGAATAATTTATAAATGAAAATTAATGTAATTGAAAACTATATGATTGTTTACATTTGAGTACGTCCTACATAATATATGACTTTGAACTGCTATATATATTTAGTGAAATTTAGGCACATATATCTGTGTGTTTTCATTCTGGGATTTATCTCACACCCTGTTTGGGTCTTCCTTTTTGACACAAACTTATTATATAGTTGTAGGTATAGATATGTGGAAGATCCCTTCTACACCAATTACTTGATTATTATTACAGCTGAAGAGTATGATACCAAGTTGAGGCATCTGATGATGTTGGAGTTATTTAATATTTTCAGTACTTGGGTTTTAGTATTTTATTTCTAGCATTCTGACTTGTTTGGATGATTTCCTTGATGATTCTGATATGGATCATTTTTTATATATGTGATGCCATTATTTATACTATCAGTCTTCGGATGACTACATTGTTGTATGGTATTACATATTTTGCTATTGATTTCTATTTTTGCCCACTATGTTAATTTTCCTATGAGGTTATCATTTCCCCAATATCAAACCTAATTCCCTCGCTGCTAGTCGGCAACCCCTAACATTTGGGGAAATGCGTTTGAGGCCATGTGACCAACTCGGTATGGGAAATCTTTTGGTAGGAACCATGAACCAGGATGTTACAAAGTGGTATCCAAGGAGGTTTCTTTTCTATATGTCTTAATATATAGAGCCTATAAAATTATATAAGAAGGAATTTTTATTTGTTAATATGTCATGGCTTGGAGTAGCTAACTTCTGTACAAGGAATAGCCATGTTACGTCGAATATATCAATTTTTCTTGTTTTACAATTGTTGTAGTTTATTTGATTTCACCATTAGATGACACACTTATTTTATTCTATTATTATTGATATAATTGTGGTTCAATTTCTATTGCAACCTGATGATATGAGGGTATTCCATCTCATGCGTCATATAGGAACTTTTTAGATATCACACATCATGAATTCTTGCCACCCCATTTAAGGAGAATCACTTATTACATGCTATTGTGAAAGATTTTGTGATAATTGTTTTCATAGTTATACATGTTGTTGTAATAGATGAAATGGTAGAATACATGATATTTTTATAGGGTATTAGAATATTAAAAGTTTCATTTGGTTAGATGTCAAGCATTGTCCATGAGGGGTTATGGGCCCTCTTAGACCAGAATTTTGTGTGTCATGTTTGAACATTAATTGAATTTTGTCATGGTGTGAAGTGAATAAGGACAAAAAATATTATTTCTGAGAGTATGGTCCCTCAGGGGTTATAATTTATCATTCATTTTACAAAAATATGTGTTTTTAAGCGTTTTGGATGGGTTTTATAGGCCTATTGTCTAGAAACCAAGACAACAAGACATGTGGTGTTATGAACACATGCCATGTGTTCTTATATTCTAAAAATAATTCTTTTCATATCTATATGATGTGTACTAGTTGTACCTCTTATGTGGTATTTAACCATGTGACTAACTCTGTGAGAAGAGACATGAGGGTGGGAATACATTGGTAGAACACGTCATGTTTTATGAGTACATGCCATGTCGAAAGGACAGTGTGTCCGACAATATGACTAATGACACATGTGGATGAAACTGGGGGTGTACATGTCATGTATCATTCATTCACACCATGTGGAGTTGATTTTGTATTCGACTGTGGGACCAATTACATGGGTGATTTTAACATAAGTTTTATACACCATGTGTAGGGTGAAAATGCAATGTACTATTACCCATGATAGAATCGTGTGGTTTATCCACGTAGAAGAACTCGAGAAGGAGGGAAAATTCAAGTACAAGTCGTTTCATAGGAGGAACATGTTGTGTGTATGGGTGGTACACAAACAGTTTTCGAAAAGGTACATTCCCTTTTTTAACCATAAGGGAAAATGTTGTGTAGTTGTTCTACACACCATGTAACTTTCTTTTGTAAAACATGATTTTTTTTCTTCTCCAGTTCATTTATTTCACTTAAAAAAATTTCCTTTATAAACATGAACTAAGGTGTGTGCTCGTCCTTGAAGAGTCATGCCACTGAGATGTCCTTTGGTTTTACGCTAGGTTTATTGCGATGGTTATACCCTACAAATAAAAGATAAGGGACTACCAAAATATCCTATTATCATTATAGTGATGGAACCAACTAGTACACCAAAACGCATGTGTTGATGCACAATTATGTGAAGGATTTTGAGGATTTTACAAACCTTCCAAGGAGCACCACATCCTTCACTGTCTATGGAAGAGCTGACGTGGGTGTTTCAGCAACAACATCCTCCCATGTTTTAAGGTTATCGAGGACTAGTGGCTATTGTGTCTTGGTTGGAGACCATGATTTCTATATTTTAGCATCAGGATAAGCCTTCAATGTGGTGGGTGAAAGTTGGTACGTACATGATATGTGATTCTTCCACGAGATGTCGGGACGGAATATCACAGGCGGGGCATCATAAATATATGTTTTGGGAATAGTTTCAGAGGATATTTTATGAATAATTCATCTCCAAGACATTGAGGGCCAATCAAGCCCAAGTGTCCATGCATTAAGAGTAGTAGAGACTTTCATTGAAGGAATATTCATACTATTTTATAGAGCTCCAATGCCTCACACCTATTTTTAGAGGTGAAATGTTATCTTTGTCTAGGTGATTTTTGGATGGTCCCAGGTATGATGTTTGATCATAGTAGAATGTCATTAGGCTGACTTCAGTGGATGCTATACTGATCCATGTGCTGATTATCAAGCATAATATAATGGAGTTGGGAGTTGCGAGCCTGGGAGGTTCAACATCCATAGCTAGTACTCCTTTGACAAATAGTAGAAAACATAAGAGGTAGCTTCTATTTGATGTTTCTTCAGGTAGTCCAGTGTTATGATACAAATGTGGGAAAAGTGGGCATATGAGACCTCAATTCATGAGAGAACTAGTTGAGTGATGATAATGCAGCAATATGAGTCATCTTTAGGATTTTTTCAAGTTTTTTAAAATAGCTGATAGTGATAGAGGATTAGTTATGACTCCACATTTAGGAGCAGAACCACCAATTTATCATTAGTCAGGGAACTAATCATCGTCTTACCATTCAGTCCGAGGAGGGGGGTCATGTCTGTTATAGTCAGTCTCTAGGCATTCAGAGACCATTGTTTGGATTATCTTAGGGTAGTCTGGAAGGGACGTAAGGCTGTGATGTTGTTCAGACTTTTATAGGGGATCAGAAAAATCAAGAGAAGGATCTCGGACACCCTATAGTTAGAGGTGCGATTCTAGTTGCCTCAGTTTTAGACTATTCTCTGTTTGATACAGGTTCTTATTATAGTTTCATATCTATTGTCATTGTATAGAACCTTGGGCCTTGTATCTTTATTGTATAGGATGATATGGTGCTAGAAACTATGTTGGGTATTAGAAATACTATTGTACATCAGTACGAGGAGTAAACTCTTAACGATTTTAGGTGTAACTTTCAATGGGACCTCTATGTTGTAGAGATGATAGGTTTCTATGTCATTCTCGGCATGGACTAGTTAATCTTTTCATAGACATTTTAGATTGCTATTGTTGTATGGTGAATTTTACGTCACTAGAGAGAAGGTCTTTTCTATAGAATGGTGAAGGGGATATCCAGAGTAGTAAAGATGGACCTGAGCATCTTGGGTTGGGAGGAATTACAACCCATATTACTAGTTTATATCTGGATGACCTGGAGTCTTCACATATAGACTTTCATCCATTATTGGATCATTTCATATATTTTGTTCTAGATGACATTTCAGGTTTAACTTTTGAGAGAGATGTAAATCATTCGATTTTTGTTTTTCTATAAGAAGCATCGGTGTCCATTAATCAGAATAGGATCAATACTCTAGAGTTACATGAGATCAAGAAGCAGTTAGAGGAGTTGCAGGAAAATGGTTTCTTCAGAACTAGTACTTCTCCTTGGGGTTTTTTGGTCCTTTTTGTGATGAAGGAAAATTATTCCTTATATCATTGTGTAGATTATAGGAAGCTGATTTTGTTTCTAGTCATGAACTGATATCCCTTTCCCAGGATTTTTGGGCTCTTTTATTAGATTCAAGGATCATAGGTGTTCGTGACGATTTATTTGAGATCTTGTTAACATCAGTTTCACATTATACCATCAGATATACCACATACCTCCTTTTTGAGTATATATGGTCTATATGAGTATCTGGTTATGTCGTTCAGTATCAAAAAAGCACTAGTAATTTTCAAGGCACTAATAAATAGAGTGTTCCATCCGTACATGGATTATTTTGTGGTATTTTTTTGGATGATATCTTGGTGTACTATCACACATTACCTAACAATTCCACCCATCTAAAGATCATTTTTGAGTAAACTGATAAAGGATCAGTTATATGATAAGCTCTAAAAATGAAACATCTAGATAGACCAGATTCACTTTTTGGATCATGTTATTTCAGAGAAAGGATTATAAGTATACCGATAGGAATTGAGAGCAGTAGTTTCGTAAGATCAGATGAATATCAACATTAAGGTACAATGTTTTCTAAGGTTGTTTGGTTAATACATATGCTTGATAGATGACTTTTCATGCTAAGCAGTGCCACTTATGGGCCTAAAAAATTAGTGTGTGATGTAATTGTGGAAAGAATAATGTGATTCATCCTTTCCAGAGCTAAACGAGTGATTGACATCAGCACCAATACAGATTACCCAAGAGTCGGGAAAGAGTTACACCATGTACTATGTTTCATCAAGTATGGGGTTGAGGGTAGTGCTTATGAAAGGTTTAGGAGACGTTGTGTATATGCCTTGAGAGTTGAGGCCCTATGAGGGGAATTACTCGATGCATGATCTCGAGTTTTGTAGTTGTTCATTTGTTACGTTGTTGGAGAAATTTATATTTTGTGAGAGAACATTGTGGTATTCATACCCACAAAAGTATAAATTATATCATTACTCAGTGTGATCTTAATTTGAGATAGAAAGGCGGGTTGATTACCATCAATCATTTGACATGGAGATTTCTTATACTCTTGATAAAGGCAACATAGTGGCTGATGCATTGAGCAGGAGGACACATATACGTGCAGTTCAAAATGCCATTAGTGAGTGGGAACCAATGGCTATGTTCTCTTAGATGAATTTATAGGTGAAATATTTATAGGGGTGGATGTTTATTTCTTCTATAGTGGTTACGTATACTCATCTAGATCGATTGTGAATGAGGTACCTATTAGATTTCAAAGGCCTAGTCTTATGTAAGAGTGTTTCGGGAAAGGATGCTACTCCATGATGGACCATAAGTGAGGAGGAGATATTGCATTTTCATGGGTACATATGGGTGTCATCGGACATACATAATGAACTTTTGCGGGATTTTCATTCCTCAGATTGGGACGTTCTTCCGTGTTTCACATAAATTTATCGAGATTTACACTGTTAGTATTGGTGGCTAGGATGGTTTTCTAATGTTTCTAGTTTTGTTATGAGATGTTCCACCTGTCATCAGTGAAAACATAGCATTAGTTACCAGTTGGGATTTTATAGTAGTTAACCAATCCCATGAAAAAGTGTAATAATGATTAGATGGATTTAGTGAGTGGTTTTTCAAGGTTTCCTCAGGTGAATGAGACATCTCGGGTTGTTGTTGATAGACTCATGAAGGTCGCACATTTATTTTTAATTATGTAAACCTTCGGTATTGAGTGATTATAAGGTTGTACATCTGAGATATTGTACATTTGAATTGGTATCCACATTCTATCATTTAATACTGGGATGACCGTTTTACATCTTATGTCTGGGAGGGACTAAAGAGGGATTTGGTTACATAGATACTTCTGAGTACAGCTTACCATCCATAGACTGATGGCTTGTCCAAGGGAATGATTCAGGTCTTGGAGGAAATGCTTCGAGCATGCATCCTAGATTTTGGGGGATCTTGGGGGGGAGCATACCCCTAGTGGATATTTCCTATTATAATAGTTTCAGGCAATGATTCAAATAGAACCTTATGAAGAATTTTATAGAATTCCATGCCAATAACACAAATGTTGGCTAGAGGTAGGAGGTACTGCCTAGCTGGGACCTCGTCTTGTCAAGCAGACCACTAAGTAGTTCGATTTTATTCTAAATAAGATTGATACTGTATAGCATCTCCCGAAATATTATGATGATCAACTGATAGAGTTCTAGGTTGGATATCATGTTTTCTTATGTGTCACACAGTGGTTAGTACAATGGAGGAATGGGATATAGGTAAAGCTTTCAACGAGATATGTCTGGCCATTTGACATTTCGAGAGAGTTTGTCTAGATTCCTATCAATTTCACATACCCGAGATATACTAGGATATGTACAACTTCACTAATGTTTCTCATCCACAACATTAATTTTCTTACCCGTTTAATATTTTTTAACCCGAGGAGGTTGAGTTGGAGGTGGAAACTTCTCTTAAGGATCACCCTATACGAATTTTGGATCACAACACGACGGTTCTCCAATGCCAATATTTTCCTTTGGACTGGTGTTATGGTTGCATGGGAGAGTAGAGGATGAGGCATGGGAGAGGGAGGATGAAGTACAATCATAGTGGCCATCATTGTTTGAAGTTTCTGCTTCATCACCATTTGAATAGAAATTTGGTGATAAATTGCTTTAAGTGGAAAAGATTGTAAGAACCTTGATCATCATTTAAATAATGGATCTTAATTTCAGATGTTTTTTAGGAAAATGGATGAATTTATAAATTTTCTATTTACACATAGTGTACATGGTTGTTGCGTGTATCACGGTACTGGACATGTAACGACCAAATACCTAGAACTGTGTACTGCCTATAGCAGGGATCGGTTGAGGCATGTACACATCATATACATAAAATGAACATGAATGTTACTTTTATATTTATATTTTTAATTAGACCAGGGTAATGTTTCATCTCTCAAACGCGTCTCTTCTTCTTATGTTTCATACAGAAGACCGACAAGATGATAGATAAATACAATCCCCTTACATTCCTCCATCCGAGTTCACATGGAGATGTCGCCTGGTGTGTTGGATTCCCATCAGTGAGTTATCTCTTTTCATAGATCCCCTCTTATAGATTTATCTTCCCTATTGAGTTATCAAATGTTGAACGATTTTGAAATTTTAATAGATCTAAGATATTCTAGGCCGATTCAATGGTCTACATTTGAGATTGATCATCATACGACATTGTGGTAGGAGGTTTGTTCCTTACATTGTTTTTATTTGGATTATATATGCTAAAAGTGTTGAATACCTTTATTTAGGGTATTGCGTATTTTGGATTTTAACCTTGTTTAAGACCTATTAATGTGTGTTTGATGAGAAAAAGTTTGTTGGTTATGCATAAGGATTAATAACTTGATTATGGATGTGTTTTCCCATGTTTGTTTGATATTGGCCATTGGGTATATTATTTCCTGTTAGGCAACTTTGTTTTCTATTTCTATTGGTGTTAGAATGGGGTTGAAATTTATATTAGTTGCATGTGTTTTGAATTGTGAATGTTGACCAAAGGTAATTGATCATGAGAGATTCCCGGCGTAGGGTCATTTATGTATAATTGATATTATCGTTGACCAGAGGCATCACTTGTTATAGCTACAATGAGGACATTATACAGAGGGGTTAGAACCTGAGATCTACCCAGCGGGTCATTATTAGATGTATGTTGGACCATAAATAATTGACTGTTAGAGATAACAGAGGGTAATTTAAATTATTTTTGCTACATAGTCAAAGGGTTATTGACTTTGAGTGCTACCAAGGAGGTCATTTATAATTGATTTATGTTGCGTGGGACTAGAGGGATTAGACTGTGAGAGCTTTCCCAGAGGGTCATTATTATTTATCGATTTGATTATATATTGAACAAGAGGGTATTAGACTATAAGAACATTCCTAGAGGGTTACTTATGAATGACCGTTGGATTGTGACGAGCCTGCTAGGATAAAGCACAGGCTTAGACTCAGTCTTACATGACTGTTCAGATGGTCTTTGAGAAGTATGTTGTTATTTTTATATTGGGGGATATAGATTGTAGGATAGATCCTAATGTTACATTATTTAGATGTTTTAATATTTTAAAAATGTAAATGAATGTCCTTGAAACTTACAGAATTGTTTACTTTTTAGTACTTCCTAGTTTATTTCTTCGTTTCAACATATTAATTGATATATATATATTCACTAACTAATATGCATAGATATTTTGGTTGTTTCCAACTAGGATTCGTCTCACACCCTATTTAGGTCATGATTTGTGACCCAAACATATTACATGGTTGTATGTATAGATAAGGGAATGTTTCCTTCTACATCAGGTATTTGATTATTGTTGGAACTGGAGAGAAAGTGACTGAGCTGAGGCTTGCGATGTTTTTGGAGTTATTTACTATTTTTAGTACTTGCATTTTAGTATTGTATTTTTTTAATTGTGTCTAGTTTGGTTGTTTTCCAAGATAATTATGAGAATAATCATTATTTATATATATGTTGCAGTAGTTTATACTATCAGTCTTAATTTGTTTACAATTTTTTATAGTATTAATAATTTTTCTATTGTTTACTATTTTTTTCCTCTATGGTACTCACCCTGTGATGGAATTGTTTCCCCACTATCACAACAAAGGCCCTTGCTACTAGTTAATAGTCTCTAGCATTTGGGGAAATGTTCTTGAGTTCATGTGACCAACAAGGTAAGGGGAACATTAGGGCGGCACCGAGAACCAAGATGTTATATTGTAATCAATCATATTACCATTTCACAAAAATCCACCCATTCCATCATTGTAACCAATATGTATCAAACCCGGCCATACCAGTGAATATTTCTTCTAAACAAATGAATGGAGAATCACATCTCCCCGATATACAAGTTTTCTACTTAATTGATTTCATGAAATGAAATATAATCAAGAGTGGTGATTGTATCATATACTGGAAGATATATATCTTCTAATTGAATATCCCCGAAAAATATTTCGTATATGTAATCCTTCCCCAAGTGTCCCCTTATTTCTATTCATTATGAAATACTGGCATAATAGGGATCAATAATTCAAAAGATAATGCACCGCTATGTGAGGCACGATCACGTAACCACATATTATTCCTTATATTTTTTGTTGCCATAGCCATTGGATAAGGGTCATTTTGATGTCCAAATCATGATGAAGAAGGTATCTCATTGAGTAAATGTGAGGCTAGAAAGTATACCTTATCATCTCCCTAAGAACCACTACCTATGTCTCTATTCTAACATTAATATGTCCCTATAATTTCAATTATTGTATTTAGAAACATATATCGATCATATAGAGAATAAATTGAATCATCATGGTAATAAATATAGGAACCCACATGATCACAATGATCCATTTAAGAAGACTTGTGGGTGTAGTTTTGACACTATACATAGTCAGGTTAATCTCCTCCTCAAAAAGGAAGAGTCATATCCTTTAAATGGGCATAGAATTCATCCATGAGTAACATTACCTCCATGACAAAGGATATAAAGATTTTGTAGGGATGTAACGTTATGTGGATGTATAAGTATAATGTTTTTCATGAGGTTAAACATTATTTTGTAGTGTTCTAGTCTATATTATCAATCTTTTCTTATGCATTTTAGAAATTACAGGTTTCCTCCAATAAACCCACATTATCGGTCTAACTACCTCTATGGGCCACTATTCATCCGCCATGGAATTAGATAAGGGTTTTCATATAATGAACGAGACTAGTTTCCCCAAATGATCATCTATTATGGCCGACTCCCTAATTAGATATAATATATACGGAGTGCATTAAAAATATTAATATGTTTATTTTTCACTTTATATCAATTATTTTATTATTTTAACATCCTTGAAATATGAAGAGTTTTCATCTGCTGATATTCTTTTCATGTACGATGAATTGATGGTGGGAAACTCTGACTACAAAAATGGAATTCTCACACAAATATGATGGTTGAATACCATTAAAAGACCATTTTTCTTTAAATGTTTGTAATCAGAACACCTTCCATTAGGTAAATAATGTACTCACATATAGTATTATGAAAAGATGCATTATTTATCCATCCAAACTTCTTTTTTTATTTTTATCCAAAAAACAATTTTAGGTAATATTTGAAAAACCGCACGAAAAAACAACATTTTTAAAGGAGAAGATACCCTATTTTTATTTTTATCCATAATATGTTTCCACAAAAAAGATGTTTCCGATGATTATGGATCATCTATTTTAATGAATTCATGTCGATAAACATGTCTGTACAATTCTTTGATGTATTCAACATGGTTGATTTTCCCCACATTGAGACCTCTTATTAGGATCCAGTTTTTCTTGTTAATCTAATCCCTCTGTTCTCTATTGGGTTCTACTCGAATGGTCAATTCCATCATTTTATCACAATATTATTTTGTAGAATTGATCACAAGGGATACCTCACCTATATCATCTTCGTAATTCATAGGTAACTCAAATGTTTTCTCAATAGTCATGCCAGTATTCTATAGGAAATTCATGATGGGATCAGCCCCAACATCTGTTGCCTCTGCTCGAACATCATTTCCATTTCTGTTGAGAACATCTTCCTTCAGTTGGGAAATCACCTTTGAGGTAGAGAATGTCCCCATTAGTTGAGGAAGATGGGAATAATCCTTTCAGTCATTCTTTCTACCATGCCAGCATTTCCTCCTCCTCAAACTGCATATGTTGCTACAATAAAATGTTTTCCGCACTGACTCCTGGAAACTACCGAGAAGATTCGTCACCATACTCATCCCTTGGAGTACCCTGATCCTTTATGATATGTAACGTAATGTCTTCTTAATGGTCATGACCTATATTATCTATACTATTGAAGCAGTTACACATATTAATGGTTGGAATGACTCATCTTATGCTCAACTTGATCCCTAGAAATGGCTTATCCATGGGACCCTCACATCCATTGTTATCGAGTCCTGTAATCACAACATCCTTATAAGAAGAATCATTGGGGGCCTTTAAACCTTCCTCAGTGACCATTCATGTTTCCATGAATAGATTATAAACATCAAAAGGGGACAAAAAATTTACATCAATGATATTATCCCAAAATTCTTCCACTTGTCCCAAAGTACAGTGCACAATCGGTATGGGGATACCAAAATATCTCATCGAATAGTTGAAAAAATTAGAAACCAAGGATTACTCTCTAAAGTATCAATCTGAAAAACCTTCCCTAACATTATGTCAGAGCCAGAAAGCCTCTTCCAAATCAGACCTTCTCCAGCATCCAAGGGGACCTCCATAAAAACCTTGGCTATTGGATTTTCCTAGTCAAATCAGTTACCTAGTGATTCAGCATTCGAATTGGACCTGCATATTCCCATGTGGCATGAAAATATAGACCCTCATAAAATGAAGTAGATGGAAATTACATTTGAGAGTCCCCCATCAATTGATTCTTGCAATTAGAGTTATCATGGTTGAGGCGGTTGAATGAAGAACATAAGAGGACCCGTGATTTATAGAAAACTTTTTGATACCAATGAATCTCACCTTCTATATCTTTGCAAATAGTATCCATTGTATTTATGGAGACACCCACTGCAAGAAAAATTCTTGGGGAAATTTGGAGGCTTTTGACGTTCGTTCCCTTGTCCGAGAATAGGAATCGACCCAAATTTATCAGGATTCCCCAACATGTGCATTACAATTAATAAATAAATTGATAAATATGAATATTCTAGTCATTTAAGAACTCATTGCCTCCTATGTGGGATACCATCAACCCCCCCCAATGTTAAATGGTATGAATAGAATACAGGCGATCATCTGAAAAATTATAAACGCCAAAAAGTGATAAATCATCTCCAGTTCGTTATTTAATATTTCTACTAAGTGAAAGGAATTATAAAAAATAATTAATGTAATACATGAAAGAATGAAAAACTCATTTAAATTATCTCGATAAATTAATCCCTATGTGAAAAAGTTAATTTAATTTCATAGTTAAAAATACTATTTAAATTACACTAACACATATATGATACAATTATTAGTTGATTTATATCAATAGTAGAACATTATATAGGATTGGTGTTATTAATTTTTTTTGAGAGATAAGTGATCATTCAATGTGTAAATTACTATAAAACATAAGGGGTCCTTAGTTCCCTATAAATGTTTTAAGGAATAGTGTTTTACTGTTGACATGATATATTTGTTCACGACCTAATTGAAACTCTTGGATATCCATTATTATAGGAGATCTATACAAAATTATTGTTTCGTTTACATGAATTTATTTCGAAATATTCATTCATAGTTGAAGGAAAATGCAGGTTGATCTATAAAATATTAGAATATGATCTAGTATGGGGAAGATGTTTTAATATGTAAAATCTGTATTTACTCACCCATCATGGGATTTTACATATTAGGGAAAATAGATTTCAATCCATGAAAAATTCATGTAATTTATTTATATAATCCCGCATATCGTCATAATGTGGTAGTATTGAACCATAAAATCGTTTATTAATTATTTCATATAAAACCAATTGAATGAATTTTTTTATTTTAAAATGTCACTTAGAACACATATAAAAATAAAGAGTTTCATGTCAAATCCAAATTGAGTAACATAATAGGTTTATTTATAATTCCATAATTAATCTTGACAAGGCACACCAATGTAAAATAACTTCATATCCAATAATATTAAATAACATTACATGTATATAGAATTTAATTAATTTATTATATAATTTTATATTTACACTCCATAGATAATGGGTATACTATTTTGTAAATAATTTCCCTAATTAATCAATTTAAAGAATATTGGTATAAACCCTTCATCAAATGAAATAAAAAATATGGAATTAATTTTGGGATGAAATTTCATGATATATTAAGAATATATAACGACGATTTTTGTGAACTAAAAAGGATATCAGTGATCAATCTATTATAGTGTTTAAAATATTCCACATTCTGAAAACATTAGTAATGAATAACCTAGTAGAAGAAGAATAAAATAATAGAAAATAAATAAAATTACCTTAAAACTCATTATTAAGATTAAATTATTTAATTTAATAACTTATTATATAAAATTCATATATGAAGAGTAATATAATTTAGTTTTCTAAATAACGAAAAATGGGCTTGTTTATTCAATATAATGTGAAATTGAAGCATGTGAAAATGTTTTGATACAATGTATGTATTTATTTTTTGTAATAATTTCTAATAAATAATGTCATCAATTTGTTATGATTTTTTTATATTTCAAATGAAAACACTTGATATACATTAAAATGCTAAAAATTAGGAAATGTTCAGAAATGGATTCTGGGAAATATCCTATTGTATTTATAGAGAAATTATTTTGTGTAATTTAATAACAATTTCAATGATACATGAAACATTTCATTAATATAAAACAACTTTAATGAAAACACACATCATAATTAGGGAAATATGTTTTTCATATGAATAGTGTAGATGAGAATTAAGATGATCACATGAAATAATACGTATTTGAGTTTTGAAAAAAAATTGTATAACATTGGAGGGAAAGAATAATGGAAATGAAATATAATAATAATCTATAAGAATGGGATAATTCTTCCCATCATTATAGAGTAATTAAAATAAAATTAAAAAAGACATTTCATTTGATGATGAGATGTAATTTACCCGGTGAAATTTAAAAAAATTCATATAAAATTTGGTAATGGAAGTACCAAAGAATAATAGAGATTTATATTCATATATGATTTAGTATGTCTCATTAAATCAAAAACTTTTCTCACAAAACAATTATTATAATAAAATAATTCAAATTACAAAAAATTAATTGATTTCACTTCTAGTGAAATAATAAATTAAATGAATAATTAGACTATAATGATAGAAAATATTAATTGGTTAATATACACCCCTTAATAATGGAATCATATTTCATGATAAGAAATATGTCTATAGATATAAAATTTTAGAAGTGATATCCAAAAACTAGTGTTGAATCATTTTGTGTGTGCACAAAAGATCATGAAAACATCTTATATTAATTTAAAACCTTTCAATAATTTGTATTCATATATTAATAGGATTACAATGTTACATTCTGTTACACAATTGAATATTTTTATATAATTATTTTTCTCAATTATAGTTAGTGAAATGTGAAACATATATCATATGTTAAAATAATTAGGAGCATCTACAAATTGTAGTTTCCTATAACTTTATATAGTTCTTGATATAAAATAATTATCATTGAGAGATGTAATAACAATGAGGGGAGAACATGATGATACATACATGAATCTATGTTAGATATTTTTTGATGAACAAAAAAAGGGGATATGCAACGATAATGTGATATCTTTATGTTTGGGAAATATTTTTTATAATGAATAATGATCCATTGTAATGTTTTTTTTACCTCCTTCATTGTGTATGTTTATGACACAACTATGGATCCTTTACCCATTATTTGAAGAGATTATTATTGAAGATTATATATACGAGATTAAAAATTTATTTGTGTTCCTTATATAGAAAATAGATGATCAAAAATATTATAGATAATGTAACAAATAGAATAATTGATGTTTTCCCCTTTAATTATAATAAGAATGTGTTAAAAATTTAAAAGAATGTTATTAAATAAAAACATTAATGTGAAATATATTTTTATTCGTTGAATATCAGGTAGGGTGAATATTTCAGCTTCCTACACATCAGTTTGATTTGTAACATGTTTATCCATCACATATGCGAAGAAACATTGATGATTATGAAAAATTGTACAAATTCCCACATAGAATATAGTGAAAACACATAAATAAGTATTTTTAGAAATCTGTTTAGAGTGGAAAGAGGTTAATGTTGAAATATTTTATCTTATTATAGTTTAAAGTTGAAATATAAATTCATCTTATAAAAATTATATAATTCAATTCGGATTGGAACAAAGGTTTCTACTATTAGAAATTAAATAAAGCTAGTATTTTATGTCTTTAATTATATGAGTTGGGGTAAACAAAGTACCATCATGGATGATGTTTTTATTTTTACCAATATTTTCCTGGATATTTTTATGAAATTTAAATTTAAATGGACTTTTCATCCTACGGTATCAAAAGGTCCCAACCACAAGTCACATTTTCTATTCAAATTAATCATTTATCTCTATTTTAGAAATATTTGTATTTTGTGTAATGTATCTCAATTTGTTTATCCACATCACTGTTATGAAATATGTTATCAACCATTTCACTAGTTTTGTTACATTTGACACATCGAGTTGGATATTTAATAGAAACAATCTATAGGGAATCAATGGTAGGAAAATATATATGATTTAATCTATTAATGAAAATGGAAAATATTGTATAAATATGGTTTCTCCAAACATTTTTTATAAAATTTGAATCCTGGTTTGTTTTATAAATGATATTATTAAAATCTCTAAAATTGATGATAGTGACCTAACCTATTTCCTAAACACACATAGGTTAAACAATCATAATCCTGGTAAATATACTCCAAAATAGATAAATCTTTTTTCATTGAAAAATTAATAAATCCTTCCACTATGAAACTATTCTTTAGATTTGAAACCATAAAATCCTATTCCAATTCATAATCATTAATGTTTTATTTAATTATTCTATGAACCTTATTCCAATATTATTTTTTGTTGTATCGTAACTAACTCATCACTAATAAATACAACGCATTATGGGTACAAAATAATAGTATCACAAAAATTATTTTGAACTCATTCAATTATGGTTTTGATAGCTAGAATTATAGAGGGATGGAATAGTGTGTATGTAGCTAATAACGTAAATATGTATGGAGATGTCTAAATGATTATATTATCCAATTGAGAGGAATTTATTACACCAATTAAAAATATTCATATCATACCTTCCGGTCATAGGTTATATTCAATAAAGAAATGAATTATCCTATGATTGCTATTATCCAACAAAATTAATTGGTTTATGTGCATTAAAAAACCTAAAATGTTTTATATGACTCATACCTACATTAATGGATGTTGCATACCACTAGAAATATTTTATAATATTATATAGTGATGCTTGAATAATTTTAATATTTCAGATGAAAATCTAGGTGGTTCCAAAGGGATGCATATTATCCCATAGATAAGATAAGGGCATCAACTGCATTATTTATATTGGATGTAAAGAATAAATTTCATTGAGTATTAAAAGAATTATTGTTTTTATAACTAATGAGATATAACAAACCACTTATGTGTCCTTCCAGGACACAATTGAAAAGAAAGTGGTACATACGATTTCATTCCAAAACACCACATGCAGGTTGGAAGAACCAAATAAAAAACCAATTGAATAAATTAATGAACTGTGTATGCAAGTAGAATTTTTTTTAATTACTTTAATCATAAGAATAATTTTTTTAACAACCCAGAAAATAGGATATACTGGTATACAAATAGAAATTTTTTAGGTTAATTTTAACATTTATGTTATACACTGTAATTTTTTAATTAAGAAGTGAAACATATTTTTATCCAGAAGAATTATATATAATATATAACTATATTGATTAAACAATCATGATCTTTATAAATGATGGAATCGGGAAGGGAAGACATACAAGATACATTGACAAGATTGAGAACATTAATATGGTGATAAAAAATTTAAATTAATTAAAATTATTAGTATATTTATTTTTCATGATAAGTTATATATAGGAACCACTCATAATAAATGTCAGTGTAGTTCATATCAAGAAATGTTATTCTATAATATGGAAATATTTATTGAAAATGTTCTAATAGGGTTTAATAAATATAACATTGAAACCATAATGTCATATGGATATAAACTCATATATATCTCAAACCACTAATTTATGTTCATATAGATCATTTATGATATCGTATATTCAATTTGGCTTTTAATGGTAATATTAAGAACAACATAATTGATAGATGGTTCTTTTGAAAATGATTGTGACTTAAAAAAAATCCAAAAAGAAATAACGTAGAATCCATGTCATTAAAAAATAGTGATCAATGATATTTCAATATATTTATTTTGGATAATAATTTTATATGAATTATTATAAATCATAAAATAACATCTAATATTATGGTGTTCATGTCCCCCAATTTCTGGTAGTGATGATGAAATATTTGTTTCCAAATTAAGTTTTCATTTTTAGGGTAAAATATTATTATTCAGAATTATTGTTATGGTTTATAAATTTATATCTTTGTGGTTGGAATCAAATACAGAAGTAGGAAATTATATTACATCCTTGAGCAAGTTTATACCATTAAATTCATTACCAAATATAAATTTCTTCCAAATATGAATAGTGGATTAAATTATTTTATATCTGTCCCAGAATACATGCATAAAAAATCATGGTGTTGTAGGCCCCGATATGGTATTGATGGTATACTTCTGTTTATCATGGTTAATCCACATTACAAAAATTTTATATGGAATTGTGGATGAGTTTTATCAACCTATTACTGATATACTAGGTATATCTTTAATATCATCATGATTTTAATTTTTGATATATTTATTGGGATGAGAGGTAATTGGGATGATCCATATAATGGTGAAGTCATATATTTGTTGTACACTCGACATTAACCAGCTGATTTAATAGGGTTTAGAAGGATTTAATTCCCTATAACTAGGTTACACTATGTGTAATTGTTAATGGGTACAAGTCATGAGATTGGTTTACACCGTGAAGGGTTACATGGCATGATTAAAATTTTCATGTCACGAGTAATTATATGTTCATATTTTAATATGAGGAAAATAATTTTTCATTTCACTTGAACACCATGGGTTTCTAAATGTGTAAAAGAGTCACCCAAAATGTAATCCAGTGAGAAGAGATGTTTAAGGGGGGGTTTTTTGGTTTGGGGTGTCCATTTTACCAAAATTTATCATTTTATATTGAAACAATATTCCTCTACAGTGATTTTTGGAGACACTGTTCTTTCCCGATTGTTCTGTTTTGTTGTTGATTTTGTTGTGGCTGTGGTGCATCCCTCTAGGAGAGTGGTCCTTCTTCTTCCTCATTTACATTGATTGTGGTAGTTCCTTTGGGTTTAGTTATCAGATTCCTTGGTCTGCAATGGTTCTTTCTTTATATCTTCATCTATATCCATGATGTGATCTCATTCCAGAGACTGTTCCTTTATTGGTTTTGTTATAGTGTGTTTTTATTATTGAGGTATGTTGGTTTCCTCATTTTCTATTAAATATTTTTTCTAAATTAGATCAATCTAGGTATGTGGATTAGATTTTATGACCTTCTTTTATGTAATTGTGTTTTTGTTATTGGTTGATCCAGTTATAGGAATGCGAGACCCGAGATTGGAAGTAGGTGGTTCCATCTACAGCCTATGTTGGTGATTCTTTTTAGTCATTCTTTAAAAAATTATTAATACATTTAAATTTCATGATTGTTTTTAATGTGTTGATAATAGTTTTGAAAAGGAAAATAGGTTCTCCCCAGTTGTTGATAATTGTAATGAAAATGGGTATTTTCCAAACATTGGAATGAATTTTGAGAAAGTGTACATCGGTTAAATTTGGTACATTGGTGGAAAGTTATATTGTATTCATGGTCCAAGTATTTTGAATATAATGAGTTCTCCACAAGGGTATTTCCTATATTTCCATTTCAACTTAATTTAGGGGTAATATTGACATTTTTAGAGGGTTTAATCAAGCAGCATTCCTTTGATTTCTATGCATTTGTTCAAGGACACATATTCTTCAATGGATTGATGGTGGTATGATCAGTCTTCATGTCTGACATATAGTGATCCTTGATACCGATACAAATTCTTATGTCTTTAATTTATAGTCTTTTTTATCTTGTATATTCATGATTATTCTTGGGAAAGAAATATATGAAAAATTATATTTGAAATTGATATATCTTATTTTTTTAGAACATTGATAAATGGGAATGTTTGAAATTTTTTATATAAGAAATTTTTTATTTATTACCATCCTTAGTTATATATGGGAATAGAATATAGGACTTTTTATACAATGTCTTTTTATTGATCATCATGGTGGGATCATACTGGGTGTGTTAGCTCCCGCCGTACACACCTCATCATTGGATGGTATATCATTGTATGTCATTCAATGCAAAGACATGAGGTGGTGAGGCTTCATGCAAGATATGTTGGGTTTCTGGTGGTGATAGGTTGGGATTTCATCCATTCAATAACATTGGGGAGAAATTTGATTTTGGTCATTTTGTGTAGGAATTGAATCTTGGGGTTTTGATTACATTTACATCCATTTTTTCTAGTATCATTTTTATAGTAAGAGAATATTTTTAATTAATTTCATATATTTCTTTCTGGTTTCATGTTTATATATTAAATGTTTTTTTAGGATAGAAAATTTCATTCCCTATGGTTTTTTGTTCAAATCAAGGGTGCTTGTCTCAAACCCGTTGGTATTTGGAACGCCCTTAGGGTATGTGACAGATTGAGTCGGGCTCTATGTCTGAGGGTAGCATGGGTCATTATGATATAAGGTAGTGTTATATGAGGTGTTTCCCCATGAGTAATTTGACATTGTACATCTGTTATACTAGAGAATTGATTTTTTATATTTGAGAGATAAGATTAAACATGTTTCGGCTAGACCATGACGTGATTATACTCAATATTCCATGGGTAATTTGGATATATGTATAAAGTGTTGGTTATTGTTTTAAATATAAGTTTTTTATTCGGGGTTTTTTGTGATACGCTATGATTCTATCAATTTTCAGATCATTTTTTTTGCTTTGTGGTGCAATAATATTCCTTAAAGAAATATTTTATGAATTCCTTAGTAGGTTGAAACTAATGATCCTCATGGGATTCATCTAATATATAAGATTCTCGTCAAGACTATTAGATCATTCATTCATATTTTTCATCAGGATGTACAAGAAGATCATAACAAAGTTGTCGATGTAAAACTATGATCTAGAGGAGAGGGAGATTGATCATGGTAATTATTTTGTGATAAGAAACTGCAATGTAATGGAATGAATGAGAATAAATAGGCGGATAAATGGATGGATTGGATCATTCATATATTTTATTCCCTATATAAACTTGAGAATATCAAGGTGATGTGTGAAGAATTTAGTCTCAAGGGTTCCAGTAATAGATGGTTGGAATTTATCGTCCAGTAAAATAGACACGGGGATTGGAATGGAAGGGCTTCAATTACTTATTCTTCCAGTAGTTTTGAATAGATTTCCTAATGTCCGGTAGGTCTCTAGATTCATTGTCTGTGCAACATGGAGGGTGTTCAATGTTAACATAAACCAATATATTTTACTAGGATGTAAGTTTAACTCCATATATTTTTAATATTGTGTATCTGGATGATTTTATGTACACACAGTGTTTGCAATTTGATATAGATCACAAGTATTCATGTTGAGACATTGTACCTACATAGGGACAAAAATAAATATCAATGATGGAAGATGTGGATATGGGGGAGTTGTTTGTCCCCCCCCCCCACTCTTATATGTAGAATATTTTTTAGTGGCATTCTTTAGAAGAAGAGGAAGTTTAAGGATAATCTTAGAAGTTATGGAGATGGTTTTCAGTAGAAAGCCTTCTCCAAACCATCTTCAACAAGTAGAAGTATGCTTATGACTTTCTATTAGTATGAAAAATTCGATGACGTAATAGATTCTTGTCATATGTCCACAAAGATGTGAAATAGCTATGGAGACATAGTTAAAATGTAGATCTTCTATAAGGCTATGACTACCCATCATTAATTTCAGGGTTGGTCTCCTCCAATTTATACTTAGGTGATATCATAACCATCAAACAATACTGGGATATAGACATAGGGTATAGGATCCATGACCATTCATATAGTAGATGAGTCTCCATCAGAGGTTAATGCATGATCGATAATTGTGAGAGGTATTATTCGTATTGCACCTTCTGTAGAAATTGATTTATTTTAAACTTGTGCCTACCACTTTTTTATATCATCATGTTATGTGGATATTAATAAGCATCCAACGAAACTCTTTCCATTTGTAATTGTGTTCGAGAAAAATCATGGTAATTGGAAAGATAAGGGATTTCAGTTTATTTCTTATTCATTAATGATAAGTGGTACATACTTGGTCTGGTATATTCATGACCTTGATCTGGATTGGTTTTAAGTCTAAATTTTAATGTATTCGATTGTTTCTAATTGGGATAATGTCTATCATTATCATAATAATTTTATATTTTATTCTCCTTATGAGATCTCTTGTGAGTTTCAGGTGGAGTGGGATTGATGTCTTGCTTGTGCAGAACCATCCCACTAAGAGTTCCATAGTTTTTTGTCCTATATTTTGATAGAGACTGATAACATTTATTTTATTTTTTATCATCTCATTTTTGTTTGGGATATTTTTTTCTTTTCTTACATAACGCCTCTGTTATTCATCCAGAGTGATATAGATTTTATGATTAGATTACTATTAGTTGCATAGTCAATATCGATAACTTCCAATCGTATGAAACTAGAAGAGTTGAAAGATATCAAGATTCAATTCGATGTCATATTCCAAAAAGATTTTGTTCTCCATAGTGTTTCTTCTGGTTTAGCTCTTATGCAATTTTCAAAGATGGTATATCGTTCAGATTTGTTGTTTTAGGACATTAATAAGCTTAAATGAGATATATTTAATAAAAAATATGCATTCACTTGTGTGGATGATTTGTCTAATCAGTTAGAGGGGGAAATGTAGTTTTCAAATATAGATATTTGGTCAGGTTTTTATAAACTCAGTGTTTGGGACATTGGGTATCCGATGAAAACTTGACTATGTATATATGGAAAATATGTATATATTTTTTATTCCTCTTTTTTTGCTAATGCTCAAACTTTTTTTATCGCTTTGATTAATCTAATATTCAACTAATGTCTTGAAACCCTTTTGGTAATGTCTAAGGATGACATTCTGTTTTATTCTAAATCAAAGTGTGATCATGTGAACTATCTAAGTGTGGTCCTAGAAATTTTTAGAAGTAAATATTTGTATGGAGAGATTTAAAAATGTACATTCTAGATTCAATAATTGATGTTCCTAGGGATTAATATTTTTGAACATGACTTATCATTTGATACTGATATAATGATGGTTTCCAGGTCCTAGAAGGATCCATAGGATGTCATCGAGATTTGATGATTCCTTGTTATTGTTGGATACTACCTATAGTTTTTTTGGTATTTTTCTTTGTTTTATTATCCTTTTACTAAAATTGTTAGGAATGTTGTTATAAATTCCTGGTATATGGAGTTTCAGTATTATTTCGATAAACTAAATTGACTTTAGATATCGACTACTATTATTATCATTCATAATCCACATAGGGGTACATAGTGTTTTGCGATTATTCAGGCACTGGTTTGGGATTCATTCTTAAATAGGATGACCGTGTGGTAGAATTTGACTATCATTACAAATTACGATGTTATAATAAATACCCCATTATATATTTATATCTTTTGGAAGTTATACATGAACCGAAATTTTGGAGGAATTATATTTTATGGAGATAGGTTAACCAACTTCTCTAATAATAAGAGTTAGAGTTCTATCATTTATCAATATTTCATGAAACTCACGTATAGAAAATGGGAAGAATACCCATAGACATTTGAATTTTATATCATCTACACCCCTGGGAAAGGAAATGTTCCTATATAGGCTCTAAATTGGAATGTGCAGTCACAATCTTTTATAGTAACAAAGGAAATGTTTAACATTATGGGGATTTTCACTCAGTTACACCTTGATTCTGAAAAGGATGGTTCGTGTATTGTTTTATCTTGGGTCAGTTATCATCATCTATATTACGGTATATTTTGTAGAGTAAGATAAAAAATGATGACTTCATTAAAATTTAGGATAATCATAGTGGTGGGGAGACTATTTCTAGATAGTCTCCCTATTGAGATGTTATTCATGACATTAGAAAGCGGTTGGTCATAACATAAGATTTGATGGGTTTAATATATTTTAATATTCATAACTCTTGGTGGTCTATTCATAAAGGAATGATAAAGACATATTTTGACATGAGATGATGATTTTGGTGGCCAGGTACGAAGTGGGACATTACCGATTATGTGTCACATTGTTAAACCTGCCAATGGATAGTGGAAGAGCACTTGAAACCCTATAGTTTCATTAATAATTTCATTGTTCCAATATAAAAATAGGATGAGGTATGCATGGATTTTATTGTCCATTGTACTATAGGATCCCGGAGGGGGGAATTCCATAAGGGTAGTTTTGTTTGGTTGACGAAGATATCTCATTTAATTCTAATAAAGGATACAACTAAAGATGAAGTTATGGTTATGCTATATGTGGTAGAGACCATGAGGTATCTTGGGAGTCTAGGTACCATTATTGTAGTTAGGTATACATGGTATTCCTTGAGGTTATGTAGGAGTCTCCAATAGGCAATGGGAACTTATGTCATGTTGAGCTCAACATACCATCCACAGATAAGAGGTCAGATGGAGTGGGTAAATAATATCCTTGAATATTTGATTAATCAACATGTAATGGATTTCGTCAGATCATTTGATATCCATCTGTGAATATTTGAATTTGTCAATAACAACAATTATTATTCATTGATATTAATGTCAACCTTTGATTCATTTTATTATTTCCCTTGATTATCAAAAAACATTAGTATGTGGTAGGTGATTTATCTTTATTAGGAACATGTATGATTATGGAGACATCTGAAAATATTTTGGATGTACATAAACTTCTGGTTACACCACATAGTCAACAAAAATATTATACGGATTAGTAGTTGCAACCTCTTGGGTTGTCCATTCGTGAATGGGTTTTCATGAATGTTTCTCCCCTGTTGGACAACCATCATATTCGAAAAAAGAAAATATAGATTTGAGATATGTTGGATCATTTGTGGTCACTAAGTTTATTTTTTCTTGGTTCATATCAGTTAAAATATATTATTAATTTGATAGGTATTCATAATGATTTTTACATATATAATCATAGGATGTATCAAGCAAAACCCACCCAAATTCTATGTTGTGATTAAATTTAGTTCGAGACATCTATTTCTATTTTGGATAAACATGTTGATATCATTGAATCTCACATTAAATTCATTCAAGTATGTCATGTCTGTTGGTTAGTGTTCAATAGAAACACTAATCATATTCTAATGACACATGGTAACACATGTTTTTTAAGAGGTAGAAATGGCTTCATATTTTTCTAGGGATTATATCTTACACATTACATCCCGAAGATAGAATGTTATTATGGGGGGTAGATTGTAACAAATTGTATCAGATCGGTAAGGTAAACCCCTAACGTAATCATGGATTTCCATTTTTTAGTCTTTATAGAGCTGAGATGGAAATAAGAGGATAGCTATAATTGAGAAGTCATTTATTTGTTAGACTCTCATTATTAACTGGAGGTATTGGTAGTAAATATATGGATTTCACATTATGTATCTTCATTATATGATGTGTAATCATTGAGGGGTAGAATGAATTATAAGAGTTAATGCACTAATTTATTATATGACTTGATTATCTTTCACATGTCATTAGTTATTTTGTTGTCATATTTTAATTCTAGTTTACTAGTATATCGGTGTAATTTAAATCCATGGATTTCATGACATGTAAAATAGTAACTCATCCTATAATTCCCATAGAAGGTATTATTTAGTGTTTCATTCGGGTTTTGGGTGTCTATTCGATTTCTAGTTTTTCTTTTCTCTCAAACCAACATTCATCTCTAGTGATTTTTAGAGACACTATCCATTTCCCAATATATATGTTCTGTTTCAATATATATTCCTATCATGGTACATCTATCAGGGTGGGTGAAATTTCAGCATCTTTATTTTCACTGATAATGGTAGTTCCTTTATGCTGCATTAATAAAATTCATTTCTCAAATATTATGTTTTCTAAAAGTATTATTATAGGTTGGAGGGGAGATATCATTCTGGAGGATGTTCCTTTATTGATATTGGTACGGTAGTTGATCGCTCATGTGGTATGTGGGTTTCCTACTTTCAACCAACACCTTTGTCATCTATATTTGATCAATTCTTAGATATATATTGGATTATAGGGACGTATTTGGTTTCCATGAGTTTTGTTTGATGTTATATCCCATCGAAGGCATGTGATACGTGAGTTTTGAGGTAGGTGGTTCCATCTCTAGCCAATGGTAAATAATATTACTATTTATACTTTATATATTGATTTATATATGAATTATCGATGAGTTTTAGAGTTTTTAAAAAACAATAATTGTAATAATTTGTTTTAGTTTGTTTATAATAAATGGAAATAAAATGAGTATTTTAAAAACAATAGAATGAATTGTGAAAATGAGCTCATTAGATACGACAGGCTCTTAGGTGGAATGTTATCTAAAGGCCATAATATATGTTGTATGATTATCGAGAGGTTTTCTCAATTAGTTTTTCTCTTTTTTTGGGATGGTTATTCTAAGTGACAAATATTGATATTTTTAAGGGGATTACTCATGTGGTATTCCTATTCATCTTAGGGCTGTTTTCTAGGAAATATATTGTACATTTGATTGATTGTAATATGAGTAGTCTTGTAGTTTGAGTTATAGTAATCTATGGGGCCGATACCTATGTTTCTTTTTTTATTTCATTTCTTTTTGTTTTTTACATGATAAGTATTTTTATACTTGTGAAATAACGATCTAGAAAACGTGATTATTAATTGATATACCTATTTTTTTTAAAATATTATTAATGGTAATTTCTTACCATTCTTTTTATTAAAACATTATTATTACATATCATTTCATGATTTATAAAAATTTTACTATAAGGATTTTTATATAGATAATTGTTATGGAAATTCAATATGGGATCAAATAAGGTTGTTTACATTACACCCTCAACACCTCTTATATGGTGTGAAGAGATATGTTTGTCACCCAATGAAGGGAATATCGAGTATCCATAGTGAGGTGGTGATGTTTGGTTTCAACTAAGTTTGGTAGATGACACTAAGATGATGGGATTTTATCCACACCATCATAGGAGTTGCTTTTTGGCATTGGTCCTTTGTAGTTGGATGTGTCTCATGGAGTTTGGATACATTTATAGCAAGTTACATCCCTTGTATTTCATACAGTTTGGGAATATAATTGTTTTCGTTCCAATATTTCTTCCAGACTCATGTATACATATATTCCATGAGTTTGTTTCAATTAGATGAAAGTGTTCACGATGGTGTGTTTTTTGATAAATATGAGCTTATTGTTGGCCCATGGGGTTCGACAACTTCATTGGGTATATGAAAGACCATGTTGTGATCCATATATTAGGGTAACTTTGCTAGGTACGTTACCTGAATCATTATCATTAAATCTACTTAGGATTATTGTCATGATGTACAAAGAAAAACATCTTAAATTTAGAGACTTAATGTTATCCAAATGGCCCTTTAAATAATGAACGGTAAATAATCTACGTGGTTTCATCCACATCATTTGATTAGGCCTTTTACCATCATTGGTGAATTGATTTGTAATGCACTATGGGTTAATAATATTTTTTGATGAAGAAAATTGTTGGTGTCTTTGATCAAAGATTGATTTATACTATTATAACCCACACTAAATTATTAGTTTTTTAAAATGATTAAATCCCCTATGATAATCTTATTATTCATACTAATTATGATAATGTTGGATATGGTATAACATCTGGGTCATCGATCAGATCCCATATATTTTGAATAAAAAAATATGATTTAAATATAAAGGCTATTTTTTGGGGAATGGGGTCTAATATAGATAAATTATTGGTCATTTAATTCCTCTATAATATTTCTATAGGTGTGAAAAATGATGAAAAACATGATTGATACAAAATAAGAGGCACTAAAAGATCCTAACATATGTGAAAAATCCTTCATATTACGGCTATTTATAAGGGGATCAGAAATAGTAGAGTATCTGAGATATATGGAATTAACCTAGATCCTCAATATACTAAAATAATATTAAATAATTCATATATTCTATGTGACATATTAGAAAAATATTTATACTAAAAATAAAATTTCATTGAAATGGAAACATTGTAAAACCTATGATTTAGCGTCATGATATGTGACCAAGTATTTTGAGCTTTTGATACAGAGGGAATAGGAATTTACTAGTAAAACATTAACATTGTTAATGTGGGGTATATCATATGGGGTGGTGTAAAATATCATACATTGTTTAAATCATCCTCATACTAATCCTAATTCAGAATATTAACAGAGTTTCACTTTTCTAATTCTTCAATGAGGGTAATAGGTGATTCTCGAGAATCAAATATTCTACTAGTTTCTGTGGAAGCATGGTAGGAGATTGTGACATGATCCATGTAAAGTTATATAGATCGAGGAACATGGTGGTTTCCAAGTTATGATTTGGACATATTAATGGGAGTAGGCATGCATTGATCTGATATAAAGGGTTGATCAAGTGAAACTAATGCATTAATATGATCTAGAGTAATGAGTGTGATAATCATGGATGTCTAATGAAGGAATATTGGTTGATGTCAATGGTAGAGAATAATATGTGATTATGGTAGATGAGAAGGAAAAGAGATAAGGAATGTATATAAAATAAATTTATAATTTTTTGTATAGTATAAAAGTTGATAACTATTTCCATTATTCATGATAACGAGTAAGTGTTTTGCCGATGTGGATAGTAAGATCAATATAATTACATTGATGGAAAGAACAAAAGTAAAACAGATTCATAATTATTATTATTTATTGGATAAAAATATGGGTGAAATTGATTAAATAAAAATTCCATGAAACAACATGTTCCACCTGATATCAATGTTTAGTAAGGTATAAATGATGAACCATCTACATCAATGAATTTTCCATTTATAGACTATTGACATCCTGTTAGAGTGGCCACATTATCAGTAACATGTTTTCTATATTTATCGCTAATAAAAATATGTGAATACATATCAATTATACAGACTCGTAAATGTGGGAGTAATTAAAAAATTAGGATCAAGGGTAAAAATAATGATCAATATAGAAATCAAGTTACAATATGAGTATTTTCGTTTGATATCAGTGTATCCACCAAAATTTCCCAATCCATATTCTACAGTAATTTTGGGTTATGTTTATATTAAGAAGAAATTGAGAGGATTATTATAGCTCTTAATTCATAAAATTAATTAGAAAACTTAAAATATGATTTGTATGTAATATTATATATGGATTATGTCATGACCCGTCTCAGTGGGGCCTATGCGGCGACTCCCCAAGATCGCCTATAATAGGCCAGAGGATTGTTACTAGCTCTGAGTACGAATATTATGAACATGGGAGACATTTCATAAGTACATGTACACACACACAACAACTCCAGTCCCACAAATGATTAAATGAAAAAACCACTCAGGAAAAAATTGCATGCATACAACTAAACTCAACCCAACTGAGTACTACAGAAGGTAATGTATAAAAAATAAACTATGCTAGAATACAAGCCCACCAAATACAATAGACTGAGAACAAAAAAGTCCAACATCTTATCAGAAAGTGGTACTGGGACATCTGCTCGTTTCTATAGGAACACCTCAGCCTTTATGGAACTCTGAAAGCCCAATCCTACAATGGTCTGCCCTAGAATCCATTAAAAGGATGCACATCTTCCCAAGCCACAACACGTGCGCGCAAAGCCTGTGCAGGGGTGAGTACAAGAATACTCAGTAGAGGAACCCAAAAACCACAATGAAACACACAATATAATGGTAAAGTTATCTCTACACGGTATATGTCTACTGTACATATAACAAGGGAAACACCAAGAAGATATACTCAAAACCCAAACATGTAGTCTAGGGACAAGTCACCCAACTGCCTACCCATGCTAGAGATTTATTTTGATGATTTCCACAATGAAATAATTCGGGGGAACTCACTCAAGGAGTCTGATAGCTCTGATGTTGTCTGTCCGAGGTGTACTATTCATCAAGAAATTCCATGAATGATATATATACTCATTCTGCGAGAACACATTCCTAAGTGGGGAATGATCATGATAAACAGATTAGGATCACTTCTAGGGACATAGAGGATACCGCCACTTATCTGGATTCACCTTCTAGGTAGAGGATCAACATCCTATTGGAATATTCACATTGATAACTGACTCTACTTAGGGTCAATAATTGATAGAGTATCTTTCTTCGGGCCACTCAGAGGTATAAATGACTCAATCTCAAAATGTCCTGCAAAAGAGATTATATTCTTGTAGAAGGAAACGAAACATTTCCTTCAGGGGAATGAGAAAAATGGGCACCAACCCAAATTAAACATGTCCATGATATGATGGACAAGAGGATCAGGCCAGGTAGTGAAAAGTACATGCAGTGTTGGATTGTCACATGATGTGTCTTCTGGTCCCTGGTACTACCAGTGTACAACAACCCATTTTGTAAGGCTTTTCATATTGAAGACGGAATACACAATGTTTAAGAGGGTGACATGTCATGTACATCTAAGCTGAGAGGACTCCATGTACACTGTACATGTGCTCGTAAATGGCTTCAACTCGTGTGTTATAACCTGTGTTTCTGGTACCTGGGGAAACCCATTTAGCCTACCTAGTTTGGAAGTGTTGTGGAGTACACGACTGTGTACTCCACCCTGTTTTTGTGTATCCCATTGAAACATTTTGATTCCTGTGTAGCCAGCTTTGTCAGGCCATGTAGTTTCAACAAGTTGTATTCTTAAGTGAAGATGTTATTCCATCACTTCATGCATCGTTGAACCCTATCTGCCGATGAGTTGGTCCCACACGGCGTTCTTTACAAATACACGCCACGTTCTATGGAAATTTATTGAACTAGTATTTTTTTGTTCTGTTCCTCTTTCGATCTTCTGTTGTCTGTTCCGGTGATCTGACTCTCACAATACTGAAGGGTAGAGGTCATAAGATCATCACAAATCTGATTCTGTCAGTTTCGGGCCTCCGATCGGCCCTACAACGCGTTTGGATCCACCCGTACGAAGAACTCTAGAAGAACATGAACTCCCTAACTATGTCAATTAGTCTAACTCAATAATAATTTCACTTCTACTAGGTCTTCAAGATGTAATATCATCAATTCGGGATCACTGCATTGCGAAATGGATGTGCAACGTTCTGTTGTTCATAAACCCAGGAAGAACGCAAAGAATGCGAGGTTATGAAGTGAGGAAGAAAAACAAAGGAGGAGGAACACACCTCTGTATTCATTTTTCACATCATTGATCGGCTCCCATTAATTTTTTTTACAGGAGAATCAAAATTACAAACCAGGATCATCATAAAATCAATTCTCAAATCAAAACCCCAAAACAAAAGAAAATTACGCCCTCCTGCAAAGACTCTCTATCTATGGATCACCCTATTGGTTGGTTGATCTGTGTTCATCATTTAATCCAATAACGGGAAAAAGAATAATTGAAAAAATAAACCCCTACCTTGATCCGGTTGAAGAATGATATCCACATTACGTTTGTTGGTGAGGTTCGTCGAATCCTAAATGTGTCGATCTATTGCGTTGTCATCATCGGACAATAGTTTCTCCTCCAAAGCTCCAAAGAGAATTTTCAATTTTCAGGGTTATCTGGAAAACCCTACAAACTATCAAAAAGTAGGTATTAATAGGGGATGATTAGTTCTATACTCCAAAAGGAATCATTTAAAATAAAATAAGTTAATAATATATTTTATTTCAATTATAAAACCCCAAAAATATCTTTTGAAACTAACCTATGTCGGTGGATGATAGGCTCCACCTAAGTTAAAGTCACTTCTCTGAACTCAATAGTTCTCTCAGATTTCTAATCCGAATAACATTTTAAAATTTATTACACTTTTTAAAGAAAATGGCTCGTGCGTGCTGTTTAATGATTAATTAATTTTAGATATTGATTCTGGGCACTCCTAGCCTCAAAATTGCACGCTGTCGAAAGGTCTAGTCTCGAAATAATTCCATATAATTTTTAAAAGTAATACATTGAAAAATCAAGGACATCACTTTCTCCCCACCTTGGGGATTTGCGTCCCTAAAAATCCAAAAGAAGAGATACTCCAAAAGATTTGGGTACTGAGCACAAATCTGAGTCTCCCACAGCCATGTTCTCTCTTGAGGATTCTATTGCTGCCACCAGATGCAAAACAAGGGAATCAATCTCTCACTGAGGATCATATCCTACCGATTCTCGACCTCCACCTTGTTCAGAGAAATGGATACTCCATCCACAATTTCGAGATTGCCCTATTCGATGAATTGTGATGGGTCATGCATGTACATCCCCAACAGCTGCATGTGGAAGACATCATGTACCTGGTGCAAATGTAGTGGTAGAGCTAGGTGGTATGGCACCTCACCAACACTATGCAGTATCTGAAATGTTTTGATGAACCTCAAAGATATCTTTCTACCTCATCCAAAACACTAAAACCATTGTGGAGGTGAGACCCTATGGAAGACATAGTCCCCCTCCTCGAACTATAAGGGTATCCGTTTTTTGTCAGCATAAGACCTATACCAGCTTTGTGTAGTCTTCATCCACTCTTAGATGATCAGCATCATCTCTATGGTAGCTCACAACAACTCTGGAACCATGAGTGATGACTCTCCGATGTCTGTCCAACAAAGAGATGACTGGCATGGTCTCCCATATAATGCCTCAAATGGTTCCATGCCAGTGGTGGAGTAGTAGTTATTGTTGTTCGGAGACTCCACCAGTGGTAGTTGGTCCTCCCAACTGTGAAACAATTCCAAGGTATAGCCCCATAACATATCCCATATTACAAGAATGGTCATATCTGTCTGAGCATCAATCTGGGGAGGGAACACTATGCTCAAGCATATCTGAGTCCTGAAGGCCTCCTGTAATCCATTTCAAAACCGGGATGTGAAGTGGGTGTCTCGATCCGAAACTATTTTCTAAGGGAATCCATGAAAACAAACAATCTCTTCCACATAGAGTCGTCCCAATATCTCTACGGAACTCTACTTTCTAATATCTAGTAAGTGGGCCAACATGGTGAGTCGTTCAACGATCACCAAGATAGAATCACACCATTAGGGAGTCTTTGGAATTATCATTATGTTGTCCATTGATATTAAATCCCACATCCACTATGAAACATCCTAGGGAGAGCTAAACCCATGAGAACATGGTGCTCATCCTTCCCCTGCTAGAGTGTAAGGCATCGAGAAATGAACTCTTCTACTACCTTCATCATACATGACCACCAAAACTATTGTTGGAGATCCTGGTACATCTTCACCACTCCAGGGTGTACCACCAAGGTAGATGTATGACACTCCCTCAGGACCTTCTTCTGCAATTCAACTATTACAAGAGTGTGTCCCTTAAAAAAACTATCTTCTCTCCACCTATTGAATGTCCATCAGGGGAATTCCCTAAGGATAACAAAACACGTAAATCCTCAGAGTTGAAATCCCCATGTTGTGCCTCCCTTTATCACTATATGAGTGGAGGGGTGACAACCATCTAATGAAGGTAAGTTGCATCCTCTTTGTCCACTAAGGATAACTGTAATGAGGCCAACTGTTTTTTCACCTCCCTCAGTAGTTGCGAGCTCGATCTCTGACTATGAGCATTTTCGACCTTGTTATATTTCCTAGGAGAATATAGGATACTAATATTGTTGTCTTTGAAGAACTCTAGCCAACGCCTCTGTCTCAGATTCAGATCCTTCTACGAGAATATGTACATGAGGCACTTTTGGTAATTGTAGACGATGAACTGATCACCCATAAGGTAGTGTTGCCGCATCTTCAACACGAAGACTACCACTACCTACTCGAGATCATGGGTCATGTAGTTCTTCTCATGTGGCTTAATCTTCTGTGAACCATAAGCAACCACTACCTATCTCTGCATCAGGATAAAACCATTCCCAGTCTCCAATGGGTCATAGAAAACTTCATTCTTGACACCCCCCTCTAGAAATATGAAAATCGAGGAGCTCATCACACTCTGTCTCAACTACTTGAAAGCCATGGATTCTCTACACCTCTGTCACACTCCGAGGTGGCTCCCATGCTAACACTACCTCTACCATGGAAGAGTCCACAACTACACCTTATTCTGACATAACATGTCCCAGATAGTGGACCTATTGAATCCATAATGGGCACTTCGTTATCTTCTCATAAAGCTAGTGCTCTAATAGTACATCTAGAACCATCTGCTGTTGTCTCGCGTGCTCCTCCTCAAATTTCGAGTAAACAAGGATGATGTCGATGAAGACCACTACGAAGTGATATAAATATTGCTGGATGATCTAATTCGTATGCCCCATGAACATTTTGGGGGAATTCGTCATGCTGAGAGGCATTACCATGTACTCATAGTGACCATAGCGGTATCTGAAATCCGTCCTCAGAATATCCTCATATTGTACTCATAACTAGTCGTAACCTAACGGAAGGTCAATCTTCAAGAACAAATGTGCCACACTCAACTGATCGAGGAGGTTAATGATCCTTGGTAGTTGATACTTGTTCTTCACCATTACTTGATTGAGACACATGTAATCTACCCATTACCTCAAACTCTTGTATGTGTTATTGGAAAACAGAACTAGGGCCTCCAAGGGGGAAATTTTGAGTCTCAAGAAACCCTTTCACTAAAAATCCTCAAACCTCACCCTCAGCTCGCAATGCTCTGCGGGATACATCTGATACACTAGTGATGAAATAAGTCATGTCCCGGGGTGTATGTCAATAGAGAATACAATTTCCCGATGGGGATGTAATCCTGTGACATCTTCAGGAAAGACTTCCTCGTACTCCACCACTACTATTGGGATATGAAAGCTCACTACATCTACTACTTTGAGGGTAAGGATAGTAAAATCATGAGTGATAGGGTAAACCCTCCTATGCATGAGCACATCCTATGCTTCCTAGGTCTCCATTTCACCCACAATGGAAAACCTTGTCCCATCATTGCAGACGCACCGTACTCTTCGCCTAAAACGGTCAATCCGGGCATAGAATAAATATATCCAATCCATAACATGAATGACATTGTAAGGACTTGTTGTTTCCAATAATATGATCTAACTGAAACTCTCGTCCTTGAGGGTAATATCACACTGTATGAAAAGGTGTGTGATTGTCGAGGCCCCTCTCGTAGGTGTCTCCAAGCATAAGGGATTAGTAAATAGCTCTACCTGAATCTCAATGTTTCCCACAAGACATGTGGAGAGGATGGAATGACTAGAACCTCTGTCTATAAATACATAATCCAAGGTAGAAAACACAGAGATCATACCTCGGATCATCCATGGAGTCCTTGGGTCTTACACCTCGACTACATGCAACTGTCCCCACCCCTATCCCACATCTCCCTAAGCCTGGTGCAGACCTCCTTCGGGTGGTGGTAGATGTACATAAGAGAATATTCCATGACCTGCCGCTCTCCTTGATCCTTTACCATGTCCACTGCTTGACAGGTCTTTCTACTCCACTCTCTACCTCAACCATGGTGGTCCATCCACCGCCTCCCTGTTTGCAGCTCGATGGGTCGGATAGTCTCTAGCTATATATCCCTTACCATCGCCAGAGTAGAACTGCCTCTCTCTATGCTGACTGCATCTATATTGAGATCCATGGACTATTGATCCCCTGTCTTGGGTCCTCCTATAATGTCTCCCACATCCATATCTATATTCTAGACATTTGATCCCTCCTACTGAGGTCTGCGCTCCTACCTATTTGCTACTAACTATTGTTAGCATCTTTGCTCCACCAAGAATCTCTCGATCACCAAGGATTGCTCGAGCACTCCAGCATAAGTCGTTATTCTTAGAGGCATGATAGTAGTTCAGATGTCCCATCGTAGACCTTACATGAAGTTCAATGATCTAAATTACTGATCCCTAACAATATCCATTGAGTACGTGGCGATGTTGGTGAACCTTGATGAATAGACAACCACCATCAAACCGCCATGCATAAGCTGAAGAATATATTGGATACACATTACTCTCACTGTAACCGGTGAAAACATCTCCATATAAGTCACTAAAACTCCTTCCAAGAAAAATTCTTCTCTTCATGGGTATGTGTGGTAAGACTCCACCATCGTCCCGCCAAACCCTAAAGAAGGCTTGCTCTTAATGAATCGTGCTTAGCCTGTGCCCCTCCTCGGTCGGTACTGCAGGTACCACATGCATATCCACTGGTGGTGGTATAGCAGATGCACCACCTGGAGGTAATGCCTACGGAACTAGTCCTTGTATCGAAGCCTCATCACTAAGGGGCTTATCCAAATGATCATGCTCCTGAATCCTAGTGCGTATGCATTGCAAAGACAAACTGTAAGGAAAAATGATGTCCCATGATCGATGACTATATCTGGATAGCTGACTCAAAGGACATGGAAAACACAACCCATTTCAATATGATGCATGTATCATTATTTTACATCCCCAAAACTGGTGTTTTCATGTATCAAGTCGAAAATAAGGTTATCAGAGTCCTGGTGTTGGGATATGTCGGCTGCCCACACCAAAACTGGATTCTATGGCCTAAAAGACATGATCGAAACACTTAAAATCGTTTCCCCAAATCAATATCACATACTCATGGTCCAAAGGTAGCACTGACCCCCTCTGATACCACTCTGCCATGACAAGTCTTGGAGGGGCTCGTGCCGCGACACCACAAGCCCACCTCCAATAGGCCAGGGGATGGTGACTAGCACCGAGTAGGGATATTACTAACATGGGAGGCATCGCCTAAGTACATTTACACTCACACATCTCCATGCCCACAAATAAGAAAATTAGAAAACTACTAAGGAACAAAATGCATGAATACATATAAACCCAACCAAAATGAATATGATGAATGGTAAGTTATGGAAATTAAACTGGGCTAGAATGCAATCAATCCAAAAACAAGAGAATACAAATTACAATGTCCAACCGGTAATCACAAAGAGGTTTGAGAGTTATTTTCATAGCCATTGGAACACTTCGGCCTGTAGGGAACTTAGAAAGCATGTTCCTTCCCTAGTCCATCCTGGGATTTGAAAAAATGCCACTCGTCTGCAAAAGACACGACACATGCAGGAAAAACCCATACAGGGGTGAGTATAAGAATACTCAGTAGAGGACCCAGAAAACCACAAAGAAATGCACAAATAAAAGAATAATGAACACTAAACAATATATGTCTAATAAACATATAACAAGGGAACTAAAACCCGATATACTCAAATCCTATACCTATAGTATAGGGATAAGCCACACAACTGCATACCCATACTAGGGTTTCAGTTCGAAGATATCCACAAAGCACTAATTAGGAAGAACACACTCTGTGAATCTAATAGCTCTTATCTCAAATAGTATAGAATTATAGTTCTTCGGGAAATTCCATGAGAGATAGATAAAATCATTTTGGGACAACACACTGTTGAGTTGGGAAATATCACGATAAATAGATGAAGATCAGTGTTAGGGACTTGACGGATACAACGACTCGTCTATATTCCCCTACTAGATAGAGGATCAGTGCCCTGTGAAAATAGTCACATCATACCTAACTCTACCTACGGTCAACAATGGATAGAGGATCTCTCCTTTAGCCTCTCTTAGGGATACCTGACTATATCTCAGAAATTTCTTCTGAATGAATCATATTTATGTAGAAGGAAAGGATGCCTGACCTTCAGGGGAATGTGAAAAAGTGAAACTAACTAAAATGAATCATTTCAAATATATTATGGTCAAGATGATAACCCATTTTCTGAAAAGTACACAGCGTGTAGGATTGTCAGACACCGTGTTTTCAAATCCTTGGTACTACTCGTGTACAGTGGCCCATGTAGTAAGGCTTGTCATGTAGAAGAAGTAATATACGGATTGTAATATGATGACATGATGTGTTCCACTATCTGGGGAGGACTCTGTGGTCATTGGTCATGTGTCTGCACATGGCTTCAACCCGTGTCTTATAACCCGTGTATCTAGTACATGAGCCAACCCATGCAGTCGCCCTGGTCAGGCCGTGTGGTGGATTACATGACTGTGTACTCCACACTGTGTCTGTGTATCCTTAGGATACATGTCGAGTCCTGCGTAGCAGCCTATTCCAAACCATGTAGTGTCTACACTCCATTTTATTCAGAGAAATATCTGTGTCATTGCTTCGTGAATCATGAAACCCTAGTCACCACTGAGCAGGTCTTACCCAACATGTTTTTTGAAATACTCACTGCGTTCTTTAGAAATATCCAAAACATCCATTTCTTCATTCCATGACTCCTTCGATCCACAATTGTAAAATACAGTGATATGATCTTCATGAAACTGGAGAGTTCAGGTCACCTAATCATGACGAAGCCAATCTTTTCTGTTTAGGGCATCTGATCAGCACCGAAAATGCATTCTGATCTACCCGCATAAGGAATGCTTGATGAATGAGATCTACTGAACCATTTAGATTCGTCCTCCTCCATTACCGTTGCACCTCCGCTGGGTCTTTACAATGTCTGGTCTCCAATTTTGGATTGTTGTTTTTCAAAACATATGTGAAACGACCTGTTCTTTATAACCCCATGAAGAACATGAAGAACACGGGGTTAAAAATGGAATAATTAAAACAATAAACAAAGGAGTAACACCCCTCCACTACCATTAGTCATGGTGTGGATCTGCACTCATTAATATTTTTAACTAGATAAACAAAATGATAAACCAATATAATCATAAAATAAATTCGCAAATCAAAACCCTAAAAGAAAAGGAAATTGACGCCCTCCCACAAGAACGCCTGATCTTTATATCACCCATTTGGTGGGTTGATCCAAATTAATAATTTAATCCAAGAATGAGGAATGTATGAATAGAAAAAATATCCCCTTCCTTGACCTGGTTGAATAACGATCTATTCATCGCGTTCATTCACAAGGTTCATCGTTTCCGAGAGGCGTCCATCGATCACATTGTCATCATCCGCCAATAGTTTCTCATCCAAATTACCAAATGGAATCTTCAATTCGCAGGGTTATACAGCTAACCCTGTAAACATTTTTTATGCATGTATTAATAGTAGAGGATTAGGTTACTGTGCAAAAAGGAAAAATTTAAAATTAAATAAGAAATTTATCTATTTTTTTCTATCAAAATGTTCAAAAACAAACTTCTATATCTAACCTGTGTTGGTCAATGTTAGGCCCTGCATAATGTAAAGTCACTTCTTTGAATGAAAAAGTGCCCTCATATTTCTGATCTGGAAATCCAATTAAATTCTAGTTCACTTTTTCAGGGAAACTACTCGCTTGCAATTTTTAAATTTTAATTAAATTCAAACATCGATTTCGGGCCATCCTGGCCTTAGAATCACATGTTGTTGAAAGGTTTTGTCTCAAAATAATTCCATATAATAAATCAAAATAATACACAGAAAAAAAATGAGACATTACCGTTTCATATAGATAGAATTCAGTTAAGAAAATGAAAATGATATTCCTATATGATCACATCCACTTCATAATCATCAATCCCAATTATGATACTGATCCGGTGATGAAACAACAGATTTATTTGAGAAATAGAAACATTTTCATTGAGGATTATATGAAAATTTGAATAGTTATATCAATTCCAGGAATAACAAATGATATAGTGATTGTATTCCATCTAGAGGAGGGGTATCATTGAGTAGTGGTGTATCAATGTAGAGATTATTGACGGGAAGGTAACATTATAGAAGTAGATAACCTTTATTTCATGTGATATTATATCCTACATATAAAAGTATATTTATTTTAACAATTTCTATTTATTATCATATTAAATTTTTCATTTTTATTGTTAAGTGTAAATGGAATTATAGTTGAGTTATTTTATTAATTTTAATGATAGAGGATGATCGACATTCAATTATTTTTATAAATATATTAAAAGTAATAAAGGATTTTAATTCTATAACTATAACATTTTTGTTATAATAACTATTTTTACTTTCTTATAATACAATATTTATTTTTTTTGGATTATAATTATGAATAATAAATGATTCAATGTATACAATACAATCATTGAGTCCTTGAATGGCATGTTGATAAATTCCTTTTATTTGAAGGAACTTGAATAATTTGAATTTTTTAGTGGATTTATAAAATTAATGTGAATTATATGAGAGAATAATTTTGTATGGTTTCAATCATATTTCAAGGCCAACATTGATAATAAGAATGGTGTAATTTAACCGATTTTTCATGTATAGAAATGGTGATTTTGTGGAAAAACTTATCTTTTCAATGATATAAATAAATTATACATATTGAATAAAAAATATTAAAATATTTTCTTATGCGGTGATATTTGGTTGAGTAATCCGTATCTATGTATTTTTACACATTTTCATAATTTTTATTTGAAGTCCACTACATTAATATATATAATTTTACATTTTTTTGCATTGTTTATATTTTTTAAAATGTAATATTGCTTTTTCTAAAACATATAAATAAACCATATTAAATTATAATTTTGGTTTAAAACATATATGGAAACTCATTTTAATATAATTCATATTCATAGTATGTTAAATTCTTCACTATACCTAAAACATTTTGTAATACAAAAATACATTTTATAGAAAATAATGTTTTAATATCTATGTGTTCCTGAAAATATAAAACTAATTTCCCTAGAATATGTGTTAATATAATTATATATGATTGTAGATATTATATTATAGCTATTGTTTATAATATATTATTTTAGTTGATTTCATAAGAATTAGAGAAGGATGATATTTTTTAAAATGATAGTTTTGTCACTGTCTAAAAAATTATTTTTAATAATTATAATCATACTAGAATTTCAAAATATAAAAATTAACATCTTATATAATATGAAAAAATTTGTCTCAAAAGTTAATTTTATATTTTCAATTTAATTTCTACAAGTGATGCTTTTTTTAAAAATAATAAAATTGCAAAAAAGTATAAAATTACATGATATTTCAAAAAAATAATCATATATTTTATAAATTAGACATAATATTATTAAATAATTACTTGTAATTTATATATATATATATACATAATAATAACTAAATCTTTAGAAATATATTTTGTAATAAAAATGGCAGTATTAGTATAATCGATATACATTCCACTATTCAACTAAAAGTTACCTCTTTTATGAAAATATATTTAATTAAAATTAAGAATAATTTGATTTGTTTAATTTAAAAATGATTTTCATTTTATTTAAATAAAATTATACAACGTAATATTTTTTTTTTAAAAAAAAATCAATTAAATATATTGAAAATTTACATTTCTAGAAAATTATGTCCTTATAATACTCTAACTGATCAAGATTCTACTTTATAATTGTTATATATATATTTATATCACAAAATCTACCAATTATTATATTCTTTTTAAAATTATCATATATAATATTTCACATATAGTTCTAGAGTTGTTTATTATTCCTGACTTTAAAATATTAATTTTAAGGTAAATAATTCATGAAATTTATGGTAATATCATTTTCCCAGGATTAAGAAATTGTTCTTAAAAAATTTTATTTTTTGATAAATAATAAAATATATCTAAGGGTGTCTACAGTATAGGAATGAAATTAGACATAATTTCAAAGGATGCTTCATAATAATTGTTTTCATATGACTATTAAAGTCATTATTTCTTAAAAAATATTAATATAACAAATGTTTTTTTAGTCACTTACCTTTTATGGTAAATAACCTAATACCATGGGACAAATTTTCAAAGGGTTTAAAAAATTATCCATGTTTTAATTTATATACAGAATTTTATCATAAAAGTTTGTTTTCCAATCATTAATGTTATCCTAATATCTATGTCATTGGATAATTAATTCCTCATTAAAAATTGAATTTTATTAATAGAATTATAATCTGATTTTATAGGAACAACATTCATATAAATATATGTTAGAGAAAAGTTATATGATAAGGAAATAATAATTGTTCAACTATAAGATATATTTAATTATTCAATAGCCATTCATCAAGAATTTAATTTTTTTAATAAAAATTCCATGGTACATTGTAGTATATTGAAGATGATAAAAACTCAACAATCATGGTTTTTGAGTGGGTGATTAGTTTCCCTCATTTAATAACAATTTCAGAGGCCATTCAATATTTCTTGGTATATAGCCATTCATGTGTCTTGAAATCTTTTACTTGGTATCATGATACTAATCCCATGTATTAGGAAACTATTTTGGGTAGTGACCATGTTCACATATTTTTAGACGTTGAAATTTTTGTGGTGTATTTGATGAACACCACATTTTCAATATATCCACTATGATCATATCTTTTCCTACTAAATTGGATTCTATTTTTCCTATATTAACTAGATAAAGCAATACCCAATTCCAATGATTGTTTTTTTCATCGTTCTTAATTCAACTTTCATGTCATACTAGAAGTTTATTATTCATTCAAAAATCTACACTATCACCCAAAAAATCTGAGTATCCATAAGTATTATATTTAGTGCATTTGAAATATAAAATATCTACACACCATTAATCATGATTAAATTTAGCAGTTCGTATATTTTCACTTGTTTTATAACATCTTTTATTATCCCATTATTTTATATATTTAGACAATCTATACATTTCCCATAGTTTCAATTTTTTTCTTTTTCCCTTCATGCATAAACAAATAAAAAATTAATTTTGATATTCATATATGATATACAAAAAAATTTAATTACTTTTAGAAAATTACATGAACAATTAAAAATAAAAATTGACCATTCATAAAATTATTAAATTTTCTTTTAGTTCAATCTAATGAACTATATATTTAATCTACAGTTCAATTTGGTGGGCACAAAAATAATTTTTTTTTAAAATGAAATAATATACTAAATTATCCAAAATGGATCTTAAAGAGAATATTATTAAAAAATATTGGATCCTGATGACCAGTAAGTGAATGAAACCTGGTTGTCACATGGACACATAAGCACATACATGTACTCCATAGCTATACAACTAGCAGTGGTTGTCTATGATGGTATGATGGGGATATTATAACCTCATAATCCAATTATATCAAAATAGTATAAAATAAAAAAAATAAGAGATATAGTATAAGAAAATAATTTTATAAGAATCACCAAGTAGAAAAAATAAACATGAATTAGTAGAATTAATACCATATAAAAATGATTTCAAATTTATATGATATTCCACGCTTTAATACATGAAAATATTTAATCATGAATATAAAAAATTTTATGCAAAATATAAAATGGAAAAAAGAAAAAAAAAGTTATCTCCAACAGCATCTTGAGCAGAAACTCAATCCTATACTCTTGTACATCATTATATATATATATATCAGGCTTCCATATCTCAATGATTTACATTATCCCATGCCGCCTGCATGAAGTCTATTAAAATACCAATTATTGGTCTGAAAATGGTATTAGATATACATAGTATTCCACACCAACTACATCTAGAACAATATGGTTGGATTATATAAAATGAATAGCATATTTGTAATAATAAGTGAATGACAGTACATAAAATAATATACCCCAGTCTATGTTTCTCATATTACACCTGATTGATAATGTTGTATTCAACCTATGTTGAGAGTATCTGAATATATTTACCATATGTATTTTTATAAATTAAAATATGTAATCATGAATATTTACATATATACTTCATATATGAATGGACATAGGTGTATATATATATATTTATAGATAATGCTAGAATGGACCAGATGTGAGAACCCACAAAATATATACATAAAATTCATGGTTCAATCATTATAATGGACTTATCAATTAAAACACATAACTCCATGACTTTATGAATAACTAACCATCAAAAACACACTAAGAAACGCAAAGGATAGCATATATGAAATATTGTATGCATAATTAAAAATCAGGGATCAAAAACATGTCTTTTATTTAAAATTAATAATGATATATTAACACCCTTCGATCCATTACATTTAAATAGATTAACTTGTGTCATACATGAATAATGGGATGATCTAAAAATCCATGTAAGGAAATAAATAAAATAATAATGCATGGAACTTGTGTTAAATGTAATAATATAAAGGAATAAAGAAGGCATTGAACATTAAATAACATATAAATCATAACATATTGAAAATGGGATAATGAAATTATGGAATCCTAGTAATGACTGAGAAACATAAAATTGACAAAATCGTATGTTTAGGATAATTTCACTGGCAGTAACATGATTCCAGGCTAACCACTAAGACTGTTTCACATGGATAATGAGTCAAGGATAACCACCAAGTCCATTGTAGATGACATAGAATGATACTAAACATTTCCCACTATATTGGATAACTATCTAGTCACACCCATAATAAAATTTACATCAATATGTGTTCCATAAGAATAATCATACATATAGTTTCAAACAGTAATATATGGGTATCTCAAGGAATTAATTGATTATCATAATCATGTCAAAGTTTATATCCAATGAGAATATCAAATGGTCTCTATGACTGAATTCATTTACAAAAATAAATGGACACTATTAAAGAAAAACCAGCATATATATTCATATGTTATGAAAAACTACAGTTAAAAAATTATAAAATTATGTTTATGAAACATTAGATATAAAATATTTTAGTGCGGTTTAGGGGAAACGTTTCATTATTGTTTAAAAGGAAAATGGAATAACTGAATATATATAAATCTATAAAGGGAAAAATGGATATTTTCAATGATAAATTTTATTATTATTTAAAAATAATTATTTATTAGTTGAGATTATGCATTTCATAAAATTTTTTGATAAATGGGGATGTTCCCTTTAATCGGGCATGCTTATTGATATGATTAGTTATGGGATTGTTTTTAAATATGTATATACCTGAAAAAATAATGATGAAATGTTTTGGATATAAGAGTTTGAACATATAATAAATATATATTTGAATTATATAAAAATAAATAAGAGTTACAATGGGGTATATATAGATAATCCATAACCTAATGGAAAAAATGTGTTTTGGAAGGAATCACAAAAATTATTAATAACAATGTTCTGCACAATATCTTAATTTCATGTATAATAAATTTATATTAATTAATTAGTTATTTTAGAAACGTTTACAGATTTAAATGATAAATTATAATTCTTTTAGGTATATTTATGTCCTTTAGATGAGTTATATGGTTCAATTTTATCATTCTGTAACCTTTGTTTCCTTGGTTTTCATGATTGATTCACATTATTAACTGTTTGAATGATCATATAAATTGGTAAAAGATATCCTGAATTTAATTTTTAAGTTATTAAACAACATACATAGGATTACAAGGTTATATAAGTAATTTTGTTATCTGAGGTGAGACTTAATCAGTAGATATAATGTTATGGATAATAATTTAGATTAATTTGGCGTTTTCTCGGTCATCAAATAGTTGTCATGTTTTAGTAATTAATATCATGTTTATATAATGGATAACAGCCTTTAATAGAGTGGAATATATATATATATATATATATTAATATTTTTAAACCATAATAATTATTTTATTTCAATAATTTAATGCTGTGAATAAAAATTGAATACTCTTCTTCCTAGAATGTGATAATATAACACATCATAGAAAATGATTTCATTTTTTGAACAAAAAGGTGAGGGTATTGAAATGATGATAGATTTTTCCACTAATATGATAAAATTCCATTATATATATGCGATAATGGTATTTTCATGTCTCTTGTATAATGGTATGTGAGTATATAACTTGAAAAGAAAATAAATCGAAATGAAATTAAAAGAAAAAGGAAAGAATTTATTACATATTGAATGATCTTCCATAAAAACCCCCATCATGAAATGGGATTGGTATTTTGTTGAGAAAAAATGATCTTGTAAGTGGGGGATAGACTTTGGAAGATTATTGGATAGAAATTGAACAAGGATTAATGATTTAATTTTATGAGGATAAGGGGTGGTGAGGGGTGCTATTTATAGAGGAGTAGAGGGGTATTTCTCCATATTTTATTCGTTAAATTTTATTTTGAAAAAGACACGAAATGGTGAGGATTATTGTGTTTAAATACACTACTTAGTGTAGGTGCGTTCAAACCAGAAATCAATTACACCATCCATGACTCATGTATGGAAAAAAATAATTTATTTAATTATACTATAAATTACTATATTTCACTGTTCACAAAAAATTCACCTAAATTTTGAAAAATACAAAAAATTATAAATCACTATTTATTGATCTATATAAATAGAAAATGAACAAAATTTTAGGATAATAATTTTCTAATTATGTGAAATATAATTTATAATTAAATTAATTATTAATATTGAATAATAATAAGAAAAAAATTGAATAATAATAATAAGAAAATAATATTAATTCGTGAATAAATTTAATGAAATAAAATTTCTTTTAATAAATTATTTTAATTATAAAATTTAAAATAAAATAAGACATGTCTTCTAAAAATATCAATACATAATTAATAAATTTTAAAACATTTATTTACCTATAAATTGATATAATTATATCCTATTTTCAATTATAAGATAGATAAATTTTATTTACACTTGCATAAGTGATGTTACTATTATAATGTTTAGATTACTATTTATAAGGGTCACATTAGTATTCCATAGTAAAAGTTACAATTCTATTGGTATAGGTCCCTTAACGTATTGAAATATAAAATATTTAATTCATTATTTATTTATAATGTTTTTATTCTCCTATCTATTTATTTTTATGTCATTTATACTATTTAACATAATTATAACAAGGGAATTATCAATGATTAAATTTTGGGTTGTACATTTTCCTCCCTCATGAAATTTTACCCTTGAAATTTTATTTTAAAAATTATGTTTAAAAAAAATTTGAGTACTTCACCATCACCATTTCATCTGGATTCCATGTTTCCTCTTCATACTTTTGGTTACTCCATATTACTTTGACTGGGTGGGTGGTATTTTTGTATACTAAATTATCTCTTAGATCCAAGATCTTTACTAGATTCTCCTCATAAAAGAGATCATTTTCCAACTATACCACCTCAATATATAGTACTTGTGATAGATCTGGTATGTATATTATCAAGAGGGAAACATGGTATACATATTTTAATGAAGATATGGTTGGTGGAAGTTCTAGTAAATATGACACAACTCCAAAACTATCATGAATCTCGAAGGGGCAGTTTTATCTGGAAAATAGATTTCCTTTCATGAAAAATCTCTTGATCCAATTCCAATGAGTAATTTGGAGGAATACCATATCGTCGACCATTAACTCCAAGTCTTGTTAAAAATTGATTTCATATATCTTCTATAAAATATGGGATTCCTTGATATACAAATGATTTATTTTCCCATTTTCAAGTGTTTTTTTCACCCTTCCATGTCCTATTATCTTATGTTCACCAACTTCATCCCATCTGGCTGGTTTGTTTACATATTATTCTATAATAGGATATATATAGATCCATTTGAATGTTTGAGTGGAAACTATTATTATAAGAGAATTCGAATAGAGGTAAATATTGGTCTCATCCTCATATTAATTCCATAGAACATTCTATCACCATGTCAAATAGTGTATGAATTGTTCACTTACACTGGCCATCATTTTGAGGATGGTATCCCTTACTGAAGCACAAAATAGTGTTCAGAGCATGTAGGAGAATTGTCTATATAATTGAATTTATTCATGGATACTGATATGCTACAATCAATTATGGTTCTTTATATATCCTTACCACTTATTTGGTGTATATATGTTAATCAATATATAGAAATAAGTCCTCTCAAATTACGATAAATTGAAATTTTTTTGGAAGAGGATCCACAACAATCCATATAAAATTATTTCTTCTAGATATATTTTTTTTTGTGACAATTTCCATTTTGACTTTTTCATATTTTCAGGTTGGTATGGGTAATGGTATCACCATCCCATTAGACTTTTTTATTTCATCCTTCACTTTCGTACAAAATAGGAACTTTTATGTATATTCAATGATCACATTCCCCATATTTCTCCACCATTAAATCTATCATATATCTCGATACATCATTGTGCTCGCTAGATGAATATTGAAGGTTGAGATAATTTCATTATTCAGAATATCCTTATTTATCTCAGAACTGGATGGTACAAATTGTTGGGACCCAAATCTCATGAATGAAACATCATCCATTTAGAACTATGATGATTTCCCATTTCTGATAGGGTCCACATTTTTATAAATTTCCTCTTAATTTTTTTGGGAATCAGTTATTTTATCTATGAGGGATCACAGAGTAATCATTCGAGGAAATATTGTTGATAATAATTCCATAACGATTATCATGAATATAATTGGTTGTTAAAGGAATATTTGGTCCTTCTCAATTATCATCAAAAATAAAAATTGAATATCCTTTTTTCTTTGATCATCATCCACCTTATTTTCCTTACTAGTATGGTAGTTTATTGAGAAGTCTAAATCCTAGATGATCTATAATAATCTTCACTAGTAAAAATTAAGATACAAATTTGTGAATATATATATGATATTATTGTGATCATTATAGAAATTGTATGTATTCCTCTTTAGATAATTCCTCCAGATATAAAATGAAATTATCATAACTACAAACTCTAGATCCTACGTTGGATATTTTTTCTTGTAAATTTTCATTTACATTGATGTTTAGACTCTAAATTTATCATTTTTCATTAGCACAGAGCCTAAACCCTTCATTAATGCACTAGTGTACACCACAATATGTTCCCCACTTGTCGAATGTGTGAGTACTATTTTAGTGATATTCCCATTTTTGAGATCCTTAAATCATTCTTCATATTCTTACGTCCAATCATACATTACCCCTTCCAATTAAAATTGGTATGTGGTTTTTAAAATTGTGACATGTTCCTAAAAAATCATCGACAATTCATGGAGAGACCTATGAAAATGTGGATCTTTGTTAAAGATGTTATGCATGGCCACAACTCTATTTCAATTGTCATATAAGTGTCCATAGAAATCCATTTTATAGTATTACTTTCCCCTAGAATGATACATCTGCTATCCAGAACTCTCATTGACTATACATTTCATAAAATGTTTCCCTTCGCAATTTATTTCACATAGTATTCAAATTCAGCTTCAGTTCCTCCTTGATCTTTGATTATATCAAAATAGCATTAATAATGACTACAAAAAAATTTCTTTGTAATTTCTAAAGTCTATATTACGTAAATCCATGAAAATTAATCCTGATTTTGTGAGTCTGATGGTAATAATTATGAACTCATAGTGTCCAAATCTCATTCAAAATGTAATAATTGAAATATCTTCTTTCCTCTCCATTAATTGAAGATATCCCGACCAATTTTCCACCTTACGTAAATATATAAACCCATGTATTTGATTTAACAAGTCAATAATCTATGACATGAGATAGTTGTTAGTTTTTATTATTTTTTTGTGATCGTAATAATAAATCCAAATGCATAATGATCAGCCCTTCTTCCTACTGAATAGGACTAGCCACCCCATTGTGAATCAATATGGAGTATAAAAACCTTGTCAAAATTATCATCAAAATTATTATTTAGTTCTTCAAGCTTAATAGTTGACATTATATATGGATTATTTGATATAGTTAAATAACCAAGAATAAGTTAAATTGGGAACTCATCCTCTCAGACAAGAGAAAGACCACACAACTCTTCAGGGAAAACATCAATATACTCCCTTATAATGGGAATATATTTTTTAATAATCCAATCATTTGTCCCAATCAATTGATCTAGATATTATTTCTCATATTGAAATAGTTACCATAATTAAGACAATTATTCTGATGGATATTCATGTTCCTCATAAAACATGTACAAAATTGGAGCATTCTTTGAGATGTGTAGAGTGTTCTCCCTTTCTCAACATTATATGTTATATTCTTGAAAAAATGACTAACACTATCCCAATATTGCATCGAACTCCACCAAAGGAAGTAAAAGAATATTTTCATTGGATTCAGATGAAAAATATTATATGGGGAGGAGTTTTAATCTTTGGATTAAATAATTTCCCAATTGACTATTCAAACAGATAACCCAACATCTATATTTTGAGGTGGTGTTTTAATACTTCAAGTAAATATGAAAAATATGAATGAATGTGTTAAACTAGAATAAAATAGTATGTTCACTTTTCATGGAAGAATAACAAGCGTACATGTCACGACAACATTTTCAAGATCTACCTTAGCAGTAATGATAGAATATTCCACTCGATACAACATTGAATGTGGTTTTTATTGATTTCCTTCATTAATAATTACATTTGGATAATGGTTCACATTATTTCAAAGTTCCTTATTGTAATGACCCATCATTAAAAAATTATATTATATTGAATTAAATTAATAATTCACATCAAGGATCTTTTCAGGTTTACAGTTTTTGAGAATTTTTCAATAAATACTAAATTACATCTCAATAATTACAAAGTAGAAACTTCTACTCTGTTTCCATTTTTTTCATAAAAAAAACTTTTGAAAAAAAGTGATGTCTAGTTCCATGTTTTAGACTGCATGACTTTTACTTGATCCCATCCTTCACCATATTCATCTTTATGTCCCGTGAAAAACATTTCAAAACATGGGATGAGCATAAAAAGCTTAATAAGGGTAACAAAATACAGAAATAAAACAACAACCCATTAATAAATACATATTAATGAAACCATACTTTTCAATCATAACATACGTCATGAAATAATAATATGTATGAATAACACATAAAAATCATAAATCATGAAGGTAACTTATGGCATTCATAACATACATAAATTATAGAATTCACAGCTACGTATAGAGAAACATTTGGACTACCCATCACATTATATTCCAAAAGTCACTTTGGATAAACATTAACAATTTCCTCTATCACGTTACACAAGGCATTGGAGAGCTATCTTATGCTCACCCGCCCTAGGTTTATCATGTAACAACCTGTATACATAAAAAATGACCAAGATCCATAACATATTTATAACCCATAAAACATGCATAACTTAAAGATAAAATTTCCACATTGTAATCACAATATGACATTTCAAGATATTGACATAATCAATGCTTTATAAAAAAAATTTCAAAATCTTCAAAAATATTTAATAAATAAATTTTTGAATCAATGTGTCTCTACAGGGATGAAAACAACAATTGGATAATGTTTTTTTGGTAACATTTCCTTTTCTTATCAGGCTTCTCCCCCGGCCTGATTTGGGAAGTGCAGTCTAGACATCCTTGTTGGGCTAGAGCACTCTTCCATACCCTTTGCAGGGCATTTGGGATATGGCTGTTTTGGAGGGATGGCAACATCAGGAGGGACCATGCCGGCATGGGATCACCGAGTGTTCCCCAAGGGGAGGGTGGATGTTGTTGTTGTGTGTATGAGGTAGTTCCTATATCTTTCTGGTCTTGGATTGGGGTTCTTTGGGTGTTCTTCTGGAACCTTTGGTTTCACACTTTCTTCCACAAATGTGTTTTATTCAATAAAAAATAATTTTCAGTCCAGTCAGTTAAAGAGTTCATAACCAAATAAGAGATGCTTGGATAAAAAAAATTGACGAATAACTTTAATAAATGCTTATTATATCATGATAAACAAGATATTCATGATATAATATTTCAAAGGGTATTATAAACACCAAATTAATGTGAATTGGTGTATAAAGAAATCATTTTCAATGTAATGTAAATTGAGCCAAAGTCCCTTGCAAAGATCATATAGTTAGATTGAGGACAAATCAATGACGTGATTTATGTTTGAAATTAAGAATACACCAAATATAAGTGGATATTATGTATAAAACAATCATAGGCCCTACACACATATTTATATCATGACATAATAAATAATTATTAGTTTAACCCAACAAATTGAAATTCGGTAAAGAGGTTTTATTACAAAAATTCGACACCCTAACGGCGTCACATTAAAATTCAGAAAGTGTATCGATGATAGAGTAAAGGGTCACTCATAAAATGGCCATTAAATTAATATTAATAAGGATATTTAAGAACATACTCCAATATAAGAGAATCGAAATTTAAATTAGATAAATGATGTCTATAACTAATAGAGTACGAGAAGAGGTTCCCTTACAGATTTTGCAACTTAAGAAATATAAACCACATGCAAGAAGGATCATAAAATGAAAATGTAAATGCCCATTAATTAAATTATATTAAACTAAGAATAAAATCATGGGCAGTACATACATCACACAAAAGGAAATAGTGGAAAATATATCATGAATCTCACGGCAATAAAAAGTGCTATGAAAACCCCTTAACATGGTGAAATCAATTGTGTCGTAAGACCAAAAGTTAATTACCACCAAATGAATCAAATAATAACTTGAATATAAATATAATCATGATAATATATATCTAATAGGAGTACACAATACACTTAATGTAACAAATAAGTGGTGAACAATGGAAATCTCACGTAAATAAAATTGATTTAAAAAACCCCTTACTACGTTGTAATCAATCGATTCGTAAGACCAAAAGTTAATAAACACCTAATGGATAACTAAATACCATGAATATTATTATAATAATGATAATTTATATCAAATTAATGTAAAAAAATACACAACATGCAATAAATATGTGGTGAAAATGGAAATCTCACAGAATTGTAAGTGAGATAAGAAACCCCTTACCTCATGTCTGACTTGACTCGTTTGTTAGTTGTTATTCCAGAATAATAAACATAAGTTAATTTCAACATTATTTAAAATAATTTCATGTTTATTATTCCTTTTTTATCACTTATAACCTTTCAATAAAAATTATTTTATTATTTTATTTCATATCGTACATTTTTACGATGTTTGGAATTTGAGTTAAAAATGAACTTGTTATAATTACAATATGTCCATGTGGGAAAATGCTCATTGTATACATAATTATATTAATGATTTGAATATAATATATGTCATATATATCTAGTATATATGTATTTATAATATTCCATTACATTTTTATATAATAAATGAAATGCACCGTTTATGGAGACGGTATGTCGTACGTACACATGGATACTACTTTCATTTCATTATATTAATTTTTAATTAAATTAATAAATAATGATGAATTATTATATTATAATTCCACTATAATATCATAATTTATATATGATACATAAACTCATCAACACCATAATTTATACGTTCCATATATGGTACGAACGAGTCATATCACTTTGAGGGGGCTGTTGTCTATACTTCCTGAAATGAAATTATCATATTTATACAACATGAAAAGCATAATAGTATCTTGTAAATGAATTTTTAAGAATAATATTGATAAAATAAAAAAAAATATATATCATATATAATTTTATTGAGATCATATTTTCCTCTATGATAGGTGGTTGGAGATATTTGAACAATCATTGTTTCATGAGGTAGTAGTTTGTCGTCCAAAGAAATAGTATGTTCCTATCCATTAGATGGAGGTGTGTGGAAGTTTAGTTCAATTAAATTACATAAAAACAACCTATTATATTGAGTATATGTGTTTCATTATAAAATAAATGAATACAGATTGTATAGGGGGTTGGATAAGAAATATAAAGTAAAATAACTTAAGAGAAGGAATTACCATAAAATCATTTATCTCCCTTTTGAATGAACCTAAAAGTTTACTTGAAGTGCATTCTGCATATGGTAAGGATTCTATTTGTAAGATAGGGGACTTGAGAGATTATTTTAAATGATTTTGGAGTATCCTATTGGGTTTAGATGTGTGAGTAATGGGTTAGAGGTGAGGACTTTTTATAACTCGGAGGAGGGGGTCTTTATGGATCTTTAAAAATATTATTTTATTATATAATGGTTTTTGGTTTATAAAAGACCAAAACTTGTTAAAGTATAAGATAAGATGCCTCCTTTTCAAAATAAAATCATCCAATAAAAATTTTAAAGGTTCTGGATATTTTTTTACACATTATAGTCTTATTTATTTAAATCATTCATTAATGAGGAAAACATTGCATCATTATTGTGTCATAAATAATTTTATTTATATGATGTATAAAAATTAGTAATAAAATATCATGAGGAATTACATATTTTTATCATTATAATGAATATTTATGGTGAAATATATAAATCATATATCCCCATATTAAAATTGTTTTAGCAAAACAATACATATTTATGATATTTTTATTTTTACTTTAAATAAAAAGTTAATAATGTCATTATCTTACCCCAATGGCTTTAAAAGGGATAAAATATCACCCAAGGATATTATTGGATGACCGTGACCCATCCAATAAGGTTTAATAAAGTGTTATGGTAATTTTATATTATTTTAATATTATTTTTACCTTGAATTACATTATTTACCTTTAAGCGCGGTAAATAAAAGTCAAAAGTTACTACTAACATAAAATTGTTTTCATCTTATTAAACCACATTTTATTAACTAATAAAAACCTAGTATTTAATATTTTCATATTTCAACTCACATAAGCGGTTAAATGACATTTAAATGAAGATGTCAGTTTTTTAACTACTACTCTGTGTTTTCACTATACATCGAAAATTGATGTTTCGCCGAAAAATACCAAAACATTATCATAAGATATATATTATATTCCGAATTAAAAAATGATTCCTATTTTACAAAATTCAAAATATATAATTTTTATTAATTAATTTGAAATTAATTCCTGTTGTCAAAACATAAAGCGTGTTTATAAGAAATAATAAATATCAAAAGATTGACATTTGTTTTAGTCCAATTTCAAGGTGAAATTACTTCCAATGTCCATCATTGGATTAAATGTTTAAAATATAATCTAATTTATCTTTAAATCCAATTAAAAATATAATCTATCAACATAAATAAATTATATTTAAATGCAGTTTTTATTTAAAATAAAGTATATTTCACTATTCATTAAAAAAAACAATTTTATCTAAAAATTAACAAAATTTTTCCCAAAGTAAAATTTGATGTCCTGATTCTAATGAATAATAATATTTTGTCAAATAAAACATATATAAGTGAACAAAATTATATTTAAAGTGGGTTCTCCCCTAAAAAGTGGTAAATTGGACTTTAAATGAATATTAGAGTATTTATGCTTAAAATAAATTTCATTCAAATTTTAAGATTCTAACATTTTTTGGATAAATGTAATAACATTTACCTAATATGTATAATTATATTGTACATATTCTAGTTCATTCCTGACAATTCAATGACTATGTGTTAACTACCATTCAAAATAATAATATTATTATATTATTTTTCGGTATAACTTAACATTGTGTGTAACGTAAGATTTCAAATAAAACTGTTGTTGTGTATTAGGTACACCATCTAAAATATAATCCAATTTAATGTAAAATCAAAATTTAATTAAAAAATATTAATAAATATGAAAATGTGAAATTTCTTATTTTCCTGGGATGTTACATCCTTCCCGCTTTTCAGAAATTGTATCGTCACATTTTTAATATTGGGATTGGAAACTACATTAAAAGTACCATATCAGAAAAATATTAAATAAAAATATCAATTTAAAATAATGAAAAAGAAGTACAAAGGTCCCACGAGATAACCGATACATGAATTCCGTGAAAACATAGTAATGGAGGAGAAACTAAGTATTATGTTATGATGAAAAGTGATAGAAAACCTGATTCGAAAAAAGTTAACAAAAAGAAAACCACAAATTTGTGATGTGATAAACGGTCATTGGTATCCCAGTAAGAAACATAAATGTTCAATGTTTTGGTTTTAATTTCCTTTTAATAATGTAGGAGGATTAATTTTTGAGATTGAATAAGAACAAAAGGATACTTACTTACTTGACATGTAGACTTTCATCATTTACAAAATATCTACCACAAATTCATATTTTCTCAAACTGTTGAGTATTCAATATGACTTGGTCAAATAAAATGCCCTAGAATCATCTTCTAGTAAATAACATAATCCAAAAAAGATGACCTAGATATTTCACCTTTTTATAGACATTAACCAAAACTAAAATGGTTAGTACATGATCAGATAATCTATAAAAATGGTAATATTTTACAAGAAATAAATACTACTCTTAATCTCTAAAATTGAATAAACAATACCCAAATCTCAAAAAAGACCATTCAATACAGAAATTTCCTTAAAATTAATTGAAATTATTTAAACTATGTCTGAAACCCAAAATTCCTAAGTATTTGATCACATAGTCTTCCATAGTGAATCTTAACATTTATCTCCAAATAATATTGACAACGCTTAAATTCTCATACTAAAGTGTAATTAACCAAAAAAAAAATTTCTACGATAGGTTAATCATTTCCATAAATAACCCAAATCATCATTTGTCCATAAATAACATAGATTCTTCCAAAATAAAATTACACATTACTCACCAATTGAAATCTAAATGTATTCAATTTTACTTAGGCATATAGTTTCCCATAAAGAGAAAACATATTCCAAAATAACTTTTATCACTTAATCTCGAAATCATTTTCCTACACTAAGGATATCCATTTGATAAAACATAAGATACAAAATAAACATATTCTTGATCAATAAAATCATTTAACTAAATAGAATAATTCATACTAACAATAGACTTTACGTATTCCGATGGTGGGTAATAAATTTCAATCATAAATTAGTTGTGGGATCGATTCCCACAGCTTTGTTCGATGCGACGAGTTGTCACACGGTCTTAATCATGGTGTCCACCTAGTCTCATCGTCATCTTATTCACATAGATATATGTTACATGCACTGAAATAATGATTTAGAGATCCTTCAAAATCAGCTGCTTCCTTTATCCAAAATCACCTCATACAACATGGGTCATATGGGTGATTAAAGAAAAACAATTTTGTAAAATAATCATGTATGAAATATAATTTCAAGACATCGAATAAAACATGAATTCTATAAAATAGTCATACCAAGTTTGAGTTGAAATATTAAATCAATGGTCCTTTTAATGTACCATAAGTATGTCCCAAAAGAATATAATATAAATGACCAAATAAATACTGGTGTGTGAGGGTCTCCTTCATATGCACTTTTTTCAAAATCATAATATTCTTCTAAATTATGAGATAATTTAAAATATTTGAAAATGTCTTGATAATATTTAACTTTCTTTAAATAATTGAATATTGAGATAATATGATTTGATTAAATACAACCTATGATCCATGATGTTATCGAGGTATAGAGGAGGTTATTTATATCTCAAAAAATTACTTTCAAGAGAGTTGTATGTTAAAAAATGGTTCATATTCATCTTTACATGACATTGTAATAATTATTGCAAGCTAGACATCTGGAATAGATAGGAATATCATCTGATATCCTCTTCATTCCATTTGTAACATACATTCCTTGTTCAAAAAAAGATACAAAATAAGGATTTAACATAATGACTTTACATAAAGACTAACCATGTGTTTAAAAAAATAATATTCCCTAATGTTGTCTAAACCAACCTATAATACCATCTATAAGGACACATCCATAAAAAATACATAATAATACATTAAATTAGTAATTCACATTTATGATAAATCTAGGTTTATAATTTTAGAGAAATAGGACATAACTATTAAATTACATCTTAAAAATTAAATAGTTGACACTTCTACATCGTTTCCATTTTTTCATAAAATAGAAACTCTGAAAAAACTGTCATGTCGTGGTCCATTATTTAGATTGAATGACTTTTCCTTGATCCCATCCTTGACCCTATTCATATTTATGTCCGGTAAAAAACATTTCAAAGATTTGGATGAGCATAAAAATCTCATTAAGGGTTATAAATTATGGAATGGAAAAAATAACCCATCAATAAATAAAAAATAATGAAACCATACATTTAAATCATAGAATACCACATTTAATCATAAGATAAAAGAAAAACACATAAAAATCATAAATCAAGAAGTGAACTTACGGAATTTATAACATAAATATATTGTTGCATTCACCGATACGTTGGGAGTTACTTTTGTAATACACGTCACATTATATTCCCTAAATTTATTAAGAGAAACATTAATATTTACCTCCATCACATTAACTAATGCATTGCAGACCTTTCTTGGGCTCACCCGCACTAAGTTTATCACGGAACAACCTGTATACACAAACTATTTTAAAGAAACATAAAATAATCATAACCCATAAAATAAGAATAAATTAAAGATAACATTTCAACATTTCAATCACAATATACCATTTTAAGATATTTACATAATCAATGCTTTATCAAACCATTTTTAAAATCAACTAAAATATTTAATAAATAGATTTTTGAATCAAAGTGTCCCATATAAATTTGATTCTTTTGAATGAAATTTTAATTTAAAAACATTCATGTCCATATAAATAAATCCTTAAAACCAGTTTTGGAACATGTAAATTAATGAGAAACATTTAGAATAATAAATTTTAAAACATTTAAAAGTATATTTTAGTTACAGAGTTCCTAAAAAATGATAGATGCCTGAATACAAATAATTGAGGAATAAAATCAATAAAAGCTTATAATATCATCAGAATGAAGATATTAATGATATAATATGTCAAAGGAAGTATATATACCCTATAAAATTGAATTGGTGTATAACAAAAAATAAATTTCAATGGAATGTAAATGGAGACAAAGTCCATTTCAAGGATCATGTCCTTAGATTAAAGACAACTTAATGACGTGATTGCATGTGAAAAAAAGAATAAAACCAATTTAATTGAATATTATGTGTAGAACAATCATATTTCATTCACACATATTAATATCATGGCATAATTAAGAAGTATATGTTTAATCCAAAGATTTGAAATTGGGTTAAAAATATCTCTTACAAAAATTTGACAGCCTAACGACGTCACATTAGAATTCAAAAAATGAGTTGATTAGATAGGAAAGGGTCTCTCAGTACATGGATTGAAAATATACAGCAATAAGGATATATAAGAACAAATTCCAACATTATAAAATGGAAATTTAAAAAACATAAAATAAGTCTTAAATTAAAAGTGTACGGTGAAAGGTTTCCTTACTAATTTTGTAACATACAAAATATAAACCTCATGAAAGAAATATCATAAAATAAAAATGTATATGACCATAAATTATATAATATTAAACAAATAATACCATCATGGGTAGAACATAAACCCAAAAAAAGAAATAGTGTCAAATATTCCATGAATCTCACATGAATTAAAAGTTCGATGAAAACCCCTTACCACGTTGAAATAAATCGATTCGTAAGACCAAAAGTTAATAACCAGCAAATGAATCACAAAATAACAGGAATATAAATATACTAATGATAATATATATCAAATATATGTACAAAATACACCACATCAAATAAATAAGTGGTGAAAATTTGGAAATCTCACAGAATTAAAAGTGAGATAGAACCCCTTACCACATTGTAATCAATCGAGTCGTAAGCCCAAATGTTAATAACCGAAAAATATATCATATAATACCATGAATATAAATGGAATCATTATAATATATATCAAATGTATGTACAAAATACACCACATGAAATAAATAAGTGTTGAACAATGGAAATCTCATTGAATGAAAACTGAGATAAGAAACTGCTTACCTCGTCTCTGACTTGACTCATTTGTTCCTTATTCATCCTGCATAATAAACATAAGTTAATTTCTAAATTATATATAAATTTTTTGAATATTATTATTCTATTTTTATTACTTATTATTTTTCAATAACAATTAGTTAATTATTTGAGTTCATATCATAAATTTTGTCGATGTTCAGAATTTGAGTTAAAAATGAACCTCTTATAATTACAATTTGTCCATGTGGTCAAAATTAAATTATCTCTAGAATTGTATTAATTGTTTAGATTTAATATATATCATATATAAATATTATAAATATATTTATAATATTCCATAACATTTGGACATAATAAATGAAATGCACTGTTCATGGAGATGGAAAGCCGTACGTACGCATGAACCCTATTTTCATTATTTTTTTTTCATTTTTAATGAAGTTGAAAAACAATGATACATAGGTATATTATAACTCTAGAATAATATAATATTTTATATATGTTAGATAATTTCATTAGAACCATAATTCATATGATCCATATATGGTATGAATGAGTCATATCATTTTGAGGGGGCAGTAGTCCGCACTCACTCAAATGAAAGTATCATATTTATACAACATGAAAAGCCAAATAGTATGTTCTAAATGATAATTTCAGAATAATATTGATAAAATAATATATATATATATATATATATGTCATATATAATTACAGTTTCATCATATTGGCCACCATGAGAGGCGTTTGGAGATATTTGAATAATCATCGTTTCTTGAGGCAATAGTTCGTCATCCATAGAAACTGTATGTTCGTATCCATTAGATAGTGGTGTGTGGAAGTGTAGTTTGAATACATCTCATAACCAAAAACTAGTATATTTATGATAATTTTTTTGTTATAAAATAAATAAATAATGATAGTGTATGGGATTGGAGAAGCAAAAGAAAAGAAAATAACATAAGAGAAGACGTTACATTTAAATCGGTATCTCCCATTGGTTTGTACCAAATGGTTTACTTGAAGTGATTTATGTCTAAGTTAAGGATTCTAGTTGTAATAGATGGATATTGAGAGATTATTTGGGTCAATGGTGGATGATCCAAGGGGATTGAGAGGTGTGAGTAATGGGTTAGAGGTGAGGGATTATTATAAGGGGTGGATGGGATTTTTAAGAATGTTTGAAAATATTATTTTATTATATAATGGGTTTGGTTTATAATAATTCAAAACATATTAAAGTATAGTATAATATGACTCTAGTTATAAATAAAATCATCCAATAATAATTTGACAGGTTTTGGATATTGTTTTAAACATTATAATTTTATTTAATTAAATCATTCATTAATGAGGTAAACACTACATCATTATTGTGTCATAAATAATTTTTTTTATTTGATGGAATAAAATTATAAATAAACTACCATGATGTAGGAAATAATTTCAGCTCTCTATTGAATTTTTATGTCCAAAATATCATTTATATAACCCCACATTAAAATTGTTTTAGCAAAATAATACATGTTTAGTATATTTTTTTACTTTAAATAAAAAGTTATTAATGTCATTATCTTACCCCAAAGTAATTATAAGTCCACAAATCTCACCCAAGGATTATATTGGTCGACCATGACTCATACAATAATGTTAGGTCAAGTGTTAATATAATTTTATTTTATTATAATATTATTTTTAACTTGAATTACCCTATTTACCTTTAACCGCAATAAATAAAAGTCAAAAGTGATTATTCACCAAAATTTATTTTCATCTTATTAGTCCAAATTTTACTTACTAATAACATCCTAGTATGTAGGATTTTCATAATTCAATTCAAAGAAATTTTAATTTTAAATTTAAATGATGAAGTCGGTTTTTAACTACAACTCAGTGTTTTCACTATTCATAAAATATTGATGTTTTTTTGAAAGTACCAAGAATTAAGAATAAGTTATTTTTGATATTCTAAATTCAAAAATTATATCTATTTTACCAAATTAATAAAATTTTACTTGAATTAATTAATTTAATATTAATTCTCGTTGTCAAAATAAAATCCGTGTTTTAAAGAAATAATAAATATCAAATTATTGACACTTTTTTAAGTCCAATTTCAATGTGAAATTTCTTCTAATTACCCAAATTAGATTAAATGGTAAAAATATGATCTAATTACACATTAAAATAAGTTAAAATTGTAATCTATCCATATCAACAATGTATGTTATAAGGCAGTATTGAATTAAAATACATTATTCCTCACTATTCATTAAAAATTAAATTTTATCAGATTAATACCCAAAAAATACCCAAAGTCAATTTTGATGTCCTGATAATAAAGAGTATTTTTATTTTGTCTAATAGAACATATAAAAGTGACCAAAACTATATTTAAAGAGGTTTTCCACATCAAAAGGTGGTAAATCGACCTTTTAATAAATATTAGAGTATTTATTCTTAAAATCGGATTCTTTCACATTTTATGCTTTTACATTTATTGGATAATTAATAAACATTTAATAAACATGTATACTCATATTGTTGTTAGTCATGTTCATTATCACCAATACAATGGCAATTCATTAACTACCATTTAATTTAATAATTTTATTATATTATTTTTCTTTATAAATTATTGTTGTTTGTAACGTAATATTTCAAAGAAACCAATTGTTGTGTAATGAGAAAGCCATCGAACATGGATTCGACCATAAAGTAATATTAATATTTCATTCAAAATTATTTATGAATATGAAAATGTCATATGCTTTATTTTTCTGGGATGTTACATCCCTCCGCCCTTTCAGAAACTGTGTCCTCACAATTTGAAAATTGGGCTTGGAAACTTCATGGAATGTCCAATATCAGAAAAAGAGTACATAAAACTATCACATTAAAAGAAATAAAGGGATTTACAAAGGTCACCTGAGATTACCCATACTTGGATTTTATGAAAACACGTATATGGAGAAGAAAACAAGTGTTACGTTCTAATGAAGAGTGATATAAAACATGATTAGGAGGAAGATACCAACAAGAATACCACAAATTTGGGATGTGTTAAATGGTCATTTAAGTCCTAGTAGGAAAAGTAAATGAACAACGTGTATTTTAATTACCTTTACATAGAGTAGGATAGGTTATTTATGTGATTGAATAAGAACATAAGGAAACAAACTTACTGGACATGTAGAATTTCACCATTTACAAAATTTACACCACAAACTCAAAAGTTCTCTAAATGATGACTATTAAATATAAGTTGGTCACATAAAATATGCTAGAATCAACTTCTAGAGATCCACATAATATTTAAAAGATGAAATATATATTCTCGTATCATTAGAAATTAACCAAGACAAAAATTGTTTGTACAAGATCAGATAATCTACAAGAAGGAAAATCTTTTATAAAAATGATATACTTCATTTAATATCCAAAATTGAATAAACAATACCCAAATATCAACAAAGACTATTCCATACAAAAATGTCCTCAAAATAAAATAATATAATCGAAACTATCTTTTAGACCTAAAATTTAGAGGGATTTGATCACATAGAATACCATAGTAAATCATAACATTTATCTCAAAATAACATCGACAACTCATAAAGTCTCATACTAAAGTGTAATTAACCAACTCACATATTCTCTATGATAGGTTAAAAATTTACAAAAATGTCCCGAACAACTATATGTCTATATAGAAAACATAGATTCATCCAAAATAGAAGTACACCACTACTCATCTACTAAAATCACAAACTATTCTATGTTCCAAAGGCATATAGTTCCCCAAAAATATAAAACTTCTTCCAAAATGACCATTATCAATTAATCCCTAAATAATTTTCCAATACTAAGGATATCCATTTGATGAAACATAAGATCCAAAATCAACTTATTCTTGATCAATAATATTATTTAACTAAAAATAATAAGTCATAATAATAAAGGACATCACGTAGTCTTGTGGTAGGTAATAAATTCCAATCGCACTTTGGTTGTGGGATCGATTCCTATAGCTTTGTCTGATGTGATGGGTTTTCACACGGTCTTGATCAGGGAGTCAACTTGGTTTCATCGTCATCTTTTTCAGGTAGATCAATGGTCCATGCATTTCAATAATGATTTATAGATCCTTCAAAATCATATTCTTCATTTATCCAAATACACCACATACAACATGGGCCATATGGGTGATTACAAGAAAATAGTTTTGGAAAATAATCATGTATGAAATATAATTTCGGAACATTTGATAAAAGATTATTTCTATAAAATTTCCTAACTGAGTCTTAGTTTAAACATTCAATCTATGGTAATTTTTATATATCTTAAGTGTGTTCACAAAGAATATAATTTATAAACAAATAAAAATAATGTTCTTCAAGGGTCACCTTCATCATCACCATTTTCAGAATAATGATATGCTTCAAAATCATGAGAAAAAGGTAAATTATTTGAAAATACTATGATAATATTTACCTTTCATGAAAATATGAGAATATTGAGATAATAGGATTTGATTAAATACAACCCATTATCAATAATGGTATCCAGGTACAATAGAGGAGGTAGATATCTCAAACAATTTCTTGCAAGTGAGTTGTAAGTTCGAAAATATTTCAGAGTCGTCTGGACATGACTTTGTAATTATTATTGCAAGAAAGTGATCAGGAAGAGATAAGAATATCATTTGAGATCCTCATCCTTCCATTTGTAACATACTTTAATTATTCTGAAATAGTTACAATGTAAGGATTTAACTTAATGAATACACATAGAGATTAACCATGCATCTAACAAAAAATCATAATCCCTAATTTTTTGTAAATCGACATGGATACCAATTGGAAGGACCCAACCGTCAAATTTACATAATCATGAATTAAATTAACAATTCACATTGAGGATCGTTTTACATTTAGTGTCTTATAGAATTATTCCATAACTATTACATTACATATCAAAAATTACTAATTAGACACTTCTACTCAGTTTCGATTTTTCCATTAAATAAAAACTCTTGAAAATTTAGTAATGTCTAGAACCATGTTTTAGACATCATGACTTTTCATTGATCCCATATTTGAACCTATTCATATTTAAGTCCTGTAAAATAAATTTCAATACATGTGATGATCATAAAAATCTCAGTTAGGGTTATAAAATAATGAAAGGAAACATTAAACCCTCAATAAATGCAAATTAATCAAACCATACTTTTCAATAATTACAGACATCATGAAATCATAAGATTTATGAATAACACATAGAAATCAGAAATAATTAATGTATATTTTGGCATTCATAACATTCATACATTGTAGATTTCACAAGAACATAGGGAGTCACGTTTGAAATAGCCATCACAATATATTCTCTAAATCTTTTAGGAGAGTCATTAATATTTACCTCCTTCACATTACCTGATGAATTAGAGAGCTATCTCGGGCTCACTCACTGTAAGTTTATCACGGAACAACATGTATAAATAAACAGTTCCAAAGAACCATAACATATTAATAACCTATAAAACAAGCATAATGTAAAGATAAAATTTCCACATGGAAATCACAATAAATCATTTCAAGATATTGACATACACAATGCTTTTTCAATCCATCATCAAAATCATCTAAAATATTTAATAAATTGAATTTTTAATCAACGTTTCCTATACCAAATTAACGTTTTTCAAAGAAATTTTAATTTCAAAACATTCATGTATATATAAATAAATCCTGAATTTTTTTTAAAACATGGACATTATTGAGAAATATTTAGAAGAATAAATTTTTAAAAAATTCCACACGGTATTTTAATTAATGACTTCATGACCAAATGAGAGACGCTTGAATACAAATAATTGAGGAATGACATTAATAAAAGCTTATAATATCATGAGAATAAATATATTTATGATATAAATTGTCAAATGGTAGTATATACTCCATATAAGAGTTAATTGGTGTATAAAAAAGGAAGTATCAATGGAATGTAAATGGAGACAAAGTACCTTGCGAAGATCAAATCCTTAGATTAAGAACAAATCAATGGAATGATTATGTGTGAAAAAGAATAATACACCAAATATTTGTGGATATTAATAGTATAATAATAATAGTTCATTCACACAAATTCATAGCATTCCATAATCAAGAAGTATAATTTTAACCCAAAGAATTTAAATTGGGTTAAGAAGTTGTCTTACAGAAATTCGACAGCCTAACAACATCAAATTAAAATTAATAAAATGATTTGATGAGAGAGAAAAGGGTATATAATCACATGGAAATAAAATTTAAATAAATAATGATATATAATAACATATCCCAACATAAGAAAATGGATATTTAAAAGACATAAAAGAAGTCTTTAACTAAAAGAGTATTGTTAAAGGTTCCCTTACCGATTTGGTAACGTATGAAATATAAACCAAATGATAGAAGGAGAATAAAATGAAGATGTAAATTACCATATATTAAAGTATATTGAAAAATAATACAATTATGGCCTATACATACACCACACCAAAAGGAAAATTTGGAAAATATAGCATGAATATCACTGGAAAAATAGTTCGATGAAAACACTTTACCACGTAGTAATCAATAGAGTCGTAAGACCAATAGTTAATATACACCAACCAAATCACATAATAACATGAATATAATTATAATAATGATAATATATATCAAATGGATGTACACAATACACCAAATGCAATAAATAAGTGGTGAACAATAGAAATCTCATGGAATTAAAAGTGAGATAAGAAACCCCTTACCACATTGTAATCAATCTAGTCATAAGACCAATGTAAATAACCACAAAATGAATCATAAGAATAACATGAATATAAATAGAATAATGATAATATATATCATGTTTATGTACAGAATACATCACATGAATTAAATAAGTGGTGAACAATGGAAATCTCACAGAAATAAAAGTGAGCTAAGAAACCACTTACCTCATGTCCGACTTGACTCCTTTGTTCCTTGTTCATCCTAAATAATAAACATAAGTTGATTTTTAAAATTATTAAGAACCTTTTTCAAGTTTATTATTCATTTTATATCACTTATTACCTTGAAAATAACAATTATTTAATTATTTGAGTTCATATCATACATTTGTTCGATGTTTAGAATTTGAGTTAAAAATGACCATGATATAATTACATTTTATCCATGGGGTCAAAAGTTAAATATCTACAGAATTATACTAATAATTTAGATATCATATATATCTATTATATATATTATATATATTTATAATATTCCATAACATTTATACATTATAAAACAAACGCAACACTCATTGAGACGGTATGTCATACGTTCACATGAACACTACATTCATTTCTTTTTTTTTATGTTTAATAAAATGAAATCATTATAATACATAGGTATATTATAATTCCTATATAATATTATGTTTTATATATGTTACATAATTTTATTAACACCATAATTTATAGGTTCCATATTTGGTATGAACGATTCATATCACTTTGAGGGGGCGGTAGTCTGCACTTCCTCAAATTAAATTATCATATTTATACAACATAAAATGAATAATCGTATAATCTAAATGATAATATCATAATCATATTGATAAAAAATATATCAAATATATACCAAATATAATTATAGTTCAATCATTATGGCCACCATGAGAGTTAGTTACAGATATTTGAAAAATCGTCGTTTTGTTAGGCAGTGGTTCGATGTCCACATGAATAGTATGTTCGTATCCATTAGATGGAGGTGTGCGAAAGTGTAGTGTGAATACTAATCATAACAAAAAACATTTATAATTAGGATACTGGTGTATTTTTAATATAAGGTAATAAAGATAGTTTATGTGAATGGAGAATTAAAATAAAAGAAAAGAACTTCATAGAATACATTAAATTTAAATTGGGTATCTCCCTTTTGTTTGAAACAAAAGGTTTACATAAAGTGCCTTCAGACTAAGGAAATGATTCAAGTGAAAAATATGGATCTTGAGTTATTATTTTGGTAGAGCTTGGATGATCTAAGGGAATTTAGTGGTGTGAGTTATGGGTTAGAGATGGGGGATTTTATAAGGGGAAGGAGGGGCTCTTTAGGAATCTTTGAAAATATTATTTTATTACATAATGATTTCTGTTTTCTAAAATTCCAAAAAAAAAATTAAAGTTGAAGATAAAATGACTTTTTTCGAAATAAAATAATATAATATGAATTGGTTAGGTTTTGGATATTTTTTATTCTTTATAATCTTTTTTATTTAAATCATTTATTAATGAGGTAAACACTTTGTCATTATTGTGTCATAAATATTTTTATTTATTTTATTTCTAACAATTATAAATAAAATAACACGATGTAGCTAATAGTTTTATATTTCAAATGAATATCTATGGTCAAATATATCAGTTATATATCCCCTCATTAAAATTCATTTAGAAAAACAATACATGTTAATGATTTTTTTACATTAAATAAAAAGTTATTAAAGAATTTATCTTACCCAAATGGCTTCCAAAGACAAAAAATATAACCCAAGGATGTTATAGTTTGACCATTTATCATCCAATAATGTAAGGGCAACTGTTAAGGTAATTTGATATTATTATAATATTATTTATTCCCTATAATTCCCTATTTATCTTTAGCTGCTGTAAATAAAAGTCAAAATATATTATTCACCAAAAAAATTTCATTTTATTGAAAAAAAATTAATTTACTAATAACAACCATTCATCTCATATTTTATAAATTCAATTCATAGAACCGGTAATATTTTGTTTATATGAAGAAGTCGGTTTTTAACTGTTACTCAATGTTTTCACTATTCATTAAAAATTGATGTTTTTCAAAAAAAACAAAATATTCTGGCTAAGCTATATTTGATATATTGAATTAAAAGTGATGTCTATTTTTAAAAAATTCAAATATCATAAGTTTCATTAATTAATTTATAATCAATTCCTATTGTGAAACAAAAACCGTGTTTTTAAGAAATAATAACTATCAAATGATTGAAACTTGCTTATGTCCAATTTCAACGTGAAATTAATTCCCATAACCAAAATTGGATTATATGGTAAAAATATAATCCTTTTAAACTTTAAACCTAATTAATAATATAATCTATCCATTTAAATAAATTAGATTAAACTACAGTTTTGAATAAAAATATAGTATTTTTTCACTATTCATTAAAAAATTATAAAAAAATACCAAAAAATATCCCAAAATTAATTTTCATGTCCTGATTCTAAAGAAGAATTTTATTTTTTCAGATAAAACAAATAAAAGTGAAGAAACTATTATAAATGAGGGTTCTCCAAAAAAAGTCAATAAATCGCTGTTTTAATGAATAATATAGTATTTATGCCTAATATCAGATTTATTAATTTTTTAAGTTTCTAACTTTTATTGAATAAATTTAAAAACATTTAAAAACTTGTATAATAATATTGTAGTTAGTACAATTAATTCCCTCAAATACAATGGCTATGCATTAATTACATTTCAAATATTAATATTATTATATTATTTTTTTGTATAACATAACTTTGTGTGTAACGTAATATTTCAATGAAACTCTTTGTTGTAAATCGGATACACCATCGAAAATGGAATTATATTTAAAGAAAAATTAATATTTAAATAAAATATATTATTAAATATGAAAATTTCACAATCTTTATTATCTTTGGATGTTACACTTATAGTTGAAAACTACACAACAAACTGAGTGTTGATCCAAAACCTTCCTCTGTTCATCAAAATTTGTGGGATTATTCATATCTCATTGGTAGTTAAAATTCATAAGAAATTATATTTCACAATTAAATTAACTCATGTTTCACATTATAATGTTCCATGGACGTGTTTTACTATAATTTTGACAGATGTTATGTTTGGTTTTCTTTTCCATCATGGGATTTATCTACTGATCCTATCGTATTAAACTCTATTCCCAATTATTTATGTCCATGCCCATGAGACCACTGGGAGTATCGGATATCCATTTATTCCTTGAGCTCACATCATACAACCTCATCATATGTATCAAAGTCTCACATCGTCAAATCTTTTCATAGTATTAACTTTAGTTTTCTAAGAACCAATCGACCTTTATTATGTCGTTCATGAAAAAGATGGAGGTGTATTGTGAAATCCATGTGAAGTATTGCTCATATAGCACAGTAGATTTTTCCTCCTCCTATTTCATACTAAGGAACTAACTTTACTTATTAAGATTAATATTTACATGAACTTATTTATTGAAAAATATTTTCATAAAGTCATCCCATTACATAGTGTCAATTTCCTATTTGCAAATCATGCTCTCGATTAGTGTCCACCACTAATCGGATTCCCTTTAAAATTTATAGACTACAAGAACCAAACTCTCTTCTTATAAGAACTTGAGTATCTATAATATCCTTTCAATGGAGTTAATCATGTATTCTATTGGGAGGGTATTATATGATCCATTAAACTTCGTAGGCCTTTGATGCATAATGGGTTCAAATAAAACATTGTATTTTTTTGGAGAATGATTGAATTCCACATGATTCATGTTATTATTCATTAAATCAACAAGCTAGGAATGTACCTTAATGAAATTTCAAGCAACAATTCCCATCATATTTTGAATTTCATTAGGTAACTAATTATATTTCTTATCACATTTATTATTGATACATGTTATTTTATTTTCATCCATTAACTATGAAAATGAACATTCAATTTGGGGGATAGAATTAATACCTAATAAGAACAAAAAAAAATCCATTAATACAAAAGGATTAACTTGTAAATGAAAATTATATCCTGAAATTTGATACCTAATGTTTTAGTATAGGTTAAACATGGTGATATAATTATACATAGGTTTCATATTAATGTTCAATATTTATAATCAACAAAAATAAACAGTCTATTCTATAATTCCAACTATAATTGGCCTATGACTTTACACATATTATTACATTATTTTAGTCTTAATTATCCATTAAAAAAAGTATCGTAATGTCTATTGTCAAGGGTTGTTTCAATGAAAAACTAGAAAACATGGATCCAAAATGAAAAAAATAATTATTTCATATTTATATTGAGATGCTAACACCCATTGACCCCTTACAAACACATAGATTAACATAGGAAATACCTTAATAATGTGATGAGATAAATGTTATTGGAATGGAATAAACATATGCATAAAACATAGACCATGGGATAAAAGGCATAACATGATGGCATAACGAATGCATAAAACATGAATAAACACATGTGACCATAACATATATAATATGGGAGCATGGAATCATGGAATCATATTAATGTGTAAAAAAATAATACATTACATAATCAAGATTTGGTGATCATATCATATGGAAAATAATGATTCAAGTCTAACCACCTAATTCTTTCCCCATGGTTCTTGTGCCAAGGATATCCTCCATGACTATTGCACATGACATCTCATGGGACTAAATATTACCCAACTAGTTAGAGCCTAATATGGTCACATTGATCATAAAAGGATAATTAATATGTGTTCCACATGAGGAATAATACATAAGGAATCAATCCTAAACATAAGGGATTTCGATGGAATGAATTGGATATCATAATAATGTAAAAATGCATATCAAAAGTGAATATCATAATAGTGTACAAGGGAGAAAGAATTTAAATAATAGATAAATATTAATAATGTATAATATTCATAGATTTTCATAACTGATATGAAATATAAGTGAGTACATTTAAATAGATTGTTTATGAAACATTATAAATAAAAAATATTAATAATGTTTAAGGGAAAAAGATTAAGTTTCTTTAAAACTGAAAAGGCCTAATTGTTTTAATAAAACTAAAAAATAACCAAGATATTTTTTCATTATAAAATATGTGATTAAATAAAACAATGGTTACTCAAAATAGATTAATTACCACACTTTAAAATCATTGAGAAATTGGGATTTTCATTTTAAGAGGACATGTTTATCGTGAAGATTTGAGAAGGGAAGTTGTTTAAAACATTCCTATCCTTAGAAAAAAACTATGAAATTATTTGGATACATTTTATTAGTTTATATAAAAATAATATATAATAATAATTTTAAATTAAATAATATTTTTATTGGGATATAGATTGTTATTTTCTAACAGAAAGGTATAAAATGGATTTTTAGAAAGAATCCCCAGCCTTGTGTATAAAAGTGTACTGCACTTGATGATAATGTCATGAATAATCAAATTAAACAAATTAAAAAACAAATTAAAAACCATTTCTATAGGTATTTGATTTATTATTATTTTTTATATTCTTTTTATTCTTTTTTGATGAGTGATAATATAAAATTATTTCAATAGGGGGTGTTAGTTTCCTTGGTTTTCATGATTGAGTCACATTAATAAATATATGAAATATAATATAAAATTGGAATAGATATAAAAAATTTAGGTTATATGATATTAATAAATATAAACAATATTAAATGGCTATATATTTAATTTGGATATTTTAGGTGAGGATGAATCATTATATAAAAGGATATTGATCGTTGTTTGGATTAATTTTGGGTTTTTCGATCATCACAAACCAATTTTGTTTAATTATGTAATATAATGTTTATAAAATTGTCCCCAAAATATAAATTGGAATATATATATATATATTATAATATATATTGTTATATGAATATCCTTGAAGGTGGTTAAGAAAACTGAAAACTCTTTGTCCTTGAATGAGATAAATTAACATATCACAAATGGAATTTTCATTTTTAAAAGACAAAATGATGGGGAAATAAACTAAGATGGATTATTAAATTAAAATGAAACAATTACAGTTTTAATATGATAATGGTCTTTCCATGTCTCTTCGATATGGTGAGTTTAGTAGAAAATGAAAAATTAAAATAAATATGATAGAAATTAAATGAAAAGGAAATAGGTTTTTACCTATAGAATTATCCACTTTGACAGTATCATTTGGGGAAAGACCAAGGAATTTTTATAAGACCAAGTGATCCTACATGTGGTGGGTAATCTTGAGATTAATATTTCGATGAATTTTTATATGGAATAAATATTGAAATATAGGAGAATAAGGGGTGATGAGTGATGGTATTTATTGAGGAGGAGGTGGTGTTTTTTCATTATTTTATTTATTAGATAGTTATTTTCTCAAGAGAAGAAACAGTGAGGATTGTTGATACTAAATAGAATAATTAAAATGTTATTTCTTACCAATGGTCACTTATATTATCCATTATTTTATCATGACTCCAAAATCCTTTAATTTAGAAGTACAATAATGTACAATATTTCACTAATCACTAAAAATTTAACTATTTTAAAAAAATAAAAAATATTCATTCTACCCATGTTTTGATGTGTACAATTAAAAAATTAATTCTAATCTCAAAATATTATTTTATAAATATGTGAAATTTAATTTTCAATTAAAATCATAATTTACTTGGAAAATAATAATTTTAAAATTATAAATTATATTATATTTGTTTTGGAAAAACTATTTTAGGTCTCATAAATTACTTGTTAATAATAAGAAAAAAATATTAAATTATGAATACATTAAATGGAGAGATATTTTATTTTATATCATTATAATAATTATAATATTGGAAATAAAATGTTCTGTTTTATAAAAATATCAACACTTTGTTAATAATTTTTCAAAAAGTTATTAACATATATTTTGACATAATTATATCATATTTTAATTTATAAGATTGATAAATTCTATTTATATGCTCATTGGAAAGGTTACTATTCTATTATCTACTTTTTTATTCATAACGTTCCAATTACTATTCCAAATGTCATGATGTTATTCCATTTCTACGGGTGTCATAACATATCGAAACACATCATACTTCACTAATTATTCATTTAAAATGATACATTTTCTATGTGTTTTTATGTTACTTATAATAAATAAAATTTTCTTAATATAGGAATTTCCATTGATAAATTTTTGGATCGTTAAAATAATTCTCATTATATATGGATTCAAATGAGATATAACTAGTCTGATATATACATAACATATAGACTGAATTGAGGTATGTACTTTTACAAGGTAGACACAACAATTGAATTAATTTCATATAATCCTGAAGCTATCTATGTCATTACACTAAATAAGAATCTATGTGTCCCTCTTGGGGTTTCCTAAAAATCCATCAATTGGAGTGCACATAATGTATTCCATAATAAATTATGTATCAATTATGGTATTATATATAGGTATAATGATCTTATCTCATTCAGGGTGTACCATATAGGGGACTGCATATTTCTCAAGGCATAGTACATTATTATTTCACACTGAGCCTATCTAGGGTAATTCACTCAGGAACTAGGCATTGTTTATCGGTAATAATAACATATTAGACATGTTATCATATTTGAGGCGTTATATGAAGATCCCAAGTATTAATCCCTATGTATTAATAATTATTTATAATAATGTAATCCAAATACATGATGAGGCTATAAATGTAATTTTTGATCAAAACATTCTTATTTACCTCAAAATAATATATGGTAATGGGAAATGCTAGTATATGACCCAAATAATTTATGAAATCTATAAAAATGGAAATATTATTTTATAATTATATATCATACTAAAAAGAAGAATCCTAAGGTTCATATGAACTTATAAAACTATTATTCTTTGGTTTAATTCTAAAAACACATCATTAATAGTTACTAAATCTTCAAAACCTATGTAGAGGTTTTATTAAATCCAAAGGAATATGTCTCCTTTCTTTTAGATGTATCATACCCTGGGGGCGGCTTATTCAGGAGTGGTCACCCTTAAATAATAAAAATTTGGGGTCCTTCACTACCATAATAATTTCATTTCCATTTCACATAATTAATTTTACATTTACATGGTATCTCAATAATTTATTGTGCCTGGTATTATAGTGTGTAATATAATACATTCTGGGATGAGGGAAAACCTATACAACATACAAAAGACTGGTAGTACTCTATTTATTCTTTCTGAATAATGAATTCATGACATAATGAGAGAAATTGATGAAATATAAAAATAACATAATAAAAGGAAAAATAGGTTTCATAAAAATACAATTCATGAAGTAGAGATAATCAAAGGAAAGAAGAGGAATTAACAGCTTATCGGTACACTTCCAATATGATAGACGACATGAGAATTAGAGCTTATATGTTGTACCCATCTAAAATCCATGGTTTGATGTCCTTGAATATCCAAAGATAAATAAATTGGTTCTGTGAGAAATGTTCTTGAAAGAGGTGGTGACAATCTAAAGATAAGGAGGGGAAATATGATATTCATCAATTTTCTATTGGTACTCATTTTTTCGAATAGTTTAGTAAAACCATATCCCAATTATTCACATTTATAGATTATTTGGTAATTATAGATTCATATAGTTACACAATTTGGGAAAACTATACATATCTTCCCCCCACCCACTATGATACCCTACATGGTTATCCCAAACTATGTATCCTAAGGGGCAGAGTTTTATCCAACATTGCTCCTTGTTTTTTTCTGAAAATTCCAATGATACAATATCTAAATGATCCCTAAATGCTCTTGATATCTATTTTATCATAATAGGTACATCCATATGGATTAATATAAAGGATTAACCCTAAATATTAAATGATTTTAGCACATGTGAAAAACTAGGAACATAAACCCCCCACCAAAATAACTCATCACTAATTTTCCCAATAACAGAGTTTAAGGAATTGGATGAAAAAATTCAGACTAGTAATCATGTACATTAGCATTTATCCCCCATGATGTGTCCTAGGCATTGCTCTTCAGCCTTACCTCCCTTAATAAATAAATATATCTCCATCAATGTTCTTGCACAATCAATTAAATGACAGATGAAGGGTACTACTCAAAGGAATTATCTTTTTCCTATTCAATATCATCAAGGTCATAATTTTGAGATGGTATGGAATAGGAACGATAAATATTGGATGTATAGATAGGATTTTCATGGATTGAAAACTCTAATAAATGGATAATTCTAGGATACAGACCATACACATTCGATGATGTCAAAATTATTGACATAATGTGGTGATAAGATTATTGATCACTAATTGTTTTTATATAATAATCTATATGAAACATGTAAGAAGACATGATCCCTAGACATGAACTCCATTATTCAATAATGGTTTTTAGTATTATTATTCTACCTATATTAAACTATATACATATGCTTCCTAATAAGTTTTATCATTATTGCAGTCTCATGAACAAGACAAGGTCCCTATAGACTATATCTCCTTCCTCAATCCTTGATCAGGGTGAAATAAATTAAATACCAAATTGGGATATTTAAGGAGCTATGTGAATAGTTTCCTAAAAGCTGTTAGAATAGGGAAGTTTGGTAATAGGGGGTGTTTCTCCTAAGAATCACTGAAATAGATGACATATTCTTGTGTAGTGCCTTATAATATATGAATTGAAGGCTCAAATTTCCAATCTTACTATAGATAAAATGTTTTTATATGAAGAACATATGTACAATTATCCTTTATAAACACCTTACAAGACCATGATACGAATTAAACATCTTAGTCTACTATAATAGTGCATGGAACATGATGAAGGGATATAATATCCTAAAAATATAGCCTTCAATTATCATATAGTTAAAGAACTCAAAAATAAGATGCACTACCCTTAAAGAGTAAAGTTACTATTTTATCAACTCATAACATATGTCTATAGGATCCTAGACATTCCAATTTGTTCACAAGATTTCATACTCATCATCAACCCAAAATGACACTATATTCTTACTAGAAAAGTTTTCTAATAGGACCACGATATGATTGTCAGAGAGATTCCATAGATTCAATTTCTCCAATGATCAATAGGAAATTGATAAATATGTTATAATAGGATACACCAGATGGTCCTTCTCTTCCAATGCATTTCAAAAAATAAGGCCATCATGTACTGATAAAAACTATCCATCTGAATAACTTGTGTCTAAAGTCTTCTGTTGTAGAGAAATAACATCAATGTTAGATTTCACAATCGTATAGTCAATCTAAAAATAGAATGACTATAGGTTTTTTTCCCACCATAACTATATTATATTTTTTTATTCTATTTAAAATGCATTTTATGGTTTTATGGTTTATATAGACATAAAATCTATCTTAGAGAAGATAGTTTCTTTAATAAATCATGTAATCATCTACATATTCTATCATAAGGCCGGGCGTTTGGTACTTCATCTTATGAGGCCTCTACTATAGATAGACATATTCCTTGGATCGATATATTTACATCAAAAAAATTCATATATTGATACTTAAGGCATCACAATAAAATTTATGTATCCTTTCAATCACTATCATAATTAGGATATGGTTTATGTTTAGTATTTCATTAAAATCATTAAAGGATTCTTCACATGGTTTAGACTATTGAAATTTTATGAATTTCATTTTATAGAATATGATATATAGTGAAGGACCTTATAAATAATGAATATAATTTTTGTAGTAGTTATACCATCTTAATATACTTTATATGTTAATGGAATTCATAGACTACTCCCACAAGACCATAGAAGTCACATTTCATGGTTTAGTAGAAAATTCTTCCTCTGAAATAAGTTATCCCTGGAAGTGAGAATTTTTGATCTAAAAGTTGAATTTTGTTTTCAAATTATACAATTCTTTCTATCTCAGTATTTTTTGTATGATATCAAAAATTTTGGCATGGTCATGTCAACTATGAGAATATAACAAAATTTCAATGATGAAGAATACCACAAAGGAATCCAAATTCAGGTGGTAACCCATATTCATTGAATCTAACAAATATATGGATTCACACATGATACATAATTCCATAAACAAATACTCATATATACCATAAAAGAATATGTAATATTTTATATCATATATATAATGGTCTCACATGAATCTCGTGATATCCTAACCTCAAATAAATCATTGTGAAAATGTGATATCTTTGTAGTTGGTTGGAGATTTCATCAATAAGTGGTAAATTATTCCAATTATTTATCTTAAAAAAATTCAATCCTTTATAATACACATAAATAATAACGTTATCCTCAGCCTTTCTTGTTAAAAGGACAGGTGAGTCCCATGGTATAACTATAGGTCATATAAAACCATTAGATCCTATATCCTTTTACTGATTCATGAGTTCATGATGATCAGTATATTGTGACATATAAGGAGAAATGAACATTGGGGATATTCCATTCTATAGCTCAGAAGTGCAATCCACCTCCATTTTAGGAGTTATTCTAGAAATGAAATTAATAATGACGTCATTGAATTGATACGCTACATCTAGAAATTTACTCTTTCACACTTCCAAATTTCTCATTAAAAAGGCATAAAATGTGGGATACCACACCTCCAATCCCACAGATTTTCTTACTAGAATGACTCACCATGATATCTCATTCAAACTATTCAGGATAATAACAACCCTCAGGTGATGTGATGGAAACCCTTCCGCCTTTGTAATCAATGTGAGCATGAAAAGATACCAACTAGAACCCCTCGAGTATGTATTTGTAGCTATCCATATCAAAGATAAATAGTTCCATACAAAAGAGTAACAACCAATATTATGGGGATATTATTTAGACTCATGTACATTATTTGATCGAATCCCCAACATTGTGTTGTGAGAAATTATGTCATATAAGTACTATATATATAGTTCGAGACTATGAATAATTCATTCATATATCTACAAATGCAATATGCCTTTATAAAATACAGAACATATTAATGTAATGACTACTAGAATTGAACATTGAGTTGTATAATCTCCAACACTCAACCAATTTGGTATAGGATACACAACATGAAATTGGGATAATTAGAGGCCTTAAGCTACATCCTAACTATACTGCATAGGGATACCATAATAAAAATAAATATCTTATTACTAGCTTCCATAGCCTTTCCACATACTCAACATAATCAATAGCAATAATTCCATATCAATTTCTGATTTGGAGCGGTTGATCCAGTATCCAAATGTGGGGTATGATCCAATATATGATCACTCATTAATGGAGGGAATATTATATAGAAACAAGATATGTTTTAGGATTTTTATATGATAGAAACTGAATTGTGTCCTGCATATGATGAGTATTATTATTTACTAACATACAACAATGGAGAAACACCACATAACTAGATGATCATGTCATCTAACTGGTGATTCCCCTTTGGGAAGATCCAAAGTGATCATTCATGATGCTAGTCGAACAAGTTACCTTCCTCGGTGTTGTACCACGTGGTCCTTCATCATTAGATCCACTCATCGTCTACTTCATGATGAGTGGTGTGTCACTATATCAGACGAGGTTACTAATAAAAATGAATTAAAATATGGTTGGATGGTGTACACTAACTCATACACATAACATTTCCTTATGGTTAACATATCATTAGCATTTTTAAGTATAATGATCTTGTTCTCTATGAAATTATATGGTTTCTCCATCATAGTCACAAAACCCTTGTAAATCTGAACAATATTCATATCCAATTCATCTATTAGAATATGAGGTAATATGTATTCATCAATGACTGTAAGGAAGTCTACCCAGACTATACATTTATGAATAATATTTTCAATAATCGTGTATTAATTATAACTTGAATAATCCTGATGCATTTATGTCACTTGTTTTAACATTGATTCTATAATAGACTCTATTTTATTGAATGTGGGTAATAAGGCCAATAGCCATATCTTTGTAACATGGTTAACCCCTTACCCTGAAATGGTATGTGTGGTATGCTTTTGGAATACCCATGGTAGCTCTGTCAAGGTACGGTCACGTCATGGGGATCTATATATAAAGTGCATTGAATAATATAAAACTTCTCATAACTATGTATTGTTCTTATATTATTAAAAAAGGGTATATTTATGTGCCATTGTAAGAGATATTATGTGTGTCTTAGTGTCCACCATCTATGGAGCATGGTCATCAATACCCTTCTAGTGAATGAATTGTGGCCATCACTATGGAATATCTCTAAAAGTTTAGGCACATTTCTCATAAAAGAATTTGAAAAAAAATCATTTTAAATGAGAAAGTTCAAGTACATATCCTTCATTTGTATGATTCTATCAAACATGTAGTTCAAAAATAATGGACTTTATGACATATAAGATCATAAATGACCATAATGGAAAATTCTAACATCCAACTACAATGTTTGATTCATGTTCATGTTCTCACATCAAACCAAATAAATACTGGTGTATGGAGATTAAATTGAAATTTATGGTGCAAAAATAATTACTGTTCAATTTGAATCCCCATTTAAAGATAATTTTTTTTTGAATTTGATTGTATTATATTGTACTAATTTATACGTATAAATAGATTTCAAGTTATATGAGTTACCAATCTAAATTTATTGTGGAATAATATTAAAAATTTATAATTAGAATATCATAAAACATAAACATGTCCCTTACATCATATATTATTATGACATAGTTTGCAATAAATGATTTATTGGATGAATCATTATTCCAAGTTTTTAAAATTAAATGTTCCATAAAGTATAAATGGTGTTTTTGGTATCAAAATAATTTAACATTTTACCCCATGTGACAAGTTGTTTATGGATCCAATATGGAATAATTAGTTAATTAAGGATTAACTATCAATATATTTTGGAAGCAACCATTATGTTTCATTCCATAACATTAATTAAAAAATATTTATCTTATATCGATGAAATGTTAGTTAAATTTCAATATTACTATCAATACACAAACATAAACAACATGTAATATTGGATATCAAATTAATGAGATTCACCAATATTTAATGCAATAATTCATGAAATGGGAATGTACATATTCCCATGATGATTCACTTCCCTTAATTACATTTCTTAATGTACCAATGGTAAAAATAAAATACATAAATTTCATGTTATAAAATAAGTACATCACCTAAGAATGGAATATATATGATTGTAAAAATCAAAATAATGAACAACAAGTTAGATCCCATGAAATTTGGCTTCTCTCTGTATGTGGTTTAATAAACCCTAGGAACATGATCATTACCAAATTTGAACAATTATTAATATTCTATATAAATATTCCAAAAATGTATGACAAAAGTTAAAAAGAATGTTTGTAATAGCACATTGAAACATCCTCAGTCCAGTTTACAAATATGAAACTGAACCTGGCTTTCCACATATCCAAAATAGAACTACACCGTATACAAATGTATTTTTACCTATAGTGAAGGTCTATGATGGTATGGTGGATACAAAATACCCTCATGATCATAGTGTATACTAATAGTGTGTAAAAAAATTATACATCAGAAATATAATGAAAAATTAACTACAGAATCATATGTTTTCATGTTAAAATAAACACGTAGAAGGATAATTAGTATCATTATGTAACAAAATGTTAATCAATGGGAGAAAATTAACATCTATATTCCACATGATATACCAAAAAATGAAATTATAAATTATATATATAATAGAATCATCAGAATAAGTTAGTTCCTCTAATCATATAATCTATAAGTGTAATGATATCTGACATCCAATATGGGATGATTCCCTTTATCTGTTCCTACAGCCATTGAGTATACTCATTCGCCAATTGGAACCCTAAAAAGGGAGTTATATATACTCAATATCCCACAATAAATAGTTTCTAGAAATACTAAATTTTCACTGATAAAATTACTATAGATTAAGATAAAATAAATTCATAATATTATGAAATATAAAACACATCAGTCTTTGTTCCACAAGGGAAAAATCACTGATGTTACCTGATTTATCTAAAGTTGGATGTATCTCAAACATATTTCACTATTTATTTATATGTATATATATGAATTAACACATGAATATAAAAATCATATATGTATGGAAATACGTACATTTATATATATATATATGAAATGATAGAATGGATCCATAGTGAAACCCAACAGCATTGTTATATTAACATAAGTGTGCAGAATTCAAATATTATATTGTATTAATGCAGGTATAACTATGATGAAATTTATGTATTTTAATGAACGATACCTATTATGTTAATTGAATTTAAATTATTTTCTATTTAATTAATAAATCGAATCATAATCTCGACCATGATATTCTATAAAATGGGAACCCAGATTTTTCTATAAGTGTATCATAAAAACTCATCCATAGGATCCTGTCCAATGAGTTATCTAAGAACCTATAATTCCCTCATTGAATAGTATAGTTGCATAACATTATATTCCTATCTATGGTATAAAACATAAGTAAATAGATATAACTCATGGATTGGTATAATAAAATTCCCCACTAAGAAAATGCATGATAATCCACCATGTAACCAGACATTGCTCAAGGGTGGTAAGAAGGTGTTTGACTGGTGCATCTATTCAAGGAAATATATGAAGAAACTCAGTGTCTATCAAAATATATTATAATTCCATTGAATCTAATAATAAAAACTCTCATTGATATAATCAATGATGTCTCAAATTGGAACCCACTTATCTCTCATGTCATGATATAAGGGGGTGATCATGGAAAGTATATAGCATGTACCATTTAAAAAAAATTCTTATGAAAACATTGGTCAATGAATTTAATAAGGATTATTCCAGATAAAAATATGATTAATAAAGGTCCCTTGTAAAATTATTACTTCTTTTTTGTTTAAATTCATCCATATATCACTTATATGTTCTATTATAATGCACCATAAGTGGATATTCAATTTAATTCCATGGTTTAATGATCTTTCTCACTGATAGAAACACACATAATCAAGTGGAAAGCATTGGAGTTGTAAGACAAAAATAATATATATTATTGAGTTAGATATTCCCTTAGAAAATATTTATACTTTATAATAAATAATTTCACATTTTAAAGGCATCAATGGGATGTTCCAGTTCATTTATGAATGAGGCATAATATAAAACACTTAGAAAATCGGGGAAAAGAAACATATGTATCATAGTTAGTTTGTATTATCATCATAATTTGTTTCAATTAAATCATTCATGAATATGAAAAATTGTTCAATTAAAATAACACCATAAAATCATGGAGTATTATATCTTATTAAAAAAGCATTCAAATGGGAAGAATAAATTTTGGAAACCAGTGGAATGAATGTGATAGACAGCCTGAGAATATGAGTTTAGAAGAAGAAAATATATCAAAGCCTATGTTGAATTTCCTAATGATATCAACAAAAATGAAGGTGATTCTATAAAAATGGAGAGAAAATGGGAGGTGTTTGTCTTAACTAATGGAGGGGGAAATAATAAATTTAGCACTTCTTTAGGGCTGTAAAATTGGAATCATTGATTGGAAAAATGGACTTCCAACAACACCCCAATATTACCTATGTTTTATTAAGGGTGTAGTATATTCACATATTTTGGTAAATCCATGTGTAGATCGTGCTACCTACTGTATACCCACTAAATCACCCCCCATATGGTTTATCAAACCGTATATCCTCAGGAGAACATTTTATAAAAATTTGTTCTCCTGGTATCCTTTCTCTAATATCCCGTGATTGGGGCTCCATGAAAGCCCTAAAATCTCATATACTTGCTCATTAACTATTAGGAACATTCATATGAAAAAAAGGATTTAAATTGAAATCAAATATTTTAAACATCATAAAAATGGATCTTATAGGGATTAACCAATTCAGGTCCCATGGGAGCCAGAAAGAAAGTATGTGGTAACACGTCTGTCTCAAGAACCAAGTTATCACTGAGTTAATACTAAAGAAATCATTTTATTGGTAAATAACACTTATTATATTTTTCAATGACAATTTATTAAAATTTTGAAACAAGACTAGGATGGTATTCCATGGAAAACCACAATGTTTATAATAAACTGAAATTTCATGATATTATAATATATGTATAATTATTCCTCATATCCAGCCCTTGGGTTTTTGAAATATTTATTTTATCTTAGTTCTTAAAATATTCAATTTTACCTAAAAAATTAATTGTATTTCTATTTATTCAATATTTTTATCAAATATATCATATTAATCTATATATTTTCCTCCACTGCCATCCTAAATTAATAAATTATCTAAACCCCACATCAATCCCATCTATAAACCACATATTTTTGTCCATATATTATAGATTCTTTTTTACTAAAATTATTTAACTATAAATTATTAATGCCTTATTAGATTTATAATTTAGGCATATTAGTTTAAAACAATAACAAACAAAACTCATGTGTTATTCCACGAATTGATATATTCCCATTATATTTTAAACTAATTACCAATAACATGAATTAAATATCTATAAATAGTTCTCTACCCATGATAATTGTCTAGACACAACATAAATATTATTCTAATAAAAACCTAATGAAATGAAATCTTTAGGACGTGGTGACCTTATAATCCCAGTAAGGGCAAATAGGAGAGACATAAATTATTGAACATGCATGAGAATAAGATGAGTATTTATGTATAACACTGATAAATAAGAAAATCATACCCAATGAAACATATATCAAAATATTGGATTCATAAAATATGACATGGAATGAAACAACGAATGAATCAATTGTGTAAAAACCCATGATACATTAAACAGTAAACAATATATAATAACATACAAATTAGGAAAAAACTAATATTTTTTAACAAAAAATATTGTGAACACATTATGTAGATATATATTAATTTTCAACCATTATATTGTTAAAAATTCATCGATTTCCACCCTTTTTTGTATATTAATATATGTATGTCCAGACATCATTATCTCATGACATTAAAATACTTATCCAATGTAATTCATGGTAATATTGGAACCCACTTGTTATCATCCATACATATGGTTTCTACATAAAATCATCCATTAATCATGTCATGTAGAATACATTGGATGAAAATGGTTACAATTTATCACATCATATATAAAAAACTGATTTTAAATGAATTTAAAATCAATTAAAAATTGATTCATTTATGGAAATCGTTTATCTCTCAATCAATAGTGAAAAATATTTAAATAATGTAAAATAAATGGGTATACAATTTTATTAAGAATCGTTCACGATAAAAAAATTTCACTCATTGTTATAATATATATTGTATTTAAAATATATTGACAATTTAAATTTGTTTTGTTTCAATAATATCCCCATTAATATAACAAATGGAGTCTTAGTGGTCAATAATTAATTAAAGGGTTATGAAATTAGATATCTATGGAGGGAATAAAATATTAAAAAAATCAATGTCATACACCAAATGTGAATAGGGATGGAATGTATACTGATGGTTTAATTAACTTATTAAAATTTAATATTTCTCATTTGTAAGAATATTTGTAATAAATAAACTACTATATAATGTATATATTTTTTGAAGAATAATAGATATAAATATTGAATATATTGATAAAAATGATTACTTTCTCATGAAATCCCTTTTATACAACATTATCATTATTTTGGTAAAATAACATATATTCAAAATCATATTAAAATATATTCACAGTTTTATCAAATCCATTCATGTGAAGTCATATTAAAATTGAAGTTTTAATTCATTTTTTAAATATATTTAATGTGAAATTGTATTTATTATGTTCTGAAAATTCATATTGAAAATAGTTGGAATTATTTTTCAAATATAATAAAACATTACATTTAAAATAATATCTACTAATTTAATCGTGAAAAAAAACACAATGGCTATATCGAGAAATAATGGTGTGGATGATAATATATATAACCATTATATTTTAAAATCATTTAATATTTTGAAACACCATTTATAAGAACCCAAATCATAAATATGTTAATACAATTTGCAATTTAAATTATGTCTTGAGATATAATTTTACCAAATGAAGTATTTTATTTATCCATTCACAAATGTTGTTAAAAAAATAGCATGAGGGAAAATATTAATGGATGATTATATTCAATACCAAGTATATAATTTATTATTAACAATGTCAATATTTTAATTTTAAAACTATTTTATTAAAGAAGTTGTTTTTGAGGAAAATAATTATTTTTCCAATAGAATAAGTTGAAATAATTCATAAAATTTGAGAATTTTATGACTAAAAAATTCTTGAAAAATAAATTAAATTAATAATAAATTTGACAAGTTTTACAAAAAATTAGGTTTTTGTAGAACTTTAGTAATTAGAATCATTCAAATGAAAACCTCGTAATGGATAAGACCACAAAATATTCTATAAATAAAATTATATTTGAGAGGATCTTGAGAAAAGTTTTAAAATGTTATGTAGATAAAATTTCAAAATAATATAAGTCGTAATAACATATGTCTCTTGAAACAATATTTGATGTTGGAAAATATTACCACTATCATTATTCATTCTTTTCATTCACCTATATCCCAAAATTGTAAAAAAAATATTTGTTAGATATCTTATTTAGAACCATATTCATATGTATTTTATCTTTCAAGAACATTTTCTAATCATGTGAATTTTTTTACCATATTTTTTCATACGGTTTTGATATAATAGATTCATTTCTGAATTATTTTAGTATTTTTATCATTAAAATAACATATTTTATTTATATGATAAATATTGAATTTAAAAACACCAAATAGAAAATTATTTTATTATGATATTATAAAAATATTTTTAATTATATTACAATTTACCTCCATTTTTGTGTTTTATAGAATGAGTAAAATTAGTGGTTATATTGACCCAAGCACGAACATACAATAATTTAATGGGTGTGTATGGTTAATTATTTTTTTACTATAATATAATATCATTATAATAGATTATTAATGATATTATATATATATTTTTATAATTAGTAATAATATATTATCATTATGTATAATTATTCAAAATCATGATGAAAGATGAAAATGCTATTTTCATGAGATGATAGTTCACATAACACATTTTAAATGTTTTAATTTAAATACTAATGAGAAGAGATTTTTGGCGATTATTATTTTTATCGATAGGTAAATAATTTTATTTTTATGTCGAATTTCTTTTTAAATAAAATTATTCATCCTTACAAATATAATTTTTTATTAAGCCACTTTAAGGTAAAGTGGGAAACCAATGTTCACACAAAAGGAAAAATATATACTGAAAGAGATAACAAAATTGATAAACACAAGAATATGACCATTTGAGTTAGAAAATATATATAATTCTCAATTCATTGTACTACCCTGAGTGTCTGTATCCTCCCTGATAAATTCTTCAAGGTGATAAATGATTCTGTCTATTATCTAGATGAATTCCTCCACGATGATTCTGCCATGATTAAAGCCACTTGTGATGATTTGATCTTGGTTGTCTATATATGCTTCTTACATCTTTATGGAATCAATCTACAATTTTCATTCATAAATACGTAAAATCTCTTCATTTTAGGGATTTGGATGAAGGCATTTTTCAAGTATGTCTTCCTTAGGGTGGAATATGATCCTTAAGCAATCCACACCATATTCTTCCATCACTCTTGTTTCTCTGTTTTTGATACCACATTCCCAATATTTAAGGCCTTTGATTTCCATACTTTCACATTTCTATGATGACCTAGTTTCCTTCGGTTTAGGCATGTGAGGGTATTCTTCATGCCCCTTGTGTTTTTTCTCTAGAGCACAATGCATTTCCCCAATTCACTCTTTCCTTTTTCCCCTTCTTCTATCTTGGGATATGGGGACCATTCCCATGGAACTTATACAAGATATCCAACGAGTGTTGGATAGTACTATCATCATCTGAATCATCATCCTATTGAAAAAATTATTATTCTTGAGATACTAGGCCTTGAAAACGGTTTTCACCTCAACTCATGGGCCTTCATTAAGAGGTCGTGTCTTATTTAGAGAATCCAACTGGCTTTCTTTCACCTCCAAGTCATTTTTCATTTTCCCCTCGCTCCCATTATTATAATTGTAGGACTAAAGTTTTAGAGTGTTTGGATCTAAGGTTCCAAAGACACTAACCCCATCCTTCATTCCTTGACCATGGAATGAGTCTGTAGCTGCATGAAAAAATACTAGCCCTACTTTTTCATAAAAAATTGTTCGACCTCCTTTCTGAATTCACCCTTAGCGACATCACTACAGGGTATCATACCTATGGGTTTCATGTATATATAACCTTGAATTGATATTTTTTTAGTCCCCTCCCATTCTGGGCCTTGAGGACCCCCAGATCCATGGACCACTCAGACTACCTTTGCAACACCATTATCGATATTGTTGTCTGAGACCGGATGCTCCACCACATCCACATTCAAGGAGACATCTTTATCCATTCCTTCCTCCTTCATGGCCTCCACTCCATTCACCTATAACTTTCTAATACCTAAATAATGCCTTAAATAGGCCAAGACATTTACATTCGACAGAAAGGGCGTGTTGGCCTCCGCATCCTTCACTGCTCCTAGAACCATAGAATATGGCCATTGAATATGCTGGAACTCCTGAGAACTGCCTTCCTATTTGAACCTCAACTCCTCTCCTGGACAGGTATGAACCCTGTATGGTTCCAATTTCTTTGGGAGAACCCCTCGTGCCTCTCCATACCTATCCAATCCTATAGTATCCATATGATGGATCACACCGGGGGTGACCTGCACCTATGTCCATTCTCATTGGGAGTTCAATAATTTTCGAGCTCTCTGTCTGCGAAGGAATAAGAGGACAGAATTTCTTAGAGGATGAAATCCTGAGCAATACACTGGCCAAGACTCGAAAATCTCCCACTATTTCTATATGAATTCATTGACAACTGAAATCCAAATACACTCTGTAGGAGGCTTAGAAATATCATCCTCAACACAAACACGATGGATCATAGGGTGACAAACCGTAGCAGTCTTACTATAAGAACACAAAACTCTACCATCCATGTTCTTGATAATTCTTATTATTGATAGAATCTTGAATGTAAGTAGAAAGTCTAGGAAACATAGCCAAACCACCTTCATCGGTTTTACCTGATTCATGCTGAATTAGAAAAACCAATGACAGAGGTAAAAGCCTCATCCATTTAGAGTTAGGGGAGCGGTAGACCAATTAACAATGAGATCACTCGTAAGGGGAAAACCATAATATCTCAACAGTCGAGCAACCCAACCACCAAACTATCTTAAATCCCCCATGATTGAAACATGAATCTGTCAAAGGAATCAACCAAAGGACTACGACCCCTAAAAGAGCTACCAATGATATCCAGAATAGTTCTGAAGCGGCGTTGAATTCCTTCGTGGAAATCATGAGATGTGTTGATCCCTTGTGTAGGTCAGGAACATTATTGTAAAAAATGTATGATTTCCTTTAATTGAGGTGGGAGTCCACACATAGCATGATAAATGTTCATTATATTTTCACTCTAGATGGAGAGGAATAAATAAATTTTTTCCTATAAATATAATAAATCATCAGTATAATAATGATAGATATTTCTATTTATTAATATTTATATAGTAGGTTTATATTAGAATGATTAAGAAGAAAATATTTGGAGTAAGTGACACGTCATTTGATACCCTAGATTTCCCCTTAATGCTCTATTTATAATTGATGTATATTTTATTACTTATAACGATTATGGGAATTATTAAATTAATGGAAATTTACAAGGGAAATATTAGAATATTTTGAAATGATATTTTAAAGGGTATATAGATAATTGAAAGGGCCAAATTGATTATCTTTTATATGTTATGAAAAAATTACTTTTCTAAATTCATTTATTGTTTTAGTGAAAAAATTATACAATTCAAGGTTAAATTAATTCAAATGATCTAAGTAAGAGTTTTTTTTGGTGATATATGGTCTATAGGTCCTCAACTAGATATTTCCACATAATTGTTACACTTTTGGGATGTAATTTACTATTATAATTTTACATCCACTTTTTTTTTATTTTTATGACAGTAAAGAGTTTTCACTATATTAACATATGACATACTAAATATATTAATTAAATCATCGTATAAAATTCGTGATTCATAAGATAAATCTAATCTATATTTAATATAATCCATATTATATATACGAAATAATTTATCATCATAATTAGTCACTTTATATCTAGATATTTAAGTTAATACAAATATGTGTTATAAATATTAATTAGAATCTATTATAAATTAATTTTTTTAAAATATTTATATAAATGTAGAAAAATATTATTATATTATTTATTTATATTATTTAAAATTAATATATAATAAAAATGTACATCATGTTAACAAAAAAATTAAAAATAACATGTTTATCATTATCATTGTAATTTAATTTACTCCCAATAAAATAATTATTCCAAATAAATAAATAAAATACATAATTACATGATTTGAAAAAATATATATATAATAAAATTTCAATTTTAATTGATTCTTTCTAACCGAGATTAAGAGGGTATGTTAATATAAGTGAATATATATAGTTTTTAGAGTAAAATCTTAAATCTTTTTTGAAAACATTAATTGCAGTTTTTAAAAATTTATTATAGAAAATTAAAAATCATAATTTTACATTAAATGTGTATATTTTTTTTAAAAAAATGTTTCCTTATATTTTATTTCATACACATGATGATATAAGAACAATTAGTAAACTATTCAATATGAACATATAAATTAATTATTTTAATAAAATATCAATGTTAAACCATATCTGATTTTTTGATACTAAATTATAAAATGAAATAGTTTTTATAATATTAATATCCAAAAATTTATATATTTCACATTTTATTTTAAATCAAATATATAAATAAAATTTTCATTTATAAAAACCCATTTTTAATGTCAGTGTTTTTAATATTGTTTTAAATGATGATATTATTTTTTTGCATCATTTTATATATAATTAAATTACTTAAATTTAAAATTTACTTATCTAATATGAAAATAATCATTTGAGTATTACTTGACTAATATGATTAAAAATAAAATATATTTAGGGAGTGTATATACTGGAATTTCTATCTGAAACACTCAGGTACCAATAGATGGTAAATTGATTCACACAATGGACTGGGTATTCATGGGGGTTTAAAGGAGGAATTAAATGATTAATTTATTTATTTGGGTGTAAATGAATTATTTATCAACGGATTTTATTATATCCCTCTTCATAGAAAATAATAATTAATAGATCATTTGATGGTCTTTACGATAATATATGATTTTTACATAGAATATAGATATAAATGTATGCACTCGATCATCTCTAGTTTGGTCAACTATATGGTAAATCCATGGATTCTTAATGTAATTAAATATTGAATATAATATATAAATTGACATGAGGGGTGGTGGATTAATTTTATCAATAATTGGATCTTCCTCATTTTCTTCTCATAATGAGAGTTGATGTCAGTGGAATAGTGTTTATGGATACATATATTAATCCATGATTTCATCAAATATAGGACTGTTATCCCAACCTAAATTACATATTTTCCACACATAAGATTTAATAATAATTTATTCCGTATATTTTTATATCTGGGAGATCTAGTACCCAGAGATACTCTTCGATTTTTCCTCAAAAACTACAATTCCATTTTATATTGTCAATGATTATAATGAATATAGGAATAGAAAATATTATTGACTCATAATATATATTTATATCTCAAATTTTCTTTTTGAAAATGTTACCATAGAATTTGATGAAAAACTATTTGAGGAAAGTATTTAATATGAAAATATACATTAATTTTATGAGATTTATTGTCGAATTGGTAATTAAACTACTAAATTTTAGTGAAAACGTCTTTTTTAAGGTATATATGATAAGTTGTTTTTCAAAATCATTAACATTAAACGTTAAAGTTTATGGTTATTTTCTAATGTTAATAAGACTACATTGAATTTCCTTTTTATGGAATCGATGTGTGGAAAAGGTTAAATTTAACAAATTTGTAATTACAATATTGGAATTGGAAATTTATATATTTTTTTACCTAATAAATTGTGGGGTAAAAATGATTATAATGGATTTTTATCATTTTAACATAACACAACATTCAAGGTAACTCAAATCGATATTTGATAAAAAAAAGTCAGTTATGAAATCTCAATATCCAATGTGGGTTATTTTAATAATTTGGTAGATCCAAAAGGTATTATTTCATTTAATATTAATTAGAAACGTTAAATTCTAAGTCATTTTCAAAAAAAATTCCAACAAACTCTAGAAATAATCACCCTATAAATGTTGTAGAAAGATGGAAAAAAACGTCAACTTGCTAAACCAATATTCTCAATTAGACTCCACATATTTGGTTTTAATTATTATATTTTCGTTTTTGTGTAATTTTATCCAGAAAATAATTTTATTCTTTTCCATAATCAATTGGTTAGATTTTGTATAATAGTCTCTATTTGTTTTTGATTGATATTTATATTTTCATGGACCATTTAATCATCTATGAGAGGAAATTAATTTCCTTAAGAAGTAAATAATGGAATAGGTCATTATAAATATGATATTTTATTTTAAAATATATGAAATATATTTTATCGGTAATTTCAATTTTACCTACTATTGGGATCCATGTTGAAATGGGGGAAATTCTGGTACTATTTAGTGATGTCTTTACAATTGATGTGAATGAGTGTAATGACCACATAGTTGTGGTGTTACTGAGTATATTGAATATTCCTTGGATATTTATCCACAAAATATAATTTTTATTCAGTGAACCAATATTGATATACATATAAATTAAATTACATTAGTGTAATAATTAATAAAAGACACAAAAATAGACCCAAATACTTTATTAGTTTTGTGTCCTTGGAAACTTGTAACAAAATATTCTAACATTGTGAAAGATCATTAACGTCTCCAATAAATATTTGAGCATTTTTTCTCTACCTAAACCATTCTTTATATCCCTGGGAAATGAAAACATAAAAATGGTGAGTTCAAATGCTCTATAAGGGTAAACATAGAGAACATAAAACAATCCATAAACTTTTGAACGTAAAAAACATTAATATAATGTTTGAACCTCAAAATTTTGAGTCAGAAAATAAATCATGCAAGTATGAAAGGCATGAATCATAAATGAACATTAACCATGATAGAATAACATTGGAATAAAACACTTACTTGTGGAAAACTAATAAGCAAAAGATATGATTTCCATACTAGTCAACGCATTGCGGCCAAGACCCCCATATTGGAAAAAGTCCATTATTGAACCGAGTTTACTTGATGTTCCATCTACGTATTACAGAACCAAATTAACTTATCATTCTAATCATGTCTATCTCATGAGATATTAATCTTTACCCAATGCATTGGATAGAGATATAGGTCACACCTATCTCATAATGAAATCATTTTTAAAGATTTTACAATAACATAAACAATTCATTATAGCATATCCCATGAAATAAAATGGGTTTCTTAACCATAATTTCATCATAACATAAGGCAAATAGAATATTAGTCCATCAATAACATAATAAAAAAAATATTAAATATATGGGTAGAAAAATAACGATATTTAAATACTATCATCTTAGACGGAAAATAATTTCTATAAATTACTTGAACGTTATTCTTTAGGAAAATATCCTTTCTTCTTCAGAATGTTTTCTTTTGTCAAAATGGAGTGAAATTTTAATAGAAATTAATTTCGTTGAAAATAAAATTGAAATAATGTTGAAGATAATTCATGGAAATAAATTTTCGAAAATATTCAAAAACACATTAAGGTTGTATAAATAGAAAATCGTTATCCCATAACTTTTTCCAGAAAAGTCAAAGATGACGTCGTTTGGTAAACAAAAAAATGATTCTTTACATACCATGAATTAAATGTTAAAAGTGGGTAAAAAATGACATTAAACATACATGTAAGAATATTAAACATTTTATGAAAACATTTTTAGAAAAAATGGACATGGATAATAAATATAACCCTAGTAAGAATAAACAATCTGTGATAAAACCGAGATTGGATTAGTTATCACATACCATAGGTCTGATTTTTTTAGTATTTGTATGAAACACCGGAATAGTGGGATTAAAAATATTATTAACTTGTAACAAAACCATAATAATATTTATGATATCCTTTATTATTAACTTACGACATTATATTACATGTTTATTTATCAATTCCATGTTAATGGAACGTTTTGTGTTATAATAATTTTATTTATTGTACCTGTTTAAAATTCTTATACTTGATATTATGAATTATATCATGATTTACCTACTTCCATAATTTACAACATGATTTATGTTTTATATATATTCTTTATTTATATATATAATATAGATGAATGAAATTGAATACACCGTCAATGGATGTGGTAGGACAAACGTAAGCATGAATAATGTTTTCGTTTCCTTATTAAATTGAATGGTTGTAAGTACATAAAATATAAATAAATATATACCTAAATTAAGTAGAGTTATTATTTCATATATTTCATTATTATTTTTTATATATAATTTATAATCATTATTGAATGGTTAATGCGGAGAATTAATCTCTATGTGTCGTAGAGATAGTAAGTTGTACGCACACACGAGAAATGATATAGTTCACATAATTATTGAACGGTATTGAAGTAGATGGTGTATAATATATTATAATTAGTATCATGTTATAATAATCATATATATTAATTATTTTCACCATTATACACATCCTAGAACGGTGGTGGTGAAAACCAGATCACAACACGACTTGGAGACTGTATGTTGTGCGTATGCACACGCGATGATTTTTTTCGTAGGATGGATAAAAGGTGAAATGGGGTTGTTTTATATTTACTATAACATATCCAGATATTATTTATACCCATTTTATACTTTATTGTGAAACCACTAATGAAAATGATTTATAAGAATATTGAAATATGAATGAATCGATAAAGTAGAATACTTATTCCTCGGTGTGACTCATTTAAATTTACTATTATGGTACTAAAGATGGTCCATTGAGAAGACAAAAACCTATATAATTTGACTACAGAAGTTGAAATGATAAATGGGCATAGGTTGGTGGAGCATGAAGTCTATGAATGTAGTGAATATGATAGGGTGGAGGTGCTCTTTTATAAAAGGGGATAGGGGAACTTTAGGAGATTCCTAAAATATTAATTTATTAAAAATTTATTTTAATTTTAAAATGGTTCATAACTTATTTAATTATAAGATAAGATATTTTTTTTCAAATTTATATCATCCAATATTTTTTAATTTTTTTTTTGAATATTCTTTTCTATTTATCTTTTTTATTTTACCCTTATTTTAACCTTTTTACTCTTATTATGATATAATGTTATTTACTTATTGTTGGTTAATTTATTTACAATATCACGTCAAAAGACCAAAATAATGTTATTTGTGAAATATTTGGACTTATATTAACCATTTTCATAAATTATATTTTTATAAATTTAAAATAATTTAATAAGCTATTTCCTATTTTTTGTTTTGAATTATGTTAATATTGGACACTATTCCCACATCACTTTTTGAAAAATTAATAACAACTCGATTCATTCAAAAAAAATGATTTAACATATCCCTAATATTTCAATGTCATCCGGAAAATTCTTGGAACACATCAAGTTTTTCAAATTTAATATATTTTTATATTTATTAATTCATGTATTTTAATCTTTCTTTAATGAGGTAATGACTATATAATAATTTTCCATATATAAATAAATTTATATTATGTAAAAAATTTATAAATAAAATACCTTCATGTTGGAAAATATTTTATATTTATATTTACTATTTATAAACATAGATATCAGTTATATAACATAATATTAAAATTGATTTAGTGAAATATATAAGTTTAGGTTATAATTATCTTTACTTTAAATTAATTCTTATAAATTGCCATTTTCACATCCAAGTGAATACATGGGGTCCCTAAATAGACATATGGATTCCATTGGTCGGATATATCTCATCCAATAATATTAGGACATTTTTTATGTTAGTATAATATTATTATAACATTATTTGTTTACCCTTATTTACCTGAGTCACCATTTAACCATGTTAAATAAAATAACAACCACAATTAATATTCTTAATGTAAAAAAATTAAAGTTACCTATTTAATAAATTTAGACCTTATTATTCCTAATATGGAATCAATTTTTCTAAATTTAGTACAAAAATGTTTCAGTAATTAATTTAAAATTAATTCCCATTTTCAAAACCCAAAAATGGGTTTTTAAGAAGTAATAACTACCAAACGAATGACATCTATTTATGTCCAATTTGAAATTCAAATTACATCCAATTAACAAAAATAGGTTAAATAATAAAAATACAATACAATTATACTTTAAAACCAACTAGAAGTACAATACAACTATTTAAATATATTATATTTAAAATCATTTTTGAATTAAAATACATTAATATTTCACTATTCTTAAAAATATGAATTTTATAAGGAAAACACAAAAATTTCTTCCAATGTAAATTTTGATGTTCCACATCTAATTAGGAACATTATTTTTTCATATTTATTAAATAAATTGGAGAAAACTAAATTTAAAATGGGTGTTTCATTAAAAGGCGGTAAAATTGTATTTTTTTAAAAATATTTCTTTTATATAAAAATTGATTTTGTTCTCATATCATGATCTAGAAAATGTTTAAGATGAATGATAATGTTATATAAACTTCAAAATGTGTTTAATAATTTTCATAATATGTAGTTTATATCCCATTAAATAAAAATATTTTAATAATACATTGTTTCTTAGTAAACTCGGTATCACGTACAACACAAGCAATTGGGGTAGGTCGCTCTTGTGTGTAACACATGAAAAGTAAGTGATGCATGTAGTGAAATCATCCTTTGGTGTTTTGAATAACATAATCCAAAAATATTTCATTTTAACAATGAACAAAATCTATACTAATTGTTTAATTATATCAACAGAACATGAAATTGTGTGCAACACATTCTACAATAGTGTTGCATATACTGCAAGTTAATAAGTTGTCTCGTATAACAAAAGCTAATTTAGTGTAGATTAAAACACAGGACATCAATGAAATTATAAATAATTTATCTCATAAAATATAAGGGTGTAACATTTTTCAGGGTAAACCTCCGATGAATGAAATTATTTTGTAAAAGGATATTAAATTGTTGGATTTTAATGGTGCAATTTGCAAGTTATCAAATTTATATCACACCACTATTGCTAAATCCAAAAAATCGTGTTCATTAATGAAATAAGATATAATAAATATTATATATTAGGTGGTTTATTTTCCTCTCCCTAAATTTCTCTATACTAATGAATATTTAATTTAACACTATATTTATGGGATTTTCCTATAGGTACATTAGAAGTGTGCATAAAGGAATAATGTTTAAACCCCAACTATGATGGATGTAGTAATAAATATTCTAAACAAATTAATAACTCATGGATATATTTATAGATTTTAGTCATGTAATGGGGTGAAGCCTTTATACTGTTCTGGGTTAATGATGAAAAAATCATGTATATAATGGTTGTGTTAATGTCACTGAGGAGGCCCACTAAGTTCCATCACAGTAGGATGTTCAATTTTTTCATGTTGTGAGGGAATAATCATCATCTATGGCTATTTAATCAAAATTTTGACATTATGAGAATCGATGGAGGATATATAAAAACGTAAAATATATACAGAGGTCTTATATTAATGGATTTACATGTAACTAAAACATTAATGATTGAATTTTTTTAGGGGTTTCATTAATAAACATATTTTATAAACATGTGACCCCAAGTATCACTATGTGCATGCATCTATTTTTTTCAATATGGTTTCTTGGTCCATTGGTTTTTCATTTCAAAAAAGCTAATCCAAGATATCACTAATTAGTATAAATTCTCTATATATATATTTTGAAATTCGATAAGTTATAGGGGATATTTCGATTGGTTTTTTCGGTACATGCTATTCAATATTTTAATACACTCCAATATCTCTTTCGAAAAGATAGTGTGTTACAGTTTAAAAATGTATAGTCATTTGAAAATAATTTTGTTTTCATAATTTATTATATCCAATCATTTATAAATTTAATTTACATGAAGTATTAACTATTTAATTATTTTATATTTAAATTATAATTTTTAAATTTTTTTTATATGGATTTTATTTTCTCACTTTTAACATTAAAATAATAATTTTCTTTGATTTTTATTTATATATCATGGATCATTTATGTGTGTATTGTAGTAAAATATTAATTTCCCACTTTGTATTACAAGAGATGTCTATAGACCAAAAAGGGGACAGTTTGTCGACGTAGTGGGAGAGTATCCTACATGGATGTGTTATAAGAATTAGTGGGTCATGTATAAGCACACCATAGTGCAGTAGTAGTAAGTAATAATTCTAACACGCAGAGGTGGGCATATTAGGATCACTGGTCTGAATCTAGTATGTGTCCGAGAATATGTAACATGTGATAGTCCCCAATAGATATCTCAATGTGGTAGTTAGGGTGCTTGATTTTTATTGTAATGAACTCCCAACCATGTTTCAAATTTGGGATAAGGAAGTGATATTTCCTATTTATATATCCATCCATGTGGTGGTATGTAGACATAATAAAATTCGATAAGTCCTTTTACCATGTATCATCATAGTGTACCTATCATGATGGAAGCATCCATCTTACTGTTGTTGGTCGAGTGAACCTACCACAACCAGTTATAATTCCTAATGTATACTTACATAAAAGGTGATCTTGAGCTTCCACCTTACGGTATGTCAAGATCATCCTACCATGAAATTCAACATACGATAAGTTCATTCAAATGAAAATATTTTTTTAGTAAACATATTTCACTGTTATTATACAAATATTATGGCGCAAAGTTAGTATTCTAACCATGAGGTGCACAAAAAACATACCAAATGAAAGTCATGTGCCTCACACTATCAGAACAACAATTTTCATATTTTCATAAAAAAAAATTATTTTTAGGCTACTCTATTTTGGTATCATTTAAAAAAATAATAATGAAAAATTGTTTAAATTTATTTAACAAATATATTTATTTATAAAATAATTATTTATCATAACAACCATTGACCTAAATTATTAAATATATAAAATTGTAGAAATTATTATGAAAATAATAATTTTCATATTATTCTATGTATTTTGTAATATTGGATTAATTATTTTTCTATAAGACTATGAGTGAAATTTTATTCCTTTTAATTTAATGAAATAATATCATTAGTATTATCAAATATAATATAATTTTTTGAAAAAATATTATTTTTGAAATAGAAAAATATAATATATATTTGTAAATGACATCCATATTTTTAAATATTTAGTAATGGAAGTATTCTATTTTTGATATTTTATATAAATTGACATCTACGGGCTGGAAACCTTGACATTTCGAGATTTTATTCAATTAATGATGATACAAGATCAGTATATTATTGATTTAATTGAGGAATGTAAAAATGAAAAATAGAACATATCTAGATTAATTTTTGACAACACGATGTTACATAATTGTTTATTCTCTTATTATATCAATAAAATTATGTGACTTATATTAATTTTCATTGTTAACCAATGGACTAAAATGTTCAATAATAATCCATTGATTTGACTGATGATCATTTACCTTCATCATCTTCCAAATTGTTTTATCATCTAATATAATTATTTTTATTTTATTTTTTTATAATTTATTACATTATATTTTTATTTAAATATTTTCAAGTTGATATTAAATGTTCTAAAAAATGAAAATTCTATATTTTATTTATTCATCCACCTAAATAGATGTTCAGGTTGTGACCCCAAATCAATATTTAAGTAAGTATTTTATTAGACTCGTGTAAAAAGTCTAGGTTGTTTCACTAGGTATTGCTAAAAAGTATAGATGTAAAAGTATATGACACTTTTAAAACTGCATTTCTAAGTTGGTATTGTACATATCACAATATAGAGATTATTAAAGATTATAATAGGATTTTGGTGGTCAAAACCACTGTATATATTTTTACAAAAAAATCTATGACCAAGTGTGTTAGCCCTTAAATTTCATTAATAAAAATTAAATAGAAAATTCAATATTTGTAGGGAGATTAAATAATTAGGATTATGTCACTCCCCACAGATCCAAATCAATCATATGTGAACAATGATGAGGATCCTTGTATGACCACGTGGTGCACATGTATTTTATTTTTAACTTTGAAAAAATTTCTTCTACATTATTTTCTTCCCTATATACATTTTAAACCATGAAGTGGTGGTGATTTACCTCTTTGAGATAGTAAATCCCACATGGTGGCAATCTCCAAGGTATATTTCTAGTTATTTTTTATAGGCTTAAGCAGAATGTTCTGAATCTAAATCATTATATATGGTAATCAGATTATGGTGGATAACATGATTGATTGAATATATCATTGACCAAATCAAAGCTTCATATGAAATTCCTAGTCTAATAAAGTGGTAAAAATAACATTTACCAAATAAAAAAAGAGATAAGAACACACCATATTATCCTGAGGGTCTTGTATTACCATAAGAGAATCAATAATAATTCATCATCATTCTTGAAATGATCAGAGGGATGTAGTGAACACATCTCATCACCAGGTGATTCTATGGTAGTCATGGAACTCTTAGTTTCTAAAAAAATTTCAGATCATTAGTTGTGTTGTGTGTTGAACCTACCCAGTATTTTCCAGTAGTCACAACATCCATATTATTTACTCTGAACCCTACATTGATGGAGGGAGGTAGATTGTCAAATAAAATTTCACTCATTTACACCTAAATGGATGTACATATAGAGGTACTGGTGGAATGAAGGAGGCTCAGGATATGTTTACTATTTCTGGCATTGTAGATGTACAGAAGAATGCCATGAGTTTAATTATATGTATGTGTTTCAACATTTATGTGGGTAAATACATGTTCTCATAGTGGGTGGGAAAATTCACACTCCCCAAATCGATGTTTAGTGGTGTTTTATCCACTAAACAAAACTAACATTATTAAACCATATAATGTCTAGATTAATTCAGTAGGCCATGAGTAAGTAGTATATGTTTACATATTTTCTATAATAGATTGAACCATGATGCATGTATGAAAGGTACCACCATAATCATCCAAAATGTGATGGGAACTAGATCCAACACTCTTTATTAGGTAGATTTCAGTTAAATTTAATTGACAAATTATATTGGCCCTCTATATTAGTTTATTATCTTCCATAATGTGATATTTCAAAATCTCCCATTCATATTTATTTTAAATAGTGTCCATATGTTAATTTTTTTCTAACATCTCAACAAAGTGTTTCTTTTCCAAATATGAGGGGATACACATTGTGTTGAGAAAATATTCCATCCCTATAGTGCACTAGAATTTATGACATTATTTTATATTAACCAACCACCATGAGTGAAACATGATATCAGTGAATTAATGTTTGATTGATGGAAACAAGGATAAAGAAATGTGGGATACATTCCCATTCAGTATCCTCCTTTTGAAAATATTATATTTCAAATAAATACATGAATAATTGTAATTCAATTTGTTACATGTAAATATATTAATGAGACCATATGTGAATATTATATGGTATTGGATTCTAACTCCCCCAATTATATTGGTATTAAAATATTATTTCCAAGAAAAAATTATCAACATCAGTAAATACACTAATCCTTTCTATATTATGTTTATTATCATGATTTATAGTTCAATAGAGACACTTCTCAACCATATGTAAATATAATTAGTGTACAAAAACATATAGTTGATAACCGAGTGGAAAATGAACAGTCTTTATATAACACCCCAAGATTTTATGAGAATTATTATTTTTGAAATTATTTGATGTCTTTTGTTGTACACTTCACACTGATTAGCTTTATCTATAGGCAACACCGTATTAACTTGCAGTATACGCAACACTATTCTTGGCTTGTGATGCACACATTTTCAAGTTCTTTAAAATAAAATTCATTTTACACAACACCAAGTATATATTTTGATAAATGTATTACTGAACTATATTTTGAGTATGTTATACGCAACTCCACAGGAAGATTTCCCTACACACAACCCTAAATTTGCTTGCATTACACTCAAGAGCGACCTTCCTCAATAGCGTGTGTCGTACGCAATACAGAGTTTCACTAAACAACGATATATTGTTATAATATTATTATGAAATAGATGTCATGAATAGTATTTACTACATTTTTAATTTTATTAGATAATAATTCATCGTCCACATATACTAGAATGTTGTATGAGAAAAAAATAATTTTTTTGGGTAAAATAAGTATTTTTGAAAAAATGAAGCTTTGTCTCCTTTTGATGGGGCACCCATTATAAATAAAAAAATTTACAGGGTTATAAGTTCAATTGTACAATATAAAATTATTAATTTGAATCATTATAAAAAAAATTACGTTGGATAATGTTTTGTTATTTTTCTGATAACGTTCATATTTTTATGAATAGTAAAAACCCGACAAATTTTATAAAAAAAACATATTTCATTAAGATAATTTATATGGTTAAATTATAATATTGAATGTTTTTTAAGTATAAATAGAATATATTTTTACCATTTAATATAATGTATGTAATTATCATTAATTTTACATTGAATTCATAGGTAAAAACATTTGAATCTTTTGCAATGTTTTAACATTATAAAACTCGTTTTTTAACAACGAGATTAATTTTAAATTAATTTCTGCAACTTCTGTGATTTGAATTTAGAAAAATGGATTCCATATTTAGAATAATTAGGTCAAAATTATGTTAATATGCTTTTTTTGGGCACAATGAATAGTAATGACGATAATGTTTATTTACTATAGTTAAAGATAAATCGGGTAATTAAGGGTAAATATAATATTATAAAATTACCCTAACACTTGTCTTAATATAAATGGATGATTATATTTCATCTTAAGGCTTATTCAGGACAAAATTAAATCCATGTTACCCACTTGGATGTGATTAAGACCTTTAATTATAGTTATTTTAATGAAACAGAAATATGTCTCACTCAAAATTTTATAATTAAAGTAATTTTAATATAAGGTTATACAAAATATAAATTCGATTATAAATATTCATTTTAAAGATAGAATTTATTTATTTGTTATGGAAATTTATTTGTAATTTTTAATAGATATTTAATCACCTTAATATCTAATAAATTAATGATGCAGAAATTATTTATTTAGTGAAAAATTAGTAATATAGTTTTTATTAAAATAATAATACCGATCAAAGTTTTAACCTTCACAATTTAATAAATATCTCAATTTACATGTCGTGATTGTAAGATGATAAATTAAATTAAATGTATTATTTTGAATGATCTTAGGTCTATAATGATTATAGTATTTTTTTTTAATTTTTGTGAAACTAATAAGTATATTAAATGATTATACAATAATGATGTAGTTATTGATTTATTAAGAGAAATGTCACATTAATGGTTTCATAAATATTAAAATAAATATTATATGAAATAATTAATGTTATCAGAAAAATTTCTAGAAGCATATGACATGTTAGTAATCTATTAAATATTTTGGATCGAATATATCCTCTGTGTGGATTTAATTTAAATTCAAATAAATGAATAGTATCAAACTTGACAGTATTTTTATTTCATAAAAATAAGATATTATTAGATAGTTTAAAACTCACACAAATATTTAAAAATTATAAATTGAAATTCATATGGTGGAAAATATCATAAAGTATATAATTATAGAAAATTCACAACACATAAGTAATTATGTATAATAATTTAAAATTTAGAATCTTATTACCACAAACAAAATTATATAGATTAAGTAAGGATAAATCAAGTTGATAAGGTTAAAAATAAATTACCAACATGTCTAAATCATATTGGATGATGAGATTACAACACTATATCTTCTAATATTTGGATTTGAGTAATTTTTGGAGGTTTTTAAGTGGGGTTTGAGTTTATTATAAATTAAAATTCTAGAGGATTCTAATAGTTTCCCTCTCCTTCCTTATTAAAGGGAACCTCCTCCCAATCCTCCTCGCACCATTTTGAGCCTTCAAGCTCGTCAAAACCCTAATAAATTCTCTTCTCCACTTCCCAAGAAAAATACTATAGGTCTTGTTCTTCTTCAAACACCATCTTTAGTGCCCTAAGAGAATGTTTAGAAGAGGTGCGTTGAAGAAGAGGTAATATCCTTTACCGATTCTTTCAAATTCATTTCTTCTTATGTTTCCTTTTCATTTTTTGTTTCCTAATAGAGTAATAACAAAATTATCACTCATATACTGATATTTTATTATAAATATGAACCAACAATATTTCACCTTCTATCCATACTATGGAAAATGAAATCATCGCGTGTGCATATATGCGGAATAACGTCTCCACGCCGTGGTGTAATCTGTTTTTTCCACCACCAACTTACATGGATGAGTATAATGGTGTAATGAATAACTATATATGTTTATTATTGCATGATAATAATTTTGAGATATTATATCGTCCACTTCAATTCCATTCAATAATTATGGAAACGATATCATCACTCGTGTGTTCCTACAGATTACCGTCTCCACGACGCGATGAGAGTCATTCTCCAATTTAACCATTCAAAAATGATTTTAAATTATATATAGTAAAAATTATTTAAATATATGACTTATTAATGATACTGGATTTATGCATATATTATTATCTTACATCCATTCAAATCAATAACGAAACGAATACCGTGTTTATGCGTATGTACGGCCTACTATCTCCATGAACAGTGTATTTTATTCCATTTATCGATCAATTATACATATGTATATTCTACGAATATATTATATAAATCATGTTTTACATTATGGAAGTATGTAATCATGATCTAAGTAATCATATTAATAATGAAAAGTCAAAACAGGGATGATAAATGAAACGATTTTATCCAAAATGCTGCATTAACATGGAATCGACAAATAAATGGGTAATATAAAGTCGTAAGTAATTCATATATTATATAATAAATATTATTATAGTTATGTTACATGTTAATAATATGTTTAAACCCACTATATAGTAGTCTTGGACACATATGGATGAAATTGATCATAAGGAAAGGGATTATTTCATCTCACTTGTATTTTTGTGAGACAAATGCCTTAATCACCATATATTTCTTTTGTATGGTGTTTATGATTCCCATGAATGTTTTAGGATTTTGAATTATGAATGATATTAAATTTAAAACTGAATATAATTTTATTTAATTTATAAAGCGTATGATTCCACAGATCTTAAGAGGTAAGGGATAATTTTGCAATCTCATTTTTATCTGAGATTGCTTATATGTAAGTATTTACTGGGGTTCTATTTATCATCCATGTCCATAAAAATAATTTTCATAATTTGTTTAATATTATTCCAAGAATTTTTAAAGTCATTTTTAACCCACTTTGACCTTTACATTGTGTTATGAAAGGAATCTTTCTTTTGTTTACCATACGAGGAACTTTTTGACTTTTTCGGCAAAAGTATGAGGGGAATGTTTTTTGAACTTATACGGCATGAACTGATTTTTACGGTTTCATAATGCCTACTTTTCATGATAATTCCTCTACAATATTTCATGATTATTTTCTAAAATATTCGTTTATTTTAAAATTGAATTGAATTTTTTGAAAAGAAAATTATTTTGAAGAAGAAATCATATTTTCCTCAAGAATTCATTTCAAGTGTTTTGTCCAAACTATTTTCAAACTAAGATGACAATATTTAGTATGATTATGTTTCAAGTATAATTTTTATATTAATTACATTGTTCGATTCTTCATATGATGAAATGATATTCATTTGTTTTATATGGATTATGTTATGATGGGATGATGTTTATGAAAACCATTTTATTCTTTTGTTTATGATGAATGATTTTTGTTTATTTTGTGGAACAAGTAATAACGATTTCATTATGAGATCGGTGGGACCTATATCTCCCTACAATTCATAGGGTAATGATTTATATCTCATGAGACAGTCATGGCTATAATGGAATGTGAATCTGGTTCAGTAATATAGGGCTGGAACGACAATTATTCCCGGTTCAGTAATGAACTTTGCCAACTATGATGGTCTTGGCAGCAATTCCTTGGATACTATGGAAATGATAACATGTTATTAATGTTTTGCCACAATTACATGTTTTATTCCCATGGTATTTTATCACGATTGATGTTCCCTTATGATTTATGCCCCATGTACTGCCATGATTTATGTCATTACTAAATATTTTGATGTTTTAGGTTCATCTTTTTACGTTCAAATGTTTATGGATAGTTTTTAGTTTCTACATGTTTATCCTCACTGAGAATTTGAGCTCACCCTTTTTATGTTTTCTTTTCCCAAGGATAAAAATATTGGTTTTATGTAAGAAATCAAAAGGGAAAGATATTTATGGGAGATGTTGAAGATCTTTAACCATTATTAGAATATTATGTTCTGAGTTTCCAAAGACACTAAACTAATACTGTCTTTGGGGTCTGTTTTTTTCATGTACTATGTTTTATGAAAAAGTAATGTAATGTCCATGTACGTCAAGATTTGTGTCTCTACATTTGGTATCAGAGATAAAGTTTAGTCTAACTTTGGAATCTAGGATGTGAATACTTTAGTGAGATCCCTAGAGATATTTCTAATATATTTCTGAGGATGTCCCTGAAGTTAAGTATAAGTATAGGTTATAGTAATAGAATTATAATAACGATCTTAAAATTAAACCTAATATGTTATATATTTATGGTACCCCCCCCCTTATTTTGTTTTTTTCCTAACATGATTTTTCCCTCTCACACTATTCTTTTTGGGTTTTAGACGATGGAGGGAACGTGAAGGAACCGTGTTGATCAATGTAATGGACAATGCAATGATTGTCCTCTTGAACAAACCAATGTTATGGGAGATGGAGTGAAAAATATTTTTGATATACTTACATAAGCTATGAATAATTATGGACATCCAAATGAGCAGATAAGGGAAAAATATTCTATTTAGTCCTTAATGAGGAAACATCCACCATCTTTCAGTGGGTCTTTTGATCCACTTGTAGTAGAACAATGGATCAGTACCATTGAAAAGATATTTTCCGTAATGTTATTTTCATTACATGAAAATGTCATTATGGCTATTTACCATTTAGTGGGTGAAGAAGACCAGTGGTGGACACTAATTAACAATACGAGGCCCCAATGTGAAATTGAATCCATGGAATGGGATGAGTTCCAGAACTTTTTTTTCATTAAGTACTTCCCTTGTATTATTCAAACAAAGATGGAAAAAGAGTTACTTGAGCTTAAGGTAAAGGATGATAAATTTTTTGGTATATACGAGGTGAATTATATAGGTCTTTCATGGTATGCATCTGGATGTATAGTCCAACCTAAAAGTAGAGATGAATGATTATTCAGTGGCTTGAAACCATGTCATTGAAGGGAATTAGCTATAAGAGACTTATGTAGTTATGAAGAAATTGTGCATTATGCTATCAAGGTAGAACTAGAAGTTGGTGTTATATATCCATCTCAAGGTTTTGACAAGAAATGAAAGATGGAATTCAAGGAAAAATCTCAAAACAATGGTCAAAAGAAGACAAATGTTTCTTTATGCTCAATGTGTGGAAAGAAGCATGGTGGAGATTGTCTAAAAGGGACTAGAAAATGTTTTAAGTGTGGAAAATAAGGTAATAGAGTAGGTGAGTGTCGATGTAATAGAAAAAGGGAAGGTAATTATGTGAATATAGAAAATACTACGGAGAACGCACCACCAACACATCAATTCTACAAGTGAAAGGAAATGGGGGCATTATGTTAATCAATACCCTAATCCAAGGGTTAATGATGAACGAGTTGAAAATCCTCTTAAGGAAAAGGAAAAAGGGATGTCACATGCGAACACTATTTGTGATGCTGAGTATGAAAATGATGTAGTGGAATGATTAAGTGTTTATGTAATGGGATTTCAAAATAGTATCGTGGAATCTCATTTATAGTATCATAGAATTTTGGAATATATATGTATTGGTTTTCAATAATTGTATAGTACCGGTAACCATGAAAAGTTATTGAAATATTTTTGGAATGAATATGATATGATCATAAGGAATGGATAAGGATAAAATAATATGTTTTATATTATTAATGTTCTCATGACTGATATAAGGACAAAGTGACATCTTGGTTTGAGTTAACTTTTGACAGCCTTTATGTTTTAAATAAGGTTCTATGGTAATTATTGTTGTAAGAGAATAAAATATTAAGGTATTAACATATTTGTAATGTGATCAACACGATATATATTATGATATATGGGGGATAAATGATGGCATTCACATTTTTGGTTGATGACATTTCTATTAATCGTTTTATTTATACTAAGAGATTGGATAGTAGTATTTTGGATAAGCCTAATCATTTGAAATGGATTATGTTGGACATAAGATAATATTGTTTAAGGATATAACCCTTTTTTGATATTATTTCTGGAATGTTATAATAATGTAGTTTTAGAAAAAGGACAACTTGTAGGATGGGAGACAACCCGTCGCGTCGGAAAATTTTGCAGAAATCGAACCCACAACCGAAGTGAGACAGGACTTTATCGCCTACCACTAGCCTACTGGAAGTCCCTGGTAAGTAGAAATTAGTTTTATTTTATTAAGAGGTATTATAGTTGAAGTTGGAGTCCATTTTTGAAACCATATATGATTAACCACTTCATAGATGGTATTATGTATATTTAATATCTTATCCTGACTTTTTTTATTGATAGAGACAGATGGAATGACCTATCATTCTATCACATGATATTCAAATACTTCAAGAATGACAAATTCAACTTCATTTATTTAAATAAGAGATAATGTGGAACTTGTTCATGGAATGACCAACGATGATATTTCAGTTAAATCAAGTAAGTATTTCTCCTAAGGTAAAAATTCATCAATATTAGGGAAATGATCATGAAAACCAAAAAAAATTCCTAGTGCCCTCATATCCGATGAATCAGATGGTACCTTAGATCATCACAAATTTATTGCTTTGTTATTGTTGGCTTTTTCATAGCCATGTTTTCTACAACTCATTGTTATATCATGATGGTTATATTTCTCTTCCATATCCATATTTTCACCTATATTATCTTATGTGGAAACCCAGTGTTGAGATACTTTGGGTGACCGTTATGTTTCTAAATACCCTTTTTTAAATTAAGTTTTAGTAATCCTTTTTATGATATGGGTTTCAATGAAAGAAACTTTCAATTAGAAAACCATTTATAACCCTGACGAATTTCTAGGGAGAAATTAATTTCTAGGGGGGTAGAATATAACACCCCGTGATTTTATGAGAATTATTATTTTTAATTTCATTGATGTCTTTTGTTGTACGCTTCACCAGGATTAGCTTACGCTATATGCAACATATAAGCTTACAGTATACGCAATACTATTCTTGGCTTGTGTTGCACACAATTTCATGTTCTTTTGAATAAAATTCATTTTACACAACTCCAAGTATAGATTTTGATCAATGTATAACTGAACAATTTTTTGAGTATTTTATATGAAAACCCAAAGTAAACATTCCCTATACAAAACCCTGACATGGTATTCATTATATGCAAGAGCGACCTTCCTCAATAGCATGTGTTGTAATGAATATCGAGTTTCAGTAAACAATGATATATTGTTCAAATATTATTATCAACTAGATGTTATGAATTGTATTAACTAAATTTTTAATTTTAATACATTATAATTCATCTTACACATATTCTAGAACATGGTATGCGAACAAAATAAATTTTTCAGGTAAAATAATTATGTTTCACATAATGTAGTTTTGTCGCCTTTTGATGGAGAACCCATTATAAATCTAATTTTTTACATGTTTATAAGTTAAATTGTAAAAAATAAAATTCTTTTTTTGAATCATTATATAAAAATTTATGTTGTATAAATTTTTTGATATTTTTCTGATAACTTTTATATTTTGATGAATAGTAAAAACACACAAAAGTTTATTAATTTTTTTTTCATTATGATAATTTATATGGTTTAATTATAATATTGAATGATTTTAATTTATAAATAGAATATTTTTTACCATTTAACATAATTTATGTCATTATTATTAATCTTACATTGAATTCATAGGTAAAAACATTTCAATCTTTTGTAATATTTTCACTTTTAAAAACTCATTTTCTTAACAACAAGATAAATTTTAAATTAATTTTTGCAACTTATTTTATTTGAATTTGGAAAAACTGATTCCATATTTGGAATCTGTAGTTCCAAATTATTTTAATATTCTATTTTTTAATTTTTGGGACTATGAATAGTAACTACGGTAATTTTTATGTAGCATAGTTAAAGGTAAATCTGGTAATTAAGGGTAAATATAATATTATACAATTACACTAACACATGTTTTAATATAATATGACAATTATAATTCATATTAAGGAATATTTGGGTCTAAATGGAATTCATTGGAACCCATTTAGATGTGATTAAGACCTTTAATTTATTTTATTTAAACGAAAGTAAAATATGTCTCACTCAAAAATTAATAATTAACGTATTTTTAATATAAGGTTATACAGAATATAAATTCGACTACAAATATAAATAATAAAGATAAAAGGTTCTTTTTAGGGTAATTTATTTGTAATTTTTTAGAGATATTTAATTACCTTAATAGATTATTCATTAATGATGCAGAAATTATTTATTTAGTGAAAATTCAGTAATATAGTTTTTATTAAAATAATAGTACCAATTAAAAGGCACAAAACCTGAAAAAAAAATTATTGGTCATATATATCTAAACTAAAACCATAAAATGGTAGAATTTTTGACCATTTTGAGCTTTATAAAAGTGTCTATGAATCTTATATTATATTATTTTAAATGATGTCAATGTTGTCACCTTCATAATTGAATAAATATAGCAATTTACATGTTGTGATTTTAAGATGATAAATTAGATTAAAAGTATTATTTTTATTGATATTCGGTTTATCATTATCAAAGTATTATATTTTTAATTTATGTGCAACTAATAAGTATATTAAATTATTATACAATAATGATGTTGTAATTGTTTTATTAAGAGAAATGTCAAATAAATGGTTTTATAAATATTAAAATAAATAATATATGAACTAATTAATGTTCTACACAAATTTAATAGATGAATATGACATGTTAGGAATCAATTAAACTTTTTTTCAAATATAACCTCTGTGTGTATTTTATTTAAATTCAAATAAATGAATAGTGTCAAAATTGACAGTATTCTTATTTTATAAAAATAACATATTTTTAAATAGTTTTAAAAAAATTAAAAATTAAAAATTGAAATTTTCAGGGTCTAAAATGTCATAAAGTATCCAATTATGGACAATTCACAACATATAAGTAATTATTTATAACAATTTAAAATTTATAATATTATTACCCAAATAATGTTAAATATGTTAGATAAGGATAAATCAAGTTTCTATGGTTTAAAATAAATTACCAAAATTTATAAATCTTATTGGATGATGATATTAAAACACTATCTCATCTTATATTTTGATTTGAGTCATTTTTTAATATTTTTAAGTGGGTTTTGAGTTTATTATAAATTAATATTCTTGAGGTTTCCAAAAGTGCCCCTCTCCCCCCATATATAAGGGCACCTCCACCCTCTCCTCCACATACCATTTTGAGCCTTAAATATCGGACAACCCCTGACAATTCTTTTCTCCACCTCACTAGAAACATACTATAGGTCTTGGTTTTCTTCAAAGACAAACTTGACTGCCCTAAGAGGAGGTTTAGAAGAGGCGCATCGAAGAAGGGGTAATATCCTTTACCGATTCATTAAAATTCATTTCTTCATATACAACCTCTTGTTTTTTTGTATCATAATATAGAAATAACATAAGTATCACTCATATACTGATATGTTAGTATAAATATTAACTAACCCTATTCCACCTTCTATCAATCCTATGGAAAATTAAATCACCGCTTGTGCGTACATACGGAATATCGTCTTGACGCCGTGGTGTAATATGTTTTTTCAACGACCACCATACATGGATATGTATAATTGTGTAAAGAATAAATATATATGGTTATTATAACATAATACTAATTCAGAGATATTATATCATCCACTCTAATTCCATTCAAAAATTATGGGAATGATGTCATCTCTCGTGCGTACGTACGGATTACCGTCGCCACGACGTGATGAGGTTCATTATCCATGTAAACCATTAAAGAATGATTATAAATTATATATAATATATAATCATGAAATATAAGAAATATTAATGATATTTGATTTATTTATATGTTATTTACTAAATTCTTTTCAATTCAATAAGGAAACGAATACAACGTTCATGCGTACGTACGGCCTACCGTCTCCATGAATGATGTATTTCAATCCATTTATCAATCTATTATACATATGTATATTCTGAGTATTTATTATATAATTAATGTTTTCTATTTTTGAAGTATGTAATCATGATCTATGTAATCGAATTAATAATGACAAGCCAAAACACGTATGATAAATGAAATAATTTTACTAAAAATGCTGCTTTAACATGGAATTGACAAATTAACGGGCAATATAAAGTCATAAGTAAGTAATATATGATATCATAAATATTATTATAGTTTTTTACACGTTAATAATATGATTAAATCCACTAAACATGAGTGTTGTACACATACGGATGAAATTGTAAATAAGGTAAGGGATTATTTTGTCTCACTTTTATTTATGTGAGACATATGCCTTAATCACCATCTATTTCTTTTGTAGTGTGTTTATGATACCAATGAATGTTTTATGATTTTTATTATGAAGGATATGATATTTACATAGGCATAGAATTTTTTTAATTTATGACACATATGATTCCACCGATCATAAAAGGTAAGGGATAATTTTGCAATCTCATTTTTATCCGAGATTGGTTATAAATAAGTATTTAAAAGGGTTATATTTTTCATCCATGTCCAAAAAATGATTTTCATAAAGTGTTTAATATTATTCCATGAATGTTTAAAGTCATATTTAACACTATTTTACTTTTAATTTATGTTATGGAATGAATCTTTCTTTTGTTTACCATACGAGGAACTTTTTTACTTTTTTGGCAAAAGTACGTGATGAATGTTTTTTTTAACTTATACAGCATGAACGTATTTTTATGATTTCATAACGCCTAATTTTCATGAAGCTTACTATACAATATTTCATTATTATTTTCAACAAAATAATTTTCTTTTAAAATTGAGTGGCATTTTGTGAAAATAAAATAATTTTGAAGAAGAAAGGATATTTTCATCAGGAATTCATTTCAACTGTTTTGTCAAAAATATTTTGCAAATAAGATGACATTATTTGGTTCGATTATGTTTCAAGTATAATGTCTCTATTATTTACATGGTTTGATTCTTCTTATGATTAAATGATATCCATTTGTTTTATATGGATTAAGTTATGAAGGGATGATGTTTATGAAATCCATATTATTTATTGGGTTATGATGAATGATTTATGTTTATTTTGTAGCACAAGTAATATTGATTTCATTTTTAGATGGGTGGGAACAAAATCTCCCTCCAATACATTGGGTATAGATTTTTATCTCATGAGATAGTCATGGTTGGAACGGAATGTGAATCTGGTTCATTAATACAGGTATGGAATGGAAAGTAAACTCGGTTCATTAATTAACTTTGTCCACTATGATGGTCTTGGAAGTAATGCCTTGGATACTATGGAAATCATAACATGTGATTAATGGTTTTCCGTAATTACATTTTTTATTCTCGTGATATTTTACCATGATTAATGTTCAATTATGATCTATGCCTTATGTATTGCCAAGATTTAAGTCACTGCTCAGGATTTTGATGTTTTATGTTCATGTTTTTACGTTCAAATGTTTATGGATTGTTTTTAAGATCTCTATGTTTACCCTTAATGAGCATTTGAGCTCACCCATTTTAGGTTTCCTTTTCCCCAGGCTATAAATAATGGTTTTAGGTAAGAAAACTAAAGAGAATGTTATTTATGGGAGATGTTGAATATCTTTCACTATGATTAGAAGATTATATTCCGAGTTTCCAAATACACTAAACTAATACGGTATTTGGGCTTTTTTTGTCATTTATAATGTTTTCTGCAAAAGTAATTAAATGTCCATGTACGTCAAGCTTTGGGTCTCTACACTTTATGATTTTGACATGGATTTGAATTTAAATATTTCTAGTTTATTTATAATTATATTTAATATTACCCCATAATAGTGATATTTTACTTTTCTCTAGAATAGTTGAACATCATGATAATTAATGGGTATGGACACCGTTTTCATTCTACATAATAAAATAGTTCTGTTTTTTATTCTGAAATTTCTTCACCAAAAACCAAAATAGTTTATTCTATCTATGTTCTTGTCAAAACACTTCTATATATTATGAAAATAATGTTTTGATTTCATTTTTTTCTTGTGTTCTTAAAACGTAGTCTATATCTATATACATAAGATTTGATTGAGTGAAAGTTTCCATGAATATTTAATTTGATCGTAAAAACAAATCTTTGAAATATTATGGATGCATTTGATCATCTAGTCCTTAGCAATTGGAAAGAGAATTATTATGAGTGATTTGTTTTTCCTAAAACCCATGTTGAATTTTATATGTCGTTTAGGGGATCCATTTATTAGGATATATATATTAAAGGAAATAATGATGATGTTTTTTTAGTATAAGGATGACATGTGAGAACATATACCTTTTGATAACATCAAAGAGTGAGATCCATTTATGCGTTTCAAAATATTTTTAAATGCTATTTTTGGAGAAATATATTCCAATGATTTTTACCATTTCATGATGTTCATAATTTTTATTCAAAAAATAAACAAATTCTCAAATTACTTCTAGGGAAAAAATAAAACTATTATGCTATGATGTGTTACTTAATATTTCCACACATCCTGACCGTGATAATTTTACTGATAAATAAATCCTCCTTATTTGGTATCAATGATATAAAATTATAGATTATCCAATAATATATAGATGAATGGTTGAATAATTCCATGAATTCTTTGGCCATTTCACCCACTAGAATACCCCAATAGAACAATTATATTTTTTTTTGAAACCATCTAATCCATATACACAATCCATTTTTAGAGATAACATGGATGCATTAAATTCTTATTTAGAGGTGGGAATGATGGGCGTTTGATTTTTTGAGTCTTTAATGAATGGGAGAATGTCTTCAATAATTTTAATGTGTTTTCTAATCGATTATCAAAGTACATCCCAATTAAATATTCCACTACAATAATGGATATTTCACTCTCGTAAGAATGTAAATACACATTAATTTTTATGGCATTGATACCGAAATTCTATATAATTTCCTTCTATAGAATGTGATTGAAATTTGAGGTCCATTCAACACATTTAATACATATATATTTCATCTTGTTCTACTATAAATATTTTCCCAGTTAAGAGGTCATCCACCAAGAAAGGGCATATAAATTCTACCTATAAGGGATATTATGTTCACGGTTCCTAATTAGAAAACATAAAAGTTTTTATTAGGTACATAAAATCTAAATCTATCATGGAAATGGATTTCTGACTCCATTCACTCAAAATCCTTTTGAAAATTTGATGTTTCTTTGTAAAGAAATATAATCAGGCTCTAAAGGCATCTATCATCTATTATTTATGAATAGTGACATAGTATCTTGGGATAACAATGAACCCATTATTAAATAAAAAAGGAAGATGGGATAACCTTGGGATTTATGTGGATATGTCACTAATTATAGGTCTATTATTCTAATTATTTTGGTGGATGGTGAATCCCAAGACCCCGTAGGCGTCACTCTTATAATCCATTTTAAAAACGAATCTATCAAACATTCTTTCCTGCCTCCAATTAATGTAATAAATATTCCATGTGGAATTAGCTATATAATTTTTAATTTCATAAATATCTCATTGGTCAATGCATGCTGAATATTCCATTTATACCGCCCAATTGAAATAGAGTTATATATTTTCATAATGATTTAAAATAGTGTTTCCATACACTTCCACAATTCATTTATATATTATGCTTATATTGAATTTCTCAAGAACATTACAAAGATACCTTCTTCTTATACAGAATTTATAGTCATACATAATGAGACAAAGATTTTTTATCTTTTGTAGTTGAGGTACATTGAAATAAATTTTTTATTCATAGAGAATGATATGATATTAATGCTATCATGACTGAATATCCACATATGGCTCATATTTATTTCATTATAGTCTTGGGTAAAAATGATATAAACATTTGAGGACCACTTCAATGCCCTCTATTTCCCAGAAAAAATATTTGGCTATAAACTCCAATAAGCACATGTTAATATTCGTTGATTTTTGGTCTAAGGGATTTGGTTATTGAATGATTCCCTAGACCTTGATAGTCACAATATTGGTTCACATGAGCCTTAGTCCTATTGGTGAGGACTCTTAAGTGCATCCTGGCGACCCGGGATCAAATCCAAGAGGAACCACTATTTCTGGTACTGTAGTGGGACTGTATTGTACTGTAGCAGGCCCTGTTTGTTACTGTAGCAGCTGGGAATTTGCCCCCATTTGGGCCTTGTGGCCACTGATTTGGTCCCCAAGTCCGTTAAGGCCTTCAGGTAACCATATCCTTCAGTCTAGTAAGGCCTTTGGGCCACCTCAAGGCCTTCGGGCCACCTTAAGTGTAGATGAAAACCAGAAAACCTATAAGGAACAAGCTCTATACGAGGATGAGAAAGGAGGTTTCCCCACATAAGAAGCTACACAGATTGCAAGAATGAGTGGGTATGACACATTCCATCGGGAGAAGCTTGAGCACGCATGGGATAGCCTAGCCGAACAACCATGCGAAGGTGGACAGCTGATTTCAGAATGATGATGCTCGGAGGAGCAGTTCCAAGTAGTTAGTTTTGGTTGTATGTAATGTTTGAAGCCTACGAGAAATGAATTCCTCTAAGGCCTATATTATATGTAATACTTACACCTACAAGCATTGTAAGGGTTCCACCTCACCCCTTGAAAGGTTTATTATCAAAATCAATAAAAAATAAAGATCTTCAGTCCATTGGACGGATAATTACAATATTGGATCTTCATTTGTTAAGGACTTCGTTTTTTCATAGGAACCATCATTTTTTGATCCATTTCAATGTCATATTTGCATTCTAATCTTTTCCATATACAATTTTTTTTGTTCCCCCTCTACCTCTAATGGCTCCAAGATCGGATGTAGGTATTCTATATTCGATAGCGTGTATGATAAAAAACACCAAACATGTAAGGGAATATTATATCAAAAAGAATTTATAATATATTTACTATTTTAAATACGCTTAATATATTTGATATCCTAAAATTCCTGAAACATTGAGTTATCTGGCATCACACACAACAATGAATTTCTTTTAAATATTATATTATATATAAGATGGTGATTTAAAAATAAACTGTATATTATTAAAATATAATTATCTTATATAATAATAATATAACTATATGTTAAATTAGTTATAATGAATAGTATAAACTAATTTGTGAATATATTTGGTTGAAAACATTAATTAAATTCATTGGTTAAAAATTAATTATAATTGAATATATGACCCGATTGAAAATAAAAAATAATATTTTTGTAGAAAACTATTTTTATGATCACAAAGCTACTTTATCATAATAAATTAAATTAGGAAAGATTATAAATATATATTAATGTAATATATATATATATATATATTGCCAAATATATTTTTGATATTCATCCAATATATTTGGTAGGCGTAGGATAATAAAAAAAGAAATTTATATATAATAAATTATATTTTTATAAAGAATCTCAAGATTGAATTTCAATATAAGGGTGTGATATTTTCACATCTCACATTTATAATGTATTTTTCATATTTTTAATAAATTCATTTGTGGCATGAATTGGGAAACCCATTCATGTCTAAATTTGTCTCAAAAAATAATTTATGTTAAATAAGGCAGTTTTACCTCTTTTTAATAGGGAACATGTTTTAAATTAATTTAAGGTCATTTTAATATTATTTATTGAAAATAAACTTAATATTTTAAATATTAGCATATTAAATAGGTTAGTGTTAGTTTTTGTTATTTTTTTGTAAAATTTCCCTTTTTCATGAGTAGTAAAAAATACTGAATTTTATTTCAAAACTACTTTTTCATTTAATTCATTAATGTAATTAAATTATATTTTAATTACGTCCTAATGTTTAATTATAAATTTTATTATTAATAATTATAAATTATTTCATCACATTAATTTTCCCTTTGAAATTGGATATAAAAACCTAGATTAGATCTCAACATTTTTACTTAAAAAACATGGAATAACATCTAGTCTTTGGGATTAAATTTTATTTAATTAATTCCATTAATATGATTGTAATTTAGATAAATGGATTCATATTTGGAATCATTATAATTTATATGTTCTAATAGGTTCAAATTATTTTTTGACAAAAAATTTAACTGAAAGTAATTAATATTTATTAAAACTATTTAGGTGAGATTTGGCATAACAATGGACTAAAACGTAAAATTAAGGGCCAAAATGATATATAATACTGAAAAAAATAAATTTATTGTAATATTAAACCATATACTACATTTTATATAACATGGATCATTATTTTATACAATTTACATAGATAAAACAAGGGTGGAGTTCTCTTTCAATAATTTACAACAGTGTTACTCCTCCTCCACTGTAAAAAAGAACGTGTTTGTCCCATTTCCTCACACCTCTAAAAAAGATTTTTCCTGACCTATATCATATAAAATATATCCTCATAATCAATACATTATCCTATAATCATCTTCATGGGCTATAATAAATTCATGGAATCTCTTTTATGAAAACCAAATAGAGTTACCTGAAGAAGAGGTAACATTATTCCTTAAGATCATTAGTTTTATTTCCATTATAAACCTCATGATCTCACCGTATTCCATGATTATATAACAAAAACAGTATAAATAATATATTTAAATGTTTTTATCTTAAAATTTATACCTAAACAACACACACATCCATCTAATGGGTATTGAACTAACCATATATGTGAATGAAAAACTACCCCCTCACAAAATGATGTCGTTTGTTTGTCCTATAAAACCTGTCATGGAGGGTACATATGGGAGAATATATATATATATATATACATGAAATAAAAAATATTTATAATTTACTTATGTTTATTTAATTCCTTTATAAAAAATAACATTAGGCTTTCCATTTTGCGTAAATATGATAACATTCTTTGTGGTTGTGGGGACTACCGCCCCCTTAAAGTGATTTGAAATGATAACACTATACATTGAATATATAAAGGTTGGTTTTAATAAACTATGTAATATATATGGAATAAATAATATAATGTAATTATAATAAAAATATATATCATATAATTTTAATTATTTTAATTAGGATAAGAAATCATTGTAGCATCCATGTGTACATACGGCCTACCGAATCCATAAATGGTGAATTCCAGTTCTTATCTCCAAATATATTCGATTAATATAAATATATTTACAATGAAAATATGTAATATTAACATAATTTTTTACATTCAACATATTATGAAACCATTATTGGAAAATAAGTATCATGTAAAAAATACACAATAAGTTGTTCAATTAACACCTGAAATAGTAAAAATAATGAATTATAATTAAATAACAAGAGATAAAATTTTAAAAGATATTAATATATGATATTATTAATATTAGTTTAATTTTATTCATTTTTAGTAACTTTAATAAACCCTTTATACATTATATAAATGTATTTTAACCAAATATGAAACACGAGGTAAGGTATTTCATCGCAATTTACATTTAATGGAGAATTATTTGTTGTTATATAGCTAGTTTCTTTTATATGGTGTATATCTACCCTTTGACATGTTATATCATGAATCTAATTATTCTCATGATATTATTAGTATCATTTAATGTTATTACATCATGAATATTATGAATCAAATGTTTCAATGTGGTATGGTACAAATTTTAATGTTTAAAGATTATTCTCATCGAGAAAATTTTAGATTTTTATCTTCAAAATCTAAAATACATTTACAATTGTTAGAATTGTATTTAATTAATTATGTTATTAGTTTGTACCTAAGTTCATATATATGGAGTTCGTTATTCTACTTTTTTATAAAATATCAGGATTGATTCATTTTTCATGATATTTTTATTTTCAATTTGTGTTATTTAATATATGGAGGATTGAGTTAAAAACTACCATGTAGAAAAAAATTTCAGAACCCAATTTATTTTCTTTTGGTTGTATTACTAACTCGTAGTAATTAATAAAATATTATTCTATGATCAATAAATTTGATTATATATTGATTTATTTAATATTCCTTATGTGTATTGAATGTGGATATTGAAAATTAACTTATTGATTGATTCCCATGTCGTCATTACAATATTTTTAAGAGTTTACCTTGTAATATATTTTTTGGGGATTGTTTACACGTGAACATCCATAAGAGTAAATTAATTGAAAATATTATTGTAAAACTATTAATTTAATTATTATATGGTTATTCATGACCTTTATCAAATAATAGTATCCTTTTTACAGTCTTTGATAAATAAATTGTTTTTATAAATTGTTTTTATAAAACCCAACTTCATTTATCTATGTATTCAGAGAAAATATTTTTTCCAAAAAAATATTTTCATAATTAGTTTTTAATTTTTTAACCATTCCACACCTATTTAATAAATACATTTGTACCGTTTTAATTTTACCAATGTTTTAAATGAAATATTTTTGTCACTTTAGGAAAAATAAATTTATCTATCCTTTGTACATTGAAAAAGTAATGTTCTTTTATAGTTGTACAACATATATGGATTTAACTTCTCTCATTTCATTGAATCATTATTTTCATGTTTAAATGCTTTCTTTTTATTTCATTGTTTTTAAAAAGTAATTTAAAAAAAAAGGGTTTTATAAACAATTGGATATTTTATTTAACAATGTTTTTAAAAGATAAATTTATATTATTTCTAGTCTCCAACTACAAGAACCATCTATTTTTTAATAATCATGGGTTATGTTTTACTGAAAAAAAAAACTTATTATTCATATGGATAGTTTCTGATTGAATTTTTCAATTATATTATTCAAATTCACCACCTTGATTCATTGATTAGTCCCCCTGAAATATTCACATTTAGTTGATCATTTGACAATGAATTTTGACTAATTATTCGTACCATTTTTCATGGATATGTTTTTTTCTTAAATCATTTATCATTTTATCATAATTTGATTATTTTGATAGTTTATTGATTATTTGGGGAAATATTGATAAACCTGTATTTTTTATTTTTTAAAAATACATGGTAATGCATATTACATATTTCAATTATTCTATATGATTTATTCTTTAGGATATAAATGATCGGTGGGTACCAGACTTTATATAACCCCTTCAAAAATTAATAATTCCTCATGAGAGAAATTATTTTTTCAAAATAAATAGTTTTCTACCTATATTTTTAAACCATCCTATAAATGGTGTTGATGTTATATGTTTTCATGTTCATGGGTGATTACATTAAATAATTATGTATTTCCTTCATTTTGATTCAGTTATTATTTATACTTAAATTTTTTTTGTTGAAATATATATGGATGCATTTCATTCTCAGTTCATTGATTAAATGGAATTTGTTTTTGTTTATTAACAGTCCATATTTTTTTCATTATCTACATATTTTAATGTCAATAGATTCCATTTTTTTATCATCCCATTATATTATTCTCCTTGATTCATTAATTTTTTTTGTACTTTACCCATAATTAGAATTTGAGCCATCACTTAATCCGATTCATTTCCCAGGGATTCCATGATGTATACAAAGGAATATATGAATTGATACTATAGAACGAAAAATGGTATCATCAAAATATTTATTTTGAAAATAATGTATTCATATATAATAAAAGAATCATGTATGTATCAGGTTTACCAATATACTAAACACTTCAATCCCTGTAGGTTTGATTCCAGGTAATCATATCAATGTAGTGGTAGTTAAAACTGGATTCGAGTTTCAAGGGTTGGTTTTATACAACACCATTACCATCCATAATAGTTAACTTATAGACCTCCATCGCATCAATAACATTCTCCAACACTTCTTATTATTGTGGTAGGATTTAATATGATTTGAATCCTTAGTCTATTTATACTAAAAGACCCCATTTAGAGGTGTGTATTTTCTAATGGTGGGCATGTGTTCAGGGGCCTTGTCTATATAGTCATTCCTTCTAGAATTCGTAAAGGACATTACCTATTAGAAATATCCTTTTGGGGAACTAATTTTAATATTATGAAAATTCATAATCTGATCACTTGGATGGGGAAGATTTAATGATTAATTCTCGGTTAGGTAATCCAGAGTTACTAATGCATCATCCCCATCTAGATCTAAGTACCCAAGCTCCATAAATGGTTATGTTTACATAGATAATGACTATTTATTATGTTTCTAAGATGAGGATGTTGTAGTAGTTCCCCATGACAAGCAATATCATAGTTTGACTTTATCATTTTAGAAGGTTTTGTTTGGAATCATGATCCAATTTAAGCAAAATATGATTGTTTAGTATTTGGATTCATCCACACTAGGTGGTCATTTTTGGAGTCCAATAATGGTTCATCATCATTCCAACATATTTTTTCAATCTATATCATCTTCACATCACCATCCATTCTCACATCCCCTTCCATCAATGGTCTAGGTTTATTTTTGGTTCCTGGATTTTATTGTACAAATATGTCATTGAATTTTATCTTTCATAATTCCACTATGATAAATGAAATAATAATCATAATTCCACTATGATCATTGAAATAATAATAAATTAGATTAAATTCAAATTATTTTTAAAACTAATTCCATAAAAATGTATATATAATGTTGATTGTTTCAAAAAAAGTATACAATTTTATTAGAATTTCATTATTTAATTATTTAATACATTTTTTTCATTTTTTTCTTAATTTTTATGTTGATTAAAAATATTTAGCCTTTCTATTAAAATTATTTCTTATTTTTAATTATTCATCATCATCCAATTCTACATTTAATATATATTTTGAGCTTTTTGAATACATAAATTATTGGGGATGATATTATGTTTCATTTTTTATTATTTTATATAATATCACTTATATTAGGGGAATTCAATATTTTATAGATAAATTGTGTCACTAGATAGTTTCCCTATTATATTTTATAAGTATTTATCTGGATATTATTAATGTAAGTTTATGTTCTAAAAATTAGCGATGTATACTTTAATCTCATTTAAACATTGGATGATTTAATTTTCTCTCTATAAAATTGATGGTGTTAAAAACTACACATTTACAATGAAAAGATGATAGTATATCAATAATTTAAATTAATAACCAATTTGATTTTTATTATTCCGTGAAATTTGTTTCATATAAATCCCTAAATAATTTTGTTTTCTTTTTTGAAATTTATTTGATATTACATTACTTATGGATATGAAATTTCATTTTGAAAAATTCCATTAAATCCAAAATTGTAAATAACCTATAATCAACTCACCTAAATTAATTTTATTGTTTAATAAAATTATGTTCCTATTAATTAAATAATCTTTCCAAAAATAGTTTGAAATTTCAGATCCAAAACCACCAATAATAGACTTATTTCTAAAACACACATTATTTCAACATGGTGGATTATATAACCTATCTATGTTGTAATTAATTTAATTAAAATGTTCGTAAATTTCAAAAAAAATTGTAGAGCTTCATGTTCCCCTTAATTATCAGGATGTCTGAATTGTAAAACATGCTACTAGAATATTCTTATTATGGTTGTTTAGTCGTAATAAATTTAATGATGAAAATGATTTATTTTATTTATATATTATTTATATGATTTTTCATTAAACAATAATGAAAATAATTTAAACTGATGTATGATATTGTAGAAGGATAAATATATTGGTAAAACAATAGCCAATAAAGAAAAACTAAAATGTTATATAATATAATATAAATGGGTACTTTTAAAGCTAAAATTGAACCACCACATATTTCGACATATCATTTTCAAAGATATATAATTATCCAATAATTAAATACCACATATGTTGAATATAAATAAAACATGAATATGTTAATCATTATAATAATTAGTGTTTTTTGATAAAATCACCTTAATTCTCTATGGTGAATGGTTTAATTTTCCGATAATGAATACATACATGAGATATATATTCATAATTTATCATTCCAGTAATTAGTATCATATTTCTATTACAAAATTTTAATACACATATTATGTTGTCATATATATAACATCAATTTAAATTTTTATTCTTATGGTGAAAATATTTGAACTGATATTTCTTATGTCATATCCAAAAAAGAAATATCACAGGATTAGAATGAAAATTATAAAGGATTAATTTTATTCCTTAATGTCCATTTTTAAAATGATGATTGTTTATTTTTTTAATACATAAATTTTCTATATTTCAAATAACGGCCATGATTTTAATAAATATTCTATTTTTTTACTATTAAAATATAAATATTTGAAAATGTTACATTATGTTGAAATATATTTTATATGTCTTAAAGTGGGGGTTTCCAACAACATGTAAATTTTTTTATTTCACATAGATCATGGTTTTTTTCGATATAACTTATTTAGTTAATTTTCTTTATCATTGACAATAATTATAGGTTTAATTTATAATTGTTATACGTAACATGAATATTTAAAAATAATTGGGAATAAAAATTTGATTTGAAATTAAAATGATAGTTTTGACTAAAATGAGTAAATGAATGGGAATTTTCTATTTAAAAAAATATTTTTAGTATTCAAAACTTGTTGATAGTCTAAACGAAAAAACAAGGTAATTGTTGTAACTATGGTTTTGAAAAATAATTGGTTATACATTCAATAAAATAAATAATTATAAGATCTGAAAAATGATACTTTGTGAGAATATTTATGACTAAAAATGAAAAATATCGATTTTAAAAAGTTATTTTATCATAATGGGTAGATTTATAAACAAAACCTATAAAATGGGACTATATTTTATTTAGAATTTATGAAAATTATAGATGAATAATTATTCAATTTTTGGAATTATGTACACATAAATCCATTGTGTATTGTATCTGATATCTCTGACTCTCCATGTTATCATTTAAAAGTATAATTTTATTTCAAAGCACAAACCACAATTTCAAATAAAAAAACATTATCATATTTTCATAATAATATATGAAAATGTTGATTAATATATTTTTGTTGTGTTAGAATAAATCAAAAATTACATCTACAAAATATATGACCATTTGGGATTAATTTAAAATCTTCCGAATTTAAAATTGAATATTTAGTACAAAACACACATCAAATAAAAAATTATTGGATTGTTTTGATAAATTAGGCATATGATTGCTATGTAATTTTTTATGTGTGGGGATAAATGATAGAGTATTATTAAATATTGTTTCATAGATAAATTTTAATGTGAATTCTTTATATTACAAAGTGACATCATATTTCATAGTGTGAACCAAAGATAATGAACAACTAAAATTTTTTTTATTTTATTTACACTATTCAAAAATAATTTTTTATTCATTTGGTAGAATTTTTATTTAACATCATATTAAATCTGAAACACTATGTCCTCAAAATGAATGATTTTTTTCACCTAAAATTTAAAAATTACATTAGAATAGGTTTAAATTAAAAAAAATTACTAATATAATTTTTTGAGATATTATTGAAGAATGATATATAGTATATTTTGGTTTCTTATATATTAAATATATATCAATGTTTAAAATCTATAATGCTAATCTGATTTAATTTTAATTTTTTAGGATTTATTATTGGATTCTAATTGAAATGTATCATCACAAATCCAATAATTATAAAAAATAATAATTTTATGATGATACGATTTTAAAATGCATTAAATCAATTTTTGATTTATAGAAATCAACTATGTGTCAATATAATATATGTTTTTTACAATATTAATGAAGGAATTTGTTTTTTAATTTGAAACTACCATTTTATTTCAAACTTCATGTGCCATAACCAATTCCTATCAATTTTTATACAACCTTCTACGTAATTATAATTAATAGTAGATTCTTTTGTGAATATTAATTGTTTACCACTCCACTACATGATACACTGTTTGACCAATATGTATTAGAGTTAATTTTTTCATTTATTATATGTAACATAATTTGATATTATTACTTACATAATAAATACCAATCCAACAAAGTTATATTATATTTATATATTAATATAATGAAAAATTATCCAATTTTTATATGTAGAAAATAATTGAATCTTATTTACATTGAATGTTTTGATAGATTATTTAATAATATTATTATTATTTGATTTTTATATTTTATATTAATTGATAAAACTAATTATATTTTATTACAGGTAAATTCTTATCATTATTGATTATTATTTTATCATTAGCTATTTGGTGTGATGATAATTTTTTTAACTGTAATTATTGTTTAATATATTGGAATTTTAATTAATTGAATAATATTATACTACAAATAATTAATTCAATATTTGAATTCAAATGGTTAAATGTAAATATATTATATATGTTATATATGTTTTAAAATATTGTAACATTAAATTATTTTATTTTTAATTTTTAATGAATAATATTACATTTTATATTCCAGTATCTCCTTTCTCATCTTGTTTTTTATTAATACCAGGTCCATTACACATCATTGGATATGTTGTAATGAATGCTTCATGAATAGGTAAATTCATTAGTAGGGTGTGAGTACAAGAATCATTAGGACACCTATAATAAAATTGATCATTAGTAATATAACCCATCAACTATAAACCACAGTTATGCATGTTTTTTGATTATTATAGAATCCATTTTAATAGTCTTAGGAATGACCCAATTATTGAGATATGCTCAGGATACTCAATAATAATACCTAAACCATGCCTCTATGTCCAACCACATTGTGCCATAATAACCTAGGTCTGACTTAAGGTCATTCCACATAGAAAATCTTTCATAACTATCATCATAGTAATATGATCTTCCATTATCTTTATACCTCTGTGTTAGGCCACACTAGAAAACTATTCCCCTTCGTCTATTTAAGCCTTATCATCATGTCACATGTTGCATCTATACGCACTTCCCATATTGGAAGACTGGGCCTTGATGGGTATAAATATTACATTATAGCAATTAACGATACTATGAAATATTATATTCCCATAAATTATATTGAAAATGTTTTAAAATATCAAAACACACATAACATGACACAAGTGTGAGAGGAATCCAAACATGAAAACACGTGATCAACTAAAAATTGTCTAAAGAACATTACTCATGTAATCATAATATATAAAAAATTATAAGAATGTACTCATCATGGTATGGAACCACTTAACTCAAAGTAACATTATATATGTCATGGGTCAATATGGGTGTAGCCTCATTGATATTTCTCAAAGACAAATCAAACACCATAGAAGTTATAAAATCATTAAACAAGTTTAACAAAACAAAAACATGTTCTATTGAAATTTTTGAAAATAAATTACTGGATAGAAAAACAAATCCATTGTTTAATCATCATACAAATTGATCATCATTGTCTGTACCAGAATATGGTGTTATGTTCACAGTGAATTTGGGGGTCACCACATTGTGAAGTTAAGAATGATGGAAGGAGATGTATTTGAAAAAAAATATTGTTAATGATTGGGTCACCAGAACACAAGGGTATTTTTATAAAATAAAATCATGTCATAGAATGAAACACTATGGTTTAAGATGTGTGATACCATAGTGAAAATTGATTCACAATGATTGAACACAAGTCTATGGTGCACACTTTTTTGATATAATGTAACGACCCAAAAAACTATTGATTCCCACTCTTTCATATAGTTGATCCTTAAAAACTACATTCCTACTTATATTAGTACATGTGTCGGTTAATTTTTTGGAGAAGGAATAATAAATATTTTTAATTCACTTCATAGTGCACATATTTTCTTGAACCCACTAATGTACATTAATAATGACATGAATATAATACAAGGTATGTTACCTTAAGAGTAAAATACCATTTATTAATGGCTAACGAATAAATTTGAGTGCAATAGGAAAGAAATAAAACTTTAATGAGTAAAAATCGTGTCCAAAAAAGAAATGATTCCAAAAAAGTGACGAAAATAATAATGAAAATTAAAATAACATAGACATACCCATAATCTATATGACTAAATATGGAAAACAGAGTATTGAAATGAGTATCACTATGATCCACCGATGTTAATGAAAAAAATATCCCCTCTAGATAATACAAAACACATAATAAGAACTCCATTGCTGGGTGGAGTTTATACATACCAAGTTGTATAACACAAATATGACACTGGTAGAAATAAAATGATTGGAAATTGTTCACCTTTATACAAAACTAGAGGGGAAAAAAATCATAAAATGGGATCTCAATATCACATCATATCCCAAGTTGATCATTCTTAATGGATCTCCAATGATACATCATCAATTCCCATCATCTTGTGTGGATTTACAAGATTTTCCATGATGGGACGACACCTCTACATTGTCCTCCATATTTTATGGGGAACAATTACCAATCAAGGACCATCTCCATTTTTATGTGGGGATGGCACTCCGAAAAATTTGGAACCACACCCAAGAATGTTGGGGTTCTTTCCACATAGTTGGTAGAGGACCCCCACTGTAGTGTGTCCCGTGTAGTGCCACATAGTAAACTGATAGATAACTAACCCTTGATTACCTATGATATGAGTTTCAATGTAATATATTGAGGAACCATTCCAAACATTGATATGTGTTTCTAATAAATAAGTAAAGAACTAATTTTCGAGTATTTTATTGTGGGTACTAGTCAATTGATATAGGCCCACTGCTCTAGTGAGATTATGGGTAACAATCGATAGATATATGACTCTCACTATAATAAAATAATGAGTATGACTCATTCTATGTAATAATAATCGGGGTAATCATTTCCTGAATGAAAGAGAGGTTTTCAATAGTGTCAAATCACTATAGAACCAACCCAATTATTATCATCATCTAAGTGTGACTACAATAAGTTTCACACCCATAACTCATATCCTATATTGAAATACCAAAATAAGGAAACCATTATGTTTAAATCTGAAGAATTCATACATTAAAATACTTATGGTAGAATATTAGGGTCTAGGATATGGATATTTAATGGTTATAATGTGATTATATTGGAACACAATAGATACATGGGGTCACAAATCAGATGTCTAAGCTCGCTCTCCTATATGGGTCCTCTCTTTCACATGGGTTAGATAGCCAAGTGTGGCTACACTGTTCATACATGGGAATCACAATATGTAACAACCACCAATTGAATGTCCATTTCAATCAATCCAATACTGGTGTATCATGACCTATGAAAGTGTACACTAGATATACCCATTAGCTGTTCTATTTTTCAGTACACGGTCATGTTTGTGTACATTGGGTCAGGCTGGTATATTGTGGTCATTAATGTGTTCATATTCATTCCTTTAACCGTGTTCTATTATAGTAAACACTGATTCACTAATATAGTGACACATGGTGTGTATGTTTCGTATATATTAGGATATTTTTTTCTATACCTATAATCCATGTAACCATATTAATGGGAACTAGATGGTATGTGTTCATCATAGTACACTTTATGTAGTTTGGATTTCTATTGAAATCGGGATTTTCTATGCACTTTTCCCACACCAATACTGTAATTTATTCATCCTAAAATTAGGAAATGAGTCTCGTTTATTGGTCGTTCAACACATGATAAGTCACATATGGACAAATATGGGCTACTATAACTTTGTATGGCTTCTCCCTTCATGCATGATCTTTTTTATATTCTCTCCAAATATTGAATCCATTAAATATAACCAATAGATTGATACAATCCATCCGTAAATCACCATACTAATCATCATTCCCCAAAAAATATTTTCAAAACCGAACCATATGAGCCAAAAATAAATATTGTAAAAATAGTATGGAGAAAATAATACAAAAAATTAAATCATCCTATGATTAGTATTCTAGGACAACTTAAACATTATCAAGGATACCTTGGCTGTTATCCAGGAGAAAATAAAAAATTAGTTAATTAATCAACATATCCATAGGGAATCATGAAATAGTGATAAATCAAATATCAATTGTATATAATAAAAAATATGCATAATAGTTCAATAAAAATGGAAGAAACCAAATTTGACCGATCATAACTCCAAAAAGGGATGATTTGTGGTGAATAAAACATGGTAAGATATGAAAAAACTGTATATTCTCACTACCTCCTGATCTACACAGATCTAATCATCCACCACTCTATACTATAATACACCAATTAATAGAACATTTTATTATACTATAAAATCATCCCAATTTTTCTACAGATACTGCTAACAATTTTCTATAATGACTTAGGTATGAAAATTTTATGATGTAGGCTTTGGAAAAAAATAAAAAATTTACATATTTTAATTAAAATCACTATCCAACAACTTATTTTTAAGGAAGTTCTGAAGAAACATAATATTAAGTTATTCCTAGGGTAAAAAATGTGTTATGAAATCCACAATGGTTTCATATTTTACCCCTAAGGTTCCCAAAAAATGTTCAATAAAAAACAGTGAAATGATTCACGCATGTTCATTTATATATATCAATATTTTTTATTTAAAAATTAGTTTTTATTATGAAAACCATAAACCATATCAAATGTTATTATAAATTAGAATATATTTATATAAATATTCAAAGGATTATCTATCAAAACTACTGTCACTAATTATTCCATTATTTAATGACTTTTTTACATAAATGTCACAAAAATAATACAATATTACGGATTAAAGAGCCCACATATGTCTCTAAAACTCCGATAGTCTCTCTTGAATTATGTAATGATACAAAAATGTAATAGATAAGGGTATTAATTATCCATTTAGTATCTTATCCTATCGACACATAGAAGATTTCATGCAATCGATCCTACAATTGGTTTATGTCTATGTAGTATGAAACCTACTCAACCATTCATTTAATCATTAATATCCTGAGGAACCATCAGGATATAACACCAACCATGATTAAATTCTACAATTATAATCATGGGGAGGCTCCCAAGAAGTCATAATCTACCTTCTCAAACTCCAAGGGCATATGACATGGATCCATGTATGATTTCAATCTACAATGTGTTTTCCACATGTTCTTAGGGATCACATGATACTTATCCATCATCACATACACCATATAGTTTATAATAAGATAAGACTCACCAATATCATTTGTATATAGAGGATACCTATATTTTCTCCTGTATGAGGCCTCAAAATATTTCATGCTAATTGTAGAGTTATTATTGTTAGTATAAGGAACGTCTACCTAATGAAAACTATCCTACAAGTTACTATCAATTTCCTACATAGAATATCCATGTATATCCTCTTACACTATGATAGTTCATTCAGAATCCCCACCCTTCTGAGGGTGGAAAACCATACTCATTCACTACATTGTCCTAAATTCCTATGATATGACATTCCACAACAGTGACATGAATTGACTATCACTATATTATAAAATAATTGAGGTTACCCCTTGAATTTGAATGATCTATGTCATATATAACTACTAAAAACTCTTCACCATGATCTTATAACTAATGGAAAATAAGTTTTCTCACTTGGTGATTCAATCAATAATCATCCATAAAGCTACATTTCCAATTGTTCTGTAGGGAATCTCCATCATTAATACCTTGTATATTTTATCCCATTTACACTCAATTAAATCAATTGGTTTTTTAAATAATTCAAAATACATGATCTCATAATTCCCATTAAGACATGTGAGACACTAAGAGATGAACTCAGCTATGTTCCACCTCAAGATAGAACACTGAAACATCCACATAAGTTCATTGAACATCACTTCCACATAAGGATGTATTTATATGGGGAGTTGTGAAACTCATTAATCACGTAATATATTAACAATAATGGTAATATTATATGTCCATAGAAAATGAATATATTCTCCCCTCTTTCGTAGAATCCTTCGGGTTAATATCCTAAGGATATATGGTGATATAAAAACTCATAGTTGAAGTATCATATATATTCCTATGTAAAACATTGAAAAGATGGATGAGTATACATAATTATCTAAATAAAAACTACAATACTCTCTACCATCAGGTTCAACTATAACAATGATAACTAATCAGTTTTATCCTACACCAAAATATATCTTTCCTTCCTATTATGAAAATAATTAACCTTGTTTCCCTTCCCTAAAGTTTATACTATATTGAAGAATGATTAATGAAAGAACTCCAACCAATGATATTATCTTATGATTTTATTTCGTGGGTTTAGTATTTAAATGATAATCTATTATTTTATATTAAATATCAATATGATAACCCATATGATAATATATCCAGATAATTAGGGAAAATAATACTACATCCTTCTCGAAGTCATGTGTTGCATTATTCTATGTGTCATGTGTCACCTTCCTCAACCCATAATTTCTTATTGACATCTTGTGAATAAATAGGTACCCAATCCTAGCTCAAGTGTAATAAAAAAAATACTACATACTCCATTACCTCCACTTATAGGCTCAACAGATTGACACAATTAATACATGTCCTCAAATACTAAAGGTATACATTACTATTCATGGTGTAGAAAAATGTTATCCCTTTCTATAACAAGGTTGGGAAATGGGAATCTAATCTTGAAATGTCCAATTATAAACCTTTTGCAGTGCCATTAAATTATAGGTAATCTCAACATTTACAACATTATCTTGGATGGATAAAAATAATGAACCAAGTCAAATTATAAATAATGGTCATCAGTTCCAATCCCTATATTCTAAACCTCACTAATGAAAAACTAAAACATTATGATAATACCATAAAATTGGTGCTCTAGGAGTATTTTCATGGCCATCATAAAATACTCTACATGATCTGCCATTGATACATAGTAAATGAAAATGTCATCAATGAATAAACCCAAAAATATTATTATGTATAGATGTAAGATCATGTTCAACATTGAAAAAAATAAAATTTAAATTATTAATAAATAACAGAAAGACTATGAACTCGTAGTGTTATTAGCATCATAAAAATGAAGTCCTATGAATATAAACGTCGCAATCAGAAAATTGGTGGTGTTCGGACCAATGATAATTCATTAAGCACCAACTCTCACCTCATAACTAGTAATAGAAGACAATAATTCTTATAAAAAAGGTCATTCTCTTTAATGTTACCTAGTATAGTCAATAATAATCACCATATAAACTCACACTCACGTTGTGTTTTTTTTTCATTAATAAAAATAGAGATTACCAATGGTAAATCCAAATAATACTTTACCCCTTCCCTCAATGGTCCTCTAACTGCACCCTCAGCTCCCGGAGCATGGTATTAGACATATTTCATTCTATATAGGTTATCCATGGGGTCATATGGTTCAATTCTAATATATAGGTACATCTCTTACCCAGAATGTATTCAATGAATATACTCTAGGAATAAGTTCATATTGTTCTCTATAATAAAGAAATCATTATTTATAAAGATACCATTATTCCAAGGGATAAACATTCCATCAAATGGGTGATCAGATACAGTTTCCTATCCAGATGTCCTACATACATTGCTCAGACATCTCTCTCACCCAAAATGAAAAACCTTTTCCTATCTATCGAAATAAATCTAACCCTCCTTTAGTGGTGCTAAACATGGTATAAATCATGGACATAAATTCAATACCCAATATGAAGTCACTAGTTTTTGTCACGATGACATTTTTTTCCAATGACAACACTCTCTAGTGATAATTAACCCTCACTATTGGTGGATAAGTGATATATACGAATCATACCTAGTCACAACCTTTATCAATAGATATTAGGATTTTATATCAATTTTAAGCTCTAACTTCAATGTAAGGTATATTGAAATGATGTAGTTATTAAATACTATGTATACAAGTTCTATATATAGTGTAAAAATGATAGATATTGTACCTCATATAGTTTCATGAGATGCTGGGTTATATTTCACAACATCTTACAGCTTCTCATTTCCACAACCACAATCTTTCTAAGACAAATCTATTCATCATGGTGGTGGGGGTGTGTATAGATCATTGTGTCTCACTCCACAAGTATCTCCACCCCATTGAACTCTAATTTCTAATCATCAAAAATTACCTCCATATGGGATGACATGGCCATGGTAGAGATAACCTTAATCATGGTGTTTCTTATATTGTGTCGTTCCATATGATACTTTCCTACCATATGTAGCACATATATTTTGGAAATAATCTATAGTGTGAACTCTCTGATAATAGAGATATCATCACCACATATCCGGATAAAATGTCCCCCAGTCTGATATTATATCTGACATACAGAAGTCATACCCTAGCCATGGTATGGTATCCGTGGATGATACCATAAAGGCCGATATCTAAAATATATATTAGATGTCTCATCCCCAGGATTCCTACAACCTACTCTACCAACCATAAACCCCCTACAAGGGTTATCTCAGAAAAATAGATCAAACTATAAAACTCCATCACATGTAAGGCCATGTGAGAGTAGTGTCAAAAAAATATTCATGACTAGAATCCACCATCACACTGCAGCACCTGAGAAAATATTGGATTCCAATGAACCCATCTGATTATATAGGGTTTTCATGATCCCGATGACCCATATCATTGAGTAAATCAAATCATCCACTGCATAATGTGTATCTAACTGAGGAACCTCATTGGGTATTTGTTGTGATATATCATTAGTAGCACTAATATATGTGTCTATAGTATCACCCTAGAAGATATCAAGGCATGTCACTATTATGTGGAAATATATATTGTAATATTACATAAGAATTGAATTCAACAAACTCAATACTATATGATTATTTAGAAATTTACCCTGAATCAAATGTCTTATTATGTCGATTCGATATGTAGGTATTTAAAGTCCTTATGTATGTATATGTCAGACACCAAACTAACACAATGTTCCCTATACAGATAGACAAAGTCATGTAACTTATACATTATTTCAATTAGTTTACAAAAAATCCTCATTATGTGTTAGTATATTCACCAAAACATTATAGAATCCTCCTATGATACTAATCTATAATGACCTGATCCATTAGGGCTTCCTAGTCAGTGGTAGGTTGATCTATCATAACCCTAATCCCACCTCAAAAAATAAAAGGGATATAAATAGAACAAAAATTTCATAAAATAAAATTGGAGTCCATTTATTAACATTTGTGTAAGAACATGCCCATATGGCTCAATTTAATATTTATGAGGAATAAACAATGTGTACTGTCATATAGAGTGAAACCATGCATGTAATAACCTTGAGGAAATAAATATAAGTAGGATAGAAGAATAAAAAAGTGTAATGTGAAAAAATACCCATCTAGCAAGGAATGAACACACTAGTACACAACAACTGGAACAAATAAATTCTAGGAAAGTATGAATCTTGTTCTTCAACCGTAAAAAATATATGAGGTTTCATTATCTAACTAACACTATGCTTCAGAAATTCTACTAAAAATATATATATAATTTTAATATGCCAAAAAACATTATATAAAATACAATTAATTGTTGAGTATATACATACTTAGTAAGAAACCATTAATACCAAAAATGGATAAATTGAAAGATAAATACACTGTCAACCCATCCTAAAAAAATGGTTGATTAAAGAAATTAATGAAATAAATGATTAAAATGAATACCGTAAAAGGGAGAAGGGGTTTATCAAACTGAAAGGGCATCCTATGATGTAGAGACTACTTGTATCTCTAATGTTCCATCATTATGGACCAGAATCTAATGTGTAGTTACAATAATTCAGGTGGAGTGCCCAAACCCTTCCATTTCACTCCATAACAAATGGGTTTGATATCTAATAGATTCCTCATGACCTTTTTTTATATAGGGTTTCAAACAAATAGATCAAGGATGAAAATAATTTTATATTAGGTGCTTCCAAATAGGGGTAGTGGACTTCTGCCTTAGTTCATTAGGGGTGTTCCAATTAGAAAATATATAGATATTGGACTTGTGGCATAATATGTAATGGTGGTGGAACTCGATGTATGGAGTACCCTATCTCAAGAGAGATACGTGGTTCCACTCTATAAAAATGGGCGCACACCATTATCATTAGGGGGTTCCACATTATGGATGGGGGTCCAATGACTAAGTGAGATATGGGGTGTCACTAAGAATGTATAAGAATAACCCCTAGTCTAATAGTTGGTTCCACATAACATTTATATTGAGTATGGACAGACTAATTCCTTCTAAGACATGGGGATTTCTGACATAAATTTTTATCAGTTGAACTGGATCAAATGCTATCAATAGCCATGAATTTTAAAATAATATGTCAACACTATCAAACCTCATATCTTATCTTAAAGTCTATAATGAGGACTATAATTTTGTTATACAAATATATTTTCTCATGATATCCTACTAAAAGTACAAAATACATGTTCAAGATACAAAAATTTGAATGGTGGAAGGAAAAATGGAGGATCAAGGAATGAACAACGTTTCACACGGTGTTTGTCCCGACTTGGTCTCTAGGTTGTTTCCTCTACTTCACATGGACTAATAGTCCTTGTTGGAATACATGGTATGTTCAATGGGTAAGGATCATTCCTTATCACATGGGACATTATATTATCCATCTAGAATTTTCCCAAATACCGAAAAATGTTCACGTGTTCTATCGCTATGCGCATGCCTCTAATAATGTCCTTGTATAAGTTTGTTCCAATGTACATTAGGTGATGATCATATGTAGAGGATGCTCTGATGATCTTCGTAGTGCTAATTCCCATGTGCTATTATAGTATCATAAACGTATTATCTAAAAAACACTATATTAATCATAATGGTTTGGAATATCAAAAATACACTTGCTTTTTTTTAAAATTAAATTTACCCTAGTTATTTTTTAGTAATATATTTTGAGATAATATTAACTTATTTTAATGTTATAATATTTGTTAAGTTGTTATGAAGTTGTTTTACAATAATGTTGGAAATAGTATTCATACCCAATTTTTTCAAGTATAAGTGTTGCGTATCATTTCGAAACCCTATGTCTAAAACATCACGATGGGTCATGTACACAACGTTGTAAGAAATGTATTTTATATCAAACCTAGGTTTAGATAGAATCATATATTAGAGAAAATTGAATGTATGGATACATAACATAACATTTTTAAGGAACCCTAAATTTTAGGAAAAATTTTATAATACATCAATCATGTTTTTATAATAAACCATTCATTTTCAACCCTATGTTTGTAATTTTTTTCATCACATGAAGGAACCTATAATTTGAAATTTTGACATCAGAGATTTGTTTAAATATATTTTAAATTATTTATAACACAATATCAATGAATGTAAATATTTTTTTAATGATTTTTTTAAATGAATCAAAGTCTCATATTCTATGAATTAAATAGATCATATTTCTATGTAAAAATATGAACCGCCAAGATATTTTAAATTTCAAGGACTTTTATATTTCATGAGATACTCATAGATTTGTAAAACTCAAAGAATGATAAGTCTTCCATATGATATCATGTTTATTTATGGTTTCTATAATCATATAAGCAACAACATATTTTTCAATATCATTTTAAAATATAGAAATAATTAAAAGAAAAATAGACTGGGCATTTGTGTTATTTTTCTATGAATGTTTACTTTGGATATTTGAAATTTTGAAACTAGTTCTTATATGTAATCAATATTTTTTGTTCATTACTACTATCATTGAAGATCATTTCTAACCAAGATATCTTCAATGATATTTTTACATGATGAAATTCTTCATTTAAGATGAATACATATATTTTTTATGTTGTAACTACAACTATGATAATTATCTTACCAATTAAATGAAATACAAATTTTTTGATTTATTGGCATATCTGATGCTTAAAATTATATGTGGAAGAGTATAATATTATCAAAATATTCATTGGAGAAACCGGTTCCCTATAAATGAACCATACAGTACTGTTTAGACATGTAGTAATGGTTTCAATTTCATTATCTCAATTTCTATTGTATTGTGATAAAAGGACCATATTATTTAAAATATCCACTCTCATTGGGAGATAATTTGTGGAATAGAATATAGGACAGTTTTTCCTTGATCAATAATGAAAATCACATTTTTCATCATTCATATTTATTTGATGCTCAAATTAGCTACAAAAGAGAATGTTGTACCTGTTAAAAAATCAAAAATAAATTTAAAATAAAAAATCAACAAATATTATCAAAATGTCACAATTGTCCCCCTCTTATATATCTCTGTGTTATTCTGATCATTAAATTGTTACCAGATTTTAGCTTCTTAGATAAATTGGATAATAATCTAGACTAATCAAATTTATATGTTTTATTAAAAGAAAAATGTCAAAGACTGATCGTAGCTACAGAATGTCTATGATACATGCTCCATATTTCAATTGTGAAAACTCGGTATCTTAAAAATATAGAATAAATGTCAATCTGAATAATCATGAATTTATAGTTTAATGAAATAGTATCACTCATTATTAAATTATTGAGAAACCAAAATCAAAGGATGATTCAAAAGAAGTTGTGTATGAACTAAATTCAAAAGAAATGGATGATATCATATATGGACATGGTCCTAACGAATTCAATAGAGTATATCAATGCTCTACTGCATATGAAATGTGGATAAAATTTCTATTTCCTATGAAGGAATAAACAATGTCATACATTTATGGTACACTACGTCAAAACTGTTCTCTGATACCTTCATAATGAATGATGGAGGTATAATTACAAAAATTAATTTAATGTTGCGAGAATATATTATTGATGTTCTTACATTATTATCTAAAATTTATCAATATGATCATGCACAAAATGGACTCGAATTAATAATCCAGAAATAGAATAGATATATATTGCTTTAATAAAATGACCCCAGCTAAATAGTTTTCAAAGAAAAAAATTATTCTATCCCTAATGATGTATGAATCAAAAATAAATGATGAATCAAATGATCAAAATATAGTAAAAAAGTAATTATACTACCATTAATGTCAACTCTTAGAGTAATGAAATGTAATCGAGAAATGATATTCAAATCAAAAATTATTTAGATTACTCATACTCTAAACTGATCTTGTACATTTAGCCACAAAATTCATTAAAGTCTATTAGATGAAGAGGGGCCTCAATAAGTCCTTATAGAAATGTTTGAAAGTATCCATATAATCAAGATTCTATGAATCCATCCAGATGGATCAAATCATACTATATTTCCCCTTGTTAAAAGAATAGATAAAAAAGTTGGAAAATAAAAATCATAAGAAAACTACTTTGTGCATGATGGGAAAAGATTAATAAAGTATATTTTGATTGTGTATGGAGGATATTTCAAAAAATCTAAATCTAATTTAGAAATAGAGAAAAAAATTAGAATGATAACATTTTCTTTATGGATAATGAATTTGATGATGTACAATATTGTTACACTTATTCGCCATACTCTCAAAGATGTTCGTGTAGAAGATAATATTCTTAAATATAAATGCTTAATGAAAAATATGAATCATTAGTAAAACATATAAGACACAAAAAAATATTCTTAATGCTATTATAAATTAAACATATATAGATATAAAACATCAAGAAGAATTAAATGAAAAATGTAATACATCAATATCGAATTATACTATTCATGAAAATAATATAATGAAATTATAGATTGACATTTAATCATTCAAGAGTGATTCAATAATTTTTACCATCGAGAATATTAATTAAAATTTAATTGTGCGAATAAATTATTACATTATAATAATATTCTATATTAGATACGGGAGAAAAATAAAAATTATTTAAATATTACTTTCATTCTTGTTCATAAAAGTATACCTATTTATATTCTGTAATTAAATGTAATTAAATATTTTTAATGAAATAATAAAATTTTTGGAAATAAAAGTATTTTATTTATTAAAACAAGTTTAAAACATGTAATATATATATTTCTAAAATAATGAAAATATAGATTCTTATATATTTTCATTCTAGAACAGCATCACTTAATAAAATATGTGTATAAAAACAAACTCATTTTCTAAAATGTTTGAATGTAAAATACGATATTGAATGAAATTATATATGGTTTTTGGACAGTAAATTCTCAATTAAGATGAGTTTATTCCCTTCCTATTTCTATAACCAATAAATAATACATTTTGGACTAGTCACCTTTGGGGAAAATAAAAAAAGGAATGATATTTGGAGTTCGATTAGTTAGATATTCAATGTAAATATCTTTTAAACCAGTGTTTCGTATATATTAGAAACATAAAACCCAATTTGTGTCACTAAACTTTTTGATGATGTTTTTTTGGATTATTTATCAAAAAAATTTTTCTTATTCTTTAATGACAAACAGCTTATAAGTAGAGCCACTATAGCTGAAAAAGTTGATACCTTGCATTTTAATTACATGTGTAAATAAAAATATAATTGTTTAACTATTGAGAAAAATGATTCATGGATTTGGCATAGATGAATAGGAAACTAAAATATATTTTCATTATATAAATTTTATAATAAATTTTTATTTTTTGATTTTCCTAGTCTTAAATTTGATAATTTTATATTCTCTGATTATTGTTAAATTGGGAAAACAAGAAACCATTATTCCAATCAAGAAATGGTTATATATCTACATTAATATAAATCATATATATGGATTTTTTAATATCATAATGGGTAGAAATATTGGAGGAAAAATATTACATTTTATAATTTTTTGATTATTTTTCATGATTTACATGGGTTTATTTTATAAAACATAAAAGTTATTTATTCTCCATTTTTGTATGTTTTGGTAAAAGTTTTCACAAAAACAATTAAAATACTTCCACTATGAAGTTTCCATGGTGGTGAATTTTATATTCTATTACATTATTATTAATTTTATTTTTAATTTATTAATAAAAACTTCTTTGCACCAATAACACCTTAACTGAATTTTATATTTTAAATAAGAAATGTTATAATTCATGAAATGGAAAATAATATGTTGAATAAATATAACATACCTACCTAAATTTTTGATGAAATTATAAAAAAAACATCATATAAAATGAATAGTATTTTAATAATTCCCTTTATTATAAATACATCTTATAATCATTGGAATAACTGAAAATATAAATCAATGTACTTTAAAGTATTTAGATGGAATTTGTATATCCTGAATACTATAGAAAAATGTGGTAAATTCAATTGAAATGGTAACAAGGGAATATTTATATGATATTCTAATACATCAAAATCTTATATAGTGTATAATATAAATTAAATTATTGTTGAAGAATAATTTATTGTGATGTTTAATGAAATTGACCCTTTTCATAAAAGGCAATATCAAACTGATCAAATTTCTAAATATATTGACTATATAAGGCTTGAATCACCTAAGACTGATTTTTTAAATAAAGAAAATGAAATTCAGTTCATTATAAAAAACATATGAAGAAAACCACTAAATTTTCCAACATAGAAAATCTAGATCCTTAAAATCATATCCTTTAGAAACTATTTGATGATATTTAGACACTTGAGTAAAAATAATAAGATATCAAGGAATCATGGAAGAATTTTCATAAATTTAATCTATTTTATAACATAAGACTATATTTGAATCTTTAATAGTTGAATGATTAAATTTCAATAGGAGAAAAACTAAATCAATTCTATAGAAATAATGTTTGTGAATTAGTTGAAAGACTAACTAGTTTTACAGTAATAGAAACCGAATGGGTTTTTAGAAGTTAGAAGAATGATCATGATACCATTACAAAAAAAATTGTCAACATAAAAAGGAAAGAACCATGAATATGGAATAGACTATGATGGTACATTTTCACATATTTTATGATTAGGTGAAATTAAATTGTTTCTAAAATTTGCAGGTCTTATGAATTTTAAATTATATCATATGCACATAAAACATTCATTTCTAAAAGGGATGATTAATGGAAGAAGATTAAATTTAAAACCAAAAATATTTTGAAAACCAAAATATACCATATTTAGTTTTTAAACATACTAAATATCTTTATTTCTTTTTGTTCTCACCTAGAGCATGGTAGAGAATATTTTAGTAATTTTTTTGATAATTTTTATTTTTTGTAGGAATTGAAGATCATACATTTTTTAAGAATATTTTATCTTGTAATATATATTTAGTAAAAATATATATCATTGATTTTATTCAAGATCAAAAAAACAATATTGAAATAATTTTTTAATCATTAGGAAAAATGAATTTGAAGTTAGTATTTGAAGATAATTAAATTTAATTTTATGATTTCAATTTTTAAAAAATATTATAAAATCTATTCAAATGAAATAAAATAAATTATATATCTATTTTAAATGTTTTCACTTGAAAATAGAAATACTAACAAAACTCCAATGATTACTATATTAAAACATGATTTGAATGAATTTGAAAAATTAGTAGACAAAATATTATATATAGTAATTATTAATTTTTTTATTGTATCTTATTTCTAGAAGATAAGAAATATTGTTTTATATATGTTATGTGCAATATTATATTCAATTCCAAAATAATCCAATATTACAAATTCAAAAATATTTTCTATATATATATAAACTATTTTTTCAAAACCTAATTTACCAAACATATTATTTTAATTTGTTTTATACTCATTTTCAGATTTCAAAGGATGAAGATTGTTTTGAAAATTGAATTCAAAAAGCTTTTACTTTTTAGGAAAATATTTAGTATGAATATGGAGTAAAAAAAATTATTTCCCTACAAAAATATGAGGAAGAATATCTCTCAACTATTAGTTGGTGTGAAAATTGTTTGGGCATAAAACACACCATACTGGACATTAGATTTAATTTTAATAATATTAAAATTTATGCAAAAGTAAAAGTGCAATTAATATTTTAAAATATCTTATATGTCATTCAGGAACCAATAATATTGATATATGGAGTCACATTCTAAGATAACATTTTCTTACAAACTTTCATCTTTAGAGTTTATAAATATTGAATATCAACATGATAATATTTTTACTAAACTACTTCTAACTGTATATTTTGATATTTTGAAGGGGGGGTTAGTAATATTTTAATTCAAATAATATTTTTTAATTTTTTTATTTTGGTATTAATAGTTTAAATTTTATTTAGTTATTTTTTATTTATTGTATGTAAAAATTAATAATGAATTTTTAAAAAATTAAAAGATTGAATAATTTAAAATTTAAAATAAATAATGATTTCAATGAGTGAATTGGATCGTGATGCTAGAACTATATCATCAAAAACCCTAAAAAACCATTACTCTCACTCTTTATCTTACTAAAATTGTGATTTCGAATGATTTTACCTTCCACATCTCTCATCCTTCATCATAACCCATGAATAAAAAACATCAACCTTTAGATTCTTTGAAATTTAGGAGTCAAAGTAAACAAATGAAGATGAATAAAGGGACCTAAAATGATAGTGACTTTTCTTCAGAATGATCATTAAAGAAAATGATGTTAACAATGAATGGATGTATCTGGAAAATCAATTACTACATGTATACCTCTCCATTCACGTTTTTAATTTTATAAATATTTAATGTAACCATTTTAGTTTTGATTTAGAAATGAATCATTCCAATAAGAATGTTTAGTTCAGTTTTACGAAAATAGAGAATATCATATCATCGTAGGTATATGATAAGGAATTTTACATATCCAATATATAAGTAGCATAGATCCTAGAATCTCGTCACGATGGAATGTTCTATTATTATATTATACAAATTGGAAATCCCGATCCCAAGTTATGAGATATTATATCACTTCTTTTTTTGGCCTGGATTTAGAAAATTATGGTCATTCATCTTGAGGATAACTAGATGGTATTACTATTGTTCATTCAGTCTTTAATAATCCCATGAATTGAGTAGTAAATAATTTTATTTACCTAGTCATTTATGACATGATATTTGTCGTAATTTATATCATATTAATCATTCCAATTTGTATTCTTTTATTTCTGATTATATACTATCTGAAAAGAAAAAATACCATTTTGTATTTATGCTAATATTATTTATCATTTTAATTGTACAAATAATATTATTTTAAATCAAAATATTCAAACTACATGACATCACATCAAATTTATTCATGATAAAACCTTAAGGATGTAATTTTCTTCTAGAGTACAGTAAATAAGTAAATGTTTTCTATTGGTGATGATTTCCTTCTATGTTATGGTATTATTGTCAAGGAGGGTAATGAACTCTCATATATACATGATTAGTTTTTCAATGTAAGGAAGAAGTCGGTGAATCATGAATAGAAGTTGATTATAAACATAAAAAGGGTGACTAATAAATGATACAATAGTTCTAGATGAGGTAGAGCCTAATGAAATAGATTACAAGGACCATGTCACATAAACCCTGATCAATGAAGAACCTACAATTGAGAACACAAAATCAAATACCAATGGACCTAAAGAAGAAACTCCATCAAGGTTTTTAAGACTTACAATTACTCAAAAATAAAAATAAGTTGATAATAAATATTAATATAATAAAATCACTACTAAAATAGAACATGTCAAATAAACTAATCGAGTATATGAGAATTTTCATAATTTAGTTTCAAAAAACACTGAAATTGTGGAAAATTATACTTTATAGATAATTTTAAAATTCTTGGATACAATATATATCATATGTTGATAAAGAATAGAATTCGGGATAATAATTGTTTTCTTATTGTGAGAATAACATAGATAATTCCTTAGTTGTTTTGAAATAAGCTCATCAATAATGAAAACAATTAAAATACATATATGATATTATATATAATTAAATATAATATTTTTCATGAAATATATCCAAATTAAGGAGGATGATTACTTTATTCAAAAAGTGTTAGATTTCATCTATAAGAGGTAGTGTTGGTCAATCCAGAGCTTCTACTTAGGCACCAACAAATTATTTAGATTTAATTAACAGATGCCCAGAAATTAATTTATTGATGTTTGATTTTAATGATAGTATTTTTTACATAATAGTAATTGTGAACCTCTGAATGATATTTTAGATAATAAATATTATAGTGTTGATAAGTTAACTTTATGTGAACCAGTAATCAAACAACTTCACAATCTGTTAAGTCAGAACCATACCATTTTTCTTCAAACCAAGGAAAATATACATTATTTTTTTGTTTAAAATATTATTGATAGTTTAAAAGTTAGTCTGGACTATCTTTTTTTTAATAATGTTGACAGAAATGTTTTGAAAATTATTACAAAGACAATTGTAAGTGTTAATGTAATTCTGGATTTTCTATCATTTTCAAAACCCAACACCTCTACTGGACCAGTCCTTTCAAATTCAAATATCCTTTAGTTTTGAATAATTTATCATCCAAATAAATCTTATATTCATAATCATCCTTTTAATGAAAATTATATTGTTATATGTTTTTATTAAAAAATTTATGTACATTTCTATATCCAAGAAAATGTCTTATATATTGTTTTAATGTAAAACATAACATAAATTTACTACACTATGCTAAATTTAATGTGTTTTAATTCCATTTTCATATAGTTTCATTTTTATATCACAAAAAGAGAAGACAATGGGTAATGAAACCTTCTTTAATAAATTATCAATTTTTTTAATGACCATATAAATGTTACAGTAAAAATTTTAAATACAAAAAATATAATATTTTTTTTATTCAAAAAGTAACTATTTCATTTGTATTTACAATTACTATATTTTCTAAGCAATGTTATGATATTTGTAATCATCAATAAGGGAGAGATTGTTTTTTATGTATTGTCTAAACAATATTCTATAACCATTATTTATTTGGAAGCTTACAAATGCCATTTATTTTTACTAATTATTTAACATTAAGTATTTTTAAGGAATATATTTCATGAAAATATTATCTTACTTATGTGTAATAGTATCTATTAAATTATAAAAAAAATTAAAATTATTCATGAAATAATATTCATAAATTATATATGAATGTATCAGCATAGAATATGGGTACAAAACCTTATGTATCCACCAACACATATGAATCATATACATAAAGTCATTGGCAATGTATTATTTATCAACCATATATATGGATAGAATATTACTTTTTATAAAAGGTAATGTATAGATAAAAAACCCTCTTTATATAAGGAACTATATGTTTGGGGAAAAAATATGGTACATTAACCATATATTTTTAATCAACCTTATGTTGTTAACCCTATTTTGGAAATTGTTCATGAGATGAATGAACCCTACTAGTGACTATTAAATGTTAGAGTTTTATTTAATGATATTATCCATTCTTTCTGCTATTGTCTTGAAAAATGTAAATATCATTTTAAATCTATTTTTATATTGATTAAAAGGTTCATATTCAATGGAATCAGTCAATCCCATTTCTAAATCATTTTATGACACCCTTGGATATTTTATCATTGAATAATTGTGATCTATTATGAGATATTCTTGGATCCATGCAATCAAAATCCATTATTTCTATTTAATATCAATTTAATTTATTTTTTTGACAATAATATAATTAAATATTTGTTTTTAAATTTATTATTGAAATAATAAATGAAGAAAATAAACAAGTGATTGAGAATCTTTATAATTTTCTGTAGAAGCAACACTTGTGATATTTTTTCAATATCTTGATTCTATGTAATTACAATTATTTATTCATTTCTACTAATATTTAAGATAATTAGAAACTAACTTCTCATAAATGTTATTATTAAACTGATACATTCATAATTGAAGAAGAATATCCATATTAAATCAGTTTTTGTATTAATAATTAACTAGAATCTACCAATTCTATAAAATGAAAATCATTTATTTTATTTGAGTCTCTATTTCTTAGACTTAGTCATGGAAGATTATTATATATTTAGAGTATTATTTTGGGTAATATATACCCATATAAGAGAACCATATTTATATTTCCATCCTTGTTGTAAAGGGTTAAACTACCTACACTTTGTTTTCAGGATCTTGTGATAAGATGAACCAACTCATGAAAATTATCATGCACATAGATAGATAATTTTTGTAGTGGAATGGAATATCATATACCCAGAAAAACTATGAATATCATTTATTCTTCATTATACTTGATCTATTTTTTATATTTTTTATAGAAGAGAACATTTAACATCTTCAAAAATTCCAAAGAACTCTAAAAGACATAATATTTCATGATTATCAAAAAGACACAATTCAACCCCATTTTGTGTGTAATTTTTTATTCCGACCTATCATATATTGCATTTCAATACACTAACATAACATCACATGTTGTGTATGGGTCATAAAATGAATTGTATTTTATCATGTATTCGATACCCTTATGTCATATCATGGAAGAATAAATGGTTTTTGTTCATCACAATACACAGACACACAGAATGTATTCAGGTTTTCCAAAAAAATATAAAATGATATACTCGCTTCACATACACCACGAAAATCGAATTTTTCATCAATATTCCACTCAAGAGTCTCATATCCAATGTCGTTCATACCCAATCCTTAAACAGTGGTAAAATTCACTCCTGCCAAACACTATATGGCTTCAACTATCATAGAAAACATTTTCTGGAGCTTCTCTATATCCTAGATCCCAAAGCATCAAATGAAAATACTCTCAATCTATCTAAAATCACCATCACAATCAGTTATCTCCAAACCACTATAAATAAATGGATTTAATCATACTCAACAATTTTTATAAAGGTAGAACCACAAACCCATGGTAAAATATTGATGAATTCAAATAACATTGGGGATAAATGAACATAATTTAAGTAAAAAAATGACTTCCCATTAATAAATATTCAATGATCTATAATCAATGAATATATGTGTGTTATCAATGTAAAATAAATATAAATAAATTTGAAAACTAAATTTTTCCTAATGTTCTCATGTAATGTGTCAAAAATTTCATATTGATACAATATAAACAAATAAATGATCAACCATGTAACAAAATGGATAAAACTAAAAATGATAGGTCATTCATTGAAAATGATTTATTGTTGGTGAATAATACATTCACTATTGATGAAGAATACATTATTTCTCACTACATCATGATCCACCTTGATATTCTCATATTTCAGGTTATGATTTGATCTACTAATAATGAACACATCTTTTCTCTAATAAAATTCTCTTAGTGTTATATGACTAAACCTGAATATTTTAAAATATTTTTTTACTGTAGTGAATTCTAGCTCATGGTAATTTAATTTAAAATAAAAGAATTAATAATTTATTGTTTTTAAATACTCCCACCAAGGACTAAATTCTTTGGAACATCTAATTTTGACGAAATTTAGGTCACACCTATAGTATACTCCCCATTCTGAAATAAATTTTGTTCTCCTCTTTTTCATCTATAGATGAGAAAAATATGGTGAAAATAATAATAAGAATGTTTTTTAGGAATCAATTAAAATTTAATAATATTCATAATAATTAAATTCCAATATAAAGAGAAAAAAAAATCACAGAAATGAATATGTGAATAAATATAAATATATGCATTGAAATATTCATAAGATAATCATTCAAAATGAGAGTCACAACACATACAGACTACATATATAGTTAATAAATGTCCAATAAGGCTGTTGAAAAATCATAACCCATTAAGAATATATGGGTTTAATGGTATCTATAGTTATAACCATTAGATGTTTCATATGATCTAATTAACGTAAAAAGATTCATCAAAACCCTCCTTATATACAAAACTATTTTTCCACAATAAAATTTCCTAATAACATTTTGAAAGCTTTTACTAATTTATAATGAAGACACTTCTACTCATTTGTAATTATCATGGAGAAATCCATATGTCATGGTCCATTCCATTAATTAACATCCACTTTGATTTATACATCCATCTCATAGGTAATGGTGCAATAACCACACCAACATCTACACTGCGGTTCAAAAATTAGGTCTTTGGAACAACCCTTGTTTCACTATATCAGTATAGTATATTCAATTCTTATTAAGTCTAATATATATCCCATTTATAATTTTACATTGTTCTATAATGTAACAACAACTTTTTCAGATATAGTCATTATAAAATAGACCATAATCCCAAAAAATATTTCAATAGTCAAATGATTTCTAAAAAACATCATCCAACATTAGTGAAGAAAAAAACATGATTTTTATTGATCTATAAGATAAATTGGTAATTAAAATCCAGCACATATATAGGATTCTCATCGTCATGAATCATATCAATGGTTCCTTTAATGAAAAATCATTCCACAAATCTTGAATTTCATTCACCCATTCCTAATTCCCCGATTGAATTATTCAATGATTCGATCAAATAAAGATGAATCATATAGTTATCAGATGATATAATTTATCACACTAGTATATTATTCTACTAGACCATCCTCATATTATGAATCTACTTTTAACTCACCATCCTCATAGTCTATAACATATAAATTATCATACATTTAAATCTGTAGTTCCTAAATGTAGAAGACAAACTTCATTCCTCGAGGAAGATGAGAATAATGTATATGGTCAACCACTATCCCCACACATTTCATAATCACATTATGTCCATCAATACATGGTTGTAGAATTCCCATATTCATCACGCATCTATTCCTTAATGGAGAAGTAAATATTCATAAAATTTTGTATCCCATAGCAATCAACAAATGTTTCATTAGATGATCAAAACAATATATTTTTCCAATTTGAGTGGTGTTAAAACATTATTTAATTTTTTTTACTCCCTATGAGGTATCCTCAAACATTCTAATTCCCAAAACTGTTTACTCCCCCGCATAATGTGAGAAAACAAGTGAATGAAACGACCTCTAGTAATTTACCTTATGATGTGACATTTTAATCCAGCCTGGTAACTATTATTGAACGTAATATAATATATGTCTAGTTGATCAGTCCATGTTCTTGTGATTTCCATGATGAAATATCAAATATTATCCTCTAATATTAATATATTCCACACAAAATGAATATATGTATGAAGATGGTTTGTTATTATCAATTTTTGATGACCCTAGCTCTTAATATAGTCCCTACCAAAATATCAATATAAAATGTTCATGTTTTTTTTTCAAATTCACAAGTGGACATCATGAAAATATTTTATCAAACAATCATAGATATTTTATATATCCTATAATGAGTTTTTCTCCTAGATAGATTAAAATTTGGAAACAATAATAAAAAATTGATAATCATACTAATTGTTTGATGACACATTGAGGTCATAGAAAACCCCATTAAATGTTTATATTTATGTCTTAACATTTAAAATTTATTAGAGGAAGTGGAAAATGGAAACCAATGCCTCATTTTTACTCTTCCTTCACCAATTGAAAATATGTCTTCAGGATAATAAACAATAAATCCCCATCTTCTTCCCTAAAAAAGAGCTGATGTTCAAATTCATCATACATATTCACTATAGTCATATGTACATCCCATATACAGGTATTCTAATCTATCATAATGCACCCTCTAGTAAATTATGGGACAATTGCTCTCCCATGTACCAATATTACATCTTAATTTTCCTTCAAACTCTCGATTTTCAAGTCACCCACATCAATATGTTCCAACATGATTGAAAAATCTAGGGTTTAGTACCCAATAGTACTAACCTGATCTAGTAGCACATGTGTGATCAATAATGCTTCGAATTTCATATTCCACTAATTATTTGATGAATACATCTTTAATACTTGAATATTCCATTTATTATTTTTTGTTATTTTATTGTTTCCTTTCGAGACTAACCACTAAGATAGCGTGATATTATAATTCATACTATGCATGGATGAAATTATTGAAAGTTATTGATAATATTAAATATCACAAGATATGTTTTCATGAAATAATTATATGAATTTAATAAATGAAACAAAAATCTGAAATATGAGGGTACCATTGAGTCTAGAACATGAGTTTACCCGATGTTCATATAAACCTTTTTTGGAATTGTAAATGGTTAGAAAATTATTCATGGGAATATGATGAATAAAGTAAAATAATTTAATAAATTTATTTATTCACTAATGAAAAGAACATGTAACAGATTAAAATATAATCTTTTTCAAAGAATTTATAGGGCTAGTCTCATAACCATAAAAATCAATAGAGAACCATTATATAGGGTGGAATGATATTCAAATGATAGACGATGAAAACATTGAGGATTGATGATTAGTGTGCGATTGAGTAAAATTATCGCTCCAAGGATCACATCATAGCTCCCTTATTTATAATCAAGTGGTAGGAAATTAGTTAGCATATTTTTTTATTGGTATCTTTTTTTATTCATAATTTATATTATGAAAACAAATTAATTGAAAAATGGGTTGATTTACATATCAATCAATTTGTGGAAGGGTTAGATTATTTGAGATTTTGATGTGTTTTTAATTTATTTACTACTCATTTCAGGTTTCTAAAATGTAAAAAGTTCTTCATTTACTCAAACATCAATTGGGATTATTCGTCTTGTGTGTTCTTTTTTTTCTCTCCCATGATTCTATTTTCATCATGTGTTTTCTTCTTTTAGACCATGGTTCAAAATATCAAAATGATTTTATTATTCGACACCCCTTTAATGGCTCAATGATATGATATTGTGGATGTGGGATCAGTATGATATGAAGTTAGTGTGATGAAAAAAATAGAGGGAAATCAATTTTTTTGGGATACCATATGTCACGTCCATCTACACGATTATTGGAATGCAGAACTATCCCATTATAAAAATTAATTTGAAGGAGGAAACTCTATGTCCATCAATGGCGAGTCTCATATGAGGTAGTTCCTTGGTTATCTATGAGATACAGTGTCCAGATCATGGGATTAAATCAATGAAATAATCATGGATTCTAGTTCAAGAATTAAGGAAAATTACACAATAAATTCGATGTAATGAGGAGCCACATGCTGTCGGACCCCCCCCCCCCCCGTTGATAAGGATAGGGTGTCAAGAGAATGATATGGATCTCATTGTATGAAACCTTGTCACATGACCTGTGACCTATCCAAGGTGACTTGGAAAGTATATTAGTGTGTACATGGACACAGGATTGGGTACACATAAAAGGGGATGTGGTGTACTCCCCTTCATAGACACATTTTGGATATATACATGGGCTAGGTTGGGTATTGTTACACAAGATGAGTATATAGGAAACTGAAATCCCGTGTTGTATTACACGTACATAGGAAGGAGACACTCTCTATTTATAAGGGAATCACCTGGGGATAAGGGAAACAGAACATAACCCTAAAGTAAATAGGATACCCAATAAATGGTTACGTATTTCTCCTGTCCTATTTATGTTGGACATGTTTTGATAGGTTTAATTTCCCTTATCTATTATACGAGGGCTAATATATAATCTAATCCTACTTTTATAAAATTGAAACATTCAATAGAAATTTAGGGATAGTATTATCAGAATCCTTCCATGACTCCTAAAGAGAGAATCAATATTTATATTCATTCCCTAGGTGATCTAATTAGTATCGTCATGACAAACACTACATATGAGAGAGTTCTCTACATAGTGGGATAATCTAGATTGAGTTGTTTGTATAACCATTTATCATTGGTGTTATCATCATCAATTTATTTTATCTATTCAGACCGTTAACATGTACATAAAATGATGCAAACCAATGAGAACCACCTCCAAGACAGACATCAATAGTGTTATCAAAATCATTAGTTTGTTCCCTTATAAGAGAGCATTGTGGAACCTTCAAGCTTATATTATATATAGTTATTATGATTGTGAATTACCTTTGGGGTTTTTGTATTTTTGTGTATAGTTGGATATTCATGTTATATTTTTATAGACATATTCCTGTGTATATTTAATATTATTTTCTTAGTTTTATGTGTTTTTGTTTCATGTGGTACTATTGAGTATTGTTATAGTAATCCTTGAATAGGATTTCCCCACACACGTTTTTTACTGTGCATATGATTGACCATTTGATCGATTCATAGATGGACTAGGGATAGATGGTACCTAGTGAGAGAGGATAGTTCGACCTGTGTTCCTATGGTATCTTGAATGTATTCCATATTTTACATTAGGTTTGACATGTTTTCATACTCATTATACAGGGACAGTATTTATACCTATTTAATTTACCTTACATATTATCGCCTTCTGGTTATGGGACATAGATGTAGGAATCAATGGTTATTCAACTGTTTTCACATTTATTCATTTTATTATCTTGGAGATGTGTGTGTGTATACAGGTACCTGGAATACTGCAACCTATATTATTAGTATGACTACATGACACTACTCGCTATCCTCATTTCTATTAAAGGGTAGTGTGGGGAGTCATATTATGTTCCCATTGGGATATGTCATGATAGATTTGTTTTAGATGATTCAATTATACCATCAGAAAAGCCTCTATTAGATTGGATTGGAGAAATTGTGTTATGTATTTCATTGTCAGATTTCAGGTAAGTGACATAAATATTGTTGTGGCAGCTGACGTATCAATACATGAAGACTCTAATTAGAAAATTTTCAATATGGAGCATAAGAACAATGGTTAAAGGGAATAAAATGGTAATTGCATCATATAGAATTGGGGTTCAGTTTCCATTCCCTTATTGAGTAACCTCTGTAGATATATTCATTGAAAATGGTACATATTTATTACATTAACCTTGCCTCTGTAACATATGATAGTTAGGATTTAGCATCATCATCAAGAGGATGATACCATAAGTGATGTCGCATCAATACATGGTCTATTTTATGATATATAACCTCGAGGTGGTGCACCAGCTACCCCACGACATATAGAGTAGAAGATGGTACCCATATTACATATGGAAGAGGTGCGCAGGCTGAGCCCACATCACGAGTTTCAGTAATAGTGTCCCCACATGTTTTGAGGCCATCTAGATGCATAGGTGATAGAGGACTTGCTTGAGATAGTAAACCATGTTTTATGTTTTCTCATTACAACAATGGATTAGATGATGGTTCAAGAAGTGACATTTATTAATGGATAATCATGATATTGGTGGGGTTTTGTGGAATAGTATATTGATTATGAGACTCTACCATGGTAAGAGAATGAGAATCTCTTATTATATGATATATATCTTACAATACTTAGTGATATATATATATATATATATCCAAGAGCTTCTAATGCTCTAGTAGGGAACCATTAATGTAGTGGTATATTCATTGAGGTTTACCAACCTCTCCATGTAGTTGATAGATATTGTTCATGACTTGTTCAGTGGGGATCGAACCTTATATCATAGTCTACATGGATAAATATTGGCCAATTTTATAAATATATGAATCCATACTTATTCTATGGTGTTAGAGAGATCATTGGATGTTGGGGGTTTCAGGGTTGAGAATATATATCCAGTGGTTAGAGATAGTGGGAATATATTAGTGGAGACATTAGAATATGGGATCCAATGTCAGTATTATAGACCAACATTCGAAATACATTTCTGGAAGAGCTCCGAGGATTGATGATCTCTATTTTATGGCTCATATGAGGGGTCTATTCCACTTTGAGATAGGTTATTATACTAATGTGATGAAAGGAGGAATCATTCCCTAGACAATCTAATATGTCGTACAACAGATATAATGACCTTTAATGGGCCACTGAGAAAGAGGAAGCAATAAGAGAAGGATGTTTTTTAATGAAATGGATGAGCTAGATGATCTATTTGAGAAGTAGGAGACGGTTGGAAACATTTATTTTTACAACCACCTCCCCTAGGTGGTCCATTCCATGCCTAGGGGATGGAGGAGTGGGGTCGTGACAACTATATGAGGTCAAAAATTATGACCCAAAGGCTACATGAATGGTTTGAGGTATGATATATATAATTTATACCTTATATGTATAATTTATAGATATAGGGTCTAGTCATTCTATTCATGATAGATAATTTGTTCCTGACATAATGATTCTACTAGATCCCTTGGCTTGACCTTTGTGGTTGGAGACTCCTACTGGAGGTGACACTATGATCACAAACATATCCAGGAAGTGTGACCTAAATCATTGAGGATAATGTTTCTATTGAGATATGTATGTAGAGTGAATGAGAAATTATGACATCATCCTATGTATGGAATGTATATCTATGGTTAATTCCCATAATGAATGTTTCAGGTATATCATACTTTGAGTTCACATTGAAGGAAACATGATATCCATTGATGGAGAGAAGGAAACCCTGATAGTGAGTGACGAACTCATTCATTGGAGGGTGAACATTATTAAACAAAAATAGGATATAAATACCCTTGTTGTATTTAATGTTATGATTTTTTAGTTTCTTACATGTGTGATGTAGCAGAAGGACACCATTCTTGAGGATGTTCCACATTTACCTCCCCCTAGGATATAGACTTATGAAATTATCAACACCCTGAGGCAACATGGATATATGCACCTGAATATCAGATGGATCCTATAGGGAATCAAGATTTGGGGGTATAAATATAAGAATACGAGTGCAATAGATTTATTAGATCTAATATTTCACGTTTGGAAGCCCCAGTAATGTTCTTCAAGAAGACATCTGGGAGCTTGATGTTATTTGTGGTGTATCGATGCTTGATATAAGTGTTTGTCATGAATTAGTATCCTCTATTGAGGATTGATATCTTCATTTATCTGTTCTTATGGGAGTGATGTTTCTCAAAGGACGACCTTAGTTCATGCTATCCCCACCTACATGTACCGAATCAGGATATATCGAAGATGACATTCATATATTTCTATGATCACTATTAGTACATGGTGACCCCCATTTATGTGAAAAAACACCCCAATTGTAGTCATGGGACTCATCAATTAGATCCATCAGTATTCATTTGGTCGGCTCATGTTGGTATTTGCTAAAAAAATCCTTGTGTATATAGAATCAGTTGAAAATCATGCGATATCCACGAAGGATTATTCTAGATGTATTACAAGTGCACTAGAATTATAGGAATATCTAAATGTTCTAGTTCCAAATTTATGGGTTCTACATTATGGGACTTTTAAACTCACTAGTTGGAGTAGTAGTGTACCCAATCATGGTCGAGGAATAATTATCTTAGGATTATCCCATTTGTGTGATAGAGGTGTAGAGCTTCCATGGGATGTCCATTTGATTCCATAGAATGATAACTAATTTCCCCATAATATAAGCACCCATGATAGCTAGGAACAGAATAGGGGAAAATTGTTTTTGGACTGAAAGATTCTAGAATACATTATAGTAGTTGATTCATCCTTTGACGAGTACACAAATATTGAGATTTTTTATGGTGGTGATTTAATAATATAGGTAATGTTATTCGTATGGGACATTGATTATTTGGGTTCTATGGTAACGGTAGGTGGTGATTTCACATGATCCTTGCTTGTTGAGAACACATGAGTATAACTACATGACCTAATATATCTTGTTATCTGAAGTAGACATCACTCTAAATATGTAGAAACACTACCTAATGGGATGGTGCTTTATCCTCTACAATGATCACAGGACTCTCAGGTATATTTTCATTTATAATTATATTTAAATGAGGAAGAGGTAATTGTTAGAGTCACTCTAGGATTATGAGTAATAATTTGATTACATTTTTGGTGAGGAGAATTTGGTATCATATGATGTCTCTATAAGTTCTTTTTCATATTTAATTAATTAGTAATCAGGGAATTTTGAATCGTTGCAGCTATCTTTTGAGGAAGGATATGGAGAATCTTAACTAATGGTGAAGGTTTTTATCCCTTCAATTTTGTAGCGAGTAAGGTAAGCACAACATGGGTATTCTTAATGAGATAACCTATGTTGTCCGATCACTAATGGAAATTCTATAGATGGTTTTTGTAATGGTTGGGAGTATGTCGTAATTTATTTAGAAAACATGGTTGTGCAAGTGATATTGTAGGAGGAGGTTTTGATAGGGATTCATATATCTACTTTGATGATACATCTAGGTGTGTCAATGAGGTACTTTGAACTCAAATGCCAATTTTGTTGTCTGGAGATGATGAAGGGAGTTATAGTTTTTGTCTATCAATGTCTTACTTAATAGTTTTGGAATGATGAGCATCATGATTAGGCGGGGTTTTGTCAATGTCATTGGGTTCCATAGTGGATTTCAGATGGAATTTCCACGCCATTCGTGATGGTATTTCCATGAATGTATTTGTAAAATGATGTCATCTATGTGGTGGTTGAACGACTCACCAATTTGGAAAACTTATTATTAATACAGTAGTAGATTCTAGTATAGTGCATGGGTTGACTCTATGTGCATGATATAGTCGAAATCGTGGAGTTTTATTGACAATCATTTTTGACTATGTTACTCACATTATATACAAGTTATGGAATGGATTTTAGTAGCCATCTAGAATGTAGTTACTCATGAGCATTGTGTTTCACCCCCAATTTTATGTCTTTATAGAGAGAACCATTCTTGTTCTAGAGGAAATTTTTCTATCTTGCATCGCGGTCTTTGGTTGTAGTTGGGAGGATCACCAAACACTAGTGGAGTTTTCATATAACAATTTTTACCACTAAACTATTGTTAATTCCACAAGGTTGAGTACCCTAAGAGGGGGGTGAATCAGGGTATGACTAATTTAAAATTACAGCCCGTACATGTCTTATTTCGCTGATAAGAAAAACACTCTTATATATTTCTTGTTGCACAATATAAACAGAATGTAAATCAAGCACAGGAAACAACAATTTTTACTTGGTTCACCCTCATTGGGCTACGTCAAAGGAGAATACACATGAAATATGCTGATGTACCAAATTAACTATAAGCACATTTTCGTTTACAAGGTTCGGGATAGATCAATTCTACTCCCAGGCTCACTACCTTTAAAATGCTTAAGGTCACCTCACTGCATTCTGAAGGGTCACTCCATATTTCACTATCTCTGGCTCACTGCCAGTGGAGAGGATCACCTTCTTCCTCTTCCTTTTCTCAGTAATTTAGAAAGGATCCACTCACATTTTATAGAACTACAGGTCTATTCATTATCCCTAATGAATACATCCTCTGATGTATGTGGATGCTCTGTTGATGTGCAACTTTCACCCATAGATGAAACACACATTGCACCGAAGGTATCGGGCAATCTTACAGCTTCCACGCAGCCCTAAATCACTATTGAGAATCACCCTTATATGGAGCCCTTCTCTAACCCAGCGTGCAAGTCTCAGCATGCAAGTCAGAACTGGTGTGCAAGTCCACCTCAACCACTTGCGCGACACATTCTTCTACAACTCCAAACGTGCGTGACGCACACCCTTTTACGCCCAAACCAATTTTGGAACGCAACCAACAACTTTCTCTCTTCTTCATAAACAAGAACACAAGTTTCACCAAACCACTTGCATGACACATTCTTCTTCAATTCAAAACTTATGCGACTCAATTCAATTCTCACCCAAACCTCCTTAGGCGCGCAAGTATCACTTGACGCGCAACTCTCACTTGCGCGACCACACACCACCTGCGCGACCACCACACCTGCATGAAGGGAGATCTAATTTTTCTAATTGTTGAACTATACACCGAATGAGGAGGGGTCTATCTCTATTTATAGGCATTTGGACACCCTGCGCAATGGCGTTCAAGTCTCCCCTCGGTTCACAAGTCTCTACCCCTTGTCTATGTCGCGCTAGTCAGTTGCATGACCTAACCCAAAACATGAGCGACCCTTATCCCTTTTACATATTTTGATGTTCTGATCTTGAAAAATTTCAGGCGCACAAGTTTCCGCTCCTTCAAATACGTGGCACGCAAGTCCCTTTGTCAAAAATCACTTTTCTACATTTGTCGATTTTCATGCCCAAAAATTTGGCATAGACTGGAAAACAACACCACCTTGAATCTACTCTTCTTGTACCACCTCCATATCATCCATTCCATTTTCAAAATTCTTGAATCAATATTGGATAGTTAACAACATCCCCTGAACTCGACATATCACCATCAAAATACCCTTTGTCAATAAATTTTAATGTCATGGTTTTCTTTGTCAATAATCACAACCCATATGTCCACTTTGCCAACAAACACAATCAGCTCAAAAATGATTCAATTATACCTTGAGGGATTTTGGCCCAACAATCTCCCCATTTGGTTTTATTGACAACTCTTCCATAAAAAGATACATCGTTAATTCTTCTACCACCATTCGCCTATTGCGATTCTGATAGTGATCAAGGATTTACATAACACATACTCTTAGCCCACATGAGAATGTTCGGCATGAGAAACAAGAGTAAATGAAAAGTTCATCAATGAATCACTTCGAATCAAGCACCCATTGTTGGCACCAAACAGATAAAAAAATTGGAAATATTCTTTCCGCATTCTAACACCACTCTTCTGATATTATCATGATCATCAGTTGTCGTGATATCAATTCATTGATCGATCACTTATAGCATCATCAGGTTTAAAATTATCCCCATCTCTCATTTCTCTCCCCTTATCTTGTTTCTCCACCAATCAGTTTCTCCCCATATCAATCATGATTTATCAAATTACCACACTAAATCCCCCTTGAACAATCACTCTTTTCTCGCCCGTGGTCAACGAACCCAAAGGTAACTCCTTTGCAGTCTGTAACCGAGTAAAGAACACATATCAACACATTAGGTAAAAAAACATCATACCTTGGGGTGAGGGGGTTTCACATCCACACTCTTTCTAGTGTGGGAAGTCAACTGAACTCCTAGAGCCATTCGATGCCTCTCAAACTCTTCCTTGGGTAAGGCCTTTTTCAGAATATCTGCAACCTGTAGCTCTGTAGGCACATACTCCAACAAAACAAACCCTTGCTCCACCTTCTACTTGATGAAATGATATTTGATCTCATTGTTCTTTGTCCTTGAGTGATGAACTGGATTTTTTCTGAGATTTATATCACGTGATTTATCACCCTGTATTCTGATCAGAGACTTCACATCAACTCCCATATCTTCAAGTTGCTTCTGCAACCACAATAATTGTGTGCATGCTTGAGTAGTTGAAATAAACTCATCTTCTGCGGTGATCAATGTAATGAAATCTTGCATCCTTCTTAGCCAAGAAATACACAATCCACCAAGATAGAATTCACCTCTTGACGTTGATTTTCTGTCATCTGCTGATCCGGCCCAATTTTCATCTGTGTATCCTAATAACACTAATTGAGATTTGTCATTATACATGAGACCAAAATCCATGGTGCCTTTGATATTCCGAAGTAATATTTTCACTGTGAGCATGTGGATTTCATTGGGATTACTCTGATATCTCACTGCTTGGCATGTGGAGAAAACAATGTCAGGAATTTTTTCGGTCACGTACAGGAAGCTTCCAATAATTTTCTAGTATTCCGTGTTATTAACCGCCTTTCCATCCTCATATTCGGATAGTTTTGTCCTGGTAACAACTGGAGTCTTCATCTCCTTCTATTTTCCCATTCTAAACCTTCTTAGAACCTCCTTGGAGTTTTTGGATTGAGAAATGAAAGTGAGATTACATCCTTGTGTCGCCTATAAACAAAGGAAAAACATTAGCTCTTCAATCATTGACATTTCAAACTCAGTTTTCATGAAATCAAAAAACTGTATGCACTGAGCTTTATTTGATCTTCCAAATATTATTTCATCGACATACACCATCACCATCATCCTTTGATTACTGTCATTTCTGAAATAAAGATTGTAATCAAATCCCTCATGCTGGATACCAAGCTTCTTCAAGTGATGATCAAGCCTTGACTACCATGCTCTTGGGGCTAGTTTCAGTCCATACAACACCTTTTTCAGTCTGAAAACTTTGTTATCATCTTCATGAATGAGAAAACCATCGGGCTTCTCAATATATAATTCCTCCCCCAGAACCCCATTCAAGCATGTAGATTTTACATCTATCTAGAACACATTGATGTTCTGTTGCACTGCAATGGCTAGGAATAATCTAATTTTATCCAACCATGCAACCAGTGCAATTATTTCATCAACATTTATTCCCTCTATCGGGGAGTATCTTTTTCACACTAGTCGTGATTTATTTCTAACTACTTCACCATCTTCATTCGTCGTGTTGCGATAGACCCATTATTCCTGATGGCATTCTTATCGGATGGTCTCGAAAAAATCTCCCACGTCTGGTTCTTCTCAATCTAATCAAGCTCTTTATTCATAGCATAAACCCAGTATTCATCTTCATCTGAATCAGTAAAGCATTTAAGCTCTACCTGAGATAGGAATGGTGTCTACTATAGTGACTTCATTCTTTTTGTCTGAACTGGAGCTGCCTGATTACCAATGATATTTTGTATATCAGTTTCAGCTCGACTATTTTTCTTTCATACAGACACAGACATGACACATTCTTGTTCATCGTCATTGTCTTCTTTTGAATCAGCATCATCCACTTCTGATCCTCCTGCATTGCTTACCTCCTCGTCACTATCTTCCAGAAACTATTCATGGAGTCATTGACTTTTCCATTCATCTTCTACTATAGTGACATCATTGATCTCAACTATTTTTCCCAGCTTTTTGTTGAAGCATTTATACGCATTTCTTTTACCGTAGTAGCCAAGGAATATCCTCTCATCTCTTCATGACTCAAACTTCCTGTGATTTTATTTGTTGAGAAAGAAACACTTACTTCCCAAGATTCAAAAATATTTCAAAGTTGTCTTCTTTTTGTAATACATTTCATACGGAGTATTTCAATTCATCGAACACAACAGATCCCTGTTCAAAATATAGACCGATGTCTAAAATGCTTCCTTCCCAAATTTCACTTGCAGTTCTTTTTCAATAAGCAATGTTATGGACATGTGGTTGATGATCCGATTTCTCCTTTCAACTACTCCATTATGATACGGAGTTCATACTGATGAAACTTGACGCCTTATCCCATGTTTCTTGACATTTTATTCCACATGACTGTTTGTGAATTATATAATATTATCAGTAAAAAACTTTAGAACATTCTGCCCAAGCAACCTTTCTGATTCCCTCCTATACTTCTTGATACAACTGAACACTTCTGTCTTATGGGTAATGAAAAATACCCAAGCCATTATGCCATAATCACCAATGAAAAAGGACATAGTACCTTTTCCCATTAATGTATCATGGTGAGATATGTCCACAAACATCATCATGCACCAATTCGAGCACTCTGGATGATTTCTATTCCTTTGTCTTGTTTGTCTTTCTAATGATATTCCCTTGTTGGAAATCATTAAACGAATGAGTGAGATCACGTGATAATTTGGGAAGGTCTCTAGAAGCATCACATTTTACATGATCTTTCATAGATGGTTGACATAGATGACCAAGTCTCTTATGCCACATCTTGTTTTCTTCCTCTCTTTATAAAAGACACATATCTTATTCTCTACTTACAACGTAAAGATTTCCCTTTGTCCTTTTTCCCTCTAGAACAATGACACCATCTTTTCCTTTCACAACACACATCTTCTTGGTAAAATGGATAGTGTGCCCAGAGTCACATAGTTGACTGACACTGAGAAAGTTATGACTGAGGCCCTCTACTACCAAGATATCAGCATGTCTCATTTCTTTTTCCCCAAATTTAGCCTTTCTGGAACCAATGATCTTCATCCCTTCATCATTCTAAAACTTGAAAACCCCTTCTTTTTCATATTTAATGCTTGTAATGAGATCCTTGTTACTTGTCATATAGGATTTGAAACCACTGTCGAGGATCAATACTCCTGAATGATATGAAGCTTTAATGGAATTTTCCACAACACCTTCCTTCTTATCCTTTTTATTTTTGATCCATGTATTCGGCTTCCCACTTATTGTGGTTTGTAGAAGTGGAACTTCCTTAGAGTGTGACAGACAAGCTTCATCCTATAGGGCTGAAAATTAATTTTGTAATTTTAGATCACTTGTCGATTCCCTAACTTGCTGCTTATGACTGCTCGAGTTTTGATTTGGCACATTTCTTTGAATGATTGATGTGAAATATCTAGCCATGTGACCAAATCCTCCACACTAAAAACAATGACCATCAGATGAGGTTCTATAATATTGAGCTCTATTTGGCTGCCACTATTGTTCTTGTTCCCTTATATATTTATTGGCTATAAAACATACATTCTGTTAGTGTCCCATCTTTCCAAAACAATAACACCTGATGAAAGGTGCATTCCTACGTGTCTCTTCTATACTTCCAATAGTCCCTCTAGCTCTTTGAGTTTTCTAATTATGCTTTGTACCCACATCAATTTTATTCAGAACATGTGATTGTGTTGTGACTTTAGATTTGACGCCTTTTTGTTTTTGATTAAGCCCCAAATCATCCTTAATGACTGAGCTTGAATGATGCTTCCTTCTTGATGAACTACTAGGTTCCTCTTTCATCTTTCCAGTATTCAAAATCTTCTGTTTTCCCAAGAACATGTTGGGAATCAACAATTTTTCATTATCCTTAACTTTTTGCCACAGACTAACACCTTCTTCATCAAGATCTTCCATACTCTTGATGTGATCATTCACTGTGATATTTAAGCCATCGATCTCCTTCTTCTATTATTAAATCCTAAGTTTATACTCACAAATTAATTCTAAATTATATAGTATTGATAACTTGATTTTCTCAATTTCTTCTATTAAATCATACTTATCTTATTCTCGATACTGTATGTAGAGTTTGGTGTTATGGACAACTTTGTTGGATTTATTTGTTTTATCCCTCCAAACATCTATCTCTTCAAGAGTTGCCTCTAACTCAGATTGCATATCAACTCTTACTTTAACTTCTTCTTCTACATCAATGTCAGTTTCTTCCTTCTTCTGAGAACTACCAAAAAATTCCACCATTGCATTTTCCCCATGATAGTTGCAGTTTTCAATCTCCTTATCCTATTTATCCTCAGACTCATCTGATGTTTAAAAATATTGTGAAAGAAGATTCACCTTCTTGAAAAAAATTCTCTTGAATTGGTTCTTCCCTTTCACAAATTCTGAAGACTTCTTCTTGGGAATTTCGAATTGTTCGTCATCATTATCGTTATCTTGAATCCTTTTGGGTCACCTTGATGCAGGATCACCAACCATTCCACATCTAAAGCATGCGAGTGGAAGTTTCCCTTTAAACATTCATTTTCCTCTTTGCAGATTTGAATAAAGGAATGGCATCACCACATCTGTCTCTTCTTCTTTTATATAATCTTCAATGGAGAGGTTTTTCATGGCCTAGAATGAAACTTCCTTGGATTTTACCTTTTCCACTGCATCATTATCATCATTTCTCATTTCATATGCAACAATTTTACTGTGCAAGTTATCCATTGATAGCTCTTTTGGGTATTTATCTTCCAAAACTGAAACATTCGGACTGAACTGAGGTGGATGTTTCCTAAGCATTCACTTCACAATTTTTATATCTTCAATAACTTCTCCAAGACCCCTAATGTCCCCCACTACAATTTTTACCCTATCAAATAATGCATCAACCGATTCATTCGGGTTCATTCTCAGATCTTCATACTTGTTCCACGTCACTTACAGCTTCACTTCTCTGAGCTTTGTATCACCTTTATATATGTTCAACATCTTTTCCCACATAGCATGTGATGTTTTTCATGACATCACCTTGGTATAAATAGAATTGTATAGGGCTCCCTCTAAATCATTTATTCCTTTTTCATCAGCATCCAATTCTCTTCGCTCAGCTTCTGATAATGCCCCACTATTGATGTCAACTATTATACCATGCATTTCTATTGTGAATACATCCATTACCAATGATCGGATGTAGTGTTGAATGTGATTCATACATTGCTTAAAGTTGTTATCGTCGATGAATAGAATCCCTTTATGATTAGTGACCTCCATTGAGAGAAGAACTAATATCAAACGTTATCTCTGATACCAATTGTTAGGTCCACAAGGTTCAATACCCTGAAAGGGGGGGGGGGGTGAATCCGGGTATGACGAATTTAAAATTAAAGCTCGTTCTAGTCTTGTTTCACACTTAATAAAGACACTCTAATCTCACTTTCATGTGGCACAATATAAATAGAAAGTAAATCATGCACAAGACATGAACAGTTTTACATCATTCACCCTCACTGGGATACATCCAAGGAGCATACATTGGAAATGTTCTGTTGTACGAAATTCACTATAAGCACATTACTGTTTACAAGGTTCAGGATAGATCACGTCTACTCCTAGGCTCACTGCATTTACAATTTTAAGGGTTAGATCACTGGTTTCCCAAGGTTCACTCCCTGTTTCTCTCTCTCTATGGCTCACTACTGGTGGAGAGGATCACCTTTTTCCTCTTCCTTTGTGCACTGCTCTGAAAAGGATCCAATCACAGTTTATAGACCTGTAGGTATCTTCATTATCACTAATGAAAACATCCTCTGTTGTATGTGGATGCTCTATTGAAGTCCAATGTTCACCCATAGATGAATCTCACTTTGCACCAAAGGTATCGAGAAATCTTTCAACTTCCACGTAGCCTTGAATCACTGCCGGGAATCACCCTTACATGGTGCCCTTCTCTGTGTCGGCGTGCATGTCTCGGTGTGAAAGTCAAAACTGGTGTGCAAGTCCACCTAAACCACTTTCATGACATAAGATTCTGTAACTCCATTCTTCCGCGACACACACCCTTTTACACCCAAACCAATTTTGGCACGCAACCAACAACTTTTGCGCTTCTTCAAAATGTAGTGCACAACTGTCACCAAACAACTTGCGCGACGCCTTCTTCTTCAAATCATAACATCTGTGACTCACTTCAATTATCACCCAAACCACCTTAGGCGTGCAACTATCACCTGGTGCACAACTTCATCTTGTGTGACCACACACCACTTATGCGACCACCACACCTGCACGACGGGAGCTGTGATTTTTCAATGTTTTGAACTCTACACCGAATTAGGAGGGGTCAAACTCTATTTATAAGAATTTGGATACCATGATGACGGCACACAAGTCTCTACTCTACGCGCAAGTCTCAGCACACAAGTCTCTGCCCCTTGTCTCTGTATCCATTGTCACTTGCGCGATCTAACCCAAAAATATGGAAATTACTGGAAAACGATGCTACCTTGTATCTTCTCTTTTTTTTACAACATCTTGATCATCCATTCATTTGTAGATGTTATTGAATCAAACATGGATCGTTAACAATAGCCCATGAACTCGTCATGTCACCATGAAATCCCCTTTTTCAACAAATTTGTATGTCATGGTTTGCATTGTCAATAATCACAAAACATATTTCCACTTTTTCAACAAACACAATCACCTCAAAAATGCATCAATGATACATTGAGGGATTTTTTCCCAACAAACATCAGTATAGAATACTTTGAGGATTCTTATGGGTGAAATATTTGGTCACATTATTGAAGAACTGAACTATTAGATTCCGAAATCATGGTCATGTAAATGGTATGAGCATCAACCAAGAAGGTGAATATCATCCATGAGTTTTTGAAGACTGCACAAATCAATCATATGTATTGGGTGGATAGATTATGAAGGCATTTAGTGATTTAGGAGGGAGACAATGTTTTCTTATGAGTTTCAACATGAAGTGAAACATATAGATTAGGATTGAGGGGAATGTTATCTCGTAGAATCATTTTCTCATTAAATATAATTTTTATAGTTGGGGACATGGATTTCCACTTTGTTCAAGCTCTATAGTTTTATACTGAGTACATGAAATCATACATTTTTCACAGAAAATGATGTAAGTTCATGAACCATTTGAAATTTTTGATTGTCGTGATCTGGACATTGAGGATAGATCTACCCTTGTTGAGTACCTGATGTAGATTGTAGATCAATAATAGGGGATCCTTTGGGGGTGAATGGTTATTCAATCATTCATCTTGTAGAAGAACCAAAACCTAAAGGAGATCACATGGGAGTGATAAATTCATTAAATGATAGTACCCAAATCTCTTTATATAGTCCTTATGTCACATCCAAAATTATATTTTATCATTTTTTTCTATTATTTTTTCTTCTTCATTATTTTCCCAAATTTAGTTTCGGTTTTGAGATTTAAACGATGCTTTCTGGTGGCCAGACCATGGAGCACAGTTGGCGCATAGGTAGTAGTTACCATGCACTCTACCCTAGTAATTGTGTTTCCATGTATGGTTTCTTAGAAGAGGTTAATCACATGGTAAGATCACAGTTTGTAATCCTTTCGGTATAGTCGTGTTTTAATTCTTGTGTAGATAATGGCAGTTGCATGGTCACAACAATGATTGAAAAACCATGTGAACTAACCATGATGCCTATACAAGTCATTACAAATGCAGATTTTACCTTTTTCACTTCTGATATTTATCCCCAAATCCGACCCTATTATTCCCCACTCAAGCTTTTCTATGCTATAAAACTTCATTCATCACTCTTGCTTCTTTAGACCTCCAATTGTGATGTTGATTTTATAGGAGACCTTTAAAAGTAAAAAAATAAGTGAGTTTCTCCCATGTTATATCCCCCAAATATATGGTTTTCTATCCTTTTTCATGCGGTTCATATTCACTAGTGACTAGGGTTAGGATTTTGAGGTATATTGAATTTTGAGTTTAATTTCCATGATTAGGGTTCGATATTTATTATCTTGGATGCATTTGTGGTGTAGTTAAAGATTCACAATGGATTTTAAGAGTTTCTACAACCAATATAGGTGATTCTGTTCATAAAAATTATTTGAATAATTTCTGTTACTTGATAGAATATTTTTAGAAGTTCTATGATTTATATATGTGTTAATAATGTGGTTTTAAGAATTATTAGGTTTCTATATGGAATAAACATGGAGTTTACATAGGAAATGGGGTATATTCATGGTGTAAACCCTCATTTTGAAACTTGATAATGTTTTCTAAATTTTGAAGTTAGTTTACTAATATTTTCATGTGTTATGAACCATTTTTTCAATTGGTTTTTTTACATGATTTGTTTTCAAAGATATGTTTTGGGTTTTCATGTAGTGGCTTGTGAGGTGTAATGAATTTTTTTATTTATGATTGTGGAAGTGGTGTGTTATGTGAAATGTGTAACTCAACAGAGAAAAAAGGTTTTCCTGTGTAAATAATTGGTTGTATGAGTACTAGTAATCCAGATGATATGGAAGTGGCTCACATGATATTTATCTTGAATGATTAACACTATAACTCTAACTAATATTTGTTATGATTGGAGAGAACTTCTCCCAAGGGGTGTACCCTATTATTGGATCGTGCATCATAGTAATGGATTTTATGGTTTATATTCCACATTTCACAAATATACAAGTTACCTAGTGTCTAATATCTAGATAGTTCCTAGATAATTTTCCCATAACTAGCACTCATTGGTTATATCACACTTACCATTGTCATAAAGTATGATATGTTAGTTATCTTAAAAGAAGGTGTGTTTTTTTAATTTGTTTTCCTTGAATGTTGTTTCCCATATAACATGTTTTTGGTCTTTTGTTAACAAAACCTACATGTAATTTATATTATAAGGTTTATAACATGTAATCTCATGTTGGGTGGACTCCAACTAGGATTAGGCTCATTCCCAGCATACATATTTGGGTGTAAGTATACGTGTCAGTTTTCATTGTAGGTAAAGGAATGGATTTTGGTGATGGTGGGTCGGGTTTTCTGGTGTCTCCTTAGTGCTGAATTGTTGAGTTGTCTAGATGGAATTTATCCTCATTCCAAGTGGTGTTTTTCTAAATAGTTTTTGTTTCTATTTAGGTGTAGAATTTTTGGTTTTTGAATAAAACTTGAATTTAAAAATTAATTTTTTATAGATTGTTTGGTTATGGATTTTCAGTTTCAATTTATTGAATTGTTGTTCATTTTAGTTTTACAAATTCATTTAAATTATTATCATGATTCATTATTGATACCCAAAAACATGTTTCCCACAAGTAAGGATTTAAAATTACCTTATGGTAATTCCAAGGATCAAGATGGGTGCCGGTTCTGATGAATACCTAGCTTGGTTCATGAAAAAGTTGTATTAGATCCAAGTAGATATTTGGGACCTTTTATTGGGAATTTAAATGGATATAATAAAGCTAGGATTATCAGTACATTGAGTTATGGTTATGAGTTGGGTGATTGGACAGCACACCTTGGGATAGATTTTGAGTCACCATTAGATGTTTAGATATCTATTTGAATTCTCCTCCAGGTGGGATTTGTAGGCTGTAGACAATATGTGGAAAATGGGTGCTGGTGAAGTTGTTTAATTTTCATGTTGTAATTGAATGTATGGTTTAAAACTATTTTTTGTGGTTGAGAATTTTTAGATCCACAATATTATTTATATATATTGGGACTATTTGTTTTTATATAAACATGCCTCCATGGAGAATTCCATTGCAATAATAGGAAGAAGTTGGAGATTGATCTCCCTCAGAACTTGATTAGAGGTTAGTGTAAAATGAAGTCCATACTTTTCAGGATCCAAGAATGTTTACTTATATTGGTCCTTTTCTGGTCAAAGAAGTTGAACCCAGTCCTATGAGAGACAAAGCCTATGATTTTATCAAGAACAATCCTCCCACTTTCCAAGATGGAATGGAGCCTCAGGAAGTGTAGGATTGGATATAGAATATAGATCTCATGTTTGAATTCATAGAAACTCATGAGGCTGTCAGTGTAAAATGTATCTCATTTCATATTAAAGGACCTTGTCTGAGGTGGTCAGACTTAGTGATTCAAGATGGGAAGCAAGAGTAGATAAGTTGGATGTACATAAAGGTAGTCTTCAATGACTAGTATTTACCTAAGGTAATTACTTATTCCATATCATTGGAGATTTTGGATATCATGTTGGGAAAATATACATTATTTTAGTATACCAACTCCTTTTCCAAAATAGTTTGGGTTGCACCTGAAATAGACTCCAATGTGAAGATGAATGGGTACGAGGTTCGAAAGGGGTTTGTATTTGGAGATCTCTTCTCAGGTCTTTCTGTTCAAGTTAATGTCCAATATTAAATTGTTTGATCGAAAATGATTTATAATAATCGATCATAAGGGCATGATTTTTTCCTATGGGTCTATGTCTATGATGAATATAAAATTTTCATTAGAGAAGAATTGGAAGCTGTAATAGTAGGGGAAAAATAGATGTGTTAGTTCGGGCCATCCATCCTGATAGACTTCATCTGATGCTTCTGATTTGAGGTTCATTATGTTCAATCAATGAAAGAAGGTGGGGATCAACTGGCCTATAGGTACATGACCTCCTATATCATTCCATTAATGTGGATTAATGGGTCTGGTACAATGGGTTTTCAAGGTGACACACCCATATTAATTTGGTGTGAAATCTGTATCAACCAGTGGAATGTTATCTCATTCAGAGACATCTACAATAGTTGGATCTCTGGTTAGTGGTCATTATAATAAGATTAGATCTTCTTCTAATTAACTTCATTTTATGGTAGAGCTATAGGTTATTGGCCATGTTAAGACCTAGGTAGACTCCAGGCATATTCATGAAGTGGATCAATCAACAGCATGACTGAGTGTAGGGACCTAGATAGTCTATGTTTCCATTATGATTACATCTTCTATAGTATTTATTTTTTTCTTAATGGATCTCCTATTTCGTTTATCAATGCCAAAATTATCAAACTATATATTTTTATAATCAAACATACGTAATTTTCATTCTATTTGGTAACATTGTAAGGTATGAATAAGAGTAGGGTCTCAGGTGAACGTCTTGTGCAATATCTGTGTCTAGGGTTGAGTTTGAATGGGATTTCCATGATTAGGATGTTGACCTATTTGATGTTATCCATGTAATAGATTTGATGGTTTACTTTCAAGGTAATATTGATTTTTATAGGCAGTGGGTATGTTTCATGGAACAAGATGAGAGTGATAATGTTATTCTTGTGTAATGGGATCCTCGGTCAGGTCGAGCTAGACCTCCACTATCGGATGTTGTTGATGTTGTTTTTCCATTATAATCTCTCATGATAGAGTACAATGGTAAAACATATAATGGTGGATTATCACTTATAGTGAATGAGTTATCATAGGTATTCCCAGATTACTATTCAGGTTTACCCCTTGAGTGAAACACATAGCCTTCAATTAATTTGGAACTGATAAGAATTCCTATATCTCTGCCTCAGATAGTGTGGGTCCCACCAACATCATGTAATTAAAGATTCTTCTGGATGATTTGGGAAAACAATGGTGCATTCACCTGATTATATGTCCTTGGGTTGCCCCTTCATTGTTTGCAAAGTCATTCGATGGATCTCGCTGGTTGTGTATCGATTACTCAAAACTGAATAATGTAACCATCAAAAAAAATTATCCCTTACCCAAAATTGATGGCATTATCGACATGATGAAATATGGGAAAGTTTCTCGAAGACAGACTAGTGATTTGGTTATAAAAAAAATTAGTGTGAAAGAGGTAGATATTTTGAAAATGGATATAGGAAGTATCCATAACCACATCGAGTACTTGTTCGTGACATTCATAATGATGAATGCACCGACAATCATAATGGAGTTTATGAATATGGTGTTCCACCAGTATCTCAACTATTTTCATGTGGTATACACGGATTAAGTCCTACTATTTTATAAATACAAGGATGATCATTACAGTTATTTTAGGATTATTTTGTACACTCTTCAGGACCACCACCACTATGATATGTTTTCAAATGGAACATTCTGGATCCCAGAAGTGATGTTCTTTGGACATGTAATCTCAGGTAAAGGGGTTTTGGTGGACTATAAAAATATCAGTGAAGTTATGTCATAGGAGCATCTGAAAAATGATTTTGAGAACACTATTTTCCTTACAATAGATTATTATTATAGCTAGTTTGTTCGAGATTTCAGGTAGCCAGTTTGATCCCTGACAGAGCTAACTCAAAAATTGGATGAATTTTAAAGCAGCCTATAATGTTAGGTTTCCATTGATGAGTTAAATAATTGGTTGAAAACCACAACAATGTTGATTTTTCTAGAGTCTGAAAAGGTATATGTGGTTTATTGTAATGCCTTAGTTATGGGCCTTAGGTGTGTGCTTATGAAAGAATATCATGTGGTGGAATATGGATCTTGCTATCTCTGTCCACATGAAAATAATTATTTGATCCATGACAAAGACTTAGCAGTGATGGTGCATGCCTTGATAAAATATTTTAATATACTTTTTGGGGAGAAATTCATGGTCTATTATGATCATAATACCATAACCCACTTATTCTCCAAAAATGATTTGAATTTGAGGCCGCCTCATGGGATAGATTATTTGCAGTGGTTATTAATTTATATCATCTAAAACCCTTGGAAGAGTAATGGTGTGTCTCATTCATTATTTAGAAAAGTTCTAGTTTAGGAATTGATGAAGTCCATTGAGGAGTGGTCTTCGATGGGGCTCTATGCCCAGATGAATATGGATACCAAGGAGCACAGGGAAGGTTTGTTCCTAGGTTGTTTTCAGTTAGCTAATTCTCTTTAGTATTTGATTCAGCAAGATCAACATGGTGATGAGATCCATCAATAGTGGATCTAGTTCCTTCATGGTGGGGATACACCTGGCCATTGGTTGTTGTATGTCGATGAAATCATTTATTTCAAGGTCTGTTTTGTGGCGTAATTATCTCTAAAAAAGTTGGTAATGTAGAATAGTCACCAATCTCTGTGGGATGTTAATCCTGGTGCTTCTAATATGTAATAAGATGTTCGTCGGTAGTTTTTTTTCATACATGTGGTGGGATAAAATTGACATCATACAAGGAGTTATACAAGTTAGAATGTGAAATAAGAGCATCGAAGGCCCTCCATTTTCTTCATTCGTTACACATTCCTACATTGAAGTGCGATGGGGTTTCCATGGATTTCATTATTGGAATAGATTATATTCCATATAGAACGAATATCATTTGGGTTGATGTTGACCATTTAACCAAATTATCCTATTTCCATCTGATCAATGATTGAACAGCAGTGTATGAATTTAGATGGTTATATGTGTATGATGTGGTGAGGATTCATGGATTGTTGTCAACAATTGATCCTAACCGAGATCCTACATTTTAAATCTTCGTTCAGTGAAGGAATTAAAATGCATTGGAACTCATATCAAACTATGTAAGGTAAACCATCCTCAACTGGAGGGTTCGATGAAATGAGAAAATCTTATCTTGGAGGACATGCTTCATGTGTGTGTGTATGATTTCATTGGATCATGGTATAGAAATTTTAGATTGGTCTTGTTTTATTATAATAATAGTTACCAATATACAATTAGGATGGATCATTTTGAGGTCTTTATGGTCAAACATTTTGGTACCCTTTATGTTGGAATGAGGTTGGTGTCTCTGTACTATTTGGAAAAATCCTTGTTCGAGAAATGTATTCGAATTTTTAGTTGATCAGAAAGTGGTTATTGATGGAATTGAGTTGGCAGAAATCTTATAATGATCAAAGGTGTCAATATCATGATTTTTGGGGTGGTAGGGTTTACTTGAAAGTGGAAATGTGATTATTTCATCGTCATTCTGGATAGTAGGGAATTTTAACACTATGCATGTCAGATATTTTGAAATTACCTATATGAGTGGAATTATGATATAAAAATTAGATTTTCCTTCTTAATTGATGGAAATTAAAGACATGGTCCATATATTCATATTGAAGAAGAAGAATATAGACATATACCATGTGCTGAATTGGAAATAATTGGAGTTAGCGACTGATTTATCCTTGATTAAACAGGTGTTTAAGATAGTATATTCCAAAGAGAAAGATCATTGTGGGAAGTATATTCCATTGGTCCATATACTTTGGCAGTATTGTAATGATATAGATGAGAATTGGGAGTGGATGTCTTGGGTTCTACTACAAATCTCTTTTCTTTATCAAGCTTTAAGATAATTTTCTTGGGACATAGAGTTTTCACGTGGGGAGAATTATCACATCCATGATTTTATTTCGATTAATTTTTCATTCATTTTCTTACCATTTCCCCCTCATATTACCTTTCTGTTTTTTGTGTAAAATGGGAAATTTTTGGAGGACACACCCTGGCAGAAAATTTGTGCATGGTTAGTAGTAACCATGCACCTTACCTAGGTAATAATCGGGCCATGTGAGGTTTGTGGATAGAGGTATATCGTATGGTTAGAGAATGGTTTGTAAATTGTGTTTGATAACCATGTGGCTTGTCCTAGTTAGTTAGTGGAAACTTAAAAATTGTTGAAGGGGTTAAAAAACCCTTAAAACTATCCATGTAGCATATCCAAGTCATTACAGATCTAGATTTTACCCTTTTTCGCATCTCATATTTAACCCCAAATCCAACACTCTTCCTCCCCACTCTGTATTTTCAGAAATAGAATCATATATTCCTTTATCTGTCTTCCTTTTCCTCCACTTTTGAGGTGGATTTGAGGGGATACATTCGGGATTCTTCAAGTAATATATTTTTCCCTTATATTACTTCCTCAAATCTATGGGTTTCTTCCTTTTTCATGGGTTCCCTCTTCTAATGTAGAAACAGTTGAGATTTTATAGTTTTATCTATAATATGGGGGTTTAATATTAATGTATAGTGTCTGATATTGCTTCTCTAAGGCTTGGTTGTGGTGTGGTTGAAGTGTTTCACCTTATTCTAGGAGTTTTTACACCCAAGGTAGGTGATTTCATACTTAAACATTATTTAATGAATTTTTATTTGTTTATTGATTATTTTTAAATTCTATTTGATTTATGTGTGTCGTGAAAAAGTATATTTCAGATAGATTTGGTTTTCATAGAAAAAATAGTGTTTTTATATTGGAAATGAGTTGTATTCTTGTTGTAAACCCTAATTTTGATTCTTGATAATGTTTTGTAAATTGTACAGTTGGTATATTAAATAGCCCAATTTGTGCGAATCGGGTTTTGAATTGGTTTTGTTGTTTTTTTGGTTTTAAAATATTATTTTTTGTTGTGAAAGTGGTGTCTTGTGAGGAATAATGATTATTTTTATTCATGACATGTGGAAGGGGTGAATTTTATAAAATGTGTAAATTAGTTAAGAAAAATGGGAATCTCAGGTAACTAGTTGGTCAGTTTATGTATAATATGATAGATGATAAGGAAGAGGTTCATCCTAGTTTATTAAAACATGACTGATTCCACATATCTAACTAAACACTATGATGATTGTAGATTACAAGACCTGTTGCGATTCCTATCCTTGTGGCTTGTGAATGTAAACACTAATTGTCGTTGTTTCGAGGTCACATTTCATAGATATAAGAGGTAACTAGTTTAATATTTTTATCTAGTGCATATAGGGGTTTCTCAAGACTACCGATCTTTCATTATATCTCACATACCATCAACATATTCTATTATATGTTGTATATTTCAATAGAAGGCATGTTTTCATTTGAAGATATTTTCCATGAAAGTTGTTCCCATAAAAATTAATCATTAATTATTAATCACGCATGTTATTTACATTATATGTTTATAGTATGGGAATCAATTATTGGGTGGTATCCTTCTGGGCTTAGGCCCACCCCCTATTTACACTATTAAATGTGTGTAGATAGGGTAATGTTTGACTCTTACAAGGGAATGAATTTTGGTGATGGTGGTTCATGTTTCTATGGGTTCACCATAGTGTGGCATTGTGGATGTGGTTTAAAGAAATTTGTCTTCCTTCAATGTGGTGGTTCTGGAGATGGTTTTTTACCTTTATAGTTGTAGAATTTTTCATTTTTTTATAAACAATGCGACTCAAAACTGTAATTTGTTTTGGATTGTTATGTTATGGATATTAAGTTTCTATTTATTGAACATTTGTAATTTTCTATTAATAAATTCATGTAAATCATTCCCACGATACATTATTGATACCCAATAACATGATTCTATCCTATGGGGATCTGAAACATCATTTGGGCCATGCCACAGATCATGATGATTATCGCTTTCTATAACGAACATGCTTAGTTCATGAATCCTTTTTTTATTAGAGGACATAAAGTCCCATGGTGGCAAGAATTTAATGTCTCATGTTATATATATATTATTTTTTTTTGATGTTGTATAGATTTTTTTCAAGGCCATGTACTTAGACGGAATTTTATTTTGATTTACGGTTTTCCTAGAAAAAATGATTGAAATATATAAAAAATATTAAATAGAATTCACAGGTAGTTTTTTTGAAAATGTGGAATAACATCATATGGAATATTGGGATAAAAAATAAAAATTCACCATTCAGTTCAGAACGTCAGTTTTACCCTAGGTGCAACAAAGACATAGTCGACACATATAATTTTTAGAAAATTCATCACAGTCAAAAATTTATAAAATAAATCTTTTTTAATTAGTTTATTCATCGATGAAATGATCTAGTTCCTTCATTAAATACATGATTATTAAATGATTATAGGGTTATCCTCATTACCACGAAAATCATTGGAGATCCATTGGAGAGCATGAAAAGATATTCCGTTGACAGATGATGACTATATTGAGTATTGACCACTAGTGAAAGATATATTCAAAGGATCTAGCCAGTGATCATGGTGATGATTCGTTCCGCATTAGTGAAGGATCTTAATTAAGGTAGGATGTCTATATTGATTGGTTTATTTCACCTATCCAAATTTCTATGATGAACTCAAATCAATCAATAAATGGATTGAATTTATGATCAGTCTCTCTTTGGGAAGGGTAGATTAATCATCATTTGGGAGATGTTATCCATAATGAATATTTATTCTTCTGTCAATATAATAGAAATGGATTAATATTCAAGTGAACATCATTCACAAAAATTTCTATTTTTTATTCTTATGCATTTCTCCCTTATTTTGTTGTTATTTTTTGGGGTCCATTATTTTCCAAGTGGATTGACATATCCAGATGAATCAATCTTTGAACATCTATTTCATGGAGAAACAATATGATATTTTATATTTGGGATCATCATGAAATGAATGTGGTGAGATGATAGATGTAGTGGGTAATCAGAGAGTTTTGGAAACCCTATTTTTGTTATTCAATGTGAAATGATGAATTATAAATAATCACTATTTTTTAATGGATTTTAAGGACACCAAAATTTCATCATTGATATAGATACATGGAATTGGTGAATTGATGATTTTCTAAGAGATACATTCACTAGATCGGAGGCAAGACGATCAGAATCAAATGTGAATTCCAGATCAATAATTCATTAAACAAATCACAACTCTCCATGTAATATAGAGCCACACACCATTTCATCACCCCAATAGGTAGGATAGGGTTCCAAGGTAATTCTCTGGATCATAAGGCATGTGATCCAATCACATGACTTGTGACCTCTCACTAATTAATTAGAGTTTACCTCGAAGGGTGCATAGAAAGGGGTAATAGTACATGTGTTTGATCTTGCCGTGTACTTCCATACACTGACAAATCCTAGAAATGTACATGTGATAATTTGTGTTCTAGTATTCAAGAAGATTACATGGGCTATTTTTATGTCATATATTGTTATATGGACATGGGTAGCAGAAACATGCCATTTACAAAGAAAATACCCAGGATGAAAGGACATGACATGTAACCTTACAACTCATCATGTACTCCATAAATGTTGTCTTGGATATATTTTCATCTATATATTGAAAATTTTCATCTATGGTTTGTTTTCTTTTATCCTTTCCATGATGGTTATTATGGAATCACCTCATATTTTTTGGACATTGACCCATTTTTAAAGACTTATGGGATTTTGTTGTGGGAATCCTTCCATGAGGTCTAGAGTGAGATCCCCTATTCATCTTCGTGCCCTAGGTGATTTTCATTGTATCATCATGAAAAATTATACATGGGAGCTGATACTATGTATACAAGGGGTATCCATATCTTTTTGGTATACCAAATTTCCTTCGTTGAAACACTTCTTTTTTTATTATATCTATTCATTCCATTAACATCTTCTTCCTATGAAGAGGCCTGAAGAGAATCATCTCTCAGAAAGATTCGATTAGGGTTATGAGACATATGATTGTGTTCTCCCTGTTGAGTTCACAGTGAATCCTTGGAGATATAATCAAATGATAGAATCATAGTTGTTACTTAACTTCATTCTATGTTTCCTATAGGTTATATTTGGATATTATTCATAAATGTTGTCTAGAAATATTCGTGTGTAGAGAAAATTGTATTTCCTTAGTTTTATATAGTTTGGTTTCTGGGTGTCCAACTAAGTATTATTATAGTCACCCATGAATAGTTTTTTCACACATGATTCATGAAATTTAAGGATGATGAAGCATTTTATAGATTCCTACATGGACCCTAAAAATATTGTCCTTAGTGATACCATACATACCGATGTGTCTTCCAATAGTATAATGAAAATATTCTTAGTTTTATGCTCCATTTGGAAATGTTTTTATACTCCTTGTTGTGGGAATATATTAGGTCCTTCTTACATTACATTACATCCGTTCAAAATTTATTTTTGGTATTTAGATGAATCCATTCATGGTTTGTATTTGTTCAAACATGTCATAATTTTAGAGTATTAGAGTTGTGGAGAACACTTTAGAGAATAAACCAAAACTACCGCTCTATGACTTGTGAAATGTAGTTCTACTCATGGGATCATAGCTGATGTGACTAATAAGTTAATATATATTCTATCTACGTCAATTCTTCCTCATGACCACTAATAGATGCATTATAGTACATTGAAAAACAATATTTGTCCCATGGTGTGTCAAGAATAGATTTGTATTCAACCATTAGCTAATGGAAAACCTATTCACATTCAGTTTACCAGGGAAAGATAACTCATTTATTCCTCAATGTGAAAATGGGTGATGATATTAAGGATATTTTCAAGATAATGTCTAGATAAAAACCAGAAAACCCTAAAATTCTTCAAATCACCAACATGTTTCAAGGATGTGTCCCAAGAATGTCTAGCTCTACATTCTCAGGGTCTATCTCAACCACCAAACATATAATGAATTTCACCAATTCTGTATAGAATTAAAAATTCAAGAACCTGTAATAACAATGATGTGCTCCAAGTATATATTTGACAATATCTAATTTTCTTGAATGTTCCTATAGTGTCATTGATTATATGATTATATCATCAAAAAAAGTATGAATAATAATCCCATGTATAGTTATAAGAACATTTTTTGAGATCCATGAACATTTTCATATTGTTCATTATCGTGAATAGAATCCCAAAGTACGCATATAATCCCAACCTTATAAAAACACACACATTTTCAATTTATTCTCAAAAACTCACAATAGTTGATATTAAAATATAAGATCAATCATAATATTCTATAGAGATAAACATAATTCAATCCTAGAATAATTATATTAGTTCTTCAAATTTATGTGGTTTATTTTCTAGTAATAGATGTTGTTTCAAATACTACCTTCCACTTCCAAGGATTATAACACTCATGTACCCCATGGAGATGTACCTACCTGAAAAAAAAAATATAATCCAAATTATCTACTTGTACCTTGGGTTCTTTTTCCAGCATAGAAACTATATGAAATAGAGGTAATAAAATGCATTTCCTACCTTAAATGATCTAAATCTAAATATTATCACCTATTTCAAAAGAAATATCTAAAAAATCATCAAGAATGAAATTTTTATATTTACCCATGAATGGATAAAGGAAAAAATGGGACGTTATTTAAACAAACAGAAGATAAATGGATTCAATATTTTTTTAATCATATGGAGATGCATCATGTATTGACCCACTAAGCCTTCACCATGTTCTAAATTCTTATTAATAAAAATTTTCTCTCCTTATAGTGATTTAAACCTCACCTTTCTTTGGTAGAATTTGAAGTGACCTCCGAATCTACACATATATACCATTATAAAATAATGTGAATGTATTCAATAATGAGAATCCTAAACTCCCATAGATTTGTGTACCCATTAATGATTATAAAATATGTTGATAATAGGATAAGATGGTATAATTATATACCCAATAATGTTTTCTATGTGAATAACTGAGATGATATTGTGAAAATTAAATCAAATCTACTTAATACTTACGATGTTATAAATTTTTTTAAAAACATGTATTGAATGATGTGATTGATAATATTTAGGTAAACATTCCAATACCTCAAATAAAAGATGGCCCCACTCCACTATATTCGTAATTCTTGTTCACAATGTAGATGCATCATGTCTCTTATCCACTCATGTATCATTTTCTCTTATTACTAAAATATGCCATGTATTGATGTTTATGAATTTCATCATCCCCCAAGAGTCATCATTCATGATACCATCAATAATAATTACTATATATGTACTATATTATCATATTGATGAACATTTTCCTCTATATTTTGGAACATAGTATGATAATTCTCCGGCAGCCCTAGCTTTAACATTGAGGATCAGAAATTATTTACCATTATTTTCAAACAAAATTATTTTTGTTTTTATAAAGTGGATTTGTGATTATTAGGACTTAGGAAGGGAAAATACACTAGTTACTGGACATCATTGTATAGTGAATCTACATGTTTTTAAAAATGTCCAAATTTATGTTTTTTTATTACGATTTATTAAATTCAATATGGGTGATCCATGTGATAATGATGATTGATTTAGGTGATTTCAATTGATTTCATGCATTATGGCTAGGAACATAGGTTTATTTGACATATATATATTTGTTTCATAGTTTTTTAATTAAATTCATGGATTTGTGATATATCACTATGGTCATTTCCTTCATGTAAGATTTCTTTCATTTCCATGGTATATTGATATTTCCAAAGAGTAATAAGTTAGTTAAACATAACATTTTGTTGTCTTATTATATACATTTATATGATGAATTTGAGTAATAGGCATGGATGGTAGCAAAGGTTATTCATAGAAAGTATATAAATTATATTGAGGATATACTATTATGAGAACCTTGTGCGGTTCCACCAACTTATATGACATGTTATTTTCATAGTTTGATTTGTGTTAAGAGATAAAACCTTAGATAAAATGGAAGATAATTAAATTTGTGTCTTATCTTGATGTTCCCATACCACCATCCATGGCAAAGTGGAATGTAACCCAACATGCTCATAGACTAGCATTGATAATCCATGCTATAGAACCAGTATAACATGGAATTTTTTATGTAGTTCCAATCTGATGTGAAGAAATATATTGATCCATGATGAACAATGATCATGAATTCTATCTCCAAAGTCCATAAATAGTTTAGGGTAACAATTTTCATTAAGATATTGAGGACTAGTGTCACACTGGACTTTCAATATTTTAATTTTTTCAGGATTAAGTCATGTTTTGGTTGTGTTCTCTAAAACCTGGTGTGAAAATATTGAAATTTTTCGGTATATTTTCTTTTTATCATTGGTGTAGGTTCTTCCCCTTGATTTCATTTTATTAATGGAGAAATATTCACATCTCTGTGTTGGAATGATTGGGTGTACTATTGGTGCATAATTATTAGTAACTGTCCACCCAACCCAAGAAACAATGTGTTAGGAGAGAGAACCTACCATAAGGCCTTTTCCGAACCATGCACCTCAGCCCGAGTAAGAGTGAGTCTTGGTTTCCTTTAGCTAAGACAGTCACACGAACTTTTCATGGTTTTGAATAATATGTGTACTAACCATGCTTCCATTCAAGATTGTTAAAAATGATTTCCCTCTTTCTCTCTCTCCCTCGATTTTAACCCCTTTAGTCCCCTTTCTCACCCACTTAGACTCCCATTCCCTGGGCATGCCCACTTTTATATCCACCCTTCCTTGGACTTTGATAATTTTTAATTTTTTGTGAGGATTCGTCAATATCTCTCATGTATGTTATCGTATACCTTGTTTTCCTATTCTTTTAGGGTTTCCTCTCTTCTCTTTTGGGGATTTTAGTTTTCTAATGGGTATGGGGTTTGATTTAGGGACTTAATCATGGTTTTTTTGGTTTGATCTCCTTGATTATGATTCCTTGTTGTATCCTAGAGGAGAGATTTATGTGCATATTGGGTTTTGAACCATTTTCTAGTTGTATCTCTATGTAAGGTATGTGGTTCCATGACTTAAAATTTGTAGATGTTTTTAATATTGTTGGATTTGTATTTAATATTTTCCTATATATAAATAATATTTTGTGAAATATATTTTTGGGGTGTTTTTTTATTCATGTTGAATGGGGATTTTAAAAATGTGTATAGTAAAAAAATTTGTTTTATTTTGATGTTTCACATATAATATTTGTATCCCTTGTGTGGGAGGTACATAATGAGCATTTAAAGGCACCTATGGTATGTATATGTTAAAAGTACGCTATTAATGGCGAAATGAATTACTTTGGCATTATAGTTTTTGTTGTTCACCTTTAAAAATGATGTATACATTGTTTAAATGATGAAAATAATGATTAAAAAAGGAACTTGGTTTTTATGTGAATTCATTAAGGGGATTGTCCAATGGATTTGGTCACTCAACTGTGTGTTCTCTTGTACATTATTAGATGGAATTTTATAAATTGTGTAAGTGGTTGTAAGCATAATGGAATGTGTTTTTTGGTGAGGGTAAAATGGTAAGTGGTATGTTTTAGTGAAAATAGTGATTTAATGTTATGTTTATAGTTATTTTCATGTGTATATGATGATCATTTTTTTTAATATGGGAAATGGAATTGAGCACAACGTAATCATAGGTATATATTGGGGAAGAATTAGACTAGTACACTATAGATTTGGAATAGGATTTTCCCAGTTTCACGTAGTATTATTGACGATTACAATAATAACTAAAATATGATGTTGATTGATATCAACTAGAATTACAGATGTTTCTCCTATCTAGTGGATCTTGCCTGAGGATGCTGATTGTTGTGGTCACACTACTGCATTTCATTGAGGTACGAGGTTCTATGGTCCCACTCGATGTAGATTACCACTAGGGATTTTCCCATAATGATATCTTGTGACATGAAACTTATATTATGTTGGGTCATCTATTGGCTTACGGTGTACCTGTGAGTGTATTTTATTTCAAATAAGTTTTAACTTAGCAATGATTTTCTTCCGAAATGTTCCTTTAAAATAGTCACCCTAAAATTTTGTTTTTTAAAAATTCATTTCCTTGGAAATGGTACCTTAAAAATATTTATTTTATTAAATATTTTTTGAAGAAATATTTTAAATACCTTTTTCATGAATGAGATTGTAAATTTATCTTTATCTGTTATTTCATGGAATCATTCAATTTCGGTGAATCTTATTGGGATTTGTCTCATTCCATGCATAAACCCTCTGGTGGATGATGACCTTGTTGTATGTTGATTCTGGTAAGGGAATGGTATACCATGTATGTGGGTTTTTAGATGAAATCTCTTGTGGATCATGATGTTGGTGACTTGTTTTTTGTTTCTCCTATCATACATGAAGGTTTGAGGTGGATTTTATTTTCATTTTTTTATAGGCTTATAAATTTTATGTTTGGGGATGTTTAATATAAATCTAGAAATTATTTATGTCATGTTTGGTTTGCCCAATTTTTAGATTTTGTTCATTTATTTAGTTGGTCACATATTATTATGGAATTGGTAAAATAATTCACAAGTTATAATATTGATACCCTTGAACTACTTTTCATCCTGTGGGGTTTTGGAATTCCCTTCAGTCCATGCCACATGTAGAGACCCGAAGCTTGACGTACATGGACATTAGATTACTTTTTCGGAATACTTAGTACATTACAAAAACACACACACAAGGACCGTAATAGTTTAGTGTCTTTGGAAACTTGGAATATAATCTTCTAATCAGGGTGAAAGACCTTCAACATCTCCCATAAAGATCTTACTTTTTTTCCTAAAAGCTTTAATTATATCCTGGGGAAAAGAAAACATACAAGGGTGAGCTCAAATGCTCAGTAAGGGAAACTAAAAGAAATATCAATCACATCATATTCATAAGAACATATCTTTTGGATATCTGACCCTACAAAAGAGATCATAATTTCATAACATGGGATAAATCATAGTAGTGAAATGTAATCCCAACACTCATAACTTAAAACATGAAACTTTGTGGAATAAACACATAATCATAGAGAATCATTTCTTATTACTCAAGACTCGTTTCCAAGACTATCTTAGTGGACAAAGTCCATTTCTGAACCGAGTTCACTCCTCATTTCAGTCTTGTTTCACTGAACCGGTATAGCCTACCATTCCAGACATGTCTATCTCATGAGATATAAAATCATTACCCAATGCATTGGAGGGAGATATATGTCCCACCCATCTCATAATGATACCATTCTTATGTGTTCCACAAAATCATAAATCATACATCACTGCATAACCCATGTAATAAAAATGAGAATCTTAAATATCATGACATCATAAAACAATTCATATAAGATAAAAGAATTCATAAAAATATTTCCATCACAACATAATCATGTAAATGTAATAATTGGGATAGAAATGGAAACCTATATTATCTTAGATGGAAAATAATTTTGATAAAACACTTGAACTGCATTCTTGAGGAAAATATCCTTTCTACTTCAAAAACATTTTCCTTTCTTAAAATGTCTTAAAATTTTAAAATAAGAGAAGTTGATTAAATATAAACTTGAAAACTTGTAAAGGAAGCTTCCTGGAAATAATGGTTTAAAAATCCATTCATGTCGTATAAGTTAAAAAACATTATTCTCGTACTTTTTTCGTAAAAGTCAAAAAATACCTCGTACGAAAAACAACAAAAGATTCCTTTCATATCTTTTACTAAAAACTCACCGAAGGGTAAAATTGGATTTAAACAATTGTATTTGGATGGAAATAATATTACATATTGAGTAAACATGGATGTGGATGATAAAATACACCCCAGTAAATACTAAAGTATAAACAATCTCAGATAAAAATGAGATTGTGATATTTCCCTTACCTTAGGTCCGATTTGCTTTGTATGTGTCCGAACCTCCTATATAATGATTTATATAATGTCATTGACTTATTCCATAATCATACTCATTGTTATGATATCATATATGGTTCACTTATGGCTTTATATTACCCGTACTTTTGTAAATTCCATGTTAAAGAGCGTTTTAGGTAAAATCGTTTCATTTGTCATCCGTGTTTTGACTTATAATTATTTATATGATTACTTAGATCATGATTACTAAATTACAGAATATAAAACATGATTTATATATAATATATATTCATAATATATATATATATATATAATATATATTCATAATATATATATATATATATATATAATAGATCAGTAAATGGAATGAAATACACCGTTCATGGAGATGGTAGACCGTACGTACGCATGAACATTGTTTCTTTTCCTTATTGAGTTCAATGGAACTAAGTAGATGACATACATATATATACACATAAATACTGAATCATTATTATGTCATATATTTCATTATTACTTATTATATATACTTTATAATCATTCATGAATGGTTAACGTGGAAAATGAATCTCATCGCGTCGTGGAGACGGTAGTCCGTACATACGCGCGAGCGATGATATCGTTCTCATGATCGTGGAATTGTATTGGAGTGTATGTATACTATTTCGGAATCAATATCACTTTACAATAATCATATATAGTTATTATGTACACCATTATACCCATCCAAGTAATGTGGTGGTGGAAAATAGATTACACCACGACGTGGAGACGGTATTCCTTACGTACGCACGCGCGGTGATTTCATTTTCCGCAGGATGGATAGATAGTGAAATAAAGTTGTTTCATAATTATAATATCATATCAGTTTATAAGTGATACTTATGTTATTACTTCATAATGAAACAACCTAATAAGAATAAGTGGAAGAAGAAATAAAGATGAAAGAATCGGTAACATACATTACCTCTTCTTTGATGCGCATCTTTGAGGCTTCCACTTAGGGAAATAAAATAGGTCTTTGAAGAAGACCTGGACCTCTAGGATGTTTCTAGGGAAGTGTAGAAGAGAATTTTTCAGGGTTTTTCTGAGATTGAAGGCTCAATGTGGTGTGAGGAAGAGAGGGAGGAGGTGCCCTTTTATAAGGGCGGAGAGGGGCACCTTTGGAATAACTAAAAATATTATTTCATTATAAAGTCAAATTCGGTTTTAAATAGCTCCAAATTGATTAATTTAGAAGTTAAGCTGGGGATGAGTCTAAATCATCTCATCCAATAGAATTTAGACAATTTTAGGTTCCTATTTTAACCTTATCATTTAGATTTAACATTAAGTAAAATAATTTTACTTTTACCGTGTCTTCTTGTGTTCTTATAATATAAGGTCAATAAACTTACTATAAGAAGCCAAACGAACCCCAAGTTGTTTATTATTAATATATATAACATTATCTAAGTCATTTGGCCGAACCTAAGATTTTTAGGAATAAAAAAACAAATTAATTATATAATATTTGTTTTAAAAACTATTTTATGTCAATTTTGACACTATTTTGTAATTCATTTTTGTGAAAATCATAACATAATGATTAGTTGAAAAAAGTTAATTAAATCAATATTAACATGTCATATAAACCTATAAAATTAGTTTATTTCATAAAAATTCTGAAATTTCATTTATTTGGGTATTTATTACATCAGTTATGTCAATATTTCATTAATAAGATAATTACTCCATCATCTTTGTGTCATAAATAAATTAAATTATTTATAGTCTAAAAATTACAAATAAAATACCATTATGTAGGAAATATTTTTACCTTTCTAATGATTATTTATAGTCGAATTTATCTTATGAATAACCCTATATTAAAAATGATTTACTTATTAAACGTTGATTTTAACTATTTTAACCCTTCTTTAAATAAATTAATAATAAATGTCATAATCTAATGCAAGTGGTCCTAAATGGTTATCTTTTATTCATAAGGTTGTTTTTGGTCGAATTACACTTGTCCAATAGAATTAGGACATGTGTTAGGGTAATAGTAATATTATTTTTACACTTTAATTACCCTATTTACTTTTAACCGTGGTAAAAAAAGTAAAAAGTTACTATTCACCAAAAATTATTTTCATCTCATTGAACCAAATTTTACTTACTGACATCAACTGTGTCACTCAGATTTTTTAAATTCCACTCACAGAAGCGGTAAAATTACGTTTTATGAAAAATTCATTTTTTTAACTACAACTTAGTAGATTCACTATTCATCAAAAAAATGAAAGTTTCTGGAAAAATAACAAAAATTAGGCCTAAGCTATATTTGATATTATGAATTCAAAAATGATGTCTATTTTACCATATTCAAAACTTATCAGTTGTATTAATTAATTTAAAATTAAATCCTGTCGTCAAAACAAATAGCGTGTTTTTAAAAAATTGGTTATTACTATTTATAACAGCTAGTTTTAATAATATTTTAATAGCATATCGTTGTTTAGTGAAACTAAGTATTGCGTACTACACACGCTATCGAGGAAGGTCATGATTGCGTGTAATTCAAGGCAAGTCAAGGATGCGTGTTGTGCAAGATCCTTTTGGTGTAGCGTACAACACAAGGCATTAATGAAATTAAAAAGAATATTTTTCATAAAATCTCGGGGGGTTACATTCTACCCCCCTTAAAATGAATTTCGCCCTCGAAATTCATCAGGGTTGTAAATGGTTTACTACTCAAATGTTTCTTTAATAGAAACCCACATCGTAAAAAGGAATACCAAAACTTGTCTTTAAAAACTAAAGTATGAAACGTAACGGTTACCCAAATAAACTAATCACTGGGTTTCCACATAGGTGAAAATATGGATATGGAAGAGAAATCTAACCATCATGTTCTGATAGAGAGTGGTAGAAAACATGGCTATGGAAAAGCCAGCAATCACAAAGCCAAAAATTTGTGATGATCTAAGGTACCATCTGAATCATCATATATGAGAGCACTAGGACAACATTTTTGGTTTTCATGATCATTTCACTAAAGTTAATGAAATTGGAATTAGAAGAAATACTTTCGTGATTTTGGTAAAGTCTCACCATTGGTCGTTCTATGGACAATTTCCACTTTATCTCTTAATGAAATGAAGTAGAATTTGTCATTCATGATGTGTTAGCAGATCATGTGATAGAATGATGGGTCATTCCATCTGTCTCAAACAAAAGTTTAGAAAAGTTATCAAAAAATACACAAGTTCATCTATAGTGAGATTAATCATATATGGTTCCTAAAATGGACTTATACTTCATATATCACACTGATTAATATAATAAAACTAGTTTCTAATAAATATGTACTTCCTGTAGGCCAGTGGTATGCGATAAAGGCCAGTCGCACTTCGGTTGTGGGTTCGATTCCCACAGCCTTGTCCGACGGGATGGGCTGTCGCCCATCCTGCAGGTTGTCCTTTTTCTAAAACAATATTACAATAACATCACATCAATAATATTGAAAAAAACTTCTATCCTTAATACTAACTTATGTCCAACATAATCCATTCCAATCTTTAGGCTTATCTAAAATACATTGATCGAATCTCATAGTATAAAGAAAATGATTACTTGTAATTTCACATAACAATCAGGTGAATGCCATCATTTATCCCCCATATATCATAAGATATATCTTGTTAGTCAATTTAAAAACATGTGAATACCTTAATCATGTATTCTCTTGAAGAATGAATACCCATTAATTGAACCATAGTGAAAACATGAATGCAGTTAAAAGTTAACACTTTCCACATACCAAAATCCTCAAAATTCTATATACTCAAACCATGATATCACTTAGTACTTATATCAATCATGAGCTCATGAATACTGTCAAATGTTTCATTTTCTCATTTTCCCTTCATTATACGCATATCATTCTTTTTTTCCAAAAATATCTCAATCACTTTCCATGGTTACCGGTACAATAGAATTATTGAAAACCACAATAGACCAATACATACATATTCCAATATTCCACGATACTATATACAACATTATTTTGGAATCCCATTACATAAACACTTAATCATTCCACAACATCGTTGTCATATTCAACATCGCCAATGGTGATCTCATGTGACTTCCCTTTGTCCCTTGCCTTAAGTGGTTGCTCATGTCGATCATCAATAACCCTTGGATTTGGGCATTGATTAGCATAATGCCCCATTTCATTGCACATGAAGCATTGAAGTGTTGTTGGTGAATTCTCTTTAGTCTTTTCATTATTCACATCATTAGAACCCCTTTTTCCATTACTTCGACACTCATCTGCTCGATGACCTTCTTTTCTACACTTAAAACATTTTCTAGTCCCTTTAAGACAATCACCACCATGCTTCTTTCCACACTTTGAGCATAAGGAAACATTCATCTTATTTTCACCATTATTCTGATATTTCTCCTTGAACTCCATCTTTCGTTTCTTGTCAAAACTATGAGATGGATAAGTAACACCAACTTCCATTTCTACCTTGATAGCACAACGCACAATTTCTTCATAGCTACTGAAGTCTCTTGTAGCTAATTCCCTTCGAAGATTTGGTTTTAAGCCACTGAAGAATCAATCAAATTTACTTTCAGGTTGGATAATAAATCCAGATGCATGCCTTGCAAGCCTTGTAAACTTCGCTTCGTATATACCAACAGATTCATCATCCTTTTGCTTTAGTTCAAGAAACTCCTTCTCCATCTTTGTCCGAATAATACGAGGGAAGTACTTATTGAAAAATAAGTTCTTGAACTCGTCCCATTCCATGGACTCAATTTCATCTCTTGGCCTCGTATTGTTGATAAGATTCCACCATTGATCAGCTTCACCTTCCAAATGATATACTGCTAAGATGAATTTATCATGTTCAGAACATTGAAGAACTGAAAATATCTTTTCAGTAGTACTGATCCATTGTTCAGAAACAAGTGGATCAGAAGACCCAATGAAAGAAGGTAGACCTTTCCTCATGAAGGACTCAATAGAATATTATTCCCTTCTCTGCTCATTTGGAAGTATAGAATGATTCATATCTTGTGTAAGTATAGTAATAAGATTTTTCACTCCATCTCCCATAACATTTTTTTGTTTAGGAGGACAATCATTGCATTGTATATTGCATTGATCAACATGGTTCCTTCGAGTTCGGCCATCGTCTAAAACCAAAAAAGAATAGTGTGAGAGGAAAAAATCATGCTAGGAAAAACAACATAGTAAAGGGGGAGTACCCTCAATATCTAACATCATAGGTTAAATTTTATGATCGTTACCGTAGTTCTAGGACTATATCTGATATGTATACTTATCCTTAGGGACATCCCTTAGAAATATCACTAGGGATCTCACTAACATTTTCGCATCCTAGTTTCCAAAGGTTGACTAAACTTTTCCTCTGATACCAGCTGTAGTGACCCAAAGCTTGACGTACATGGACATTACATTACTTTTGAAAAATACTTAGTACATTACAAAAACACACACACAAGGACCGTAATAGTTTAGTGTCTTTGGAAACTCGGAATACAATCTTCTAATCATGGTGAAAGATCTTCAACATCTCCAATAAAGATATTACTTTTTTTTACCTAAAACCTTTCTTTATATACAGGGTAAAAGAAAACAAAAAAGGTTGAGCCCAAATGCTCAGTAAGGGTAAACAAAAGAAATATCAATCACATCATATTCATAAGAACATAACTATAGGAAATCTTAACCTGCAAAAGAGATCATAATTTCATAACATGGGATAAATCATAGTAGGGGAATATAATCCCAATACTCATAACTTAAAGCATGAAACTTTTTTTCATACACACATAATCATAGATAATCATTTCTTTTTAGTCAGGACTCATTTACAAGAATATCTTAGTGGACAAAGTCCATTTCTGAACCGAGTTCACTCCTCGTTTTAGTCCTGTTTCACTGAACCGGTATAGCCTACCATTATAGCCATGTCTATCTCATTAGATTTAAAATCTTTACCCAATGCATTGGAGGGAGATATAGGTCCCACCCATCTCATAATGATACCATTCTTATGTGTGCCACAAAATCATAAATCATACATCATTTCATAACCCATGTAATAAAATTGGGAATCTTAAACATCATGACATCATAAAATAATTCATATAAGATAAAGGAATTCATATAAATATTTCCATCACAACAAAATCATGTAAATGTAATAATAGGGATAGAAACCGAATCCTATATTATCTTAGATGGAAAATAATTTTGATAAAACACTTGAACTCCATTATTGAGGAAAATATCCTTTCTACTTCAAAAACATTTCCCTTTCATAACATGTCATACTATTTTAAACTAAAAGAAGTTGATTAAAAATTAACATGAAAACTTGTAAAGGAAGCTTCTTGTAAATAATGTTTTAAAAATCCATTCATGCCGTATAAGTTAAATAAAACATTCTTCTCGTACTTTTGTCGGAAAAGTAAAAAAATACCTCATACGAAAAAAAACAAAACATTCCTTTCATATCTTTTACTAAAAACTCACTGAAGGGTAAAATTGGATTTAAACAACTGTTGGTGGAAGGAAATAATATTACATATTGAGGAGACATGGATGTGGATGATAAAATACACCCCAGTAAATACTAAAGTATAAACAATCTCGGATAAAAATGATATTGTGATATTTCCCTTACCTTAGGTCCGATTTGCTTCTTATGTGTCTGAACCTCCTGTATAATGATTTAAATAATGGCATTGACTTATTCCAAAATCATACTCATTGTTATGATGTCATACATGGTTCACTTATGGCTTTATATTACCCGTTATTTTGTAAATTTCATGTTAAAGAGCGTTTTGGGTAAAATCGTTTCATTTGTCGTCCGTGTTTTGACTTGTAATTATTCATATGATTACTTAGATCATGATTACTAAATTACAGAATATAAAACATGATTTATATATAATATATATTCATAATATATATATATATATATAATATATCAGTAAATGGAAAGAAATACACCGTTCATGGAGACGGTAGACCGTACGTACGCATGAACGCTATTTTCATTTCATTATTGATTTTAATGGAATAAAGTAGATGACATACATATATATACACATAAATCCAGAATCATTATTATTTCATATATTTCATTATTACTTATTATATATACATTATAATCATTCATGAATGGTTAACGTGGAGAATGAATCTCATCACGTCGTAGAGACGGTAGTCTGTACGTACGCACGAGCGATGATATCGTTCTCATGATTGTTGAATTGTATTGGAGTGTATGTACACTATTTCAGAATCAATATCACTTTAAAATAATCATATATAGTTATTATTTACACCATTATACCCATCCAAGTAAGGTGGTGGTGGAAAATAGATTACACCACGGCGTGGAGACGGTATTCCGTACGTACGCACGCGCGGTGATTTCGTTTTCCGTAGGATGGATAGATGGTGAAATAAAGTTTTTTCATAATTATAATAACATATCATTATTTAAGTGATACTGATTTTATTACTTCATAATGAAACAACCTAAGAATAAGAATTGGAAGATGAAAAAAAGTTGAAAGAATCAGTAACGGAGATTACCTCTTCTTTGAAGCGCCTCTTTGAGTCTTCCTATTAGGGCACTAAAATTGGTCTTTGAAGAAGACCAGGACCTCTATGATGTTTCTAGGGAAGTGGATAAGAGAATTTGGCAGGGTTTGGCTGAGCATGAAGGCTCAAAGTGGTGTGAGGAAGAGAGGGAGAGGTTCCCTTTTATAAGGGAGGAGAGGGGCACCTTTGGAATTACTAAAACTATTATTTTATTAAAAAGTCAAATTCGGTTTTAAATAGCTTTAAATTGATTCATTTAGAACCTAAGGTTGGTATGGGTCAAAATCCTCTCATCAAATAGAATTTAGACAAGTTTAGGTTCCTATTTTAACCTAATAATTTAGATTTAACATTATGTAAAATAATTTTACTTTTACTGTGACTTCTTGTGTTCTTATACTATAAGGTTAATAAACATACTATTAGAAGCCAAACGAACCCCAATTTGTTTATTATTAATATATATAACCTTGTCTAAGTCATTTGGTAGAGCCATAGATTTTTAGGAATAAAATAACAATTAATAATATAATATTTTTTTTAAAAACTATTTTATGTCAATTTTGACACTATTTTGTAATTCATTTTTGTGAAAATAATAACAGAATTATTAGTTCGAAAAAAGTTAATTAAATCAATAATAAAATGTCATATTAACTTATAAAATTAGTTTATTTCATAAAAAGTCTGATATTTCATTTATTTGGGTATTTATAACATCAATTATGTCAATATTTCATTAATAAGAATATTACTGCATCATCTTTGTGTCATAAATAAATTAAATTATTTAATGTCAAAAAATTAAAAATAAAATACCATTATGTAGGAAATATTTTTAGCTTTCTAATTACCATTTATAGTTGAATTTAACTTATTTATACCCCTATATTAAAAATTATTTACTTATTAAACTTTGATTTTAACTATTTTAACCCTTCTTTAAATAAATTAATAATAAATGTGCTAATCTAATTCAAGTGGTCCTAAATTGTCATATATTATTCCTAAGGTTGTTTTTGGTCGAATTACACTTGTCCAATAGAATTAGGAAATGTGTTAGGGTAATAGTAATATCATTTTTACCCTTAATTATCCCATTTACTTTAAACCGTGGTAAAAAAAAGGTAAAAAGTTACTATTCATCAAAAATTATTTTCATCTCATTGAACCACATTTTACTTACTGAAATCAACCGTGTCTCTTGGATTTTTGAAATTCCACTCATAGAAGTGGTAAAATTATGTTTTATGAAAAATTCATTTTTTTAACTACCACTTAGTGGTTTCAATATTCATCAAAAAATTAAAGTTTCCAGAAAAATACCAAAAATTAGGCCTAATCTATATTTGATATTATGAATTAAAAAATGATGTCTATTTTACCAAATTCAAAAAATATCAGTTGCATTAATTAATTTAAAATTAAATCCCGTCGTCAAAACAAATAGCGTGTTTTTAAGAGATAATAACTATCAAAAGATTGACACTTGTTTATGTCTGGTTTAGATGAGAAATTACATTCAATGACCAACATTGTATTTAATTGTAAAAATATATTCTAAATATATTTTAAAACCACTCAAATTAATAATTTATCACTATTAATTATTTCAATTGAAAAAGTTTTTTTTAATTACAATTTAGTAAATTTCACTATTCATCAAAATATGAAAGTTATCCGAAAAGTACCAAAATTTCTCCCTAAGCTAATTTTGATATTCTGAATCCAAAAATGAAGTCCATTTTGAAAACGAAAATTTAAAAAAGTGTTTATTACTATTAATAATTGCTAGTTTTAATAATATTTTAATAGCATATCGTTGTTTAGTGATACTCGGTATTGCGTACTACACACGCTATCGAGGAAGGTCACAATTGCATGTATTGCAAGGAAAGTCAAGGATGCGTGTTGTGAAAGCTCTTATTGGTGTAGCGTACAACAACAGACATTAATGAAATTATAAAGAATATTTTTCATAAAATCTCGGGGTGTTACACCACAGATCAGTTTGGGTACCAGGTTGGATGATGACCCGACTAGGTTCTTGATAAAATGGTATCAGCCATGGTTATGCTATTTTGGGTTTGGTTACATGGGAATGAGTTTGGGTAGACCCAAGTTAGGATTTCTGGGAATTAATATACTGATTATGAGTTGGGTTCCTGGAAAGTACATCACTTGATGAGACTAAAGTCACAAAGGGATGCTGGGTTTCACCTAAGTCAGAAAACTCTTATTGATTTATGATACTTGGGGAAATGAAATGGGGGTTTGGTTGATGGTCTAAATGATCTCAATATTCTAGAAAAGTCATGTGGAGGTGGAGACATTGTCCAATAACACTCTCTGTGATGGTGGTATACATGGAATTTTATTTCCAACCATATGTCCATGTTTCCCAACAACAAAAGATTTATCCTATGTTGTTTTACGTCTTCTTGGATTATGAAGGTGATTTTAAGAACTATAGTTTTAGATATGTAATAAAAATGAATTTAATGAAAAGATGGTTTAGTTTAAATTGACTGTAAAATAGAATTTTTTCATTGATTGAAGAAACGTTCAAATGATGATTTTTTATAATATTAATTTTAGTGAGAGTGGGTGATTTTATCAAAAATTGATTTTTATAATTTAAATTTTTGATTTATTTAAAGTAATTAATTGCAAAGAATGATTAGAAGTAAAGTGGGTTTTGGTTAATTTGTTTAAATGGGTCTTATGAAAATATTATAATGTGTTTTTAATGGAATGAACTATCTTGGAATTTATGAGTGGTGTTTAAAAAAGAAATTTTATTTTGTAATTAGTGGGATTTTGAAAGGATTCATGAGTCACTGTAAATATGTTTGAAGAAAAGATAATTGAGTTTTCAAGTGAAGGGAAATTGATGAAATGGAGTTTTTTTGAAACCATGAGTGTTTTAAAGTGAAATTAAATTTTTATAAGTTGATGTGTAAGGTTTTAAAATTATTATTTTTTCAATATATGTGTTTTATGGAAATAAATCGTGGGATATCAAAATTAGATTGATTTTTATGCCCAGTAGTACATGAACGGAGGATCTAATAGGTTTTTGATATGGGATAGTTTAGAATTTTTGTTGAATTTTTTTAAATTTTTTTAACATTTGGTATTTTATTTGAGTGGACATAAGCATGGTTTATATGTGGAAAATCTTTTAGTGTCTGTATGACATGATAAAAAGATTGTGTGAGACCCATGAGGGACCATTTGCGAATATGAAACCCATCCATTTTGTTTTATTTTCAAATGTTTTTTTCAAAATAAATTATTTTATGATTGACCACGTACGGCTTTGTGAAATATTTCCTTATGATTTTTGATTTTTTCTCATAGGTTATATTGAGTTTCAAAACACTTCATGTTTGGGAAATTTTTTAAGTTGTGTTTTTTTGGTTATTTGGTCTAGGTGATGGATAGTGGTTTCATTGATGTATGTTTTGGGGAGCCTATGTGCTGGTCCCCCCTCTTGTGTTTGGGGTTATTTTTTCATGGATTGACCAGTGTATCTGTTCGATTGGGTCCCTAGGATTCCATGGAGTTCATATTTATTTTTGTTGTAGAACCTTCTAGTTTCTATTCATAGATACAAACATTAAATCTGGAAATATGTACTATTCGGTTTTGTTGTCACTTTTTAGTTTCTGTTTATTTATTTTATTGGTTTTTTATTATTGTGAAATTGGCTAAATCATTCCCATGTTATAATATTGATCCACATACACTAGTTTCCACTCTATGTGGATCAGGAACACCCTTCTAGCAATCCTACATACCAGGTCATGCACCGGGACAGAAGTAAAATCTGCTTGGATTATGAAAAATGGCAAAAATTTATAGATAGAATCATCTAATATATTTATAATTTTGAATAGGGACATAAGATTCTTGGAATTTTCCTTCTTATGGACCTTACAAAAGATGGTTACTTAAATGAGTTAGGGTTAAGATTGTGAGCCCTTATATGAACTACCATAATGTATCTCTTCATTGAGATGTAGAATAATGCTATTATGAAAATGGGTTTTACCCATGAGTTTATAGAGTTATGATGATGTTCCATGACTATCTATGTATACTATACTTTGTTCATTGAGTTATATGACTTTTATCCATAACTGGATGAGAATGTGTTGATGTTGATTGAATATTTGAGATAGGAATTCAACCATAGATTAGACATCATCTCATAGGTTCTGGTCTAATGAAATATATCCATTGGATGTGAAAATCAACAACCATTATGAAGATTTTAAATGATTATAGTGAAACAGGTATATATATAACACATGTATAAATATAAATCCCTGGGCATCATAGGGTATAATGAAAATTTGTTTTATCCTTGACTGGAATTCTAAAAGAATCGGTAGGAATCATGTGATTATTGATAAGTTTTTCGAGACACATGTGGGGTATTAGAAAACTTGCTTCAAAAATAAGAGTGGTTGTGTTGTGTCCTTTAGTGGAATCCATAAGGGATCCTATAATTTCATAGTACAAAAATTCTATATTTTTTTGGAATTATTGAAGAATTTATTCACCGTATACATAAATTGAGTGTTTTTTTGTTAGTGGTATGTTGTTTAAACCACCTAAGGGTTGGAGGGATGGATTGAGGAGGCTGTGTTTTATGGTCTTCGACCTAACTACATGGATGTTTTCTATATCATTTTTCTATATCATGATTGGTTTTTATTATTCATTTTTCAATACAATCAAAAAAAAATTAAGAAATTTTTTGGTGATAAAATAAGTTTTTAACTTTAGAGTTGATTTGTTTAAGCATTAGTGTGGTCTTCAAATATATCGGATAACATGATTCCCCCCTTAAAATACCAACGTCTACATATATTCTACTTGTTTATTGTATACATGAACGAATAAAAAAACACAACCATATAATACACCAATTAAATTCACAAAATTAGTTTATATTCTGTAGTTTTAATATTCCATAGTACCACATTTTCACAGTGGTGGAAAAAACATTACGTTGTAGTCTTACCATACAAACCATGGTAGTATTAATGTATTTTGAAAACTCAGTTTGGGGCCCTAGGCTTCCAATATTTTGTTTTTTTACAGTACACATATACAGTATAAAATCATCCATGCGAGGTTAAGATGAAAATATTCCAAGACGTGTTTACTACACTTTCTTGGACCTAGCTTGGGGATCCATTTTGGTGAAAATCAACATCCGGGAGGTATTTTTATCCCATTATTTAATTCCTCATTAATTCTTATAGAACCATTATATTATTTTATTACAATTTTTATTGTAATCCATCAATTCTAAGGAGTTTGATTAGTGTTTAAAAATGATCCATGTGATGAAACACTTGTTAAACCCTGATTTTGGGGTAGATAGTGTGGGGAATGTGGTTACATTCCCTGATTAGGACATCAATATTATTGTTAACATGATATTGTTAACTGTTGGATTTAATTTATACAATATTAAGATTCTCACATGTGTGTATATTAGGATTTTACTCACAATAATGATTTTTTTTGTGTTCCTTGATATGATTCCACTTTTTCCTTTTGATATTCATGGTATATGATTTATTTATTTATTAATACATGATATAATGGTATAGTGTACACATCGTGGCCTGGTACCCTAGAGGGGGAGGGTGTTCTTATACTGTTTACGACTAGATGATGAGACCATGATAAAATATAGGTCATGATGACCTAGTGTGTTTTGATATTGGGGTCTGAAAATCATGATTGATTAGAATATTTTGTGAATAAATATCATTTTTGATTAAAATTCATGAAATAATTAGAGAATTATGGTCTATGTAACATGAATTTATTATTTATCTAGGGAATGAGGTACTAATTTTGTTTCTCCTGAAGGTCTGAGGTCTATAATGCTAATGAACATCTTGTGGATAACATTAATATTGTGATGATTTGATGACAATTCTAATGATTTTGGATATAGTGGGAAAGATGGTAATGCATGATTTTTTGAATTCATTTGTAATTAATAATAAATTTTTACTGTTATTTACTTTTGGTGCATTTATTTGTTGTTATATTATACACTCTTATAAATTCAAAAACATGATATAGATTCATTAGTGTCAACATACAATGTATTTTACCCATTAAATGCTCCATAATTTTAGTGTGCTTATAGATTAAATGACTAGAGATTTTAGTTTGGGAAATATACCAATAATGGATATATTACTATAGGATTTCAATGATGAAGTGGACCACTGTAGAAAATGGAGGTAGATTTTAGATTTTTGTCTTTTAATATATTATTATATTATTTGTATTCTTTTATCTATTTGGTTTGGATCACCCCCTTTGTAGCCTATTTATTTGATCTGTGAAATGTTTTTCCTTATCATAATTTACATTCAACATGTACTTTAATACTTATTTATTATAATATAATTTTATGAATTTTTATTATTATCTACTCATTATATGATATTAAGGGTATTTCCTCCCCATGGATGCACATAGACCCTCGTTTCTAGATAGTAACCTATTGCATACGGGGAGGTACACATGAGGCTATGTGGAACCTAGAATAAACATGGTTGTTTAGTTGGGATGTTCCAAAATGTTATCATAGGGAATACCCATATTAAATTGAAATAGAACTGCCTAGGTATGAGGTGTCATCTATAGAATGTGGATTTTTATCTTCAAAATGAGAGGAGTGTAACTCCAAAGGAAATGTATGAATAATTTTTAAAAATGTTACTACCCATATTAGAAAGGTTCACAATTATGTGCATGGAATGGAGTAGGGATCATGATAGGTGACCTGTAGAAATGTTTATTATGGTGTATTTGATTAATAATAGAGCACATTAGAAGAATGTGTATTCTAATTCATGAATACCTATTATTTGGATAAGTTGTCCTACTTTGTAATAGCCTATACTGTTTTAGTAAGGCAACTAGGGTATTATTAGAGACCCATGAGTTAAGTTGACCTAGTTCACCGCCCAAGACATATTGGGTTGTAAGAATTACACTGTTTTTTGAAATAGATCATATTACATATAATGAAAAGAAAAAAAAATATTATTTTAAATTATTGAAATTAAAGTGGAAATGGATAACTCAAAAACATTGAAACCACTAAATTATAAGAATACTAATTATAGATATTTTCAATATTGTATGAATGTATTTGAGGAATAATTTTCTATTGATCATTTTACATTTAATAAGGTAAAATATAATTTTCTATAATTTTATTATTATTATTTATTTGGTAATAATGAATCATGATAGATATTTTCGAAAACATTTATAAATGATAATAATTTTAATTAGTTTTATTGTTTTTATTACTATATTTTATTGTTAAACTAAATCATATATTTAATGGACCATAAAATTCACCCACAATGTTACTAAAAGATGTGTTGAACAATTAATGAAATTAACAATGTATTGTAAAATTAATATATAATCTCGGTGTAATAAACCATCCCCAATATATTATTTAAGACACCTTGAATGGTCCAATATATAGAAAGATATGAAAAAGAAAAAATTGATTCATAAAATACATAAGAAACATCAAAGTAATATGAAAAATATTTATATAAACTTCAAGTATAAATGAAATTTTTATAGAAAAAGGATAAACTAAAATTATAATGTAAAAAAGACTAAACAACTCTTGATGCGAGCATCATTCACCATAAATCCCTTTCCCTAATAGAAACACTCATGCTATATAATTCCCTTCACATTTCATGAGTCCTGAAAAACATTTTCAGTGACCACCAAAATGACAATATAGGGTGAAATCATTGATCCTAATATTATATAACTAATGAATCTATAAAATTAACAATATTATTTATTAATAAGTTAACTATTAATAAAATCCATATTTTAAAGAATTTTCATAAATGAGCAATTTTTAAACACATTCCTCTGTTTTTAAAAATATCATAAAATACATAACGAATATATGAATATGTCATTTATAAAATAATTTTTTCATTAATATAAAAATAAAAACAATGATAAAAAATAAAATAAACATGTGTGAAAATTACAAAGAAATAATCACTCATGTGATAAACCAAGTATAAATGACTAATCACACAGTTATAGGATCCAATCTGTAGATATACATAATAAAAATTAATGAAAATATCCAATTTATTCCTAAGGAGAATCCAACCAACCAAACCTCTAGTGGTACGATAAAATCTAAAGTCATGTAGACCTCTAAGTGTAATATACATGTGGGGAGTGACCGATTTATTCCCAATACAGCCATGGATTCCCAACATGCTATGTTTGAGAAATACATTCCAAATACATAATCAAATTCAATAATACAATAGAATTTCATTTAGAATGATAATTTGGACTTGAAAACCAATATTTATATTTAAAACCCCCATTTAATATTTTTTATAAAAACAAGGTGTGAAAATAAATTAAAGACAAATACATTTAAAAAGTAATTCATTTACAAAAAAACATTCAAATATAAAATCATTCTTCTTCATTCAATTAAAAATTATAACTGATAAATATATATAGTAATTAAAGAACTACAACCTCTTTGGTTGATAAATCTACATCATTAATGGTTTAAAATTAGTTACATTAAAAATTGGATATTGGAAACTAATAAATATTCCTTCGAATGATACGAAAGGAATGAAAACATCAAATAATCAATAAAAAATAAAAACCAATCAAAATATAAATCCCAAACATATAAGAAATGAATTATGTTAAAAATGCAATTGAATAAGTAGAATGACATCTTATGAGGGAGATGTTACACAACCATCGTAGGAGTCAAATGCATATTATAAAAATCTAGAATAAGTGTGATCACCCCAAATCTCCCAAAATAACTGTAAGTCCTGAGAGGTAGGCCTACACACCAAAACCAAGTTATTTTTATTGTGTGGATACAATTTATGAACATTAAAAATTCACATATTATTCCCCATTCACATTTTTTATTTAAAAAATATCAAGTCAATTAAAAACTTCAACACCACATGTTAACATAAATCTCGATATAACCATTCACTAAGTGTAATAGCTTCATGAAATAGAAATATTTTCAATTTGGAGATGAAAAATGAAGTATTCCTTCCACTAAGTTTATTTTATATAACCCATTAAAAATTTTAATATTTTATTCTATGTACTACACTTTCTAGTATTATTTAGATAACCATGAAACCAATTTTTGTGTCCCTCCAAACCCATGGACAACTCTATCAGTACATATACACATTTAGGAATGGACTCCTCTAATCAAGAAAAAATATAATGCCGAACTATATGTATTTTTTCCGTGAAATATATCTCTATGGTTTCGAATCCTGTAATGTATATAGTGAACTATCCATTCAATATACAGATGTTAAATCAATTTTATGGAACATTCATATCATTACACCGAAACACACATGACGATCGTGTAGATATTGTACCACTGGAAACATGGAAACATTAACAATTGGTTCTAGGTAAAATTCATAATTTCCCACTATGTTCTTCTTATATATCACGATTTTCAGCATATTATACAAAATAAAATTATTCATAACCTAGAGAAATGAATCTTAGGAAATTGTAAGCTCAGATTCTTATTAAGGGTAAAAGGTAGAGATACCTAAGAAAAACATGAGAATCATTATATGATAACATCATTATACCATATGAATACCATACCATAAATATCAATGATAAAAGTACTTATTCATGGAATAAAATATATAATTCATATTACATTAACCATTTTGGTGTTAATGAATAATATCCATGAATGAAAAACATTGGAATATGAAATAAAATTGTATATTATGTGTAATAAAGGAAAATAATTTCCATATTAATCAGTGATCACTATCAATGATATTATAAAGGAATGATTCACCCCCCAAAATATCATTATAGTTAAGGATCACTCCCTATAACATCATTAATGGAAAAGTCCCTTATTTTATAAGGTTCACTCCCCATTACCTTATTGACTATCTCATGAGATATAAATTCTTTATATATTAATTTGATTGATAGAATGGTCTAAAACATCAAATTATAAAAAATAGATGTATTTGTTGCAATAGATCACAAAATATTAATCATATCATGACTCATTAAATGAAATTTTTATTTAAAACATTTCATCATATCATAACTAGTGTGAAATAAAAAGTATTCATAATCATTTAATAATTTTAGAAAATTATAACCCATGAAAAATTATATGGGTATCATTAGTATTATTAAATTATTAATATTAACCATCCATAGAAATAATAACTTAGGAATACTAGGTTCATATCACCATTAAATCATATGTAACATCAAAATCTGGAATCTTACATGTAAAATTACTTGGAAAGAAATATCGCATATGACACTTGATTAGGAAAATTGAATTTCTAAATTAAAAAATAAATTCCATAAATATAAATAATTAACAAAATAATTTTACTTTAAAGTAAACATTAATTATTATAAATTAATCCTCAATTAAAATAATTTTTATGCTGTAGGTAAATTACGTTAATGTCGCACACATTAATACAAATAATCTTCTCACATTTTCAATAAAATCCAAATATTTGTTGTTTTGAAAATAGGATAAATATTTCATTAAAAATATTTTTAATAAAATAAATCATAAAATAAATTAATCATTAAATAATTTTGAGTATTTTAAAAATAAATATTAGTTTGGTTTAGCGAACATGGTTCTAGAGGAAGAAGGGTTTTCGAATAACGAGAGAAATAATGAAGAAATTTCTAAATAATAATATATTGAATTAATGATTACTTGAAGAAATAAAATATAGGAAACAATTTTAGTAACCATTAATTAAAATAGTATAATAATATAAATGAGTTTATTAATGAATAAATCATTATATTTCATTATGGAATGTATAATCATATTAAGCAATAATAAATGATAATATTTTAACTCAAAACCCTCACCACTTATGAAACATTGAATCATAAAAATTACAAAATAATAATGTTAAAAATAATATATAAAATCATCAATATAAATAAATTCATGATATTATATGGAAATTTTTTTGTATACACACATCATAAAGTAAGAATTGTCAATAACATAATAGGTTTCACCAATAATAAATATTGTGATAGAAACCATTATCTTTATGTACTGACATCCTAAGTACATGTTCAATATGAAATTATAAAAAAAGTAATATTATTATACATGTCTTATATAAAAATAAATTTATAAATCATAACATATATTTTATTCTAATGGAATTTTATTAACGTCTGAAAAACAATTCCATGTTAAATTTATTATTCAAAAAATTAATTCATGGTTTTTTCCACATTTGTTTTTAATTTTTATTCTTCATATTATTAAATTAGTAGTTGTTAAATAATATCAAGATGGTTAGAGATTATATTTATAACATATATATTATGTATATATTTTTTATATAAATACAAATAATATAGATATAAAAAATTAAATACATCGCTCATGGAGATCGTAGGTCATACGTACACTCAAATGTTGTTTCCATGATCAAAAAAGATATAATTATAGAAATTTAAATAATATAGCACTGATATAGAATAATTTTAATTATATATATATATATATATATTATTTTCATTAGTCCCACCCTTATAATCTTCCATGTAAGGCATGAATGAATCATATCGCTTTACGATGAAGTAGTCTTTCGTGCACACAAGTGACATTATCATATTTCGTGGAATGGAATATATGAAGTTATATGCGACATAATAACTACATAATTGTAATAATATCATAAATATCATATATAGAAACATTTATTTCATCATTATATATACATGTTTGAGGTGGTGATGGAATTGAAATAACATTGGTTCATGATCTGGTAGACTTTCATATAGAAAAATGATGATTCTATATCTCATTTGAGGGAACACGAGACAGTTATATATCATTAATATAATATAAAATCATATCAGTATATTAAATTCTTATGGTTATTATCTAATTATTCTTTAATAATATATTAAAGGGACAGAAGAATAATTAAAATCACATGCTCAGTTGGGTGTGTTACATCTTCTCAAGACAACTTATTTTTGTTTTCATAAAATGGTTTAATAAGATAAATGGATAAAACATATAAGGATAATATAATTAGTGGATGGATGTAAGGATGTGATGTATGTATGTATTGGAGTAACCAAAGAGTTCTATAATTTGGAATAGGAGAGGAGAAAGAGTGGCCCTTCACAAGTGAGCTGAGGGGTAAAGTTATAGGTTTTTTTGAAAAAAGGTTGTACCCATGTTTTTCACAATCCCTAAAAAACAAAACCTACCATTCATGATAATAAATCATAAAAGGTAGAAATATTTCTATCCATTGTTCATTATAAATGTTTTGGGTCCTTTTACACTTATTTTTATAGTTTTAACCAAGGTAATCCCATTTTTTACATTAACCATGTAAATATTTTTTTTCTTGTTTTATCAATTTATTATGGAAAAAAATTATGTTTTACATGATATAAAATTATATTTATTCTAATTAAAAATATGGAATCAAATTTCAATTTTCATTCACATAATTGGTAATGTTTATTTTAAAATTAATCCTAAAATATCGATGAGAGAGTGGTTTTACAAATTAAAAATGGTCAAAAGTTTAGAATGTTTTCATTATAAAAATTATATAGAAAACATTTACAATGACAGAAATTTGATAAATTGCTATATAATTGAATTAATATCACTTTTAATCAATTTTTTTTAAATGATTATATATTGTTTGAAGAAAAAAAATTATTTTTATCAAACTAGTTTTATTCACAATTCAAAAAATATATTTAAAAATACACAAAAACATTATCCTACGATAAATTTGCAATTATTATTTCCAATATTAATATCTTATTATAAACACTATTTTCTAATTGTGTCCGTAATTAATTTTAGATTTTTTCACAATAAAAATCAAATAAATTTTTTACAAGAAAATCATATTTTTAATACATAAAAATAAATATCTAAAAATTTAAGATGATTTTTATCAATGCATTCTGTTTATATAAAACAACTATTCACAATATTTAATAATTATTTATTATTCTTTATATAACTAATTTTAATAGTTAGTTTAAAATAGTAAAATTTCAATAATAATAATAATATAACGAGGTTTTTTAACTCTTGGTGTTGCATGTGACACAAGATAAGAACGTTGTTCCATGTAACCCATGATATCAAAGAAATTTATTTTATTAAAAAATAAAAAATCAGAAAAACACAGGTTTTAACATTCCACCCTCATTAAAATAAAATTTTCCCTCAAAATTAATCTATTTAAGAAAATAAAGATAATTCTATATCATAATTTCTTGAGGTTCCCTCACAACTTTTTTGAACTAGTTGTTTCCAAAAAAAACATTGAACTTGATAACATTCTAGTATCAAAACACATTATCTCTATGATCTAGAATCATAATTGGATATTCCACGTAATAATGGTCATAATTGTTTTATAAAAAATAAAATTTCAATACATTTGAAGGACTAGGTATGTAGATCTTCAATAGTGGTATTTGGAAAACATTATGAAACAGAGATATGTTTTTATGGAAATGAAAATAGATAAGATACATTCATATATAATCAATATTTTGATTTGGAATGATATACCAAGTTATTAGTTTTACATTATTTCTTAATATAATTAAATTCTCCGATGTAGAAATTTTTAGAAGCATCTGGATAAAAATATCCAATTAAAGATCACATCCGTAATTGTACAAATATATTTTATACCACCTATAAGATTCCTAGGTATTTTATTGAAAGGATGTGACTATATATTCTATTTCATTCTATATAGTATGTCCCGATATTTTTCTTTCACAAACATTATTCTTTAAATTTTTAGCTCCACTAATCTCTAAATAGTTGTTTTTATAAAGAACCATCCTAATTCTCAGGTGGAAGATATTATTGTATGAAAACCACAATAGCTGAAGGTTTTCATCCCCATCAACATTCATATCATTTTTCATGATCTCATTATATCATATAGGGTACAATTTTTTCTCACAGATTTTTTTAGGATGATGCACTATGAAGATACTCAATAATGTATCAAGAGATTACTGATGACTTCTTCAAAACACCAAGTTGAAACTCATATCCCGATTTGATATAATTGAATATGGTACACCATAAAAACATACCACCTCCTTAATTTTTTTTTGGGAAGTGTAAAAAGATATAATTAATCTCTTATAGTGACTATGTGTGCTTATTTTTCATGATGGTTGAAAAAAACCATATATCATTTTTCCAATTAGACTTATTTGGGGAGTCTGATAAAAACCATTTTGATGTTTTCATATTTCCATTCTATTATAGTAAATAGATGTTACACCCCTATAAAACAATTTATCATCCATAACATATTGTAAAACCATGCACCGATATACAAACTCGATAATATGACCATTCATACCATCCCACAATAAACACTCTATCAAGTCACTATACATCTTCGTACTTATAAGATGGCCATCGAATAATGAACTATCTATTTTATCTATTAATCCCTTATCCAAATATGGTATGGATGGAACACATATATGTATCTTGAACCTCTTCATTCTATTATGATCATGGGTAACACAAAAATATTTATATTCTTTTTTTCCTACTATAAATATTATTTTCATTCTTATTTAATATTTTATTGGATTAATGGTTTACTATTACATTTTGAAAGGTCAATGTTCCCCTATTCTTTATATATTTCTACATTAATCCTTTGAAAATAAAAAAATATTGAATATTTTTTTGTCCTGCTCAAGGATAATCTAGCATGATTCTTTCAGACACAATGATTCAGCTACTGTGCTAACATTCCAAATGTGGTAATTTATATAGTAGTCAAAATGATTAATTAGTTATAACTATATTATCTATAAAATATTGAACTCATTTTGTGTGAATATAAGATTTAAACTTTTTTATCAGTATAAATATCAATCTTTTCCCCATAGAAATAATAATATCATATAATTAAAGAAAAACATAACGCATATAACTCATAACATGAGTTGGCTAATTTTTCATAATGAACCCTTAATTTTCAGGAGTAATAATCTATAACTATTTTATTTCTATTTTAAACACATCCAAATAAAACTTTTTATAAATAAATATAGATTAAAAACCCTTCACCACTAAAGATATTGTAATATAATATGCACTGACTAATCATTCCATGCGATATTCCCCACATTTATTTCTCTTGAGAGACATGGTTAGCATTTCAGTACACATGGTCAGTGTATTAGATGGCCATGAAAAATTATCCATAAATAATTGCTAATATCTAGCTAAACCTAGAAAACTATGGATCCAAATCACCAGGTTTTCTATGGTTTAACAAAAACTATTTTTCTTCATTGATGTATCTATCAAAATACCCTAACTAGAAATTAAATGACTCAAAAACAATAGTTTTTGTATCAAAATATGACACATTTTACATTTCTACCTATTTTTTTCTTCCTTGTGGACCTTATTAAAATCTCAATTGACTTTAATGCTCATATATTCCCTTTAAATACATATATATAATTTTATTAAAGACTACCAAAAACTCATTAAGGTAATATATAAAGAATATATATATGGAATCTCTCAAGATAGTGTTGAAATTAGTAAAAAATGATGAAATCAATATATATTCATAGTATAGATACCGTATATTTTGTGATGGATTTGCTATACCAACATTATTGAACATTAATTGATAATTTCCAGAAAAAAAATATCAATTTTATATTTGTATTAATCTGTATCAGTAGATAAAATATATCTTCAATACAGGGGAGAAAACACTTTTTCTTGATCATGATGGTATATAGCTTCAAATAATCATTTTAGAGTTTACTCGATCAGACATTCTTGTAAATGAGAAATTATAGGTGCACCCCATGATGACACACTTAAATGAAGTAATACCTTTTCAATGTTTTCCTATAGTTTGATTTTAATTTATTGCAACTCAACTGGGGACAATATATATCGAGTCTTCGAAAAAATTACTAGGTATAAAATTCATTGATAACTAAAATTCTTATCTTGGTGGAAGTATAGGAAAATATTCTGGAAATACATAAAAATACTCCATAATATTCATAGCATTTATTTTGAGTGACTCCCCAACAATAATTGATAAACAACCATATTGAATATGAATCAAAACCCATACAATGGATGTGAATTACATTGGAATTTCATATTTATCATCACAAAAATAAATAAATATATGCATGATTTCAATATCAAAATATAATTACCATCCATTAAAATTTATTTGTGATTTATGTAAATAATCCAATCCTTTTCTAAGATAACATCCAATTCATGCATAAAATGAATGCCATGATTTTGAGGAAGCACATTCCAAAAAACGTCACCAATAGATAAATCATATACTTATGATGTGGTAATAATTCCATTTGGGGGATTATATTATAATTTTACATATAACTGTTTCATTGGAATCTTGATAACCTTATAAAATTCATAAAATATTTATTCGTGGGTAAATATCTAGTCAATTAATAGGGTATTAGTTCTATAATTGATTGTTTTATAATATTTTTAAAACTTATTATCACAACAGTTGTTATAAATTGACATAACATGATATTTTCATTTATAAATCAGCATAAAATATTTTGGGCATTGATCATTACCATTATCCTTCCTATTTGGAAAATTTTTATCATAAAGAAAATACTTTATTCATTTTATACAATATAGTTTTGGTGGATGTTTTAATGGATATCTCTCTTTATTTGAATCATTTTCTGATAGTTTCACATCACTTAGGTATTTCATTTCCCTATGACATTCAATTCCACACTAAAATCATCAAATTGTCCCCTTAAGACGATTTCCTCCATGTTTCATCCCACAATTTGATCATAAATGAATGACCATACTCTACTCTACATGGTTTTAGATTTTACCTTGATTTACATTTTTCTCTACATAAAAAATCCCTAAGATAGGTACATAAATATGATGACCATTTCCCCCTTGATATCACATTTATAAAATCCCTCTATATATACTAATTTATTATATGGATAATTCAATCATAGAAAATATTTTTTATGCCACCGATAAATTGATCATCTTTTTTTCAGGTTTAATGATAATACCATATGTGAAACTCACAGGTCTTTTAGAATTTGACATTGATGTACCAATATATTCATTGTCATATTTCCTTATCTCAAGGAACTCCTCCATCATTAAATAATAATAAAATGATATTACTTATGGAATAATATTTTCGTTAGCATAACCAAATCTTTGGACTAAATTTTATCATTTTCATTCGTATTCATTATGAGATATTACAATTGAACAACTTCACCTTAAAAAAGATAGATATCGGAAATTAATTTTTGCATTATTATGAATGCTAATGATTGGAAAATTCCCATTTAATGGTACTAATCCATTTCTCAACAACTATTTTATTAATTGATCCACTAAAAAATCGTTCCTATTTCATTATGGTGGGTCCATAATAATTTTATTCCCTTAATCTCTCACTTGGAATTTCATTTTGATTTCTATACTATGAATGTTTCTTGATAATAGTATTGATATTTTTGAATCTTGTTCCCATAACATTCATATTCTCAGGATGACACCCATTTAATTTTCCTTCACACATACATTAACATAGCTTCTATGGATTCAATCCATTGAATACAAAATCATAATTTAGGAAAAAAATAATCACAGTGGGGAACCACATAATCAAGAAAAACAAATTATTGGATATATAAAATATTCAAACTTTTTTTAATATATGACACCATATGTTTTATCCCAGATAATTCATATTGACCATCTATATAAATCCATCATGATGGTTTATAAATAAATTTTCAATTTATAATGGATATCCCCATAGAGTGTTGAACAGGTGCACAATAAGGCTCATTCATGTGAACAATGTGACAATTGATTCTAGCTCAATGTTAATGTTTTTGATTAATTACCCATATGTACCTCTATGAACAATAAAAATACAATTATTGTAACCATAGTGGGGTGTCAATTCTTAGAAATAACTCACTGTATCTTTACCAAAATTCCATAACATTTTCATATATTTTACTCATCCTAAGACTTATCCTTATACATGTGTATATAGATATGAATAATGTTTTTATATTCCATGTTTACAATGGATAATTAATGCTGTGCAGTAATAAAAATATTATAGATCTAGGAACATAATATATAAAAATTATTTTATTTTATAAATCATTCGATAAATTATAAAAATAAGTGTCTACGGATCATAATGGAATCATGCATTTGTAATCAAGGAAACAAAAACAATTGGTTTATTTGTGAACAAAACCATCTCCCATTATGTTCTTTAGATCTATATCCCTTCTAAATCATATCATACATAATACATTTTTTCAAAACAGTGGGAGTGAAAACATAATAATGTTTCAATATATATGATCATTATGGTCTATAATGGGTTATGTGTAAGGATAACAAGAGAATAATAATATAATAACATGATAGTAACATATAAAAACAATACCTAACATATCATAGATCATAATCACGAGTCATGTCATAAATAATGGTAGTTAATGAGACATGAATCATAAGGAATTCAATGATAATGATCCATGAGACAATGATATAATATTTTAATAGAACATAACTACACCTTCATGGGATGAGATTGTGGATCCAATTTGAATAAATTCTTCATCAGGGAGGTTTTGATTAATTATATTGTTTAATTAATAATGAAATTTTTTATAAATTTTTTGTTATTATATTACAAAATTTATATGATTTAATATGGTGTGATGAGTTAGATTAGCGTGTAAGAAATATCCAAGGAATGACACACTTGATAAACCCTGATGTCGGGGTTTATTACTTGAGGGATAAGTTTAATTACCATGATGAAGACATAATATGATTGTTAACATGACATGATTTTTAGTGTGATGTAATTATGACCATATTACATTTCTCACATGTGCATATTTTTATTCCATGCACAATCATGATATGTTTTTTGTTCCTTAACATGATACCAATTTTTCCTTTTTATATTCATGGTATATGATCAATTTTTTGTATTTATGAAGGTTGCAAAGAAGTAGGTGGACCTATCATGGGTTTTTTCCAAGAGGGGGAGCCTATTCATATATTTTTGGTGATTGGATGATTAGACCATGATATAAGATAAGGAATGATATCATAGTTTGTTCCAAACTAGGGGTATAAAAATCATGAGTGATGAGACTACTATGGGAATAAAGATCATGTTTTTTAGAACAACAAAGATAACTAGATTATGGTGGTCCATGTGACCTGGCCTTGATATTTGAATTGGGAATGATGATATAATCTTATTTATCATGGAGTTCCAAGGTTTATAATAATAAAAAAAATAGTGTGGCTAACTCTGACATTTTGTTGCTTCCATGAACACTCTGATCTTCTTTGATATGGTGAAAAGTTATTATTTTTTAGGTTTGTGGTTTCTTGGTCACTATAAAAAATATTTGAATGATTGTTTCTTGGGTGTGATGTTATTTTTTAGTATTTGATACACACTTTGGAATGTACACACATGATATAGATTCATTGGTGCTTAGATATAGTTTTTTACTCATGCAATGCTAAGGAATTTTGGTATGTTTATATATTTACTTATCATATATCTAGGTAATAGAAGGCAGCCTATTATAAATTGATATCCATAGGGGTAAGGAGCTATAGTGGGACATTATAGAAATTGGATCCTATTATATGTTGTTAGTCATTTAATATCTTATTATTTTATTATTATTCTTTTTGGTCCATGGTATGGTTCACAACCAATGGAGCCTATTTATATTTTGTATTACATGTTTTTTTATCATCATTTTGGATCATCTAGTACTCAGATAATTAGATATTGTTATATTATTATATTTATTGTTATTATTATCAACTTAGGAATGATGTCATGGGTATTCCCTCCCCACTTATAGATATAGAACCTCCCTACTAGTCAGAAACCTCTTCATGATAATGAGGTGCATATGAGGTCTTGTGGGACCTAGATCAAAATTGGTTGTTTATTTGGGATGTTACAAAATTTTATAAGAGGAAATTACCTAGAAAAAGGTGTATTGTCACTGCATGGGTATGAGGTGTGGTCACTAGAATGTTGGGGTTTCACTTTAATGGGAGGGATGGTGCAAATCCCCAATAAAAGTGAGACATGAATAAAAACATTTCAATACATATCTCAAAAAAATTAATCATTCTCTTATTCATCCTACTAGATATGAAATAAAAAAACTATGTATTTAATAGATTAGTGATCAGGATGGGTGACCTCCCTGATAGTTTCCTTTTTGTTTTTTAGTGGGAACATGGGACACATGAAGAATATGTTTTGGCCATTGGGGAAACATCGTTTTTTGATATGTGACACTGACCCATGGGTTCAGTGGACCTAGTTCATGGCCAACAGCTAGTTAGGTACTAAAAATTATAATGTCTTATTTAAAATACATCTTATTATTTAGAATTAATTAGTTTTGTATCCTATAATGTAAAGAGTCTATGCATAACCCAAATTCATTGAATCCAAAATATTTTATTAGCAATGATCCTAGCTATTAAAAAAGTTGTATGAAGGTATTTCATGAAAATTTTACTATTGAATGTATTAATTTTTACATTATAAAATATAGTATTATATAATATGATATTGATAAATTTTATTGTAATGTATTTTCATGATGTATTTTTTATATAAAATGTTATGAATAATAATTATTTAAGCTTGTATGATTTCTTGTATTACTGTAATTTTTAAAAAACCCAAATCATATATTTAATTGATCACTAAATTAATCTATAATGTTAGTAAATGTTTTAGTGAAAAATTCATGACATCAAGTAGGAATTATTTAATGAATCTATAATATTACTGTAATTAAACATCCTATTTATATTAGAAAATACACCTTGATTGGCCTTCCAAATTATGAGATATATAGAAGAGAAAAAATTATCAGGTAATAATGAAAAGAAATCAAATTGAAATACATAATAATTTAGTTCATATTAATTATAAAAAAACATAAATATAAAAAAGAAAAATGAAAAGGATAATATAGAAAATACTGAAAAATTCTCCATGTGACCATCTATAAGCACCCAACTGTCGCTCCAATAGAACATACCATGCTAAATGATTCCATTCCCATTACCTGAGTTCTACAAAACAAGTGATAAAACTAATGAAATGTAAATTTATGGTTTTTTCATAGAAAAAAATGATAAACCAATAAATCTATAATAGTTATAACTTCCAGACATCCCAAGTTATAGCTTTCAAAAAAATCATGCAAAAAAATATTTTTCACAATTAAACCATTTTAAAAATATTATTTTGTTTTTCATAAATGTATATAATACTCATAAAATATTTTAATAATAAATGTATAACATAATTTATCTAGGAATATGAAAATATCACCTTGGATAGAACATATGATAATCATTTGATTAAATAACCATGAAATAATTCATCATGTGAAAAACCTTGTACGAATGAAAAATTACACCATTATATGATCCAAGAAATCAGTATACATATTAAAGATGAAAAAATATCCAATCTATGACTCTTGGAAATCTAACCTAAATGACGTCTATTGGAATTAAAAATACTAACATAAACCTCTCAAGGTATTATAAATTTCAATAGTTACTAATATATTGCCAGAGCACATAGGGTTACCCAATGTCTTATGTTTGTCAAACAATTTTCTAAATGAATTTTCACATTTAATAAATCCATTTTATGAAATTTAAAATTCACTTACGGTCTTGAAAGATCATATTCAAAATAAATCCCCCAACTTATTTATTTATAAAAAAATCATTGCTTGAAAAAAATAATTTATTGAGACCAATTCTAGTTAAAAATGTGAATCATGTCCTAAAAATCCTTTTATATCACAAATAATTCATTATCATAAAAAGAACCAATGGTTTAAATAAAAAATAGATTAATTAATTAATTAATTACTTATTTTAGAGATTAAAATACATGACGAATAATTTAATCTAATCTTGCTTCAGCAATGGATATTTTAAATGAATAGATCGACCTTCGAAAGACATGACATGAATGAGAACTACAAAGGATAGATAAAAAATAGAAACCAATCACAATATGAATAAAAACATATATTAAATTACATCCATGAAAAAAATGAAAAATTAGAAAGAATTATTACCAGGGAAATGTGAAAAAATCATTGTACAAACTATATGCTAAAAGTAGAAATTTGGAATAAGGGAAATCACCCCAAATCTCCCAAAATAACCATAAATCTTGTGGGGGAGCTTTGACCACCAGAAACATAATTTTTTTTATAATTTAATAAAATTGAAAAACCTGAAAAATTTTGGTTGTGATCACATTTCAATATGTGAATTCAAAAAAATTCATATTTTAAGGAAATCTTAGTTTCTCTGGATAAATTAAATCATGGTTTACCAATTAATTAATTGTAACAGTTTCATTAAATGTAAATATTTTCACATTGAAAAATAATTATGACATATTTCCTTCAATTGGTTCACATTATGTAACCCATTATCAATCTAAATATAGTCTTCTAAGTACTGTATTTTCCAGTATTTTTTATAAGATCTCTATAGAAATATTTGAGGTTCTATGAACCAATAGAAAACCATCTAAATCTATTTAAACATTAATCCAATGACCCTTCTAATCAAGAAAAATATATAACACCATAAATTAAGTAAATTATATAAGAAATGAATCTCTATACACTAGAAGATGGTAATCCATATATGTACCTTGTCCTCAAAAATATAAATATTAAATCATTTTAAATGAACATCCATTACATTACACAGGCACACGCTTGATGATCATAATAGAGTAGTGTGTTTGGATACATTGATTCATAAAAAAATTTACAAGTGATCTACATCATCATCCACTATGTTATTTATATCTACAAACTCGTTTAACCATGTTGTACACAATAAAATTCTTTATATCCTAGAGTAAGGAATGAATTGAATGAGGAGAAAACAAATTCACTAATGTAAAAAAAATATGAAAGCCTAACACGGTAATAATGGTATGAAAAATTCATCATATCATATGAAAAATTTACCCTAAATATAAAATATAGAAATATTTATTAATGGAATAAATTTTTTTTATAAGACATGAACCATGTAGATTTCGATAACCAAGATCCTTGAAATCATAACATTTTCATAACACATAAAATTGTGGCATACACATAAGCATATAAAATCATTTCAATATTAGTCAAGGATCATTATCAATGATTTTATTGTGGAATAGTTTCACTAAACATATAATACATTCATTCAATGTTCACCCTCAATACCATTATTATAAAAAATCCCATTAATGTACCAGGTTTATTCCCGATTCATTTTTTTCTATCACAAAAGATATAAATCCTCTCATAATGAATTAGGGTGAGATACAATTCTGAAAATCAGATAATAAAAATCAGATATATCTATTCCAGTAAATAATGAAATTATTCATCATATCAAAACTCATGAAATGAAGTAGGGTTTATATATATTTTATTATATGATAACAATTTAAAAATGAAAACTTTTCATAATCATTTCACTATTTAAAAATTCAAAACACATGGAAAACAACTAGGTTTAATAATAATAATTTCTTTTTAAATATAAAAAATTGAGTGAAATAATTTTAATTGAATACTATGATTATATAAACAGTAATTCATTTTTACAATCAAGTTTTTTTTGATAGATGGAAAATTATTTTGAGTGAAATATCACATGAAACATTAATTGAGGAAAATAAACTTTCTAATTTGAAAAAAAAGCATAATAATAAATAAAATATTAACAAAATTAATTTCCTTGAAATTTAAATTGCATAAACATAGAATATTATTCAAAGATAATAATTTTTAGGATATAATGATATTATGTTATTGTTATACAAATTAAAACAAATATTCCTTTCACATTTTTTGAAAAAATATAAATGGGAATTGTTAGGAAGATGACATTAATATTTCATTCAAAATATTATTTAAAAAGTGAAACCAGAGAAAAACATTTATTCAGTAAATCATTATGAGAATGTAAAAATAATTAAAATAATATAAAGAAAACATGTTTCTAGAAGAAATATGTGTTTTTTTATTATTGATAAAAATATCATGTATTTTTCTAGAAAAGTTGTATTCTGCAATCATATTTACATAAATAGAGTAAAATTAAGTGAAAAATTTGTAATATGGAAATTAAAATAATATGAATAAAATAAATATGTTTATAGAGAGTATGTTTGCAATATTCCATCAAGGGAAGTATAATTATGTGGAATCTTGATAAATGATAAGATTTAAACATAAAACTCTAAACATTTTTGTAACATTGAATCATAATAATCATGAAAGAATAATGTTTTATTAATAATATAAATTTTTAATCATAAGAAAATATTATGTTAAATAGAAATGTTTTGTATAAACACATCAAAAAATATGAATAGTTCATAACATCACGTGTGCCTCTACGAAAGGAAATTGAGACAAACCAATTTAGCATTAAGTATCAACATTAACAGTACATGTTCAAACATAATTAATAATAAGTTTATGAATATTATAAATATTTTATAGAAACATAATTATATATATTACCAAATATTATTTTTTTATTACCATTAATTATCCTTTGATTAAAAATTCCAGATTGTTGTAACAATTTGTGAAATAATTTCTTTGTTTTTATCAAATGTGTTAATTATTTAGTTTTTGTTCATCAAAATTTTTCAAAAGTTATTAATCTAAAAAAAGTATAAATGAAATGAATATCATATATATTTTTGTATAATTTTTTATAGTATTTAATATGATTTAGATATAGAAAAACAAATACACCATTCCTGGAGATGGTAGGTCGTATTGACACTTGAATGTTGTTTCTTTGATTTCAATGGATTGAATGATTGAAATTTTTATAATATATTTTAATTATATAATAATTCTATATTTTATAAATAACATATTTTAAAAAGCATGATTATTACCCTCAATGTATATATTGAATGAATCACAACACTTTGTGACTTGGTATTCTTCAATCCAGTCAAATGACCATACCGTATTCAATAAAATGAGAGATATGAACATTCATTTGATATAGTATATATATAATATAATAATTTCATAGATATAATATATTAACATTTAATCCATTATTATATAATGATGTGGGAGGTAGTGATGGAAAATGAGTAACATCAGTTCGTAGTGTGACAGTCTTTCATACACATGAATGATGATTTTATATCATAATTGATGGAATAGGATATGATTGTAGGTCAAAAAAATAACATAAAATATTTAATAATATTAGAGATATAATTTTTATTATATCACTATCTTTTAATAATAATTTAAATGGGTGGATCATGAAATGCAACAAAATGTTTGGTTGGGTGAGTTATATCTTCATCACACAAATATACTTCGTTTGCCAAGAAAGGATACATAAGATGATTTTATATCCAATAATAGGATTATATAATTGGATAATGGAGTTAATTATTTGATTTTGGAAGGTTTTTTTCAATAAAAGGGGTTTAGTATTTTGAATAAAACTGTAAAGGGATAGACATTTTTAAGTGTGGTGAGTGGAACGCTTCTAATTCTATTTAAAAAATTCTTACCCACATTTCTATCCCTCCACAAGGAATTAAATTGATAATTATTTATAATAAATGATATAAGGTGTAAATGTGTCCATCCAATGGTCATTGGAAATGTTTTTGATCATTTTATACTCTTATTTTTTTTGTTTAACCCCTACTAATATGATTTTAACCTTAATCATATATTTATTTACTAATTTTTTATTTATATTTTATCATTGTAAACATTATTTTGAAAAAATTATATAATTTAATTTATTATAATTAGTAATATGAAATCCATTTTTTTAATTATCATTCAAAAAATTAGAAATTTTTTATTGTTTATTAATAATATAATGTTGATGAGAAATCCATATTTAGAAATGAAAATGGTCCAAAGAATAAAATAAATTATTAATAAAAATATAAAATGAAGAATATTCAAATGAAGTAAATTTTATAAATATATATATATATATATATATTTTAATGTTTTACATTATTCAAAAAAAATTAATCAAAAATTAAGTTTATAATTTATTAAATGAAAATACAGGTTTCCAAAAAAACTATTATTCTTCACTGTTCCCCAAAAAATTGATATTTTATAAAAATACAAAAAATTATACCTAATATAATTTTTAAATTATGATTTAGAAAATAAAATTTATATTATGATATTCAGTTTAAAAAAAATATATATATATATAATTATCTATTTTTTGACATAAAAGTAAAAAAAATTATCAAAATTCATATAATCAAAATTTAAAACAAAATTTAAAAAAATTAATTTATTTTTTATCAATATGATTGGTTTATATAATACCATTATATATAATATTTAATATTAACCTATTTATGATAATTTTAATAATTTTAAATGGTAGGTTATAATAGTCACATTAAAAAAAATATTAATAAAATATTATGGTTTTTTTAAAATAAGAGTTGTATGTGAAACATGATTATATCATTGTATCATGTAAAAAAATATAACAAATGTATTTAATTTATTAAATAATTTATAAGTTAAAAAATTCATTTTGTTAAAATATACACAGTGTAAAATTAATTTCCCCTCAATATTCATCACACTAATATAAACAAATTTATATACTTCTATCTAATCATTTCCCCATGTACCAACCTGGATTCTTCAAACATGTAGTTTCACAAAAAATCATTAAAATGATAGAAGTCATGTTTCATAAAATAATGTTTCTATGTTTCATAATCATCACTACATATTCCTTATAAAAAGATATTTCTCTGTCCATATGAAGCATGAGTTCAATACTAGTGAAGGATAAGGAATTTACACACTCAAGAAAGTTACATCAAGCACATTATGAAAAACTAATATGTTTGGGGGAAACAAAAATAGATAAGATACATTATGATATGACATCTAATTTTAATGGGGATAATATAACTAGTATTAGTTTTAAATTGTTTTAAAATTTTGTTATGTTATTCCATGTCGAAATTATTATTAACACAAATTCACAAAAATCAACTTTTATATCACATCAATAATATTCTGCATAAATTTTGACCCAATAATAAGATTCCTCGATGTGTTGATGAAAGGTTCTAACCATATCATCCATTTCATTATGTACTATAAGTCACAATATATATACTTATCTAAACTTGTTATATAATGTTAGATCTATACACATATTTCTATATTAGGATTTATAAATATCCATATAAATGCTCTAGTGAAAACTATTATTTAATAAAAACTATAATAGAAGAATGTGTTGATCCAACCCACCTTTGAAATGAAAAAACAATATCATACCATTTTATATAGAGTATGAATTTTTCTATAAGACTAGAAATATGGATGAGGATGATAAACTATGATAAAAATCAACATCATGTCACTAGTCAATGGAATACATCCCTAGATCATCATGTTGAACCTTAGATATTGATAAAATACAAATAAATCTAGTACTCCATGGAACTTTACAAGTTCTATAATATATTGTTTCCCTAAATATTATGAAGATATAATTATTCTATGAAAGAGAATATGTGTACATATTTTGTATGTTTATAGACAAAGAAAACATATCATTTTGAAATTTATATATTTTTGTGAATTAGATGACAAAATCCCTTCTGTTGTTTCCAATTTCCATTCTACTATTGGTAATTTATGTAACAACACCACAGGATTTTTACTCTAAACCATAACATTTGAACATTATAATAACTAAATTACAAACTCTAATATAGACACTTCAAGTCATCCCACTGTTAATACTCATTCAAATCCATATATATCTCTATAATTACACGATAAATAAAAAATGAATAACTATATGATTCTTATATTAACTCCTTGTTAAAATATGGTATTGATGGAATACATAAATGATTAATTATGCTCAAAATTACATCATTATTAAAAATAAACTCAAGAATAGATTTATATATAATTTTAAACTATACATATTATTTCCATTCCTGATTATTATTTTCTTTGACATACGGTTGAATAATAAATTTTTCAGGACTCTATTTCAACCCTCCCATCCAGATTTCTAGATTCGGGCATTGAAAAATTCATAATGATTTAATTTATATAGTCCTCATCATAGATAATATAGAATGATCCTTTTGTCTCAAATAATTTTCCACAATTTACACATTCCCAATGTAATATTTTTTTGAGTAGTAATAATATTTATTTAGTTATAATAATCTTATGTATAACATTTTGAAATTATTTTGTGTAAATATTTACATTATCATTGGATATCGTTAAAAATATCACACTTTTATCAAAATAGATAATTCCTATATATAACTAATGAAAAAATTAATGAAACTAACTCTAAATCCTTTTTCGATTATGTTTTCATCAAGAACTTTCAGTATTCATGTAGAATAATCTATATGGATTTCATTCCAAATTTAATGACATCCCTATAACATCATGGATAAATAAATAAATAATAAAAACCCTTATCCACTACAAGATAATGTAAGAATAGGTGTGTTCTATAATAATTCCTTCAGTTCTAGAAAATATTAATCATAATAGTTTATCTTGAAAAACGTGGATACCATTTGAGTTAATTAGGATAGTGTATTTGAGATTCATCATAAATTATCTAGAAGTCAATGATAATATATATGTAAACCATAAAGATTATAGATCAATCACCGTGGTTTTTCTTGGCCAAAACTCAATTTAATTTTTCAATGATGCATCTATCAATATACACTCTCTTGAAATTATATGACTCTCAAAATAAAACCTTTCATATCCAAAATTAAAATGATATAATATTTCAAAATATTTTCTATTTATTTTGGGTCGTCTCTAAATTCTCAAGTGATCTTTATGAACTTACTTTGTCATTAAATGATAATAATATTTTCTATAATGGAAGCCACAATATAATCAGGGTAATATATTAAAAATATATTAATTAAATCAATCATGAAAGTTTGAAAATGATTAATACCTAATGAAATTACAATATATTAATTGTTTTGATACCTTTTAGAGAATGTTTAATTTTTTATACCCTCTACATTGAAACAAAATTAATTATTTCCAAAAATAATGACAATATTAGAGATGTATTAGTGTTTACATAATTGATTAAATAAATCATCAAGATGGGGTAGACAATAATTTTTCTTGACATTGATAGTATTATTCAACTCGTAGTCAATGTACAGTTTCACCAATTAAACATTATTTACACCAAAAATAATAGGCACACCCTAATATGACACAATAAAGAAAATTAGTAACATTTTAATTTTCTCTAATTGCAAAATTTTTATTTCATATAACTCAATCATGGAAATTATATTGGGAGTCTTTGAAATAATTGTGTCACTAGCTATAAGATATATTGAGAACTCGTCTTCATGTTTTTGTGGAAGTATAGGATTCTATTTAGAATAGAAATAAATAAAATCCTACATAATATCTATATAATCTATTTTTGGTTTCACTGCTACTACCATTTATGATCACTCTTCTCATATACAAATCAAAACCCGTAAAATAGATGTGAATTCCATTGGATGTTCATATATATTGTCAAAATAATAGAATATCATAGGTTGGTTAGGAATATAAAAAATGAATTCAATCCCATGAAAATTATTTTGTGATTTATTTAGATAAATACAATCCATGTTTAAGATATCATAAAATTCAATAAGAGGATGAATGATGTGATTATCCAGAAGCACATTCCCACAAACATAGAAAATATGGAAATAATTTACTAATGATGGTATAATAATTACATTAAAGGGTTATTTACTTATAACTAAACATATAATATTTTTGGTGGAATCATTATACCATTATTAAATTCATCATATATGTATTAATGATTAAATACATAGTAAAAAAAGATGTTAGTAGTTCTATAATTGATGGTAACCATATATTTCACAATATTGTTTATACACTGATTGTTAGAAATATTTATCACATGATATATTACATTCCAAATAGGATTTATATGTTTTGTAAATTGATCATCATAATTATTAATTAGATTTGTGTTTGGGTAAGCATTAAAATTGGGTTCCATTAACATGAAACAAAAGATGTTGGGTGGTTCATTCTATGGAAGTTTCTCTTCATTAGATTCATTATAAGTTTTATTCACATCACATTGTAATTTGATTGTGTGATGACATTCAATTCCACAATTAAAACATTTACTAGTCCACTTAAAAAATTCCCTTCACGTTTCATCCCATTAATGTAGTATAATATATTTATCATCATATTCTAAGCATGGTATTAAAAACATCATTTTAATTTCATCTTTAAATTATTATAATATCAATTAGATTTATATGTCACTCAAACAAACATTTCCTCCCAGATATAAAATTTATAAAATAACGTAAAAGGTATTTATGCATCTTATAGAGAATAGCCAATGGATTTTGGTTTTATGAGACTAAAGAATATATATAACTTTCTTTAAGGTATGATGATAATACAAGATGTGAAATTCACATGTCTTTTAAAATATGACATGTAGGTAAAAAAAATTAAATATATTATTACATAATTTCAAAGATATTATTCTCCATAATCATTTAAACAATATTACAAATGTAATTATTAAAAACAATTCATCATCCCAATCTACGGAGTCTATTTCATTATGTTCTCTATTATTGATGATGAGACTCTACCATTACCCCACTTCTATATCCAAATGATATAAATCCAAATTGAAATATTTCATATTTTGTACAGTATTGAATAGGAAATATACTTTTAATGTTAATAATCCATTTTTCAAAAACTAGTCGAATATTAGATCCACAAATGGAAGGATTAGATTCCTTGATGAAGTAATCAATTGTAATTTTTCTATATATTTCTATCTAGAAAGTAAAACATGAATCAATGAAAAATAATTATTCTTAATGAGAGGTACATGATTTTAATTCCTCATCACATAACATTTGGATGTTGATGAGGACACCCATTTTAGTATCCTTTAGATGTATCATTAATATAGTTTTTCCAGGTTCTATAAATTGACTAAAACCAAATATTAATGAGTAAGATATAATAACACTATTTTGGAACCACATAAAAGTCACAATAAATAATAGGATGATTAAATAATTGAATCATATTTTAAATATATGATAACATGTTTTTTATCATTGTAAATTCATTGTCCCCATCAATATAAATCCTTTATATGATAGATTATGACGAATTTGGGAATTTACAATCAATATACCCATGGATTGTACAACGATGTTAATTTTAAGGCTCATTATTGGGAACCAAGTGACGATATATTATAGATACATTATCACATTTCAAAGTTATTGACCCTACGTACCTTTTTGAAAAATACATATACACTTATATTAACTAAACATGGGTTTAATTTCATGGAAATCGCTGAAAAAAACCTTAGGAAAGAATTCCAAGAAATTTTCCAATATAATTCCTTATCCTTGGACTTATTAATAGAAATGTTTTTATGGATATAACTAATGGTTTTCCATAATAAATTATAAAGGGAAACCAAATGTATACTCTGATACTAATGATTGTGAAATAGGAATATAATAAATATCTATTAATAAAAACTTATAAGCATTCACTACATTACAAAAAATCATGCTCGAGTATCAATTATTTGTATATTGCCATTGAAAAGATAGAATCATAAAAAAATTCATAGTTTTAACTAAAACATCCCTTAATATGTAATTAAAATAATTCACTATTTTTAAATATATAATACATATTAAATTTCTGCATATCAAAAAGGAAGGAAACATAAGAAACTGTGATAATAAATTGCCACTATAGTTAAACAAGGGAGATACATTGGAAAATAATTTTTATAATTTACTAAGAAAATGATAATTATATATGATAGAAATACACTACATATCATATAATATAATCATGATTCATTTTATAATGAATGATAGTTCATAAGCATGTAATGAAAAATATGTAATTGAACATTATCTCTTATAGAATAATAATGGAATAAGACATAATATCATGGCATTAAAAATAGTAGAAAATGTATTAAATTTTAGTAAAGGACCACATACATGGATATCATAGTGGAATGGGATAACTCTAAATACTATATTAGTAGTCATGATTAACTCCCAAAACCATCATAGTGTCAATATTCTAATACTGGACCCGGTTCAGTAACCATTCCATACATTCCTATATCATGAGGTATAAATATATACCCAATAAATTGGATGAAAATTCAAATTTCCTTATCCACATAAACATATTTTTAAAAGATTTAAAGAAAAATCTAATATAAAATTATTATCCAATGATCGTAATTTATAGTGTATTGGAATATTTGATACATAATTAAACAACCTGAAACAAAAAAATGTTTTTTAATCATCATATCAAGATCCAAATTCATTTTTAGCATGTATATATATATAGTTTAATCAAGGTAATTCACAAAAAAAGGGTAATATAAAAATCCCATTAATGGAATCAGTATAGGATTAAATCATGGAACATGGGTTAGAAAGATTAAAATGATGACATAAAGGCATATAACATGAATAAGAAAATGGAATAACAATATGTAAAACATGGGAAAATAATACCATGACATCATAGGAAATTGGAAAAAACATATAGAAATACATAAACATGATTCACAACTAGATTGTAGTACATGGTGGATAAAGTCCCACAAGGGAATTATTTTCACTCCCCATCCAAACATGACATCCCATAAGAATAAGCACTACCTAATGCATTTCTTCACTATCTAGGAACATACATTATAATGTTTTTATTGGAATGTGTCTCACATGAATGATCATACACAACGAATTAAATATAATCATAAGGGTTACCCAAGGAAAAAAATTGGTATCATAATCATATAAAAGGAATAAAATGGGAACATCTTAATGGTGTACATGAGAAAATGGATTCAAATAATATATGGACATACATAAGTTATTTTTGATATATATACTAATAATATATTTCAAAATTATTTTATGTACTTTAAAAATTGTTTAAAAAAATTCTATAAATAAATATATTTAATGCGGTTAAAGAAAATATTATTGATTCTTTAAAAAGGAAAACGAATAATTATTTGTATAAATAAAAAATTGAACCATGATTTTCATTCTTGATAAATGTTATGATTATGTAAGTATATTTATTTCATGAAATAGATTATTGATGGGACATGAAATCCATTGATAATCGGGTTGTTTCCTTAAATTGAGCTTGCTTATCAGGGTGAATTGTGAAGGGAAATTTTTTAAAACATATATTTACCTCTCAATGAAGGATGGTATGATCACAATACATAAATTTGAAACATATACCCATTATATTTTATATTTAAATAATTATATATAAATTAAATTGTTCTAAAGAAATATAATTAGTAACCTAAATGAAATTTTGATGTTTGGGTAGAATACCATACATTATGTCTGAACGTGTTCTCCACTAGATCATAATTCCATATATAATAAAAAAATCCATTAATTAATTAATCCAGAACATTTTATACATTTTTAGGATTTAAAATAAGTTTATCAACTTCATTTATGTCATTTTTGATGAGTTTCAAGACATAGTTTTGTAGTTTGGGTTTGTTAATTTCTATTGTTTTCATGATAGATTACTTATTTAGAATTAAGAAAAATTGTGTAAAATGTTAATGGTTATCCACTATTGATGTTATATTTTATTAATGAACATCCATAAGAATGAAAGGTTATATAATTAACATGGTAATTCTTGGGTGGTGATAATGAATTACAAAATAAGTTAGTGATCATAGATTTGAATATTTTTGTGTTTTCTCAATCATCACAAACTAATTTTGTTTTATTTGTCAGTATATTTTATATATAATGTCTATATAACATTGAATTTGATATAATACATATATTAAACTTTTTTAACCGTTAAAATGGATTTATTATCTGTATTAAATAAATTAATGAAAATTGAAAACATTATCATCAAGGAATATGATATATTAACACATCACCATTGTTGTTTTAATTTTTGTACATTATAATAAGGGAAATAAATGATGATTTGTTATTAAATTATAATAAAAATATTCTAGTATATCTATGTTAATGATGTTTCCACATCATTTTGATTGGTGGAGATTATGATTAAATAAAAATAATAAATTAACTTGAAAAGAAATTAAAAGAAAATATATTGGATTTTACCTCTTTCATCCTTCTTCTTGAGAACCTCATTAGGGGGACCAGTTTTGTTATTTTATTGATACATAAATTCACCTAGAAGTGGGGATTTTCATAGGAATATAATTCCCTAGAATTTATACAGGGCTTAATGTTTGGGAGGTGTGATGAGAAGAGGTGGTGAGGGTAGAATTAATAGGGAAGGATAGGGGTGTTTTCACATTTTATTATTCATTAATATATTAATCTTACTAAAAAATATGAATAAATCAAAATTTGTCACCAAAAATATTAAAATAAGGAATTATTTTTTGAGATTATTTTCTTACATTAATCACACATCAACTTTGAATTAATAAATTTAGTATTTATCTTATATCCTAAATTATCGTATATTATTATTCTCCAAAAAATCATGTATTTTCAAAAATGTAAAACATTCACTAGGAAAAAATTTTATTGCTAAATTCAAATATATAATCAATTTTATTAAGATAATTTAATAAATATGAGACATATCATTTTTTGTTAAAATAATAATTTTGTTGGAAAATAAAAATTATAAAATTATAAATTATTTCAAAAACATTTATTTATTTATACAATGATATAATTTTATCATATTTTCTTTTATATGAAGGTTAAATTTTTTATACCTTCATAGGTGAGGTTACTATTCTATTTTTTAGTTCACTAATCATAAGGTTCACATTATTATTCTAAAGGTAAAGTTACTATTTCTTTTCTATTGCCTCTTTAACATTTAAAAATACCTATTATTTCATTCATTCTTCAGGAATAATGTTCATTTTTTATTATTTATGGGATTTTATGTGATGATGAAATATCTGTAAGATAGAAATTTCCATTGATATAAATTGTGGTTCGTCGCATCCCCCCCCCCAAAGAAATTACTTCCTTCAAATAGAATTTTACATTCAATGTTAAAAATAGGTTTGGGTACTTCTCCTTTATCTTTTCATCATGTGATGATGATTTCACTTCATATGTCAGGTTCCACAATAGTAATATGACCAGGTGAGAAGTCTTTTGTGTAAATAATTATCTCTATGATCCAAACTCTTCATGATCTTCTTCTCGTATGAGAGGTAATTTTACAACTATACCACTTATAAATTCAGAACATGTAAAGGATCTGGTATGTACATCTTCCTATTAGATACAGGAAATATGAATTATAGTTGAGACATGGTAGGTAGAATATCTAGTCAATAGGCCACAACTCCAAAAAAATAAAGAATATCTAATGTGATGATGTACCTAGGACACAAATTTCCTTTCTTTCGAAATCTCTTGATCTTATTCAATGTATATATTAAGAGGAATATTATTTCTCAAAACATAAAATCTAGGTCTGATAGAATTTTTTCTAAATAAATCTAACACCAACTTCGGGATGCCTTGATATACTACAAAATTGTTTTTATCTATTCTACCATTTCTTCAACAGTTTCAGGTCTCAATAGCTTAAGTTCACTGAACACATCCCAGCATGTAGATTTTCTACATCATTCACCATAAAGGGCTTCATATGGATCCATTTTGATACTCGAGTGGAAACTATAGATTCTGGTACTCCATTCTTCCTTACCACTTTTCTTATATATATCAATTCAAGTTTACCAATTAAGATGTCCCCCAAAATTTGATAAAGTGAACTATATTTTCAATATGATCCAAAAAAAATGTTGTGAAATTTTTTCTAATAGATTCCATTATATGTCTAGGGGAGAATCCCATAGTGATATTTTAAAACTTCCATATTGATATAGGAAATGGTTGGGTCATACCACTAGACATTTTTTCATCCATCATTCACTTGTTTAAATACCATGCAGCATTATGTATACTCAGTGACCTCTTTCATTATTTTTTTCAAAAAATTGTGCTCTTAGAGATCTTGATATATCTTTTTCCTCCCTAGGAGAATATAAAAGTTTGAACAATTTTTGTAATTGGAAATATATATCTTTATATCAAAATTTCATATTACACATAGTTATGACCCAAATTTCATGAATCCTTCATCATCTATTTTTTTTATAAGGATTTCCCATTTCAGATATCATCCTCCTTTTACTAAATTCCCACATAATTTCTTTTTTAATCACTTATATTCTATGTGATGGATTGTGGAAAAATTATATAAGAGAGTATTGATGATTCTCATACCTTAAAGATTCCCATTTCCAAACACTGAAGGTCTAAGAACATTGAATCCTTCTCAATTCTCATCATTGATTATGTTATAGGATCCATTAAACATAGAGAATCATCCACATTATTTTTCTGAATGATCGTAATGGATTTTTAATTCATATTTCTTGATGAGATATAAACATAATCATTGTGAATATTAACCTCTATCCATGTGAATATATATTTGAGACTCCTATGATCAATATATATTTCAAACATCTCAATATAGTGATAATGAAACAATATTTTCAATGCAATGATCACAATTAATAACTAAAGATCAATCATATAATTGTTTTTATCATGAATTTTCAACTTCCATGATGCATAGTATATCACATTAAAATTGTACATTAGTATACTGCATAATCCCTTCATTGAAGCATCATTGTACACAACAAGGTGGTCCTCGTTTTTTGTTATCATGGGAAATGGTGAATTGATAATCCTTTTTTTCAACTCCTTAAAGTAGAATTCACATTAGTTGGTCCAAAAAATCATTTATTCATCCCAGTTCATAATATTTAGTGGGTTCAAAAATCATGATAATTTCATCACAAATCGCTGGTAACACCCACTTAGACAAAATAATTTTTAGATCTCTATTTTAGATGTTGTTATGGGTTACTATTAGATTGTGTTTATCTTTTAAGGATCTATATATATCTATTTAATTGTGGTTACATGGCCAAAGAATTATAAATTCTCCATCCAATACATTCATTTTATATACATTTCATACATTACCCCCTTAGAAAAGTCTTCAGAACAATATTAAAATGCTCCTCATGTTCCTCCATACACTTAAAGTATATTTTAATATCATCTTTAATGACTACTAATTATTGGTCATGTTAATCAATAAGGACTCTATTAATTATTTCTATGAAAATTTCTGTATAATTAGTTATTCTGAAGGGAATCACTATGAACACATAGTTCACATGTATTTTTCAAAAGCCATCCTTCAGAATATGTTTTTTCTATACCTTTAATTAGTGATATCCTGAAAGAGGGTCTGCCTTTGATAAATAATTGTCCCTAAATAGCTAATAAAATGTCATATATCATTGAAATAGGATAATTTTTCATTGGAATGATTTTATTGATATCATGATAATAGGCGAATATGTGAATTGATTTATCCTTCTTCGTGGAAAATAATACAATTGCACCCCAATTTGAAGCACTCGGGCGAGTAAAACTCTTGTTAATATTGTCTTATTACTACTTATCATGTTATAAAATCTAACCAATGTCTCTCTGAATAAGGTGTATTGGATTTTGGTTTAAATACAAGAATATTTTCAATTGACAATTGATCCTCTTTGTTAGGAGGAATTATAGGAATGTATTCAGGGAAAACACAACTTTAATCCCTCATGATAGGTATGTATTCAAGCATGATCCTCTCATTTGACATAATCGTTTGAGCTATATACTATTTCCAATAAGTAAATAATATCTAAAATTGAGATGATGATTCATAATTAGATTCATATACTTCCTTAAACATTTAATGAATTGGATGATTCTTCGCCATGTGAAGATCGATATATCGTTCCATACTATTGATATTGGATTTATATATATATATCCAATCCATGCCCAATATGGTATCAATATATTCAAAATGGTTAATGAACAATTTGGCAAAGAGGTTAGTTCCACAAAATTTAATTGGGGATGGTTTATCATCTTTTTATGAAATAATTTATCTATTTTCTATTATCATATATAACAAAAAATCCTAATTTTTAGGTGGTGACTAAATAGATATAATAAAAATTCAAGATATGAAATAATGAGAAGAACCAAAAGCAAATAGTTTTTTCACTAGTCATGAAATAATAACAAGTGGACTTATCAAGATAACTTTTTTGGGAACTATATCATTAGTAATGATTTCATACTCCCATCCTTACTTCATTTTAGGTTGTTATTATAGATTTCCACCCACAACCCTCGATATAGAGTCATAGATTTCATAATTCCAATGTTACCTTAAATTTAAATGATTAACTGTAGGGTGATTTTTGATTGGATATTCTTATTATTCTACCACATTAGTGGGATTATTTATGCCCAATTAGAAGTCATTATCTATATTCTCTTATCTACCACATTTTAAGAATCTATTAGTTCCCATTATAAAGTTGCCATGATTATTCTCCCACCAATTTTGATATGTGTGATGTTTCGTCTCCATTCCATCATCATATTTATCCATTGATCCACACATAATAAACACTATTTCCACTTTTTTCAGGGGTCCACGAGACCACATATTGTTTTTCATCTCCATTTTAACCTTAAATGAATAATAAAAAACCTCTTCATAACTATCAAAGTCTAGAATCACACATTGTTTTTATATACTCATAATTAGTCTACTAAAGAAGTGATGAACCATTCATTTAGTGTTTATCAAAAATTAATAGGCATATCTTGCATGCCTTCTAATATTCTCCTCATACACCATAATAGACTTTCCTTCCTTATTCTTCAGTTTGAGGAATTCCCTTTCCAACATGAGACACATATATATTGAACAATACATTCTCAAATACCCACAAATACATGGAATCAATTTACTCTTTGGAATTTTTGTTCATTATTAGTTTCCACTATTGATCAGCTTCCCCATTGACATGATAGATTCAAGAACAAAATTCTCCTATATTGAGAACTAGATAATAGAAAATGTAACATCCCAAGTAAGTAATTAATAATATATATTTTTATTTGTGTCTATTAGTGAATTAGATAGTGTTTTAGAGGCTTAAAATGATAATAAATCCAATTTTAAGCATGAAATACACTAATATTTTTAAAAGATTGTTTTACTGCCTTTTGTTGGAAAACCATTTTTAAGTCTATCTTTTGACAATTTTATAAGCTATGTTTGTCAAAATAAAATTATTATTTATGATTGGGACATAAAAATTAACTTTGTGTGAATTTTTTGTATTTTTCTGACAATGTACATTTTTTAATGAATAGTGAAAATGTTGTATTTTAATTCCAAACCTCTTTTTAATATAATTTATTTATATGATTAGATTATCTTTTTAATTGGTTTTGAAGTGAAATTATAATATATTTTTACCATTTAATTCAATGGTGGTCATTGTAATCAAATTCACTTTGAAATTGGACTTAAACTGGTGTCAATCTTTTGATACTTATTGTTTCATAAAAACACGCTTTTTGTCATGAGAGTGGAATTAATTATTAAATTAATTAATGTGACTTATATTATTTGAATATTTTAAAATATACATCATCTTGGAATTCATAATATCAAATATAGATTAGGGTGAAGTTTTGGTATTTTTCTAAAAAACTTCATTTTTTGATTAATAGTGAAACCATTAAGTGGTAGTTAAAGATACTAATTTTTCGTTTAAATGAAATTTTACCACTTCTGTGTTTTGAATTTCAAAAATCAACCATACATGGTTGTCATTACAAAGTAAAATGTGTCTCAATGAGATTAAAATAATTTTTTGGTGAATAGTAACTTATTATGTTTTTAATCGCGATTGGAGGCAATTAGTGCAATTTAAGGAAAAAATGATATTATAATAAAATGAAAATACCTAGACAATGTTCTAACCTTATTGGATGTGTCATGGCTGACCAAGAAAAGCTATGGGTCAACTTGGGAACCCCATGGAGCCACTTTGGTTGGGAAATGACATAAATAACATTTTATTTAATGTTAAAGTAAAAATGACACAAACATGAGATGTTTTAGTAAAACAATTTTTACATGGGGTTATACAAGTTAGAGGTTTTACTATAAATATTAATTATAAAGATAAATAGATTTACTACATCATGATATTTTTTATATAATTTTTAAATATTAAATAAATTAAATTAGTTATGACATCATGATAATGCAACGATTACCTCATTAGTAAAGGATTTAAATAAAATGGAAAGATAATGTAAAATATATGATCTCAACATGTCCAAAACCTATTAGATGGGTGGATTTAGATCCCGTATCACCTTATCCTCGAAACACATCAATGCGGGACCATTAAAATCCGAAACTCATTCAAAAATAATGTAACTTTCCAAGAGTGCCCCTCCTCTCCTCTTATAAAAGCCCCCACCTCTACCTCCTTACTCACACTTACAAAGTCATTGGCTTGGCCAACCCCTGCTCATTTTGTCTCTCCACTTCCCTCTCTTAATCTTTGAATTCTAACTTTGGGCAGAAGTCTTCCCAAGGAAGCCTTTGAGCTCAAACCAAAGGGAGTTACCCGATTTTAAGGTATGTCTTCTTTTGAGTCCTTCTGTTTTATTTTGCTTCTCCAACCCCCTAAACCCTTTTTATTATTTTCTTTTGTAACAATTCCAGTATCCTCAATATACTAGTATATTTTATAAGAATTATTCGAGCTACACTTACACACACCTACATCTAATGGTTAAAGAACATACTGTTTCTGTGGATGGCGAATTTCTGCCTCCCGAAACAATGATTGTTCAAAATTCTTTTAACACCTTAAAAGGTGGCCATTATGATGAAAATATATTTATATATGATATATAATATGTTTATGTTTTCTTTAAGCTTATGTATTTTTCATTTTGGGCATACCTTTATGGTTTCCATTGTGGGTAAACGTGATATCTTCATTTCAGGAAGTGCGGACTACCCCCCACTCAAAGTGATTAGATTCATTAATACCATATGTGGGACGTATAAAAGATGGAACTATGATATTATATATGATATTGTACTAAAATTATAATATACCTTTATATCATTATGATCCCATTCTATAAAATACGAAATAGAAATGAAAGTAGCGTTCATGCATACGTACGGCTTACCGTCTCCATGAATGGTGCATTTCATTTCTTATCACCAAAATGTAATGTACTATTATAAGTACATGTATATAATGGATATATATAATTAATGATACAAATAAATGATGAATATAATTCTTTAATTAAAATATACATACCTCTCATTTAGTTTTAATTTTATTAATATGACAAAGAAATGAAAGTAGTGTTCATGCATACGTACGACTTACTGTCTCCATGAACGGTGCATTTCATTTCTTACCTCTAAATGATTATGTGATATTATAGATACATGTATATGATAGATATATATGATATATATGATATCCAAATCAGTAATTTCATTCTAGATATAAATAACCTTTGACCACATGAACAACATGTAATTCTAGGAAGTCCACTTTCGACTTAATAACCAAATATCGATAAAACAAGCATTATTAACTTAAATGATTACATAATGTTTATAACATGATAATAAGTGATATAAAATTAATAATGAACTTGAATAATGTTCTTAAGCAAGTATAAATTAACTCACGTTTATTATTCAGGATGTTAAAGAACGATCGAGTCAAGTCGGACCCGAGGTAAGGGAACTTCTTAACCCAATTTCTGTTCTTTGGGTTAATCTCCTACTTCCAAATTATGTCATAATATTATTATGTCCTATCTTGTATTTATACTTTCTTTATGTGTAAATATAGTGAATACCCATAATAGATCTACTTCATTTAAAAAATGATCTTTTTAAGGTACTTCGTCTCAATCTCCATTCATTGAGGCATATTTCCTTTTATACAGAACATTCTTTTATATGGTGTATAAACCAGTTTGAATTTTACTTTTATACAAAATGAATATTTTTCTACGAATCGTTTTAAAAAACACCAAATGGAATGTTTCTTTTAACATATGCGGTGACAACGACCTTTTCCGCCGCCTGCAAGAATTATTTGGTCTTTGGCTTCCTCATCAAGCCGTAATTTTTTTAAAATGAAATAAATACCATATACTCTTTTATGTATTTTGGTATTAAAAATGTTTTTTATAATGGATTTGTTATGTCAATATATTTAACTGATATATTGTGATCAAAGTGTGGAAATTTTTTCTTTCCATTATATTTGATTTATGTCTTATGATTTTCATAATGGTACATGGACATTTGATGGGTGGTTACGTGATAAACCATATGACGGGTGGTGCCGTGAATACCAGGATGGGTGGTTACGTTATAACCTACAATGCATTGGGTATGGAAGTCGGCCGTATGGCTATTCCATTATGTATGTATGGAAATTGGCCGTATGGCTATTCCATTAAGTGATATGTGTGGAAGTCGACCGTATGGTTATTCCACATAAGTATGTTTATGTCCCAAGTTACCTTTATATGTTATGTGTTCTTTATATGGGTTTTATGGTAATATTTTGGTTACAAAAGGGTAAGTAATGATATTTTATTTAGTGAAGAATTTTTTAATACATCATAAAGGTTAAAAGTATTACTTTGATAAAGTATACATGGTTTACTTGTTGTTTTGATAAACTAAGAGTTTTCATTCTTTGTGTATCCCTTACTGAGCTTTTTATGATCATCCCAAGTTTTTTTTGAAATTTTTTTCACAGGTCAAGGGAAAGGTACATGATATGATGATAGTGTCAAGGGAGTGTCAAGAAATAATCCATGTTTTATTTTAAATATGTTTCCACTGATAGGAAAGAATAATATTATCTTTATGTAACCACTTTGTTTATATTTGGAATGTAATGCATGTTTTATGATCTAATTCTCTAAAACTCTAAACCCGAAAAGATCCTCAAGGTTTAATCTTTTAATAACTCATGATTAAGTATGGTTTAATGCTGGGGCCTTATAGTTGGTATAAGACGTCATTTTAGATAACTTTAGGAGGTATAATTCTATTAAATGATTATCCAAAAATATTTTTTAATGGTCAAATTGAAGTGATATAGTATTTGAAGATTACCATATTGCTTCATCTAAGACATGTTTGTTCAGAATGGTTTTCCACAAAGGAAACAGGGAAGTAGTGCTAGGAATGAATACAGATGGAAATAACCTTCCGAATCAGCATCTCGAGATGGTCGGAATTGGAACTGAACAGTTTGTTGCAGTAATGGCGCAATTGAGTCAAGCGATAAATGGTGGTGGTATCCACGCACGAGATCAGCCAGATCAACCGCAGAGGAACATGTCAGTGGTGGAACATTTCATGAGGCAACATCCCCCATCATTTAGAAGATCATCTGACCCCATGCAAGCTGAAGTGTGGATTAAAGCACTGGAGAAGATTTTTGATGTCATGGGCTGTTCAGAAAATCAAAAGGTTAGTCCTGCTGTTTACCGTATTGAAGGTGAATCTGATCAGTGGTGGTAGATGGTAAAAAATATCAGGGATAGTGATGAGATTGAGGTTCTTCACTGGGACGAATTCAAAGGTATGTTTCTTGAGAAGTATTTTCCTATGGCTGTTCGACTTAGGATGGAAAAACAATTCTTGGAATTGAGGCAAGAGGAAGACTCAGTGGCTGCCTACGATGAAAGGTTCACTCGATTGGAAAGGTATGCTCCAAATTTTATCCAAGTCCTTGATAGTAAAATCAATCGTTTTTACTCAGGATTAAAGCCAAAATATCAAAGGGCTTTAGCTCCTCATGAATTTAAAAGTTATGAAAAGCTTGTTCGATGAGCTGAGGAGGTGGAAATGGAGTTTGCCGATGATCAAGTGTTCTATAACAACCAACATAAGAAGAGACCGAGGTGGCATTAGAAAGGTAAGAATTCTTCAAAAAAATATGATGGTAAGAAAACTAAGATTCCAGTTTGTGATAAATGTGGAAAAAGGCATGCTGGGGAATGTCGTCTGAATTCTGGAAAGTGCTACCGATGTGGTAAGATGGGACATAAGGCTCGTGATTTCACAGAAAAAGATCAGGGTGATGGTAATACCAAATTTGATTTACAGTTAGTGAAATGTTATAAGTGCAATGAGATGGGTCACTATGAAAACGAGTGTCCGACAAAGAGCTTGAGTGATGGGAAGCAGTTATACTACAAGCAGAAAGGGGTGGTGAAATCCTTTGCAACTGCTTTAGCAGATGTCGGGCCATCAAATGAAGTTGTATCAGGTACATTGTTTGTTTTTTCAGATTATTCAAGTTTGTTTTTTGATTCAGGGTCTACACACTCTTTCATTTCTGAGAAGTTTTCTAGTAAATTGGAAATTACATCTCAAGATATGAAACGTGAACTTATGGTAAAAACACCCGGAGGGAACGTTGAGACAAAAAAGAATTTAAAGAACCTTCCTATCCTTGTGTGTGGAAAGAATCTACCAGCAACCCTTATTGTTTTTCCTCTAGTAGAGTTTGATGTTATTTTGGGCATGGATTGGCTTTCTGTTTATCATGCTAAGATTGACTGTAGAGCTAAAATGGTTTCTTTTCAGGAAGATTTTCAGTTTTTGTACAAGAATGAACCCTTGATTTTGATAACATATCAGGAAGTTGAGAAACTAGTAAAAGATGGAAATGAATGTTACCTTGCACATATTATAGAAAATAGAGGAACTATTCAGATTAATGATGTGCTAGGGGTAAATGAGTATCTTGACATTTTTCCTGATGAGTCTCTTGGTATTATTCATGATCGAGAAGTTGAATTTACTGTTGACTTAGTTCATGATTCTAATCCAATTTCAAAACCCCCTTATCGAATGGCTCATGTTGAACTTTTTGAGTTAATGAAGCAATATCAAGAGTTATTAGATAAAGGTTTCATTCGACCTAGCACATCACCATGGGGTTCTCCTGTCTTGTTTGTTAAAAAGAAAGATGGCTCAATGAGACTTTGCATTGATTATAGAGCCTTGAATAATATTACTGTTAAGAACAAGTATCCTTTGCCTCATATCGATGATTTGTTTGATCAGCTCCAGGGAGCTCAATATTTTTCGAAGATTGACTTGAGGTCGGGGTACCATCAGTTGAAAGTAAAAGAATCAGACGTTCCGAAGACTGCATTCCGTACTAGATATGGCCATTATGAATTTTTAGTTATGACTTTTGGGTTAACTAATACACCTATTGTATTCATGGACCTTATGAATAGAATTTTCCATGAGTTCTTGGATAAATTTGTGGTTGTTTTAATTGATGATATTTTGGTGTTTTCTAAAAGTAAAGAGTAGCATGAAAGACATTTAAGGGTTATCTTACAAACCTTAAAAGAAAAGAAACTGTATGGAAAATTAAGCAAGTGTGAGTTTTGGTTGCAAAAAATTTCTTTCCTTGGTCATATTGTTTCTAAATATGGGATAACTGTAGATCCTACAAAAACAAAGGTTGTTGAAGAATGTCCAAGACCCACAAATGTAACAGAGATTCGTAGTTTCCATGGTTTGGCAGGCTATTACCGAAGGTTTGTTAGACATTTTTCACGGTTATCTAGTACAATGACTAAGCTAACTCGGAAGGGTGTTAAGTTTATCTGGACGAAAGAATGTGATGATTGTTTTGAGGAATTGAAAAGAAGATTGGTGAATGCTCCAGTTTTGGTACTACCTTCCAAGAATGGTGATTTTGTTATATACAGTGATGCTTCATTGAAAGGACTTGGTTGTGTCCTAATGCAGAATGATCAGGTAATTTCTTATGCTTCACGTCAATAGACAACTCATGAGGTAAATTACCCTACACATGATTTGGAATTAGCTGTTGTTGTTTTTGCATTAAAATTTTGGAAGCATCATTTGTATGGAGTAAAGTGTGGAATATATACCGATCACAACAGTTTAAAGTATATATTCACTCAGAAAGAGTTAAACATGAGACAGAGGAGATGGTTGGAATTAATCAAGGATTATGATTGTACAATTCATATCCATCTAGGAATAGAAAATAAAGTGACTGATGCTTTGAGTCGAAAAAGTAATGCTTCATTAGCAATGTTGTGTTTGGAACGTGATCATTTGGTTAAGGATTTGATGAAATTTGGCATAGAAGTTGTTGGTGCAGGATGTTCTTCTGTTTTGTTTCAGGTATCAGTGAGATCATCTCTATCAGACAGAATCAAGCAAGCAAAGAAGCAAGACAGTGAATTGTAGAAAAAGGTAGAGCTGGTTCAAAAGGGTAAGTTGCCTAAATTCAACATTGATAATGATTGCATTTTGAGATTTGGGAAGAGATTGCGTGTTCCTTGTGATTCACAGTTGAAGAGAGAGTTTTTATGTGAATCTCATAGTTCTCCATTTTCAGTTCATCCAGGCAGTACTAAGATGTATAGAGATCTCCGGGAGTATTACTGGTGGGATGGAATGAAAAGAGATATTGCTGATTTTACTGTGAAGTGTTTGACTTGTCAGTAGGTTAAAGCAGAGCAGCAGTTACCGAAAGGGATGCTTCAGCCTTTACCAGTGCCAGAGTGGAAATGGGAGAATATATCCATGGACTTTGTTGTGGGATTACCGAAGACATATCGAGGTAATAATGCAATCTGAGTTATTGTTGATCACTTGACTAAATCTGCTCATTTCTTTGCTATACGAGATACTTTTTCCCTAGATCAACTTTCTCATTTGTATCTTAAAGAGATAGTCAGGTTACAAGGAGTTCCCCTCCCCATTGTATCTGATCGTGATCCCAGGATCACTTCTAACTTTTGGAAAGGCCTTCAGAATTCGTTGGGTACTGAATTAAATTTTAGTACATCTTTTCATCTTCAATCAGATGGGTTGTCCGAACGAACAATTCAGACCTTGAAGTATATGCTACGAGCTTATTCGATGGATTATCAGGGAAGTTGGGACCAATATCTTTCTTTGGTTGAGTTTTCTTATAATAACAGTTTTCATTCCAGTATACAGAGGGAACCATTTCAGGCATTATATGGGAAGCGGTGTCGAACTCCAGATTTCTGGGATGAAGTGGGTGAAAGGAAGTTGATGGGACCAGAATTGGTTGAAGAGATGGCAGAAAAAGTTCATCTTATTGATAAGCACATGAGAACAGCTCAGAGAATGCAGAAGAGTTATGCAGATAACTGGAGGAAGGATCTATCTTTCGAGGTAAGTGATCATTTTTTTCTCAAGGTTTCTACTTGAAAAAGTGTGATGAGATTTGGTAAGAAAGGAAAGCTGAGTACAAGGTTTATTGGACCATATGAAATTCTGGAGAGAGAGAGTTGCATACCAGGTGGCTTCACCTCCGAGTTTATCTTAGGTACACAATGTTTTTCACGTTTTGATGTTGAGAAAGTATATGCCATATACATCCCATGTTTTGAGTCCAGAGGTAGTTAAGATGGAAGAAAACTTATCTTATAAGGAACAATCGGTCCAGATTCTTGACCATAGGGAGAACGTGTTACAGAATAAGGTGATTAATCAGGCAAAGGTTTTGTGAAAAAACCACATGATGGAAGAGGCAACATGGGAATCTAAAAATGAAATGAGTGATAAGTACCCCCATTTATTTGATAAGTAAATAAATTGCGGGGACACAATTTTCTAAAGGGGGGAAGGATGTAACATCCCAAGTAAGTAATGAATAATAGATATTTTTATCTATTTCTATTAGTGAATTAGATAGTGTTTTAGACGATTAAAATGATAATAAATCCAATCTTAAGCATGGAATACACTAATATTTTTAAAACATTGTTTTAGTGCCTTTTGATGGAAAACCATTTTTAAATATATCTTTTGACAATATTATAAGATATGTTTTTCAAAATAAACTCATTATTTATTATTGGGACATCAAAATTTATTTTGTGTGAATTTTTGGTATTTTTCTAACAATGTTCATTTTTTAATTAATTGTGAAAATGTTGTATTTTAATTCCAAACCAGTTTTTAATATAATTTAATTATATGATTAGATTATCTTTTGAATTGGTTTTGAAGTGAAATTAGAATATATCTTTACCATTTAATCCAATGGTGATCATTGTAATCAATTTCACTTTGAAATTGGACTTAAACTGGTGTCAATCTTTTGATACTTAATGTTTCATAAAAACACGCTTTTTATCATGACAGCGGGAATTACTTATTAAATTAATTAATATGACTTATATGATTTGAATTTTATAAAATAGACATCATTTTTGAATTCAGAAGATCAAATATATATTAGGGTGAAGTTTTGGTATTTTTATTAAAAACATCAATTTTTGATGAATAGTGAAACCACTAAGTGGTAGTTAAAGAAACTGATTTTTCGTATAAATGAAATTTTACCACTTATGTGTTTTGAATTTAAAAAATCCGACATACATGGTTGTCATTAATAAGTAAAATGTGGTTCAATTAGATTAAAAATTTTTTTTTGGTGAATAGTAACTTATTATGTTTTTAATCGAGATTAGAGGTAATTAGTGCAATTTAAGGCAAAAATGATATTATAATAAAATGAAAATACCTAGACACATGTCCTACCCTTATTGGATGTGTCATGGCCGACCGAGAAAATCCATGGGTCAACTTGGGGACCCCATGGAGCCACTTTTCTTGGGAAATGACATAAATAACTTTTTATTTAATGTTAAAGTAAACATGACACAAACATGAGATGTTTTAATAAAAAAAAATTTACATGGGGTTATAAATGTAAGATTTTTTACTATAAATATTAATGAGAATTATAAAGATATTTCTTACATCATTATATTTTTTATATAATTTTTAGACATTAAATAGATTAAATTAGTTATGACATCATGATGATGCATCGATTACCTCATTAATAAAGGATTTAAATAAAATAGAAAGATAATGTAAAATCTATGATCTACACATGTCCAAAACCTATTGGATGGGCATATTTAGAACCCTTATCACCTTATCCTCGAAAAATATCAAAGTGGGACCATTAAAATCCGAAAATCATTCAAAAATAATATAACTTTCCAAGAGTGCCCCTCCTCTCCTATTATAAATGGCACCCACCTCTTCCTCCTTACCCACAGTTCCAAAGCCTTTGGCTCAGCCAACCCCTTCTCATTTTGTCTCTCCACATCCCTCTATTACTCCTTGAAGCCTATATTTGGGCATAAGTCTTCCCAAGAATGCCTTTGAGCTCAAACCAATGGGAGTTACCTGATTTTAAGGTAATGTCTTCTTTTGAGTCCTTTTGTTTTATTTTGCTTTTCCATCCCCATAAACTCTTTTTATTCTTTTCTTTTGTAACAAATAAAGTATCCTCAATATACTAGTATGTTTTTATAAGACGTATTTGAGCTACACTTACACAAAACTACATCTAATGGTTAAAGAACATACTGTTTCTGTGAATGGCGAATTTCTGCCTCCCGAAACGATGATTGTTCAACATTCTTTTAACACCTTCAAAGGTGGCCATTATGATGATAGTATATTTATATATGATATATAATATATTTATGTTTTCCTTAATCTTCTGTATTTTTAATTTTTGGCATACCTTTATGGTTTCCATTATGGGTAAATGCGATATCTTCATTTAAGGAAGTGCGGACTACCGCCCCCTCAATGTGATTTGATTCGTTAATACCATATGCAGGATGTATAAAGGATGGAACTATGATATTATATATGATATTATACTGGAATTATAATATAACTTTATATAATTATGATTCCATTCTATAAAATACGAAATAGAAATGAATGTAGCGTTCATGCGTACCTACAGCTTACCGTCTCCATGAACGGTGCATTTCATTTCTTATCCCCAAATGTATTGTACTATTATAAGTACATGTATATAATGGATATATATGATAAATGATTCTTATAAATGATGAATATAATTCTGGAATTAAAATATACATACCTCTCATTTAGTTTTAATTCCATTAATATGACAAAGAAATGAAAGTAGCGTTCATGCGTACGTACGGCTTACCGTCTCCATGAACGGTGCATTTCATTTCTCACCTCTAAATGACTATGTGATATTATAAATACATTTATATGCTAGATAAATATGATATATATGATATAAAAATCAGTAATGTCATTCTGGATATAAATAACCTTTGACCACACGAACAACGTGTAATTCTAGGAAGTCCACTTTCGACTTAAGAACCAAATATCGACAAAACAAACATTATTAACTTAAATGATTACATAATGTTTATAACATGATAATAAGTGATATAGAAGTAATAATGAACTTGAAGAAGTTTCTTAAGAAATTATAAATTAACTCAAGTTTATTATTCAGGATGTTAAAGAACGATCGAGTCAAGTCGGACCCGAGGTAAGGGAACTTCAAAACCCAATTTCCGTTCTTTGGGTTAATCTCCTACATTCAAATTATGTCATGATATTATTATGTCCTATCTTGTATTTATACTTTATTTATGTGTAAATATATTTAATACACATAATAGATCTACTTCATTTAAAAAATGATCTTTGTAAGGGACTTCGTCTCAATCTCCTTTCATTGAGCCATATTTCCATTTATACACAACTTTCTTTTATACAGTGTATAAACCCCTTTGACTTTTACTTTTATACAAAAGGAATATTTTTCTATGAATCATTTTATAAAATGACAAAAAGGAATGTTTCTTTTAACGTATGCGGTGACAAAGACCTTTTTCTCCGCCATGAGAATTATTTGGTCTTTGGCTTCCTCAACAAGCCGTAATGTTTTTAAAATGAAATAAATACCATATACTCTTTTATGTATATTGGTATTGAAAATGGTTTTTATAATGGATTTTTTATGTCAATATATTTAAGTGATATATTTTGATCAAAGTGTGGAAATGTTTTCTTTCCATTATATTTGTTTTAGGTCTTATGATTTTTATAATGGTACTTGGACATTTGACGGGTGGTTATGTGATAAACCATATGATGGGTGGTGCCGTGAATACCATGATGGGTGGTTACATTATAACCTCCAATGCATTGGGTATGGAAGTCGACCGTATGGATATTACATTAAGTATGTATGGAAATTGGCTGTATGTCTATTCCGTTAAGTGATATGTGTGGAAGTCGACCGTATGGTTATTCCACTTAAGTATGTTTATGTCCCAAGTTACCTTTATATGTTATGTGTTCTTTATATGGGTTTTATAGTAATCTTTTGGTTACAAAAGGGTAAGTAATGATATATTATTTAGTAAAGAATTTTTTACTACTTCATAAAGGTGAAAATTATTACTTTGATAAAGTAGACATGGTTTACTTGTTGTTTTGATAAACTAATAGTTTTCATTATTTTTGTATCCCTTAATAAGCTTTTTATGCTCACCCCATGTTTTTTGAAATGTTTTTCACGGGACTTAATGTGGATTAGGGTCAAGGATGGGATCAAGGGAAAGTCAGGCTATCTAAAACATGGTACTAGAAATGTTTCTTTTTAAGAGTTTTTTTTATTCTATGGAAACTTAGTAGAAGTGTCTCCTTTGTAATCTTTTGAGATGTAGTAGTTATGTTCTAATTCTCTAAAACACGAATCCTGAAAAGATCCTCAATGTGAATTATTCATTTAATTAAATATTAAGTAAGGTTTAAGGCTGGGCCTTATAGAAAATATCTTCCTAATGCGGTTAATCCATTATTTTATGACGAGGGGAATAGATGATCCAATAAATCTGGGAGAACTTATAGACATAAATAATTTAATGACAAATATATCTATCTTAGGAATAATGGGTTATTCCACACGAATCATGTTATTATTCATAAATTGGTCCAGCTAGGAAAGTACTTTAATAAATATTTGATATCTCATTCTTTTTATATTTGGCATATCATTATGGAAATCGTCACATTCAATATCACATTGATATATTGAATGTATTATTATACCTCAATCCATTATCAATGAAAATGAATGTACAATTTTGGGCCATGAATACATAGATAATAACTATATTAAATTGGAATATTTAAAATAAAATCTAAAACTTTTATATGAAATTTATATCCAATGTTGTGATACTTGTTGCTTAAATCTAATTTATCCTTGGTTAGAGAATTTGCCCTTGGTTTATAAATAAAGTTATCTAGTCCTAATATCCAAAATAACTATTCTTTTATCTGATACCAACTGTAATGTCCATAGTATTTTTACACATAATATTAAATTATTTAATGCATAATTAAACATAAAATTACAAGCCACGATCATAATGTATAGTTTCATGGATAATTATGTACATAATTAAAATCATGATAAATTTAAACAAATTTTTTTATTTATTATTCATAATGATATCTTAGAAGAATTTGAAAGCTTATATATTCATAGGATATCATAGTGAATACATGAACAAAATTGATGATCTAAAAGTATAGTAATGGAGTAAGAATATGATTAAAACATAGAACATATGAAAGAAATCATTACATGACGATATTAAAGAAATGAACAAGAATAAAAATATGGAATAAAATAATATAACATTGGAACATATAACCATTTATTCATAGAAATGTGGTTAGAAAATATAACATGACATAAACATGAGTCAAGTCATGCAGTCAATATATACTAGACAATGTCCCATAAAGAAATTATGTTCATCCCAAGTCCCAATAGCTCATCGGTTGAAAATTACCCAATAAATAAACTTTTTTTTGGGTTCAACCATAGTGACGTGTTTATTAATATTTGTGACTAATGAAAAATCATATATATGTTATCAAACATAAACATAAGGGTAACCATTGAATGAATTGGTTATCATAATCATATTATAGGCATATCAAATGGGAATATCATAATTGTTTCCATGAAATTAATATTAAAAATAATAAATGTGCATAAATAAATTTTAATATGCATATATCATGTTAGGTGATGTCATATTAATGTGAAAATAATTAAAAATTATTGTTTTTAATATTTAGAAATAAAATATTTTTTGTGGTTTTAAGCAAAATGTTAATAATTCTAAAAAAAGGAAAAGGAATAATTTTTTCTATAAAAATAGAAATAAACAAATATTCTTTTTCATGATAAAATGAATTATTTTATAAAAATGATTTTCTATTTAAACATAATATAGAGTGCACTTTACAATGGGTGCGGGATCGAATGTTTCCTTTATTAGAGCTTGTTTATCGGGATGAATTGAGAAGAGATGCATTTTGAATCATGTATTTCTCCACTAAAAATTTATTATACGATCTCAACACATGACTTTGGAAAATATAAACATGATTCGGAATATGAATGAACATAAATAAAAAATTTGTTGGGGGAAATATTGAGAAAGAGTAACCTGATAGAAAAAATGACGTCTGGGTTGAATCCCTTACCTTATATCTCAAAACATTCTGCACTTGATCTTAATGTCCTATATAATAAAATTAAAACCAGTAATTACTTAATTAATCACCCTTTAAACTTTTATATTATTTATTAATATTTTATTATGTTCCCTTATGGCCGTTTTGATGTGTTGTAAGATAAAATTTCATTGTTTGGGTGAGTTAATTTCCATGGTTATCATGATTGACTACAAGTATACATGTATTGAAAATCATATAAAATGATAATTCTTGTAAATAATTGAATATATATTTTATTAATAAAATTAAATATTATATTATGGTTATATAATTCATTTGGTAATTTTTTGTTAGGTGATTCATTAGAAAATATCTTATTGATATCTGTTTAGATTATATTTTCATTTTTTCAATCATCATCAACAAGTTTTGTTTTATTAAATTTATATCATCTATATATAATGGTTAAATAATAATAAATAATATTTAATACATATATTATAATCTATTTTAACCATGAAAATGGGTTTATTAGTATTATATATAGAGGTAATGGAAATTAAAGACATTGTCTTCCATGAATTTTATAGATTAACACATCAATGATGATGTTTTCATTTTTTTACAAAATTAGAGTGGAAAATGGTGATATATTATTCCATTAGAATAATAAATATCATGAATATGTAATTTAATGGAGTTATCATTACATTTTATGGGGATTCGATTTGATAAAATAATAACAAAATACAACTTGAAATGAAATTAAAAGAAATGAAAGAGAATTTACCCTCTTGAAACCATCTTATTAATAACCTCCTTAGGGGGATTTTTTGTCTATTTTAGAGACCACTAGATCATTTAAGTGGTTTAGGGACTTCATAATATATATGATAACAATCTCAACATGTAAAAACTCTTCAGTTTTGTGACGAGTCGATGTGATTAGAGTTGTTTTCTCATAATTTTATTAATTTTTGGTTAATTTTTTACCTCATGACTAATAATAGATTGACAATTATCACTAAAAATATAAAAATAATGTAGTATATTAAGATATTCTTGTCTTAAATCATCCATACATTATCTATTAATCCATTAATCATGAATTTATCATATAACATAAATTACCGTATGTACAATTCACCTAAAATTCAATTATTTCAAAAAAAATACCTACAATTCACTAGAATAATATTTTGACTTTTAGAATATATAAATGGACTACATTTTGTAAAAATAATATTATAAATATGAAAAAAAATTAATTGAAATCATCATTTATATAGAAAATTTATAAATTTACATTTTAACAGATTTTGATTCAATATGAAGAATTAAATAATTTATCATAAAATTATCTTATAAAAAGATGATAAAAAAATATTAAATTATTATTAAATTTTAAGGAAATAAATTCTATTTCAAAACAAAATATTTATTATAAAATTTAAAATAATTACTTATGTTTCATATAAAACCCAACACTTAATTAATACTTTCTAAAACATTTATTTACAGATACTATGATAAAATTATATCAAATTTTCATTTATAAGATGGTTAAATTTTATTTATACCACTATATGTTATGTTACTATTCTATTTTCTATCTTACTATTCATATGGATTATATAACTATTTCTTTAGTCAAATTAGTATTTCATCGGTATAGGTTACATAACTACTAGAAATTCCTCTTATTTCATTATTGATTCGTTTATATATATTTTTATTCATTATGTGATGTTATGTGATGATGGTATAATTACAAGAAATAAATTTAATTTGAAAAATGTTTTGGATCATTATAAATATAGGTACCACCCATCACATTAATTAAAATTTTAAAAATGTGAGCCATAAGATCATACAATATTTTCCATATCATATCCAATGAAATAAAATAGGTGTCATAAACATTTTATCATAATGTAACCTACGGTAATGTGAAATGTTTCATATGTATTAAATCATATAATCAATGTGTAACCCATTGAAGAATAAATGGGTTTCAAAATAACTATGTCATAATAAAAGTAATCCATCAAGATAAATAATTATAATGATATCCATGATTTATATCAATAACAAAGAATAATAAACCTCAATGTATTTCATCGTAGATGAGAAATTATTTAGAATGAAATATCAAATGGAATTTATCTCGATGAAAATAACATATCCACTTTGAAAAAAATTAATTATAAATAAAATAAAAATAATTTTTTGTGTAAAAACATTTAAATCACATCATTTAACCAAAAATTTAAATAATGGTCATGAATATTGATTTTTTCAATCTATAAACATTGAAACCATGATTCTATTCATGATTTTTGAAAAATCCAAATATGTAGTGTTTGAAAAAAGACATGATGATTTATTACAAAAAATATTATTAAATTTAAATCATGGATACAATTAAATTACTACTGAATTTTACTAATTTTAATATCCCATTAAAAAATATTTTTTAAAAAATAAGGTTTGGAGAAGAATTTTTTTAACCCAAGAGATAAATGAAGACAATTTTTATGAAAAAAAATATTTTTATTTCTTGAGTATATGATGAGAGGAAAATAAAGGGATAAAATGTGATCTTTTAAAATGAACATATTATATTAATATAAATTGTGTTACTGAGAGACAGTTCATTATGTTAAATCTATGGATGTATTATCGTGAGAAATTGTAATAAATGAGGTGATTGTGTCATAAAACACTTACCACTTATGTAATACTAAATCATAATACCCACGATAGAATATTTTTATATGAAAATTATTATATAATTAGACTAAATAAATTAATTATATTACTTTTAAAATTTGTTGTCTATGAACCTATGAAAATAAAATTGGTGCATAACATAACATATGTCTGATATGTGGAAAATTGGGACATAAGTCTCTTAACATAAGTAGTTTCTTATGTATTATTCATTCAATCATATTGTAAAATAAATTTAGGTTGATTGTATATCTATAATATTTCAATAATTATATATATAATACCATTTATTATTTTATTATGAAATTTTATTTTCATTTTACCAACAATTCATTGTCAAAGTAATGTTTCAAGATATAATGTTATATAATTTTTGGACACCATAGAATAATTTTTATTATATATATTTATATATTTATTTATTAAATCCAACTTTTTTACATTTCCTGTAATGCTTGAATGTATCACATCGCTTCACGAGGCAGTACTCTTCCTTTCAAAAAAGCAATATTATCGTATTCCCAAATAATGGAATTTATGTTGGTATATGAGATATTGTAAATAAATAATTATTATAATATCACTAATATTAAATATATAATAATTTAAACCATTATTATTTTCATCCATTAATGGTGATAATGGGAAATGAATAACAACGACATTCGAGGCGGTATTACACTATTCACAAGAATTGTGATTCCATATCTCATTCGATAGATTAATATATGGATATAGGTCTTGGGATTTAAATAATTAATTATATTTATATTAACTATAATAAAAATATTTTTTTATTGTTCAATAATAATTGTTTGATATAGATGATGAAAAAAACATTGCTTTTTTTGGTGTGTCGCCTCTTCATCAAAGAACATTGTTTTGTTTTCACCAAAATGATTTATAGGAGGGATTTATAACCAAAATTTAGATTATATGATTTTATTATTAACGAAATTATTTTATTTAGGATTTTGTTTTCTAAAAAAAGAGTCTTATACGTTAGAATATAATTGGATAAGGGGAGGCCTTTTATTAGTGAGGGAGTGGCACAATTTTTATATTAGGAAAAAAATAAATAATAATAATTTTAGATGAAACAATGAAAAAAATTACATTATCAAAATAAAAATATTATATAAGGTTGGTATATGAAAAATAAATTGTTTTTGGACATGTTTCGAGTCATTATTTACCATTATTATTTTAGGTGAACCCCATGGTAAATGCAATTTTACCATAACTATGTTAAATTTTATTAAAAAAATATTTTATCATTAAGTATAAAAATTATTCTAAACCTATTTGATAATATTTGTTTTTATGATTCTAAATAGTTTTTCATGTTTTTCAGAATAAATTCACATGTTTGGAAAATTTTATTTTCAAATTAATGTCAACGACGAGACAAGAAAGTGGTTTTCTAAAGATATAATGCTTACATAACTAAAAACATTTTATATCAAAATTTAATATGAAAAATATTTTTATTCCCTCATATTTATCAAGTAATACATTATTAAGGTAATTGTATTTTTAAAACTATTTAAAAACCAAATATAAACTTGTAAATTATTTAAATGAAAATGCACAATTTTATTAAAACTATTATTTTTCACTATACACATAAAAATCATCTTTTCAAAAATTCCAAAATATTAACCATAATATTTTTTTGAATTTATGAAATGGAAAATAATCATTATTTTTAAAAAAAATATATTAATATTTCAAATATATATATATAGTTTTCTTCATAAAAACAACTTTTTTAGAAAATATTAATTTTGAATCATCTAGGGACATTTCAAAAAACATTATGTAGTTTTATTATCGATATGATTTATTTATATATATATAATATGAGTAATATAAAAAAATTATTTAATACTATTCAGATCTATTTTTTTAAATTATACGTTATATCATTTTTTAAGTAATAATATCAATAATATATTGTCGTTTGATAAAATTAAATTTTCTGTGTAATTTTTTTAGACTCATTTCTAGATGTAACATAATCTAAATAATAACTCATAGAAAATATTGGTGTTATTATGCTCCCAAACAAAAAATGGAAACAAAAAAATCAATGATTACCTGTAAGAAGGAAAATGTGTGTTGGAATATCACCATTATATATTATTTTTGTCCTGAGAAGATCATCATGATCATAGACTATAAAAATTTAAGGCTATGTATGCCTAATAAATTTTTGTCAATACAATTTGTTAGGGAATTCTTATCTACACTATCATAGAAAACATGCCATGGGAATCATTTTTCCTCACATCACCACCTCTTAGTGATCCATAATCATAAATAGTTTTAGAACAACAATAGTGTTGGGATCAAGATCATTGTCATCCAATTTAATCACATGGGTATTATTTGATGTGTAAATTCATAGATTGTAATCATGAAACACATCATGATTTTTTTAAATTAAATGGAAATAAAAATAGATACGACACCTCTCCCAGTCATCCAACGATCTCAAATTGGACCACATACATTGTTAGTTACATAACCTACTTACCCAATAATTGATGTCCCAAGCATGGTGAAATAATAAAAAAACTATAATCACCTATAGTTAAATAAAAATGATTTTGAAGACATTATGTGTAATATTTCTAAATACTCTACATAGTCACCGACCACTTAAGGATGAACAACACCCTTTTAGATGTTTCAATATCCAGACTCGGCCCAACAAAGAATTACTCCTCATACTATTCCTAGTATAAGGGATATCTAGAAGGTTTACCCTAAAAATCATCAAAGTGAACCACTTTTACTAGGGACCTATATCACTTGTCCTATAAAACTTTTACAAAAGGAAAATTGTTTTAAAATTATATCCTAGAGAAAATAGATAAACATCCATATATGTCCATCCTTTTGTTGTTGATCTGTCTTTCTCAATTTCAATAAGAATCTCACTACTTCTCGAAAACCATTCCTCACACAAGTTGTTAACCTTATGTCCCAATCAAAAACTAATTATTATGGAACCCCATGTTGTCTCACAATATCTCAGACATATATGTCCAAAATCAAATACTCTTTCATCGTCTACTTGATAGGGATGAGACACACTAATTTCATGAGTTAATCAATGATTACCCAAATTGATTAATTATCACTAAGAGTATTTATTAAAACATGTAGAATGTATTTTGAAATTTCATCCCATTTAAATAATATACTATTTAAGATATTCAATTAACTAGTGTATCTATGATGATTTAAATTAATTCTTTAATACTAAAGGTAGAGTGATAGATAATCCATAATCATCTCTCTAATCCTCGGACACCAATTCCATCATCTGAAATCATGATTCATCTTAGTAGCCCCTGGGGTCATGGACCCAAATGGATAGTGAATATTATTCATTAACTCTTTATTTATAAAAATATGAAACATTAATCTATCATAGGAAAAAAGAAAACTATAATTGGATGCCATGACTAATCATTAGAAGCCTCCCCATAGTAAACAGTTCCAGTATAGAACTATCACTCTTTGTCAAATAGAATATCAAAATAAACCCACTAATCAAATAAAAATTCAGATTTCTGAAATCTTTACTTAACTGTGAATGATTTTATTTAATTCACATGTTTTTATAAGTAATCAAACTCATCTGAGACCACCCGTAAGCTAACTCCTTCCCATATTGGGTTGGTAATGTCCTCTAATGTACATCGACAAACACATTCCCTTTTCTCGTAATATAAGAAAATTAAAATCAAATATATGGATATACACATCAAAATTTATTTAAATGAATATCATATCACTTTGAGTGAATGTAGAAATCTATATAATATGAATATAATATATATTAAAGTATTCCCCACTGAGCTAGTGATACTATGTTTTGATTTCAGGCATAAGTGATGATAGCTTAGAATAATTGTTAGGATATTTTATCCCATGAGTGAGTGACTAGAGAGATACATGGGCTTGAACTTGTATCCCCTTCATTAATACAAAACCTGAACCCATTCAAGATGAATAATAGAAAACATCATAACACGAACCATTTTCTAGGAGAATAATAATAGAGATAATGTTATTCCCAACTTTAGTTCCCCATTAAACCTGAAATATTTTCTATTACACCTTGCAATTACTCCCTTATGAATTAAATATATCATTGTAGAATAAACCAAGATGAAGTCCCAATGAAACTACTAGTAATAAAAATCCAAGCCTTGAATATTCATTTGTCAGATACATATTTGAGGTTCTCCCATGAAATATCTTCTTGTACTATTATATGATCTACTAAGAAACCCTTATCAATTATAGCATACCTATAAAATTTCATTCATGAATGAAAAACCCAAATCGTGAATGTATACCATTTAGAAAATGTTAAAATAATTATTTATGAGTGATATATAAATGGCCTAGTGATCCTACTATAACATTATCAAAACCAAAATATCATCCCTTAATAAAATAATAATAAAGTATCATGAATGGTGAATGGTATGTTTCATCAAATAGATAATCACCACATGATAAATAGAGACACTAAATTTAATGACCAAATACCTAAAATAATTAACTATTCGTAAATATTTTATTAGGAATATACTCCTCCAAAACTTACAACTGGTGGTACCCTGAACGAAGATCATTCATTGGAATCCATTGATCCCCTCTAAGCTGATTAAATATATCATCAAATATGGGAAATGTATGTTTTTCCATATTAGCCACCTAATATACATTTATATTATCAATAAAAATATTGAGACCCCCAATTACCTTCACTAAAATGAGTATAAGTTATTTCCATGGTTAAATAATATTATCAATAAATCCCTTGGCCTCGGATTTGTAACATGGACCTTATAATAAACCAACTCATTAGAAAACAAATAATATGATGATATATATATAGATATTTTACCAGATTGATTATATATGGTAATCATAGCCCCTTTATTTGGTGGTTATCTAGAAAAATAATTTAGAAATACCTCATAGTATATACAAACTACCAACAAAAGTGGAATACTAAAACAAGGATGAACAACATCAATAAATTTTTTGATAACATACATAAGATCACCATAGTATACGGAATAGTTAACCAATCTCTCCAAGTTCTATAATACCACTCACACAAAAATACATGATTGAATCTATATATATATATATATTATTATAACTATTTTTCCATTATGTGACATCGTCCAACCACCAGTCAGTAATTTGATGCCTTCAATTTACCTAAAATCCTTCTTTCCATTGGAAGGTGACATTCATGGTATTATTAATTGATATATTCTATTTATTAAAATAGAATTTATGTTATGTCTGTTCCAATTTCAATGGATATATCCTTATAGTACTTTGAAAATTCAATATCATTCTCATTGATGTATGAAATGTCTAGAAGCCCAATACATTCCACAACTCACTATAGACACCATATAATTACAATGTTTCTATCGTAAAGGGGAGGACACATTTAGTCATGATAAGTTTTATAATTTTGAATTTTGGGAATGTATTAGCATTCAGAGTATTGAAACTCATGAATGTCTAACTATTTAGTTGTTTATCTCATCATTGATGAAGCTTATGTGTAGTTCACAAGTCAACCCAAGTTGATCAATATGTAGTTGACACAATGGTCATAATTCCAATGTGGTTTTTTTACCTTAGGTTTCCCAAGATTATTTCATGTTGTATGAATATTTGATCAGTGAATGAGATAAACAACATTTGGAGATGGTCACCAGATTAATTTCATATGGAAAAAAGTTTGATACATGATTATTCTCTTATGGTAATTGGTTGGGAACATGTTTGAACTTTTATGGGTATGTGATGTGGGAAATATTTACAACTTGAAGTGATAGGATTTTTAATTTATTATGTCTATAAGAGGAAATATTTCACACTTAGATTGATAGTTGATATTGAACAATATGGAGTAATCCTATATATTCTGTTTGATAGATAATGAGCAAACCCAGGTTGCTCTATGGTGAAAATTAATATCATGTAGAAGAACTAGTCCATGTAATTTATCATAATTTAGTATTTATCATCGTATTATTGAAAGATAATATAACTGGGAAAAAGTGGGGATTATATGATCAAGCTTCATGATGTTGGAATTTCTTCCAAAATAGAAGGAGGATAGTGTGGGGATTATACATTTATGTTTCCCATTGAAGATGCCTCATTTCTTTATTGTCAATGGATGGTGTCATTCTTACACATGAAAGATTCCCATTATGGTATTTTTTCCCACGACGGTGTAGGTGGTGGAATCCCATGATTATATATCCTAGATAATATTGTCTTCATCACAATTTGTAAATATATATTTTTATTTCATGTGAAAATGACATGATCATGTAGTTTAAAATATTGTGATAGATATGTTGGGATATGATGTTTTACTTCAAAAATAACAAATGCTGATGGGGATCACACCTTGTGGGGGAGCATATTATGTTATGAGGATGATTCATTAAATATAATATCCACATATACAACTATAAAATTTATATCATTGATTCCAAATATGGGATTACATGATAACTAATCATGCACCTCTAGGTGGGGTATGTTATTGGTACTTCTGTGGAGAAGTAGAAGTACATAGGCCAAATTATAAGGTATATATTATATGGATTGATAGGAAATAGGGTACCTATACATTGGATAAATTTTGGGGTAGTGAAAATAATAGGTTTATAGGTGACATAAAGTTCGAGGCCAGAATATTGCCTCCCACTACATTATTATGTTGAGCATAACTGGAGGGGTGTGAGCCATGATCATTATAAAAACTGAAATATATGGATTATGTGGGAACAATTTGATGAAATAAATTGATTTTTATTAATGATTAGATTTTCATGCTAGCTACTTCTCTTGTGTGAAACAAACCATCCATAGATGGTGTTTAATGAGGATCACTCAACTACATTCCAAGTCATGTTGTATCCCACATTAGGATTTTTGTAGAATTTCTCCACCTTTGAAGGTCCATGGATTATTGTGTTGCGTGATTTCATGGAGGAGAGTATTTTTGGTGTGAGAGAATCACATATTCTACCAAATATCCTCTTCTAATGTAGATATTGAGATTCTATTTATATTTTAAATCATGTCATGTTTTCCTGAGACATCACCTTTTCATGGATCATGGTTGTGTGATTCTTGTCACCTTGTAACTGGTACAACATGAGTTGGGTTTCATCACCTTTATCATTAATGTGGACTGTTTTATCAAATATCACTCGAAATTATATCATTTTCATGAACATTCAATAGGTTTCATTTGGATTGACAGCAAAACATGTGGTATTTTACATCGCCTTATCAATGGAACCTTTTAGTTTTGATAACTATGATTCTCATTGATAGCATCCTATATTAAATTCATGGGCCAAAGGAATCATTTTGAAATTAGGGATATCTATTGAATTCATCATTGAATTTAGTGAAAACAAAATTCCCATTGAACGAAAAAATTATGTTTATCCATCAAACATGCTTGAAAACTACTCCTTGTTCATATACTGTTTCTTTAGGGTGGGACAAATGTCTGCTTCTTCCAAAAAAATTGGAGTTTTCGTCATATTTTTAGGGTAAAACTTTTTCTCCCCCTCTATAGTGTAAGAGATCAATCAGGGTCATATGTTTGGATTCTGAGAGAAATGTTGTATATTATAACTGATGTGTATCCATTTATAGTGTATTGTAATATTTTATACGTAATTAAACATCATGAAACAAAAAAAACCATCATAACGAGATCCTAATTCATTTTTAGAATGTATATATATATATATAGGATAATCATGGTAATTCACAAAAAAATGGGTAATATAAAAATACTGTTAATAGAATCAGTACAGAACTAAATCAAGGCACATGGGTTAGATGAATTAAAATGATGACATAAAGGCATATAACATGAATATGTCCAAGGAATAAAAATATGTAAAACATGGGAAAATAAAACCATGACATTATAGGTGTAACATCCTAGGTAAATAAAGAATAAAACATTTTCATATTTATGAATATTTACGAATTAAATATTAATTTTACTTTAAATGGGTTGTTGTGTTCGATAGTGTACCCGATACGCAACAAAGAGTTTCTTTGAAATCTTACGTTGCACACTATTAGTAAAATAATATTATTTTAAATAGCAGTTAACACGTAGTCGTTGTATTGGAAGGAATATATATAAATAACTAAAATATGATTATATATGTTTTTTAAATGTTTTTACATTTATCCAATAAAGGATAAAGGCTTAAAATATGAAAAAAATTCAATTTTAGGCATATATACTCTAATATTCATTAAAGGTCCACTTATCGCCTTTTGATGGAGAACCGTCATTAAATATAATTTTGGTCACTTTTATAGATTCTATTGGACCAAATAAAAATCATCTTTAGAATTGGGACATCAAAATTTACTTTGTGTAAATTTTTGGTATTTTTCCGATAAAGGTCAATTTTTTAATGAATAGTGAAAAATGTTGTCTTTTAATTCAAAACCACTTTTTAATCTAATTTCTTTATATGGTTAGATTATATTTTGAATTGGTTTTAATGTTTAATTAGAATATATTTTTACCATTTAATCCAATAGTGGTCGTTGAAATTAATTTCACTTTGAAATTGGACTTAAACTATTGTAAATCTTTTGATATATATTGTTTCATAAATACACGCTATTTGTCCTGATAGTGGGAATTAATTATTAAATTAATTAATGTCAATTATGTATTGAATTTTGTAAAATAGACATCATTTTTTAATTCATAATAACAAATATATCTTAGGGTGAAGTTTTGGTATTTTTCTGAAAAATATCAATTTTTGATGAATAGTGAAACAACTAACTGGTACTTAAAAAAATTATTTTTCGTTTAAATGAAATTTTACCACCTCTGTGTTTTGAATTTCAAAAATAGGACATACATGTTTGTCATTAAGAATTAAAATGTGGTTCAATGGGATTAAAATAATATTTTGTTGAATAGTAACTTTTAAGTTTTTAATCGCGATTAGATGTAATTAGTGTAGTTTAAGGTAAAAATAATGTTTTAATAATATTAAATGACCTAGACACATGTCCTACCCTTATTGGATATGTCATGGACGACCAATAAAATCCATGGGTCAACTTGGGGACCCCATGGTGCCACTTTGGTAGGAAAATGACAATAATAACTTTTTATTTAATGTTAAAATAAAAATGTCACAAACATTAGATGTTTTGCTAATACAATTTTTAAACGGGGTTATAAAAGTCATAATTTTGACAATAAATATTCATTAGAAATATAAAAATATTTCTTACATCATTATTTTTTTTATAATTTTTATACATTAAATAAAGTAAATTATTTATGACAACATGATGATGCAGCAATTGCCTCATTATTTAACGATTAAAATAAAATGAAATGATAAAGTAAAATATAAGACATAACCTTTTCAAAAACCAACTGGATGGGTGTATTTCAAACTATTATAACCTTATCCTTGAAATATATAATTTTTGGACCTTTAAAATCAGAAAATCGTTTTACAATAAAGTATCTTTTCTTAACTTTCCAAGAGTGCCCCTCCTCTCCTCTTATAAAAGGCCCCCAACTCTACCACCATACCCACACCTCTCAAGAATTTGGCTTGAGAAATACCTGCCCATTTTGACTCTCAAAATCCCTCTATTACTCCTAGAAGCCGGGCAGAATCTTCCAAAGGAAGCCTTTTAGCTCAAATAAAAAATAGTTTCCCATTTTAAAGGTAGTGTTTTCTATTGTGTTCTTATGTTTAATTTTTCTTCTCCAACCCCCTAAACACTTTTTATTCCTTTCTTTTGCAACAAAACTAGTATCTTAAATATACTAGTATATTTTTATGTGAAAGATTAGAGATACACTTACACACACCTATATCTAATGGTTAAAGAACATACTGTTTCTGTGGATGGAAAATTTCTGCCTCACGAAACGATGATTGTTCAACACTCATATAACACCTTAAAAGGTGTCCATTAAGATGTCACTATATTTATATATGATATATAAAATTTTTATGTTATACTTAAGCTTCTGTATTTTTCATTTATGTCATACCTTTATGCTTTCCATTATGGGTAAACGTGATATCTTCATTTTAGAAAGTGCGGACTACCGCCCCCTCAAAGTGATTTGATTCGTTAATGCCATATGGGGGACATATAAAGGATGGAGTTAAAGTTATTATATATGATGTTATACTGTAATTATAATATACATATATATCATTATTATTTAATTCCATTAATGTATTATATAGAAATGAAAGTAGCGTACATGCGTACGTACGGCTTACCGTCTCCATGAACCGTGCATTTCATTTCTTATCCCCAAATGTAATGTACAATTATAAGTACATATATATAATGGATGTATATGATTTATGTTACATCTAAATGATGAATATAATTATGGAATTAAAATATACATATCTCTCATTTAGTTTTAATTCCATTAATATGACATAGAAATGAAAGTAGTGTTCATGCGTACGTACGGCTTACCGTCTCCATGAACGGTGCATTTAATTTCTTACCTATAAATGATAATGTTATATTATAAATGAATTTATATACTGGATATATTTTATATATATTATATCTACATCATGAGTATAATTCTTGATATAATGAATATTTTACTACATGAACAACTTGTAATTATAAATAGTTTATTTTTTACTGAAGTACAAATGATCGACAAAATGACCATTACTAACGTAAATAATTACGTAGTGTTCATAACAAGGTAATTACTGATATAAATGGAATAAAGAACTTGAAAAAGGTTCTTAAGAAAGTATAAATTAACTCAAGTTTATTATTCAGGACGTTAAAGAATGATCAAGTCTAGTCGGACCCGAGGTATGGGACTTCGTCTCAATCTCCATTCATTGAGGCATATTTTGTTTTATACACATTTTTCTTTTATACGGTGTATAAACCCCTTTGAATTTTAATTTTATTCAAAAGGAATCTTTTTATACGAAGCATTTTACTAAACGACAAAAAGGAATGTTTCTTTTAACGTACATGGGGACAATGACCTTTTCTGCAGCCGTGAGTATTATTTTGTCTTTGGATTCCTCAACAAGACGTAATGTTTTTAAAATGAAATAAATAGCATATACTCTTTTAGGTATTTTGGTATTGAAAATGGTTTTTTTATAATGGATTTATTATGTCAATATATTTAAGTGATATATTGTGATCAAAGTGTGGAAATGTTTTATCTCCGTTATATTTGTTTTATGTCTTATGATTTTATAATGGTACTTGGACATTTGATGGGTGGTTACGTGATAAACCATATGACAGGTAGTGCCGTGAATACCAGGATGGGTGGTTACGTTATAACCTCCAATGCATTGGGTATGGAAGTTGGCCGTATGGCTATTCCATTAAGTGATATGTGAGGAAGTCGACCGTATGGTTATTCCATTTAAGTATGTTTATATCCCAAGTTACCTTCATATGTTATGTGTTCTTTATATGGGTTTTATGGTAATCTTTTGGTTAAAAAAGGGTAAGTATTCATCTTTTATTCAGTGAATAGTTTTTACTTCTTCATAAAGGTGAAAAGTATTACTTTGATAAAGTATACATGGTTTACTTGTTGTTTTGAAAAACTAACATTTTTCATTCTTTGCGTTTCCCTTACAAAGCATTTTATGCTCACCCCAAGATTTTTTGAAATTTTTTTCAGAGGAATTAAGGTGTAACAGTGTCAAGGATGGGATCAAGAGAAATTCATTCTATATAAAACATAGATCTAGACATGTTTCTTTTTAATAGTTTTTATTTTATGGGAACTTAGTATAAGTGTATACTTTTTAATATTTTGAGTTGTGATAGTTAAGATCTAATTCACTAAAACTCTAATCCTGAAAAGATACTCATTGGGAATTATTCATTTAATTCAAAGATAAGTAATATTTAAGGCTGGGGCCTTATAGTTGGTATCAGAGGTCGGTTTAGACATCTTTATGAGTTAGAAAATTTTTAAATTATAAATTAATTTATGGTATGATTGAAATGATATAGAATTTAAAGATTACCATGTTTCTTCGCCTAAGATATTTCTGTGATCAGAATGGTTTTCCATAGAGGAAACAAATCAGCTATGTTGGGACGACATCAGGAGGAAGACAACCTTTCAAATCAGAAACCCGAGAAGGTTGGAATTAGAACTGAACAGTTTTTTGTAGTAATGGCATAGTTGACTTAGGATATAAATGGTGGTTGTATCCATGCACGAGATCAGCCAGATCAACCGTAGAGGAACAAGTCAGGGGTGGAACATTTCATGAGGCAACATCCCCCATCATTCAAAGGATCATCTGACCACGTGCTAGGTGAAGGGTGGATTAAAGCACTGGAAAAGATTTTTTATGTCATGGGGTGTTCAGAACATCAAAAGTTTAGTATTGTTGTTTACCGTTTTGAAGGGGAAGAAGATCAGTGGTGGTCGATGATGAAAAATATCAGGGATAGTGATGAGATTGATGATCTTCATTGGGACGAATTCAAAGGTATGTTTCTTGAGAAATATTTTCTTAAGGTGGTTCGTCTTAGGATGGAAAAACAATTCCTAGAATTGAGGCAGGAGGATGATTCATTGGCTGCTTATGAGGCAAAGTTCACTCAACTGGCAAGGTATGATCCAAACTTCATACGATATCTTGATAGTAAAATCAACCATTTTTTACTCAGGGTTAAATCCAAGGTATCGAAGGTCTTTAACTTCTCATGATTTCAAAAGTTATGAAAAACTATTTCAATGTGCGGAGAAGGTGGAAATGGAGTTTGCTGATGATGAGGTGATCTTTGACAAACAACAGAATAAGAGGTCTAGTTGGTATGAAAAGGGGAATAATTCATCAAAGAAACAAAGAGGTAAGAAAACCAAATATCCATCCTGTGAGAAGTGTGGTAAAATGCATCCTGGAGAATGTTTATCCAAGTATGGAATGTGCTTTCGGTGTGGTAGGTTTGGTCATATTTCTCGTAACTGTAAAGAAGATGAACAAGGAGGCAATGACAAGCCAGTGGTAAGATGTTTTAAGTGTAATGAAATGGTTCATTATGCAAATGAGTGTCTAATGAAGAACTCAACTGATGGAAAGTAGCCAGACTACAAGCAGAAAGGGTTGGTGAAATCCTTTGCAACTACTTCAGTAGATGTTGGGCCATCGAATGAAGTAGTATCAGGTACACTGTTTGTTTTTCAGATTATGCCAATGTGTTGTTTGATTCATGGTCTACACATTCATTCATTTCTGAGAATTTTTCTAGTAAATTGGAAATTCCATCTCAAGATATAAATCATGAACATATGGTAAAAAAACCCGGAGGGAACTTTGAGACAAAAAGAAATTATAAGAACCTTCCTATCCTTGTGTGCGAAAAGAATCTACCAGAAAACCTTATTGTTTTGCCTCTAGTAGAGTTTGATGTTATTTTGGGCATGGATTGGTTTTCTATTTATCATGCTCATATTGACTAGAGAGATAAAATGGTTTCTTTTCAGAAATATTTTCAGTCTGTGTACAAGAATGAACCCTTGCTTTTGATAAAATATCAGGAAGTTGAGAAACTAGTAAAAGATGGAAATGAATGTTACCTTTCACATGTTGTTGAAAATAAAGGAACTGTTCAAATTAATGATGTGCCGGTGGTAAATGAGTATCTTGATGTTTTTCCTTATGAGTTTCCTAGTATTATTCTTGATCGAGAAGTTGAATTTACTGTTGACTTAGTTCTTGATTCTATGACAATTTCAAAACCTGCTTATCGAATGGCTCATGTTGAACTTTTAGATTTAAAGGAGCAATTGCAGGAGTTATTAGATAAATGCTTCATTCAACCTCAAACATCACCATGGGGTGCTCCTGTCTTTTTTGTTAAAAAGAAAGATGGTTCAATTAGACTTTGCATTGATTGTAGACCCTTGAATAACATTTTTGTTAAGAACAAGTATCCTTTGCCTCATATCGATGATTTGTTTGATCAGCTCCAGGGAGCTCAGTATTTTTCGAAGATTGACTTGAGGTTGGGGTACCATTAGTTGAAAGTAAAAGAAGCAGACGTTCCGAAGACAGTGTTCCGTACTATATATGGCCATTATGAATTTGTAGTTATGCCTTTTGGGTTAACCAATGCACCTGTTGTATTCATGGACCTTATGAATAGAATTTTCCATGAGTTCTTGGATATGTTTTTGGTTGTTTTCATTGATTATATGTCGGTGTTTTCTAAAATTAAAGAGGAGCATGAAATTCATTTAAGGGTTATCATGAAAACCTTAAAAGAAAACAAACTGTATGGAAAATTCAACAAGTGTGATTTTTGGTTACAACAAATTTCATTCCATGGTCACATTGTTTCAAAAAATGGCATAAATGTTGATCCTGCTAAAACAAAAGTTGTTAAAGAATGGCCAAGACCCTCAAACATATCTGAGATCCGTAGTTTTCTTGGTTTGGAAGGTTAATATCAAAGATTTGTTGAAAATTTTTCACGGTTATCTAGTCTAATGACTATGCTAACTCAGAAAGTTGTTATGTTTATCTGGACAAGAGAATGTGATGATTGTTTTCAGGAAATGAAATGAATATTTGGGAATGATACAGTTTTGGCACTTCCTTCCAAGAATGGTGAGTTTGTTATATAAAGTAATTCTTCATTGAAAGGACTTTGTTACGTCCTAATGAAGAATGATCAGGTATTTTCATATGTCTCACGTCAGTTGAAAACTCATGACGTAAATTACCCTACACATGACTTGGAATTAGTTTCAATTGTTTTTGCTCCAATAATTTGGAGGCATCATTTGTATGGAGTAAAGTGTGAAATATATACTGATCACAAAAGTTTAAAGTATATATTCACTCAGAAATAATTGAACCTAAGATAGAGGATATGGCTGGAATTAATCAAGGATTATGATTGTACAATTCATTACCATCCAGGAAAAGCAAATAAAGTGGATGATGCTTTGAGTCTAAAAATTAATGCTTCATTAACAATGTTGCATTTGGAACGTGATTCTTTGGTTAAGGAATAGATGAAATTTGGCATAGAAGTTGTTGGTACAGGATGTACTTCTTTTTTTTTTCAGGTATCAATGGAATCTTCTCTATTAGACAGAATTAAGTAAGCACAAAATCAAGACAGTGAGTTGCAGAAAAGGGTAGAGCTGGTTCAGAAGGGTATGTTTCCTGAATTCAACATTGATAATGATTGTGTTTTTAGATTTGGGAAGATATTATGTGTGCCAAGTGATTCACAATTGAGGAATGAGTTGTTATGTGAGGCTCATAGTTCCCCGTTTTCAGTTCATCCTAGCAGTAATAAGATATAAAGAGATCTGGAGGAGTATTACTGGTGGGAATAAATGAAAAGAGATATTGCAGATTTTACTGTTAAGTGTTTGACTTTTCAGCAGGTTAAAGCAGAGCGGTAGTTACCAAAAGGGACGATTTAGCCTTTACCAGTACCAGAATGTAAATAGGAGAATATATCCATGGACTTCTTTATGGGATTGCTGAAGACACCTCAAGGTAATAATGCAATCTTGGTTATTGTTGATTTCTTGACTAAATCTGCTCATTTCCTTGTTATACGAGATAATTTTTCCCTAGATCATCTTTCTCGTTTGTATATTAAAGAGATAGTTAGGTTACATGGAGTTCCCCTATCCACTGTATCTGATCGTGATCCCAGGTTTACTTCTAACATTTGGAAAGGCCTTCAGAAGTCGTTGGGTACTGAATTAAATTTTAGTACAGCTTTTCATCCTCAAACAGATGAGAAGTCAGAATGAACAATTCATACTTTGGGGGATATGCTACGTGCTTGTTCGATGGATTACCAGGGAAGTTTGGACAAACATATTTCTTTGGTTGAATTTTCTTATAATAATAGTTTTCATTCCATTATACAGATAGCTCTGTTTTTGGCATTATATTGGAAGCGGCGTCGAACTCTGGCTTTTTGGGATAAAGTAGGTTAATGTAAGCTGATGGGACCACCATTGGTAGAAGAGATGGCAGAAAAAGTTCAGTTGATTCAGAAACACATGATAACAGCTCAGAGCAGACAGAAAAGTTATGCAGACAATAGGAGGGAGGATCTCTATTTAGAGGTAGGTGATCATGATTTTCTCAAAGTCTCACCGTGGAAAAGTGTGATGCGATTTGGTAAGAGAGGAATGCTGAGTCCAAGGTTCATTAGACCATATGAAATTTTGGAGAAAGTTGGATCAGTTGCTTACCGAGTGGATTTACCTATGATTTTATCTCAAGTACGCATTGTTTTTCATGTTTTGAGGTTGATAAAGTATATGTCTGATTAATCTCATGTTTTGAGCTGAGAGATAGTTCAGTGGGAAGAGAATCTCTCTTATGAAGAACAACCAGTCCAGATTATTGACCGAAGAGAGGAAGTGTAGTGAAATAAGGTAATTCACTAGGTAAAGGTTTTGTGGAAAAACCATATGGTTGAAGAGGCAACGTGGGAATCTGAAAATGATATGAGGGTAAATACCCCCAATTATTTTGATAAGTGAATAAATTTGTGATGAGGCAATTCCCAAAAGGGGGGAAGGATGTAACATCCCAGGTAAATAAAGAATAAAAAAATTTCATATTTATTAATATTTACGTATTAAATTTTAATTTTTCTTTAAATGGGATTCTATGTTCGATAGCGTAAACGATACGCAACAAAGAGTTTCTTTTAAATCTTACATTGCACACAAGTAGTAAAATAATATTATTTTAAATGGTAGTTAACACGTAGTTATTGTATTGGTAGGAATGGATATAAATAACTAATATATGATTATATATGTTTTTTATATGTTTTTACATTTATCCAATAAAGGATAAAGGCTTAAAATACAAAAAACAATTCAATTTTAGGCATATATGCTCTAATATTCACGAAAGGTCCACTTATCGCCTTTTGATGGTGAAACTTCATTAAATATAGTTTTGGTCACTCTTATACATTTTATTTTACCAAATAAAAATATTCTTTAGAATCGGGACATCAAAATTTACTTTCTGTAAATTTTTGGTATTTTTCAGATAAAGTTCATTTGGTTAATGAATAGTGAAAATGATGTATTTTAATTCAAAACCTCTTTTTAATATAATTTATTTATATGAATATATTATATTTTTAATTGTTTTTAAAGTTCAATTAGAATATTTTATTTACCATTTAATCCAATAGTGGTCGTTGGAATTAATTTCACTTTGAAATTGGACTTAAACTAGTGTTTATCTTTTGATATATATTATTTCATAAAAACACGCTATTTGTCCCGACAGCATGAATTAATTATTAAAATAATTAATTTAATTTATATGTTTTGAATTTTTTAAAATATACATTATTTTTGAATTCGGAATATCATATATAGCTTAGGGTGAAGTTTTGGTATTTTTCGGAAAATCATCAATTTTTTATGAATAGTGAAACCACTAAGTGGTACTTAGAAAACTAATTTTTTATTTAAATGAAAATTTACCCCCTCTTTGTTTTGAATTTCAAAAATACGACATACATGGTTGTCATTAAGAAGTAAAATTATGTTCAATGGGATTAAAATAATTTTTTGGTTAATAGTAACTTTTAAGTTTTTAATCGCGGTTAGAGGTAATTAGTGTAGTTTGAGGTAAAAATAATGTTTTAATAATATGAAATTACCTAGATACATGTCCTAACATTATTTTATGTTTCATGGCCAACCAATACAATCCATGGTTCAACTTGGGGACCCCATGGGGCCACATTGGTAGGAAAATCACATTAATAACTTTTAATTTAATGTTAAAATAAAAATGTCACAAACATGATATGTTTTACTAAAACAATTTTCAAATGGGGTTATACAAGTCATAATTTTGACTATAAATATTCAGTAGAAATATAATACTATTTCCTACATCATGATATTTGTTTTATAATTTTTAGATATTAAATAAATTAAATTATTTAGGACACCATGATGATGTAGTGATTACCTCATTATTTAACGATTTAAATAAAATGAAAAGATAATGTAAACTCTAAGACCTAAACTTTTCAAAAACCCATTGGATGGGTGGATTTAAAACTATTATAACCTTATCCTCGAAATATATAATTTTGGGACCTTTAAAATTTGAAAATCATTTTATAATAAAGTATCTTTTCTTAACATTCCAAGAGTGCCCCTCCTCCCCTCTTATAAAAGGCCCCCACCTCTACCACCTTACCCACACCTCTCAAGCCTTTGTCTCGGCCAATACATGGCATTTTCTCTTTCCACATCCCAATATTACTCCTAGAACCCTCACTTTGGGCAGAAGTCTTCCCAAGGAAGCCTTTGAGCTCAAATCAAAAAGAGTTACCCGTTTTAAAGGTAGTGTTTTCTCATGTGTTCTTATGTTTTGTTTTGCTTCTCCAACCCACTAAAGTCTTTTTATTCCGTTATTTTGCAACAACAAAAATATCTTAAATATACAAGGATGTTGTTATGTGAAGTATTCTTGATACACATGCACACACCTACATCTAATGATTAATGAACCTACTGTTTCTGTGGATGGCGAATTTCTGCCTCACGAAACGATGATTGTTAAACACTCATATAACACCTTCAAAAGAAGACATTAAGATGTCACTATATTTATATATGATATATATTATGTTTATTTTTTACTTAAGCTTCTTTATTTTTCATTTATGGCACACCTTTATGGTTTCTATTATGGGTAAACGCGATATCTTCATTTTAGGAAGTGCGGACTACCGCCCCCTCAAAGAGATTTGATTCGTTAATGACATATGTGGGAGGAATAAAGGATGGAATTAAAGTTATTATATATGATTTTATACTGAAATTATAATATACCTTTATATCATTATTATTTCATTCCATTAAAGTAGAAGATATATATTAAATTAGTGTACATGTGTACGTACGGCTTACCGTCTCCATGAACGGTGAATTACATTTCTTATCCCCAAATGTAATGTACAATTATAAGTACATATATATAATGGATATATATTATGTATGTTACATCTAAATGATGAATATAATTCATTAATTAAAATATACATATCTCTTATTTAGTGTTAATTCCATTAATATGACATAGAAATGAAAGTAGCGTTCATGCGTACGTACGGCTTACCGTCTCCATGAACGGTGTATTTCATTTCATACATCTAAATGATTATGTAATATTATAAATGCATGTATATACTGTATATATATGATATATATGATATCTACATCATGAATATAATTCTTGATATAATGGATATTTTACCATATGAACAACTTGAATTATAAAGAGTTTATTTTTGACTCAAGTACCAATGATCGACAAAATGACCACTACTAACATAAATAATTACATAGTGTTCATAACATGTTAATAAGTGGTATAAAAGTAATAATGAACTTGAAAAGGGTTATTAAGCTAGTATACATTAACTCAAGTTTATTATTCAGGATGTTAAATAACGATCGAGTCAAGTCAAACCCGAGGTATGGGACTTCGTCTCAATCTCCTTTCATTGAGGCATATTTTGTTTTATACACAACATTATTTTATACGGTGTATAAACCCCTTTGAATATTACTTTTATTCAAAAGGGATCTTTTTATACAAATCATTTTACTAAACAACAAAAATGAATGTTTATTTTAACGTACGTGGTGACAATGACCTTTTTCTCCACCGCGAGTATTATTTGGTCTTTGGCTTCCTCAACAGGCCGTAATGTTTTTAAAATGAAATAAATACCATATACTCTTTTATGTATTTTGGTATTGAAAATGGTTTTTTTATAATGGATTTGTTATGTCAATATATTTAAGTGATATATTTTGATCAAAGTTTGGAGATGTTTTCTCTCCATTATTTTTGTTTTCTGTGTTATGATTTCATAATGGTACTTAGACATTTGACAGGTGGTTATGTGATAAACCATATGACGGGTGGTGTCGTGAATACCAGGATGGGTGGTTACGTTATAACCTCTAATGCATTGGGTATGGAAGTCGTCTGTATGGTTATTCTATTATGTGATATGTGTGGAAGTATACCGTATGGTTATTCCATTTAATTATGTTTATGTCCCAAGTTACCTTCATATGATATGTGTTATTTATATGGGTTTTATGGTAATATTTTGGTTACAAAAGGGTTAGTATTGATCTTTTATCCAGTAAATAGTTTTTCATAATTCATAAAGGTGTAAATTATTACTTTGATAATGTATACATGGTTTACTTGTTGTTTGGAAAAACTAACAGTTTTCATTATTTGTTTTTCCCTTACTGAGCTTTTTATGCTCACCCCATGTTTTTTTGAAATGTTTTTCACAGGACTTAATGTGGAATAGTTTCAAGGATGGGGTAAAAGGAAAGTCTTTCTATATAAAACATGTAACTATACATGTTTCTTTTTAAGAGTTTTTATTTTAAAGAAACTTAGTAGAAGTGGCTACTTTGTAATCTTTTGAGTTGTGATAGCTAAGATATAATTCTCTAAAACTCTAAACCAGAAAATATCCTCAATGGGAATTATTCATTTGATTCAATGTTAAGTAATATTTAAGGTTGGGGCGTTATAATAGGAAAGTGGAAACAATATATAAAAATACCTATAAATGATTCACAACAAGATTGCAGTACATGGTGGATAAAGTCCCATAAGGGAATTATTTTCACTCCCCATCCAAACATGATATTCCCATAACAATAAGAACTACCTTATGAATTTTCTCACTATCTAAGAACATACGTTATAAAATTATTATTAACATGTGTCTGACATGAATGATCAAACACAGTGTATTAAATATAAACATAATGGTTACACTACAGGAAAACTAACATATACCAACGGTTTGGAACTGTTGGTATATGCCTCCAAACTGTTGGTATATCCTATACCAACGGTTTGGAGAACCGTGGCCAAGTAAGCTGTTGGGATAGGTCTATACCAACTGTTTTCCCAAAACCGTTGGTATAGACCTATCCCAACGGTTTTGGAAACAGTTGGTATAATTAATATGAAAATCTTTACCAATGGTTGTGGAACCGTTGGTATATGTATTTCAAAAAAAACATCCGCTAGGATTTGTTCCCAGCACCCCTGGTTAATTATTGAACGACTTAACAACTAACCTAACATGACTTTTGTGTATATAATTACATAAATATATATATGTATTCTCATAATTATATAAAATTTTGATTTATATAATGTTCTCGGTAAGAAGAAATGATAAAAAATCAAAGGATCTATACCAACGGTTGTCAAAACCGTTGGTATAGACCTATACCAACGGTATTGACAACCGTTGGAATAGATTTTGAGCCTGGATTTCATTCTGGGTGAAGGTTGATCCATGAGGGACCTTTCCCAACGGTTTTGGCAAACCGTTGAGAAAGGTATACTATTTTCCAACGGTTTTGGCCAAACCGTTGGGAAATGTCCCCACAATGTGGGCTTTCCCAACGGTTTGGCCAAAACCATTGGGAATGGGTATACCTTTCCCAACGGTTTGCCAAAACTGTTGGGAAAGGTCCCCACAATGTGGGATTTCCCAACGGTTTGCCCAAACCGTTGGAAAAGGTGGCCTCAAAGTGGGATTTCCCAACGGTTTGGCCAAACCGTTGGGAAAGGGAACCTATACCAACGGTTTTTATGAACCGTTGGTATAGAAGCGTTGGGAAAGGTCAAATTTCCAGTACTGTTACCCAAGGAACAATTTTGGTATCATAATCATATAAATGAAATAAAATGGGAATATCTTAATGGCGTACATGAGATAATGGATTTAAATAATATATGGACATATATAAGATATTATAGATTTATATACTAATAATATATTTCAAAATGATTTTATTTCATTTAAAAAATTGTTTATAAAATTTCTATAAATAAATCTGTTTAATGAGGTTTAAGAAAACACTATTGATTACATAAAAAGAAAAAAGAATAATTATTTTTATAAATCAAAAATTGAACCATGATTTTCATTCTTCATAAATGATATGATTATATAAATATATTTATAGCATGAAATATATTATTTATGGGACATTAAATCCATTGATAATTGGGATGTCTCCTTAAATCAAGCTTGCATATCGGGGTGAGTTGTGAAGGGAACTTTTTTAAAAAAAATATTTACTGCTCAATGAAGGATGTTAAGATCGCAATAAATAAATTTGGAATGTATACCCATGATTTTTTATATTTAAATAATTATGTAGGAATTACATCGTTCTAAAGGAATATAATTAGTAACCTAAATGAAATTTTGATGTTCAGGTAGAATACCATACCTTATGTCTGAAGATGTTATCCACTTGATCTTAATTACAATTTCATCAAATAAAATACATTAATTAATTAATTTAGAACAATTTATACGTTTCTATGAGTTAAAATAATTTTACCAAGTTCAATTATGTCCTTTTTTGATGAGTTGGAAGACTTAGTTTCATTGTTTGGGTGGGTTAATTTACATTGTTTTCATGGTCGATTACTTAATTACAACTATGGAAAATTGAGTAAAATTTTAATGGTTATCCACTATTGATGTTATATTTTATTAATGAACATCCAAAAGAATGAAAGGTTATATAATTAACATGGTAATTCTGGGTGAGGATAATGAATTAAAAAGAAGTTAGTGATAATAGTTTTTATTATTTTTGTGTTTTCTCAATCATCACATACTAAATTAGTTTTATTTGTCAATATATTTTATATATAATGAATATATAACATTGATTTTGATAATGTACATATATTATAATTTTTAACCACTAAAATGGCTTTACTATTAGTATTAATGCAGTTAATGAAAATTGAAAACATTATCATCAAGGAATATGATATATTAACACATCACCAATGATGTTTTCTTTTTTGTACATTATAATAGGGGAAATAAATTATGATGGATTATTAAATTAGAATAATTAAATTCTAGTATATGTATGGTAATGATGATTCCATACCATTTTGATTTATGGAAATGATGATTAAATAAAAATAATATATTAACTTGAAAATAAATTAAAAGAAAATATATAGGATTTTAAATCTTTAATCCTTGTTCTTGAGAACCTCATTAGGGGGACCGGTTTTGTTATTTTATTGATACAAAAATTCTTCTAGAAGTTTGGATTTTCATAGGAATATAATTCACTAGAATTTGGACAGGGCTTTACGTTTGGGAGGTGTGGGGAGAAGAGTTGGTGTGGGTAGTATTTATAATGGAGGAGAGGGGTGTTTTAAAAGTATAGTATTCATTAATATATTATTCTTTCCCATGAATATGAATAATTCAAAAAATTTCTCAAAAAATATTAAATTAATGAGTTTTTTTGGGATTATTTTCTTACATTATTCACACATCAACTATGAATTAATAAATTTAGTATTTCTCTAATATCCTAAATTATTGTATGTTATTGTTATCAAAAAAATTATTTATTTTCAAGAAAAGTAAAGCATTCACTAAGAAAATTTTTAATTTCTTAATTCAAATATATAATCCATTTATTAATATAATTTGATAAATATGAGACATTTAATTTTTTATTAAAATAATAATTTTCATGGAAAATTAAAATTATAATATTATAAATTATTTAAACAATATTTATTTTTTTGTACAACGATATAATTATATCATATTTTTATTTATATGAAGGATAAATCTTTTATACCTTCATAGGTGTGGTTACTATTCTATATTTTAGTTTACTCATCATAAGGGTCACATTACTATTCTAAAGGTAAAGTTACTATTTCATTTCTATTTCCTCCTTAACATTTAAAAATACATTTTATTTCATTCATTATTCATTTATAATGTTCATTTTTTATTATTTATGTGATTATATGCGATGATGAAATAATTATAAGATAGGAAATTCCATTGATATAAATTGTGGTTCATCACAACCCCCCCCCCCAAAGAAATTTCTTCCTCCAAATATAATTTTACATTCAATGTTAAAAATAGGTTTGGGTACTTCTCTTTTATCGTTTACTTATGTGATGATGATTTCACTTCATATTCAGGTTCCACATTAGTAATATGACCAGGTGAGAAGTCTTTTGTGAAAAGCATTATCTCTATGATCCAAACTCTTTACTATCTTCTTCTTGTATGAGAGGTAATTTTATAACTATACCACCTATAAATTCAGAACATGTAAAGGATCTGGTTTGTACATGCTTCTATTGGATACGGGAAATATGAATTGTAGTTGAGACATTGTAGGTAGAAGTTCTAGTTAATATTCCACAACTCAAAAAAATCAAGAATCTCGAATGTGATGATGTACTTATGACATAAATTTCATTTCTTTCGAAATATCCTGATCTTATTCCATGTATATATGAGTAGGAATATGATTTCTCCAAACATAAAATCTAGGTCTGATCGAATATTTTCTAAATAAATCTAACATCATCTTTGGGATGCCTTGATATACTACAAATTGATTTTTAACTTTCCTACCTTTTCTTCAATAGTTTCAAGTCTTAGTAGCTTAAGTTCACTGAACACATCCCAGCATGTAGATTTTATACATCATTCACCATAAATGGATTCATATGGATCCTTTTTGATGCTCGAGTGAAAACTATAGACTCTGGTACTCCATTCTTATTTACCACTTCTCTTATATATATAAATTTATGTTTACCTATTAACATGTCCCCACAATTGTGATAAAGTGAACTATATGTTCAAGATGATCCTAAACAAATGTTGTTAAATTGTTTCCAATAGATTCCATTAGAAGTCAAGTGAAAAATCCCATAGTGGTATTTTACAACTTCCATATTGATATAGATAATGGTTGGGTCATACTTGTAGACATTTTTGTTGGGCGGAGAAAAGAAGGAATTGATGGCAAGAGGGGGGGGGGTGAATTGCCTTTTAAAAAATAATAAACAATTTAAAATCAATGTTAAAGGTGCAGCGGAAATAAAATAGGCAAGACAAAAAATTGATAACGGGGTTCGGCTTAAACCCAAGCCTATGTCTCCTCTCCCAACTCAACCGTAGAGAGATTTACTACCGCTTGCTTTTTAATGGTTTTAGCAAGAAACCCACTAGACTTTAAGGTTAGTCTAGAACCTATTACAGATTGCTTTTATTGGTTGAGCAAGAACCCACTAGCCTTATTACAGGTGAAGGCTAGCTCACCTATGTCACAAGCCTTTTAAAGGAAAGGCTTGACCAACCTCATCACACCTTGAAGGTGGTGTGAGAACCCAAAAGAGAGGATGAGAGAAAGAGATGGGGTTTGTAGGCACAAACCCAATTTGATGCTCAAACAAGATAAAACAAGAAAAACCGTAAAGAGGAGAAGCCTTGGGCGCCAAAGGATTGATGGAGTTGATGAAGGGCACTCCCAAGCTTCTATGGTGGTGCTCCTCGGATGTGGAAATGAGTTGGAGCAATTGGGGGTTCCTTGGAGCAATCCGCCGGAGGTTCGCCAAATAATGAAAAATGTGTCCGTTGGCTTGGTTAGAGTTCAGGGGCTTCCTAGTCTTTTATTTATAGAGGGGGAACCCTCATATGGCTTTTGGAGGTCTTAGGAGCTGTTGGAAAAGGCTTCAGAGCCGTTGGGAGGCAAGTGGACAGGTCTGGTCAAAGGCCCAACGGCTAGTTTGACTGGCTCCACCGGCTGACCGGTACAGAGCCACCGGTTGGCCGATGTTTGGAAAATGGAGAGGCCTTCGGGCTCAGGCTCTACCGGCTGGCCGGTGAGGAGGCCACCGGTTGGCCGGTGCTGAGGCAGTAGCAAACACTATTCTGCTGGGTGCCACCGGCTGGCCGCTGGTGAGGCACCGGTTGGCCGGTGGTCTGGACAGAAAGATGCCTTTTTTCCAGGCCTCCATCGGCTGGCCGGTGGACTGAATTTCAGTCCATTTTTGGCATTTTTCCTTCTTGGCCTTCTTGGACCAATTCCTTGGCAACCTGAAATTATGCCTATCATCCAAAAACACTTAAAACAAGATTAGATAAAAAATAGTGTGATTGTGATCATGAAAATTAAACCACGAGGGGTACGAGAGGTACAACAATCTCCCCCTATTTTGATGATCACAATCACCAAAACAAGTAATGTAAAAAGACTGAAATGAGAGGCATGCTTTAAAAGATTTTTCCCCCAATCAACCATGAATTTCTCCCCCTTTGTGATTATCAAAATAGCATGGGGCATAAAACTTGATTGAGGGAAAGGTTTTGAAAAACAAGATTGACATTTTAAACCAATTGAAATTTTTGAAATTTGAATTGAAAGTTTTGAATGGAAATTTGAATTGAATGTTTTGAATGAAAATTTGAAATTGAATGTTTTGAAATGAAATTTGAATTGAAAGTTTTGAATTAAAAATTTTGAATTGAAAATTTTGAATTGAAAGTTTTGAATCAAAAATTTTGAATTGAGAATTTTGAAATTGAAATCAAAAAGGCATAAACAATCCTAACTCCCCCTAAATAAAAACAACAAATCACCGGGGAGAGGTTTTTGAAACCGAGACAAATTTTGGTCCGGTGAGACTCGCTAAAATGGATTTTTCAATCCATACTTGTCTTGTGGCGGGTCTTCTACTATAAAATTCATCATTAAAGAAAATAGTTTTGGGCCTTCCATACCGGGCATTTTTGCAATTGCACTCATAAATTAAGTGCCCGGGTTTTTTACAATAATTGCAAAATTTAAATTGGGAGCCCCCCCTTACAAAAATAGTTGTAGCATGGGAAGAGGAAGCTTGCTTGGAATAGCCAAGCCCTTCGGTGGTTCTAGATATGCGTTGGGAACCTAGCAATTTGGTCAAATTTTGTTCCCCTTGGGTGAACTTGGCTAGGGATTCCCTTAAATCCTTGATTGTTGATTCCATAGAATCAACATCGGGAAAGTTTTGGATTTTGAGGGACAACTCCTCCTTCTCTTTGAGAAGTTGTTCCTTTTCGGAAGAGAGTTTTTTGAAATTCTTTTTTAAAGAAACAAATTTGGAAGAATGTTCGTGAAAACCTTCCTCCAATTGATCTCTAGCATGTTGGAGATCCTTGTAGGACAAATGATTTAAAGAATTTGAAGAACAAGAGGATGGGGAGTCGGAAGATGTTACCTCATGAAATGCCATTAGGCATTTGTTACCGTTGTCACTTGAGGAGGAGGAGGAGGATGTGGAGCTATCACTCCATGTGGCCTTGAATGCCTTCTTCTTTTCCTTTTTCTTGGCCTTTTTCATGTTGAGTGGACAATCAGGCTTCTAATGGCCTTTCTTGCCACACCCGTAGCATGTTACCTCGGGCTCGGATTTTTCGTCATGTTTTTCCTTTCGATCCTTGTGGGATTTCTTCTTCTTGTGCTTCATCATGAATTTGTGCATCTTGCGGGCAGGATTCTCCATTTCGGAATCGCCGCTTGAAGAGGAAGAAGATGAGGAGGAGGATCTTTCTTCTTGTTGAACTTTGAAGGCGATGTTTTTTGGAACATTGATCGGTTTGCCTTCCTTTTCAGCTTGCCTCCTCATGGTGATATCATAGGTCATGAGGGATCCGATGAGCTCTTCGACCGGCATGTTCTTGATGTCTTTAGATTCTTGGATTTCCGTGACTTTCGGTGCCCATGAGCTTGGTAGGATCCAAAGGATCTTCTTGACCATTGTTTCTGCAGACACATCATCACCAAGAGATTTTCTACCATTGAAAACGTCAGTAAAACGTGTAAACATTTCAGTAATTGATTCGGATGGATGCATGGTAAAAGACTCAAAATCTTGACGGTACATGTCCAATCGAGTATCCTTAACTTTGTTGGTCCCCTCATGGGTAACCTCCAATAGTTTCCAGATTTCATGTGATGAGGTGCATGTGGAAACTCGATTGAACTCATTACGATCAAGGCCGCAATGTAGAGCGTTCATGGCTTTGCCATCAAGCTCGAAATTTTTAATATCAGCTTGAGTCCATTTGGATTCATCGGGAGAGGAGAGAGAATAATCATGCATGACAATTTTATAAATAGGGTATCCTATGCTTCTAAGAAAAGTGGTCATGCGGGTTTTCCAATAATTATAGTCGGTTCCATCAAAAAATGAAGCACGACCCAAAGAATAGCCTTCGGGGGCGAAAGAGGTTGATGCCATCACAATGGATCTTAAATTTGAAACCGGTGAAGGTATTACTCAAATTTCCCTCTGATACCAATTGTTGGGCGGAGAAAAGAAGGAAGTGATGGCAAGAGGGGGGGTGAATTACCTTTTAAAAAATAATAAAAAATTTAAAATCAAATTTAAAGGTGCAGCGGAAATAAAATAGGCAAGACACAAAATTGATGACGGAGTTCGGCTTAAACCCAAGCCTACGTCTCCGCTCCCAACTCAACCGTTGAGATATTTACTACCGCTTGCTTTTTAATGGTTTTAGCAAGAAACCCACTAGACTTTAAGGTTAGTCTAGAACCTATTACAGCTTGCTTTTATTGTTTGAGAAAGAACCCACTAGCCTTCTTACAGGTGAAGTCTAGCTCACCTATGTCACAAGACTTTTAAAGGAAAGGCTTGACCAACCTCTTCACACCTTGATGGTGGTGTGAGAACCCAAAAGAGAGGATGAGAGAAAGAGATGGGGTTTGTAGGCACAAACCCAATTTGATGCTCAAACAAGATAAAACATGAAAAACCGTAAAGAGGAGAAGCCTTGGGCGCCAAAGGATTGATGGAGTTGATGAAGGTCACTCCCAAGCTTCTATGGTGGTGCTCCTTGGATGTGGAAATGAGTTGGAGCAATTGGGGGTTCCTTGGAGCAATCCGCCGGAGGTTCGCCAAATAATGAAAAATGTGTCTGTTGGCTTGTTTAGAGTTCCGGGGCTTCCTAGTCCTTTATTTATAGAGGTGGAACCCTCATATGGCATTTGGAGGACTTCGGAGCCGTTGGAAAAAGCTTCGGAGCCGTTGGGAGGCAAGTGGACAGGTCTGGTCAAAGGCCCAATGGCTAGTTTGACTGGCTCCACCGGCTGACCGGTACAGAGCCACCGGTTGGCTGGTGTTTGGAAAATGGAGAGGCCTTCGGGCTCAGGCTCTATCGGCTGGCCGGTGAGGAGGCCACCGGTTGGCCGGTGCTGAGGCAGTAGCAAACACTATTCTTCTGGGTGCCACCGGCTGGCCGCTGGTGAGGCACCGGTTGGCCAGTGGTCTGGACAGAAAGATGCCTTCTGTCCAGGCTTCCATCGGCTGGCCGGTGGTCTTCCACCGGTTGGCCGGTGGACTGAATTTCAGTCCATTTTTGGCTTTTTGCCTTCTTGGCCTTCTTGGCCCAATTCCTTGGCAACCTGAAATTATTCCTATCATCCAAAAACACTTAAAACAAGATTAGATAAAAAAGAGAGTGATTGTGATCATGAAAATTAAACCACGAGGGGTACGAGAGGTACAACAATTTTTTCATCCATCATTCACTTGTTTACATACCATGAAACATGATTTGTACTCAGTGACCTCTTTCATTATGTTTTCAACAAATTCTTCTTGTAGAGAAATTGATATATCTTTTTCCTCCCTAGGTGTATATAAAAGTTTGAACAATGTGTTTCATTGGAAATATATATCTTTATATCTAAATTTCATTGTACACACAGTTATGACCCAACTTTCATGAATCCTTCATCATCTATTTTTAACTATAAGGATTTCCCATTTCAGATAGCATCCTCCTTTTCATAAATTCCCACATAATTTCTTTTTAAATCACTTATATTCTATGTGATGGATGGATAAAAATTATTTGAGAGAGTATTGTGTATTCTCCTACCTTATAGATTCCCATTTCCAAAAATTGAATGACTAATAACATTGAATCCTTCTCAATTCTCATCATTGATTATGTTATAGGATCCATTCAACATAGAGATTCATCCCTGTTATTTTTCTTCATGATGGAAATGGATTGATAAGTCATATTTCTTGATGTGATATAACCAAAATCATTGTGAATATGTACCTCTATCTATGTGAATCTCTATTTGAGACTCTTACGATCAATATATATTTTGAACATCTCAATATAGAAATAATGAAACAATATTTTCAATGCAATGATCACAACTAAAAACTAAAGATCAATCATATAATTGTTTTTAGCATGAATTTTCAACTTCCATGATGCATAGTATATCACTTTAAAACTATTCATTAGTATACCGCCTAATCCCTTCATTGATTCATTATTATACACAACAAGGTGGTCCCCATTTTTTGGTATCATGGGTATTGGTGAATTGGTAAACCTTTTTTCAACTCCTTAATGTAGTATTCACATTAATTGGTCCAAACAGTCATTTATCCATCCTTGTTCATAATGTTTAGTGGGTTCAAAAATCATGAGAATTTCACCACAAATCGCTGGTAACACCCACCTAGACAAAAGAAATTCTTGATCTCTATTTCAGATGTTTTCATGGGACACTATTAGATTTTGTATATCTTTTAAGGTTCTATATATATTGATTTAATTGTGTTTACATTCCCCAATAACTATAAATTCTCCATCCAATACATTCATTTTCTATACATTGCATACATTACCCCCTTAGAAAAGTCTTCAGAACAATATTAAAATGTTCCCCATGTTCTTCCATACTCTTAGAGTATATTTTAATATCATCTTTAAAGACTACTAATTATTGGTCATGGTAATCTCTAAAGGCTCAATTAATTATTTCTATGAAAATTTCTGGATAATTTGTTTTTATAAAGGGAATCACTATGAACACATAGTGCCCTTGACTTTTTCAAAATCCAGTCTTCAGAATATGTTTTTTCTATACCATTAATTAGTGATATCATGACTAAGGGTCCACCTCTAATAAATAATTGTCCCTAAATAGCTAATAAAAATGTCATCTGTAATTATAATTTGATAATTGTTCTTTGGAATGATTTTATTGACATCATGATAATTGGAAAATATGTGAATTGATCGATCCTTCTTCATGGAAAATAAGACAAGTGCACCCCACTTTGAAGCACATGGGTGAGTAAAACCCTTGTTAATATTGTCTTATTAATACTTATCATGTTATTATATCTAACCAGTGACTATCTGAATAAGGGGTATTTGATTTTGGTATAAATACTAGAACATTTTCAATTGAAAATTAATCCTATTTGTTATAATGAATTCTAGGAATGTATTCGGGGAAAACACCACTTTAATCCCTCACGATAGGTAAGTATTGAAGCATGATCCTCTCCTTTGAAATAAGAAACTGAGCTATATATTATTTCCAATAAGGAAATAATATCTACAATTGAGATGAAGATATATAATTAGATTCATATACTTCCTTACACATGTAATGAATTGGTTGATTCTTCGGCATGTGAAGATCGATATATCGTTCCTTACAGTTGATGTTGGATTTATATAAATATAGCTAATCTATGACCAATATGGTATCAATATATACAAAATGGTGAATGAAATTTTTTGCAAAGAGGTTAGTTCCACAAAAATTAATTTGGGAAGAGTTATCATCTTTTGATGAAATAATTTATATATTTTTTATTCTCATAGATAACAAAAAAATATAATTTTTGAGGTGGTGACTAAATAAATCTACTAAACATTCAAGATATAAAAGGATGAGAAGAACGAAAAAAATAGTTTTTCACTAGTCCTGAAATAAGAACAAGTGGACTTATCAACATAACTTATTTGGGAACTATATCATTAGTAATTATTGCATACTCCCTTCCTTACTTCATTAGAGGTTGTTATTATTTATTTCCACCCACAACCCTCAGCATAGTGTCATAGATTTCATAATTCCAATGTTCCTTTAAATTTAAATGATTCACTATAAGGTGATTTTTGATCTGATATTTTTATTATTCAACCTCATTAGTGGGATTATTTATGCCCCTTTGGTATTCATTAGCTATATTCCCTTATCTAACACATTTTAAGAATTTATTGGTTCCCTTTATAATGTTACCATGATTATTATCCCAACACTTTTAACTTGTGTGATGTTTCGTCTCAATTCAATCACCTGATTTATCCATTGATCCACCCATAATAAACAAAATTTCCACTTTATTCAAGGGACCACGAGACAACATATATTTTTTCATCTCCATTTTAACTTTAAATGAATAATATAAAACCTCCTCATAACTGTCAATGACTATAATCACCCATTGTTTTTATATACTCATAATCCTTCTACTAAAAAAGTGATGACCCATTCATTTAGTGTTCATAAAAAATCCATAGGCATATCTTGCATGTCGTCTGACGTTCTCTTCATACACCCTAATAGACTTTCCTTCCTTATTCTTTAGTATGAGGTATTCCCTTTCCAACATGAGACATGGGGTTTTTGGAAAATATATACTGATCAATACATTCTTAAATACCCACAAATACATGGAATAAATTTACCCTTTGGAATTTGTGTTCATAATTAGTTTCCACTACTAATCAGCTTCCCCATAGGCATGATAGATTCAAGCACAAAATTCTCTTCTATTAAGAAATAGATAATAGAAAATATCTTCCTATTGTGGTTAATCTATTATTCTATGAGGAGGGGATTAGATTATCCAATAAATTTGGGAGAACATTTATAAATCAAGAATTTGATAACATATATATCTTTATTAGGAATAATGGGTTATTACACACGACTCGTGTTATTATTCATAAATTGGTCCAGCTAAGCAAGTACTTTAATAAATATTTGATCACACATTCTTTCCATATTTGGCATATCATTATGGAAATTGTCACATTTACTATAACATTGATATATTGAATGTATTATTATACCTCAATCCATTATCTATGAAAATCAATCTACAATTTAGGGCCTTGAATACATAGATAATAACCATATAAAATTGGAATATTTAAAATGAAAGAAAAAAATTATAAATGAAATTTATATCCAAAGTTGTGATACATGTTGCTTAAATCTATGTTATCATTGTTTATAGAATTTTCCATTGTTTATAAATATAGTTTAAAAGTTCTAATATCCAAAATTACTATTCCTTTATCTGATACCAACTATAATTTCCATAGTCTTTTTACAAATAATATTAAATTATTTAATGCATAATTAAACTTCAAATTAAAACCAATGATAATAATTTCAATTTTCATGGATGATTATGTACATAATTGAAATCATGAAAAAAATTAAACAAAATATTTTATTTATTATTAATAGTTATATCTTAGAAACATTTGAAAGCTTATATCTTCATAGGATATCATATGGAATACATGAACAAAATTGATGATCTAAAAGACTTGTAATGGAGTAAGTATATGATTAAAACATAGAACATCTGATAGAAATCATAACATGATGATATTTAGTCAAAGAACATGAATTAAAAATATGGAATAAAAAAATATAACATTGGAACATATAACCATTTATTCATAGAAATGTGGTGAGAAAATATAACATGGCATAAACATGTGTCATGTCTAGCAGTCAATATATACTGAACAATGTCCCATAAAGAAATTATGTTCACTCCATATCCCAATAGCTCATAGGATGAAAAATTACCTAATAAATAGGATTGTTTTTTGGGTTCAACCATAGTGACATCTTTATTAATATTTGTGACTAATGAAGAATCATATATATGTTTTCAAAAATACACATAAGGGTAACCATGGAATGAATTGGCTGTCATAATCATTTTATAGGCATATCAAATGGTAATATCATAATTATTTCCATGAAATTACTTTTAAAAATCATAAATTGAAATAAATAAGAGTTAATAGGCATATATCATTTTAGGTGATGTCATATTAATGTGAAACCAAGTAAATTTTATTTTTTCGAAAATTTAGAAATAAAATTTTTTTGTTTGGTTTTATGGAAAAAGTTAATGATTCTTAAAAAAGAAAAAGGAATAATTTTTTCTATAAAAATAGAAATGAACCATTATGGTTTTTTCATGGTAAAATGAATGATTATATAAAAAAAATTCTATTTAAGCAGAATATAGAGTGCACTTTAAAGTGGGTCCGGAATCGAATGTTTCCTTTAATCGAGCTTGCTTATCGGGATGAATTGAGAAGAGACACATTTTGTATCATATATTTCCCCATTAAAAATTTATGATATGTTCTCAACACATGACTTTGGAAAATATAAACATGATTTTTGTTATATATGAACATAAATAGAAAAAATTTGGGGAAAATATTGACAAATAGTAACTCGGTAGAAAAATGGACGTCCGGGTAAAATCCCTTACCTTATATCTGAAAATATCCTACACTTGATCTTAATGTCATATATAATCATATTAAAACCACTAATTAATTAATTAATCACCCTTTATACTTTCTTATTATTTATTTATATTTAATTATGTTCACTTATGGCCCTTTTGATGGGTTGTAAGATATAATTTCATTGTTTGGGAGAGTTAATTTCCATGGTTATCCTTATCGTCTACTAGTATACATGTATAGAAAATCATGTAAAATAATAATGGTTGTACATACTTGAATTTTTAGGTTATTAATAAAATTTAATATTATATTATGGTTATATAATTCATTTGTCATTTTTTGTGAGTTGATTCATTAGAAAATATCTTATCGATATCCGTTTAGATTATATTGGCATTTATTCAATTATCATCAACTTGTTTTGTTTTCTTTAATTAATATCTTCTATATATAATGGTTAAATAATGATAAATAATATTTAATAAATATATTATAATCTATTTAAATGAAAAAAATGGTTTTATTAGTATTATTTATAGAGGCAATGGAAATTGAAAACATTTTCGTCGTTGAATTTTATAGATTAGCATATCAATGACGATGTTTTCATTTTATTACCAAATTAAAGTGGAAAATGGTGATGGATAATTCCATTAGAATAATAAATATCATGTATATGTAATTTAAAGGAGTTATCATTCCATTTGATGGGGAATGTATTGGAGAAAATAATAACAAAATACAACATGAAATGAAATTAAAAGAAATGAAAGAGCATTTTACCTCTTGAAACCATCTTCTTGATAACCTCCTTAGGGGGATTTTTTTGTTCACTTTTAGAGACCAGTGGATCATTTAAGTGGTTTAGGGTCTTCATAATATATATGATAACCATTTCTACATGTAAAAACTCTTCAGTTGTGTGATGAGACGAGGTGGTTAGACTTTTTTCTCATTATTTTATTATTTTTTAAATTTTTTAACCTCATGACTAATAATATATTGTGAATTATAACTAAAAATATAAAAATAATGTAGTATATTAAAATACTAATGGCTTATATCAGCCACACATTATCTACTAATACATTAATCATGTATTTATCTTATAACATAAATTACTATATTTTACAATTCACTTAAAATTCATGTATTTCCAAAAAAATATAATAAATTCTCCAGAACAATATTTTAACATTGAGAATTTATAAATGAACTAAATTTTATAATAATAATATAATAAATATGAAAAAAAAATTAATTGAAATCATCATTTATATGGAAAATTGAATCATTTACATTTTTACATATTTTGTAACAATATGAAGAATTAAATAATTTCTCCTAAAAATATCTTATAACGATAGGATAAAAAATATTAATTTATTATTAATTTTGAGGAAATAAATTATATTTTAAAATAATATATTAATTATAAATTTTAAAATAATAACTTATGTTTTTTATAAAACCCAACACATAATTAATAATTTATAAAACAATTCTTTACAGATACTATGATAAAATTATATCATATTTTCATTTAGAGGATGGTTAAATTTTATTTATACCATTATATGTGAGGATAAAATTCTATTTTCTATATTACTAGTCATATGGGTGATATTAATATTCCTGTAGTAAAATTAGTATTTCATCAGTATAGGTTACATAACTACTAGAAATTCCTCTTATTTCATTAATAATTAATTTATAATTTTTTAGTATTATTTATGTGATGTTATTTGATGAAGGTAGAATTACAAGAAATAAATATCATTTGATAAATGTTTTGGATCGTTATAAATATAGGTACCCCCATCACATTAATTAAAATCCTAAAAATGTGGGCCATAGGATCATAAAATATTTTCCATATCATAACCAATGAAATGAAATGGGTTTCATAAACATTTTATCATAATGTAACCTATGGTAATGTGAGATGTTTTATATTTATTAAATCATATAATCAAAGTGTAACCCATGGAAGAAGACATGGGTTTCAAAATAACTATGTCATAATATAAATAATCCATCTAGTTAAATAATTATAATGATATCCTCGATTCATATCACTATCAAAGAATAAGAAACCTCAATGTCTTTCATCATTGATTAGAAATTATTTAGAATGAAATATCAAATGGAATGTATGTCGATGAAAATAACCTATCCACTTAGAAAAAAAATTAATTATAAATAAAATAAAAATAAATTTTCTGTGGAAAAACATTGAAATCACATCATTTAACTATAAAATAAAATAATGGTCATGAATATTTATTTGATTCAATCTATAAACATTGAAACCATGATTCCATTCATGATTTTTGAAAAATCCAAATGTTAAGTGTTTGAAAAAAGACTTGATGATTTATTTCAAAAAATATTATTAAATTTAAATCATGGATACAATTAAATTACTACCAAATTTTACTAATTTTAATATCCAATTATAATAGTATTTTTTAAAAACAAGATTCAGAGAAGAATTTTTTTAACCCAAGAGAGAAATGAAGACAATTTTTATGAAAAAAATATTTTGAACTCTTCTTTACATGAAGAGAGGAAAATGAAGTGATAAAATGTGATCTTATAAAATGAACATATTATAAAAATATAAATTATGTTATTGAGATACAGTTCATTATGTTAAATCTATGGATGTATTGTCGTGATCAATCTTAATAAACGAGGTGATTGTGTCATAAAACACTTACCACTTATGTAATACTAAATCATAATACCCACGATAGAATAATAGAATATGAAACTTAGTATATAATTAGAATAAATAAATTATTTATATTACTTTTAAAATTTGTTGTCTATGAACCTATTCAAATAAAATTGTTGCATAACATATCATATGTCTGATAGGTGGAAAATTGGGAAAGAAATCACTTAACATAAGTAGTTTCTAATATATTACTCTTTAAATCATCTTGTAAAATAATTTTGGTTGATTGTATATCTATAATATTTCAATAATTATATATATCATACCACATATTATTTTATTATGATGTTTTATTTACATTTTATAAACAATTTATTGTCAAAGTAACGTTGCAAGAAATAATTTCCTTTTTTTCTTTATGTATGATTATATTTGATATTTAATTCCAATTAAATTTATCATTGTTCTATCATAACCATAATATTTTCTATTATATAAATATCATATATATTCATTATATCTGTTATTAGAATAATCTATAATATTTAGAGACAGAAAATGTAATATGTAGTTTATGGAGATGGTTCTCTATATGTACACACTAATATTGATTCAATTTTCACAAATGATTAAAAGATATAATGTTATATAATATATTGACACCATAGTATAATTTTAATTATATATATATATATAATTTTTATTAAATCAATCGTTATTATATTTCCTGTACTGCTTGAATGAATCACATCGCTTCACGAGGAAGTACTCTGCCTTACCAAAACGCAATACTATTGTATTCCCACATAATAGAATGTATGTTTGTATATGAGATATATTAAATAAATAATTATTATAATATCACTAACATTAAATATATAATAATTTAATCCAATATTATTTCCATCCATTATAGGTGTTAATGGAAAATGAATAACATCAACATTCGATGAGGTAGTACACCGTTCACACTAATAGTGATTCCATATCTCATTTGATAGATGAGGATATGGATATATGTCTTGGATTTAAATAATTAAATATATTTATATTAACTATAATAAAAATATTTTTTTTTGTTCAATAATTATTGTTTGATATAGATTATGAAATAAAAACATTGCTCATTTTGGTGTGTCACCTCTTCTTGAAAGAACATAGTTTTGTTTGTACCCAATGGATTTTAGGATGGAGTTATAACCAACATTTATATTATATGATTTTATTATTAATGTAATTAATTTATTTAGGATGTTGTTTTCTGAAAAAAAAATACTCTTATATGTTTGAATATAATTAGTTAAGGGGAGGCCTTTTATAAGAGAGGTAGTGGCACAATTTTCATTTTAGGGGAAAAAATGAATAATAATAATTTCAGATGAATCAACAAAAAAAGTACACTATCAAAATAGAAATAGTATATAAGGTTGGTATATGGAAAATAAATTGTTTTTGGACATGTTTCGATTAATTTTTTACAGTTATTATTTTAGGTGAACCCCATGGTAAATGCATTTATACCATAACTACGGTAAATTTTTTTTGAAAAATTTATTATTTATTAAGTTTAAAAATTATTATAAACCTATTACATAATATTTGTTTTTATGATTCCAAATAGGCATTAAATTTTTTCATAATCAGTTCACATGTGTGGATAAGTTTATTTCATAATTAATGTCAACGGCGAGCCAATAAAGTTGTTTTCTAAAGAGATAATTTTCAAATTGTTAAAAATATTTTATATAAAAATTAAATATGAAAAAGATTATGATTCAATAAAATTAATTAACTAATTCATTATTAAGGTAATAATATTTTTAAAACCATTTAAAAAACAAATATAAACTTATAAATTATTTAATTGAAAATGCACATTTTTATTGAAACTATTATTTTACACTATTCACATAAAAATCATCATTTAAAAAATTCCCAAAAATTAACCATAATATTTCTTTTGAATAAATTAAATGAAAAATAATATTTATTTTAGAAAAAAAATTATATTAATATAAAAAAAATTATTGTTTTCCTCATAAATACAATTTTTTTAGAAAATATTAATTTTGAATCATGTAGAGACTTTTCAAAAAAAATAACTAGTGTTATTATCGATATCATTTATTTATATATATAATATGATTGATATAAAAAATTTATTTAATACTATTCATATCACTTTTTTGAAATTATATGTTATAACATTTTTTTATGTAATAATATCCATAATATATTGTCATTTGATAAAATTAAATGTTCTGTGTAATTTGTGTTAAACTCATTTCTAGATGTAACATACTCTATTAAAGATATTTTATTTTTCTCCAAAACTAATAACTCATATAAACTATTGGTTTTATTATGCTCTCAAACAAAAAATGGAAACAAAAAAAGATTCAATGATTACCGGTAAGAAGGTAAATTGGTGTTTGAATATCACCATCATAAATTATTTTTTTCTTGAGAAGATCGTCATGATCATAGACTATAAAAATTTAAGGCTATGTATGCCTAATAAATAATTATCAATACAATTTATTAGGGAATTCCAATCTATAATATCTTAGAAAACATGCTAGAGGAATCATTTTTCCTCACATCACCACCTCTTAGTGATCCATAATCAGATCTACTTTCAGAACAACAATAGTGTTGGGATCAAGATCATGGTCATCCAATTTAATCACATGGGTATTATCTGATCTGCAACTTCATAGATTGTAATCATGAAACAAATCCTGATTTTTTTTAAATTAAATGGATATACTAACTGATACGACATCTCTCCCAGTCATCCAATGATCTCAAATGGGACAACAGACATTTTTGGTGGCATACCCTACATACCCAATCATTGATGTCCCAAGCATGGTGATATAATAAGAAAAATCTAATCACCTATAGAGAAATATAAATGATTTTGAAGACATTATGTATAATATTTCTAAATACTTTATACATTCACCAACCACTTAAGGATGAACATCACCCTTTTGGATGTTTCAATATCAATACTTGGCCCAACGAAGAATTAATCCTCCTATTATTCCTAGTATAAGGGATTCCTACATAGTTTACCCTAAAAACCCTCAAAGAGAACCATTTTTACTAAGGACATATATCACTTGTCATATGAAAATTTTACAAAAGGAAAATTGTTTTAAAATTATACCCTAATGAAACTAGATAAACATCCATATATTTCTATCCTTCTGTGGTTGATCTGTCTTGCTCAATTTCAACACGAATCACACTGCTTCTCGAAAACCAATCCATACCCAAGTTGTTAACCTTATGTCCCAATCGAAAACGAATTATTATGGAACCCCATGATGTCTCACAATATCTCAGACATATATTTCCAAAATCATATCCACTTTCATCGTCTACATGATAGGGAGGAGACAAACTGATTTCACGAGTCAATCAATGATTACCCAAATTTCATAATTCTCACCAAGAGTATTTATTAAAACATGTATAATGACTTTGGAAATTTCATCCCATTTAAATAATAAACTTTTTATGTGAATCAATTAACTAGTATATCTATGTTGATTTAAACTAATTCTCTAATATTAATGGTAGAGTGATAAAAAAACATAATCATCTCTCTAATCCTTAGACACCAATACCATCATCTAAAATCATGATTCATCTTGGTAGCACCGAGGGTTATGGAGCAAAAAGGATGGTTAATACTATTCATTAACTCTTTATTTATAAAAAATAAACATTAATCTCTCATAGGAAAAAGATATCTATATTTTGATGTCATGAATAATTGCTAGAGGTCTCTACATAGTAAATAGTTCCAGTATAGAACTAGCGCTCATTGTCAAATAAAATATCAAAATAAACCCACTAATCAAATAAAAATTCAGATTTAGGAAATCTATAATTAACTGCGAATGATATTCTTTAATTCCCATGCACATATAAGTAATAAAACTCATCTAAGACCACTCGTAAACTAACTCCTTCACATATTGGGTTGGTAATGTCCTACAATGTGCATCAAAAAACAGATCCCCTTTTCTAATAGTATAAGAAATATTAATATCAAATATATGGATATACACATCACAATATATTTAATTAAATATCATATCACCATGAGTGAATTTATAAATCTAGATCATATGAATATAATATATATTAAAGTGTTCCCCCATGAGGTAGTGATATTATGTTTTGATTTCAGGCATAAGTGATGTTAACTTAGAATAATTGTTAGGATATTTTATCGCATGGGTGAGTGACTAGAAAGATACATGGGATTGAACTTGTAACCCCTTGATTAATACAAAACCTAAACACATTCAAGAAGCATAATATAAAACATCATAACTCGAACCATTTTCTGGAAGAATAATAATAGAGATAATGTTATTCCCACCATTAGTTCCCCAATAAACCTGAAATATTTTCAATTACACCCAGCAATTACTCCATTATGAATTAAATATATCATTGTATAATAGACCAAGATGATGTCCCAATGAAACTACTTTTAATTAAAATAAAACCCTTGAATATTCATTTGATAGACACATATTTGAGTTTCTCTCATGAAATATCTTCTTGTACTATTACACAATCTACTAAGAAACCCCTCTCAGTTTTAACATACCATATAAAATTTAATTCATGAATGAAAAACCCACATCCCGAATATAAACCATTTAGAAAATGTTACAATACTTATATTTGAGTGATATATAAATATCCCATGTGATCCTCCTATAACATTATATGAACCAAAATATCATCCCAAATAGAAAAATAATAAATTATTAGGAATGGTGAATGGTATGGTTCATCAAATAGATAATAACCTCATGATAAATAGAGACACTAAATTTATTAACCAAATACCTAATATCATTATAACTATTCGTAAATATTGTATTAGGATTATACTCTTCCAAAACTCACAACTGGTAATACCTTGAACGAAGATCAATAATTGGAATCCAGTGATCGCCTATAACCTGATTAAATATATCGTCAAATGTGGGAATGGGATATTTTCTCTTTAAGTCACCTAATATACATTTATATTATCAATAAAAATGTTGAGACCCCCATTTACCTTCATTTAAATGAGTATAAGTGATTTCTATGGTAACGAATTTATGAATAAATCCCTTGGCCTCGAGATTTGTAACATGGAACTTATACTAAACCAACTCATTAGTAAACAAATAATATGATGATATATATATATATATATATTATACTATATTGATGATATATGGTAATCGTAGACCCTTTATTTGGTGGTTAACTAGAAAAATAATTTAGAAATACCTCATAGTATATACAAACTACCAACAAAAGTGGAATACTAAAACCAGGATCAACGACATCAAGGAACATTTTCGATAACATACATAAGATCACCATAGTATAAGGAATAGTTAACCAGTATCTCCAAGTTCTATAATCCCAATCACACTAAAATACATGATTGAATCGATATATATATTTTATTATAATGATTTTTTCCTTATGCAACATTATCCAACAACCAATCAGTAATTTGATGCCTTCAACTTACCTAAAATACATCATTCCATTAGAAGGTGACATTCTTGGTATTATTAATCGATATATTCTCTTTATTAAAATTGAATTTATTTTATGTCTATTCCCATTTACATGGATATATCCTATAGTACTTTGAAAATTCCATATCATGCTCATTGATTTATGAAATGTCTAGGAAGCCCATTACATTCCCCATCTCACTATGGACACCATATAATTACACTGATTCTATCTTAAATGGGAGGACGCGTTTTTTCATGATATGTTTTATAATTTGTAATTTTGGGAATATATTAGCATTCAGATTATTGAAAACCTTGAATTCTTATCTATTTACAAGACTATCTCATTTTTGAGGAAGCTTATGTGTGGTTCCCAAGTCAACCCAAGACGATCATGATGTAATTGACACAATGGTTTTAATTCTTATGTGATTTTTTACCTTAGGTATCCCAAGATTATTGCTTGTGGTATGAATATTGGATCAGCGAATGAGATAAAAAACATTTGGAGATGGTCACAAGATTAATGCCATATGGAGAAAAGTTTGGTACATTATTAATCTCTTATGGGAATCGGTTGGGAACTTGTTTTAAATTTCATGGTGATGTGATGTAAGAAATATTAACAACTTGTAGTGATAGGATTTTTAATTTAGTATGTATAAAAGAGGAAATATTTCACACTTAGATTTATTGTTGATATTGAACAATATGGAGTAATCCCACATATTCTGTTTGATAGATAATGATCAAAACCCATGTTTCTCTATAGAGAAAATTAATATCATGTTGAAGAACTAGTCAATGTAATTTAACATCATTTAGTATGGATCATCCTATTATTGAAATATAATATAATAGGGACAAAGTGGGGATTATACGATCATGCTTCATGATGTTGGAATTTCTTCCCAAATACAGGGAAAATAGTGTGGGGATTCTACATTTATGTTTCCGATTGAAGGTTCCTCATTCCCTATTGGCAATGGATGGTGTTGTTATTACACATGATAAATTCCCATAGTGGTAGTTTTTTCCCAAGGTGGGGGAGGTGGTGGAATCACATTATTATATTGCCTATGGAATCTTGTGTTCATCACAAGGTGTAAATATACATTTTTATATCATGTGCAAAGGAAATTATCATGTAGTTTAAAATCTAGTGATAGATACGTAGAGATATGAACTTTTACATCAAAAATTTCAAATGCGGATGGGGATCACACCTTGTGGGGGAGCATATTATGGTAGGTGGATGATTCATTAAATGTAATATCCACAAATACAAGTAGAAAATTTGCCTCATTGATTCCACTTATGGGATTACATGATAACTACTCATGCACCTCTGGCTGGGGTATATTGTTGGTACTTTTGGGGAGGAGAAGAAATACAGAGGCCAAATTATATTGCTCCTATTATATGGAATGATTGTAAATAGGGTACCTATAAATTAGATAAATTTTGGGGTAGTGAAAATAATAGAATAATAGGTGATATCGAGTTCGAGGCCATAATATTGTTTCCCACAACATTATTGTATTGATCATAATTGGAGGGGTGTGAGCCATGGTCTTTATAAAAATACAAATATATGTATTATGTGGGAACAATTTGATGAAATACATTGGTTTTTATTAATGATTAGATTTTGATGCTACCTACTTCTCTTCTGTGAAACACACCATCCATAGAAGGTGTGGAATGAGGATTACTCAACTGCATGCTAAGTCATGTTGTATCCCACATTTGAATTTTCGTGGAATTTCTCCACCTTTGATAATCCATGGATTATAGTATTGTGTGATTTCATAGAGGTGAGTATTTTTGTTGCCATAGAATCACATATTCTACAAAATTTACTCTTATAAAATAGGGTTTGAGATTCTATTTATAGTTTAAATAATTTCTTTTTTTCCTAAAACATCACTGCTTCATGGATCATGGTTGTGAGATTCTTGTCACCATGAAACTAGTAAGAAATGAGTGGGGTTTTATTACCTTTATAATTAATGTGGACTGTTTTATGAAATATCACTCACAATTATATCATTTTCATGAACATTCATTAGGATTCATTTGGATTGACAGCAAAAAATGTGGTATTTTACATCGCCTTGTCAATGTAACTTTTTAGTTTTGAAAATTATGATTCTCATTGCTAGACTCCTATATTAAATTCATGGGCCAAAGGATTAATTTTAAAATTAGAGGTATCTATGGAATTCATCATTGAATATAGTACAAATTTTTTTCCCATTGAACCAAAAAATTATGTGTATCCATCAAACATGCTTGAAAACTACTCCTTGCTCATATACTATTTCTTTATAATGGGACACATGTCTGGTTCATCCAAAAAAAATTGGGGTTTCAGACAACTTTTTTGGATAAAACATTTTCTCCCCCACCATGGTGTGAGAGATCAATCAGGATCATATGTTCGGATTCTGAGAGAAATGTTGTAGATTATAACCGATGTGCAACCATTTATGAAAATTCCATCTTTAGTTCATACAACTATATTTAAATCATCTTGAATGTTGATAATCCAAATAATATCAATAGTTGTGGTAATCCTTTTTATGGTACTCTGACTTCCATTTCAGAAAATCCATATATCATGTGTAGAACATGCACATTTTCATGAAATATTGATCATTGATCATGGATTTTGGGAATCATATAGTTTTTCTAAGAAGTTATACACCTCAAAGAGACTCTTTTATAACCAATTCCAAATATAAATGATGCAACGAAAATTGTGCATATGGAAACTACACTTGCACGGTCATACCTTAGAACACACTAATCTTGATGAAATATATAATAGAACTAATAAAGATAAAATTGATACGTATAACGTATCTCACTATGTTTAAATGGTATGGAACTATAATATTTATATTTCCATAAGGGTGGTTTATGACAATAAGGCTCTATGTGATTGTTTACAAAAGTCCGAATAGGTTTTCTATTTCTAAACTATTTCTTAATGTACAAAATCGGGATGAAGGATGATATGGCTACCACAAAAATCATTGTGAACACAGAACAATTTTTGTTCTCTAATTATGAAGATCATTCCCATTAGAACATCAATTATCTAGGTCCCTATACATGGTAGAATGATGAAATTTCCATATATACTATGAGTTGATGAGTGAGAATAGTAATTTTGGATTTCTGAGAAAAGGAATAGTTCTTAACATTATATGACATGATATGAGATTCTATTATCCATAAAAATTGAATTCAATGGAGTAAGTACCCAGAACAATATTTTAGGGGAATATTCATAGATTTTCATTACTGGATGTAGTAGGTATTCTTGACATATCAGCAATATAGAGATATGTTTTTCCACATTGGTAAATTTGACACTGTGTGGATGTCCAAGTTTCATGTGTACAATTAGAAGTAGAGAGTTTCATAGATCCTTAGACACTAGTCTTCTGACCCCAAAACCTTTCTAATACATCATGGGTAGATGTGATTTTGAATTTTGAAACATTCACTGCATAAACAACACCCCACTGTTAGGATTAAAGAATGATTAATTCATCACGTTTCTGAATGTCTGGGGTTACAAGAGAATTACAGCATTCCAGAACCAATCATTCTATAAAAATTATCATAATTTCTAAAACATAACCCCCTTATACTAGGACACCATATGTAATACATTAAATTTGATTCCCCTAAAAAATCACAAATCTATAAAATTGTAGGTTGGATGGATTAGATTGTAGTGGTAAAAAAGAGTAATATGAGATCCATCATAATGATCTTAGATAAATGTTGTCCTGAGATGTATTGATATAACATAAGGGTGAAATGGAATCCATGGGTCCATTATACATCTACTATAAAAGAATTATTTATTGTATGGATCCATCCTATGAGGGTTACATTAATAGGCTTTCATTTAAGAATTCTTGTCATGGAAGTAATCATGGAATCTTGAAACTAGATCATATTTGTGTTACTGGTGATGGTTAGGCTCTATAGAAATATTGGCCAAGTGGCTGAGGGGTGAATTGAATGTCTAATTGGTTTTATATTCTATTTCATTCATGGTTGTATAAAAAAACTAATTGGATTATTTTAAAAACAGCACATAATTAAAACAAAAAATATTGATTAGTGGCCTTCACTACCAAAAAATTTAGGGATTAGATCCAGTCTTGCTCAATGATGATAGGTTCATAGTCAGAAGAATCAATTAATTGTACATAAACACCAACCCCTTATTAACCCCATTTAGTGAGATAATGTATAATATTACAGGAGGCTCGATAATTAGAAATATCTTAAGACCTAGCGTGGTAAAGTAATATTCAATCAAAAAGAGAAGATAAATTACTTTGAGAAATATACTCTATCTCGGTTCAACCATAAAATATGATGCATCAAATAGCCAAAGAAGTGATTTTACATGGGGATCCCCTAGGATAGACATCCATGTATCATTTGATAGTTATATTAGAAATTCAATTGAAAAGTAAGGGGGGATCCCATTATGTTACCATGGACTATCATCAATTTTGTTCTATCTCAAACTGATGGCAGTAATTTAATTATGGAATATCCAGGTGCATTCGTGCCTCCATGAATAAGGGTAATCTTCCCATCATGCATGGTTAAGGAGAAATAGGGAATCACATGGGAATAACATTTAGGTACCAAGAACTGAAGGAATTATCTTTGACTGTAGCTAGGTAAATTCAAGGTTTTTTTTCACCTACTCCTCATATATGGGTTGTCCTTTTTCTTAAGAAACCATGAGATTGAGAAAAGTTATCTCAGGTTGGGATGAGTGGCACAATAGAAGATCCAATAAAGAATATATGTTTTATACTACATCTATCCATTTATGGCTCCTTCCCTTCATTAGAGGTGGTCAAGGTAATATTGAGGATTATAATGATGAATGGCCATCTATGGTAGAAGATAAATATAGATGTGGTCGAGCTGCAGGAATTTCGGATCATTAGTATCACTAAAAGGGTGAACATATATGAGACGTTTTCTTTCATAGTTTCTTGGTATTCCATTTCACACAAACATTGGAGACACAATATTCCCTCTGTCTAGGTGTAAGTGATAATTAGTGGAATGATATATCTTTAGAAGTTGACATCTTTTAAAGAATCATATGAGGAGGCATCATTGCTTTGAACCTATTTTGAGGAAATTGAGGAAGAGGATTCATGGGGATTTAATGATTACCAGATAACAACATATGAGACATGAGAGGTATACCCTATTGACGAATACTTGATCAATCTTATGTTCGGTGAGGAAATCATATTTTCAAACTCCCCATCCTCTTCCAGATCATGTTGTTCATCTTTGTTTACAGTCTATAAATGGGATTTTATATATTGAGGAGCTAGACAAGGTTGACCATAGATTCACATCATAGGGGATGTGGTTTATAAAATAGACATTGTTGGGAAAAAATTAGAATCATTTCAATTGATTTATACATTTTGACTACTTCTTGAGGAGGTTATAGTGGTAGAATCTGAGCCCCTAGTAATCCCAATAATCTAGGGGGACCATGCCCTAGTATTCCAATGTTGTATACTACCACAAGTATGGGAGATAATCTATATAATATCATCATATAAATCCCCATGAATCAAGTTAGTTCCTAATCACAACTGGATGGGATCTCTTCAATAGATCATAGATATTTTTAGTCATGACACCAATGTGTTTGTTTTTTTATATCATCCTATTAACCAATGTTGGGGGACCTAGTTCCAGCCATTGGAATCACATATAGAGTTGATGGGTATTATATGGTGAAACTCTATTCCAAATATCTAGAACCATGTCTCTCCCAAAATAATTTAATACGTAATTTTTTACATACAATGACCAATTATTTCCAAAATCATCGTAAATGTTCTAACTAAGAAATATTATATTGTTTCACTACGTTATTGAGAGTATGCACTACAAACATTCATCCATGGTTGGGGAACTATGATATCTTATCCCAATTACTATAGAAACTCTTGGGGATGTGATGGTCTATGATCTCCCATCCTTGATCCAATGAGGGAAGGGAATCATAGAAGCATGTGATTTATTAGAATGGGTGATACTTGCAGATAGATATTATAAGGAGTTTAATCGGATTATAAATTAAAAAAACTATTTCCTTCCAGGTAGTATCCATACAATTTGATTATACAATCAATTATTCATACATCACCACACAACACCAAATATGATATGGGTAAACAAATCCTATAACATTTTATAATAAATGATAACCAAAAAATGGATCTTCCCATGAATAGAATGAGATACATCACACATTCTATCACTATAAATGGGTATCAATCATCAATAGAAATGTTTTAATAATCCATATACTCTTAAAATACTCATTAATTGGAGGAAAGACCAACTAAAAATAAACACATATAAAATTATTGCTAATAATCATGTCCCCCATATGCATATGATCCTTCATTCCCCCTACTGCCAAAATAGTGATTCGGTTCTGTAAAACCTAACATGTAATATATATTTTTACCTTGGGTTTGTCTATATTACATAAATCCATTTTTATTCACACAACCACCACAGTATCTAAAGGATTGATCATTATAGAACTAATCATGAAAGTTATATCCCTGAGACAATTGACCAATGGGGAAGAACACCATAGATAAAGAATGGATACCCACAGAATAAGAATGATAATTTTATATATCTAATTCAAAATTATAAAGTGGTTATAAGAATGAAAATAATAAGTGGTGATTCAGTGGAATAAAATATAATGAATCATAATTTAAAAAAATATTTGATCATGTAAATATTGATACTAACTAAATATTGTAATAATAAAAATATAAGATCTATTCTATAAAAATAAAGTAAAATTATGTATATCTAAAAAATGATCCCAAACTAGATAAATATTCAATAATTGGCGAATAATCTGTTTTTAGTAATGAATATGAAAATACTGTTGTGTTAGTTATTCATATCTTGATTCACCTAAATTGATTATATTCGATGAATTTTATCGAGTCACTGAAATCTATAGTGTCCCTTGATCTTCCACCTCTCAAATATACCATAGTTATGTGGATAAAACCAGATATATTTTAATAATGGAGTATTTATAAGTAGAGGGATAGTTAAAAAACATAACTAATTAAATTTTATTTTTATTTAAATTTTATTAATTTATCTTCCAATTACTTATTTCGATTGAACGCCCGACGTTGACCAACCAAATGACACTCCTTCGATTAACCCAATGTTTTAGAGACAAATATATTGATTAAAACATAGAATGGAATGGAAAAAACTGTGGAATTTTATCTAGTGAATAAAACATAGAGTATCTCTATAGTTAAATGCTTATATGTCATGGTTTAATATAAATAATGTGATGAATTTCTATCATTTTTCATGTGGAATGCATGTAGTAATCTTCATTGACCTTGAGTTTTCTGTTGTTCTCAGGTCCACCTATAAAATATCACTAGTTGTGGTGGAAACCCAATATTCAAATATATAGAAGTATTATTATAAAATTTAATAATTAGACATGTTACTACAAGAAGAATGAGATGAATAATCTTGCATTAGATATTTCAACATGGAATCATTTATCTGTTGATTGGTAGAATTATCAAATGCAGTTATCTATAATGATATTTTAGTTATTACTACATTAGATAATTTTGTGTCTCCTAGTCCATGGGATACATTCATACATGTTCCCCATATTATGTTGAATAAAACTTTTTATGTTAACTAACATTAGTTCAACCACGATCAACGATATATATTATTTAGGTCCATATTTCTTGATATTATGGTACCTCTTGATCGTTCTAAATGTGGTGTATTCTCATTATTAAGATATAATTTTTTCTTTTATGGATTTAAAGTTATATTTGAGTGATCCTTCTTCTCTAGAGTGATAACGTAGAGATGGAGGTATATTATTTTTCTTCTAGATAGTGAATAGGTATAAAAATAAATTTTTAGTCTCATCCGGGATTCATCAATGTGTTATTAACATAACAAGGGATAATAATATAGTTACATACCATGTGACGGGTTACATTATTTTCATCATGTAATACCAACTATCCTGGTAATAAATATCACATCTTTTAAATGGGTATTCCAAAAAATATAGAAGGCATAATCAACCATTGAGTTTTTATTTTCAGCAATGGTCATATAATGAAGGGACTACTATATGTAGATATAACTATGTTATTCCAATTAGGGAATTAAAATAGGTGTCGTGTGATGCATTGGTAACTTTGTTATATGATTTCAAACCATTATGTAAGTTCTAGAGTTATATCTTTGAGAGTGTATTGAATAAAATATTTTCTTACCCATGAATCATTATATTTTAAAAATCTACATTGGACTATGTCACAATATCTTTTAGAGGGATGGGTATGGTTTATTTTGATCATATAGGTATTATCTTTATTATACTAGTGCGTAGTGAAGCCATTGAATCATTGAAATCAGTAGAGGGGGAATATGTGTCCCTAATCATTCCCTCATATTCTCTAAAAAATTCAATCATATCCAGACAGTCATCATGCCAATATTATAATATATGTTTTCCTCTATAAATATATCGTTGATATAAAATTTATGATGAATTTTTCATGGGATTATTGATGAAGTTCTGAGTTTTCACTGATAGATGAGGTAAATAAATTATGTGATTAGTATAAATACTGAAGTGATGATTTAGAACGTCTTACATTGATGTTAAGATGATTTTTTCTCCCAGGGTTCACTCAATGATAATGACCATTGAGGGACCTATTGGATTGGGTGGAGAGGTTTTTAGGAAATTAATCAAATCTTAATGTATGTGGGATTTCTATGTCTTGGAATGTATATCCGTCAATCTAATAGGGTACCAAACTATACATGGAGATGTGGTCATAGGGTTTTTTTGCTGATGATCTTAGTGAAATAATATCCTTATTTATCATAATGATAGATAATTTTTTTAGAAAGTACACTTTTGGTGATGTTAATTCATAATATATGTATTCATTTAACTCAAATTCATTTTTATTTATATCCATCTGGATTCCATATAAATTCATCATTTTATGGAATTTAATAGTTGTATACTAATATTTTGGAATTGATAAAATGGAACTCAGGATCCCCATCCATGTATTCATCAAATTTATGATAGTATTTTAGAATTCCTTAAAATGTAGAGGGCATGAATTCTAAGAGGGGGAATATTTATTTGAGACCATATAGGATGAAACATCATACATTCTTGTCACATAAACCCCAATAAACCATCAAATAGAAATGAAATAGATATTATTATTGGGCGAGAATAAATAATCAAGGTGGTTTATAAAAAATATAACCATGAATAGATAATCACATTGGGTAAAATAGATTAAATTTATAATATAAATTCATAAATATTTTTGACTCGTTTTTCTATAATTTAAATTTAATCCATTGAATATCAATCATCAGTGTGATATAAATTCTTGTAAAATTTAATTCAAGATTATGTAAATCACATTTACTTGATCATACAACATTTAGAATTAATCATTGATGAAATATGTGTCCCAATTGGTGAGGCTATGGAATTTTTCATTTTGTTAAAAGTCATGGAGATTCATCATCAATTAATTATAGGGATTTATATTTTAAAAAGTGAGTTGTTTTTTACAAATTACAAAAGAATTAAACCTATAAATTTATCATCCTTAATATAATAGAACCAGTTCTTCCAATATATAATAGATAATTTTATCTACCACTATAGTAGGTCTTAGCAATAACTCGTGATGAGAGACTCATTTTTAAAAAATTTGGGTCACATATACAAAGATCATCTGAGGTGAATGAGGTTTCAAACGAAAATATTAATAAACACTTATAGAAAAATGTGTTATTTTGGGAGGTGGTGAATGAGAAATTTCAGGGTAATGGAAACTATTTTCTCTATTGGTTTTTCTATCTTGATGAATTCTCAAATCAACCATGGTATTTGAGTGAATTGAGATTCAGTTCTAGCTGACCTTAGAAAATATCCTCATAGATTCCTATAAACCATTCTTAGTGGATTTGGATATGATGGGATGATATCATTCAATTCCACTATAAAATCAATTTTATGGTATTATCATTATCCCAATATTTATTAAAATAGTGGTCAGTGAAACATTACTAATTCATAGTGGAGATAAAATAGATGTTAAATTAATAACAATCCTTAATTATAGTAATGCTCCATAATAATATATTTATATATCATAAAATACATTGTTATTCAAAGGTTAGATGAAATTTTGGATCTTTTATACATCTAAATATTTATCTCAACCCTAGTTGATTGGAAAGATTTTTAGTTTTCAATCATCTAAATGAAATGAAATACAGATATATTAGAAATCTATATAATCAAAATAGTATAATTAATGGATCTTTCCCCAATGTTACTTATACCCCTATATTTTTTAGTTGTGTAACCTTTCATGTATCCCTGGTGGTTGGATCAGTGGCCCCCAACATGCTATGCAGATTTTCAAGATAAATTCATTTATCAACGGAATGGTGGGTGTTTATGATATGTATCATTGGTGGGAGAACTAAAACCATGGAATAATAGTATTTACATTTGTATAAGAATCTAATGATTTTCACCAATTTTTCTAGTCCTCATGGTGTAGATCATCCTATCCTACTTCATCAGTAATAACTTTTTTCTATTTATTAGGAGGAAGGCCTATGATAAAAATCAACATATAGATATCCAATACTGATGAATAACTAAAATATTTTGGTGGCACACTCTATCACTCAATTTTTTCTATCATTGTGTACAAAATATTAAGCAGACATGATGATATTATAATCATATATGCACATCGGGAAATGAGTCCTTAAAAATTGGATGTGTAACAATATAAATTTAACAAATATATTTGGGAATCCCAATCAATATCCATGAGAGTAAGAATTCTTATCCAAAAACATTTATATATTTTTAACATTTTCAATAATACCGGTCATGATTCTAGAGATTCTTATCTTTGCATGATGAATATACACATGATAATGTTTTTAAATCACTATAATAGGCTTTTTGATGATATTATACATGTATTTTGATATTCCCCAATGTGATGGAGAAGTGTAGGGTTGTAATTGGTAAAAACAAGATCATATGTTGGACATTTTCCATGGTCACCATAATTTTTTATCCACTCATCAAACTTGTTTAGAATGATAGACATCATATTTATAAATTAGAACATATGTATTACATGTGGAAGATTCCAAATAAGTGAGATACATTTATTATCATTATTATCGATATTTGGATATGGGTTTTTCATGCTGAACTTCCTTATATAATTTTTTGGATTTTCAATATGATTTTTTTTCATAGATCACCTACATCACTATATTGGATTGTTATTTAGAGACCTAGACTTTATGGGACTATTTTGGTGACTATAACTCATACAGATGATTTTATTCTCTAATGAAATTTATTTTGGATATTGAAATATCCAATATTCCATGCTTATGGATTTTTTGAAGGGATTTTAATGGATCTAAAATTTGATTCTAGGATAATACACTAAATGATGAAATGACATTCCCTATATAAATGTACATATTATAGGCCTTCAAAACCAAAACAAATTCATATATGGGAATTTCAATTCACAATAGATGAGTTTTTTACACCTGATATGGTTCGTTTGGGGTTTAATCAACTAAATAAATTTTTTAATGGTGTGGGATTTAAAACATGAGTGGTGATCATTGCTTGGTAGCCCAGTTATTCCTCTCATATTGTCATTGAAGTTCCCTGATAATGATTTCATCTATTTCAATGGATTCGATTCCACGGGGCTCATTAGCAATGTTAGGACATGAATCTCTAAAAAATATTTCTATGTAATGAAATGCAGATAGTTTGTAAATGAAGTCTATGTTTGCGAATGTATACAACACACAACACTAAGTTAAGACAAACCATGATATACTATTAAATTATCATCATTTAGACACGATGATAATATCATAGCAATTCAATTTAGATGCATTAATAAGGGATAATTGATTTTAAAAAATAAGTATTGAGGATAATTAAAATATATTGAAAAATATGTACTTAATTCATAGTATTGTCTTTATAAGCTTAAAAAACATATTTTACGCCAAAAGATGAGTTTATATTTCATTTTTCGAAAAACAATGTATCATTAAAAACATTATAATAAAAAATTATCAATTGTTTTATTCAAAATTTTATAATTATCTTATTATGAATTATTCAGATTTATCTAAAAAGAATATTTTTTAATGAATACTGGAAAATACCAATTATTATTGAACACCACCTTTTCATTAAAATAATATAAAATGATAAACCTTTTTATAATATGGATTAAATGAAACAATACTTCTATAATGTATTTTTTAATATTATTTAGGTGATATGAATCAACTACATTAAAGATTTTGATATAAATAATATTTTATACTTCTGATAATATATTCATTGGAAACAAATTTTTATCACATTTTTGAGATTAAATTTGAATTAAATAATGACAATAATGTGAATGGAAATTAAAAAAATGGATTACCAATTTTATATAAGAATAATTCATACTATATAATATATAAAACATAATTTTTTCTTTAATTAATTAAAACAAAATAAAAATCAATTCCCATGGTTAGAGTTAAAATGGGTTTACCTATGATTAAAATAATAATATAAGGGATAAAATATCATGTTAACATTTAAATGTCCTAGTGTATAACATTTTTATGCACAAATATATCTTATGGTTTAATATTTATACATTTTGGGACCTTTTTTATTTTTTTAAAATGTGGGTATAACTTTTTATTTTCCAAAATTCGGAGTTTGTCCTCTCCACCATTTATATAAGGGAACCATCACTACTCTTCTATTTACAGCATTGATGAATTTTGGATTAGAGAATTTCAAACCATATACCTTTAATTATTATATCCCCTTGATCTATTGTTCTTTTTTTATCAAACATCCAGTCATAGGGGGATTTAGGTTAAATCGTAATGTGGTTTCAAGAAGAATATGTATCGTTTATATCCTAGAATCATTGATGTATTTCCACATCCAAATCATTAAAATGATTTCATATAATTATGATATGATAAAATTAATATCTAATTTATAATATAATGTTATCATTCAAGTGAAATTACTTTAATCCAGCTTCTCTCCCATAAAATGTGAAATGTAACTCTCGTTCATGCTTACGGTGGAATACCGCTCCACAGGATGATGTAATTTGGTATACATCATTTGATGTCATTGTTATTTACAATAATGGATTTAAAATTTATATAATATATTCCTATAATATTATTAATTCTGTAAATTATATATTAAATATAATTTCTTACACTACCATTAATGTAAAACTGACATTTTCAATCATATGTAACGAATATCACCAATTCACAAAGTAATGTGATTCATTTTTTATTATTGCATCACATGGATTATGTATGTAAATTTATTTAAAGAAAACATATTAAATTTAAAATATTATGATCATTATGTGTGTATAAAATATCACTTACTTTCTTTACATTATGATAATTGATTATTGGATACAATAAAATTGTGTACATACGATACACCATCTCCATGATTATAATGTAATTAAAATTTTATTATCACTATATAATAGTTATTTTTAAAAGTATTATTTATTTAATATTTTATTAATAATTTTATTATTACTTTTCTAATAATTATGTAATAATGATCCATTAGACCATGGTTTCCATACCTATATAATTTTAACGTTATGAACTGAGCATCCTAAAACCACCTAATGTGGGAAAACCTGAATTAGTAGTTGAATAAATCATTAAAATAATTGAATTATATTTCTTAACACTAATACATTAAAATTTTGAATGTATGTAAAAAAATTAATCGATATATTTTTATTATTATGGGTACGAACGTAAAAAAATGTTTACAGTCGATGTAATAGTTTCATCTCAAAACACTCTTCTTTGAGAATCAAGTTCATTTATTCTCCTAATTAATTTTATATTGATTACATACATCCAATTTACATATAATATCAACAATAAATTGAAATTAATTAAATTTTTTTTACAATTCATTTAAACCATTCAAGGGTGTTATGATTCAAATGTTACAATGTTTCATGGGTTTTTGTTGCAATCTTATATTTGTGTGGAAAATTTACACTACAATTTATGTTATTTCCAATTATTTGGTCATTGTTTAATAAAAACATAAATTTTAATATATTATTGTTATCTATTAATATTTAAATTAATATTACAATTTTACAGAAGTTGTTACCGAATTTTTTGATATTTTTTAATATAAGGTGACTTCATTCCAATCATCCAACAAAAATAATTCTTCTTCCATATCTCCATTTCCTAAAAATATTTTCCTGATTTTTTTAAAATAATCCAAATGGAATATTCTTGCCATTTTATTAATGAAGAAATTTTTTTCCAATTTAAGAAAAATTCCTTGTTAAATTTTTAATATATACGACATGTATGAAATTACCCACTAACATGCCACTAAATGCATTAGGGATTACATTATAATATTACATTGTCCTTTTGTATATAAAATTTTTCCAATATTAATTTGGATATTTTATTATTTTGATGTGTTTATTACAATTTCAATTTTAAATTATCCTAAAAAAATTCCCCATGTAATCATTTAATGAAATTATTATCAATGACAAAAAACTTTCATGTTTGGTATTTCTTCTAAATTATTTATATATTTATCTCACATATTGAACTAGATTATTCTTAATTACTATTATAGGGATATACATTCCTTAAATTCATTTCTAAAATTCCTTATTTATGAAATGCCCTTTTATTATGTTAGAATGAAATATTATAAAAACAAATTTTCATTTCATGGAAAATTGTTATGTTTTTATACGTAAATGATTTACATTATACAGAAAACATAAACCATTCCCATGATATAATAGGTGTTCCTAGATATCACTCCAATGTATTGGGTAAATCATTATTCTAATGATGAATAATTTTTTAGACCAAAAAGATATCATAATAATTTTTGTTAATTTTTGAACCACGTTATATTTGTCTATACTATTAGCCCTGAGTCATGTTTATGTCATGATATATGTTACTTAAGCATTTTTTTATGATTCAATGATCTTATGAAACTATATTCTTTATGTTAAACTCCTATGTGTTATCCCATAATCCTAATCATTAATTATATCATGTCATACCTTTAACTTATATTTTATGATTATTTTTCATATTTATTCCATTATTTGGATTTTTAGCTCTTCCTTTTTCTCTATGTATTCCCTAGGTTATCCAATGACTTATTAGTAACTTAACATTATTAATGTGATTAGTATGGAGAAATAATTAATTAATTATTATTTGTTATCAATTTTTATGAACCATGACCATAGACCCTATAAGATAGTATGTGTCATGATCATTCATTTAAAATTAACAAATGTTTTATAAAGATAAATGTAAAAATATGAGTACTAGTCATGTATCTCTATACTTATTATCAGATAAAGCTATAGCACTTTTTTGGAATTAGAACTAAAACAATATGGTGATTACCAAAATAATATGAACTTCTGTAATACCATTTATAGAAAAATATCCCTAAATTATTTTTAGTTATATATAATTTGGGTTTTAAGAAAGTACATACATTTATATAAATTATATGTTGATGAGGATTTGTAATATTAATACCTAGGGATAATAAAACCAAAAAATGAACAATGAACTGGACTCAATCTTCTCATATTTCAAAAAATTTGGATTACTGCCACCCTTGTTTGTAACTCCAATTAGATGTTTATTTTAAATTAGATAAATCATAATGAGATAATATTATGAACTTGAAAAAATTGTTCGAATAGAATACAAAATAAAAAAGGTAACCATGGATATGATATATTTGAAACCTATTGTATAATATGTAATGATATAGGTAAAATTTTTATTTTATCCCTTCAAGGGTATCATGTTTACTAGTCTTTATTTTAATATATTTTAATATTTATTTATATATTGTTTCTAGATAATGGTGGGGAATATAAGATTTCATATCAATAACAAATTTTATGGGAAATAAAATAATTTACCTAATGAGATATCTAACCTAAATGGAAATGATATTTGATATCTAGTGATATTTCCAAATTAACTATAACTAATTTTTATTAGTAAGTAGAACATATTTATACTTCCAAACACATCAAATAATAGAATGTCAATGTCTCATAGTTGTTCAAGTGTTCATGGTGATAATGGAAAAAAGATTCAATTTCCTAAATGATAAAATTTTGGAAAGATACACAAAGGCTAATGTATTAAATAGATGATAATATAAATTTTGTGTAGCAATTGATGGAAAATATAAGGTATTTACAAATAAAAATGAAGAACCTAGTTATCATGTTTCATAGAAATAATGATCAACCTATGTCACCTTGAACAGTTAAATATTCTAGATGTTTGGAAATGATTAACATGGTTGAGATTTATATAACTCATAGTATAAATAAGTCATTTAACATTAAGGATTATTTAGTAATTTTATAATTAAAAATTTGAATATTGAGTTTATTTTTGATGTAGGGATTATTTGTTATGGATTCTTTATGTTGAACATTAGATTATAATATTAATATGATTAGGTATCAATTTTCGAAATTGTCTTCTATTATGATAAAAATTTATTTTTGTAGTCAATGTATACTAAAATTTTTAATATCTAGATATCTTTCTTTTAATCATTTGATGTTTTAGTAATTATTATTAATGATTCATGATTAAACAAATCATGTTGATTACTCATTGACTACTAAAAAATATGTTATTATGAAAAATGAATAAAGGATGACATCATAATATCCATGTTAATTTATTTTCTAATATTATTATTATAGAAGTTAAAATTATTCATCATCCTTAGGAAAATAAAAGAGAAATAAAAAAATTTTCATTTTTGATTAATCGATATCCTGTTACTTCATTAAAAATAACAATGTTATATACTATTTTTTTTTCTATATCAATATTATCACATTCCATAATGGTTCTCCAATTTTAGAACACAATTTTGAAACAAAATTTATATACCATTTTCTGTATATTAAATAGCTTGTTTCATTAACAGTTTTTAATATTGGAATACATAAATGAATATCATTACATCAAACAATTTACTACGATGAACATGTTAATTTTTTTAGAACATAATTTTTTTTATTGGTGGGGGATTTCAAATTTTTATATTTTAAAAGAACACTATGTATGATATCATATATATAATTAAACAATCATTTTAAACAAACCAAGTTATAATATTAAAATAATATAATTTAATGTGGTATTTACAATTATTCCATTAAATTTGATTGTATTAATGTGAATAGAGTATTTTAGAAATTAATTATATAGGATAAATAAAATATATTTTTATGTAAGATATAAATTATTGGTATTATATTCAAAGGCTTCAAAAATTAAATTTTCATTAAAAAATTGAAAATATTAATTTTTTATCAAATAAAATAATTAATTTTTTAGAAATAAAAATTTTATCTGAAAACAATAACAATATTTTGGGAATCAATAAGATGAAATTATCTTTTGATAACTTTTTTTTATATACAAAAAAAATTAATTAGCCCATGATTAGTGAAATGCCATTATATTTAATAAATTTTTTTTTTCCATTTAAATAATTTAAAGTTTTATATTTTTATATAAATTAGTTTGAATGTAACAATATTTCAATTATGTTATCATTAATATATATTTAGTAATTTCAATATTTCTAATTAAAAATATTTAAAAAACATTATAGATATAATTATACCTTTTCTTTAGAAAACTATCTTTTGTCATATTTGTAATCTTAATTTTAAATTAAATATACTCAATAATTTTATTTGAACTTGGAAAAATGAAATCTATATTTTGAATCCTCATAAACCATATTATATATAAATAAGGACATAATTTTTTTCCAAAATGAATAATAAAATGTCAATATTTAATTACCTCGCTTAAGGTTTAAAAATATTATCACGCGGTTAAGTTAAAAATATAATGATTTAAAGGCCTAAATAATTTTCCAATTATGATTTTATATTAATATATAACACATATAACCTATATTTTTTTGAATTATCTATTTTGGATCCTTGTGGAATGTGTATAATATGAGTATAAATTGGTCAATTAAAAAAATTCATAGGTGTCCTCTACCACATTTATAAATGGGACCCCCATATCCTCCCCTCATTATGTCAATAATATCTTGTGTTTAATCGAATACAGACCAAAAATAACATCATTAATTTACTCCAAACATCTTATATTCCTTATATTTATCATGAATATAAATTAGGAATTCTTCAATCATGCTCTTAAAGAGGTTGTCTATAGAAGATGTGTCATTCTTAACTTACCATCGTTGTTATATTTATTATTACACTTTCTCAAAATAAATCTTACTAATTATGGTATAATTAAATATGTATATGTCTTATAAATTTTTGCCAATTTTTCAATTCAATAAAATAAATCAACTTTTCTGTAGTCAAATGGGAAACAAAACCATCGTTCATTTGTACGGTGGACTACCACCATGTGAACTAATTTAATTTGAACCAGAAAATTATGTGTAGCAATCAAACGTACTTGAAAACTACTCCTTGTTAATATACTATTTCACTAGTGTGGGTCACTTGTCTGGTTCATCCAAAAAAATCGGGGTTTCGAACATATTTTTAGGGTAAAACATTATCTCCCCTGCCTTGGTGTAAGAGATCAATTGAGATCAGATGATCAGATTCTGATTGAAATGTTGTAGAGTATAGCTGACGAACATCTGTTTATGAAAATTCCATCTTCAGTTTGTGCATCTATATTGAAATCATCATGAATTTTGATTGTCCAGATAATATAAATAGTTGGAGTAACACTTTCTATGATTCTCTGACTTCCATTCCTGATAATCCATATATCATGTCTAGAACATGTACCTTTTCATGAAATATGGATAATTGATCATGGATTTTATGAGTCAGAGAGTTTTTTTAGAATATATTCACCTTATAAAGACTCATTTATAATCTATTCCAAATATAAATGATGCAACAAAAATGCGAAAATGGAAACTACACTTGCATAGTCATACCTTAGAACACACTAATCTTGATGAAATAAATAATAGAACTAATCAAGATAACATTGATACTTCTACAATGTCTTGATATGTTGAAATGGAACTGAACTATAACATTTCTATGTCCATAAGGGTGGTTTATGATAACAAGGATCTCTGAGATTATTTACAAAAGACCAAATAGTTTTTTTGTTTCTAAATTATTTCTTAATGTACAAAATCAGGCTGAAGGATGATATGGCTACCACCAAAATCATTGTAAACACAGAACACTATTTTTTATCAAATTATGAAGATAATTTCCATGAGAACATAAATTATCTAGGTCCCTCTACATGGTAGAATGATGAAATTTCCATATATACTCTGCGTTGATGGGCGAGAATAGTAATTGTGGATTTGGGAGAAAATGAAGAGTTCATACTTTTCTATGACTGCATATGAGATTCTATTATCCCTCAAAAATATCATTCTATGGTGTAAGTACTTAGCCAATAGGTAAAGGGGATATTGAAGTATTTTTAGGAAAGGATGTAGTAGGTATGCTTCACATGATTGGAATATTGTGAAATATTTTTCCACATTGGGATGTTTGACACAATGTGTATGTCCTAGTTCCATGTGTACCATTAGATAGAGAGAGTTCCATAGATCCTAGGTCAATGGTCTTCAGACACAAAAACCATCCTAATACATCATCGATAGGTGTGAATTTCAATTTTAGAACATTCACTACATCAACAACACCCCACTGTTAGGTTTTTAGAATGATTAATTCATCACATTTCTTATTGTATGGGGTAACAAGGGAATTACCACATTCTGAAACCAATCATTATATACAAATTTTCATAGTTTCTAAAACATCTCCCCCTTCTACCAGGACACCATATTTAATACATTTCATTTTATGTTCCTAAAAAATCCCCAATCTAGGAAATTGTATGGTGGATTAATTAGATTTTTGTGGTAAAAGTCAGTAATCTGATGTCCAAAATATTGATCTTGGATGACTGTAGTCCTGGGATGTATTGATATAACATAAGGTTGTAGTAGAAACCATGTGTCCACTATATGGTTGATATAAGGAAATTTCTTATTGGATGGTTCCATCCTATGTGGGTTGCATAAATGGGATTTCATTTAAGGATTCTTGTGATGGAAGTAATCATAGAATCTGGAAACTAGACCATCCTTTTAGTACTGCTGATGGCCAGGCTCTATAGAAATATTGTCCAAGTGGCTAAGGGGAGCATGCCCAGTATAATTTCTGGTATATTCTAGTTTATGAATGGTTGGATCAAAGAAATCATTGGATAAGTTGAATAACATAACATAATTAAAACACAAAATATTGATTTGTGGCCTTCGCTAACCAAAATTTTAGGGGTTTGAGCCAGAAATGCTCAATGATGATAGGGTCATGGTCATAATCATCAATTCATTGTTCATAAACATTAACCCTGTATCATCTTTATTAGGTGAGATAGTGGATAATATTTAGGGAGGATCTAGAATTATAAATATCTTAATACCCTACGTGGTAAAGTAATATTCAATCAAATAGATAATATAAATTATTTTGAGCAGTATACTCTATCTCGGTTCAACCAAAAAATCAGATGCACCCAACAACCAAAGTAGTGAGTTTACATGGGGATCCATGAGGGTAATAATCCATGTAGCCTTTGATAGTTATGTTGTAAATTCAATGGAAAAGTAATGGGAGATTTCATTATGTTACCATGGACCGAAATCAATTCTTTTTTATCTCAAACTGATGTCGGTAATAGAATTATTGAATATCCAGGTGCGTTCATGCCTCTGTGAATAAGGGTAATATTCACATCATTCATGGTTTATGTAAAATAGGGAAGCACATGGGATGAAAATTTAGGGACCATGAATTAAGGGATTTAACTTTTACTGTATCTAGGTAAATTCAAGGTTTTGTTTCACCTACTCCTCCTATAGGGGATGCCCTCTTTCGTAAGAAACCATGATATTGGGAAAAGATTTCTAATGTTGGGATGAGTGGAATAATAAAAGATCCTAGAAAAATATGTGTGTTCTTATAAATCTAACCATTTATAGTTCCTCCCTTTAATATGGGTGTCCAAGGTAATGTTGTGGATTACTCAGATGAAATACCGTCTATGGTTGAAGATAAATATAGATGTGGTCGAGCAGCTAGAACTTGGGATCATCAGTATCACTAAAAATGTGAACTTCAAAGAGATATCTTTTTAATAGTTTCTATGCATTCCATTACACACCAACATTGGTGACACAATATTCCCTCTATCTAGGTGTACGTGATCATTAGTGGAATGATATATCTTGAGGAGATGAAATCTTCTGAATAATCCTATCAGGAGTCATCATTCCTTGGAACTGATTCAGAGGAAATTTAGGAAGAGGATTAATGGGGATTGAACAATTACTAGGTAACATCTTATGAGAGTGGGTAGGTCTCCCCTATGGATAAATACTTGATCAATCTTACGTTTAGTGAGGTAATAATACTTTTTTAACTCCTCTTCGTCTTCCAGATCGTGATGTTCATCTTTTTTTACAGTCACTAAATGGGATTTTTTTATTGTGGAGATAGTAAAGGGTTACCTTAGAGTCCCATAAAAGGGTACGTGGGTTAAAAAATAGTCATTGGTGGGAAAAACTCATAATCATTTCCAATGGTTTATAAAATTTTAGTTCTTATTGAGGATGTCAGAGGGGTGAAATCAGAGCCCCTAGTAGTCCCAATAATAATTAGGGGACTATGCCCTTGTATTCCAATGTTGTACACTACCACTACTATGGCAGATAATCTATACAATTTCATCAACTAAATCTACATGAATCATTTTAGTTCCTAATCACAACTAGACTATATCTCTTCAATAGATCATAAATATTTTTAAGCATCACACCAATGTGTTTATTTTTTATACATCTTGATATTAACCAATGTTGGGGGACCTAGTTTCATCCATTGAAGTCACATATAGTGTTGATTGGTCTTATATGGTGAAACTCCCTACGAAATTACTAGAACCATGTAACTCTCAAAATCATTCACATTGTAATTTTTCAATACAATTACCCATTATTTCCTAAATCATCGTCAAAGTTCTAACTAACAAATAATATTTTGATTCACTATGTTATTGTGAGTATGAACTCCAAACATGAATACATGGATAGGGAACCAGGGGAACGCCTCCCAATGACTATGGGAACTCTTTAGGATGTGATGTTCTATGATCACCTATCCTTGATCCCGTGAGGGAAGGGCATCACTGAAGCATGTGATTTATTAGAAGGGGTGGTACTTGCAAATCGATATTACATGGACATTAAACTGATTATATATTAAAAAAACTATTTCCTTCCACTTAGTATCCATACAATTTGTTTCCACAATCAATTATTCATACATCCCCACCCAAGACTCAATATGCTAATTTTAAACATAACCTATAACATTTTATAGTAACTGATAATCGAAAATGGATCTTCCCATGAATATAATTTGATCCATTACACATTCTATCACTATAAATGGTTATCAATCATCTATATAAATGTTTATATCGTCCATAAACTCGTGAAATAACCATTAATAGGAGGAAAACCCGACATAAAATAAACACATATACAATTATTTCTGAAAATAATACCCCCATACGAATATGATCTTCCATTCCCCCCACAAACAAAATAGTGATTTGGTTCTCTAAAACATAACACATAATCTATATTTTTACCTTGATCTATCTGTATTACATAAATACATTTTCAGCCACACAACCACCACAATATCTAAAGTTTTTATCATTATAGTACTCATCAAGAAATTCACATCATGGAGACAATAGTCCAATGGTGAAGAACATCATAGATAGAGAATGGATACCCACATAAGAGGAATGAGAATTGTCCATTTCTAATGCAATATTCTCAAATCATCATAAGAATAAAATCTATAAGTGGTGATTCAGGGGAAGAAAATATAATGAATCCCAATTTAAAAACATAATTGATCATCCAAATATTGATATGAACTAAATTTTATAAAAATAAAAATATATGATAGGTTATAAAAAAATAAATTAAAAATATGTATATCTAAAAAATGTGCCCAAACTAGCAAAATAATTAATAATTAGTTCATAATATGTTTTATGGTAATGAATATGCAGATATTGTAGTGTTCGGTATTCATATCCTGATTCACCTAAATTGATAATCTTGGTTGCATTTTCCCGAGTCACTGAAATCAATAGTGTCCCTTGATCTTCCTCCTCTCTAATATACCATAGTTATATGGATAAAACCAGATATTTTTTAGTAATGGAATATTTATAAGGAGAGGGATAGGTAAAAAAAATAACTAATTAAATTATATTTTTATTTAAATTTTTTAATCTATCATTCAATTACTTCTTTCAATGTAACACCTCACGTTGACCATCCATACATCACTCCTTCGATAAACCCAATGTTATAGAGACACCTATTATCTCACAGTTTCTTTCCATGGTCCCAAAATATATGGAAACCAATCATTCTAAAAATAGTTGTGTGTAATACTTAATAAATGATAATAATATTTATATTGTTATTTTACTATCCTGTGAAATACAAATCATAACACAAACACTAAAAAATATAAATATTTATATATTTAAATATTAAATAGATCAAACTAGTGATTGTAGAATGATTAAAAAAATCATTTTCATTAATATGATTATCAATATCATCCATAAACATAGAATTATTATAGGAATTAATTTTTCATGGAGTGTATATGTATCTTTAGTCACTGATGGAATTGAAAAAACTACGGAATTTGATTTGGTGATTAAAACATAGAATATCTACATAGTTAAATGCTTATATGTCCTGGTTTAATATAAATAATTTTATGAATTACTATCATTTTTCATGTGGAATTCATGTATTAATATTCATCAACCATGATTACTCATTAGTGTTGGGGTCCACCTTTATAATATCATTATATGTGGTGGAAAATCAATATTCAAATCCAGGGAGGGATTAATCAAAATTTTAATAAATAGACATGTGAATAGAAGAAGGATGAGATGAATATGGTTGTATTTTAGATTTCAACATGGAATCATTTCCCTGTGGATTGGTAGAATCATCAAATGTAGTAATCTATAATGATATTTTAGTTATTAGTACATTGGAAATTTTGTGCCTCTCAGCCCTGGGGATGCATTTATACATGATTCCCATATTATGTTGAATATAACTTTTTATTTTCACTAATATTTGTTCAACCTCGTTCAATGATTTATATTTTTTAGGCCCATATGTATTGATATTATGGTACCTTCTGATCATTCTAAAGGAGGAAGATTATCATTACTAGGATATAATCTTTTCTCGTATGAATTTAATGTGATATTTGAGTGATCCTTCTTCTCTAGAGTGATAAAGTAGAGATGTATGAATATTATTTTTCTTCTAGATTGTGAATAGGTTAAAAAAAAAATTTATTTCTCATAAGGGATTCATCAATGTGTTATTAACATAACTAGGGATAATAATATAGTTACATACCTTATGTAGGGTTACATTATTTTTATCATGTAATACTAACTAACATGGTAACAGATATCACATTTGTTAAATGGGAAATCGTAAAAATATAGAACACATAACGAACCATTGAGTTTTTATTTTCATCATTGGTTATATGATGAAGGGACTACTACATGTAGATGTAACTAAGTTATTCCTATTAGAGAATTAAAATAAGCGTCATATGATACATTGGTAACTTATTTATGTGATTTCCAACTATTGTGTATGTCCTATAGTTATATCTTTGAGAGTGTATTGAATAAAATATTTTTTTAAACATGAATCATTATCTTTTATAAATCTACATTGGCCTATGTTACCATGTCTTTAACAGTTATGGGTATGGTTTATGTTGATCATAGTGGTATTATCATTAATATAGTAGTGCATAGGGAAACCATTGAATCAGTTCAATCAGTAGAGGGGGAATACTTGTCCCTAATCATTCACTCATATTATCTAAAAAATCCAATCATATCTTGATAGTCATATTGACTATATTATAATATATGTTTTCCCATTATAAATATAGTCATGATATAAAATTATAGATGATAGTTTCATGGAATTAGTGTTGAAGTTCCGAGTTTACACTGATAGATGATGTGAATCAATTATGCGATAAGTATTGATATTAGAGTGATGATTTTGAACATATTACTCCCATTTAAAAATGATTTTTTCTCCCATGGTTCACTCAATTATAATGACCATTGAGGGAACTGTAGGATTGGTTGGAGGGGTTTTTATGAAATTCATCAACTCTCAATGTGTGTGGGATTTTTTTGGCTTGGAATGTATATCCACTAATCTAATATGGAACCAAACTATGCATTGAGTTATTGTAATAGGGGATTGTTATTGATGATCTCAATGTAATAATATCCTTATTTATCATCATGATATAAAATTTTTATAAAAATTACACTTTTGGTGGTGTTTTTGCAGAATATATGTTTTATTTTACTCAAATTAATTTTTATTGATATCTATGTGCATTCCTTTGCATTCATCATTTTATGGAATTGAATATTGGTATACGGATATTTTGTAAATGATAAAATGGTACTCATGATCACCATAATAGTATTCATTAAATTGATGAAATGATTTTAGAATTCCATAATATGTGTAGGGAATAAATTCTATGAAGGGGAATATTTATTTTAGACCATAGAGGACTCAATATCATAAATTCTAGTCACATAGAACTCAATAAAGCACCAAACAAAAATAAAATAGATATTATTTGTGGGGAGAGAAGAAATAATAAAGGTGGTATATAGAAAATATAACCATGAATAGATAATCACATTGGGTTAAATAGATTAAATTTTGAATATAAAATCATCAATATTTTTTACTCGCTTTTTCTTGATTTACATTTAATTCATTGAATATCAATCATCGGTGTGATATAAAGTCATGTGGAATTTTCTTCAATATTACAGAAAACACTCTAACATGATCCTACAAAATTTGGAATTAATAATAGAATAAATATTTTTCCCAATTTGTGAGGCCATGGAATTATTAATTGGGGTAACAGTTATGTAGATTCAGAAATAATTAATTTTAGTGATTTATATTTAAAAAATTTAGTTGTTTTATATCAATTGAAAAATAATTAAACTGATAAATTTATCATCCTTATAATAATATAACTAGTTATTCCAATATATAACAAAGAATTTTATCTACCACTATAGTAGGTCTAGGTAATAAATCATGATGAGAAACTCTTCTTTTAAATTTTTTGGCCACATATATCAAGATCATCTGAGGTGAATGAGGTTTCAAATTAAAATTTCAATAAACACTTATAGAAAGATGTGTCTTTGTGGGAGGTGGTGAAGGATAAATTTCAGGGTAATGAAAACTGATTTCCCTATAGGTTTTTCTAAAATGATGAATTCAATGAATCAACCATTTTATTTGAGAGAAATATGATTTAGGTTCAACTGAACATAGAAAATATTCTCATAGATTCCCATAAACCATACATAGGTGATTGGTATATCAATGGATTATATCATGCCTTTCCACTATAAAATGAATTTTATGGTATTATCATTAGCACGCTATTTATTATAATAGAGGTTAGTGAAACATTACTGATTCATATTATAGCTAAAATGGATGTTAAATTAATAAATAAAATACATTATTATAGTAATGGTCTAAAATTATATATTAATATATCCTAAAATACTTGGTTATTCAAAGGTTAGAAATAAATTTTAGAGCTTTTCTACTTCTAAATATTTTACTCGACCCTAGTTGATTGGATAAAGAATATTCTTTTTCAATCATGTAAATGAAGTGTAATATGGATATATTAAAAATATATACAATAAAAATAGTATAATTCTTGGATCTTTCTCCAATGTTACTTATACCCCTATATGTTTTTGTAATTACCCGAGTCTGGAGCCCCACCACTGGTGCCCCGTACCGGGTTCACCACATGACCTCAAGCGCGTTTCCCCGAATACCAGAGGCTGCCGACTAGTAGCGAGGGCCTTGGTGAGTCTGTGGGGAATCTATTCCCTCTTTCAGTAAGGTATAAAAGGTAAGAAAACAACAATAAACTATGGAAGCAGTAAAAAACATGCATAACAGCAGAAACAAAACAGCGGAAGCAATGCAGATATATAACAATGATGACAATAATGCAGCAAGTACAAGTTTCTATGGAAAGAATCAAACACAACAACGTGCTGGAATACAACTGAAACCAAGTGAAAAAGAAAAACAATGAAATCTCTTCGGCATCACGAGCCACAGCTCGGTCCCATTCTCCCCAGCTCCTAGTGAAATCAAGATCTTGAAGTGGAAGGGCACTTGTCCTTGTCTATACCTGTAGCAACATAGTCTGATTGCGCCCAAAAGAATTTCCAAAACAGGGTGTGAGATACAATTACAGTAGGCAATCACATAATGATTTGTGCCCAATAGTCAATGAATACATGGAAGTAATAAAACAAGAAGCAGTAAAAAAAGCACAAGCAGCTACAATCCACAGTTCTGACAAGTCAGTACACAAGTAAACAACTATCAACAAGAATAAAAACAGGTAACCCTCTATGTATCTCTCACAGCCTAACCCCTATGGTTCAGCCTCTAGTACTAGCAACCCTATGGGAGGCACACATAGTCTCACCCCTCTGGTTGAGCTACGTAATTATGCAGACTCTATGGGGAAGCACTCACCGTCAATTCTTCCAATAGTCTCGTATTGTGATAAAGGCTCTCTGGGGAAGCACTCAATGTCAATTCCCTCTGTGTCCTGCATTGTGGATCTACAGTCTCTCTGGGGAAGCACTCAACATCAATTCCCCCTATAGTCTCGCATTGTAATTAAAAGTCACTATGGAGAAGCCCTTCCGTCAATTCTCAATTTGGTCTACTACACTAGGTTCTCATAGTCCTAAGTGTAACTAAACATGCTCAACATGCGTGCATCATCCAAGTAAACATCAAGAACTACTTGGATAACAACTAAGGCTCAATAGAAAAATAAATCAACAATTCCACTATCCTACAACTAGGCATGGAAACTGGAAAAACACAAAACAGGCAGAACAAGCATGGAAAACCAATCTGAGCATAGGAAAATTACTCTAATCACAAGCAATAACCACTACTAAAGAAATCAAGCAAAACAGGAAAGTAACAAGGTAAAAATAGGAAACACGTAACACCATGTTCATGGTTATTGGTGGGAATTGCACAAAATATTCATAAACTTTCTACGGAAAGGAAAAACCACCTACCTAGATCCGAGGACATCGATATATATGAACCATGATGATAGAATCCTCTTAGAACAACATAGATCTGAGAAAATGCACAATACTTTAATCCCATGATAACATGGAAACGAGAAGGAATCAAGAAACAAGGATCAAATAGAAGGAAGAACTCACTGCTGCGATTCCAATTCAATCGACCATGATCGAATCAGAGAACAGATGGTGAGGTGGGGTCTCGTCGATGATCCAGCCGTATGGTCTCTCTCTGACATACGAAATCTGGAGAAGATGGTAATTTTGGGGGTTAGGTGTGACCCCTGTCCATTTAGTGAAAAAAAAGAAAGTACACAGCATGTACTTCTTGAGTACACGGTGTGTACTCCAATTTTGTATACTCTAAAATAAACGGCCTCCACCTCAGCCCTACACACCGTGTGTGTGGCCCAGACACGGTCAGCACACAGCTTTCATCTGGGGAAGAGTACATGGCGTCTACTCAGAATGTACACAGCATGTACTTCAGAAATTTCCAGAAATTTCATTTTTCTCAAAAACTCCAGAAAATGGAAAAATGTACCTGAAAAAAAGATCTGGGTTCTTACAAACTTCCCCCCTTAAAGAAATTCGTCCCTGAATTTCCCTAACAAGACGGAGAAAAAGAAACCCCGAACAGCTCTGGCCATTGCGATCGTACATCAGCCACCCTCTCCCTGGTCTGGTCCTATACTTGCTCGTGCTGCCATAGCACCCATACGAGAGGAAAAGACCGCCCGTGGGGAACCTTTATACTACGATCGACAATCCGGATAGGATGCTCCTCGAATGATGCATCCGCTTCAATCGTGACTTTCTCAGTTTGAAATACATGAGACGGGTCTGAAAAGTAACGTCGGAGATGAGAGACGTGGAAGACGTCGTGCATGGCCCGATACCTCTGAGTTAGCTGCAACTGATAGGCGACCGACCCCACTCTCTCCAAGACCTCAAACGGCCCGACATACCGCGGTGAAAGCTTACCCTGTCTCTGAATCCTTTTGTGTCCCAACCTCGGTGCGACATGCTGGAAAACTTAATCACCGACCTCGAACTCCATAGGTCATCTCCGCTGATCAGCATAAGACTTCTGTTGAGACTGTGCTGTAACCATCCTCTTCCGAATCATCTCTATTTTCTCTGAAGTCTCCTAACCAAGATGAGGTCCCAGCAAAGCTGCCTCTCCTGCCTCCAGCCAGCATAAGGGTGATCAGCATGGCCTACCATACAAGGCCTCGTATGGTGCCATTTGAATGGTTGCCTGAAAACTGTTGTTGTAGGAGAACTCCAGCAGAGGAATATGTTTCTCCCAAGAACCACCAAAGTCAAGGATGAAATCCCAGAGTATATCCTCATTCACCTGGATCGTTCTCTCGGACTGGCCATCATTCTAGGGATGGTAAGCTGTACTCAAAAGTAACCGTGTACCCAAGGCCTTCTGAAGTCCCTGCCAGAACCAAGAGGTGAAGCGCACATCTCTATCTGAAACAATAGAGCGTGGAACTCCATGCAGACGAACAATATATCAAATGTAAAGTCATCACAGATCATCGACACTGAATGTCTCCTTGAGCAGCAAGAAGTGAGCAACCTTCTTATGTCTGTCGATGATAACTCAAACAACATCATTCCCTAGAGGTGATATCGGCAACCCGGTCACAAAGTCCATCGCAACATCGTTCCACTTCCACTCTGGAATGGGTAACTACTGTAAAATTCCTACTGGTTGCTAATGCTCTGCTTTCACCTACTAAAAAGTAGAACATCTCATGACAAAACCAGTAAAATCCTTCTTCATACTTGGCCACCAATATAGGCGATGAAGATCCTGATACATCTTGGTGACGCCAGGATGAACTGCCCAAACTGAGGAACAGAAATCCCTTATCAGCTCCTAGACTATGTCTACTGGTACCCTTACGAATCCTTGGAAATGCAAGATAACATCCTCCCCCACTGTCAATCTAGGAATAGGGTACTCTCCTGACAAACTCTCCCGCAGGACTAAGCCTTCCGAGTCTGATAGCTACCTCATCTATACCCGATCAAGTAGCGTGGAGGTAATAGCTACAAAAGATATAATGGTCTATCTATGTCTGTCGTGCACCTCCAGATGCATCTCAGAGAACAGAGCCATTAGCTTCCACTCACTACTAGCCTCCTGAAATGTCTGAATCAGATTTCTCCTGCTCAACGCATCTTCCACGGCATTTCCCTTTCCCGGTGTATAGGCAAGATCGAAGTCAAAGTACTGTAGATATTCAACCCACATGTGCTGCCTCAGATTTAGATCACGCTGAGTGAAGATATACTTGAGACTCTTGTGATCAGTGAAGACCGCAATGTTCTCTCCCAGAAGATACTGTCTCCAATAGCGCAAGGCATCAACAACAGCTGCCAACTCTAGATCGTGTGTAGGGTATTTCCTCTCATGTGGCCTCAACTGCTGAGACCCGTACGCAACGACTCCATCTCTCTACATATGCACATCTCCTAGCCTGATACCTGAAGCATCACAATAAACAGTGTAGCTCTTTCCTGACTCTGGAAAGACAAGTATCGGTGCTAACGTCAACCTCCCTTTCAGCTCCTGAAAGGCTGACTCACAAGAATCTGACCATATGAACTTCACTCCCTTCTTGGTTAGACCTGTCAAGGGTTCTGCTAAATGAGAAATGTCTCGAATGAAGAATCTATAGTATCCTCCCAGCCATAAGAAGCTCCGTACCTCAAAAATGTTATTCGGTTGCTCCCAGGAAACTATAGCTCTCACTTTCTCTTGGCCCACAGATACTCCTACCTCTGAGATGACGTGACCCAAGATGTGAATCTAATCCATCCAGAAGTGGCACTTCGAGAGTTTAGCATAAAGCTGATGCTCTCTCAGTGTACTCATAACGATCTCAAAATTGGTGGCATGGTCATGTTGAGTGTGAGAGTGCACCAAGATATCGTCCATGAAGACCACGATGAAGGAATACATGTAAGGATGGAACACTCGGTTCATCAGTGCCACGAAAACTGCAGGTGCGTTCGTGAGTTCAAAGGGAATGGCTGTATACTCGAAAAGACCATACCTGCTCCTGAAGGCTGTCAGAGGTATATCTGATGGCCTAACATGTAACTGATGATAACCGGACCTCAAGTAGATCGTTGAGAACACCCGGGCTCCTCGAAGCTGATCGAAAAGGTCATCAATCTGTTGAAATTGATATCGGTTCTTGACCGTCAATTGGTTCAGCTTCCGATTATCCACACAATGTCGAAGGGTAACGTCTGCCTTCTTTATAAACAGGACAGGTGAACCCCAAGTAGAAGTACTAGGTCAGATGAAACCCTTATCATGTAGCTCCTCCAACTTCTTCTTGAGCTCCTACAACTCAAGTGTGGCCATCCTATAGGGAGGAATGGACACCAGTGCCGCTCCTGGCACGATCTCAACAGAAAATTCTACCTCATGCTCTCGAGGAAAACCCGAAAAGTCCTCTGGAATGACGTCCCTGAAACGATCCACCACTGGAGGAAAGTCAAACTGTGGAGTCCCCTTATCATCCAGATAAAGACTAGTAGTCTGGGCTATCACCCCTCCTAGACCAAGATTCTCGAGTCCAACCCGACTCGCCCGAACATCTCATTCGCCTCTATGAGGAAACTATTCACCCTCTGGTGAGATGAAACTGCCTCCACGATGATAACGGTCAACGAATTCCTGGAAAGGAATCAACCAGTCCATGTCGAGAATGACATCATAGCCTGTCATCTCTAGGACATAGAGATACCAAAAGAATTGATACCCTTCAACATCGAGAGGGCACTCTCTACGATGGCATACAATATATGTCCTTGTTCCCAAAGGTGTTTCTACTGTCAACGAGTCGGCAGAAGAAATGATGAAGAGTCCAAGGCTCTCCACAATGGCAACATAGATAAAACTATGCATAGCACCAGTATTGAAAAGGGATAAAGATAAAAGTGAGGCTACTAAAATCGTACCTCGAACAGTAGAAGGGATGGGATCCTGCTCATGATAAGTCTGCTCCACGGCGAAAGATTGGCCTCCACCGTGGCCCTGCACCCCTGACTGACCACTCTGGGCTGAACCTCCCTGCTGGTGCTGAGGAACTGGTGGCTGACCGCCACGACCTCGACCTCCACCTCGGCCCAAATGGCTGGACGAACTCCAGTTTCCCGACTGGTGAGAAACTGGTGGGGCTGATCCTGAACGAGGAGTCATGGAAGAACCCCGGTCACCTACTGCTGGTGAGAAAACCTGGCAGAAACACTAATGGTGACCCACCTTTCCGCAAGATCGGAACTCCACGACGTCTCTCTGGCACTACGGCCTCATGTGCCCTATCCGGCCACACTGGTATCATGTCACCTGGCTGCCTGATGATGCATCTCGCTTCCTCGAATCACCGTGCGTAGGCTCCCTACGGCGCTTCTTGTTGTCATATGAAGGAAAGCTAGCTCTGGAAGTAGAACTGCCCTGACTCGCATCTCCAGAGTCTCTCAGATTGCGCTCTGCAATAAGTGCCTGGTTGATGATGGAAGTAATGGATGTCATTAGGAAGATGTTCACTTGCAAGATGATCTCCCGCCTGAGTCCGTCCTCAAACTTCCTCGCCACGAACACCCCACTCCCATCCCAAAGGGGTGTAAAATGCTTCATCACAGTGAAACAAGAGGAATAATCCATGAAAGATAGAGTACCCATCTCTAAGCTCATGAACTCTTGGGCTCGATCATCCCTCAGGATCTCTGGGTATATGTAGTTGAAGAACACGCACTGGAACTCCTCCCAAGTCATAGCCTGCTGTTGACCCGCCTGTGAGATCACATCCCACCAACACTTGGCAGAGTCTCGGAGTATGTAGGTGGATAGCGTGACCCGCCTCTCTGGAGGTGTCTCCAAATGCTTGAAGATATTCAGTATGGCTTCTATCCATGACTCTGCAGCCTGAGGTCCTCCCTCCCACGAGAACGTGGGAGGATGCTGCTGTTGGAAAACCCGCGTCAAGTCTTCCATAGACGAGGCAGGAGGCGGTGCTCCCTGGAAGGCCTGCATCATCCTCATGAATCCTTCCCTGAAATGTGTATCAGTGCTCGTGACTGGTACAACAACCGGTGCCTAGGATGGATCGGCTATAGGATCGACAGGAAGTCCCTGATCAGATATGTCTGGCGTCTGATCGCTACCTGATGACAGATGTATGACCGGAGGACTTCTCGGAGGCATAGTTTTGAAAGATAAAAAGCACACCTTAGATCAGGAAAACAAGGACAGAGAAGACACGAGTACAAAACGGGAATAGGGGAAGAATAACACACAAGATTTCAAAACACGACTACATGGTGTGTATAAAACTACACAGTGTGTCTTCTTAAACCACTAACATGGGCTTGTACTCTCACCCTACAAGTTGTGTACACTTCAAACTTTATGGCGCATTGACCCCCACACATGGCATGTACTTGAAAACTATTCACATGCCTGAGTCTCCTTACACGGCTAACCCACATGGTCCAACTCAACCTGATACTACACGGCGTGTGGGAAACAACACGGCATGCACTAGGAAAGGCTTCGGCAGTCTGTGTTGTTGATTACACAGCCATATACATGGTTGGACCTTACACGGTGTGCTCCAAACAAACAAGGAGTGTATAAGAAAAGGAGACGTATTCCCGTGTTGTTCGTGACATGGCCGGGTACCTTGACTAGAATAACGACGTGTTCCTAATAAACATTACGTTTGGAAAAAAAGGTCACACCGGCCTGTGTTGTTCTTGACGCGGCTAGGTACCTGGAAAAGACTACACGGCGTGTTTCGAACAAACACAACGTGTGGAAAGGAAGGTCACTCCGGCCCATGTGGTTCATGACACGGCCGGGTACCTGGATAGGACTACACGGCGTATTCCATACAAACATGGCGTGTGGAAAAGAAGTTCATGCCGGCCCGTGTTGTTCGTGACACGTCCAGGTACCTGGACGGACTACACGGCGTGTTCTCTATGGACACGGTGTGTTCTACCCGATCTTCCCCGAACCGTGTTGTTAGTGACATGACTGGGTACATGGCTCCGAACTCACACGGTGTGTACCAATCGTACATGACGTGTTCTCAAAGTTACACCCACGACAACATGTTCTGCGCACACGGTCAGTGACACGGCCTGAAAACTACACGGCGTGTATCCAAAAAGTACAGGCCGTGTATTCTGGGTTTTTCTGGGCAGTAGCATAGAAACTGCACAGAATTCCAGAAACAATAAAAACGAGGGAAAAGATTCCAAATTTCGATTTTTGAGGGCCCATAACACCTCAAGAACCAAAATATGGCGTTCATTTTTAAGAAAGGAACAAAACAAACAGTTTTCTAACATCACAGCAGAGAATCTATCATGCACCTATCACAACAGCATGCATAATCTACACAAATCCTATCACAACAGCATGAAATCGCTAATGCACCCTAGATGGCATGGAAAGAATGCATGACATGTAATTTCATCAAGTGCCTATATGATGCATGAGATGGCATACCCTCATCTCATCGGGTTATGATTGAAATAGAACTGAAATAACGAAACAATAACTGCACAAGTCATACTAATCACTCTAGGTGAAATCAGATCAACTATAAAATCTCAAAACCAGAAAACTGTAATTAACGAGGCAGTATGGATTTTCCATTTACACGAGTTAGATAATACTAAGAATAGATTAATATCAAGTACTGAATCCATCCTATCCCTGGATAAACTCTCCAAATAGTAAGGAAAGAGAAAAGAACTCCTGTGATACCACTTTGTAACGGCCCAAGTCCAGAGCCCATCTACTAGTGCCCCATACTCGATTCTCCACATGACCTCAAGCGCGTTTCCCCGAACGCCAGAGGTTGCCGACTAGTAGCGAGGGCCATGGTGAGTCGGTGGGGAAACTATGACCTCATTCGGTAAGGTATACAAGGTAAGAAAACAATAATAAATAGCGGAAGCAGTAAACAACATGAATAACAGCAGAAACCCAACAGCAGAAGCAATGCCGATATATAACAATGATGACAATAATGCAGTAGGTACAAGTATCTATGGAAAGCAGCAAACCCAACAATGTGCTGGAATACAACTGAAACCATGTGAAAAAGAAAAAACAAAGAAAGCCCCTCAGCATCTCGAGCCACGGCTCGGTCCCATGCTCCCTATCTCCTGGTGCAATCAAGATCCTGAAGTATAAGGGTGCATTACCTTATCTATACCTGCAGAAACATAGTCTGCATGGGCCCAAATGCAAGGCCCAAACAGGGTGTGAGATACAATCCCAGTAGGAAATCACCCAAAGATTTGTGCCTAACAGTAAAGGAATACATGGAAGTAATAAAACAAGAAGAAGTAAACAGAAAAGCACAAGTAGCTACAATCCACAGTTCTAACAAGTCAGTACACAAGTAAACAACCAGCAACAAGAATAAAAACAGGTAACCCTCTGGGTTGCTCTCACAGCCTAGCCCTTTTGGTTCAACCTCTGGTACTAGCAGCCCTATGGGAGGCACACACAGTCTCACCCCTCTGGTTCAGCTATGTAAGTAAGCATACTCTCTGGGGAAGCACTCACTTTCAATTCCCCCTATAGTCTCGTATCATGCTAAAGGCTCTCTGGGGAAGCACTCAACGTCAATTCCCCTTGTGGCCCGCGTCGTGGATCTACAGACTCTCTAGGGAAGCACTCAACGTCAATTCCCCCTATATTCTTGCATCAAAATTAAAAGACACTCTGGAGAATGCCTTTCGTCAATTCCCCCTTTGGTATACTACTCTAAGTTCTCACAGTCCTAAGTATAACTAAACATGCTCAACATGCATGCATCATCCATGTAAACCTCAAGAACTACTTGGATAACAACTAAGTCTCAACAGCAAAGGAAATCAACAATTCCACTATCCTACAACTCTGCATGGCAACTGGAAAAACGCCAAACAGGCAGAACAAGCATGGAAAAGCAATCAGAGCACAAAAACATTACTCTAATCACAAGAAATAACCTCTACTAAATAAATAAAGAAAATAAATCATGTAAAAAGTGAAAAACGGGAAACACACAATACCCCATTCAAGGGTATTGGTGTAAAATTGCACAAAATATTCATCAAAATTCTACAGAAAGGCACAAACCACCTACCTCGATCTGAGGAGATCGATATATGTAAACCATGATGAAATATTCCTCTTAGAACAACATAGATCTATGAAAATGCACAAAACATTCATCCCATGATAACATAGAAACGAGGAGGAATCAAGAAACAAGGCTCAAACAGAAGGAAGAACTCACTGCTGCGATTCCAACGCAATCGACCGTGCTCGAATAGGAGAACGGACGGCGAGGTGGGAGCTCATCGAAGATCCGGCTGTACGGTCGCTCTTAGACAGATGGAATCTGGAGAAGAAGGTTATTTTGAGTGTTAGGCATGACCCCGGTCCGTTTAGTGAAAAGAAAGAAAGTACACTACGTGTACTTCTTGAGTACACGGCGTGTGCTCCAATTTTCTGTACTCCGAAATAACCAGCCTCCACCTCAACCTTACACACCATGTGTGTGGCCCGGACACGGCCGACACACGACTTCAAGTCGGGGAAGAGTACACAGTGTGTACTCAGAAAGTACACGGCGTGTAATTCTGAAATTTCCAAAAAATTCATTTTTCTCGAAAACTCCAGAAAATGGAAAAATGAACCTGAAATGAATATTCGGGTTCTTACAATTTTCAGTTTAGTAACGTTACAAGTATCCATGATGGTTGGATTAGTGGCCTCAATCAAGTTGAATGGCTTCTCCAGAAAATTTCCTTTATCAATGGAATGGTGGGTGTTTCTGATATGTATCATTGGTGGGAATCTCAAAACCATGGTATAACAGAATTTACATGTGTAGATGCATCTAAGGACTTTCAACCATTTTTAGAGTCCTCGCGGTGTAGATCTTACTAACCTACTTCATTAGTAATAACTTTTTTCTATTTATTATCTGGAAGGTCTATAATAAAAATCAACATATAGATTTCAAATACTGATGAATCACTAACATAATTTGCTGTCACAATCTATCACACTATTTTTAACATTATAGTGTACAAATTATTAAGGATACATGACGATATTATCATTATAAATGCACATCGGGAAACGAATCCTTAAAAATGGATGTATAATAATACAAATTTAATAAATATATACGTGAATCCCAATCAATATCCATGAGAGTAAGAATACATAACCAAAAACACCTATATCATTTTATCATTTTAAATAATACCTGTCATGATTCTAGTTGTTCTGATAAATTCTATGAATGTTTAATATCCACATGATAATGTATTTTAATGGATATCATTGGATTTTTAAAGATATGATATGAGTTTTTTGATATAAACCGATGTGATAAATAAGTTTAGGGTTGTAATTGGTAAAAACATGATCATATGTTGGACATTTTCCATGGTATCTATAATTCCCTATCTACTCATCAAAATTGTTCAGAATGATAGACATCATATTTACAAATTAAAACATATATATAATGTGTGGAAGAATCCAAATAAATGAGATAGATCTATTATCATTGATACCGATATTTGGATAGGGGGTTTTCATGATGAACTTCCTTCTCTAATTTTGTGGATTGTTAATATGGGTTTTTTCATGGATCAACTACTTCTCTATATAGGATGGTTATTTAGAGACCTGGTCTTGATGGGACTATTTGGGAGCCTATAACTCATACAAATGATTCTATTCTCTAATAAAAGTCATTTTGGATAATGAAATATCCTATATTTCATACTTATGGGTTTTTTGGAGGGATTTTAATGGAACTAAACTTGGATTCTTGGATAATACACTAAATGATGAAATGACATTCCCTATATAAATATACATATTATACGACTTCATAAACAAACCAAATTCATACATGGGAATTTCAATTCACAATTGATGAGTGTTTTCCACCTGATATTGTTTGTTTTGGGATTGAACAACTACATATATTTTTTAATTGTGTTGGATTTTGAACATGAGTGGTGATCATTGCGTGATACCACTATTATGCCTCTGATATTGGCATGGAAGGCCCTTGTCTATGATCTCATCTAATTCAGAGTATTCCATTCCATGGGGCCCATTAGTGATGTTAGGAGAAGCATCTCTATAATTTTTGTCAATGTAATGCCACGCACATAGATTGTAAATGAACTCCATGTTTGTGAATGTATATAACACACAACAATGAGTTTAAACAAACCATGATATACTATTAAATTATCTTCATTTAGCCAAGATGATTATATCCAATCCATTCAATTTGCATGCATTAACAGGACATAAATTATTTTAAAAAATAAGAATTTAGGATGATTATAACATATGGATAAATATGTATTTAATTTATAATATTGTATTTATAGGCTTCAAAAACAAATTTTACTCAAAAAATGAGTTTATATTATATTTTTTTAAAAAAATGTGTCATTAAAAACATTATATTAAAAAATTAAATATTTTTTTATTTAAAATATTATAATTATCTTATCATGAATTATTTTGATTTATCAAAAAAGATTAATTTTTTAGGAATACAATAAAATACCATTTTTTTAACACCATCTTTCCATTAAAATAATACAAAATGATAAACCTTTTTATAATATGGTTTAAATAAAACTATACCTCAATAAAGTAATTATTAATATTATTTAGGTGATTTGAATCAACTACATTAAGTATTTCAATATAAATAATAATTTATAATTCTGATAATATTTTCATTAGAAACAATTTTTTTCACATTTTTGAGATTAAATTTGAATTAAATAATGCCAATTAAATGGAATGAAATTAAAAAAAAGGATTACCAATTTTATATAAGTATAATTCATATTATATAATATATACAACCTAATTTTTTTCTTTAAATAATTAAAACAAAATAAAAATGAATTACCATGGTTAGGGTTAAAATGGGTTTACTTTTGATTAAAATAGTAAGATAAGGGAAACGTTTTCATGTTATCATTTCCATTTCCTACTGTATAACATTTTTATGAACATATATCACTTATGTTTTAAGAAATATACATTTTTGGGCATTTTATCTTTTTTTAAAATGTCGGTATATCTATTTATTTTAAAAAATTATGAGTGTGTCCTCTTTGCTAATTATAAAGGGGAACCACTACAACTCTTCTATTTACAACCTTGATGACTTTTGGATCAGAAAATTCCAAACCATATACCTTCAATTATTATATCCCTTTATTCTATAGTTATTTTTTAATCAATCATCCAATCATGGGGGGATTTTGGTTAAATCATAATTTGGTTTCCAGAGGAATATGTATCATTCATAACCCAAAATCATTGTTATATTTCCACAACCACACCATTAAAATGATTTTAAATATTTATCATATGATAAAATTAATATATATCTTATAATATAATTTTATCATGTTTGTGAAATTACTTTAATCCATCTTCTCTCCCATAAAATGTGAAATTGAACTCTCATTCATGATTACGGTGGATTTTCGCTTCACATGATGTTGTAATTTTGTATCCATCAACATCTCTCATTGTTATCTATGATAATGGATTTAAAATTTATATAATATATTCCTAAAATATTATTAATTTTATAATTATGTATTTTATATACTTTTTTACACTACCATCAATTGGAAAACTGACAATGAAAATCATATGTAAGGAATATCACCGACTCGCAAAACAATGTGATTCAATTTTTATTATTGCATCACATGGATTGTGTATATAAATTTATCTAAATAAAACATATTTTATTTAAATTATTATGATCATTATGAATGAATAAAATAGCACTTACTTTCATTCCTTTATGATAATTGATTATTGCATACAATAAACATGTGTTTGTACTATATATCATCTCCATGAATGTAATGCAATTAAATTTTAATTATCAATATATTATAGTTATTTGTAAAAGTATAATTTATTGAATATTTTACTAAGGATGATATTATTAATTTTCAATAAATTATGTAATACTGATGCATTAGACCATGGTTTCCACACCGATGTCAATTTAACATTATGAAATAAGCATCTTGAAATCATCTAATGTGGGAAAACTTGAATCAGTAGTTAAATAAATCATTAAAATAATTGAATTAAATTGATTAAAAATGAGAGATTAAATATTTGAATGTATATAAATAAATATTTGATATATTTTTATTATTTTGGGAAGGAATGGAAAACAAAAAAAATGCTTAGACTCGAGGCAATAGTTTAATCTCAAAACATACTTCTTTGAGACTCTAGTTCATTGATTCTCAAAATTTATGTTATATGGATTATATACTTCCAATTTACATATAATATCAACAATAATTTAAAATTAATTAAATTTTTTGTTACAATTCATTTAAACCATTCATTGGTCTTATGATTCAACTGTAACAAGGTTCCATGGGTTTATGTTGCACTCTTATATTTGTGTTGAATATTTATGCTACAATTAATGTTATTGACAATTATTTGGTCATTGTTTAATAAAAATAATTAATTTTAATATATTATTATTATTTATTAATATTTAAAATAATTTTTACAATTTTATTAAAGTTGTAAAATAATTTTCATGATATTATTTTTTAATATTAGGTGACTTCATTCCAATCATAAATCAAAAATCGTTTTTCTACCATATCATTATTTCCGATAAATATTTTTTTGAATATTTTTAAAATAATTCAAAATATTTATAAAATAAATTTTTACACATGTTTGAAATGTTTCAAAATGATCCAAATGGAATATTCATGCCATTTTATTTGTGAATCAATTTTTATCCATTTGAAGAAATATTTCATGTTAAATTTTTAATATATACGACATGTGTGAAATTACCTAGTAACATGCCACTAAATTAATTAGGTATTACATTATAAGATTTCATGGTTTTTTGTATATAGAATTTTTCTTTTATTAATTTGGGTATTTTTAATATTTTGATTTGTTAATTACAATGAGAAATATTAATTTTCCTAGAATAATTTCCCATGTAATCATTTTATAAAATTATTATCAATGAAGAAAAGCTTTACCTTTTGGTATTAATTCAAAAATATTTATACATTTCCCCCACATATTGAAATAGTTTATTCGTAATTACTATTCTAGGGATATACATTCCTAAAATTCATTTCTAAGATTCCTTATTTATAAAATTTCCATTGATTATGTTAGAATGAAATATTATAAAACAAATATTAATTTCATGGGGAATTGTTATGTTCATATATATAAATGATATACATTATACAGAAAACATAAATCAGGCCCATGATATAATATGCATGCCTAGATATCACAACAAAGTATTGGGTAAATCATTATTCTAACGAGGTATCATATTTTGGACCAGAAAGATATCCTACACCTTTTTGGTAATTTTTGAACCATGTTATATTTGTCTATACTATTATCCTTGAGTCATGTTTATGTCATGATATATGTTACATAAACATTTTCTATGATTCAATGATCTTAAGACACTATATTCTTTCTGTTAGACTCCCATGTGTTGTCCGATAATCCTACAATTTAATTACATCATGTTTTACCTTTAACAAAAATTTTATGATTATTTTCCATATTTATTCCTTTATTTGGATTTTTAGCCCATCCCTTTTCTCAATGTATTCCCTATGTTATCCCATGCATTATTAATACCTAAAAAAGATTAACGCCATCAGTATAGAGAATAAATTAATGAATTATTATTTTTCATCAATTTTAATGAACCATGGCCCTAGAACCTCCAAGATAGTATGTGTCATGATCAATCATTTAAAATTAACAAATATTTCTATTAAGATAAATGTAAAAACATCTGTACTAGTATTCGATCTCTATACTTTTTATCAGAAAAAGGTATAGTTATTTTTTTGGATATTAGAACTAAAATAATATGGTGATTAGCTTAAGAATATGTACTTTTGTAATACTATGTATAGAAAAATATCCATGAATTATGTCGAATTATATAGAATGTGGGTTCTAAGAAAGTACATACATTTCTGTAACACCCCGCCCCAACCTCATTGGCTTGAGGAGGAGGTAAGGGCTACCTGGCCTTAAGTGACATTACAAAGATTTGAAAGGTTGGAAATAAATGCTGAGGGCTTCAAGAACAAATTGGTGAACAATTTTTTCTTAAGACAAAACCAACCAAACCATCTATTAACCACCAGTATATGATGTGTGTAAATAAAACATTCAAGCATGCATTCCCTATGACAACCAAATTCTACCACAATACAACCCAAAAACAATACAACCAAACATGTCTACCCTACATCAGATTAAAAGCGAAAACCAAACAACAAACACTACGAGCCATGACACCACCACAGCTCCACCCCAAGCTCCAAGCTCCATGACCCACCCAGACATCACAATGCACCACTAAAGGAGGGAGATGTCTTACCCTTTCCCACGTCACGGTACACAACATTTGTAATTATACCAACGTGACAAAGAAGGGGGTGAGTACTAAAACTTTGGAGGATATCCCCAAATCACTTCCCAACACACGCCACTAGGATAAAATCATTAGCACATTTATATAAAACAATTTATATAACATAATCACAAGTGAATCCATCACCATAAGCCATCATACCCTTACTAAGCCATCTCACCAAAAAAAAGCTACCTAGGAAAAGCCAACCAAACATGCCAAAATACATTTCATCATTCACACATTAGCATAAAAATTTCCAACTTGCAATGAAATTCACAACAAAACAACCAAACGGTGGAGCTTCAGTCCAACCCATTCACCCATTCACACCTAGTGGCACTTCTCGTCCACTTACCATTTGATGGTGGCCCTTCCATCCACTATCCATAACCTTTTTATATTGGTAATTCTTCCTACTTCTACACAACATTCCAATCAATCACAACCAATCATATAACCTACCAAGGTCACAACAACATGCAATCAACCAATTCCATTGCATATCAATTTACATCAATAAATCAACCATTTTTTGAAAATAATTTTCCATGCCAAAACACATTTCTATAAAACAACCACTTTATTTAAAACACTTTTTCCATAAATCATTTTGAAAAATCAACCATATCATCCCATTTTATAATCTCCATTTTAAAATCCACAACAAAAATCATTTCACCATAAACCCCATTTTTTCCCAAAAATCCTCAAATGGATTTCCAACCAACTTAGCACATCAAAAAAAAAATTAATTTCAAGCCATCCAAATTAATTAGAACCAAAAAACCACTCTCTCTAACCATGAGGAGTCGAGAGAGGAGCCACTTATCTTTTGGGTTCCAGAGAAATCGACCTAGAAGCAACTACACCTCAAATCTGGGGAATTCACCATTGAAACCTCTCTAGATCCCTTCCCTAACATTAACAAGCCTTAAAATCAACATTCAATGAAAATGAAACCCTATATCTACACACAAAAAGTGTAGATCTAGAAAACCATGAAAGAGATGGATGTAGATCTAGGGGAAAAACAAGTGAATCAATAGGAGAGACTTACCCGGGAGAAACCACCTTCAATTCGCCAAAAAAACCCTTCAAAACGCTTCCAAACTTAGTTGGAGAGCCCCTCCAACCCTTGAGAAACGAAAATAAAAAGTGAGTCATTAGTGGGAGGATGTTTGGAGAAGAATTAGTCAAGACTGAGTGCACCCAGGATTTAAAACCATTTTTTAAGTGCATGCACGGTAAGCCAACAGGTTTTGGAAAACCCTGCGCTAATCGTGCAAACTCTACTTCCTCGAGGGAAAGGGTATGCAAGTTTACCTTGCACGGTTTTTCAAACCATGCACAGGCCGGGCGAAGGCTATTGTATCCCCCTGTACGGTTTCTTGGAGAATCCACATGGTTTCCACTAACCATGCTCATACCGCGCACCCATATAAAAGCCTCCTAACACACCCAAAACCATTCGAAACTCTCCCAACCTCTTCCAAACTAATCCCATGAACTTTAAACACATATAAAGTCATAAAAAATGTCTACATACCTCAAACCAGGGGTGCTACATTCTCCCAACCATTGGCCTTTTTGTCCTCGGAAAGTAGTGAACCCACCCTTTGCTAAAAGAGCCCGGGCCACTACTCGACAATCTCATTCTCCTTCTCCCAAGTGTCCTCTTGAATATGACCATGCTACCACAAAACATGAAATAAAAAGATTATTTTACCATGAAAGACATTCTGTTGGCTATCAACAACCCGCACTGGCATGTTCACCAACAATGAATCTGGTTCTAGTTTAACACAATCCCATCAAATTACATGGTCACGATCTGGATGATACTTTTTCAACTGTGACACATGAAACACAATGTGAACGACACTGATCCTAGGTGGAAAATCCAAATTATAAGCCACCTCACCAACTCATTCAAGAATCTCAAAAGTCATAATATACCTCGGAGATAACTTTCCCGGCTTCCCAAACCGATGATGTCTGAACCTAGGAGAGATCCTCAATAAAACATGATCACTCACCCCGAACTAAAACGACCATTGACGATGATCCGCATATGATTTCTGAAGACTCTGAGTTGTCTTTATTCTCTACCTGATCAACTAGATCTTCTCTATAGTCTTCTAGACAAGGGTCGGTCCAACCATCGAGGACTCACCCATTTTTACCCAATAAGGTTGAGAATGACAAAGCTGCCCCTACAATGCTTCAAATGGACCCATATGTATGGATTCTTGATAACTATTATTGTACAGGAACTCACCTAATGAAAAGTGCTCCTCCCACAAGTAATCAAAATCCATGACACAAGCCCGCAACATATCCTCCAAAGTATGTATTGTCCTCTTAGATTGACCATTCGTTCAGGGGTTATATGTCGTGCTCATAGTCAACTTAGTTCCAAGGGCTTGCTGTAAGGATTTCCAAAAATGAGATGTAACCCTCAGATCTCTATCTGATAAAATTGAAACATGAATGCCATGCCTCTTTACCACCCCCCAGATTTATTTTTTGGGAAGATCCTCAACCATATGGGATTCATGAATCTGAATGAAATGGGCCGACTTCGTTAGCCTATCAACTATCAACAAAATGGCATCGTGCTTTCTGACCGTTCTAGGGAGACCTGTGACAAAATTCATCGCTATATGCTCCCACTTCCAAACAGGTATTCGTAAAGACTACAACCTTCATGATAGCCTCTGATTCTCTACCCTGAAATGCTGACAAGTCAAGCATCTCAGAACAAACTCAGCCACTCTTCATTTGATACCAACCCACCAAAAATGTGCTTTCAATACATTATACATTTTCTAAATTATAGGATGAACAACCCACCTGAAATGATGATACTCCTTGAGAAGATCCTCCAAACAAGCAACTGGTACAACCATCCGATTCTAGAAACACAAAACTGAATCTTAATTCACTTTCCAACCCTCAATGGTCTCCCAACCATTGGGTCTCAACCCCATGGTCACACACTTAGAATTAGATATATATGCCTCTTTAACCAGGCCATCTAAGTCAGTAATCAACAAAAATGGAATTAAGATCACTCTATCGCCCTGGTCATCACATTGCAACTGCATATCAGCTATAACCGACATCAACTGCCACTAGTATGATGCCTGTTTCACTATATGAGCATATGATTTTCTACTTGATGCATATTCCACCAATGTTCCCTTACCTGGTGAGTACATTAAGTCAAAATCAAACATCTAGAGATATTTCATCCATCTCTTTGGCCACAAGTTCAAATCCCTTTGTGAGAAAATGTATTTCAAGCTCCAATGATCTGTATATACTTTGAATTTATCAAGAAAGAGATATTGAGGACACACATTCATATCATTGACCACTGATTCCAATTCCAAATCATGAGTTGGGTAGTTCTTCTCATGCACCCTAAACATTTGTGATCCGTACGCAACCACATGATTCCCTTGCATGAGAATGCACCCCAACCCTGATCTCAATGCCTCACAATACACCACGTACCATTTTTCTAGTTCTAGAAAAAAACAAGATTTGTGCTGATGTAAGGCGACTCTTTAGCTCATCAAAACACTGCTGACACTATTCATTCCACTGGAATAGAAACTTATTTCTTATAAAAGCTGTCATCGGTGAAGGAAAACGTGAAAAATCACCAAAACAATGCCGATAATACCCATCTAGAACAAGAAAACTATGTATCTCAAATACATTCATTGGAGGTTGCCATGAGATAAAAGCCTCTATCATTTAGAGATCCACTAAAACACCCCATTCAGAAATCACGTGGCCAAGGAAACAAACTTACTATATCCAAAAGTCACACTTTGACAAGTTGGCATACAACCGATGATCTCTCAAAATCCCTAGCACTGTCGCCAAGTGCTGCTCATTCTCCAACCTTGTCATTGAATACACATGAATATCATCTACAAACATCACCACAAATGAATCTAGATATCTCTAAAATATCTGATTCATCAATGACATGAACACTGCCGGCACATTCGTTGGACCAAAGGGCATAACCACATACTCATAATGGCCATATCAACTTTTGAAAGCAGTTTTAAGAATATCGTCCATCCTCACCCAAAATTGATGATATCCTAATCTCAGGTCTATCTTGGAGAACCACTGGGCTCCCCTCAGCTGGTCAAAAAATCATCAATTTGTGGAATTGGATAGTTTTTCTTTATTGAAACATTGTTAAGTATATGATAATCAACACAGAGCCTCAAAGTTACATCTGCCTTTTTCACAAACAACACTAGCGCTACCCACAAAGACATGCTAGGCTGGATAAACCCTTTGTTTTCTAACTCTTCCAAATGGATGTTCAATTCCCGCAATACAATAGGTGCCCTCCAGTATGATGGAAGTGAGACAGGATTGGTCCTCAAAAGGAGATCAATCGTAAACACCACTTCTCTGATGGGAGGTAACCAAGATAATTCTTTAGGAAAAACATCCATGAACTGATCAACCACTATAGGAATAACACTCTACTCAACACCATCTACCGATTCCAACGACTACACCTCCAACTAATATGATAACATGCCCACTGCTGGTGCCAACAAACCCGTTGAACCCTTCCTATCATGCCTTTATCATCTAAAGAGATGTCTAACTCCATCATGTGTCATAAAAGCCATTTTCATTCATTACAATCGATATGGGCCTTAAAAGAAACCATCTAATCCATTCCCATGATTACATCATACCCATCCATCTCAAGCACTGATAAATTCTAGGTTATCCCAACCTTGCACACACCAATACTACATGATCTACACAAGAAGGCTTGACACTCTCTAAGACCCAAAGGAGGTTGAAGTTTCAAAACCTAATGCATCATTTCTACCCTTAAACCCAGCAACTCAACCATATATGGAGAAATAAAAGAGTGTGAAGAACCTGTATCATACAACACTTGCATCAAGGTAGAATTTAAAAGAATAGTACCTCGCACAGTGGATGGTCCCGACTGATTATCCACCACAACCTGCTCAGTTCCAAACAACTCCTTTATTGCCACACTCAGATCTTTATTGCTTTGTTGAGGCATCTTGGTATTCTGAGAATCACCATGACCCACTTTACTCTACTAACGAGGGGTGTGCTTTTGTCCCCATCCCATCAAAGCATACAATGTCTGCGATCCCTGAAGAGTGTCACGTGCACCCGACCATGGAGGATTTTGACATATATATTATAGATGCCCTATCTTCCTACAATTATGACATGCTCGAGGTTGTGTCATACAATCCCGCTTGATGTGGATCATAGATCCACACTGAAAACAACCCGTCTTGATCTGGTGCTTTGGAGGAAGATTCACTGATCCTGCTGTCAGATTATAGGCCATATTCCCACCCTGGGAATAAGTGTCCCTCCTTAGCTTGAATTCAGAGTTTGAGTTCCCACTATTCCCAATGTGTACCACCATACTTCCTCCACCCAGAGCTCCCAACAAATCCCACTCAGCCACCAAGGCTCCATTCACCATCTCTGTGTAATTATTAATAGATAGCACTACTATCTTTGAATGGATTTCTTGCCTTAACTCCACATCAAAGATCCTTGCCTTCAACGACATGCTACCTTCCACCTCAGGTGAAAACTACCCTAAGTTCATAAACATAGCTGTATGCTTCATCACAGAAATAAGTAATTGATTCAAACTAAAGAAATCATTCATACACTGAATTATGAATGCATGTGGATAGAATTGTTTATTAAATAATTCATCAAATCCTTCCCACATCACACCCTAGTCCATCCCTACTTGGACTACCAACTCCCACCACTAAAGGGAAAGATATGCCAACATATATGTGGCCAACATCACTTTCAACTCTACTAGTGTTCCCAAGAATTCAAAGATCATGTTTATTCTATTCAACCATGCTTCTGTCCTATCTAGCTCTGAATCACCCCAGAAGATTGGTGGATTCTGCTATTGAAACTAAACTGAATTATCCAAATTCCATGGTTCATCCACATTGTTTCTACTTTCCACATCTTGGAAATCTTTCACTATACTTTTCACTAGCTGTTGGTTCACCTGTGTATTAGGTGTAACCATTTTCTCATCAGCCACTTCCGGTTGGTCTCTAAGATGCCTACCTTGTTCCATTTCTATAAACAGAAAAAAAAACCATGAGTATCACATCCATAGACATCATGAATCTCATTTCAAATCACATTACACAATACTATCGCACAAGTCCTTCCACAAGTTCACATTTTCCATGTTTCACCATTTGAAAACAAAACCATTTTCAAAATACCAATTTATTCACATTACAATTTCTCACATTCGTATCACACAATAAATCATTATACCCCAATGAAATATTCATCCTAGAGGGAAGTCATTTCTACCTTATATACAAAGAACATCTCATTGGCTACACCCATGACAATGAGATTTCCAACGCCTATAATTGTCTCCAAAACACTAATGTACCCATCACCCTGGTAACTTGAAGTTCAGTATAAGAGGGTTATCTACATACTTTTATGCTATACATTCCACATTCCGACAATCCTACGCCATGCTACCATCCCAACTCAAGCAATATACCACACCAAATGTCAACTCCAAATACAAGGCGCCAAAGCGACCAAACAACTAATCTCACTTGAAAGCTAAGGACCAAACAAACTGATACCACTTGTAACACCCTTCCCCGACCTCATTGTCTTGAGGTGGTGGTGAGTGCTACTTGGCCTTAAGAGACGTTCCCAAGATGCCAAAGGCTAGAAATAAATGTTGAGGGCTTCACGATCAAATTGGTGAAAGATTTACCCTTAAGAAAAAACTAACCAAACCTTCTATTAACAACCACTATATGATGTGTTTGAATAAAAAATTCAATAATTCATTCCCAAAAGACAACCAAATTGTAAAACAATAATACCCAAAAACAATACAACCAGACATGTCTACCCCACATCAGTGTAAAATCAGAAACCAAACAGTAATCACTAAGAGCCATGACACCACCACAGCTCTACATCAAGATCCATGCTCCAAGCTCCACTAAGACATCACAATGCACCACTAAAGGAGGGAGATGTATTACATTTTCCCACATCACGGTACACAACATCTGCAAATACACCAACGTCCCAAAGAAGGGGGTGAGTACGAAAACTCAGTAGGATTTCCCCAAAAGACTTTCATACACACACCACTAGTATAAAACCGTTAGCACATTTATATAATTCAATTTATATAAAATAATCACAAGTTCATCCATCACCATAAGCCATCATACCCTTACCATACCATCTCACCCAAACCAAGAAACCAAGGGAAAGCCAACCAAACATGCCACAAGCCATATCATCACTCCCATAATAGAAAAACAATTTCCAACTTGTAAATAAATGCACACCAAAACAACCAAATAGTATAGTTTCCATCCAACCCATTCACCCATGCACACTTAGTGGCACCTCTTGTCCACTCACCCTTTGATGGTGGCCCTTACTTCTACTATTCATCCCCTTTTTATAGTGGTACTACTCACCACTTCCACACAACATTCCAATCAATCACAACCATGCATATAACCCAACAAGGTCACAACAACATGAAATCAACCAATTCCATTGCATATCAATCCACTTCAATAAATTAGCCATTTATTGAAAATCATTTTCCATGTTAAACCACTTTTCAAAAAAACCTCTTTATTGAAAACCCTTTTTCCATCAATAATTTTCACAAATAAACCATGGCATCCCATTTTAAAATCTCCATTTTAAAATCCACAACAAAAATAATTTCACTATAAATCCCTCTTTTCCCCAAAAATCCCTAAATGTATTTCCAACCAACTTCGCACATCAAAACAAAATTAATTTGAAGTCATCCATATTAATTGGAACAAAAAACCACTAGCTCTAGCCAAGTGGAGTCGAGATAGATGCGAGGTACCTAATAAATCAACCCACAAGAAACCGCACCTCAAATCTGGAGAACGCACCACCGAAACCTCTCTAGATCACTTTCCCAATCATTAAAAAGACTTAAAATCAACATTCAAGGCAACCACAACCCTAGATCAACACAAATCAAGTGTAGATATAGAAAACCATGAAAGAGAGGGATGTAGACCAAGAGGAAGACATAAGGTAATCAAGAGGAGAGACTTACCCGGGAGAAACCACCATCAATCTGCCAAGAAACCCCTCCAAAAAGTATCCAAACGGAGTGGGAGAGCCCCTCCAACCCTTGAGAACTGAAAATACCTAGTGAGGCTCAAGTGGGTGGAAGTTTGTAGAGGAATGTGGAAAGCCCGAGTGTGCCCAGATTTTAAAACCCCATTTTTACGTGGCCGCACGGTTAGCCCGCACGGTTTGGAAAACCGTGCCATAACCGTATGCACTCTACTTCCTCAAGGTCCAGGGTCTTCACGGTTGCCTCGCACAGTTTGGAAAACTTTTCGTAGGCCGTGCGAAGCATACTTTCTCCCCCAGCACGGTTTCTTGGAGAATCTGCATGGTTTCTAATTACCGTTCTCAAAATGTGCGCCCCTAGAAAAGCTTCCAAACTCATCCAAAACCAATCCAAACTATCCCAAACTCTTCCTAACTCATCCCATCAACTTTAAACACATTAAAGGCATAAAAAGGATACATACCTCAAACAGGGTGTGCTAAAATTCTTATACATTACATGTTGATGTGGATTTAGAATAGTAATACTTAGGGATAATAAACCCAAAAAATGTACAACAAACTAGACTCAATCTTCTCATATTTCACAAAAATGTGGATGACTGCAACCCTTGTTTTTATCTCGAATGATATATTTAGTAAAAATTAGAAAAATCCTAATGAGATAATTTTATGAAATTGAAAAAAAATGGTTATAAAAAATAATGGAAAAAGTAACCGTGGATATAGTATATTTGAAACCTATAGTATCATATGTCAGTATATATATAAATTTTTTAATTTATCCCTTCTAGGATAACATTAATACAAGTTTTTATTTTAATATATTATCATATTGGTTTATATATTTTTTCTAGATAATGGGGGGGAATAGAAGATTTAATGTTAATAACCAATTTTATGGGAAATATAATGATTTACCAAATTAGATACCTAACCTAAAAGGAATGGATTTTAGATATCTGGTGATATTTCCAAATAAACTATAACAAATTTTTATTAGTAAATAATAAATATATAAAATTCCAAACACATAATATAATAGAAGATAAATGTCTCATAGATGTTCAAGTGATAATGGTGATAATGGAAGGAAGATTCAATTTCCTAAATGATAAAATTTTGGGAAGAGACACAAAGTATAATGTATTAAATGGATGATAATATAAATTTTGGGTAGTAGTGGAGGGAAAATATTAGGTAATTACAAAATAAAAATGATGAACCTAGTTAACATGATGCAGGGAAATAATGGTAAAACTATGTCACCATGAACAACTAAATGTTATAGATGTTTGGAAAAGATTAACATGATTGAGATTTATAAACTCAGAGTATTAATAAGCTATTTAACATTAAGGATTATTTACTAATTTCATAATTAAAAATTTGAATGTCGAGTTTATTTTGGATGTTGGGATATTTTGTTATAGATTATTTATGTTGAACATTAGATTTGAATATTAATAAGATTAGGTATAGATTTTTGCAATTGTCTTAAATTATGATAACAATTTATAGTTGTAGTCAATATATACAAAATTTTTGAATATGTAGAAATATTTTTTTAATAAAGTGATGTTTTAGTAATTAGTATTAATGCTTCATGAATAAAAAAATCACGTTGATTACTCATTAATTGTTAAAAAAATTATGTTATTCTGAAATATGAATAAAAGATGGTATCATAATATCCATGATAATTTATTTTCATATATTATTATTCTAAAAGATAAAATTATTCATCAAATTTTGGAAAATGATAGAGAAATAAAAATATTTTTCATTTTAATTAATTGATATCGTATTATTTCTTTAAAAATAACAATGTTATAAACAAAATTAATCTTCTTTCTATATCAATATTTTCACAACACATAACGGTTATCCAATTTTGGAACACAATTATGCATCAAAATTAATATATAATTTTCTCTTTATTCAATAAGATGTTTTTTAAACCCTTTTTACTATTATGTATTACAAAAAGGAATATTTTTATTCCAAACAATTTACTATGATGTACATGTTAAATTTGTGAGAACATAATTTTTTTAATGGGTATGGGTTTTAAGGTTTTTATATTTTAAAATAACACTATGTTCGATATCACATATAACATTAAACAATGGTTTTAAACAAACCATGTTATAATATTAAAATAATATAATTTCAATGTGATATTTAAAATTATTCCATTAAATTTTGTTGTATTATTGTGAATAAAATATTTTATAAATTAATTATATAGTATAAATATAATATATTTTTAAGTAAGTTATAAATTCTTGGTAATGTATTTAAAGGCTTCAAAAATAATATTTTCTCTAAAAAATTGAAATTATTTTTTTATCACATAAAAAAATTAATTTTTTGAAAATTAATTTTTTATCTGAAAAAAATAAATACACGGTGGTAATCAATAATATGAAATTAAATTATGATAAATTTTCTTGATATACCAAAAAATATATAATTTTTTTATGAATGGTGAAACACAGTTATATTTAGTTAAAATTGTTTTTCCGTTTAAATCATTTAAAATTTTATTTTTTTATTTAAAAGAGTTTGAATGTAACAATATTTCATTGATTTTATCCTTAATATATAATTATTAATTTGAATATGTCTAATTAAAAATATTAAAAAAATTTATTGTAGATAAAATTATACCTTTTCTTTGGAAAACTTTTTTTTGTCATATTTGTTGCCTTAATATTTAATTATATATATACAATCATTTTATTTGAACATTAAATAATGGAATCCATATTTCGAATCCTCAGAATTCTTATTATATTAAAATAAGTACATAATGTTTTTCCATAAAGAATAATAAAATGTGAAAATTTAATTACCTCGCTTATGGTTAAAAAAATATAATAATGTGGTTATGTTTAAAATATAATTACTAAATGGCCTAATAAAATACCCAATTATAATTTTATAGTCATATCTAAAACATATAACCCATATATTTTTGAATTTTTTATTCTTTATACTTGAGGAATGTGTATAGTATGAGTATAAATTGATCTATTAACAAAATACATTGTTGTCCTCTCTCCCATTTATAAAAGAGACCCCAATATCCTCCCTCATTATGTCGATAATTTCGTGGGTTTAATCCAATAAAAACCAAAAATAACATATTTTACTTACTCCGAACATCTTATATTCCTTTTATTTATCATGAATCTATATTAGGAAGTCTTCAGTCATAGACTTAAAGAGGTTGTCCGGAAAAGATGTGTCTTTCTTAACTGAGCTTCGTTGTTCTATTTATTATTCCTCTTTCTAAAAATAAATCATAGTAATTATTGTATAATTAAATATGTATATTTCAAATTAATGTTTTAAAATTATTGAATTTAATAAAATCAATAAATCATTTCTTCAATCAAATTGGAAATGAAACCATCGTTCATGTGTACGGAGGACTACCACCACGTGAACTGATGTAATTTATTTTCCATAATCGAATATCATAAAATTTTATGATTTTTAATTTAATACATATATATCATCTTACTGAAATATTAATTTTTTTTGTAAAATTAATTCATATTTTTGATTCTTACACTACCTTGAATGGGAAAAGGATAACATCGTTTGGGTGCTAGGTGGAGTAGTAGCTCTAAATGTGTTGTGATTTGTTTTTTATAACCGAATTATGTTGATGTTATGATAATGTTTAGTAAGAAATAGTATCTCATAATTATGATATTATTATCATTATATGATGATAAAATAATACATACCCTCTTTCTATCATTATCTCGGGAAAAATGAATTTCTATAAATCTATGCATACAACCTACCCTCTCCAAGATTGTTACATAATCCATTTTTCAAAAATATAATTAATTATATTTATTGAAACAATATTTTAAGTATAAAAAATAATTATTTAATTATTATCTTACTATAAATTATTTATCAATGACCCATTTGACCATGGTCAACAAACTAATGCCATTTTTAAATTATGAACTGAGCATCCTCAAAAAACCCGATATCGAAATAACTATATTTTTAATTAATTATGTCATTATAAAAATTTTGTAAATGGTTGGTGTAATATGTATTAACCATGTAAATGTATTTATCATATTAAATAATAGTTATATGATTATTATACATGAATCAAATATATACATACAAATTCTTTGACTTATAGTTTGGGTTTCAACTCAAAACCATTTTACGTAAGACACAAGTTATTTTATGCTCTTAATTTTATTTTAATGTAATAATACATACCCTAAAAATATTATATTGTGAATCATTCATAATTAGAAATATTTAATTTTTAATTCATTTACTTTACTTATTGGATTTTTTATTCAAAAGTTACCAATAAGTAAATGTATATGTTTTGATCCCATTTAAATCATAATGTTATTATGCATGAAATTATTTTGTAAAAATTTATTTTATAATTTTATAATAGAACACATTAATTTTAATATACTATTTTTCATTATATTTTCATGTACAAAAATAAATTTTCATTATTTTTTTTCATAAAATTACAGAGAAAATGTTCTTAGAAATTCTAACTTCATTTATCTCTTTAGTTGAAAAACATTCTTCTACCATATCCATATAATCTAAAAATTTATTCATGAAGATCTATAAAATTATATAAAGGATTTTTCATTATTTCTTAATACATTTTTTATTTTCTATAATCCATTTGAAGGTAATATTCAAGTAATTTTCCAAATGAGGTACATTTTAACATTTCCAAAGTAGTGTGAAAGAAAATGTTTTCTTAACTTATATATAATATATGGAATTACAAATATTCATGTACAGTAAATTATTTGAATAATCCATTAACATTTTCCATCATTATTTTTTAAAATTAAATGTATTCGGTTAACATTTTTATATTTTTATTCATTGAGGATGTTATTTGAATGTTAAATGATTATTTTCCTTTAGAAATATTCTATGTTGTATTTGAAAGAAATTATAATCAACGACTAGAACCATTTATATTCAGATTACTTCTATATTATTTATATATTTCTCTCACTTATATACCCATATTATATTCCCATAAATTAACATGGTAATACATTCAATATGATCATTTCTCGAAACTTGTTCATTAGGAAATTTTATTTGATTATGATATATTGAATGATTATTCAACATATTTTGATTCCAGGAATAATTATTCTATTATGAATTATTATTAATTTTCATTTTTTGGAACACATAATTCAGGATCTTGATTGATTCGAGAGACTACATATCCCCCATTGAAATGGTAAAATCATTCTTATCATGAGCCATCGTGTATAGGATTCGGGAGTAAAGATAATGCATTACATGACATCATAAACCATATGTGATTGTCTATACATTTAGACTTGATTCAACTTTATGTCATGTTATAAATTGAATCAACATTTTTTTTGATTCCCTGATCTTATGATACAATGTATTTTATACTGTGATCCAATGACATTTTTCTATATATTTTTATTTTATGACATTATTTTATACAATTGAATCAGACATTGTGTTTCATTTTCATGTTTATTCTATTATTGGTATTTAGATCTCAGACATTTTAATTTATATTCCATATGTTATCCCATATAAATTTTTGATATTAAAAAGATATTTGAGATATCTATAGAGAATAAAAGAAAAAGGTTTTAATTTTATTCCCACATTACTGTAAAACAATCCACTTAATCAAAATTCCGGTGCCTCATGAGATTTAAGTTGTAATTAAAATATATTTATATTAAAAGTAAATTAATAATATGTTTAAAAGTACTTTTCTCTCAATATGTAACCCGAGAAGGTACTTTGGGATATGAAACTTCTTTTTCATTGGTACGATCTCTATGATTCTAATTGGAAGCAATAGTATTTAAGAAAAATAATATCGGTTTTTTATTGATCAATATTTTTATTAACATTAATTAAAATGTGTTTTAAATGGGATATATTTTTTGGATATGAAATATGCATGCAAGGACTACGTGATGTGATATTAGAGGATTAACTATTAGATTGTTTTATTAATATAGTTGACACTAATTTTAGGAATTATATTATACCTACATATGTTGAGGTAGATTTTTTATTCTGTATGGAATTTTGATATACTCTCTAGGACATAAACATGGGAAACCACAATTGAGTAATGAAAATAATATTATATGTATATCTAATGTTCTGACCTATGATGTGTAATTGTCGATTGAGAATTTTAATGGTCTTATCAGAGAGATGATATCTATATTATGGTATGTCTAAAACCATTTGACCAACATTCACATATTTTCAAACACCCATGAAGGTACATTCCCTCATAGGTAACGGTAATCAAGTATAATCATATTTTATACAAAACAATATGCTTGGTAATAATGTTTTGGGAAATATTTCACGAACATTGAATCTATTTTTATTTACATGGATGAGTTTGGTGTAAATAAAATGATTTTATAACATCATAGAAAAAAAATTCTCATAGAATAAAATGGATTTTGGAACATCTATTTCCATGGTTTGATAGATTTTTAGTATACTATTTCATGATCATGGAGAGTTGTTAGGATTATACATTCCTTAGAATTATGAATTTGGATAACATGAGGTTATGAAAAATAGTTTTATTCCAATTGATTATATTGGATTTATATATATTTATATGTTGTTGGGTAAACAGAAGTTACCTATAGTATCCATATATAATTATGTCAACAACATAGAAAATTGACTACAACACAATAATGACGATTTATATTAACTCTAAATTAAAACAAGGTATTTTAGAACATGATTTAAACGTTTTAATGTTTATTAAATTACACATAATATCATATTATTAATTTGGATGGTAGTTGGCTTGATGTAAAATGGATTTAGTAAGAACATTGGATCCCTAAATATGTATTATATAAAAGTTTTATGGATTCTATAAACCCACACATTGTTATTTGAGTGTTTATTTATTATAATATATAATTATTATTTAGATAAAATATATGTCAAATTAAGGAATAATATTAAATTTATTTAGTTATTATTGAATAAAATATTTTCAATAGAAAGAAGTATTTATTGGAGTTCTATCTCATTAAAAAACTAATAAACTCTATTCAGAAATTTCACAATATTTCAGGAGTGATATCTAATCATACCACTGTCTAAGAAAAGATCATTACTGTAAGAGATAATCAAACATATATGTGGTATACGTCTAGTGATTTTGTTTTTTTGGAAAAGGATATAAATTGACATATCATTATTTTTTATGAAAAAACTGATTTTTTTTGTCTTATAATACAATGCCATTTTGTATAAATTATAAAGTGTAGTGCACAATAGTGTCTTAGGATTCATTCCTTGAATATTCCTTGAAATATCCCATAAGGATGAACCCATAATTAATCATCTATATACCTTTTCTATTATACTTGATGGTGTGGGTTTTTAAGGGAGACAAATAAAGACTCTTATATAAGGGGGAGAAAGGGTTTGATGAACTAATCAATTTATAAATTTCCATACCATGAATATCCCCTCCCATATAATGTAATGTCACATGAAGGGAACATGAAGTTGTATAACAGCTTTGTATTTTGTGAAATTATTTATTTTTCATGAAGGAATAGTATCATTATTTGTTAAGACAAATGAAGACCTAATCTCAATGGGAAAATTTTCTAATTACATAATAATATGACGAAATGATTATTCTTATATATTATCTTCGATGTATACATGGAATCCACTTAGGGTATATTAGAGAACATGTAATGTGGGGTTTTACCCAAAAAAGAATCAAAGATAATTGTATATAAATCATAAGTGATTGAATAATATATTTCCATCTATATCTAAAACAATATATACCTTGTTAGTATTATGTAAGACCACATATTATATGTTTGAAAATAGTTTAATAAATTATAAATGTGATTATAATGTTTGAGAATAAATTATGTAAGTGTTATGATGTAAATAAGATTAAAAAGGTATAATCCCAACCAAAATATTTGAATCATTATTAGATCATTTGAGTAATATTGTGGATGATATCTGTTGAATTGGTGAACATATTAATGACATGAAGATCATCAATTGAATCATGTGGAGTTTAACTCCACTGTTCAATATGAGGGTATACATGGTTAATGACAATAAAGTGAACACGGTATCATTTCATAACATAAATTGTTTTTTCTTGTTCTAATAATATATAAATGAAAACATTTAAGATAAATTAAAGGATAAATAATAGGAAATTTATTCGTATGTAATGAATAATATTTTTTCATATTAGAACCTAACAATGAAGATTTTGGTGAGATGATGTCCTTAAAATCCTAAAACCAACATTTGAAAATTTAATATTTCATGGAAAGATATAAAATGATTGAATTAGGTTTGTAATAGTTGGAAACCATGAAAATAATAATTTCTTGAAATATAAGGACTGGTTTGATAATTATTCACCTAATATGATGGTATAAAAGGATATAAAATTAAAAACAATCTTATAATATAGACTCATAAAAATAAATAATTTATCACACTAAAATGGTTAATCTTAAGAGGTAACTAGTTTTTATGACATTATGATTGTACGTTAATTAGTGAAGACACGTTGGTGAATGTTTTATGGGGAAATAAAATGAAGGTATTGATGCTAAAAATGATGAGGTTCATGATAGAGTCAATATTCACAGGTAAAATTTAGAATCCGTTAATGAAATAGATATATTGAAGGAAAAAAGTTGGAAAATGTTGTTTTTCATGTATATAATTTTTATACAGATGATAAATCATAACTGATATCAGATATCCAAAAATAAACAATTTTTTCTTATGTAGAGAAAGGTATTGTGATAAAGATAAATAATGAAGAGTAATATTATATAATTGATGACCTATCGAATTTTATAGAATATTTAGTTAAATGAATTTATGATCTCAAATAATAATTAATAATTTTGTGGTGAATGTGTGATGAACAAGAATAATTAATTGATTTGGATAAGACATTGAGAAGTTAAAGAACATCTATAAAAAATAATGTTCATGGAACATCTATTGAATATATTATTCAAATACTATAATTATAATACATAAAAAGTTTCTGTAATGTTTTTTTCTTGCATGATAAAAATGAATAGAAAACCTTAGTTGCAGTAAAAATGAAATCTTGAACAATGGGAATATATATTACTATACATTTAACATATATGAAAATAAGTAATGTTGAAAATTTCATAAAGAGGTTTAAAATAGTTACATTTAATTTCTATATAAATTATAGTTATATTAAATATATTTCTTTAATTTATAATATTTTTATTATATATTAATTAATTCTTGAAAAAGAATGAATATTTTAAACATTTTTTATGAATTTAATGATTACTAATTTTTTCTAGTGCCCTATGGTATAATATTTTTATTGGGATTTGATATGAAAAAAGAATGTTTATTTGGTGAAGCATATAATTAGTGGGAAATATCCAAATGTTCTCTTATAATGGATTAATACTTACAATATATATACATACTATTTTGGAAAATTATAATGAAAATAATGAATTGTTAGTTCAATAATCATTCAAATAATCATGCATTGTTAACTAGCACCCATGGATGATGAACAAATACATGAGTGAAAAAAAATCGTTTTATTTTAAATTATGGTATACTGATATGCATATGATTTCTATTTTCTATAGTGTATTTACCATAAAAATACAAGAAATAAATATACCATTACCGAAATGATATAATATAAAAATAGGGTGATTAAATTTTTGCAATGATAATAGACTCATAATTAATATATAATGAAAATAAACATAGGTTGTTATAAATTACTAAAGAACATGTTTACATTATTTTTATGAACATAAGAACATTTTTATATCTATTATAAATTTTTTGGATTTATTATATTCTTAAAATATTTGAAGTATGGGGAGATCTATAAATTCTATAGCAAATCTATAGGTCTTATAATGAAGATTGACCAATAGAAATCATTACATTATTAGTGATGAAAATTGATATATTATATCTATGGAAGTAAATATGTTATATGAAAATATATAAAACCATATATTGAAAAAATACTTATAAATTCTTTTAAATAATTATATATCATGTAATATTCACAAGATAACATGTAATAACAACCATATCAATGATTCTTGTCTAAAGGGGAAGCTTATAAAAAATATATAAGAGTCAAAGAATGTAATGCAATCCTAATCTTGGACATTTTTCTCATTTAGGTTAGTGGCGCAATCACACATAAATATTCATAAATAAAAATTCTTCATTTTATTGTGTTTATGAATTCAGTAGATAACCTTGGTTGATAGAGATTACTCAAAAAATGTATTTGAATACCACACTTCATACCAAATTAAATTCAAATACTAACATGATGTAAACATTCAAGGAATGGAATTGATAATTGTAGATAACATAGAAACCACATAGTATAGGAATATATAAAAACACGTGGTGATCAACATCGTGTATGTATAGTTTGGACTCCTTAGCAGACTGATTTTATTAATGGATGAACCACATAAAAAAAAATAACACAGACTTTGTTTATTTAAATTTCCTAACCAAATATCTATTTTAATTAATTTGTTCTTATATAGATCCATATTCCCAACTAGGTATTTTTATGTCATGTTTATCACATGAATCCATATAAAATATAGTGTGGAAATAAGTTATTACTCTAGAACGTTTTATTGTTGGGATGTATGTTCTGTATCCTAAATAATTAAAATAATATAATGATTGATGAACACGGATATGAATAACCATTTATTGAATATTTATCCATGATTAAATGATATATGTACTAAAACAAACTTATGGGTAAAAGTGTAAAATGAAATTATGTTTATATTGAAAAAAATGATAATAATATGATTATATACGAGTAGAATTTGTTTTTATATGAGTATAATTTTTCAAAAATAATAAAAATATTTATAGGTGAATTATGAATATTTTCAAAATCTTTATAAATTTAAGAAGATAAATTGTACATATATGATAGTTTTTATGATGATGGAAAAAAATTAACATGAACTAAAATATGATGTTCTATAATGTAATAAATCATAAACAATAACAATATTAGTGATTATAATGTGTTTTTAAAAATAAGAAGAATTAATTTGGAATGAAACGTTAATTATTATATCATGTGGAATCAAAATATAAAAATTGGCCATAATTGATGAATTTTGGGTCAATAATATGCATGAGTATCATTAAAAAATTGTGAAAAAGAATACATGGGTTTTTTTTTCAAGGCTAAAAAAAGAATTAAATCAGAACTAAATGGGTATTATTATATAATATTTATTATGTTTTCAATTTTATAAGGAATAAAGAACATTTATTATTAAGATATTACTTAAAGATTGTATGAATCAATTTTGATGCAATTCTTCCATTAATGTAATGTCATGAATTCATTTTAGATATTTTTTTTGTGGTTTTGAATGTGAAATTCAAAGTGTATCATTTGTATATAAAATATAAATTCTCTATTATGTTCTTATATAGGGAATTATATGGTTAAAAACATGTAGTTTTCTCATTTATGAATGTAAATGGGAGGTTTTATTTTTTACGTAGGATTTAATTTTCCTAATATAAGAATCATAGTCTGATTACTAATCACAAGATCATTATAAAAAGAATCATTTTTATAGATTTGGGTTTGACCATAACCTCTACATTTAAAAATGACAATAAAAATATATATTTTTTGAAAATTCCAAAAAATATAATTTTTTTATTAATAAAAAATATTCTATATTTAAATTCCTCTTTTTATTTTTAAAAATAATATATGTAGTAAAGATTTTTCATTTCATTACATTTCATTAAAAAATATTTTCTATAGAAACATGGAATATTTTAAGGCTAAAAATAGAAAATAATATATCACTAATGAAAAATATATAGGCTTCAATTCACTCTTGAAGCTCACTCCAATCATCTTGACTGACAAAATAATGTGAACAATTAGTAATATGTTGAAAATTAAGGAGGAATTTTTATATCCTCTCTCAGTTATGTAGTGAAAGATGATGTTTCTGAATTGTGGATTATATAAATTGTGTAATGAAAAATGTATCTATTAATATCGAAATTTTATCAAAAATATTTTCAGACTAACTATTGTTTAATTTTAGATTTTTCAATATAATCATTGGTGTGTATGATTTTTCATCAATTGGACTCTTGGGAATTACAAAATTTTGAATATTCTTATATAATTGATAATTTTGAGTGATAATTGATGAAAAATGGTAAACCAAGGGATTCAAGTAATGGTATCATGCCTTTTATACCCATATATCATATCTTGGGAGGGAGGATGCTTCTATTGGGGTTAACATTACAAAATCTAACCTAGGATGTTAATATATATGACATAATCATAATTTAATATAGTAGAAGCTATTGTTAGTGAATAATGGATGTTGATTAATATTAGTTGAGCAACACCATTAATGTACCACAATCGCTAACCATAACCTTCAGTTAAATGTTAATATAATAAGAGGTTATGTTTGTAGAAGAAAATATTATAAATCTTTTATTCTCTAGTAATTTAATATTATATGAAATAATTACATTTTCATTATTATTTATTTTATTAATATATAAATCAATAAAAAAATTATGATAAACAAACATTTCTATATAGATAAAAAATAATATTATTATAATATATATATAATTTAGATATAATTAAAATTTGATGATATATTAGTGTATTGTAAAATAATTTATCTCTATATCATATCAATATTATTTTTTATATATAATGTTTAATATATTTTTACAATTAAACATATCATTCTTATAATGGTCAGAATGTTGATTGTATCGTTGAAACTAATAATTTTCATTTCGTGATTATTTTATATAAAAATTAATTTTATATATTAATAATAATTTAATAATGAAATTGATTTGCTTTTTCAAATAATCATATTAAAATTATCCCAAAAATTATATTATCATAATTTTGTGGCATAATATGTGTTTTTGTAAATAAGAAAAATTTGGAATAAATATACTATTGTCATTATTAAATCATATATACCTTAAATTTATATATGTAACTGTTTAATAAATTTACAATAAATAATTTTATTTCTCATTAACATAATGTATTAAAATTTTACAAGATATAATTTCAAATAATGTATTATAACTTCTTATTCCTAAATTATATTTTAAGATTTAAAATAATTTTATTTATGAACATGATTGTCTTCCACATTGTGGTAGGTATTATTTGAATTATTTTAATTATTAAAATAATAAAATATTTTAAATCTATCCTATTTGGAAAATAAAATAGACAAAATCCATGAAAATACCAATGTAATAATATTTTTTACTCACATGGTGTCTAATGACTATGTTTAAAAATTGATAAACAATTCCCTCGATTTTTCCCAAAAAAGTCACCAATTATCCGATTTTCATACACTCTAGATCATTTAAGCATATGTTTTCAATAAATTTCACCCTTTAGTGTATTAATATATTGTTTCCAATATAGGAATTTATGTCCCACCTTTTTTCAAATAATGCATTACTTTTTTAGACTTTTTATTTCAAAATAATTTTGTTTGCATATACTTATTAACATCATGTGATCCCCAAAATATTTTTACTACCTTAATCTCTTATTAAATCCTTATATTTACATTCATGTTCTCACATTATAATTATCCCTTTTTTTGATCATTCTATATTTTTTGATACGTAACCCTTTTTTCTATCACTGGTATTAATATAGATATGATATAATTATTGGATATTGGAATTCAATTTATGATACACATATTCCCCACAAGTGGGAAAATATGAAGAATTTATTTTTATGATATATGATTTATGTAGAACATAAGAATTTATACATATTTCGGGTAAATCCTAATAATTATTTACTATTTTGGGAAATAAATTTATATCTAGAGATTAAATTTTATTGATAAATATTTAGAAATATATTTTATAAAAAAATGGTGGTGAACCTCTGTGATATGCTTTTGAATATTTTATTTTTATTATATAGCCACAATTACATGATATACCTCTTTTAAATTTGACAGTGTTCTTATATTAAGATTCTTGATTTTAAGATCATGTTTTATTGTTATACCTATTGTATAATCCTTGGTGATCAATAACTTAAAAATGACTTTTTTATCCTTGATGGTGAATTAATTACAACCATTTCTGTTGATATAAATCCCCTATAAATCATTTATGGTGATGTTAAATTTGGAAAATATAATATCATGGATTTTTTAGTTGATTTACTATAGTGTATTATTATGTTTCCTTATCAACATAATTTATTATTTATAGTGTTCCCAAGTCACTAAACGTAAAAAGATCCTATGATGTTTTTAATGTAACGTTTTTTTAAATTATACTGAAAATCATATATGAAAAAGATTGGTCATAATAGTAGACATCAAATGAAATGTTTACTTATTTGATGATATTATCACTATAAAAAATTTGTGAAAACCTAATGGAAAAGCCAAAATATAATTAAACATCATATGTTTAAGGACAATATTGGGAACCTTGTTTCTTAGTAATGAAATTACATTCATGATATTATATGTAGAAATGGTTCGTGAATATATTAACATATTGGTAATATAACTAAAAAGGGATGGTTGTGTAATAACCCAGTCATCACCATGGGCATTCGTAATGGGATTTATTATACAACTGGTTTTACACTCTCATGGGATATCCAATGAATAAAATTATTCTATTTTAAAAAAATTAATCATTTAATGTTAATGTAGATTTTTTAGAATTATTGGATTATAAAATCCCAAAATAATGATATTTATTAATTTTTGGATTATGATTCATTTATAAATATTAATATAAGATTGAAAATATTTTATATTTTATCATTTATGCATTATTTATCATGAAAATGGTTGGAAATAGAATATCATAATTGAATAATGGATAGGATGGAGAATACAATGATGTATTTCCCATTTTTATTGGATCTGTTGTTGAAAATTTTATGAGGTTGTTAAATTAGGCAAAAAATAATGAACCTAACCACATAGAGCATCTCATGTCACAAAAGAAATAAAAAACCCAAGTTGAATAATTCATGTTACAAAGAAACAATTTTTTAGTAGAATCACTAATCAATTTGTCATAGAATATTTGATCAATAATATGGAGGAGATATTTTAATATCATTATTATTATAATAAATATATATTTAAATTGGAATATTAAATAGGTGAGGTAGAATATGATCAGTGGAGGACATTGCCGGAGAGTAGAGATACCATAGATGAGGTTGAAGGAATACAGTGGGAATCCCCCAAATGGTATTTTTAACCCTGCATTTTCAATGAAAACATTGGAAAATGAACATGCATAGGTTCAATGGTCTTGAGGATTAAATTATATGAACATATGTTTGAATAAATTGTTTTTTTGTAATTATGATAATGAATGAAAATGATAGAAATGAAAAAAAACCTTGAACCATTACTGTTGGATGAAAAATTTGGGGAATTTATTATAATGTAATGTAAAGTGTCCTAGTTATGTAAGACAATCCATTATTTCCATAAAAAATCATAATGATTTAATAAATTGATATATATTCTGAGGAAAAATGTAGGATAGTACAAATACAACATTTAATATTGTATTTCAATTTTGGGGAGTATGGAAATTTGATTATTTAATGTCCATGTTAGATGATAAGAGAGGAAACCAAAAATGTATTCTTGTAGAATAAAATGGATCAGGGATTCACATTTTCATTTATGATGGTTATATTGGATTCTCTAAACGATGTAGTGTAAGGAACACTCATCTGTAACTAAAAACCAGAAAGTACATTGTTGGATTCTAGTTTTACACATTCTATTTTTCCAATGTAGTTTCCATGTAATATGAAAGAATTAAATTTTATTATAGTTCAATTATTCCTAGTTAAAAATACTTGAAAAATATTTCAAACATCAAGGTTAAATAGATATTACCTAACTATAATTTGTTATTTTAATCTCTCTAAAAACTATCTGGTCATTAAAAAGTTGAAAATTTGAATAATCATCATAAAAATTAGATATCGATCAACTGTGTAATGAAATAATATACAAATAAGAAATTTTCAATTTTTCATAACAGGATAACAATTTATTATTTTGAAATTCGATAATTACAAATATTTGTCTTATTAATAACCACATCACATTTCTTTGTAGGGTGTAATGATGGGAAGGATAGTGATATGATATGGGATGATTTCTCTACAATAAGATGGTTTTTTTCCTGAATAATATTCTATAAACTCTATAAAGTTTTGTATATTTCTAAATTAAAATCATAATCGATCAATTCCATTATCATTGACCCCCCAAGATGTAATATAAAGATTTGGAGGAATTAAAGAAGAAGACACATAATCTTTTAAATAATGGTTTTATTTTATTGAGAATTTCTCATTTAGTAAAACCTATTATATATCTAATAAATAAAGAATCATCAATTCAATTATGAACTGATAAAAGTTAAAAGAATATGAAAATTGTGAATAATAAATATGATATATTATACCCTAATGATTTATTTGAATAACTTCATAAATTCCAACTTATTAAAAATATTTACCTTTGATCAGGGAATCATTGTATATGGATGATGACATATGATATTACAATTATTTATTTATAAAAATTAAATATACTCCACAATTTATTTTTTACGCCCTTTTTTGTATAATAATACCTCCATATTTATGATTTTAATGAATTAATAACATTGGTTCAACATTAACAATTTTTTTTTTCTATATTGATTATATTTTAATATATTTCAAAAGTCACAAGGCTCATGGTTTTATATATGGTTCATGTTAAAAAATATAATAAAATTGTTGATTTTTGGTAAATTCTGAAAAATGGAGTTTTTATTAAACATGTTGAATTATTATGACACATTATGACCATTTCATGAATCTAAACTGATAAATAAATATATAATAGTATAGTATTGACCTTATCCTACTGATATCTATACATTATTAGTATTGAAATATATTATAATGGGTTTCTTAAAATCATTTCATGGATTTATAATCATTATACAATGTTAACTCAAAAGTTTCTTTTGTTTATCTCGATAAAGGAGAGTGATGAATGTTTTCATAAACTAACGGATAGGTTAGTTAGTTTCCCTATGCTAAATTTACCCTTTCATGGAGAAGGATTTATTATGTATAGTAATGAATTGTTGAAAAGCCATTAATATTTACTGATAACGAATGAATGGGTTATTTATTTGTTATCTTGATAGCTAAATCGTCCAAAATAAAATTGTCCTTATAATTATTTGGATAAAGTTTTTTATTTTTTCCCTAAATGATACATAAAATTTTTTTAATGGGGATATGTTTTATAGTTTCACTATCCATTAGTTTCTAATGTATATATCAACACAAAAAGTACTAAAAAATAGAGAAAAGTGGTGGTTGAAGCTTCTTAGGGAGTTTTATTATTCTGTTTATTATCTTATATGAAAACCAAATAGTTTCATTGAATAATTCAATATGAATTACCCCAATGTTATTATAATGATTATGAATGAATGATATCCATTAATTAAGTATTTGGTAGTAATGGACATGAATTTCATAAGAAGAGGGATATCATTAATCCAATATTATATCATTATATACTTTTATTAATTTAGATTATCTTGAAAAAAATAATTGATAGATCATAGTTTATAAAACAAATACAACAGTAGTGAAAATTGGGATTCCCTCAATGTCAATTTTAATAAATATGATGTACAGAGTTTTAAAAAAATAAAATGTATCTGATCTACTATGGAGATAATTATTCATATTTTGGATGAATATCATAGTTTCCCATTCCCGGTACTCTTAGAAAAAAGTGGAATATATTTATATATATTTATTGATGGAATAATATGAGAAAAATAAATTGTTGAATAAATTTAATGATATTTTATATTTCATAAAATCAATTAGGAGGTATTACAAACCAAAATACTATTTCAACAAAATCCTATACCAATATTAATGTGAAAAAATATCATTATGGAATTTAATACAATAATTCTTATAATATTTGAGGAAAATTACATTATATGGTTAATCATTAATAGTTCAACAAAGTATAATTATTTTATCAATAAATTAAAGGCCTAATTTACTACAAACTATAGTTGATGTATATTTAATAATTATTGATACATCATGGTGTACCGAGATAAATTTTTTATTAGAATGAACCAAAATTTACTTCAATATATTGGAGGAGCCTACAATGGACTTGAATGGTGATGTAAATAATAACACAACCAATTTTCAATAAACTGATTTTTAGTCTGATAAGGATATTTAAATATTATAAGACATGTTAAATGCCAAATCACTTAATTTTCTTGGGATTATGAATATCATATTCCTCTTTTCAAATTATTATATATAAGTATTTTTCACTCGATTATTCAAATGGATCCTTATGAAACGCACAATGGGAGGAGGTGTCAAATTCCATTATGTTATGATGAAGATAGGAATGGAAAACTGTTATAATTTTATATATTTAATGAAACTATAGTGAATATACTGTTATCAATATATATATATTAGCTTTTCAGAGTTGAAAAATGTGTTATACAGTTAAAACATTAAAGAAGTTTTAATATTATATTAGAGATAATTTATTCTTGAAAATGTCATCATGTATGGGAGACATTAAATTTAGAAAGAGTGTTAAATTTTATTCATGTTGTATTGGAACATTGGAGATTCTGGAGTGTATTAATGTTGATTTTTATCAGTTTACACTATCTCTATATATTTTAAAGGATCGTGTCATCTTCCAAATGAAACTTTTATGAAATTATATGTTATACATGGCATTAAAATTAGGCAGAAATAGTTTTTATTTGGATATTAACCATCCATATGAACAAAGAAGAAGAAGAATATATTCTAAATGAGATGGGTCAATTACTAAGGAATACGAAAAAATTACTTTTGAAACTCTTGTAGATAAATGAAATCTACAAATAATTGACCTTGGATCTCAAAGAAGTGATAATGAATAAATACCACTATTTTTTGTGGCGGAACAAAACATTTGATTGTGATTTTTCTTATGGTGGAATAATTTAATAGCCCAAAAATATCATTTCATTAATAATAAATTACACATGACCCAAAATGTATATATAATTATTTTGTAAAATATAATCCATAAAAGTTATTTCTAATTTAATTTCACATAAATAGAATATATTCACAATAATTTATGGGAATAGTACTTAAACATAATGTAAAAAAATTATTATTTACAATAATACATAATATATAGGCTTTAATTCTAGTATAAAGACCATTTCATCCAAAATGAATATAAAATTCATTTATGTTGTTTAATAATAAGATTAAAATTATCATGTTTAGATTAAATCATTAATAATTAAAGAAGTAAATTATGATTTATGTGAGTTATGAAGCATATGTAATATGATAATAGAAAAGTGATAATTGGGATCTTATCATTTCCAAGAACTCTATATGTGTGATCATTGGTCAAAATGAATATTGGTAAATATGGTTGTTGGAGAATATGAAAATTTGTCAATATAAATATTGGTCAATATGTTCTCTGGTCAATATAACCATTTGGTATGTCCCTAATTGGGTTTTAGTTCTATTTGAATTTTTTTATACAATGGTTAATGACTAGATATAATTTACAAAAATGGTGTCAATAATGGTCTCAACCAATGATAAAATTCCATTGGTAGCCTTCCAATCATAACATGGGTGGGATGTCACATCATCTGATTTCTCCCTTCACCCTTACAAATTAGTTCTTAAAAATGTAATGATCAAGAAGAATCTACAAAGGTAGAACATTATGTAGTAAGATATTTCCACTATAACATTGTTACCTTATCTAACCCCATGAACGTACCAAAATTTCACCCCTTACCGATACATGTATGTCACACAAAATAATGGGTTATGTTTGTAGGACATAGAATTATAATGTCATTTTTTATAAGTTAACTAATTATTTAATCTATTCCTTTATCATTTTAATTTTCATTATTTTAACATATATTTGAATAATTTGAATACAATTAATATATTTTTGGACCAGAATAAACTAGAATTTTATTTTTGAGAAAATATATAATATATAATACAATAAACATTTATAATAAAATAAATTATTATAAATTAAGTTTATTTTTATGAAGCAATCTAGAAAACAATATTTTTTTAATAGAAAAGATAATTTAATATTATAATTTCTAATATAATTTTTATAATGCATATAAAGTAAATTTTGTGATAAAATCTATTTTTTTAGTATATGTGATTATTATTTAAAAAAATTGGAATTTAAATTATATTGGGATATCATTATATTAAATGGATATATTTTTTAAATCATCAAATTGATAATATAATATAGTGAAATAATAATGATTCCCTATTAAAAAATCATTCTTGTAAAATTTAATATATTTTATTAATATATATTTGGTTTTTTGACAACATAATTATATAAATTTCTGTGAAAAATTAAATAATGAATTACTTGATTGAAAATGTGTTATCTCATTAAAATACATTATTTAAAATAAAAAATTTAAAGCCCCAATACATGACCATTAAAAACATATATTGAATTTTAATATTTCATAAATACTTCATTAATAACATGACTCACATACACATCATTAATTATGTTACATTAGGGATTTGTAAATTTAGACTAAAAAATGAGAAACCAATCATCCTTGGAAAATACATTTGAAAAAATCTTTATATCTGAATTATTTGTATTTAATAAAGAATAGTTGTCACCGGACAATATTTAAAATTTAATATACAATATAAACACATATATATTCAAAATATTCCCATTATCATATTCCATTACACAATCAATAATTTGATCACACTACCCATCTCACATTTTATCTCTATAGAGTTTCTAAAGAGTTCTAAAATATATAAGAATAAATTCCAAATAATTCTGATGTAACCCATCAATGTTAGAGCTTCTCTCCTTAGTATTTTATTTTCTACATCCTAGTTTTTTATTATAATTTTCTTTCTCAAAATAGTTATGTATCAAAATGTTCATAAATATCACTTGTATCGAAAATATCTGAGGCTACCTTCCTCGATGATTAAACCCTTCTATAATAATTTATTCCCACATATTAAATTCCTGAAATTAGTCCCTCATTCATATACATAATATGTTTTTGAGTAATTATAACTATTTCTATTCATGGGTATTCATCATTATACAAATATAGTTCATTTATTTTTGAATTCCATTTATGTATCCCAAACACCATAATAATGGGGTTAAAATAAAAAAAACCACTCTTATTATATATTATGTAAGTGTAAGAACTGAATATAGAAATATAAATAGTACACCATAATAGTGCTCCAATGTATTAGTAATATAACTAATATATATATTTAAAATGATTCTGATAACATCATGTATAACTATGAAAATACATTTTTTTACACCATGAGGATAATCCAACATTATATTCTTATAAATATGTCATTTTTTAAAATCCACATTTCCATGTTTTTCATCATGTTATTATGATGATGATATAATAATATGCATCATGTACTTATTATAATGTTCTATTTTTCTTCCTCATGATTAATCTGTGATGATCACTTATATTCCATTTCCCTTGTTTATCCCATTTGTTAGTTTTTTCTCAAATTATATCCTAATGTACATCCCTAATAAATCAACGTTATAGTAGTGAACTTATATTGAATAATAATTTATACATTCAAGGGCATAAATTTTATATTTATGTTTTTTTATACATTGGGGATTAAGTTCCTAGATTCCAATACAATAAATCACTAAATAACGTTGTAATATATTCATATATGGTTTAATGTTATTATTCTAAAAATAATATATTTACATTAAGTGTTTTTCTAATTAGGAATGAATGTTTTTTATAAAACACATGAAGACTAAATCCAAGATTACATTAGTTGGGGAATCACGTTCCGTAATGTTTAATCAATCATATGATGAGAAATTTATTTCACAACATATGTATGAAAGGGTAGTGATAAAATATTATTTGCTAGATTATTCTTAACTAATGTATATTTTTTTGATGAATAGAACAACAATATATAAATATGTTTAAGTTAAATGGGTCATTATCACTCTTAATAGGGAAATCATCAGTTGGGTACTATATTTGATTTCCAAATGAAATAATATCATGATTACAAAATGTTTCATTATCACCTATCAATATAGTATAAAGGAATTTCCCATAAATTTTTTGTAAATATTCCATTAATTTTTTTTGTAAATAATGGGCTTTTGGTTTTTTTTACTTTATAAATTAATAAAACTAAACTTTTGTTCATAAGTATGTAGATTTTGAAGGTTATGTGGATGGACTAAATTTAATTAAATGGGGTTTATACTAACATGAAATCTCTTTTATATCATTGATTTATTATAAAATTGTTGTATCTCCATAAGCAAGATGTATAAATATTATTTAATATATTGTAAAAAATGAAAAACATATTGTCGATGATGTAAAAAATTTAATGAAATTTATTTTGAAGTGGAAACATGTATTTTGGACTTTTGTCAAAATATAAGGTCATAAAAATAATAATAATAATTCAATTAAATATTTAAGGACCATGAAAATAAAAATAACATATCATTTCATAAGGGTTAAGGCCATGTATTAGTTCATGAAAAATGAGTATGTGAATAATGATTATCAAGTGGATAATACAATGAAAAAAATTAGAAAGGAATTCTTTTAATGGAATCAATTATCACTACAATTGTATCTAAAAAAATCAATTTTTTGGTTTTTTTTATAACAACCACACTCTCCAATGTTAATTTCTAACATTCATAGTTATAGTTTTAACCATTAGAAAAGTTATTTTATTCTTAAATCTCTATTACAGACAATCAGGAATATTATTTTTTGTGTTTATTAAAAATAATCATGTTTTCTCAGAGTATAAATCTAAGTACATTGTGGTAGAGTGCATTTTAATTAAGATTATCTGGAGTATTTTATTAGATAATATTTCAAAAGGGAATATCTTTGATGCATTATTGATTATATGTTTATATATATCTGGTATTTTTATATTGATATAGTATCATGAGACACTATATTATATGATTAGTATATCATTACTGAACATAATTGAGGAAACATTTTCATCATGTAGTTAGTGAAAAAGAGTTAAATATGTCATATCTCTTTCCATTTATTCGAATTTTTACTATTCATGTGAGTGTTTTCATTACATTATAATTTCCAATAAAACCAAATGCTTGATTTATTTGAAAACCCATTTATTATTATTTTCATATACTATTATGGGTTATTAATTTCATATAAATTTTCCTTTAATAGTTTTTTATTACATTAGTGAATAAATAAATGAATAAGAATGAATTTATCCCTAGTTGATTGAGGATTCATTGTGGGATGTGGATTCTTGAATCTATGAACAACATAATTAGACAAAATGATGAGGCTCATCCAAATAAGTTGAATCATTAACTCTAAAAAGATATGGTTTAATCTAAAACTTCTGGATTATAGGGTATTCATTTAGGATTGATTATAGTCCCATGATAAACACAATGGTTAGATCCTTACAACTTATAAGTAAATCAGGGTATGTAATGGTCATTTCATGTTAATAGAATTTAGGTAATGGAAGCCTTTTAACACTAATGAATTTATATAGGTATTTTATCAATCATGTGATGGTAAATTGTATTTAATTTAGGGTAATATACTAAAATATTATATCACATAGAATAGGTTACACCTTAGTTATATTTCATAAATGGGTTCTTCACCATAAAAATAAAATATGAGATGGAGGATTAGGATTTGGTTGATATGATGATATAATTATTTCCATGTCAATAGGTGATCACAATATTGAATATGGATTATGACGTATTCAGGTCATTGATCCAAAGGAGTTTGAGGATATCATCCAATGAACATGTGTGGGAATTGAGAATGAAATTTTTAAGAGAATTCTCGGTCTAGTATAGGGGATTATATTCCTTATAGATGTTATAAATTTTGTGATATTTGATTGAGTTCTCATTCTACACCATAGTGGGAAAATAATTTAAATGGTAAATATTTTGTGTATTGTAAATTTTCAATTGATAAAATCACCACTCCATAGATATTAAATATCATAACCCTATGAAAATAAAATAATAAGGTATGGATTTCAATTTAATGTCTTTTATTTTAATTAATGGAATATTAATGTCAATATTTGTGCGAGGATACCATTTAAACCTATATAAAAAGAATAGAGGAATAATATTTTATCCCAACCACAGATCAAAAATTATTTTTCTTTATATTATAAAACTAATTGAAATAACTTTGAGAGTTTATAGTTTTCATGAGATAAATACTCTCAAGAGTGAACGTTTGGAATTACAATAGATAAGAGGATTGATATTCCATGCATTTGGGATTGAAAATAGTATCAAGGTAAAAATAAAATCATGGAGTTTTATCCCATGTGAAACTCCACATTATTTTGAAAAATGGGAAGACTATTTCATGTATGATATCTCATTACAATTAATAAGAAAAAATATAATATTAGGATAACTAAATAATTATATGTGGATTTAGAGAATTCAAATCATCAATTTTGAATAATGTGAGTAGTGAGGGTTTTATTATTTGTGTAATGTGAGTTCTCAATGATTTTATCGAATCTTAATTTTTAAAAATAAATAAAATGCAGTATAATTTACTATCGCAGATTAATATTCACATTTCATATTAGAATCCTAAGATTAAACTTTTCATTTAAAAAAACTTATATCCACTCATTACTGATTAATTTTCAACATAGAACTTCTCCAATATAGATTGAAGTGATCCTATAAAATAGAGTGTGAGATTTTGATTAAGGAATATATTTGAGTTTTATATACCATGCATAACACCCACTATTAAATTCTATTGATGAAATGATGCTATCATTCAGTTTATTCTATATATTAATTAAGGTTTGGGGGGGTTTCAGTCATAGTTTGTAAAATATCCCCTGATGTGAGAACAACAAAATAGAATTGATAAAATGGATGATATATGTGGTGCATACTATGGATGTTGAGATTGATGTGAACCCTTGTGTGGGAATTATGTAGACTCGGAATTTGATGTTCAAATAGGATTATGATAAACCCATTTTATTGAATTATGGATGGTTTTGTTCCAAAAATAATAACAATTTGTAGTGTCATAATTAGAGAAATCATTATGGAAATTGTCTATAAGTCCTCTGATGTATATTATACACTGAGAATAGGGTTATATGGAATTGACATTCATTATTGATAGCCTCATGAATAGTTTTTTAGTATTAATCACATGATTTAACACATTGATATCTTAATTGATAGTGGTTTCAAAATGTTTCTATGTATTTGATAACATATTAGGTTATTTAGTGGGTCCCACGGATATAGAAACCAAAGTAATTTCATACATAGATATAAGACAATTTTATATGAATATTCAATCAATTACACAAACACACAAATAAGGACTGTAAAATTTTAGTGTCAATGGAGATTGTGTAGACAATCTCATTATTTTTAAATTGATCCTTAATATATCAAATAATTATCTTCCCCATTACTATTATTATAAAAAACTTACATAAATCATATCATCACAAACTTGAGAAAGGTAACATAATAAAAGGTGACCTCAAATTATCAGTACGGGTTAAAAAAGGAGATATGAAAGAATAACAATAATAAATGGGTATAATATCGAGAGGATAACATTTTAAAACCAGAATAAGAATATAGATGATCATAATAATGATTCTTTACATAAATATTAGTATTTAATTATACATTAATCATATGGAAATCAATATTCAAAATCAATTATATCATAATATTGTAATAAGACTTGGAATTGTTCCATACTCTTAATAATAAATAGTCATATCCACAGTAGTCAAGGTTCACTACCAAGTCTCTCATTCTGTAATGGTTTCACTCCCCAAATCATCCTAATATTCAATGTTCACACCCAATATAATAATTAAAAAACATATGTATGTTAGATAGGTTCACTCCTCATTATTCTATGTTCTATCTCATTAGATATAAATCATTACACATTTCATGGGAGGGGTGATTTTTGTCTCACCTGTCTACAAATAAATTTCATACATATTTATTCCAAAATATAATAAATAATTCATCATATCCTATCCCATGAAGTTAAATGGGTTCTATAATTAATTCATCATATCATAACATGTGGAAAATAGATAGTTTTCAAAAACAAATTCATTCCATCATATCATAACATGTGAAAGGAAGCAAGTTCCATAAGCAGTTTATCATGGCATAAACCTTATAATAGAATAAGGTCTCATTATCATTTTTCATCATAAACATAAATAATTCCAAAATTTAATAATAATGGTTTCCTTGGATAATATTTATAGTAAAGGTAAATTAACATTAAATAATTTTATCATATATGGAAAAATATTTTGGAAGTAAACATCAAACACTTAGGAAAATATCATTACATTGTAAAAAAAATTAAATATAAAAATTAATAAATAACTCTGGAAATCATTTTCTCTTTATATATATTTTTAAACTTTTAATGTAATATTTAGTTTTATCAGAATCATTTCACGAGGAAAAAACATTTCACATTGAAGAAAACATTGTAAAACATATAACATTTGTAATGTAATTTTATTTGAAAATAACATTAAAAAATTATAAGGTAATATTCATTAGAAATTATGATCTTGATGGTTTAAAATACCATTCAATCCATATGAGTTAAAAAATATTTCATTCACATTTTCGGTATCCTTGCAATATAAATTGTTCGTAAAATGACATGAATATTGCATTGAAAACAATTTTTATAAATTAAAAAATATTTACATGTGATTTAATATTTAATATTAATATTGTTAAATATAGTTTTTAATTTTTTTAAACATGAATTTGGATGAAATATGCTTTCCAACTGAGTAAAATATTTTTATTAAAAACATTAATTATGTACTGTTGAGGATAGGAATGAATGAAAATAAATGGGGGAATTTATTATCATGACATTACTACATAATTTGAAATTTAATTTGTTTCATAACATATTGATAAAATGTTTTTATCATAGAATCATAGTCATAAATAATCAGAAAATATGATGAGATTTTAACATAAAAATATTACCACATCGATAAAATTTAAATATAAGTCCCTTGAAAGAATATAATTAAATGATACTTAAAATATAAAAAATATAAATAAATTAAAGATATTACTTTTCAATGAGGATTAATAATCACTTTGTATGAGAATATTGGTGCAAAAGATAATATATATCTTACAAAAGTCCAATTAAGAAATAAAACTCATACTACTTTGGTAAATATTAAGACATAAACCCCATAAAAGATGGATAATAATTTGGATATGTAAATACATATAATATTAGTTTTAATAATTAAAATATTATACTCATAGAAATTATATAGACCACATAATATAAATAGGTGTTTCATCTGTAATTTGTCTCATAAAAGTAAATAGTGATCCAAAAATCACATACCATAACTATCGATTTCCATTATACAAATTGAAACCTCTTTATAATAAATATAGGTTTATTATACCTATATTATAAAACCTTATTTAGTTATATAAAACTATATATGACTATCATAGGTCCTTTCATTATGCACTATTTCCAATGTTTCCTCTAGGGAACACCATCCTGGGTCTTCATTTCAACCCACATTTATGGCTCATTGTACCACCTCCTTCCCATCTTTGAAAGGAGAGCATAATTCTTCACTTCATTAGGGATTTTTTCTCCTTGATTGAAATGGGGTGATGCGATGTTAGTCCTTAATTCTATAGATTCTTCCACATAATTTGTTTCTTAGATTGGGTATCCATCATAGTTGAAGATGTTGTTTGTTAAAGTCATTACTAGTTCCATATCTTTGTTGACACCGGTTAATTACAACTCTTCTTTCTGGACATTCCAAAATGATCAAGTGAGGGTTCCAACCTTTAGATAAGAGACTGCTTGCACTGGGAATTGATGACATGTTTGGATTAAGAAACACTATAAAACTTGTATTATTCCATGTCACAGGGATTATCAATAGAGTAGAAACATGGTGATTACCACATTGATCGTAGGGTATCTTATTCCAGACACATGTCTTAGAGGTTTTTTACGTATCCCATGGTTAGCATGGGATACCCCATGATTTTAACATCTATAGGATACATATCAGACTGATATGAACACTTATAATGGTGGATCAATAGGCACATCCCAATGAGGAAGCAGCAAGTTGGTTTCCTAGATGAGTGGATTCAAATGTAATATGAGGATAAACCAAGTAGTGGAATGTCTCATGAAGAGAATGTTTGACACCACAATGGATTATCTCGACACCATGGAGGAAATATCATAGAGGTGGAGCCAAAATATGGGGACACAATGGTTTATCATTGGCTTGTATAAATCCTCGGGGAGGAATCCTATATACTATGATTATGAGGTTGGGATAATAACCCCGTTGTTGAAGTGGGTGTGGTTTGGGAAAAATTCATGGTTCTCATAATAGGTTCTGAACACAGAAATAATAGGATGAGCGGGTCTTAAACACTGAGTTTTCCATTGTGCTACACATAGAGGTGATGGGATTAATGAGTCTTATGCACTAATATGACAAAAGGTGGATGTTTTGATGTCACCGTGATAAGGGAAATGTGATAGAGTAGATGGTTGGAGATTATCCATTGTTAGATTCCCCAGATGAGTGGCATAATCCCATTATGATGTGGTGGCTAGATAAATAAACAGGATGGATGATGGGGGGATGGATGATGTTTGTGGAGTGAATAGGATGGAACTGATGCGAACATGATAGTGCTAGGCCGGATCCTTAGGGAGGATTCCAATATATAACCACTGGTACAAAATCAAAGACAATGTAGTTCTGGTGGGGGCATTCAGTCGCCTAATGAGACAGCTTGTGAGAATAAACGTATGGGTAGGGACTTAAAGAAAATGGAAAGTCCATGGAAGATAATGTCCCACTCAGGACATAGAGTCCTAGAAAAAAAAAAGTCAGTATGGGAATGGATGATGGGATTGAACTTCATTGAGGCTTTTTACATAACCTAAATGGAATGTGGGGATCAAATTCCATGAACTTCATGATGGTGGGATAAAATTGAAGCGTCTAAATGGATAGAGAATTTAATTTGTGCAACACGATTATGAATGGTTAGAGGACCATCATAAGGGGAACAATATTTGTAGTGTTTTAATGATATGTGTGGGGATTAGCCATGGTTATCATCTTGAGCGGATGGATCAAAACAACATTGGGGGTGGATCTATGATTCGAGCCCCAAGAGGGGAAGATGTCACATAAGTAGGTTACATCCCTCATAGTTTAAACTATTGATACCATTGGTTGGGATCAAAACTCAAAGATGATTATTATATTCCTAAAAAGGGATAAAAACACATGTAGTTTGGATTACCAAGTTTAACTTCAGGAAAGATGATTGAAGAAACATGAAATAGATGTAAAAAAATGGATTGTGGACATTGGTGTTCTTGGGCATCAAAGAGGATTCCTTTGTACCATATTTATATTGTTGGGATCAAATTCCACATATTTTGGTAAGTATTAAAAGAATTGTGTCAAACACATGGCTAGTGACCCAAAATCAAATTGTTCCTTATGCATGGTTAGCATCCCAAAGAGGATTTCGTGATCACTATTACTCTAATCCCACTTGATTCATTCTCGGTGTGATAATAAAGAGTTAGTAGTATATCTGATGGAAGTTTCATGAAATGTGTGCGAATGAGGGATGGTTTGTGGAATATCCATGAATAGAGGATTGAGGATATGGATATTGGGCCATACTCCATGAGAGACATCGTGGGAGGATATAGTCCCATTAGAGGAGGATATTATTCTATACCAGGAGGATGAGGAAGATATCTACCCCATGGAGATTACTTGGAACGAATAATTCCCAAGAAGTAACACCCTCATGTTTATTCCATATGGAAATACTATAGTTTTACATCATGTGATGAGTAAAAAGGTTCTTGGCCATTTAATGTCACGCTACTCAGATTAGGAGGATTCATTACATAACCATAGACTTAAATGAATGATACCTACCCACACTTAAGGAAGGGAAGGCATCAGAAAATCCAACAATGAGGAACATGGACGAATGGTCAATCATGGGGTCCACATTACAATGGCTATGTCAATAAGTAATATCCATTATCATACATACGCCATAAATAAATAGTTTTGACAATGCAATAAGGGATATTAAGATGAGATTCAAAAAATCAGTACATTTTAACCTACGGGGAACCATTATAAATTGGTTTTCAAAGAAGTAGGTGCCACTCATAGGAATTGGGTGAATCTCTGGTGCTTCTTGGAGAAAAGGATATTTGATAAGAGTGGTGCTTTGTTAAGCATGGAGAAAATGGTCTCGACGAAGGGATGATATTCCCAAAGCATGGAGACCCGGATTATTCATGGGTTCCACATGTATTCATGGTTTATTTCATAATGGTGTAATGATTTATAATGTTACAGGTGCCAAATAAGGACTCATACCATCATGTTATCCATGGATCTTTGTGACGAGAATATCCAAATAATGTAAAGATAAATAGGAACAAATTGATTGTTATTTCAATAATCTATAATACATTGGGTGATTCATTTTAATACTTTTTCATAGATCACAGGGATCATTGATAAATGAGATCTCATAAGGTGAAATTTAATGGTAGTGATGATTCAAGGTGGGGTGACATGAATATTTATAGGCACTATGCCTCATGAGGCTCAGATGTGCGCCTAAAATGAAATAAAGATTCATGAACAGAGGTATATACATAAGTCTCATGAAGTTTTCTATCATGTTTCTTCATGGAATTCATAGATATTATAGGAATTGTAGAGGTACCCATCATCCAGCTTCATCGTTTTTTCGGTATTCAGGGGATTGGTGACGTAGCTTCATGATTTAGGCACCTTTAGTGATTTGTTTCATTTGTAATGTTTATGTTTTTTCATGAATGGACTTGGGCTTCCTCAATTGATCCCAGGTATGATGTTTTGTTCCATCATATGGAGATCCTCACTATCAGAGCAGAAGGGAAAATGGAGGTATGGATTCAGAAGGAAAATCACTAATAACCTTTCAATCGTGAAGACTGCTCATGATTCTAGATTGAATAGTGTAGGGATGATGTCACCAAAAATCTCAGGAACCTTATGGGCTCTATAAAGCTCAGAGGGTTTCACTCTATAAATATAGTTTAAGAGGACATATATTCTATATCTGATCTCTACAAACACTGTGTTTGTGGTCTCTAATATTGAAGCTTTAGCTACCCATGAAGAATATTTGTAAACCGAGTTCCTCAAATCAGTGCTCTGTGAATTCTTTATAGTGAACTAGCATATCATGATCTTCTATTATTATGAGAAACTTATTGAGACATCACGGATCCATGATATAATTATACACAAACCACTTTTTTGAATAATCTTCGAGAATATGAATGGAAAAAAATATTTCATAGAGAAAATGGACGATCAAGAAGCTACCCAAAAGGTGCTCATAGATTATTGTCAAAGATAATATATTATTAACAACATCATGATTAGGAAGAATATTATGTGTCATTAATTCAATGAAAATTTTCTAGTGTTATTGTGAGAAGTGATAAAGGATTAACCTTTATTAAAGATATTTCCATTGTACTTCTTTAACCTGGGGGATGATTTTTTAATCCTAAAAGACATTAGGGATGAACCAGATTACTTGTTTTAAGGAATACCAAATAAATACTAATGCTTTAGATTTACTGATGACCATACATGGAGGTGTCAAACACCAATAACTAAAGACTGTAATTACAACTATTTCAACGACGTTGATGGGAAAATCATTTCATCCTGAGCTATCTCCCCTATAACACCCCACTATTATTAAGGTGGGTAAAGGGAACCTGGAGAAATAAAGGAACGACGATTGAGAAATATGCTTGGGAGGAATCCTCTTGTATAGATCGCCATCATCCTACTAGGGATGTATTTACCATGAATAATTTGGAGTAGAGCTGATGTGAGTAGGAATCTATATTGCTGCATCCTCCAAATTCAACATCTATCATCTAAAGGACTTCATTGTCGAGATGCGGATTATATGTTCATTTACAAGATAAAAATTTCCCCAAGATCATAGGGTGGTCAGTATCAGCCTCTCAAAACTCCACCATATTTATAGGATTCCCATTATAGGGGAAATATACGATGAATTTATCCCCGTAGAAAATGAATGGGAGGATTCGTGGTAGATTTCACAGCTGGTGATGGCATTTCTGGATAACATAATAGATGATGATAAATAGACAGTGAGGGATGTCCACATCCACTGGTGGTTATTCTTTCTTCGGAATTTTTACCCTGAGATTCCCGCTGAGAGAGAGGACGTAGCCATTAATTTTATCGTAAGGCCCCATACATTCCAAAGTGGGGCACATCAAAGTAATTAATGTTCCTAAGAGAAAATAATAAAGGATAGGTAATTGTGGCTCAAGGGATAAAACATCAACACTAATCATCAAAAAGTAGTTAGGTTAGATTCAATTATTATAGTTCACATATATTGATGGATTTTTCTAGTAATATTGTCACACATAGGTTTTTTGATGACCACATTTATTAGGGAGGTTATGCTAGAAACTAGGTATCATATATACCATGGGATTTTAGTATTGGAAAAGATGTATAAGGGTAATTGGTACATCTATATGGGGAATAATCCTTTGGGTGAATGTGAACTACTAAAATTCTAGTATTGATTGGTGGCAGTGCACTTGAGGACATTTTAATACCTAAATCACATCTCCCCTACTGGGATAGACTTTTTACTATATAGTCTGAATGTGGTGGGAATTTTACCACTCAGTATGAACATGATGGTGGTACTATAAATATTTATAGGGTGGGAGAATTTTATATCCATTCATTCCTATTTCCTAAACGATTTTTCACTAATAATGGGATTGGAACTAATGAGAATTAGTGATATCTCTTAGCATTTCAAGTTATAGTGCCGGTAATATAGGTAGATCATGAACTGATCTATGTACCGTATACCCTGCATAAATTCATGAGGATGTTCCAATTACCAGAAGGAATAACCCTTATAGTCATTCTGGTGGAACATCATGAGGATCACTAATGTGTGTGGAGGTAGTTTTGGCTGAAGTATTCATATATGGAAGGAAGAATGTGGAAAGAGTTTCCTCCATCTACCATCACATACATAATGGTCGAGGTGTATGCAAGGAGATGGGAGGTAGCCTACCCAGTACAATTGATGAAGCAATGTAAAACTCTATCAAATGTTAGACAACCTCCTCCTAACCAATATTGGGGTTATATAAATACAACATAATGCCACAGTGGTAGGGACGATTCACATCATAGTGGCAGATCTGTAGGAGTGTATCCAATATTTACAATGTTTGTAATGGAAAAAAGATAGGATAAATGGTAGAAAACCCAGCACCTCATGCTGGGAAGTATCATGCGGAAGGGGATCCATCCATAATGATCTTAAAAAAACCAACACAATCTCTAGAGATGTGGTTTCATTGTGTGGATATACATGAGTTTGGCATTTATCATAAGGCTTCGTAGTCCTATAACATTAGAAATAAATTCATCATTCCGTACAAAATGTGGAATTTCCCTAACCATTTTGGAACCAAAATTATTTGAATCACAAATTCTAGGGCCTTAATTCTATTATAATATAATGAGGGGACAAATATTTGTCTGATATGGAGGACAAAATACACTCTAGGGAACTCCAATTTCAATGAAATATCTTGAGAATGAATTTCGAAACAAGACATATATGATAAATATGTCTTTTGATAAAATGGAGGAGATCTTTCTTATACCAAAGGAATAATAATGATCATGGGGAGAAGTTTCTAATAGTGGGAGACCTATGGAGAAAGTAAGTGTTGGGAACTTAGAGAAGACCTCATTGAGAAGGTTCACCAAAGTTCTTGAGGTATGTTATTAATCATTCCATTGTGTGTTCTCTTTTAATTTTATCTATGTTTCTTGACTAAAATTCACTTTGTACTTGAAATCCTTAGGAAAAGGACCCCTTCACGTGGGGACATAATTGTGACAATAGGAGTAGAGGACAATGATACAAAGTTTAAAGGGCCTAGAAGTACTGTGGAAACAAATATGGATTCTCTGGAATTTATAGATCTCCCAATCATGTACATGGTTCCATGTCATGGGATTCAAACAATAACAACCAATGGATGTTATAAATCATTAATTTACATGAGTATTCTTACCAGGGATCCTATCCTTATAGGATTTCTTATTTATGTGTAATTTGGTCTCCATGATAATCAAACTATGACAATCTTGGTTGTGAGTAGAGCCACTAGTAGTGCAAAACCCGAAGCTGATAAAAACAATTTCATTGATGGGGGATATATTGATGAAGATCAACCACATTATATTGATCATAGTGCATCTAATATAATTCTATAGGATGATATTTCCTCTAAAATCTAAGCCACATTTCGAGTGTATGAACCCAATGAACCAGAGGAGTTGGATGAGTCTTCTTATTACATGGAAGACCACCAACCTATAAATAACTAGTCATGGAAGATGATCAATCACTTTATTGATTATATCACAGATTCTGTGGGGATATGTCTGTCAGATCACATCATCCACTACTATGCAATCTATACATTGGATGAGTGGATATTAAAGTTCTTCATATGCTTTTTCGGGATTACACATCTAAAATAATTTGGGAGAATGATCATTATATGGATGATTCCCTGGAAGAGAATATGTTCATCTCACTCAAAAACTCTAGTAGGATATAGATGAGGCCCAATTCTTGGATGTTTGGATGAACAGGTTCCCTTCCTTCACTAACACCTAATCAGAACTTATATCACGATTTAGCATCTAGTTGGTAGACACTTCAATGTAACTAAATCATGTATATCATGAGGTCTCCAGTCTCCAAAATGAACATGTTGATGTGTAGATTAGGGATGATGAAATTTTCCCAATTTCCTATGAGGAAATAAGGGATAACCAATAGGGAAATATTATTCTGGAGGCCACACAACAATGGGTGGTAGAGCTAAATCGCACCACTAAAGGGGACAATTAATAGGGGATGTGTTTTCCCAAACCCATAAAAATAGTTCATGATTGCTTGTTTATTTCAAACTACATACACATTCATTTATATTTTTAAATAATATCACTGCCATCATATTTGTGAATAAATGGATGATTAATCCCTATGCTCACATGGGTCATTCCATATATTAGAATCAAGGGGCAACCACATAATTTTTTAATACATCTGATAGTGTAGGATAATTATCAGGTACATGGGGTTTTTAATTACTAAAATACCACTTAGGGAATTGAATATGGGAGAGGTCATGGATGGAGAACAAGGCTCTTATAACATCGAACCTTCTTTCCCTATATCTGTCTGTGCATGGGTGGGACAACTCCAAGGGCCCATGAATCGATCCAAAAAATGAGTTTTGAAAACGTGTGAATCATATGGTCAACAATTAGAACAAAATATGTTTTTAATGATGGTGGAGGATAAATGATCACATTATTCGGGAAATAGAATCTGCTTCATGTTATACTAATATGAAAACAAAAAATCAAAGGAAAACCATGTATCGTAAAAGAAAACACGGGTCCAAACATGAAGTGTCATCGAGAACCCTCTAGTGAATTCATCTTGAATGGTAGGAGATCTAAAACGGCATGATACCATTTCTTTAGGGGGTCCCATAAGACATGAAATAATACAAGGATCCAAATACGGGGCCCAAAAAACCTGAGGTGGAATGATGAAAAGCTCAAAATGATCCCAAAACTATTGAAATTAGGGCAGCACAAGTGAGATAACATCATTGAAGGCGTACTAGTATGATGAAAGATCAAACCTAGATCATGGACGGAAACATCTCTGGTGAATGTTGAAGACACCTTTCAGTTTTATGTCATGCATTTAAGTATGGTGAACCTAAATTCTAACATCATATGGTTATTAAAATTCATAATATAGTTTAACGGCGTAGGTCTAGGACATGTGTCACATTATATAGTCATGTGTCATGTTTGTTTCAATGAATTTTATGTCGTACTACCTGGACCATAATAATGATTATTCCAGTATATTCATGTGATATTGAGGAAATAAGAATGATGTTACTGAGCAGAAGGAGGCTTGTGTGCCATACTAGTATCAAGAAAAAAGTAGGAAGGACGAACATGCAATATGGAAAACACTAAAATAAGTAAGTGAGGTTTTTAGATTAATGTCTTTAATTTTAGACCATTAAATAATTCTTAGGAGTAAAAGGGCTGACAAAAAAATGTACGAACCTAAGGAAAAATTCTCAGGTATCACTATGTATCCCATACTGATGGGAATAAAGACGCTAGTAGTTCATTGAATGCAGTGTAGTAGAAGAAGAACATTGGAAAAGTAAATCATCTCTTGTGAGTAGGAAGATTCGTCCCATGATCATCACAGGACATCTTGAACATTTCCAGGACATTGTTGCAGTTTAAGATCACGAATTAAATATAAAATATTCTTATTTTATGGTCAGAGAGTTCGGACTGTAAATGAATATCATAATGGGTGACCGTTATGTATGGTTATGGAAGACCCCTAATGAAGGAGGATGAATGCGGTCTGCACCACATAACATATCGTAGAATTGAATAATATTCATAAGACCATAGTTTAGTGTCATAGGGTTTGGACCATAGAGGGGATATTCAACATTAATATGTGTAATGTGGTGAAATAACATACCCAATATGAATGAATCACAACAGGAAAACATATACCACATATGAGTTCCTACAGAAGCATACATACAGTTTAATGGCATGTGACATAGAGTATAAGGAGGAATTTTTATCCGTAGGGTAATTATACATGTGTCACATAAGAGTTAGAAACTTCTTTTAATAAGGTCCAAAGGGAGACTTTGCATCACATATGTGTCTCAAGATAAATCGAGTACAGTCTATGGTCATAGACCTTAGATCAAGGGGATTGCGAATCTAGTGTTGGAATATTTAGTCTGATGATATGATAAAACCAACATAAATGAGGACCAAGGATATATCATCACCTAGCTACACACTAAAAAGATGAAAAATGGAAGGGATTCCAGTTTTAGTTTATATCTTTTTGACCATATGTGTCAAGTTTAATGTTGTGTGGGGACGGTGTACCTATAAAGTCCCAAGAATTATTTTCAAGGAAAATACATTACATTTATAGAATACATAATACATGAAAAAAACAAACACCCAATGACAATATAAATCTATTTTCATTAGAAACTAGGAACACATTCTCTTAACATGGTGAAATATTGTCAAAATCTCCCATAAATATCTTCTCATTTAGTTTTCCTACTTGAAACCTTTCAATATGTCCTAGGAAAAAGATAACACGAAAAGGGTGAGATTGGATGCTTAGTTAGGGAAAATAAGGAAAATATCAAATACCAAATGAAAATAATAATATAAACCAAGAACAGAACTTTGGAAAACTATAGAAAATATAAAAAAATAATGATTTATGAAATAATGTTTTGTAGTACCTATGTAATAAATCAAAAAAGAATAATGAATTATTATGAAAAAATATTGGAGTAAAACATGGATTTTTGTAAAACAATAAGTATATATAATCATATCCATTTTATCAAATGATCATTTACAAGCCCATCATATTGGAAAATGATATATAATGAATTGAGTACAATCATCATTTAATCCTGGTATTAATGAACCATATTTTCTTGTCGTTCTATCCATGTATTTTTAAACAAAATTTACTTATTGTTCCAGTCATCTCTATCGTATGAAATATAAATGTTTACTGAATTAATTGAAGGGAGATATAGGTCACCCCTATATAATAATTACATTTTTCTTATGTTTTATACAAAAACATGAATCATATATCTAATCATAACCCAATGTACAAAATAGGTTTCTTAATCATCATTCCCTCATAAAATAATCCATGAAAAAAATTGATTTCATACATATACATTCTTCAAAATGATATAATAAATAAAAAATAATTATAGGTATTATATAATATAATCATAACCCTATTAAATAATTCCATATTCGATGAAAAATAATTTTGATTGAAAATATGAAATTAATTATTTAGGAAAATATACTTTCTTCTTCCAAAATAGTTTCTTTTCTCAAAATGAAACACATTTTTAAATGAAAATAATTTTGTGAAAATAATATTGAAATAATTTAAAGAAACCATCATATAAAAATGGTGTTTTGAAAAAATAAAAACTCATCATGTTGTATTAGTTAAAAGAAAACATTCTTCTCATAGTTTTGTCGGATAAGTCTATAAGTACCTCATATCAAAAAATGAAAAAATATTCATTTTATACAGTTTAATTAAAAATCACTAATGAGTAAAATTTAATTTAAAAAATTATATAATAGTAAAATTAATAATTCATATTTTGGAAACATGGACATGATAGATAGATATACCCTAGTAAAAACTTACGTATAAACTATATTATATGACAAAGACATTGTGAAATTATTTCTTACAAATTTATAATCAGTCGAATTTTATTCCACATAAAATAAATAAAATTATTTGCATATTATAACCATCAAAATAAGATTCATAAAAACATTAGTTGTTATCATAAAAACAACTAAAAACAAATAGGTTTTGTTGGATCCATATATCTCTTATTAATAAAAATGAAACAAAATAATCCATAACCTTATATACGAATTACTTTTTATGTAAATGAAACTAAAATATAATGGATATAATAATTTAAATAGATTATTATAGAACCATATTTAAATTTATAATATATTTTTTTATCATATTAATACCCATTAGTAATATTTCATTATTACTCGTATTTTGGTGTTAACTGCATTATTTTCTCTTGCATGTTTTGTCATATAGGAACCAATTCATGTAAATAGAATATTTCTACATCATTTATTGAATCATATAAATGTATTATATATAAATTTAATTTATTATATGTATTTATATAATAATTTATTATTGGTGAACATAGATAATAATCACATCTCATTGTGGAATTGGTAGGTCATATGTACACACAAGCGATTGTATCAATACCTTTTTAGTAAAAATAATTGACGTTGTTAGATTATTTGATGATAAAGAATCAATATCATAATCATGTATAGTTATTATTTCCATAATTATAACCATAAACAAAAATTGGTAGTGTAAAACATATTACACTACGTTATGGAGATAGTTAGTCATACGTACACGTGCATGGTGATTTCATTTTTCATTGGATAGATAGAAGGTAGAATAAGGATGTTCCAAAACATAGTAAAATATTATTATATAATAGAAACTGAATTTTTTACTTTATAATGTAAACAAAATATTATGATAATGTAGAATAAGAAGTGTTCTTCAAATATTTGGTAAAGAAGATTACCTTTTCTTTTGTGAGCACCCTCCAGATCTCCTCTTAATGGAACTAGAGTGGGTATTTTGAGAATACCATCACCTATTGAATATGGATAAGGAATTTTATGCATAAAATTTTTAGGGTATGGTCATTATTTAAGGATCAATTTTATGTTAATAGGTGTGGTAGGAGGATTCATTTTATAATTATGCGGATGTTCATTTTTGCGATCTCCAAATGTAGTAATTTATAAAAATTTCAAACCCTGTAAAAATCACCAAAATGACATAGTATCGAATATGAGATTAGATAAATTTTTTATCTCAACAACCAATAATTTTTATTCATGTGTTAATGTCAATTGTAACCTTATTATTTTAGTCAACCCTTAGTAATTCAATTTTATTTTCAACTAAGGTAACAATTTGTTCAATTTTAAAATAGGGAAATTTATTTTTATTTGATGTAAATTAGACCATAAATTAAAAATTAATATTAATTTATACTATATCATCATGGTTTTATATATTTTTATATATTTTTTGATTTTTAAATAATTTAATAAAACATTACATTGACAAAATATCAGTATTGTCAGTTATGACACTATTGAATTAATGGATTTTTAAAAATACCAAGAAATTATTTAATCCTAAAAAAATTCATTTTATTATATTCATAAGGGAACATGGTAAACAATAAAATGTATTTTACTTATTAATTTTATATTATATTATTTATTTTATTATTTTTAATTATTTTTATTTGATATTCCCATTAATATAATAATTATAAATTATATTTGTGAAACTGTTAAATAGACTTATTTGTTGAAAAAAAATTTAAAATAAAATACTTTTATGGAGATACATAAAAAATATTAGAAAATAATACTTATAGTAAAGTATATATTTATATATAATTATACATTAAAAATGACATATGTATTAAAACATGAATATGACATGCTTAACATCACTTTTAATATAATATTATAAGATTCATAATAATTTCCATATGGATTTAATTGGACAATATCAAAACACATGGATGATAATGATCAATATATACTCGATGAATAATATTTGGTCTAGTTTTTTAGTATTTTAATGGTTATTAACATTTTAATAAATATTATATTATTAATATTCCATTAATTAAATAATTTTTGCATCATCAATGTATAAGCCTTTATGGTAATTATATATTTCCGTAAAATTATAAATAAATTATCATTATAATTAAAAACTTTTTATTTTTAAAATGTGTGTTTAATTTTAAAATTTTTTTATGTATAAACTTATTTTAAAAATGATAAATTTATTAAAATTTGAGTAAGAAAAATTAAAATTTTGTTTAAAAAATATTTTGAATATAATATTCTCATCCATGTAGACTAAAAATTGTATAATTTAGACCAATGTATTAGTTTGGTCAAAAATAACTCATCCAATCTTATTAGGAAAAGATGTTATGTGATTTTATAAAGTTATATTTACTCAAAATTACCTGATTTACCTTTTTTACTGTGTTAATAAAAATTTCTGATGTTACGATTCATAATTCCAAAAAATTAAAGAATTGTATTAACATAATTTGGACCTACTAATTCCAAACATTTAATCAATTTTTAGTAGTTCAAAACATAGAAGTTGTAGTAATTAATTTAAAATTTATCCCTTTGTCAGAAGGGAAAAGGGGTCTTTAAAATTTAATCATTGCAAAAGATTGAAATATTTTTTGATATTAATTCAATGTTAAATGAATTCCAAGGAAATAAAATATAATAAAGGTAAATATATATTCTATTTATAATATAACAATTTTCAATAATATAAATTAGCCATATAAATTATTTCAATTATAAAATTTGTTTTTAATTAAATTTTTGTGTATTTTGACTATTCATCAAAACATGAAAGTTATCATAAACATATAAAACATTGTTCTAAGGTATATTATTATATCCATGTTGAAAATAAAATTTTCTTTTTTTAAATAGAGTATATAAAAGTGTCATAAACTATATTTAAAATAGTTTTCCCATCAAAAGGCGACAAAATTTTATTTTTTCTAAAAATTATTCTTTTATCTAAAAATTTGAATTTGTTATTATATCAAGTATAGAAAACATATAAGATGAATAGTAATTGTTATATAGAATATAATACACAAAGAATACATTAACAAAATCCATCAAGGTGATTTTATTATTTTTCAAACTCACTTATTTTAATTTAAATAGTTGTTCAAATGAAAGTTAATACATCCATTATATGACTAGTTTATATGGTTATATAATAATATTTAGTTGTTCAGTTATAATTTTTTTTCTACTAAATGAGTTCTATAATATTAAAATGAAAATGTTTTTAATACAGGCCAAGCATACTGTGGAGTATACAGCTATATAAGATAGTGTTTCATGTAGCGTAAGATTATATTGTTGTTGCATAAAACACATTTGAATAAATTAAAATGAATATATATTATAAAAATATTGGGGTGTTACATTATATCCCATTTAAAATGAAATTTTCCCTCGATAATATTTCTGGTAAAAAAAATATAGACACCCAAATACTAAAAATAAAGATTGAAAATTTCTTTTAAAATCATATATTTGGAAAATATCATTTTCCCAAAATAAACCATCAAAGTTACTATACTAAAGAGAAAATAGGTCAAGATTTTGGAATAGAGGAAATTGATTAATAATCATAGAGATTGATAAATATCACTACTCATAATTAAATTCTTGATCTAGAGAAAAATAAAAATCGCCTAACCATAAACTAATGATGTATGTAAGGGGTCAATGATATCATAATCAATAATGACAATAAGACACCCATTTACATCATGATCCATTTTTTAATGTTTAAGTGTATTAATGAGATGAAATAATTACTTTATTTTCATAAAATGTCATCATTGTTCGTGCCTTGATCAATTTCTACCTTATCTCTTATTCAAAGAAATGATGATTATTTATTTATTCCTGATGTGTTAGGAGATCATGTGATCCATAAATAGAATTATAAGTCATTCCTTATTTATTTATCAAATACAAAAGGTTATAACAAGTTATAATATATTAATTAGTCCACCTATGGAGAGATAATAAATTATTTGAAAAAATCTATCAGATGTTCGTCAAAAAAATTCTATAAATTTATAACATTACAATCTTTCTGAATGTGGAGATTCCAAAAAAACTATAGAATTAGGAGAAATAAATAGGCTTAGAATTTATCACCCATATCTCATAACTCAATTCAAGGTTTTTACATTCAAAACATGTGAATACAGTAATCATGTATTCTCTTCACTATACATCTTTATTAAAAACATGTATGTGTCATTATTCTTATGTCCAAAAGGATATAAACATCATCCATGATTGTACAAACCACATCTCAATAAATTCATAACCAGTTATAAGGTAACTAATATCATCTAATTGACTTATTCATATCAAACATGTCTTTATCAAAATATCATAATCATGCTCATATTAAGGATTACCCTTCCATTAATCACGTATCTTCCAAAAACATCAACTTTTTACCCCAATCACTATTCATGTTTACCAATTCCACTAAGTATTAGGTCATAAAACCTTATGGTAAAAACTACAGCAGACCAATACATAGATGTTTCATTATTCCATAATTTAATAAATGTACATCTATTACATTATTCATTAATTCTAATAAAAAACACTCAATCATTCCACAACTTCATTTTAATATCGCACATCACCAAAATTGATCACATGTGACTTTCCTTTGTCTTTTACCTTTAGATATTTCTTTCATCAGTAATTATCATTAACCCTTTAATTTGGGAATTAGTTTTCAAAATTCCCATTTTACTTTCATATGAAACAATTGCATTCTTGAGGTGTACCATTTGGAGATTCTTATTTATTCCCATTATTTTAGAAGTGAAATTATTAATGACTATCTTTCACCAACGTAAAATATTTATTAGGCCCCTTAATAATATTTAATCCATGTGTCTTATCACATATATAGTATAGTGAAATTATAATCTTTTTAAAAAAATATTTGTTAGATTTTTCTTTGAAATCCATCCTTATTTTCATATAATTACCATGATATAGATGGAAAATTTCAATCACTGTTTTTATAAGAATAACACAGGGATGTTATATACATAATATTAATATTTTTAACTCATCCCAATCAATGGATTCAATACAATATTTTTTTCATTGTATTCTTGGTAATTTCCCATTCCATATTCTATTTACCATCCATGTGGTAAGTTTCCAAAATTACCTCTTATCTTTTTTAATAGTGTATAATGAGTAATATCATTTCAATGGAATAAATCCATTTCAAATTAACTAGTGTATCATTAATTCTACTAATAGATGGTGGATGTTTTCTCAATAAATATTCAAGATAATGTTGTTCCTAACATTGTTACTTTGGAATCCTATCTAGATTCATGACATGATAAGGTTATGGGTTCATAGATCAAGATTCTTCATTCCAAATCAAAAAAATTGGTTTAGTAAAAGGAAAATCATTTCATTTTCCATTTCATTCATCATTAACATAGTTCCTTCATGCTCCATCCATTGTGTAAAACTGAAAAAGTATAGTTTCAGAGGTACAAAATTATACTATGAAAACAACATAAAAATGGGGGGTGTATATTCAATACCTAACATTTTAGGTTTAACCACAGTTTATTCATGATTATTAGCATAATTATTGATCCATAACCAATAATTAAACTAATCCATAATAAATCCCATGACAAATCCATATAAATACCTATAGGGGATATCACAAATGTTTCTGCATCATGGTTTCTAATTGTTTACTAAATATTCACACTAATACTAACTATAAAGCCTCATTAATGAAATACATGGAAATTAAATTACTTTTTTGGAATTCTTATTACATGACCCAAATTGAAAACCAATGGCCACATTAGTTAATTGTATCTAGAAACTGGGATCACATTCTCATATCATGGTGAATTATATTCAACAACTCTCAAAATGATCTCCACCTTTTGTTTTCCTAACTAAAACCATTCTTTATATCCTTAAAAAATGAAAATATAAAAAGGGTGGTCTAAGACATTTGGTAAGGGATAAAAAGAAAATATCAAATAAAATATGAACATCAGAATATAAAAAAATTAACCTAAAATTTGTAAACCATACTACATATAACATAATCAAGAGTTCTAAAATAAATCGTGGTAGTTCATAAATCCTAAGTCAGAAAGGATTCATGTACCACGAGAGAACATCATTAACAAAAATAAGTGAACTGTGGAAAAAACCTATTCATATAAAATAATTTCAATATTAGCCAAGACTCATTTCAAAGACCATATTAGTGGATATTGTCCTATACTAAACTAATTTCACTATTTATTCCAAAATTGTATTATGAAACCATGTTTAGTTTCTATTCCAGTAATTTCTATCTCATGATAGATAAATCATTACATAATGTAATGGAGGGGTATATAGTTCCCACCCATCCCATAAATAAATCATTCTTATCTATGACACAAAAACAGATATCATTAATTAAATCATAACATAAGGAATAAATTGGTTTGATTAAACGTCATTCCATCATAACATTATCCATGAAAAACAAATTGAATTTAGAAATATAAATCCATAAAAATAAAATAAATCCATAAGAATAAAAGGGATAATATACTTGAGACCTAAACCTATTAATGAATTCTATATTATATGGAAAATAAATTTGATTTTACAATTGATATTATTTCATGTTGAAAATATCCAATGTTCTTCAAAAACATTTACATTTATTAAAATGACCAACACTTTAAATATAAATTAATTTTTTTTAAAATAAACTTGAAATATTGTAAAGGAATCTTCATGTAAATATGTTGTTATGAAAATTGAAAAACTAGTCATGACGTATAAGTTTAATGAAAAAAAAATTCATTTATTTATTTGAAATATAAAAAAGAACCTCGTATCAAAAAATGAAAAATGATTCAATTCTTACCATTTAGAAAAACTATCCAATTAGTAAAATTAATCTATTTTTTTGAAGAATATAAATAATATTGAATATTTAGGAAACATGGATGTGGATGAGAAATATATTTTAGTAAATACTTATGTATAAACAATATCGGATGATAATAAGACTTAGAAATTATACCTTACTAATTTATAATTAGTATAATCGTAAGTCTCATAAAATAAAAAAAATTATATTCATGTTATATCATTCATAATTATAATCTTAATAACATTCATGGGAATCATAGACACATCTAAAAATAAATAGGTGGTGTATAAAGCATATGGACCACATAAATAAAAGTGATTCAATATAATCCCATACATTATGTCTGATTTCCTTTATACATATCTGAAACTCCTTTGTAATGGTATAAATATTTTCATTAGCTTCTTTTATGACAATTTTTACTGTTATGATATCATTTGTGGTTAGATTAACACTATTTTAATAATATTACATTATTAATCTTCATTTTTTGTTAACTGCATTATTTTATATAGCATTTTTGTTATATAAGTACAATGTATTGTAAATAGGATATAGTTACATCATATTCAGAATAATATTAAGAAAATATATATCATAATTAATCATTATCTACATTAATATAAAATTTCATGAATGGTGGACATGGATATTAATCACAACACGTTCTAGAGACAGTAGGTTGTTTGTACGCACAATAGATTGTATCATTTCATTAATAGTAAATATTATGGAATTGGGTTGATTATTTTATGTTACATAATAAATATCGTAAACATATATAGTTAAAATTTCCATTATTATAGTAATCAATTTAATGTAGTGGGGAAAAACATATTACCCAATAGTGTGGTGATGGTAAGCCATATGTACACATGTGTGCTGATTTCATTTTTCGTAGGATTGAAAGAAAGTGGAATAAGGTTTTTCCAAAAAATAATAACATCTTACTATATAGTTGATACATAATTTATTACTTTATATTGAAATGAACAATGGTAGAGGATGATTAAGATGAAATTATCATGATATATCCGATAAAGGATATTACCTCTTCTTCATCGAGCTCCCTCAATATCACCGCTTAAATGCACTTGAGTCAGTATTTTGAGAAGAAAATCACTTATAGAATTTTTCTATGGATGTTGATATGTAAAATGGGTATTGGATGGACAATTTTTAAGGCTAAATGTGAATTTAAGAGGTGATGGAGGAGGCTCTCTTTTATAATTGCGAATAGAGCCACTTTTGTTTTATCCAAAAATATTAATTTATAATAAGTTAAATCCCCATAAAAAACCTTTAAATTGTAATAGTTTAGAATATTATATGATATACTGTTGTAATATAATAAAAAAATAATTTTTAGGCATTTTTATATGTCAATTAAAATATCATCAACTCAATTAATACTTGGTTATTCTATTTTAGTTTCAACTATATTAACAAATTGTTCGATATTAAAATACATTAATATCTAAATATTTTTTTCAATTATATCATAAATTAATAGATTTTATCATTTTATACTATATCATAATTAATTTCTATTTTTAAAAATATTTTTTGATTTTTAAATATTTTAATAAAATATTAATTTGAGAAAAATAACAATAGTGTCATTATTGATACTACTAAGTTAATGGTTTTTAAAAAATATTAAGATAAGATTTTATCCATGAAAAACTATTTTATTATATCCATAAGTGGTTATCACGCTCTATAAAAAAATTTAAATATAAATTAGCTAAAATTAAATTTATTTTAATATTTTTAATAATAGTTATTTTATATATCCTTTAATAAAATAATTACAACATCAGTTTTGTGTAATTATATAATACACTTATTTGTGGAATAAAAATTTAAAATAATATAATATTTTGAAGATAAGTAAACTAGATTTCATAAGACTACATATAGTTAAATATATCACCCTAAAAATCCAACATAAAAATTTTATATTTATTAAAACATGAATGTGGGAACACTAACACCGTTATAAATAATATATGATAAATGTCATAATCTATTCGATATGGCTCTAAATGGTGAATAACTCGACCCTTTCTTGATTATGATCGATATATATGCACCCAATAATATTTGGTGAATTTTTATGGTATCTTAATTATTATTATCATTTTAATAAATTTTATTTTATAAAATTTCCAATAATTAAATAATGTATGCATCATAATTGGATAATCCATTAAGGTAATTATTTGCTTCTAAAAAATTACAAATAATCTATCATGAAAAATAAAAACATTATCCATTATATGTGTATTTGTATTTGAATTTATCTTATCTATAATCCTATTTTGAATATGATAAATTTATAAAAAATTGAGTAAGACATATTTAAATTTTCCTTCAGTAAAATATATTAAAAGTCAGAATCTCATCCAAGTGCCTTAAAAGGGGTCTAATTTAGACCCAAGTCTGGTTTAGGACAAAAATCACTCATCCAATCAAATTATGAAAAGTGTTAATGTAATTTTTTAATATTATATTTACCATTAGTTACCTCATTTACCTTTTTACAATATTAATAAAAATTTCTCATGATAATATTCAAAATAGACAAGAATAAAAATTTATATTTAAATAATTGGTACCTACTGATTAAAAATATGGACATATTTTTAGAAAATTAAAAACATAGTTATTTCAATAATTAAATTAAAATTTATTCAATTGTTAGAATTAAAATTGGTTTTAAAAATTAAAACATTGCAAAATATTGAATATTTTAGCATCTGAATTCAAATTAAAATTAATACCAATGATATAAATAATATTTAATTATAAAAAAATATTCCATTTATTCCTAAAATCCTTTCAATAATACCATTTAATAATATAAATTATTTCAATGAAAATTGTTGTTTTCAATTAACATTTAGTGTATATTTACTGTTCTTCAAAACATTAATGTTATCCGAAAAATATCAAAAATCATCCAATGATAGATTTTATATCCCTATTCCAAAAAACTTATTTTTCAAATATAATATATAGTTGTGTCAAAATATATATTTTGAAGGGATGTTCCATCCAATGGTTTAAAGAATTTTATTTTTTTTAAATACTAAAATTTTAAGAAATATTTATTTTGTTCTTGTATCATGTATATAAAACATATAAGATGAATTTTAAATATTATATTTCAAATATTAAATATCTACTACATTTATAAAATCCATTAATTTCAATTATATGATTTTATAAACTCACTTACTTTCATTTAAATAGTTTTCGAGACTGATGTTAGTATAGCCATTATAATGACTTTTTTCTAAGGTACCATAATAATATTTAGTAATCCAATTATAATCAGACTTATATGAAATTAATTCTATCAATTGAAATTGAAATTATGTGTAAACTAATCCAAGAATAATGTTGCAAATATTGTATGCTAATATAGTCTTATGTGTAGCACATGCTAATCTGAGTGTAGCAGACAACACAAAACATCAATGAAATTAAAAAGAAGTTATCTTTGAAAAAAACTCATAGTGTTATAGTACCTATGTAGTTTAATTTCATTCATAGATGATGAAAATATCAAAAATTTCATTAACCTGTGGAATTTATGGAGAAATGTGTGGTCTGTAAAATAACCCTATGTGAATGATGGTCAAGGTGATCCACACCAATCATTCTATAGGAGGGGAATAAGAACATGAAAGGGAAAAAGATTTCTTTTTTCTATGGTTGGTCCAAGGGACAAGACATATGAGTGTCACTGCATATCTCATAAAAAAGTGAATCAAGAAACATGTTGTCCTGGAAATGGTAAGGTGAGTGAAAAGTGACAATGGAGGCGATATCCTCTAATACAATAAAATTGTGGTTATTATGAATTTTACTATCTTTCAAACTATGACATGGAAAATTTTAGTTTAAGTTCATAGATATTGGACCAGCTAGAGGGAATATGTGTGATGTGGTGTCCAAAGGAAACCCAATGTGAATGAAGAACATAATGATCCAAACTACACCGAACAATAAATAATTAAAAACATGTACATAATATGAATTCATTAATATTGTGATTGAATGCTCAGTTTGACATCAAAATCACAGGACATGACCTCAGAATTTTTTTTCATTGACATTATACAATAAGATAGTGTGATTCTTCTATGTGGGTACATACCATAGCATAACCCCTAACCCCATTTGATACATTTTTTATTGTGGTAAATAAGTGGAGGATATTATTATTATTATGAGACATGGAAACACATTGTATTAGAAAATTTAATTTAGGTGAACAATGTCCCAATGTTGTTGATCATCCTCCTGAGTGTGCAAAGTTTAAAAGTGTGGTAACATGGAGGGTATTGATGATATATTTAGACATAAGGATGTGTAAAGGGGTGTGAATCACAATGCCCAATATTTGTACATAATTGGGGTGGTGTAAAGTTCGATGATAACAATAGAACTTGTTCAAAAAAAATCTATATCATGTAACCTGGAATGAGACCATGAAAACTAGGGTCGACTGTTGACCATGTTCGAAATGTGGTACCTTCCACAAAATTTCATTTTAAATCATCCGGGTTATTGTACCAATATGGAAGGTGATCCACAAGGCCAGGCACCATGACACTAGGGAGTCAAATTAGAAGTGAAATCTGATGGACACCCAACTAATTTAATATGTGAATCATGGAGTCAAAATGAGGTAATGTCCATGGAGAACCCATCACTCTATTAACCACACAATAGCACAACTATAAATGTTAATGAGTCATATCAGATAGAGGTATTTGAATCCCTTCATAAAAAAAGAATCTTCAAAATGCCTCTTGGAAAAGATATTTTAATGTACCAATGTCAAATAAAGTTGGAATGGAGAGAAAAAACGTGGCTTAATTAAATATGTGGTGGACCCGAAGACAAACCTCCTAGATATTCCAAGGTATCCCATGAGGACAAGAATCAAGACTCACATAGTTATGGAACTCTGAGATGATTAAGATCATGCGGTAATGATAAATGCATCATGTAGTTCATCATAATGTGACTAGGACACTGTGATATTGGTTTATGTTCATAGATCTTGGACCAAACTGTGAGGATTTTTTAATTGATATATGTGGCATGGAAAGTTGATGAACCCAATGTGGATGATATCCAATGAGGCTTGTTTCTAAGAACATAATATAAATAGAACATATTTTAAACATTGGTCGGATCAAAATTAAAAATTTCCACACATTCAAACATATCCCATAAATATGGGAATCTAGCCATTCATAGATCTTGAACTCCATACAGTTTAATGTTGTGGGGTAAAAATGAAGTAAGTTGGGGAATTCCTAAGGGAGGTACATAGTGCAGCTATTATATCCTAATATTAATGAGGACCAAAGAAGTTTTAATGCCACACCACACACTCCAAAGAGGAAACTACGCCAAAAATTGGAAGGAATATTTGTTCTCGACTTTAGAAAAAAATTATAGGTATTCTTACATATACTAAATGCACGGGAGTCAATCAATATATCATTCTTAAACTCTATACATTTTAAGGTCATTCGGTAATTATGAAAGATGTTACCCCATTTAACAGCATTCAACTAGGATTTTTGTGGAATGATATCCTAATGGGGATGTTCATGGAATAATAAAATACAACTATTCTAAATGAATATCTCAGCAATCTACAACACACCATGTGTTCCCAAGAGAGATCTCATGAGACATGGATGAAAGGAATAAAATATTTTTGGGACCATAGACTCATTGTATGGGAATTTCTTCATTTCCCTTAAGAATTTAAATCACACCATATGTAGTTATGGACCTGGGATGGTGAGTGATCAGAGTTAAAGACATTTTAACATCATACAATCAGGATGAAGCATCAATTTTAGAATCATGTGAATTAAGGCTTTTTGACATCATACAAGTTAGCTGGGAAAATTCATATTAAGGTTGTTTATAAAGGACCATAAATTCTATTTATTTTAACATCTTATAGGTAGGTGAAATTAGTTAAATGTCTTACAGGATGGGAGATATCATAGTTTCAATCTTACAAAATGGACATTGTATTGATGTTACCAAAATAGGGGTCATAAATTTTTCTTCATAAAGTAATCTGATGTAGATCTAGACCAAGGATGCCTTAGTACCATACCACATAATCATGATAAATAATCCATTCCATAATAATGAAAACATTAATTAGAAGATGATCTATAGATAAAGTGTCTAGAAGTTCTAACATATCCCATAATGATGTGAATAAATCGACAGGTAGTTCATTATTCTATATAGTTTAGCATAATGAAGTAAGGATGTTGTATATCATTGTAAATGTTCATAGAGCTCAATCCATTAATAATTTATCATCATTAGGGATGAAATATTAGTTTAAAGTCACATGGGATGTGATCTATAACATAGTATAACAACATAAAATTTGTAAAAAGTATCTCTTACAAAAAGTACAACATGTGGAAAATGGTATTTGTTAGAGGATTAGCTCACTCTCCATCCATGGTGACTAACGAGAATTCACTGCTACAGTACACCTTGTGAATTACATATGGTCATTCCCATTTGTTCTCTAACATTTTTGGATTCCTAACAATAATCATCTACATCCTTAGAGACAATACAATATCACCATGAATGATTATTAGAGGTGATATTTATTATTGAATGCTCTAGATATCTTTTATTATTCTTATGTAGATTGTTTGAGGAATATAACCAGTTCTCATCAAGGGATTACAACTATTCCAGAAGGAAATATGCAAATCTATTTGTAAATTTTTTATAATAGGAATATCTATAGATTGATCGAAATGAAATCACAATGGTAAGGAAATCCTCTTTTTTATGCACTGGGTAGTATGGGGGTCACCTGGTTGGAGTTTTGATAAGTCATATGATAATCTCTGAGATGATTGTAGGGAATTCCTAGAAAACTATTTTTGTATTGTTCCAACATCTTCTACAGACTGTTAGAGAATGTATTGTTGAACATCTCTATTTTTTCATTTCTCGATACATGGTAGACAGATGTGTGTTTGGACAAGGTGTTGTACATGGCATACAGTTTCATCATCTTAGCTGCATAGAAGTTGGTGTTGTTATCAGTGAGAATAACTTTGTGGACTCTGAATCAATGTATGATATTGGATCTCGCATAATCAATACAATAATTTAAATTAAACACATTGAAAATAATTTTCTATATCCACATTGGAAAAATAGGATTCTATACATGTACTAATGAGTTGTTGCTGGTAGATATTTTCCAATGTCATTGAGTCCCTGGACTACAAAATGACTACAATACAATTTTTTATTGAGGGACTTAATTGATAGATGCACAATTTTTTCATGATTTTGACACATGTGGAACATCTGGTAAAACTATGAGCAGGCATGGACTATGGTGGGCCAAAATTATGCCATTCTATGAATTTGGTGAGAGTGTTTCGAACATGCATGATGGGCTCCACATGAATTCTCGTGAAATCATTTAATAACCAAGGGAATATCATTTTCCTGAATTACATAGAGGATAATTACATCATTCACATGTTTTTAGAGGATCTAATCCGGGCTAGGACTGATCTAGAGGACGAACCGCACGACATGCTGATAGATTCTCATGTGCTCAGTTCTCTTTAATGGGATGTTCCCCTGATGGAGGCACCTGAAAATTGTAATTTTCAGACAATATGTTTCTTCTTTTGTGGTAGAGGGATATAAAGTTGCTATTTTGGAACAATCTCTAGTAATATGACTTACCTACTGGTTTTCATTATCATCCAGGTAAACATGAGTGATGAACCATATATGCTCAACATGGATGAATAGATATTCCTAGTTAGGAAATTCAAGAGAGAATTCTAAATCAGCAAGGGAATCGAATAAACCATTTTGTGACTAGGTAATGTAAGTATCCTCTGGTTGAGAATGGAACTGGTCCATCAGCTTGTGAACGTGATTGATAAAGGGTATGATCCATGGATTCCTGACAATCTAACAACCATTGATTTGCTTGGAGACTGCCTTAGAGTCCCCCTTCACATTAGGTGGGGAAAATCAATCTCAAGAGACATATCAAGACCAATGATGATAGTCGAATACTCTTCCGTATTTACAGTGCGTCATTATGACAAAAAGAATGAAGAGGGAAGACAACTTCTATATGTTTGATAAAGGCAACCCCTGGGCTTTCTCTATTGAGTTAGGGATCATTGAGCTTCAAACAATCTGGGCATCGAGATGCACCATTAAAATTCATATACTAACATTGAATATCTAGATCCATTGGAAGAGTGGTATCATCTATAAAATTATGATCTACTGAATACTATATCGGGGTTGTATGGGCAGCTATATTGTATTCTAGGCCCTAACCCATGATGACCATCTAGAAGACATACCTAATGTCGAACTACAAAAAGATCACTTCCCATTTATCTTGACTACATGTCATCATAGGGTGGTTCAAAATATACATTACCATATCCATGTTAAACACTAGTTGTACCACATGATGCTACAGATAATTTTGTAACTTCTATACTATGAAAACCAACACGAGATAGTTATTATTTATAGAAGAGTATATGGTCTCTATGCCAGGGATAATTATACTAAGAATGCATAAAAATTTATCCATCCCTTTATTATTCTTATAGTCTATATGGGAAGTGATTGATCATTCATTGGTGGTCAAATAAGGGAACTATATATCTCTAGAGATGGGTCACATTAGAACTAGTGGCTATAGAAAATATTGCATGATCTCTTCAAAAGAGATCTATAACTCTTTATCGAATTAATATAAGACACATTTCGTATAGAGTTTAGATAAGGGATTACAAATTCCACCCAAATAATCAATGAACTGAGATATATTGGCTATGTGGATTTGAAAGGAACAGTGCACTCAATGGTTTTTCAGACAACGCACTTGACTGATGTCGTTGATCTAATCCGTGTTAATCTCAATGCCTCTATATCTGACAATGAATTTGAGATTCTTCCTAGATGTATCCCCGAAGGCAAACATTATTTGGTTCATCATTAGATAGAGGTTGTATAGGAATACAAACACTTTCTACAGATCTCTAACTTTTTCTTGACATTGGCGGTATTTAAACACCAAATTTTCCATGTTGCATTCCACTAGTGTTTCAAATATTTGATTGAATATGTGTTTTATGAAATGCTGATAGTTTGATCCTTCGTTGTTCAATGTGAAGGGGATTTTCTGATAGCACAAGGTTTTCTATAGTGTCCTGAAGACAGTGGAATTCTCATTTATGGGGCCATTTGAATCTTTTTATTCTTAGATCATTCATCCATGATAGTTATTTATTTGAATCTAGCAATAGAATAAATCAAAAACTACATATTAATAAGAGAAAAAATCATTCTATAAACTATGATATTGAGATATTTTAAATCAATGAATTTCCATATATAGACATTATTCTTTCTGATGGAAATGATGTTATCCAACAACATAGGGCATTGTACATCCATGAAAAGATGTGTTCAATTAGCTTATAAACATTTTTATTGACCATGTCACAGTGACATGGGTGCATCTTCTTAGTAGTTTATTTGAACTAGTGAATACTTATCACGAGAAAAATGTGATGGACATTGACATGAGGATGTTTTCTTGGAATATCATCATAACAAAATTATAATATATCCTGATACTACAACAAGAAATCCACATAATATTTTAGTACCTCTATAGAAATGGTTGTGCAATCTGGCATTGGTCTCACGCCTTCCTCAATACCAAGATTCACATGTACCAATTAATAATCGGTGGGGGACACAACCTCTTCAAAGGTGGGAGGGTCATCTTCCAGTTCTTCTTCATTGATTAGGATAGGGGTATTGATGATATTATAGGGTTCATCCTAGAAAATAGATCTATGGGGAATGATGGTTCCAGATTCGGAAGATATGGAATCTTCACTAGGAGAATAACTCATTATGGAAACCATGAAAAGAAATCTATTGAATTGATTCAATAAATCCTTCAAATGAGGTTTCCTTGAATGATTACATCAACTCCATGGTGTTAGTCTGACAATGTTGACATAGCCTAGCCTAGAAAAATTAGAAGATATGATGTAGCGCTATAACCATAGTGCAAACTTTTGGATTACAATAAATGTTATGTGTATCTAATATTACTCGAGTCTGGTCTATATTGGATTACAATGTAATCATCTGATATTTCTTTTTTCAATGAACATATATTCCCCTCATGTTATAAATGATTAAGTATTGTCTGATGTATAGGTTTGTGTCATCTAACCTGTGAATCGAGAGAATGAGGCCATCATCCAAATATATCCCTGGATAATCCATAAAAGTAATGTTCTCAACAACATTGGGTTATACTTTCTTCCCTTTTATCTTGCAATGGTCATCATCTATATAGAGGGTTTCACAATAGCCAATGGAAGTGACATTACCATTGTGTAAGCCCACCCAACCATTGAGGGAAAATTTGACTCATTGGTGATATGAGGAGGAGATATCTACATACATATGGAGATCGAGAACACGCATAAAAACATTTTAGGAGTTGTCCTATTATATGACCATGAATTCAGTGCTTGCAATTAGGCCACCAAACTAGGTATTCTGGTGAATCATTCCACAGACACTCTGATCGGTCATATCATAATCATGAATTATCAAGTAAGAGGGACATAGATCTCCTTGAGACTATCCTAGATTGTGGATCATCCAGATCATTACAATATTGTTCCTAGAACCTCTTTCTAAAAGTAAATGGTTGAATTCAAGGACATTAACCATGCATGTGTTGTACGCCGAGAAGATATCTCCTTATAGAGGGGATCCTTTGTCTTTTCTTGAGAATGATATGATTTCTTTGAATTCTTCTCACTCAACTTACTCTGCATGGAAGGCTTCTGCAACTGCTACCAGTGTTTTAAACTGTAAGGTACTTTTCAAAGCCTCTACGATGGCTTCACGCAAATCATTTGATATTCATATAGACACAAGGATAAATAACTTTATTGGAATTCAGGAACGTTTCATAAGTGCAATGAAAATTCATATTAGACACACATTTTTGTTTGTAGAAGGCTGCTCTTCGGAAGGAGGTATGATGGTCCTTTTGGACAGTCAAACTAGAGTATTTCGGTAGGTACATGGGATATCACATTTCCCACTAGATGAAATATGAAAAAAACACCAGATCATTTTTAAATTATGTAGTCTGGTCACAACTAGATTTGGTTGATCATGATGCAGTTTCATTTTCTCTCCCTAATCGAAAAATATGAATGATGGTTGTAGTGAACCAAATGTGACAGAATGAGCGAATTGTGCATGTTTAGATATGAAATGATCCTACTATTAGGTCTTCATAGCAAGAATGTCTCAAATGGAAGTTCTAGCATTATAATACTAATGGTTCCCTTGTCTATTACCCCATCGATGATGGCATCGATTAAGAGAATTAAGAGTATGTGTCTGACATTCCCCATTTCTTGGAACCATGTAAGGATCCACTAGTTCAATATTATTCACTGTGGCATATTACTGGTCATCTAATAAAAAATCCTCTATTACAAGTTGAATTCTATGGGAAAATTCTATCTCATGGGGAATTTTGTTTCCATGTGTTTCTGATGGCATCACACAAGTGGGGGGCTCTACTTTCCCATGCACTATCACCTCCTACTCTTTTAAAAAGTGAAATGATGAGACACAGATGCATAAAAGGAAGAAGAAGAAGGCTTAACAACTTCATGTGGATTAGGCCAATTAAAATGGGAATGATTGAAACCATGGTTAGGTGTAACAACTATACTATCTAACCAAATGTCATACTTATGATACCCTTGGTTGGAGACCTACTATCATTCATATTAATTATCATTGTTGGTATTTCCATAAAAAACTCTACATATTCCCAGGAAGGACCCAATATGACTACATTGTTTTAAAACCAGTCCAATATCCTGTCCTGAATAACATAGTATCTCATGATTGTGTTTCCATGTATCATGTGGAAAGGTAAGTATTCTTGTTGATCAATTTCATTAGCCTCATAAGGATTCTTGTATTTTAAAAATTTCCTAATCCAATGCACTTTATAATTAACTAGGGTCATGAGATTCATTATATGTATATGTCCAATTTCTCCAATCTAAAAACAGAACACTATAATATTATCCCTAATGCGGGGTAGGATTTTGATGATGGGATTGCGGATGATTTTCATGCCTAGGGAGTGGTGTCAGATGAGGGTAGTGTCAGCTGATTCGATGGAAGTTGATAATGAACCTGAGACCGGGCCTAAGGGTATTTTCCTTGGAAATTCTTTGGATGAGGCTACACCATTAACAGTTCTGATGGTATAGGGGACTCTACTACTGTGAATAATAATTTATTTTTATTGGAGACTCTTCTTCTAAGGGATGTGAAATGTAATGGGAATTCCATTTTATATTATTGTAACACATTCTCCAAGTGTTGATCCATATCATAAAACTACCTCAATCCACCTGGGATGTTTTGAGTGATAAGGAAAGGATCCAATTCAGTATTTTAATTCCCCATTAAAATTTTTTGAAACTATTAATGAGTAAGTGTAATAAAATTTAAATATGTGATGCATTTCCACTTAGTGAAAGTCTGATACTCACTCCAATAACCATTGTTTTAACATGAATAAGTTAGAAATATTGGTCCTACACGTGGTAGAGATGGATAGAAAAATAAACTTCCTGTTATGATATTCCCAACATGATATGGAACCAATTTGTAATAGGTTGTACTAGACAAACACAATTCCTTCTAGCATTTTCACAAAACGCTAGAGTTTTTGGCTTCTTATTGTGCTACAGTCCCCAACATTGGTCCACACCGTGAAATAAAGTGGGTTAGAGTCCTAAGATGTTTTCTCATCAAATTTAATTGGAAAATATTGGGTCATTAGAATCTGGGTGTGTTAGTATATCATCAACATATGAAGGATATAACTTACCATCAACTTGGTACCCACCTGTATCAATTCAAGGGGCTTGAGATGTGCGATGAGAGCGGTCATCGGATCACCCTGTTGTGGATTACAAAACACCAGTGTGTTAGAAGGTTCTACAAAATAATTTGAAGGCTTAAATGATGTTGAAAAAACAGTCGCATCTAGTGGGGCCATTTGAAGAATAACCTAAGGAACTACAGGGTGAATGACCTGATCTGGGACCTTCAGATGATTATATTCCAATTCATATATATTCAGATATTCCTATTTTGGTCATTTTCCATAATTTCTAGCCACTTAATTTTTTATATTTTCATGGTTGTCAGGATAAACAAGAGGAATCTTACTAAGAAGAACCTCTAGATACCCATGAAACACCATTGTAGGATGAACATGATTGTACTGGGGATCACCGTAGTATGTAAATTATTCTAAAAGTTTCCAAAAAAGTATCTCATCAATGAGATTAGTCAATTTTGAGAGTTGTTAAAGAAATAAATCCTTATAGAGATCATCCTACATCCTTGTAATTGAACCAGATGTGTCAAAGGTATTATGGGTATCAATATGGGTTTTCCCTTGTTTGTTTTCCATCAAATGGGAAATTATACAGTGGGGTCCCCCAAACCATGTAACTATCTCTTCGAACATCTATGGATGCATGCATGGTTCGTTGGGTGTTGTGCTACTTCTAGTGGTCGATAATCCTCTTCCTATCCTTTTCTAACTCACCCTTCTGAATATGTCTCAAGGATGGCCATTTTTGTCCCAGTGGTTCCATGAGGCATTCTATCAATATCACAGGTTAGTTCCAATTATCTAAGTATTAGACATAAGTGGATAGTAGAATATTACCCCTAGTACTGTATATATACATGTGGATATTCTTATTTGATAATTCCATTGATGATAGGGATGCACTGGATGAATCTTTGTTGAAGAGTCTAGTGACATCTAGGTGATGAAGGCTGTCGAGCCCCGAGAAGTGCGGAAAAGTCAACAATAAGGCACTACTGTCCATGGTAATCAAAGTGCCCCTAACTCTTCAGATAAACCAATGATGTTTCCGGAGGTATAAATGTATTACCCAGATGTTCTAGATGATTCACATGACTTTTTTATAGGTGAGAGGTTCTAGAATATTGATTTATGGAGTTGTGGTCATCCAGAACATGTTAGATAATTGGTTATCTGTAAGAATATCTCACAGAATTCTTTACTCAGAATTAGGTTCACAATATTATTTGCCCCATTATGTGAATGGGTATGTCTGAAGAACTAGTAATCACATTGATTTAAACAATTGTGGTGATGGCATGGTTGATGGAGTGAACACTGCTCGAGCTGACAGACCACAATAGAGTGGTTTGTCTCTTGGGGATGTTACTGACTGCATCATCATGTTCTTATGGGACAAGGTGTTGACCACCATTTAATTTGAGAAGGAGGAGACTATTGGTGTAGGAACTATCTTATCTCAACATCTTCCAATCCCCAGATCATATCTCTGTAATCCCATATTGAGGAAGATAATGAATATACTGACAGTATAGGGGAATACATGGAAAGTCCTTAGAAGGGATCCATATCTTTCACCTCCTTCATGTATCTATAGAGGGTTTTATGGATATTTTAAAACTCATTATCTAAAAGGATGAAGCTCAAATGACATTTCACTACCCCAGACATTAATATAGAAAATTATGGTGTTGGCTCCATCACTGAGTTGCATTGCACTGTAGAATTTGAAAAGTGGGCATTATTAACGATGATATGGAATTTCATAGAGTAATTCCTTTAGTGGTGATGGTTCTTCCTTCTTCCTCGTTATGGATCATTAGGGAAGGGTAATTTTTCTTCATGGTTATGACCTCCATGCAGGTTGGGGCTATATCTTGGAGGAGAACCACTTGAGCTAGTTGTGAAATAATGATAGCAGTCATATAAATATCCATTGGAATAAGAGGGCCTTATCTTTGGTGAGAGGAGGTGTGAGGAGAACCTAGGAATATATCTAATAGAACACAGGGTAGGAATCTGTGTTAATTTTTGGACATGCAAGTAGGAACTCTATGGTGGGGAGTGATAAAGAGTGGAGTACCTCCACCAAAGCTCATTAGAACCTAGGGAGGACATCTATGCCAACCACTAGTGGTACAGGGAGGACCTTCATGCAGGTGGACTATGGTAGAACAAGGTGGGACATTATTCTAATTGAACTAGACAAGAGGATGACATCCATATTTAGAATAATTAATTGGTGGAGGACCTCTACTTGTATTTTTTGTTTAGAGGGGAAGAAATATATTATAGCTTCTCAAAAAATGGGGAGGACCTCCATGTTGATGGGTGATGGATTGAAGACGAAATTCACTCTGGTCAATGCTATAATGGGGAGGAACTTTTCTAGAGTCAGGAAGTACATGGGGATGATCGTCAAATTTATGATATGATACATGGGTTGGACCTCCCTATTATGAATAATATGAATGGGGATGTCCTCTGTGTTGAGTTCCAAAAATATGAGGAGGACCTCCACATGGACTGATGTTGGTAACATGGGAAGAACCTCGATGTATATTGAGAGAGTTGGATGAGGACCTCCATTAAGGATGAAAATGGTTTTGGTAGGACCCCCACACTAAATATATTCATCATGGGTCATCCCGTGATAGTTTATGATCATGTTGGGGTATCAAAGAGTCATCTCATCCAACCCGTGGGGTGGGTAAGTTCACAATAATGATCTGGAATTGATGTTACCATGATCTTAAATAGCAGGGAGCAGGTTGGTGTTTCAGTTATGGAATGGGCCACAAAAGCTATAGAGGGTGGCACCCCCAAGTAGGTGTCTTCCAATGCATGCACCATATGTTGGTGTCAGTTCATTTGGGCTAGGGCTTACAGAGCAATGCCACAGGGAACATGTTCTTTGGCATGAGGGACCGACAATTGGGGGAATTGACATGACATGGTGGGATCCCTCCTTGGTATCTCTTAGGGGTAGTCATCACTAATATTGATCGAATGTCCCAGAACTCATTGTCATATGGAATTGATTTTTCAAAATGTACCAGAGAGAGGCGCCTGAAATTGTTGAATATTGGTGTATAGAGCAGAGTCTTCTTGTGCGTCCCTTGGGGGTGGTGGTGATAGCTAGGCGTTGAGTCTTCCTGGTCCCAATGGGCCATGATTCGGGTAGGAATGACCCCCCATAAGATCGTATCAATGAAGAATAGTTTCTATTAACCTCATTTGATTGATTCGGAATGTGATATGGGGTTTGGAAACCCGGTAGCCATAGTTGTGGATGATATAATAGTAGATTATTAGCTATGTGGAAATTATAAAATATCTCTCAACTATCACCCACATAGATGTGCAGTGGAGACTGGTTTCTTATAGCTTCGGTCCAAAAGAGCGGGAAGATTTATCCATCAGTATAGATATTTTGAATGCAATTCCCAATCTCCCAGTGCCGTTCAGTCTTCCATAATTTGAATGGTAGCTTCATGTTGATAATGTAACAAACCAGAATGAACAATGATTAACTACCACTATTTCTGGTGAGTTCTAGACCGGGCTAGTTATTTTCATGTCTGGACCTGGAACTGTATAGTGGGGTCTATTTTCAGACTCATCTATCTATGTCTCATGCACATTTATTCCCTATATTTGAGGAGAACAAGTTCACATCAGGTTCACCATTTCTATTTTTGATGATTTATAATATGGTGCACCCTCATTTTTCATCGAGATGACCTTCAATAACTGCACTTTGTTCCCCACATTACCACTTTCCGAATGTGGGATAAATTCATCACTTATTTATGGATGTTTCTGACTTGATCGAAATAGCATGATGGGATTCTGGTCTCACAATTTTTGAATTTCTCCTTGGAATTCACCTATTGGTCGAGTTCTTCTTGTTGATGAAGAAGAAGTTTATGAAACTCATTCCCGGTATCATCTCTCTTTGGACACTTTGTAATTACACTGATTCTTTTAGGTCATTCCAATAGTGTCAAGTTTGGGAAACAAATGTTTGGTAGCATAGTAGTCATGTTGTACATCGATGGGATGTATGGATACAGAAAATTGGAACATGCATATTTTTCCTCATCAAAGGGATTCTAAAAGGCACAGAAACCTAAGGCTTCCAATGTTGATTGCGGGGTATCATAAGTTAGAGGGATGTATCTAATTTTTTCTTCTGTATCCCATGTTTAGCATGGATTATTTAATGAGTTAATCATTTAGTAGAGATAGATCTGATTGATTTTAACACATATAATGATGGATTAGATTTGAACATCCTTATGATGAAACTCCATGATGGTTTACCGGATCTGTGGATCAAAACACCCAATGAGGATAGACCATGGAGTATCACGTCTCATGAAGAGAATATTTCAAACTATCAAGGGTGATCTAGAAACCGTTGAGGGAGGATCCAGTAGGTAGAACCCAAATAGGAGGACACAAATGTTTACTATCGGCTGGGAATGAACCATGTGGAAGATTCTTATTTTGTCTATTTATGATATAGGGATCAAAACACACATATTTATAGATGAATTTTTTTTGGGGCATATGCATGCTTAGCATCCCAGGTGCTAAAAGGAGAAATAATTGGAATAATGGTTCTTACGCACTGAGACGACTCATGTGCTATTGAGAGTGGTGAAGGGATAGATCTGTCTTACGTACTATTATAGCACATAGTGGATGGTGTTATGTCCACATGATAAGGTGATGAAGCATATGGATGGGGGTTATACATGGTTAGATTCCCAAATTGGAGGAATAGTCCCACTATGATGCATCAAACTCGGAAATGATCATGATTTTTTATGGGTGGGGATTAGGTGGGTAGAATAAATGGTACATAACTTATGTGAACATGATCATTCTAGGTGTGAACCTTGGGGAGGATTTCCTATTTATCCCACCTAATTGAGAATAAAATTAAATTTAGTTTTGGTGGGGGGGTTGAGTCACAAAAGGAGGAGCCATGTGAGAATGAACTCATGGGAAGGGTCCTCATGGAAAAGGATCCTCGAGGTTAGGGAATAACCCTCTCAAGACATAGCGACCCATGGAAAAGTTCAGTATGGGAATGGATGATGGGTATGAACCTTACAAAGGATTCCTATATATACTGGTTAAATATTGTGGGTAAAAGTACACGTTGTTCAGGATGTATGAAATAAATCGGTTCATAAATATAGAAAACAACATGGAGATATCCATAGGGATTATGCATGGTTATCATCCATTCTCAAGAGGATCACTCTTTTTTCGGTTTATGTGATATGTGTGGACAATACACATGGTTAGTGTCCCAAGAAGATATGTTATAATACCTTATAGAGTGGATCAAAGTGATGTGTCCAATGAAGGGAATATGTCACATAATGAGGGTAATTACCTAATAGGAAGCACCATAGTTACCATTGGTTTGGATTGAACCTCAAAGAGGCTTCTAATTTACCCAAAGCGATCCAAACCCAAAAATTTCGGAGCACACTGTTTAATTCCATGCGGAGCGAGTTAACAGTATTGAAATGAACAAAAAAATTAACTATGGGGAGTGGTGGTCTTGAACATCATATAGGCTTCCTACATACCTTTTTAAGAAGAAAATGATCAATGAATATGTAGTTCGGTATGTTGTGGAAATGAAATGCGGTGAACACATGGCCAAAAACCGAAAAACGGGATGGGGCTTCCACATGGTCAGCTTCCTAAAAAATGATATTGATTATGCATGGTTAGTGTCCTGAATAGGTTTTCATGGAAACTGTTACTCTAATACCACATGATTCATGCTCTTTGTTGGGAAATAAAGTATTAGTAGGATAGAAGGTCGTTTCGTGAAAGGTGAGGCCACGAGTGATGGTGTGGGGCTTACGCATGCCTGGAATCGTATGAGATAGAGATTGGAATTTTATTTCAGATAGGTGCCTAGGGAAGATCTAGTCTCATGATAGGAGGATATCATTCTAAGCTAGATGGGCAAAGAATATATCACTCCCATGGAGACTAATGTGATTGGAGATGGCTAGAGATGGAACACAACATGTGAATTACACGGTGTGAGACTAAATATTAACATAATGTGATGAGGACAATGGTGCTTGGTAGATTGATGTCTTATAGCTCTGGTGTGGGGGATTCAATCCATGCCCCCAAGTCATACATGATCTATACCTAGTCACACTTAGGGAATGGTAGGAATCATCATGTCCCTAAATGAGGGGTGTGGAAGAATGTTCAATATTGGGGTCCACGCTAGTGTTTCTATGCCAAAAAAAAGATCCATTAGCATACCTATACAAAATATAAAGGGGTAGGACAATTTGATAAGGTATCCCACCCGGGGAATCAAGAAATCACTGTGTACAAACCTAAAGGGATGCACCATAACGGGATTCGTGAAGAAAAAGTCCCTGCATAGAGGAGTTTTGGGGATATCTGGATCATCGTATAGTAAAGGATATTTGAAAAGTGGGGTACATCATAAAGAATGGTTATAATGGTCTTCATGATTGTAGGATCCTCAAGAAACAGAGAAACACATCCTAGGAAATGGATGTACATGTACTCAAGGGGTACATAAGGATGGATCAATTCTCCATGATGTCATAACTTCCCAAGAGGGAGTCCTTCCTTCTTAATGTTTGTCAAACTTCTTGAAGGTAATCTCTAAATTTGGTTTAGGAAAATATGAAAAAATAAATAATTTTTTTAATGCCCATTTAATATGGGTGATTCATATTTTCACTGGTTTGTGAAATACAAGGATCTTCGTGATATGGGATCTCAGAAGGTTAATCGTCATGGTAGTGATGCTTCAAGGTGGGGTTGAGCCACCTATTTATAGACATTGATCATAACAATGATCATATGTTTGCCACGAAGTAAATCATGCATTGTAGACTGATTAATATTCATCAAAATCATAGAGAGTTCTCTAAATTGCATGTTTAGCATTCACAGAGAGCATCTGACCCTCAGTGGTTTCCATCAACTAGCATTGCAGTGTTCATGATGGAGATGGGCTTGCTGGGGGAGATTCACAAATCACGCCCTTTTAGTAATTGTATTCACTATTAAGGAATTAATTTTTCCATAAACTATCTTGGACATCCAAAATCGATCCTGGGCATTCATTTTGGTGCCAACACCAACTTATTAACAATTCCATGATTAAATCAATTTTTGTGTAATTAAATATTTATTTTATATGCTTTGATTTTTTAATTTTCTTTTAATTACATTGATCTTGATTGCATTATATCTAGAATGTTGATAATGATATATTGAACATATTTATACATAATTTATAATCTCAATACCAATAATTGAGGATGGTTTTAAGAAATTTAGTATGAAATGATCATGTAGATCGTAGGCAGTATGAATTCATGTGTAATACATCATCTTTTCAATGATCAATATGGAATGGATATAAGTATTTTGTTAACCACAAAATTATCATAATATCATAAATAAAATTCAATTGATTTAAATATACTATTAAGTATCATACCTTTTGTGTGGTGATGAAAATAGGGAGTTACATTTCTCCATGAAGGAAGTTGTCCACTCATACTCGAAAAATGATATCTTCTCTCTTTGAGTGAAAATGTATGAAGAAAACTATATATTAACTTTTCATAATAAAAATTATAAAATATATAGAATAATAATTTAATTTATATTATTATATATTTATTATATTAATCCTTATTATCTTCTATGTAAAGTGTTACTGAAAACAAATAACATTTCTCCATGAGGAGATAGTCTGTCGTATACTAAAATGTTGTTATCAGATCCCATACAGATTGGAAGGTAAATAATGATATATGTGATATATTTATTCCACATTTATAAAACAATTTTATATATCATATATATTATTTATATTCATCTTCATACCCAACATTGAGAGGTGGTAATTGAAAAAAAATGACATCAGTTTGTGGTATGGTTATCCGCTATACAATGAAATGATGATATCTTAAACCATTTTATGGAAGTCGAGAAGGTTTATGGACTATAATTAATGTAAAATTATATTTGTTTATTTATGATATTTAGATTACTAAATGAGTATTATTTAATATCAATTCATTGACGTATATGATGAAATTAAATAAAAGCTCTCATAGATTTTTGTTACCTCTTCTTTGGGTTACCATCTCAAATTTGAACCAAAAGCCTTACAAGGATGGATTTATAAAAAATTAAAACTTTTTATATTATAAGGGGTAATTTTTTATATAATTTTGGCAAGAAATTTCTGAAAATAATGGTTTTATAGAGTGAATAATAGAGGATAATGGGTGGCTTTTATAAGTGAAATGAGCAGTAGACATGTCATTTTTTGAGAAGATAAATGTTTACAAACATTTGTATAATTAAAAAATGTTTAACATGCAGGATTGTTGTGCCATAGGATTTATATAGTGAAATTGTTACCATAAAATATAGTTTTTAAAATTTATAGGTCATTTTAAACCTTTTCTTATATGTTTAACCCCTAGAAAACACATCTTATAATTTTACATGACAATTAATTTAATCATTCCTAATTATTCATTTCTGAAAGAAAAAATATTTTTTGAACCTATTAATAATATAAATAATTATTATTACAAATATTGAATATATTTTTCAATATTCAATATAAGTAATTTGAAAAAAAATAATATTGATCCTGCAGATGCAGTGAGAATCCGGGTTTTCAGGGAGAAAAAGTTTAAAAGATTAAAAGTGATTAATATCAAAAGTAAATATGAAAATTGATAAAATTACATAAATTCAATTATTATATATATTTATTAATTAAATTTTATTTAAACCAAAAAATAAAACATAACTTTATAAATTAGATAAATAAATGGAAGCTTTCAATTACAATTTAGTATTCTTCACTCTTCATCAATATATTATTACTTCAGAAAACACTCAAAAATTCACCCTAAGAATAGTTTTATACAATAACATCATAAATTATATTTATTTTTTCAAATAAATATCTAAAATATACATTTTTTAAAATATGTCCAATTTGAGGAGTCAAAATTGGTTTTGGAAAAACTTAATATTTTTAAAACTATAATTGGATTTTTTTTTCTCATCTCCCATATAGAAAAAAATAGATTTCTTTTAAAAAGGTGATTGAATATAAGATAATTGTATGGCATTAAAAAATTTAACTTGATGTTGTTGTTTTTAATTTATTTATGTATAAATTTCTTTATAGAAATACAATTCCTTTATTTTCAATTAGTAATTGATTTCATTTTTATTTTATTACTCATCAAATAATTATTTTCATATACATTTGTAATATATATATTTTAATAATTTAGTTGATCATATTATTACCAATAATTATAAAATAAGGTTTATAACTTTCTTAGAAATATTTTTTTAGTATTTCACAATTTTTTTTTACAATCAATGTTGTGTTTAATAAAAGCTAAACTATCTGTTTCATGTAATGTAAAATGATGAAAAGATTATATTTATTTAAAAAATATTATTTATCAAAATAATTTGGATTTTCATTTTATCTCGTATTAAATTAATATTTAGTTGAAATTTTTTACTTGCGTACCTGAAATTGTGAATTCTTATTCCTCGTTACATCCAATAGTTCCCCCATATCATTTTAATGGTTATGTTTTCACCCAACGACATTGAATAGAAGAGAGATATTGATTCATAAAACATTATATATATGATCAATATTCTATAATATTTGTTCCTCATAATAAATATCATTATCTAATGGTACAACATATGATTCATTTACATAGGATGGATTAAGTATGTCCTTCCTTAGTATAGATATATGCAACACATAGTGTATTTTAGATAGGTTCGATGTAAGGTCCAAATGATAATATACTATCCCAATATGATATATTTTTTAAATTTGACTGACATTCCAATGGAATTTGATTCCCTTTTTTCATCCACTATGAATTTCATAGAATTAAAGTCTCACCAAATTCAAATTCATTATAACATCAACGATTATAAACATTACATTTCAGAAATATTTTTTTATGGTTACATGTTTTTGAATGGATTATACCTTATTTTACATCTCATAATAATAAACATGTTACAATAACATAATTTATACATATTAATTCTAGTATGTTGGAGTTCTATAATAATTTCTAGATATTTTTAATAAAGAGCCATCAAAAGCTTAATTGATAGAATTTTTTGAAAAAATAACTCGAGGATGTTTTGGATCCCAATCTATAGTATCCTAGGTATTTGTAGAATTATGATTCTTTATATCTGTTAATATTTATGAATAATATGTTAATTTTAGATTTAATTGGACACTGTTTGCGATAGCGTACAAGACACACAACTACATGTTTCATTGAAATCTTACATTGTACACTACCCTGACACATACTAAAAAAAATAAAGCAATAATATTATTAATTTAAATGGAAGTTAATGCCTAGCCATAATATTGGTGATAACGAGAAGAATTAAATATATCATGATTTTACATATTTTTGAAATTTTTATACATTTATTCAATGAATTTTAGAGGCTTAAATGAGAATGGATTAAATTTGAAGCATAAAATAATATAATATTTTTTTAAAGTCATTTTACCATGTTTTGATGGATAAAAAGTTTTTAAAATTGTTTTTGCAAATTTTATCTGTTATATATGTTTAAATAAAATTGTTCTTCTAAATTCGGTAATCCAAATTTACTTCGGGTATTTTTCTGATAATATTCATTCTTTAATGAATTTTGAAAAATACTAGATTTTAATAAAAAATGCATTTTCTTATAATTTTTAATGATATATAGTAATTTCAATTGGTTTAAATGTATAATTGGGTTATTTATTTAATTAAATCTAATTTTAGTCATTGGATGTAATTTCACATTAAAATTAGATATAAACATATCTCATTCTTTTGGCAATTTTTACTTCTTAAAACCGCGCTTTCTTTTTTTGAAAACAAGAAATAATTTTAAATTAATTACTATAATTTATGTGTTTCGAATTTGGAAAAATGGATTCCATATAGGAATTCATAAGATCCAAATTGTGTAAATAGGTACCTTTTAGTTTTTAACATCATGAATAGTAACTTCACTAATTATTTTTTATTTACCATTGTTAAAGGGTAAATTAGGTAAATAATATTAAAAAATAATTTTATAATAATATAAAACTAACCTCAAACGTGTCTTAATAATATTGGATGAGTTATTTCTAACCATTATCATCCTTATGCCAACCCTTTGGCATTTGAGAGCCAATTGTGTGTGGAAATTATATATTATAAAAATTAATTTAAAGTAAAAAATAAATATACCGTAAACATGTATCATTTATTAAGGTAATTTTAATATAGGGTTATATAACTGATATCATTTACATTAAATAGTCATTAAAAAGCTAAAATTATTTCATAATCCTTGTATTTTTATTTATAATTTTTATAAATTAAATAAATTAACTTATTTATGACATAATTATGATTCATTAATTATCTTATTAATGAAATATTCAAATAAATAATATTATAAAGGTTAAAATAAATATAATATGAAACTTTTGATAACATCCACATATTTCATTGATTATATTGACATATTAAATTTTATTTAATTTATTTTTTTATGGAATCTAGTTGTTATGACTTTAACAAAAATCAATTACTAAATTGTGTCATAATTGACATAAATTATTTTTTAAAAATAATACTATTTTATTAAATAATATAATAGTCCTAAAAATATGATTCTTCTAACCAACATATGTTATATTAAAAATCCCATTAGGGATCCACTTTTCATTCTCCTTTAATTTTTTTGTAATTATAAAAACAATATATTAAGAAAATACAAGAATACATGGTTGGAGATAAAGTTTTTAAATAAGGTTTAATTCTAAATGATAAGATTAAATTTGTGACCTAAACATGTATAAAACCTATTGGTTGAGGTTGTTTAGACATATATCATATTATCCTCCAAATATGTCTCTTTTTTAATATTAAAATTATAAATTAATTTTCTAATAAAATAATATTTCAAGACTTTCTAGAAGTTCCCCTACACTCTCTTATAAAAGGCCACCACCTCTACCAACTAACTGAAACATCTCAAACCTCTTGTCTCATCCAAATTCTGCTAAAATAATCTCCAAAAATCTCTCAATTCCTCATATAATCCTTACCTTATGTAGAAGGAAATTAAAGAAAACCTTTTGGCTCAAATCAAAAGAAGATATCTGATTTAGAGGTAACACCTTATCTAAAGTTCATTTACTTTATTTCCGTTGTCCCCTCCCAATTCTCTTTTTATTCATTTCTTACAAAAAAAATAGTATCCTAAATATACTAGTATTTTTTAGGATAAATATCAGAATTACACATACACACACCACATTTAATGGATATAAACATTATGTTTTTGTGTACGACGAACAAGTGCCTCATGACAAGATGATTGTTCCATTCTATCCTACCACCTTTTATGGTGCCCATTATGATGGAAATTTGTTTATATATGATATATATTATATATATAATATCTTTTTTTAATTTTTATTTACAACATATCATAGTTATTTCTATAATGTCTAAATACGATAATTTAATTTGGGGAAGTACAGACTACCGCCCCAACAAAGTGATATGACCTGTTCATGTCGTACATGGAACATATTAAGTATGGAGTTAATGAGATTACGTAAAATATATAACATAGATACTATACTATAATTATATCATTCCTATTTATCATTTAGTTTTTATTCCTTTAATATGACAAATAAATGAAAGTAGTGTTCATGTGTACGTACGGTCTACCATCTCCATGAATGGTGAAATTAATTTCTTATAACCAAATGTTATGGAATATTATATATACATATATAATTTATATATATGATAATTAAATCACTAATAATATTATTGAGTTGGGTTAATTTTTACCGCATGGATAATTTACATCCAACATGTTCATTTTCGACTCAAGTACCGAATATCGAAAAAACAACCGATATAAACATGAATAATTATGAGACTATTATAAAAAGGAAATAAGTGATATAAAAGAAAAAATAAAATTTAAAAAGGTTTTTAAAAAATTATAAATTAACATATGTTTATTATTCATGATTAATAAGTAACATACGTGACGATTTGGGATCAATGTAATGGAACTTCTTAACCCAATTTCAACTCATTGGGTTAATATTCTACTTCTTGATTATATCAATGTATGATTATGTGAGAAATAAATTTTTATATCCTATCTGGTATTTCGACTTTATTTATGTGTACTTATTGATAATCCACATAAAAGATCTATTTTATTAACAAAATTATCCTTATTAGGGAATTTCTAAACCCAATTTCAACTCATTGGGTTTTATGCATACTTCATTGATTATATTATTCCATGATTATGTTTGGATTAACTATTTATTTATTTATGTTTTAATTTCCACATACCATGTTTGGGTATATTGTTTCTACACATAGTCACCTCATTGTTAAATTCTCAAATCATTTATAAGAACCTTGTAAGGGAAATCATAACTCAATCCCCATGTATTTAGTTAAATATCCATGCCTTTTTTATGTCCAAGAATATGTGTGAATGACCTCTCATTATTTTACATTGAATATCCACATATATTGGTTGTATTAATATTTTTCACACTTAATTATTTTATTTATATATCAATAATATAAGGATACAATCTTTGAAAGAGATTTGGTCTCAATCTTCTTTAATTGATTCATATCATGTGGTTATGCACATTTATTATCCTATAATTTTTATTTTAAATCCTTTTTAAAATTTAAATCTTGAATTATTATATTATCATGATATTTAAATTAAATTTTAATTTTATTACAAAATAATTTTAATTCTAGTTTTTCTCAGGTGGATAGTTAATATTTAACTAAAACATCGTTTTAAATGTTTTAAATATTTATTAATTTAAAAACATTTATTTCATGTCCAAGATTTCTAAATAGATTTTACGAATTTATCTATATTTAAATTAATGTTTTAAAATGGTATTTTATTTCAAAAGTTTCAATGTTGAAGGGGACACATTGATTAAAAATTTTATTTTTAGTAAATGTTTTAAATGGGTATTGAAATGGATTGAGTATTTGAATATATATAAATGATTTCATGTGATTGAAAATGAAATGTTATGATTGAAATATTGAATATTTAAATATTTTTTGTGTTTTAATTATATAATCAGACTTTGACATTTTACAGGTGGTTACGTGATTAACCAATGACGAGTGGTTACGTGATAAACCAAATACGGGGGGTAACATGATAAACCAATAATGGGTGGTTCTATGATAAACTAAGTATGTGTGGATACATTACAACCTCTAATTCATTGGGTATGGAAGTTGGCCATACGGCTGTACCGTTTAGTGATATATGTTGAAGTCGGTCGTATGGTTATTCCATTTAAGTATGTTTATGTACCATGTAACCTTTATATCTTATATGTTTCATTATATGTGTTTTAAGGTAAGAATTTTGTTGCAAAAATGTTATTAAATAATATTATATTTAGTGATGTGTTTCTATACTATTTAATAGTGAAAATTATTACATGATGATAACGTATTCATGTTTTACATATTTCCACAAGACTAAATGTTTTAATTCTGTATGTATCCCTTACTAAGCCTTTTATGTTCATCCTATGTTTTCAAATGTTTTTCACATGACATGATTAAGAATGGAATTATGGAAGCGATTAAACAAAATACATGTAATTTAGACATGTAACTAACCATGTTTCTTTTCAATTTTTTTTAAAAAAAATGGATACTGAGTATAAGTGAATCCATTGTGAATTTTTTAGTTGTTATGAATGAGATATGACCTAAATATATAATGATGTAATCTTGACAACATCCTTATTGTTAAATAAAGTCAAAATTATTGACATGTCTCAAGATTAAGTATTTTTTATGAATGGGGCCTTACAGTTGGTATCAAAGGTCTATTTAGATAAATTTATAAGATATGATGTTATTTAAGCATATGTTACATGTTTTATATAACCATAGTTTTTATCATATTAGAAAAATTCGTAGTTATTTTAGATAAATTAAATGAGTTTATAATAACATGAATAAGTATATCTTAGTGTTTACTCTCCTAATAAGATAGTATATGATAATTTTAATGATATACTCACACGGACCATTTTGATTTTAGTAAATGGATAGATCTAGGTGGTTCCAAAGTAACAATAGATGTGAAGAAAACTGTGGTGGTTTTATAATTAAGAAACTGAATGGAATGGGATCTACAATGAGAACTCATGTGGTTATTCGTAACCAACTATATGATGTCATGATTGACCACATGAACTGTGGTTATTTTTCTATGGAATGATATATGTGAGAAATGAATCCCTTTCATGTTTAGGTAATAATCATAAAAGTATGTATATTAAAAACCCTATGTGTCAATGATGTGGAAATAAAGACCTAGAATAATGCAACAAGGGGATGGGAAGATGTCAAATATATTGTAATGAAGGTCATAAAGAAATAAATTTCCTTAAAAAATAGAAGTGTTATGTTGAATCATGGAAATGGAAAGAAGTTATTTCTTAGTTATAAATTGAATTATTTGAATGTGGGGAGTATAGTCATTATGAAAATATATTTCTGATGAAATTGTTTTGGAATGGGATCAGCAGGACCCTAAACATATATATTTAGAAATTTCTAATGTTATTCAAATTGAAGATGCGGAAAGTGAAAATGACATATGAATGGTATGGATTATTTAATGCATCATGTTTTGAGTCTAGAGGTAGTTCAGTTGAAAATAAAATATTACTTAAGAGGAACAACCAGTATAGATTCTTGATAGCATGGAGAAAGTGTTTCAAAATAAATTGAATCATCACTTTAAGTTTTTTTTTGAGGAACCAAATTGTAGAAGAGGAAACAGGGGAATCTGAAAATTCTATAAGGGATAAATAACCCAAATTATTTGATATGTTAATAAAATTTTGGGGATAAAATTTCCAAAAAGTGGGTAATGATGAAGGATTCTAGGTATTTATAGAATATAATACATTATAACTATTAATATTTATGAATATTGTATTAATTTTATGATAAAGGGGACATTATCCACAATAGCATACCCGACATTCAACAATGGGTTTCTCCAAAATCTTATGTTGCAAAAAACTCATAGTTATATCAAAAAAATACAAAAATACCAATTTATTTTAAATTTTAGTTTAAATTTGGTATTTTTATGATAAAATTCATTTTTCAATGGATTGTGAAAAATACTGAATTTAAATTCCAAACTGCCTTTTGTATACTTTATTTATATAGTTAGATTGTAATTTTAATATTTTTAAAAGTTTATTTGAATTATGTTTTTATAAATTAATAAAAATTTTGTCATAGGAAGCAATTTCACATTCAAATTTGACATAAATACATGTCAATCTTTTAGAAGTTTTTACATCTTAAAAACGCGATTTCTGTTTTCAACAATTGGAATTAATTTAAAATTGTTTTCAAAATTTTATGAGTTTTTAATTTTTAAAAATGGATTATATATTTTTAATCATAATTTCCAAATTTTTTAAATAGGTTTATTTAATTTTTTTACATTATTAATAGTAACATCAGTATCTATTTTTTTTCCATGGTTAAATGGTAAATTTGGTAAATAATGGTAAAAAATAATATTATAGTAATATAAAAATATTCCAAAAAGTTTCCTAATCCCATTTTATGAGTTATGGGCAACAATGAGAATTCATAGGCTAAACATTTTGAATTTTGGAGCTAGTTGGGTGTGTAAAGGATATGTTATAAGAATTAATTTAAAGTAAAGATAAATATAACATTAACATATATGTTTTATAAAAAACAATTATATAGGTTTATAAAAATTATATCTTTTACAATAAATACTAATTATAAATATAAAAATATTTCATACATTCTGGTATTATATTTATAATTTTTAGACAATAAACAAATAAATTTACTTATGACATAATGATAATGCAGTGATTTCCTTATTAATGAATGGTTCAAATAAATGATATTATAAATATTAAAAAATATATAATTTGAATATTTATTTTAAATACACTAATTTCATGGATTATATTTCAATATATTCTATCATTTAATGCATTTTTATCGAATTAATCATGTGGTTATGACTTTAACAAAAATCAATTAATAAATAATATCAAAATTAACATAAATGAGTTTTTCAATCAAAAACTTTTTTGTTAAATGATATAATAGTCCTAAAAATCTAATATTCGACCCAAGAACATATATAATGTTAAAAATGTCATTAATGATCCAATTTATTTTTACTTTTTATTTTATGGTATCTACTGTAACCAAATATTATTAAAATACAAGAATACATGGTTAGAGTTAATTTTTTAAACTAAGGTTCAATACTAAAGAATAAGGTTAATTTTTTTACCTAAACATGTCTAAAACATGATGGTTGAGAGTATTTATACCTATTTACTTCTTGTACTTTATATATATTACATTTGAACTTGTATAATTAGAAAATAATTTCCTAATAAAATAATATTACATGACATTCCAAAGGTGCACTTCTCCCTCTTGTAAATGTCCACCATCTCTACCAACATTCTCACACCTCTAAAGACCCTTGTCTCGAAAAATATATGCTCAATTAATCTCCAAAAATTCTTCATTTTCTTTTTTAATCCTTATCTTGGGAACAAGGAAATTCAAAAATGTCTTTTGGATCAAATTAAAAGAAGTTCCTCAATTTAAAGGTAACGTCTTCTCTCAAGTTCTTTTCAATTATTTTAATTATCCAATCCCAATTATATTTATATTACTTGTTTACATTAAAACAATAGTATGATAAATATAATAGTATTTTATTATTATAAGTATTCTAATTACTCTTACACACACCTCCTTCTATGGATATGAAGATATTATTTTTGTGTATTGTGAACTACAACCTCACGAAATGATGATTGTTAAATTTTCTCCTACCACCTCTCATGGTTGAAATCATGATCGAACGGTATTTATATATGATATATATGATATTTATATTTTATCTTTTATTCTTTAATTTTTATTTACAACATACCTTTATTCTTTCTGTAATGTGTAAATAAGTTAATTTCATTTGAGGAAATACAGACAACCGCCCTCTCAAAGTGACATGAATCGTTCATTTCATTCATGGAACATATACAGGATTGAATTAATGAACATATGTGAAATATATAAAATAGATAATATAATATAATTATTACATACATATGAATCATTTATTTTTCATTCCATTAATATGACAATGAAATGAAATTAGTATTCATGCATACGTACGAACTACCGTCTCCAAGAATGGTGGTTATTCCTTTATTATCTCCAAATGTTATAGAATATTATAAATAAATATAAAATTTATTGATATGATATTAAAATCTTGATTAATATTCTTTAGATGATGTATATTTGACCACAGGGAAAATTTACATCAAAACTAGTACATTTTTTACTCTAGTTCGGAATATCGACAAAACAGCCGATATGAACTCCAATAATTATGTGATTGTAATATCAAGGTAATGATTGATATAAAAGAAATAAAAAAATTAAAAAAATGTTCTGAAACAAATATAAATTAACATAATTTAATTAATCATGAAGAACAAGGAACATACATGATGATTTAGACTCAATGTAGGGGAAATTCTTAACCCAATTTCCATTCTATGGTATAATATTCTTCTTATTGATTATGAAGTGCTATGACTATGTGAGAAATAAATTTTGATATAAAATATTTTATTTATACTTGAATTATGTTTATTTATAGTGAATTCACATAATTGATCTAGTTTATTAAAAATGATCATTTTAAGGGAATTTATAATCTCAATTTCCATTCATTAGGTTTTATGCATTCTTCGTTCATTATATTTTTTCACTTTTATGTGTGGAATATCTATTTATTTATTTATGTTTTAATTCCCACATAAATTTGAGTGGATATACTATTTCTACAAATAATAAACTCATTTATAAATTCTTACTTCATTTAAACAACCATTTTAAGGAAAATCATAACTCAATCTCCGATAATTGAGTTAAATATTCATGCCATTGGTTTTGTTTTTTCACGAATATGTTTGAATAACCTCTAGTTTTTTACCCTAAATATCCGCATATATTTTCTATATTTACATTTTTCACACATAATTATATCATTTATTTATCCTTAATCTATAACAACCCTGCTCATTATTACACAATTATATCTGATTTATTACATAAAACCTTCATTTGATATAACATGAAAGATCGAGAGGTCTAGTGTATTTGTGGATTAGGAACATTACATAACAACATAAAACATAGAATGAAACATCTTATTGAAAACATCATTTACATGACCACTACAATCCCTTGTACTAAGAATTGTATGGGGTAATGTGAGGACATGCATAAGAAAAGGGGAAGCTATATAACCCATTAATGGGATAAAAATGGAATAACATGAGGAATACAGTACAAGTTATAAAATAAGCATATTAATGTATCACAATAGGAAAATGAACATAATGTCATGATAAAGCGTGATTATCATAACATTGAAATGTGGCAACAACACATAACATGGAATTAGCATGAGCCAAGGCTCATTGCACTTGGAGCATTAGTAAAACCACATTGCACATGAATCATGAGTAAAAACTCATTTCACTTGAATTATCATGAGTCAAAACCAATTTTACATGACGTATCATGATAGTATTCTTTACCCAATGCATTGGAGAGCTATCAGGGTTCACCCTTCTTAAACATTTCATTTCATGCATAAGTGTGCCACATGGATCATAAAACATGGAATCTATCGTCATAATTTATTCCACGATAAATGTATTTGGTATAAATACATAAATCTTTATAATAAATAAGTCAATTTTCATAAATTTGAATACCCTTGATAGAGAAATGGGCATGGTATTCACTACACAATGACATTGGCTCGGAAAATGGTAGTGCAATTTCAGCAGTATAATGGTGTGAAATAATAACTCATAGAAAATGTTTCATGAGAGATAAAGATGTGTCTAATCATATATACATGAAATTTAATGTAATGGGATCATATATATACATGTCCCAATAATGGTAATTAAATTTATATGCATAATAAAAAGAAATTACTTGGATTTAAAAGAGGAGAGAGAAATCCCTCACAGAATTTCGGCAGGGTAACAGGTGTAAATGGGAAGCATTAATTAGAGATAAACGAGTCTCACATAATCCAAAAATAAATAGGGAAATATGTGGGTGGAGTTTAATCATACCTTAACAATTTTAACTAAAAACAAAATGACATACCAACATAAATAAAATTTGACAAAATGAGAAAGGAAGAAATACCTTACTTGGAAGTGTGATCCCAAAGATTTGGGAGAGGCTTGAGAGAGGCTTCTTGGGATCTTGGGGCTCCTTGGGAGGATTATAGAGATATGAGGTCAGGGTTTGATCGAACTAAAAAGGGTTTTAGTGAAGAGGAAATGGGATCTTGGGTGAGTTTATATAGTAAAGGAGAGGGAATTATTTATTATTTATGATTGGGACACCGCACTTTAAACTAATCAAAACCACAAACCATCCCACGGTTTTTTCACATGATTTTTTCCAAAGGGGAGTGTAAATAAATATTTTATAAGTCCAATGACCTAACTTTATAAAATAATAGGGTTGATTAAGTGGAGGTGAGTCACACTCTTAAGGAAAACAATTTTAAAAGACAAAATGTTTTATAAGTCTTGGAGGGTCCGCTACGGCTTTGAATAATTAATAAAAAAAACCCAAAATCAAATTATTTTAATGGTAAAAAATATATTAGCCTAAAATAATGTTTATATTATTTTATTACATCACAATTGGGTCACTATGATGTCATAAAACACATTATATATTTAACTGATATATAATTTTTTACACAAAAAATACACAGTCACAGAAAATTATGAAAAATTTACCATTGGATAATTTTTATGTCTTGATTCCAAAAAAATATTCATTTTCTCTAAATAATTTTCTAAATATATGAACTTTTACTTTTAAAATAAAAATTTTCATTTATCGGAAATTCATGGGTTTTGACAAAAACGGCTTTCAAACCTTAATAAAAATTAAAATTACATTCATAAATTTATATGATCAATAATAAAAATTATTTTAATAATATTAATATTTTACTTAAATATTATTAATTTAAAAAATCCATTAATTCTTAAAAATAGATTTCTTAGTTGAATATTAACTAAAAATGCTATATGTTTTTTAAAAATTATTTAGAAAGTAACAATAATAAAATAAATGCACATTATTTATACAAAAATAATGTACATAGTCATAGTTCTAAGGTATAGTAACATAACTTCTTATAACACCCACATAAGACTGAATTGTAAGGTGTTTGATGGTGACAGACTCTTGGGGTGGCTCAGATGACATCGCTCGGGTGGTAATCTCTATTAACTTCCACTTCTCCCGTAATCGGTTCCGCTCAAGATTAACGTGTTCAAGCTCGGATTGGGATTGGTCCTAAGTGAAGCCCAATGATTCCACCTCCTTTTTGAGCTTCGACAAATGGGCTTTGTATGGGGATATTATACTAGTTAAGGGCATATCTTCCTCTATCAGAGTAAATTGGATTTGTTAAAGCCCTATATTTATACTAATCATGTGGTCACTATTCAATGACTATATTTGCAAGGGTCACAAATCATTACGGTATTTTAAATTCCAGAATCATAAATCTAATTAAGTTCACATTTTATATAACCATAATAATACATTTAACTAGATCCAGGATAATTTCCATTAATGAAATTTTGGGTCATTACAATCATCCCCCCATAAGAAATTTCACACACGAATTTTCCTTTTCCCACACTAAAACAGAAGCGGGTAACTATGCTTCATCACTTTCTATGATTCCCACGTTGTATCTTCAAACATGTGGTTTTTCCACAATACCTTGACGAGTGGCATCATCTTATTTTGTAGAACATTTTCTCTATTATCTATGATCTTCAATGGTTCATTCGCGTAAGAAAGATCACCCTCTAGATGTTTTATCTCTGAAGAGAGTACATGTGAGGGGTCTGTTGTGTACTTCCTTAACAGGTATATATGAAAGACATCATGTACTTTGGCCATGGTAGGTGGAAGTGCTAGTCTATAGGCAACAACCCCAATATGATCAAGAATCTCAAATGGGCATATGTACCTAGTAATTAGCTTCCCTTTCTTTCCAAACTGCATGAACTAATTCCATGGAGATAAGTGTAGAAATACCATGTTTCCAACTTTTAACTCAAGGCCTCATCGACGGTTATCTGCATAACTATTTTGTCGACTCTGGGATTCCTTGATATGATGCTGAATGGTTTTTACCTTCTTTACCATTTCGTCCACCATTTCTGGTCCTAGCATCTTATGTTCACAGACTGCATCCCAACATGCCAGTGTTCTATACCTCTTCCCATACAGGTCTTCATAAGGTTCCTTTCGGATGCTTGAGTGGAAACTATTATTGTAGGATAATTTAAGAAGTGGGATATGTTGGTCCCAACCTCCTTTTAAGTCCATCTAATATGATCTTAACATATCCTCTAGTGTCTAAATAGTTTACTCATATTGTCTATCCGTTGGAGGATGATAGGCCATACTAAAGTACAATTCAGTATTCAGAGCATGTTGAAGATTCTTCCAAAACATAGAGGTGAATCTTGGATATTGATCGGATACAATAGATAGTGGTACTCCATGTAGCCTTACCACTTCCCTGAGGTATATCTGTCTCAGTTGATCAAATTATAAATCCTCCCGAATTTCAATGATGTGTGCATACTTTGTAAGACAATCCAGAATAACACAGATTGCATTGTTTCCATTGGATGTCTTCGGAAGTCCGGTGACAAAGTCCATGGGGATGTTCTCCCATTTCCATGTTGGTATGGGTAAGGGTTGCATCATCCCATTATTATTCTTTCTCTCATCCATCACTTTCTGACACACCAATCACATTAAATTAAATTCAGTGGTCTTCTTCTTCATATTATCCCACCAATATTGCTCTCGGATATATCAATACATCATTGTGTTTCTTGGGTTAATAGAGAAATTTGAACTATGTGCATCACCCCAAAGTTCCTTCATCAGCTATGAACATGATGGAACACATAGTCTTTTCCCAAATATCACAATTACATCTACATTAATGTTTAAATCTGAGGATTTCCCTCTTCTGATAGCTTCCACTTTTTCTGAATTCCCACATCATCCTTTTGAGCATCCTTTATCCATTCCCAAAGAGACGGTTGAGCAATAATTTGTGAAAGGATTGATGATGTTCTCTTCTTTATGAATCCGATGTCTATCATTATAAATCCTATTAATATTAGATCCTACTCAATTTTCATCAGTGATAAAATTTTTGGGTCTTTTGTACATAGAGCATATGCCACCTTGTTCACTTTCCCAGGGCGGTAATGCATTAAGCAGTCACAGTATTTGATCATCTCTAACCATATTTGTTGGTGCTTGTTCAACTCTTTCTATGTGAATATATAATTTAGGCTTTTGTGGTCCGTATATATTTCAAAATTCTCCCCAAAAAGATATTGCTACCAAATTTTTAAAGGGAATATCATCGCAGCAAACTGAAAATCATGACATGGATAATTTTGATCATGAACATTCAATTGATTTGATGCATGCGAAATAACTTTCTCAAAACACACCCCATGCCCTTCTTCTAAGAATCACCAAATACAACAAAAATTTCTCCACCTGTGGGTAATGTGCAAACGGGCATAGTGATAAGGCACCTTTTTAAATCCTTGATGCTTTCTTTGAATTTATCACTCCATGAAAAATTTACTCCCTTCCGAGTTAGCGTGGTAAGAGGGTTGGTCAATCGTGATAAATTTTTCACAAATCATCGATAATATCCATTTATCACCAATAAGCTATTGTTATTCGTTATCGATGTTTCCCTCAAAAATCCCTCAATTTCATCTGTTTTGTAGAGATCCACAGATATCTAGTGATGATATACCCCAAGAATGAGACCTCCTTCAACCAACACTCACAATTGTTGTACTTTTCATAGAGCTTCTCCTTCCACAAGGTCTCTAGTATAGTCCTTAGATGCTCCTCATGATACTCCTTGGTGTTGGAGTATATCAGAATATCATCTATAATGCATACATCAAATTTCTGGATGTAATCCCTAAATACTCTATTCATCATGTCCTTGAAGATTTCTGAAGTATTTTTGAGTCTAAAAGGAATTAATATGAATTCATAGTGCCCGTATCTTGTACGAAAAGAAGTCTTGAGGATTTCTTTCTTCTTCGAACCTACTTGATAATATCTCGGCCGCAAATCCACCTTGGAGAAATATTATGCTTCACGCAGTTGATCGAACAAGTCATCGATTCATGAGAGTGGATATGTGTTCTTTATCGGGATTATTTTATGCTCACAATAATTGATGGAAAGGCAAATTTACCCATATTTCTTCTTGACAGAGAGGAATGGTGCACTCCATGGTGAAGCACTTCATCTTTAAAACCTTTATCCAAATTCTCCTATAGTTGTTCTTTCAGCTCCTCAAGCACCACAACAGCCTTCTTATTTGGAATCTATGATATGGGAAACTCTCCAGGTATAAGGTAAATTGACAATTAAACATCTCTTCTTAGAGGAAGACTCAAAAATTCCTCGGGAAACACTTCAGAGAAATCCCTCATAATAGGAATGTCTTCAAGGATTTGTTTTCTCCATAGACTCAATTATCTAAGCCATATACACATGATCATATGGAATTAATATCCATACATGATACGATGGACCTAAAGAAGATTTATCTTCCTCCTTGCACTTGTACAAAACCGGGGTTCGATTCTCCACATGATAACTGATTTCCCTCTCAAGGAAATTTATGTTGGATCTATATAAGTAATGACAATCCATGCCAATAATTGCATCAAATTCCACCAGAAAGAGTATGAAGAGGTTCATTGGGAAATTCAATCCACAGATAATGATAGGGGAGGAGTTATATACATGGGATGCAATGATTTCCCCAATTTTCATACTCACTGATATCTTTACTTCCATGATTTTTGGTGGTGCTGGGATTGTTCTACTAAACATTTGGGATATAAAATAATTCATAGAACCTGAATCAAATAGTTTGTTCACTATTCTTGAATGAATAACTAGCGTACCTGTCACCACTTCGTTGTCAGGGTTCACTTATGAAGTAGTGATGGAAAAATCTCTCCCTTGCTACCTTGGAGGTTGTTGGTTGCCTCTAAAAGCCCTTGTCTTAGGGAACTGATTTGAAAGATTCATAGGTACTTTGCAGCTGTAGAAATGAACAACTCATTGTGGTTCAAATAGAGCATTCCTATCCTCTATTGCAGCCATGGGTTTTTCTTGTCAGCAGTTAATAGCTAAGTTCCCTTCTCTTCCACACCTAATGCATTAACTTGTCTCCTTTAGAAAATTTTTGGGGTGATTCTTTCCTCACCTTTGGAAAGTGGGGTGCGGGATCTTCATAGAATTATTGGATTTATCCATCGGACCACCAAAATTGAATTCCACCTTAAGCTTATTTTCCCCAAGATGACCCTAAGATTCTCCAATATCCATTTCGACCTTAAGGGCGCATCAGAAAATTTATTTATATCTGTCGAAGTCACGAATGTCCAGTGCTTTCCATAGGCTAGGTTTCAGCCCACCAAAGAAGTATTCAACCTTGCATTCGGGGGTAACAACAAAGCTGAAGGCGTATAGTGAAAGCCCTGTGAAGTTTTCCTTGTATTATCCGATATATTTTTCAACTTCTTGTGTGTGTCCAAGTAATTCCCTTTCCATATTAATTCAATGGGTGTGCGGAAAATATTTATGAAAAAACATCTTCTGGAAATCCTTCCATTCTAACTCCTTGATCTCATCCTCAGGCTTCATGTTTTTTATCAAAGTCCACCATAGATCATATTCACCCTCTATATGACAAGGATCCAAGAGAACCTTCTATTTTTCATAACATTGAAGGATAGAGAAGATATTTTCAATGGAGTTTATCCACTGTTCGGAAATTGAGGGATCGGATGGTCCATTAAAAGTAGGAGGCCTTTGTCCCATGAAGCTCTTGATAGAGACTTGTTATTTCTTAGGGGGGTGAATGTTCCACTTGATCCATGATTATATTCAATGGTTGAGTTAATTGGGAGATAATCATGATAATGTTTGTGATTCCTGCTCCCATTCGATTGGGCATCTCATTAGCACAGTCATCACATTGATATTCACATCGACTGTTAGCCTGAGTCCTCCTATTACAGGCCATTGGCTAGAATAAAATGAAAGTTAGGTGTAACACATAAAGGGTAATCCAAGGACACAATTTATGAATTATAAATAACATTTATTTCCTTAAATTATGAATCTATATGCTTCAATCTATGAAATTCAAGGTCAAAATTTTATCATTTATTCTTCGGGTAATTTTTTTAATTCCATAATAAGGGTTCATAAAGAGCTTATGAATTTACCAAAGAATATCCCCCAGGAGTGTTGTAACCAAGAGTACAGTAAGGCATGTTGTCATGCACTAGTTCCCGTTCGAGTCTAGCTCAAAGTGGTGTTTTCTGCTTTTACCCCTAGGATACATCACTTCCAGAGCCACCTCTACCTACTCATATCCAGATTGAGATGTAATTGCTTGATAAACCATGTACTCAATACTCAACAATAATTAGGGATGTTTTTATTATCTTATTATTTCCTCTATGTCTTCACTATGTTTTTCTAATCCTAATTCCTAATATAACTAAACCTATACTCTCGTACCAACTAAAACAACCACGCTCTTTATTACACACATAAACTTGATTTACTACATAAAACATTCACATGATATAACATGGAAGAACAAGAGGTCTAGAATCTTTGGGGGTTAGGAACATTAAATAATAACATAAAACATAGTATACAACATCTTATTGAAAAATTCCTTTACATTACTACTACAATCCCTCATATTGAGCATTGAATGGAATAACCTGAGGACATGCATAAGAAAAGGGTGAGATATAAAGACTAGTAAGGGAATAAACATGGAATAAAATTAGGAATACAATACATGTTAGACAATAGGAATATCAATGGATTTCAAAAGAAACATGAACATAAATTCATGATAAACCATGACAATCATAACATGGAAATGTGGCAACAACACTTAACATGGAATTAGCATGAGCCAAGGCTCATTGCACATGGAGAATGAGTAAATACTCATTGCACATGAAGCATGAGTAAAAACTCTTCACACATAAATTATCATGAGTCAACACCCATTTCAAATGATGTATCATGATGTTATACTTTAACCAATGCATTGATGTGATATTAGGGTGCACCCTTCTTAAACAATTCATTTCATGCATAAGTGTGCCACATGGATAGTACTACATGGAATCAATCATCATCATTTATTCCATGATAAAGGGATGTGGAATACATACATTAATCTTTATAATTGATAAGTAAATGTGCATAATGTTGGATACCATTGATAGATAAATGGGCATGGTATTCACTACACAATGACATTGGATTGGAAAATTGTAGTGAAATTTTGGAAGCATTACGGCCTGAAATAATAACTCATAAAAAATGGTTGATGATAGATAAAGTGGTGTCTCATATTATTTACATGAAACAGACAGTATGGTAGTCCTATAGATACATTTCCCAACAAATGTAATGAAATTTAAATGCATAATACAAAAGAATTACTTTGACGTAAAAGAGGAGGGAGAAATCTCTCATGGGATTTCAGCATGGTAATGGGTGTACATGGGAGGCATTAATCATAGAGAAAATGATACCCATATTTCAAACATAAAGAGGGATGTATGGGGCAGGTTTTAAATCATACCCCAAAAATTTTAATTGAAAAAAAAATTCATAACAAATTAATGAAAATTGGACAAAATGAGAAAGGATGAAATCCCTTACTTGGAAGTGTGATCCATAAGGATTGGGAGAGGCTTGATAGAATATTATTGAGATCATGGGGAACCCTGGGAGGATTATAGAGAGATTAGGTCAGGTCTCGGTATAACTCCAAAGGATTTGAGTGAAGAGGAAGTCGGAACTTGGGTGTGTTTATATAGGAAAGGAGAGGGAACTGTTTATTATTTAGGTTTGGGACACCTCACATTAATCTAATCCAAACCACAAAACAGAAAATTTTTTTCCCTTGTATTTTTTCAAAGGGGAGTGGAAAATAATATTTTATATTTCCAATGGTTGAACATCTTAAAACAATAGGGTTTCTTATACGGAGGTGAATCACACTCTTAAGGAAAACAATTTAAAAAGAAAAAATGTTTTATACGTCTTGGAGGTTCCGCTAAAACATTGTAAAATAAATAAAAGAAACCCAAAATCATATTATATTCATTTTAAAACATATATTGGCCGAATATAATGTTTATATTATTTTATTACATCACAATTGGGTCATTATGATGTCATAAAACACATTATATATTTAAATGATATTTAATGTTTACCCAAAAAATTGAGTGTCCTAGAAAATTGTGAAAAAATCACCATTGGGTAATTTTGATATCCTGATTCCAAAAATAATATCTATTTTATATAAATAATTATTTATATATATTTTAATTTTTACTTTTAAAATAAAAACAAACATTTATAGAAAATTCATGGGTTTTGACAAAAACAGCTTTCAAACATTAATAAAAATTTCAATTGCATTCATAAATTTATATGATCATTTTTAAAAATTAATTTAATAATAATAATATTTTATCTAAATATTACTAATTCCAAAAATCCATTAATTCATCAAAATTTATTTATTAGTTGAATATTAACTAAAAATACTATTTGTGCTCTAAATTTTATTTACAAAGTAAAAATAATAAAATGAATGCACATTGTTTATACAAAAATAATGTACATAGTAATTGTGAAAGGGTCTTGTTACATAACCCATTATAACACCCACATTAGACTTAAGGGTAAGGTGTGTGATGATGACATACTCTTGGGGTGGCGCCGATAACATCACTCGGGTGGTAATCTCTATTGGATTCTACTTCTCCAACAGTATGTTCCGCTCAAGATTAACGTGTTCAAGATCGGCTTGGGCTTGGTCAAGAGAGAAGCCCAATGATTCCACCTCCATTCTGAGCTCTGAAAAATGGGTTTCGTACGGGGAAAGTCTACTGTTTGAAGGTATCGCTTCATTTGTCTGAGTAAATTGGATTTGTTAAAGCCTTATATTTATACTAATCATGTGATCATTGTTCAATGGCTATATTAGTAATTTTCATAATACATAATGATATTTTAAAATCCAAAAACATAAAACCAATGAATTTCACATTTTATATAACCATCATAATGCCTTTAATTAGATCAAGAGTAATTTCCATTAATTAAAGTTTGATTCGTTACATAATCTATGTATTTGATCATTTTAATGGATTTCATCTCAATCCCCTTTCATTTAGATATATCTAGTTATTTTTCACATTTATTATCCAATAATGTGTATAAAACCCCTTTTGACTCTTTATTTCATGAATTGTTATATTCTCGGGATATTTAATGTTTTTTTAATTTAATTATTCAAATATTTTTATTCATGTGTTTCTGAAGTGGAAAATGACTCTTTAACGAAAATAATGTTTTAAATGATTTAAATATTTATTCATTAAAACACTTCTATTTCATGTCCGTTATTTCTAAATGGGTTTTTAAGAATTTCTTTATATGGACATGAATGTTTTAAAAAGATTATTAATTTCAAATGTTGTGAAGTGTTCTGGGACAAATTGATTCAAATTTCACTTTGTATTACATGTTCTAAATGGGTTTTAAAAAAGGTTGAATATTTCAATATCTTTAATTGAATTATTGTTATTGAAAAAGAAATTTTATGATTGAAATGGTGACAACTGAAATAAATTATGTGTTACGGTTATATAATTGTACTATGATATTTCACATGTGGTTATGTTATAAACTATTGATGGGTGGTTACGTGATAAACCAAAGTCTGGTGGTAACGTGATAATAAAAATATTGGGGGTTCCATGATAAACCAAGGATGAGTGGTTATGTTATAATGTCCAATGAATTGGGTATGGAATTCGGCCATATGGCTATTTTATTTATTGATATGTGTGGAAGTCGACCTTATAGTTATTACAAATAAATATATTTATGTCCTTTGTAACTTTTATATGACATATGATGCTTTATATGGGATTTAGGGTAATAATGTTTTCAAAAACGTTAATCAGTGAGCTTATATTCAGTGAAGTGTTTTTTCTACATCATAAAGGTAAAAAGTATTACATTATGATAAATTATTAATTGTTTATATGTTTTTGTAAGACTAATAGTTTTAATTTATTATGTATCCCTTTATGAGCTTTTATTCTCATTCATTGTTTTGAAATTTTTTCTATATGACATAAATAAGAATAGATTAAATGATAAGATCAATGAAAAGTTATGTTGTTTAAACATGAAATGAACCATGTTTCGTTTCTTAATAAATTATTGAGAAAATTTTGATAGTCAGTAAATGTGAACACTTTTTAATTGATTTATTTTTTAATGAATGAGTTATGACCTAATTCTATAAACATTTAAAATTGAAAAGATTTTAAATGTGAAATAAATTAAAAATTATTAACTTATCTAATGATTAAGTAATTTTTTCAGGCTGGGACTGTCACGACCCATCCCCCTGTGGCCCATTTTGTGACTACCCAATGCCCACCTTCTATAGGCTAGGGGTTGGAGACTAGAATCGGGAAGGTGTATCCCTATAATGGGAAGTTGTTTCCTTCAAACATGAAAATACATAGACCAGGTACACAACAAGAGAAAACCATGTTGTATTACTGCGGAAGGTAAAAGTGTGAAATGAAGAAGAATGGTCCAGTGTACAAACCCAACTAAAAGAAAGTACAGAAAAAATGAGAAAAATCTCCTGAGGTTGTTCTCCATGGATCCAACTTTAAGGGTAGGTACATCTCGTTACTGTGGCTCTCCACATCAACCGGTCACCTTTATACACCATCTAATCTTGGCTCCCAAGTCTAGGTCAAAGTTTTCTATCGTCTGCACAAGACACAACATGGTCTAGGTGAAGCCCATATATGGGTGAGTATAACAATACCCAATAGGGACCCTGAGACCCCAGAATGTCTCCCAGAACTCCAAAAATGAAAAAAAAAGCATGATCTCAATCACAAAGCACAAGGTAAATGACTTATCACACCAGTTATAGAAATAAATTAACGAGAATAATGATAATTTGTAAAAAACCTAAATAATATTATTCCATTGACAAATTCCACGGATGACCCATGACGAACTTATTATATTGATGATCCACATAGGTTCGTAAGTCATTGATCCACATAGGGTTGTAAGCCATCGATCCACACAGGTTCGTAAGTCGTTGATCCCTGAAGGGCCTCCCTAATTTTTTTCCTCGTAAAGTCACTCTATTACTGATCCACATAGGGTTATAAGTCGTCGATCCACACATGTTCGTAAGTGTCTGATCCATGACAGGACATCCTAAGTCTAGTTCTTGTCATGTCATGCTTCTGCTAATCCACACAGGGTCATATGTATTCTAACAACACATGGTCACTTTGATGAGGATCCATAAAGGTTTTCTCTTTACTTGACATCAAGCCACACGATTCTCTCACTTTGGTGCACATGAGTTCCTTAGATTCTACTTCTCAGGGAACGAAGTTTATTTCAACTAAAATAAAGTCTCACAAAAAATTATCTCGAAGGACCGCCATGCATAAAGGGTTCCAACACAATAGATGATGCATCAATCAGATTCCAGGTCTGTATGTTATAAGCATTTTAGTACCGATGGCCTAGTTGGATTCGAGTTTGATCCAATCTGTCCGTACATTAACATTATCTAAAACCTAGGTGATGCATCTCAAAAGGGATGCCTTGTCCAAAGTGTTTCGACCCTACAGATGGTTCATCAAACTATTGTTCAGTTTATAAGTTATTTCCCTTTAAGAAAAATAGGGTCTAATTGTGTCCAGATCTAGTCCGACCAAGGGGGACACACCCGACCCGACCCAATTATGGCCGACCCGACCCTCTAGGAATTTCCCAAACTAGTTGCGCCCTGATCGGTCCATCCCATTGGGTTGTGGGATTGGCCCAGCCCATCTAGCTGGACACATCCTGCTAGCGAGGCATGACCCGATAGCTGGGTGTGGGGTACGCTCCCCTCCCGAATGGATGCCATCCATTCATATTCTCCAACTAGTGTCTCCAGGTTCACACCACCCCGCCACCTAACCAGTCTCGTAGACCGGTCTAGGATGGGACCCGCGAATGAGGGTCCGCCACCGCCACATCCAGACCCACAACACCTCCTCTACATCGCTCCCCCATAGAGTACAGCCCGCATCCCATGCCGCCAGCAAATGTCAGCCACCCACTACATGTGGCGGCACCTTTGGGTGATGCCTCTCTCTCATGGATGATGAGAGATGGCCACATCCAGAGGTCTCCAGTGTCGTTGCATCGTCGGTGCTTCTGCATGCCACCTATAAAGCTTTAGTGGCCATATTTCTTTCTTTTCTACGCCTATGGGCCTCCTGGGATGCTTCCTTCACTGTGTGGCCCTGGGATTTGCCTTTCCATTTTGTTTCTTTGTCACTCATGAAGAACACATCAAAACCTATATCAGTGGAGGGTCATGACCTTTTTCGTATCGGCCCACGCCCTCCGTGTTAGCATTATATCATGGGAAAAAAATCTTACCAACAACAATATAAATATTTAACTAGAATCAAACCCCCATAAGAACCTCCCACAGATTCAAGTGAATCTCAGATCAACCCGTGAGTAGATTGATCCACGTTTGTCATATTATTCCAGAATGAGGTATGATGAATCATTATCACTTAGAATGACTAATTCCACTACCTTTAACATGATGGATTCACTGATGAAAAATGAGGATAATCCATTATTCGAAGGTGTTCATCGGTGTTTGTTGATCATGGATCAAATCCTAATATTTCATTGGAGAGGGTTTATTTCGGCCATTCTTCATGTGTTCTCCCGAAATTTTCGAATCATTTGTGCCAGTGGTTTCTTTAACATTAGAGTTAAATTGTTTAACTCTCCTCTCATCAATTTGATTCAGTAACAAAATTTATTTATGAATGAATTAATTATCCAAATGTGCAGTTGCACAACCAAGTGTAACAACTGATTATGTGACCTCTGAATTCTATGGTCCCACCACCATCGCTCAATGCTTTTAAAGAAAGAATAAAATAACTTTATTTTATTTTATTATTATTTTTTTGAAAATTCAAAAAATTAACATATTCACTTGACCCTTCCTAGTCAGAGTTATGCTTCACCTAAGTGAATCCTAGTGTGGCAAATTCAGTGGTGGTTATAGATTTCAACCTGAGCACTGGTTCAAAATTTAGAAAATCTCACCCGCATATTTTCTAAATGTACCTTAAAATAAAGTTCAAATTTCCATTCTGGGCTATCTGGGCATTGGAATCATGTGCCATCAATTTTCATAGTCTCAAAATTATAATATATATTTAAAAAAATTATACGGAATATCTGGGTCTTTACATTCTCCCCACCTTAGGGATTTACATCCTCTAAATCAACAACAAAAGCTAAGAAGGTAAAAGAAGTTACTGAGTATGAATCGGAGCCTCCTTCTCCAATGTTCTCTCATGGAGGTCCATGTGCTGCCATCAGACTTGCAAAAGGGAAATCGACCACCCCAGTAGGACCCACTCCTATCGATATTATATCTCCACTAGGAACTTTGAGAATGTATCCCAATCGTCAAGGTATAGATCACTCCGGTCGATGACGTTTGATGGATCATGCACGTATATCATCAGTTGTGACACATGGAAAACATTGTGCACCATGTGCATCTATGGGAGAAGAGCTAGCTAGTATGCCACCTCAACAACTCTTCTGAGAATATTAAAAGGTCTATTGAATCTTGGAGATATCTTGCCTCCCTAGCCAAATCTCTACATTCCTCGTCGAGGTGAGACCTGAAAGAAAACATTGCATCCCTCCATGAACTCCAAGGTTCTTCATCTTTTATCAACATAATAATTTTGTCTGATTTGTGCTATCTTCACCCACTTCTGGATGATCTGAATCTTCTTAGTGGTAGCTCGTACTAACTCTATACCCATAAGTGCTAACACCCTAGGGTCTTCCCATTATAGAGTTGATCTGCATGGTCACCCGTACACGACCTCAAATAGTCTCATTCAGATGGTGGAGTGATATTTGTTGTTGTATGTGAACTCCACCAAGGGAAATTGATACTCCCAACTACTTCCAAAATCACGTTTGCAAGAATGGACCATGTTTTCAAGAGAATGTATGGTCTGCTCCCTCTAACTATCATTTTGAGGATGAAAGGCTATGCTCAAACGTATCTGATTAATGAATGCCTCATGTAATCTCTTCTACAACTAGGATGTAAAACGATCTTCATGATCTAAAATGATCGTCGATGGTACTCCGTGAAGTCGTAATATCTGTTGGACATGGATGCATCTCAGGCCCTCTACTGATCCCTATTCTCATATGGGTATAAAATGGGCCAACGATTTTAGTCACAGAAAGATCACCAAGATAGAGTTTTGCCCCTGAGACATATGAGGTAACCCCATCATGAATTCCTTGGAGATAATGTCCCTCATACATTCTGATACATATAGTGGATAAGTTAAGCCTGTTGGGACTTTATTCTTGGCCTATACTTTCTAACAAGTGAGGCATCACGAAATTAACTCATACACTACTTTCTTTATCCCTAGACACCAATACTGACGCCGGTGGTCCTGGTACATCTTCAGCACACCTGGATGTACCACCAAAATGGATGTGTGGAACTCCCTAAACACTTCCTCTCATAGAATCACTTGTATCATGGTGCATCCTATGTAAATAATGATATGCTCCGCACTTTCATAAAATCCTTAAGCATCTTGTCCTGAGGATATCTGAGCACGCCAGGTCTCACAATCAGCATCCCCAAGATGATCCTCCCTAACTCAAAAATGGTTTGTGGGAGTGATTTTCATATATTTGAGTTAATCTTATCCCTCACTATCCAAGAAGGATAGCTACAACGTTCCAGGATCCTTTGTCTCCTCACACAGTATCTATAAACCAGACATCTTGCTGAGTGTTTCTACCACCATATTCCCTATCCTAAGAGTGTAGACTATCTCAAAGTCATAGTCCTATAGGAACTACAACCATCATTGCTTTCTCAGGTTCAGATCCTTCTGTGATAATATATACTTGAGAATCTTATGATAAAATTATATAGTATACCTTTCACCAATCAGGTGGTTCCACAAAATCATCATGGAAAAGACCATTGTTGCTAACTCTAGGTCAGGGGTAGTGTAGTGTTTCTTCTTTTGACTCATCTGTCATGAGCCATAGGTTTTCAACTCTTGCTCATGCATCAGGAAACATCCTAGTCTCATCCCTGATGTGTCATAGTATACTGCATACATAAAGCCCTCTTCTAGTATCCTCTTGACAAGGGAACTTGTCTGTCTCTACCTCAGCTCCTGGAAAATCTTTTGGAATCTCTCTATCTATACAAATGGTTTAACCATTTCGGTCAAATCTGACCAATGTTCAGCTACTATGGAAAAGTAAGGTACGAATCTCTAGTAGTAACCATCCAATCCCATAAAAATCCTCACATCAGTCACACTCTTGGGTGGCTCCCAAGAAAGCATAGCCTCTATCATCGTCGGATCCACTGCAACTACAGCCTCCAAGAAATTGTGTCCTAGTAATTGGACCTCTCATAACCATAACATGCACATTGAGAGCTTAACATAAATCTGGTGCACTCGATGTGTATCCAGAACTATCTATAGATGAGTGGAATTCAGCTCCTCCAATGCTGAGTGCAATAAGATGTCTTCAATGAAGACCACCACGATGTGAATAAGGTAAGGCTGGAAGATCTTATTTATGAGTCCCATGAACACTACTGGATAATTGTTCATTCCAAAGGGAATCATCAAGAACTCCAAGTTTCCATAACAGCATCTGAATTCCATATTTGGTACTTCCTCATCTCGTACCCTAAGCTGATGTTAGTCTGATATGAAGTCTATCATTGAAAACCAATGATCTCCCTCCAGTTGATCGAAGAGATCTTCAAACCTTGGTAGTGGATTCTTATTCTTCATGGTCACCTGGTTCAGGAATCAATATTTCACACAAAGCCTCAATTTCCTTCTTGACTTCTTGGAATTCAAAATTGAGGCTCCCTGTGGAGAAGCACTTGGTCTTATGAACCCCTTCCCCTATAAGTCCTCCAGCTATACCCTCAACCCATGAAGATCATCAAGAGTAATCTGATATGATGGTGTGGATATTGGTATTGTCATGGGGTATAGATCGATGTAAAATTCTACCTAACTGTGAGGAGGTAGTCCTAGAATATCCTTAGGGAACACATCAGCATATGGGTCCACCACAATATGATAGCTCGGAATCCCCTCTTCAATAGCCCCAAGTTTAAATCTATCCAAATGATGAGTGATTAGTTTCACCCTCCTCCGAGAAATTCCATCCTGATATGTAAATGTTCTTTGCTTTCTAGTGAAGGAAAAACTAGTCCCATCCTCTCGTACACACCGCACTTTTCACCTAAAACATTCGATCTGAGCATGGTCAACAGATAGCCAATCTATACCCAAGATGATTGTTTTAGTCCTCAACGCTGCTAATAGGAGATCCTAGCCAAATATCTCACCTCCTATAGTAATCTCACACTATCGGGAAAAGTGAGTAATCATTGAATCATATTCATTAGTTTTCTCTAATCATCAGGATCAAGCCAACATCTCCACCAAAATCACTGTGCTTCGAACGAGAGCTGTGGAAATAAAAGAATGACTGGAACCTGTGTTTAGAAGAACTGTATCTGGGGTGGCGTAGACATAGATCATTCCATGTATCATCTATGGAGTATCGTGGTCATATTCCTCAGCTTCCTAAATCTGAGCTCGTACCTTTCCACCTGCTTCTTGAGGTCTGGGTTGACTACCTAGAGGAGGTGGCAGTAGAACCTAAAATCGTCTTCCACTGCCTACTACAAGGCCAGCACCTTTTCATTGTCTTTCACCCTACAGACCTCCCCAGTTGAACATCGGCCTCTTCTTTGGTTGTCCTTAGACCATCTTCTGATCATCGATGTGGTGGGATGGGCAGTCGCGATCGATGTAAGACATCATACCACACAAGTAGCATAGTATTATCCTCTGCTGACCTCCTCTGTCACGTGAGCTCCACACCTCTGACCCCACATCCTAGGGTCGTCCACCAAATGATATGTCTTGCATGGGCATCTATGTCATATCCATACTACCTACTGTAGATGACTCGGATATGTGTTGTCCGATGGTGGCTCTCACTATCAGTGTGTTCCCTGCTAGGAAGCTCTCCACCAGATGTTCTCTCTCTAGCACTCTATCCTACATTAGTATGTTGAGTAATATCATTGATGTGGTAATCATCCTTTGGAGACCCTTATCAAGGGATCAGGACCTGGAGGAAGGTTGATGTACCATGTCGGTGGAGTAGCGAGAGAGGTCAGTGAATCTCTCCACATACTGGGCTGATTTATGACTTCCCTGTTGTTAGTGAAATAGCTCATGAATAAGCATAGAGTGTAGTTTCGATGGTACACCCTCCACTCGGAAGAGTCTCTCATTGTTCAACTAGGTAAGGGATGCATCATCGTGCTACTGGAGTTCCACGATCCACCATCTCAATGTAGTTCCCGGAAATAGGCAAGCAGCTAGGATCACCATCTGGTCTACTATTGTCTCGACCAAATGGAAAACCCATGCCACAACCTCCAACCAGTACTCAACTACCTATGGATCAGTCTCACATTGAAAACTAAAAGTCATCCACCATTGGAACTCCTGTAGCATGATATGTCGGTGTGCACTATCCTCCAGTAGGGATAGATGAAACTACTTCACTACATGGATATGTGATTTTGGTACACCACCTGATGGTACTATCACTGTAAGAGGGCCCTTCACGAAGCCTCATCACTCGTTGTGATTCCATCATGAACTCTCTCTAAAATCCTAGATGGCTATTTACACAGTTTCATCCTATAAAGAAACATATCCTCCAAAATAAATAATTTATACCTGTTGATGTTAATCAAAAGAGATCAAAAGAAAAAAATTCAAAAACACACGTAATCAGGGTTTTTGTGTACCGAGTTGGAAATCAGAATTCAGGGTCATAGTGTATAGATATGTTGGACACCACACCACCAATGGACTCCCCAAACTAAAAACCATAATCAAAACACATAACACTATTGCCCCATTGAAAACATCAGAGTCTTACTTCTTCTGTAGAACCAACACCTTTGTTACCACATTGTCACAACCCATCCCCAAGGGCCCCTTAGATGACAACCCCAAGCTCGTCTTCCATAGTACAAGGGTTAGAGACTAGAACTAGAAAGTAATATCCATAAAATGGGAAGTCTTTTCCTTTAAACATGAAAACATAAAGTCCTGGTACACAATAAGAGAAAACCACGTAGTATAACATCTGAATGTAAAAGATTGAACAAAAGCAAAATGGGCTTTTATACAAACCCACCTAAAAGAAATAATATCAAAAAAATGAAAAAGAGAAACTGGAGTCGTCTACCAAGTATCATACCTGAAGGGTAGGTAATTCTCATTATTTTGGATCTCCATGTTAATCGGTTGCCTCTGTACACCATCTAGTCATGGCTCTAAATCTCAGTCAAAGATGCTCGTCATCTACACAAGATACAACATGGTGCAGGTGAACCCCGTGCAGGGGTGAGTACAAAAATACCCAGTAGGGACCCTGAGAACCTCGATGGTCTCCCCAAATTCCAAAAATGAAAAACCACAAAGCATGATCTCAATAACAAATAACAAGGTAAAAGACATCTCAAACTAAATATATAACTTAAATAATAAGAATAATGATGATTAGACATAATGATAAATCATCTTATTCCATTGAGATGTTCCACTAATGAACCATGAAGAAGACATTATACTTCTGATTCACACCAGGTCATAATTCACAGATCCACCCATGGTTTTAAATCATCGATACACACACGGTCGTAAGTCACTGATCAATGATGGGTTTCTCTAAGGATGGCCCTTATCGTGTCGTGCTATAGTTGATCCACACTGGGTCGTAAATAGTCAATCCAAATAGGGTTGTAAGTTTTTAAACCACATATGGTTGAAAGAATTCGATCCAGACATGGTCATAAATCGCTGATCCGTGATGGGAAGCTCTATGGTTAGTCATCGTTGGGTAGCGCTACTACTGATCCACAAAAGTTCATAGGTTGTCAATCCACACAAGGTCGCTCTATTTTCGATCCACAAAGGGTCTCTCTTCACTAGATAGCCTGCCATAGGATTCTTGCACTTTGTGTACTTGAGTTATGTAGATTATACTCTTGAAGAAACTAGTCTTATTTCAACCGCAACTAAGTCTTATGATAAATTAACTGGAAGAACCACCATGTATTAAGGGTTCCAACCCAAGAGACAACACATCAATCAGATGCCTGATCTCTTAAGTTATATGATTTTTATTATAGATGGACCGGTTAGAATCAAGTAAGATCATACCTGGCTATACTAAAACATTCTCGAAAACCAATGTGAAGTATCACAAAATTGCAGCTTCATATGATAGGTTTTGGTGCCGCAGAATGTTTTTCAAAGGGACGTCCTGTTTAGAAGTTATGGCCCTTTAAGAGAAACTACGTCAAATTGGATCGGGGTCCTACCTAACACGATCGTACCAACCCGACCCGGCCCAGTCCTGGGCAACCTAACCCACTGGGCCCACCCCGATCAGGCTGGGCTCAGCCTGGACCGATTGCACCCGGAACAGCCCGCTGGGTCGTGGGACTGGTCTAGCCCACCCAGTTGGGCGTGGTCGACCTACTGTGCACAGGGTCTGTTCCACTCCCAAATCAATGTGGTTTGTTCAGGTTCTCCAATGGGGGGTTCCAAATTCACGCTGCCCATCCAGCTGAATGGTCGGATGGACCGGTCTATAGCCGGACCCGTGGAAGCGTGTCCTCCACCGCCGCGGCCGGAGCCACGACACATTCTTCACGATGCGCCGCCTGCCTTCAATGTGTCCAGTGATGGCCAGCTACCCCCTGTCCACTGCAGCCCCTATAGGCACTACCTCCCTCCCATGGCTACTGATCTCTAGTGTGGTCGTGCTGGCGGTGCTTCCACGGGCCACTAGTGAAGCTCTATTGATCTGATTTCATTCTTGTCTATCCCTATAGGCCTTCTAGGAAACCTCCTTCACTATGTGGCCCTCAGGATCATCTTTCTGTAGGGTTTCTCAATCCCGCATGATGAAACCATCAAAACTGAGATCGGTCGAGGGTACAAGCCAAGTATGGATCACCCCTCACCCTCCGCTTTAGCGTTATATCATGGGATGAAAATTAAAACAACAACAAGATAATATTATAACTCGAATCAAAACCCTGCAAGAACCACCCACAGATTCAAGCAAATCTCGGATCAACACATTAGTCGATTGATCTACATTCATCATATTATTAAAGAATGAGGTATAATGAATCATAAAACACATATAAAGATTAATTCTCCTACCTTGAAAATGTTTTATTAACTGATGACGAAGGAGGAGAATCCATTATTCGAAGGTGTTCATCGGCATTCGTTAATCTTAGATAAAATCCTCATTCTATATTGGGGAGGGTTTCCGATGGTGCCTCATCAACATTTCGCTCATTGTTGTCTAATCCTTTGCACAACTATTTTTTTAACATTACAGTTTCAGAGGAAAACTCTCCACTCATAAATGTGATTCATTAATGAATTAACTAAGGAACCCATATTTTACCTGAATGTGTAGTAACACAACCATGTGTAAAAATTTATTAAGTGACATGTTAACTCTACGTTCCTACCACTGCCACTCAATAGTTTTAAATAAAGAATAAAATAACTTTTAGTTATTTTATTATTTTTATCTAAAAAGTCCAAAACAAATCATTTTCATCTGAACCTTGTTGGTCAATTTTAATACTCTCTTAAGAGAATCATAGTGCTAAAAATTCAACTGTTCTCTTGTGTTTTTAATCCGATCACTGGTTAAAAATATAGAAAATCATGCATGCACATTTACTGAACGCACCCTAAAAAAAGCTCAAATTTCTATTCTGAGCACTTTGGGCCTCAAAATCACGTACCTTTAGTTTTCACGGTCTCACAATAATATCATATAATCAAAAAACATTATATAGAATTTTATAGGTCTCTACAGTGGCCTTACATAATAACATTTTATATCCATAGAACATGCTCTTAGAATTGCATGTGGGTTTTGAATTTTTCTCTCATAACAACCATCAGTTCTGTTGAGATAGAATTCTATATTTAGATCTTGTAGAGGAAATTATCAAATAATATTATTAAAAAATTGGGTCCAAATCAAATTCAATTGAATTTGGTACCCCAAGAAACCTTACCTTGTTCTTACTGTATATTCATGCAAGAGGACATAGATAGATTGTGTTAGTGATAGAAAATAAATGTGCTGACTTCATAAGTTTATAACCTAATATACATAATTACATCAACATCAATGATATGATAACTACTAAATGTTACTAGAACCAAATAATCAGATACTCAAAATATGAAAATAAATTCATCCTCAAATAGCAATGTAACTAAATCACATGAAAAAGTAAAGGGTTGTATTAATACAAATGTCTCTGAAAATATTCTGAATCTTAATAAAATCACATCACTAAAACCTCCAAACTTGTGTCACTTTATATGAAAATATGATTAAATTTAAATTTATAATTGTATAAAGGTATCAATATTTCATAAGGTAATCACATGTGGAGAAATAGATGTTTCTAAAATATAAACTCCAATTTTTTCATTAAATAATATATTATAGTATAAAATAACATGTACATTTGAATCATGGGTTCAACATATTTATCATATAACAATAAAATTTCATTGCAATATTCCATAATTCATGTAGAGTATGATAATCGCATGAAAAATCACTAAAGTATAAACAGTATGAATTTTATATGGCGCTTTCATAGAAAATAAAAAATGAAATTCCTAGCTAAGGAGTGGAGAGTTAGTGTTCCCTAATTATCATGATTCACGTCAACAATCATGATATCATAATAATTCATTTTCCCATTATCTTTAGAGGTTTTTGTGTTGTATAATAATCCTTGTCACTCTGGTGGGGGCATGGATTCTCATAATTCCTATACACCGTGAATTTTAATAAGTAGATTGTTAGTGGTGAATTTTTTATATATTTTTTCATATTCATATCATGGTTTATCTACTTCCCTTTACATTCTCAAATAAATGTACCAATGAACATCCCTCACAAACATATGACATTTACTAGATTCCTTTTTAAAATTTCACCCATTTTTATTCCCACATATTAACCATAATATATATCTCTTATTTTTCCCCCCATTGTTTGTTGAAATTCCATGGAATTCCATTTTTTATTCATATATAAACAATGAGATTGATACATAACTCCCCCATATATTTCAACCATTATAGAACATATAATAATATATTCATAACATCTAAAATATTTTATGTATAATTCCCTTCAGATATATGGATTTATGAAAATGAAGAATATATCCACCTTATATTCAAGTAAGATGATAATTTTAGAAGTGTACATTGCAAGCTTTCAAAAATTGTCCTTATATGTTCTTATATATTCAGCAAAATTTTGATATTTCTCATGGAATATTATCTCCATATTCCACTGAACAATACAAGTAATGTACTTATGGTAAAATATATTCTTAGAACCATCCCAATATATGGACTCAATTTCATCATGTTCCATTATATTCTTGATGATAGTCCACCATTAATCATCTTTACCTTCTAGAAGATTTATAGAGAAATTTATTGTTTCATGTTCCTTAAACAAAACAATGGAAAATATCATTTCACTAGTATTGATCCACTGCTCACAAATAAGTTGATCAATCAATCCAATGAAGGAACATAGACACCTCCTCAAGAAGGACTCAAGAAGATATTATACTTTTATTTTCTCATTTGGATGTTCATAATGATTCATGGTTTGATAATGTTTTCTTAGAATATATATGAAGTTTTTCATTCCATGTCAAATAATTTTTGGATTTTCATAATCGAAAAAAATATCATTTTCATCTTAATATGCATTAATAAGTTTCATTTAGGTACCAAACAAAAATTATTTCAAAAATAAAAGAGTGAGAGACACTATTCATAGTGGGAAAACACATAAGCATGAATAATTAGTTATATTATGTCTACATCATGACATTATTATTCATTCTATGATTTTTTAGGGTTAATATAGTCCATTCAAGGAAATGGTATATTAAAATAATTAATGATAGTATGTAAATACTTTATTGATGTCCAATGTATATCCCACACCAATTTCAAACCAGCTATATAGGAAGGCCCATTTTCATGCACCAGGTGATGATCAATTCCAGATCAATGTTCCCTTTAGAAAAATTGACTTTTAAAAACATATTTTTTTGCAACATCATCATATAGTATTGATACATGGATGAAATTTCATGGAAACCAATATCTCTATCGTTTACCAGCATTTACGGTCAATTATAATACACTAAACCATTATTATACTTATCCATATACATGTTCCTACAAATCAATAAAAAAATTATCTTCTTAGATACAAGCTTATTAATAATAATATCCTTTGATACCAAGTATACAAACCTCAATCATTCCAAACATTGATATTATTAATTTATATATGAATATTAAATACATTACTCAAACACATGTCTTCAGGCCAAACTAGTTTAGTGAAATTAAAGACTCGGTATATAATATCCTAATTCTGTGAATATTTTTCAATACATTTCATAATGATATAACCCTTTAGTATTCTTCACAATCAAACACTACTTAAAAGCGTACATAATAAGTTTGGGAAATGAAAATAAGAAAGGGTGATCTAAAATTCAGTATTGATGAACTTGTGATATATATATAAGAAAAGAAATAACATGTGGGAATGAAAACATGTTTATAACAATTTAAACTCACACAGTGTATATCAATGATCATATTAACTTCTTATGATACAAATATTGGAAAATCATAACATCAGAATCATATGTAAATAAATGAACATGAGCCATGAGAGTATAACATTGGCATAAGACATTTCATTTGGGATTACATAGATGTATCAAATTTAATTCCCATAATGGTCAAGGAACACATTAAGTGAAATCATAGTGTTACATCACATTATGTTTTCAAGTAATTTTGATGTTTCTAAGTATCTATGTTATGGAGTAGCGTCGAATGGGAGAGTCGGGAGAACTTTAAATGATGTTTTGAGGCAAAGGGGAAGTCGCACGAGCGGCTTACGGGTTGTTTAATCAATACGGCCAAACCTGCATAGTTGGTCTTAAGTGTTATCTGATCGTTGTGGTTTTCGTCAAAACCTTTGAGGTATGTGGTTCCGTCTCGACATACCAAGTTGATTGTCATTATATTTTCTTGATTTATTTAATTTTTTATTTAAACTCAATTTATGAAAAAAAAATCAATTAAATTGATAACAACTCGATTTCAGTTAATCGAGATATTTTAAATGGTTTTCGCATGGAAATTTGGAAAACCCCAATTCCATTGAATTGAGTGTGTTTATGGAAATTGGCTGATTTAAATTGTTTATTCTAAACTGTGGATTTGATGTAAATGATTTCAATTAAATTTGTTGAATTTAATTGTGGGAATAAATTTTGTGATGAAGGAATTGGTTTTGAATGGATTTTAAACTGGTGAAATTGGCTTAAAATGATTTAATAGAAACCCATTGGTTTTAGCTATTGGAAAAGGAATGTTTTGAATAAAACCTGTTTTGATATTAAAAGAAATGAGATTTTAACTTTTGAAATGGACGAATGGGATTGATCGTATTTTAAGCATTCTTAAAGTAGTTCACCCATAATGGTAGAGCGTATTCAATCCTTAGGTATCATGTAAGAGTGCATGAAATCCATAAATGTATGTAGATGATTTTGAATTACATTACATACATGCTGAATTTATATAATTGTATTATATAAATGTTTTAATTAATCCTTTTTTTATAAATATTCCATCATTGTAAATCCTTTTCTTATAGCAATTTTTTCATCATTTGAAAATGTATAGGATGTTTTGTCAAAATATGGTTTTGAGTTTCCAAACCTGTTTATTTGAAAATTGGACGCTTTTCTTTAGATAATATATCTTTGGAATCTATTACGAAATCTTTGGTGGTATCCAATTAGGGTTAGGCTCACACCATACTTTTTCCTTCAGGTGTTTGTAGATTTCATACTTCCATGCTTGAGGAAGGGGAAGTGATCTCTTAGAGGATGATCCATCTATTGATCTTCTCTTGGTAAATTGTGTCCTTTGGGACTTTGGGACTATTTTTCCATTTATAGTACTCGGGTTATAGAACTTTGGGCTTTTATGCCACTTTTTTCTGGTAAATTACTCCTAGTGGAGTTTCTTTTTGTTATGCATACTGTCTTGTTTCTTTTGCTTCATCATTCTTGTGGAAACAATTGTTCCCACTTGTATATTGTATGATGAAAGCTGCTAGTAGCCGACATGTGGGGATCGGGAATGCCCTTCGGGATATGTCAGGGCCGGCTCGGTTATTGGGTTACCAGGGTACACGGGCTAGTTTGTGACAAAATGGTTTTAGAGGTAGGATCATCATCTTTCCTTGACGATAGTATGCATTTGATTATTATTGTCATGACATAGGAGGTTGTTTTGAATGAGTTCCTAGCTATCTCTCACTGCAATGAACCTTAAGTCACCAGGGTTGGTTATGTAAATAGGACTTGTGGATTTGTTCTAGTATTTTCTCTATTTTGATTTGGATAGAGTGGAATCAAAATATTAATAATCACTTCTGTTAAGAATGGTTTTCCTTTTTACTCTATTTAAGTGTTAATCAAAGGTCTTCTTATGTTGTGTAGCAACATGTTTCCGAGAATATGCGAGAATAGGTTCCAAAAAGAGGCTGCTGCTGAATCTCAGCATGCGAGTCCTTTTGTGGTTCCGAGTCTGGTTGAGGTGATAGTTCACATTGATCATGTTCTAGGACAAGCACCACCTCTAGTTCCTGTTTAGACACCAGGTATAGATCCTCATAGTGATATTCTTCAAATCCATTCTCAAGAGTTTCTATGCCAGAAGCCACCCATTTTCAAAGGCTCCACTAACCCTCAACATACTGATAAATAGTTGCGTAAGATTGAACGTTTGTTTGGGTTCTTGGAGACACCTGATGTGATCAAGGTGAAGTGTACCACCTTCATGCTAGAGGGTCCAAGTAGGAGATGGTGGGAAATGATGGTGATGGCTAGGTAACATGAGGGTTTGGAGTCGAAATACTTTAGGGTTATTTTCACTAACCAGTTATATCCAGAATCAATGGTGTTGGCCAAGGCTGTGGATTTATTCAAGATTGAGAAGGACAAAAAACCCGTGATTAAGTACTCAAATTGATTTTCTGAGTTGGTATAGTTTTATCCTGAGATTGTATCTAATGAGAAGATGAAGGCTCGAAGATTTAGGTTGGGGCTTCGATCAGATATCCATTCTCAGGATTTCTTATTCAAGCTACCCACTTATGCTGATGTGCTGGATAAGGCTATGATGGTTGAGATGGACCTGTCAAGAATGTCAGGGTCGAAGGAGGATCTTTTCCCTCCTAGTGGCAGTGTTGGTTCCTTTAAATGAAAATGTAAGTGTGACATTTCTCATGGTAGTTATCGACAACAAAGTCATTATAGACCTCCGGTAGCACGAGGAGGGGATTATTTGAATTTCTATCAGTGTGGAATGCCAGGATATTCTAATAGGTTTTTCACTAAGGAACCCAGGAACTGTACCTCCTGAAAATGTTTAGGGAACTTACAAGGATTATGCCATCACTTTTCAACTCCACATTGTGGAACAAGATCATCAGCACCTCCATAAACTGTGGGACAACCAAATGCTTCATGTACAAAAAGGTTCCAGCCACAGGCATCCGTAATGAAGATTCTTCACGTAGTGGAAGGGTCTTCAGAGGTAGCTGATACAGGTCATGAAACAGTGAGTGGTACCGTTTCTAAAGCTTCAACTTTAGTGATAGCTCTTTTTGATACTGGTTCATTACACTCATTTATTTCAACCCATATTTTTAATCTACTTAATCTACCTATGGAACATTTATCTTTTGAGAGGGATATTACAACACCCCTTGGTACAATGAGAGAGAATGGTTTTTGTAGTCCTGCTTTGGTCTTCTCTCTATCGTATATTGATCATGCTTGGGGTTTATTTGTAATCTACATGAAATATTTTGACTTCATATTTTGGATGGATTTTCTCATTGACAATAAAGCACGGATCGATTGTTATCTTAGAAAGATCTACCTTACTACACCCAGTGGTGTTCCTCTTGTTTTTCAAAGGGAATGGGATCCAAGGTCAAGAAGAGTTGGACCCTCTTATCCAGGGTTGGGGAAAATTATATCAGTGTTTTCTTTTGATCTGGAGAGAGAATCAATGAGTGGTGATCTCCCTCCTATCATCGCTGAGTTTACCGACGTGTTTCCTTATGACTTCTCTGGTTTTCCACCAGTACGAGAGGTTGATTTTTCTATTGACTTAATGCCTGTTACTCAAACAGTTTCTATTCCCTCTTACCAAATGGATCCAGCTGAAATAAAAGAACTGAATTTTTAGTTACATGATCTTATTGAGAAAGGTTTTATATGCCCGAGTGTCTCACCTTGGGCAGCACCAGTTCTCTTCGCCAAGAAGGCAGACGGTTCTCTTCGCTTATGTTTTGATTATCGAAAGCTCAATCGAGTTAAGATAAAGAACAAATATCCATTACCATGAATTCATGATTTGTTTGATCAATTGAAATTGGTGAAGTGGTTTTCAAAAATTGATCTTTGATTGGGTTACCATCAGTTGAGGATAAAAGAATCTGACATTCATAATACCACTTTTTTGGAGTAGGTATGGCCATTATGAGTACCTTTTTATTCCTTTCATCATAACAAATGATCCTATAGTTTTCATGGAATTGATGAATAGTGTTTTCCATGAGTATCTAGATACATTTTTGGTAGTCTTTTTGGATGACATTGTTGTCTACTCCAAGTCTGAGAAGGATCATGTGCATCATCTAAGAACAGTTCTGAGTCTTCTAAGGAATCACCTACTTTATGCCAAGCTTTCAAAGCGTGATTTCTAGATTCGAAAAGTTAAATTCTTGGGACATGTCATATCAGAACAAGGAATATCAGTTGATCTAGAAAATGTGAAGGCTGTTATGACTTAGGAACAACCATGAAATGTTTTCGAGATTTGGAGCTTCTTGGGATTAGTAGGATATTATCGCCGATTTTTTAATGACCTCTCAAAGTTAGCTTCTCCAATGACTTCTCTGACTCGAAAGGTAGTGACGTTTTCTAGGAATGATAAAAGTCAGAGTTCTTTTGTTGAGTTAAAGAGTATTTTGACTACTCTGCCGGTTTTATCTCTTCCTGATGCTGGGATAGGTTATGTGGTCTTCTATGACACATCAGGTTCAGGTTTGGGATGTGTCCTCATGCGGGGTAATCATTTTGTTTCCTATGGGTCTTGTAAGCTTAAGCCTCATGAGAAGAACTATCCTACCCAGAACCTTGAACTTGTAGCTGTAATGCACGCACTTATGTGTTGGAGACATTACCTTTATGGGGAAAGGTTTACTATGTATTCAGACAACAAGAACTTGAGTTATAACTTCTCTGAAAAATATTTGAATCTCTACCAAAGGCGTTGGGTGGACTACCTACAATATTTAGACTCTGACATTTCATATACCCCGGGGAAAGGGAATGTAGTTTAAGATGTGTTAAGAAGGAAACTTCCATCACATGCTGTGAAATAATCTTTAGAAGAGTGGAGTTTGATGGATCTTTTGATCAGTTTCATATTGAAATTCAGTGGAAGGGGAAAGAAGTTTCTTTAGACAGTGTCTAGTTGACATATGCTCTTCTCAAGTTAATTCTTCAGGAACAAAACAAGATAATGAATTCCATATCATTAGGGACTCTCTTTATGGTGGGGTGACCAACACTCAGTGGTCATTATCCAAATAGGGTGTTCTGTGTTATCAAAACTTTTATGTTGTGCCGTTATTGGAAAGGAAGGATGTGATGGGGGATTTCCATAACTCTCAATGGTATGTGTACCCAAGAACCATAAAAATGATCTATGACATGCAGTGGAAGTTCTGGTGGACAGGTATGTGAAAAGACATTGCTGAGTTGGTATCTCATTGCTATACATGCCAGCAGGTGGAAGCCGAGCACCCGAAACCTTCGGGTTTTCTTCAACCACTTCCAGTACCTACATGGAAGTGGGATAAAATCTCTATGGACTTTTTGGTTGGGTTACCTCGATCCCAGAGGAAGAATAACATGATATGGTTTGTGATCGACATGCTGACCAAGTCATCTCACATGATACCTATTTGGGATACAACCAAAGTTGAGGTGTGGGGAAATATCTATGTGAAAGAAATTATTCATTTTCATTGAGTTCTGTCTGCTATAGTCTCTGATAGGGATCCTCAAATCACTTCAAGCTTTTGGAGAGGCATTTAAGAGGCACTAGGATCTCAGATCCATTTACGCACGGCCTACCATCTACAGTTAGATGGCCAGACAGATAGAGCTATTTAGATCCTTGAATATATGCTCCGCTCATGTGTTCTGGAATTTGGTGGGTTTTGGGATGATCATATGGGGCTTGTTTAGTTTTATTAAAACTATAGTTACCAGGTTTCAATCAAAATGGCTCTTATTGAGGCATTTTTTGGTCATACTTATAAATCTCTTTTATGCTGGTCGGATATTGGTGAAAGTGCCATGGTAGGACCGAGTTTGGTCCAAGATACGATAGATAAGATCCAGTTGATTCGTCAGATGATGTTGATAGAACACAGTCAGTACAAGAATTATGCTGATCGTCGCCATAATACTTTAGAGTTCTCAGTTGGTGACCAGGTGTTCTTGAATTTTTTACACTGATTAGGTGATTGTTGGCTTGGGAGGAAAGGGAATCTTACTAATCATTTTTTGGGACATTTTGGGGTTGTTAGTCTTGTAGGGAATGTTGCTTACCATATAGATCTACCACCACAGCGTACGTCGATACATATTATGTTCTATGTATCGCAGCTGTGAAATTATCTCTCTGATCCATCTCATGTTTTGAGGTGGAGTGATCTTGAGATTTTACCGGATTTATCTGTGACTGAATGACTGGTCAGGGTTGTTGATTCTGAGACCAAGATACTTCAGGGGAGAATGATACCTCTGGTTTGTGTACTATGGAAGAATGGTTCTTATTCTCATGAGACATGGGAATGGGAGACACTAATGGTATAACCGTGGCCTCATATTTTTGACGTGGGAGTTTCTTCATAGGCTTTCTGGGGACAGAAAAATCTTATGGTGGGGAGGTTGTAACCTCACATTACATTTTTGGTACTTTTAATGTTTATAAGTACCTAAATTTTGGAGTTTTGATGAATGGGAGAGTTGGGATAACATTAAATGATGTTTTGAGGTAATGGGGAAGTTTCAAGGGAGGCGCACTGGTTGTCTAAACCGTACGGAAAAATCGTGCCTAGTTGGTCTTGGAGGAAGCAGCTTCCGCATAGGAGGTGCGTAGTTTGTCTAACCATGCGGCCAAGTCATGCATGGAGTGTCTTCCGAGTCATTATCTAATGCATGGCTAGCATAATTTTGTAAAACCGTGTGAACTAACCATGCAAACACTTAAATAAGATCCTTAAATTTTTTATCTCACTCATTTTTTCCTCTAAGTGCCTCATTTTTCCTCCTAAATAGCCCTAACATGGGATTTTTATTCTCCTAAAGTCCGAGAATTTTCTCCCATCATTACGAAGGTGATCCAAAGGCTTATCTTGGTGAATAAAATCCAGATTCATGAGGTATGTGATCGTTATTCATCATTCTTGATTAGTTTCATAGATCTACATAGATCTACTTCTCCTCTTCTCTCGATTTCATAGATATATTCCCATTAAGGGTAGATATAAGGGTGTGGATGCCAAATATGATGAGATTTGGTCTTGATCATGCTAGGAGGGGAGATCTAATATGGGTTTTGGGATAATCGACCCGGGTTTCTTGAGCGTTCTTTGACCGTTGTGGTTTTCATCAAAACCATTCAGGTAGGTGGTTCTATCCCGACTTACCAAGTCGATTGTCATTGTATTTTCTTGATTCATTTAAATTATTGATTTAAACTAAATAGCTCATATTTTATTTCAATTAAATTGATAAAAACTCCATTCTAGTGAATCGGGATATCTGAAATTGTTTGGGCATGGAAATTTGGAAAACCCCAAATCCATTTAATTGAGTGTGATTATGGAAATTTTCTGATTTAAATTGTTTAATTTAAATTGTGGATTTGATGGAAATTATTTCAATTAAATTTTTGAATTTAATTGTGGAAATAAATTGTGTGATAAATGAATTGGTTTTCAATTGATTTCAAACTAGTGAAAATGGATTAAAATGATTTGATAGAAACCCATTGGTTTCAGCTTTTGAAAAAGGAATGTTTTGAATAAAACATTTTTTGGTTTTAAATGGAATGAAATTGGAACTTTTGAAATGGAAGAATTGGATTGATCATATTTTAAGAATTTTTAAAATAGTTCACCCATATTTTAAGAGCTCATGTAAGCCTTAGGTAGTTAGTGAGTTATTTGGATACACTCTACGCTACGACAACGTTCTAAAACATACTTATGGTGGGTCACATCCCCGATGAGTTGGTGATGAGTATCCTTTGTCTTGTGTGATAGGGATGTGTCTATACACATTTTTCTGAGTTCTCATAGGGAATATGGAATCCTATAACAGGTTAATACTATCCTACCATTTGGCAGATGACCATGTTGCTCGCTTGTTTATTTATATTTGAGATATAAATGTATGCCAATTATTATGAATTTCATTACATGCCTGCTGAATTTATATAAACTATTTTATATAAATTTTTACTTAATCCATTTTTTTATAAATATTCCATCATTGTAAATCCTTTTCTTATAGTAATTTTTTCATCATTTGAAAATATATAGCATGTTTTGTAAAAATATGCTTTTGAGATTCCAAACCTGTTTATTTGAAAATTAGAATCCTTTATTTGGATAATATATATTTGGCATATGTTATAGAATCCTTGGTGGTATCCAACTAGACTAGGCTCACACCCTACTTTTTCTTTCAGAGGTTTGTAGATTTCCTTCTTCCAGGCTCGAGCAAAGGGAAGGAATATCTTGGAGGAGGATCCATTTGTTGATCTTCTCTTGGTGAATTGTTTCCATAGAGACTTTGGGACTGCTTTACCTTTTTATTACTTGGGTTGTAGTACTTTGGGAATTTATTCCTCTTTGTTTTCTGGTACATTACTCCCAGTGGAGTTTCTTTTTTTATGCATATTGTCTTGTTTATTTTGCATCCACATTCTTGTCGCAAAAATCATTCCCACTTGTATGTTTTATGATGCCAGGTGGTAGTAGCCGACCATTAGGGATCGGGAACACCCTCTAAGCTATGTCAGGGCTGGCTCAGTTATCGAGATACTAGGGTACCTAGGGTGGTTCGTGAAAAAATGGTATCAGAGGTAGGTTTAGCATATTGACTTGATGACAGTTTGAATTTGAGTATTCTTGTCGGGACATAGGAGATAGTTTTGATTGAGTTCATAGCAATCTCTCAAAGTAATGAACCTTAAGACACCAGGGTTGGTTAGGGAAATAGGACATGTGGATTAGTTCTAGTATTTTCCCTATTTTGATTTGGATAGAGTGGAATCGAAATATTTTTAATCCCTTTTATTAAGAATGGTTTTTCTTGTTACTCTGTATGAGTATTAATCAAATGTCTTTTTATGTTGTGTAGAATCATGCCTCTGAGAAGGCTTGAGAATATGATCCAAAAAAGGCTGCTGCTGAATCTTAGCAAGCGAGTCCTACTGTGGATCTGATTCTGGTTGAGGTGATTGTTCGCTCTGTCTAAGCTCTAGGACATGCACCACCTCCAGTTCTTGATCAGACTCTAGGTATAGATCCTCATAATGACATTCTCTAAAGTCATTCTCAAGAGTTTCTACACCATAAGCCACCAGTTTTCAAAGGCTCCACTGACCCTCAACATGATGTGGAATGGTTGAGTAAGATTTAATATCTATTTGGGTTCTTGGTGACACCTGATTTGATCAAGTTGAAGTGTGCCACCTTCGTGCTAGAGGGACCAAGTATATGATGGTGGGACATGATGGTGACAGCTGGGGAACATGAGGGATTGGAGTGGAAAGAATTTAGGGTTCTTTTCACTAACCATTTCTATCTAGAATCAATGGTTTTGTCCAAGGCTGTAGAGTTTTTCAAGCGTGAGAAGGCCAAAAAATAGTGAATGGGTACTAAAATTTCTTATCTAAGTTGGTACGGTTTTCTCCTGAGATTGTATCTAATGAGAAGATAATGTCTTGAAGATTCGAGTTGGGACATCGATCATATATCCATTCTCAGGTTTTCCTACCGATGCTACCCGCTTATGCTGATGTGATGGATAAGGTCATGATGGTTGAGATAGACCTGGTAGGAAAGCTAGGGTTGAAGAAGGTTCTTTTCCCTCCTAGTGCCAGTGCTGGTTCCTTTAAAGAAAAACGGAAGAGTGACGTTTCTCATGGTAGTTCTTGACAACAGAGTCATTCCAGTCCTCCGGTAGCACTAGGAGGGTCTTTTTTGACTTGATATCAGTGTGGAAATCTAGGTCATTCTACTAGGGTTATCACTGAGGCACCCATGAACTATAGCTCCTATGGATGTTTAGGGAACTTACAGAGATTCTTTCCATCACTTATCTACTCCTTGTAGTGGAACAGGATCATTAGCATCTCTGAAAACTGCGGGGCAATCAAATTCTTCACGTACAAAAGTGTTACATCCACAGGAATCCGGAATGAAGTGTTTTCACGTAGTGGAAGGGTCGCCAGTGGTAGCTGATATAGGTCCTGAAACTGTGAGAGGTACCATTACTATAGCATCATCTTTAGTGAAAGTGAATTTTGATAATGGTGCATTTTACCGATTTATTTCTAACCATGTTTTCATCTACTAAATCTACCTATGGAAATTTTATCTTGTGTGATCGATATTACTACACCCCTTAGAACAATGAGATAGAAGGGTCTTTGTAGTCTTGGATGTGTCTTCTCTCTATCATATGTTTATCATTCTTGGCGTTTCTTGGTTCTCGACATGAAATCGTTTGACGTCATATTTGGGATGGATTGGATCAATTCCAATAAAGTCCAGATCGATTTTTATCTTTGACGGGTCTACCTTACTACATCTAATGGTGTGGCTATTGTTTTTCAAGTATAATGGGATCTATGTTCAAGCAGAGATGGACCCTCTTATTCAAGGTTGGGGAAAATTATCATAGTGTTTGCTTTTGATCTAGATATATATTCAATGTGTGTTGATCTCCCACTTGTTGTCGCTGAGTTTCCCGGGGTGTTTCCTTCTGAATTCTTTGGTTTCCCACGAGTAAGATAGGTTGAATTTTCTATTGACGTAATGTTTGTTACTCAACCGGTTTCTATTAACTCTTACCGGATGGCTCCAGCTGAACTAAAAGAACTGATGTTTCAGTCAGACGATCTTCCTAAGAAAGGTTTAATACACTCGAGTGTGTCACCTTGGACATCACCAGTTCTCTTCGCCAAGAAGGCCGATGGTTATCTTCGCTTTTGTGTTGATTATCGAAAGCTCAATCGAATTACAATAAAGAACAAATATATTTTACCACAAATTGATGATTTGTTTGTTCATTTGATAGGGGAGACGTGATTTTCAAAGATTGGTCTTCGATCGGGTAACAATCAGTTGAGGATAAAAGAATCTGACATTCATATGACTGGTTTTCGGAGTATGTATGGCCATTATGGGTACCTTGTTATTCCCTTCTTCCTAACAAATGATCTGGAAGTTTTCATGGCTTCGATGAACAGGGTTTTCCATCAGTATCTAGATACATTTGTGGTAGTCTTTGTGGATGACATTCTTGTCTACTCCAAGTCTGAGGAGGATCATGTGAGTCATCAAAGAACAGTTCTGAGTCTTCTAAGGAATTACCGACTTTATGCCAAGCTATAAAAGTGTAATTTATGGATTCGGGATGTCAAATTCTTGGGACATGTCATGTTAGAACAAGAAATATCAGTTGATCCTATGAAGGTGAAGGCTGTTATAACTTGATAACAACCACGAACTGTTTTCGAGATTCAGAGCTTCTTGGGATTAGTAGGATATTATCATCAATTTGTTAAATAATTATCAAAGTTATCTTCTCCAATGACTGCTCTGAATCGAAAGGGAGTGATATTTTCCTAGAATGATAGATGTCATAGTTATTTTGTGGAGCCAAATCCTCTTTTGACTACTGTGTCGGTGTTAACTCTTACTGAGGCTGGGATGGGTTATGTGGTCTTATGTGATGCATCAAGTTCAGGTTTGGGATGTTTCCTCAGGTAGGGTAGTCATGTTGTTGCCTAAGGGTCTCGTTAGATTAAGCCTCATGAGAAGAACTATCCTACCCATGACCATGAACTTGCAGTTTTAATGCACGCACCTTAGTGTTGGAGACATTACCTTTATAGTGAAAGTTTTACTATGTATTCAGACCACAAGATCATGAGTTATATGTTCTCTCAAATAGATTTGAATCTCCACCAAAGGCATTGGGTGGAGTACCTGATACCTTTCGACATTGACATTGCCTATACTCCGGGGAAATGGAATGTAGTTGCAGATGTGTTATGAAAGAAAATTCCATCACAGGCTGTGAAAGAATCTTCCGAAGACTGGAGTTTGATTGATCTTTTTTCTTAGTTTCAAATTGGAATTCATTTGAAGGGGAAGGAAGTTTCATTAGCCAGTGTCCAGTTGACATCTGCTATTCTCGAGTTAATTCTTCAAGTGCAGCAATTGGATAATGAATTCCATAGAATTAGGGACTCTCTTTATGGTGGGGAGACTAACACTCAGTGGTCATTCTCCAAGGAGGATGTTCTGTGTTATCAAAACCAATATGTTGTGCCATTATTGTCAAGGAAGGATGTGATGGGGGATTTCCATAACTCTCAATGGGTTGTGCACCCAGGAACCACAAAAATGTTCTATGACATGAGGTGGTAGTTCTGGTGCCCAGGTATTAAACGAGATATTGCTGAGTTTGTATCTCGTTGGTATACATGCCAGTAGGTGAAAGCTGAGCACCAGACACCTTTGGGTTTGATTCAACCACTTTCCGTCCCTACATGGAAGTGGGATTAAATCTCTATGGACTTTGTGGATCGGTTACCTCAAACCCAGAGGAAGAAGGAAACGATATGGGTTTTGATCGACAGGATGACATGGTCGGATCACTTGATACCTATTCGGGATACAACCAACATTGTGGAGTTGGAAAATATCTATGTGAAAGAAATTTTTCATTTAAATGGGGTTCCGTATGGTATAGTCTCTGATAGGGATATTATATTTACTTATCTCTTTTGGAGAGTCCTTCAGAAGTCGCTGGGATCAATGGTCTATTTATGAACGGCCTACCATCCATAGTCAGATGGCCAGATAGAGAGAGCTATTCAGATCCTTGAATACATTCTCCGCCCATGTGTTCTGGAATTTGGTGGGTTTTGGATGATTATCTGGGGCTAGTTGAGTTTTCTTATAACACAATTTACCAGTATGTGATCAAAATTGCTCCTTTTGTGGCATTGTATGGACATCCTTGTAAATCCCCTTTATGTAGGTCAGAGATTGGTGAATGCTCCTTGGTAGGACCGAGTTTGGTCCATGACAAAACAAATAAGATCTAGTTGATTAATTAGATAATTTTGACAGCACAGAGTCGGTACAAGTCTTATGCTAATCATCACTGTAATCATTTAGAGTTCTTAGTTGGAGACTGGGTGTTCTTGAATGTTTCACCCCGATTAGGTCATCATCGGCTTGGGAGGCATCGGAAGCTTACTCCTTGTTTTGTGGGACCTTTCGAGGTTGTTGGTCTTGTAGGGAATGTTTGTAACTATCTAGATCTACCCCTATAGTTGACGTAGATACATAACATGTTCCATGTATCGCAGCTGCGAAAGTATCTCTCTGATCCATCTCAAGTTTTGAGCTGGAGTGTTCTTGAGATTGAACCAGATTTATCTGTGACTGAACGACTAGTCAGGGTTGTTGATTCTGAGACCAATGTACTTCGTGGGAGAACGATACCTATAGTCTGTGTACTATGGAAACACGGTTATGATTCTCATGAGATGTTGGAAATTGAGACACTAGTGAGAGATCATTGGCCTCATCTTTTTGACGTGGAGGTTTCTTCATAGGATTCTTGGGGATAGAAAGATATTATGGTGGGTAAGTTTTAACGTCACGTTACATTTTCAGGTACATTTGATGTTTTTATGTACCTCTTTTTTGGAGTAGTGATGAATGAGAGAGTCGATAAGAATTTAATTGATGTTTTGAGGCAAATGGGAAGTCACACGGGCAGCACACGGGTTGTCTAAACCGTGTGGCCAAACCGGGCATAGTTGGTTTTGGAGGCAGTATCTTCCGCATAGGTAGCGCATGGTTTGTATAAACGTGTGGCCAAACCGTGCATGGAGTTTCTACTGAGGCATTAGCTAACGCACGTCTAGCACATGGTTTGTAAAACCATGAAAAATAATAGTGCGGGCACTTAAATGAGATCCTTAAATTCACGATTTCACACGTTTTTGCCTCTAAGTGCTTCGTTTTTCTTCCTAAGAATCCCTAAATTAGGATTTTTCTTCTCCAAATGTCATAGAAGGATATCCCCTCCTTCCAGATGCAATCCAAAGGCTTCTATTGGTGAATAAAATTCAGATTCTTGAGGTATGTGATCGTTCTTCATCGTTCTTGATCGGTTTCTTAGATCTACTTAGATCTACTTCTCCTTTTCTCTCGATTTCATAGATCTATTCCTGTTAAGGGTATATCAAAGTGTTTGGATTCCAAATATGATGAGATTTGGTCTTGATCTTTCTATGACAGGAGATCTAAGTCGGGTTTTTGGATAATCGTCCTAGGTTTCTTGAGCATTCTTCGACCGTTGTGGTTTTCGTCAAAACCATTGAGGTAGGTGGTTCCGTCCCGACTTACCATGTTAATTTTCATCGTATTATCTTGATTTATTTAAATTGTTGATTTAAACTCAATTGCTAAAATTTTCTTTCAATTAAATTGATAAGAACTTGATTCTAGTGAATTGAGATATTTGAAATGTTTTTTGCATGGAAATTTGCAAAAAACCCAATTCCATTGAATTGAGTGTGTTTATAGAAATTTGCTGATTTAAATGTTTAATTTAAATTGTGTATTTGATGGAAATTATTTCAATTAGATTGTTGAATTTAATTGTGGAAATAAATTGTGTGACGATGGAATTGGTTTTGAATGGATTTCAAACTACTGAAAATGGTTTAAAATGATTTGATAGAAACCCATTGGTTTTAGATTTCAAAAAAGGCATGTTTTGAATAAAACCTATTTTGGTTTTAAAGGGAATGAAATTGGAACTTTTGAAATGGGACAATGGGATTGATCGTATTTTAAGAATTCTTAAAATAGTTCTCCCATCATGTAAGAGCGCATGCAAGCCATAGGAAGTTAGTTAGTTATTTGGGTACACTCTACGCTACGACAACAGTCTAAAACATACTTGTGGAGGGTCACATCCCTAAGGGGTTGGTGACGAGTCTCCTTTGTCCTATGTCATAGGGACATGTGTATACAAATTTTTTTTAGTTCACATAAATTGTGAAGAATCCTATAACTGGTTAATACTATCGTACCTCTTGGTAGATGACCATCTTGCTCACTTGTTTATTTATATTTGAGATATAATTGTATGCCAATGCTTTTGAACTGCTTAACATGCCTGCTGAATTTATATAAACTATTATATATATATTTTTTACTTAATCCATTATTATAGAAATATTCCATCATTGTAAATCCTTCGGTTAAAGTAATTTTTTTCATCATTTGAAAATGTGTAGCATGTTTTGTTAAAAAATGCTTTTGAGTTTCCAAACCTGTTTATTTGAAAATTGGTAGCTTTTCTTTAGATATTCTATATTTGGAATCTGTTATGGAATCTTTGGTGGTATCCTATTGGGATTATGTGCACACCCTACTTTTTTCTTCAGGTGTTTGTAGATTTCCTTCTTCCATGCTCGACCAAAGGGAAGGAATCTCTTGGAGGATGATCTAGTTGTTGATCTCCTCTGGGTGAATTGTGTCCTTAGGGACTTTGGGACTGTTTTTTCCTTTTTAGTACATGGGTTGTAGTACTTTGGGATTTTATTCCTCTTTGTTTTCTATTACATTACTCCATGTGGAGTTTCTTTTTGATATGCATACTGTCCTGTTTCTTTTGCTTCCGCATTCTTGTGGAAAAAATCATCCCCACTTGTATGTTGTACGATGCCAGGTTATAGTCATTGACCCGTGGGGATTGAGAACACCCTTCGAGATATGTCAGGGTCGGCTCGGTTATCGGGTTACCAGGGTACCCGGGCTGGTTCATGACTATAGTGAGATAGTTTCACTCCTAAAACCATCATAGTAGTCGTGGTTCACTCACATGATTGTCATTGCAGGAAACATCCCTTACTAAATAGAGTTAACTCGTTTTTTCGGTCTTATTTATCTCATGCAATATAAATATTTATCCTCTAAATTAGATTGAGATATAGGGACCAAATATCACATAATGAAAATCACATGTATTCACACAAAAATATCATGAAGCCTTCATCAAATCATAACCCATAAAATGAAATTAGTTACACAGACATTACATTACATCATAAACTTTGGAGAACTGACATGTTTCATAGCAATATCAATATTTCATATCAGCATAACCTGTGAAAAGTTGACTGTTTCATAATATTCATGATATAACCTATGGAAGAAAAATGGGTTTCATAAAATTCACATAATCATAAATATAAATAATTTTTCAAAAACATGAGAATAGTACACTTTGATCATATTTCTAGAAACGTAAAATTAACCTAAAAGGTTATAATCCTATATTGAAAATGATATTAAAAATTGACCAAGATCATTTCACAAGGAATATAATATTTCATTGATAATTACAATTCAAAACTATAAATTCATATATCATTTTTAAAACAATTTCCTTGAATATAAAATTTGAAACATATAACACAATCTTTAAAATCAATTTATATAATATCAGGAAGAATATAATATTTTTCAATTTCAAAAAAAATTTAGATCATAATTTTCCTATAATAATTTTTTTAAATAACCATGAAATTATATAAATTAATACTCAAATAAATCATTGTTCATTATGGGTGAAAATACCATTCATTACTTATAAGTTAAAACAATAATTCAATTATCTGTTTTTGGTAAAATATAACCAGAAATTGTACAAAAATGAAATTAAAATTCTATTAACATTATTTAAAAAAATTATAATATTTAATTTTTTAAATAAATAATTTTATTGATGTTAAAAAATATCAAATCAAATATAGAAGACTTGGTTTTAGATGAATATCAATTTTCAATCTAAAATATAATATTTCATTAAAATATTCTTTTTCAACCACTACTGACATGATGAAAAGAAGATGGGGGTATAAATTTGATTCATAAGAAATGAAATTAGAAGAATAAAATTCATGAAATTCATTATTTTTGGATCAAAATACATAAAACATATAAATATAATCATAATCATTCCTCTTAAAGAATGAGACTTCAACATAAAATTATTAACTCATTATAAAAATTGAAAGGCAATTCTTTTAAAAATATTATCATTAAATTAAACATAACATATCATAAAGATACATAAATTAATAATATTATATTTCAATGGGAATTCAAATACACCTCTTAAAATAATATATAGTCCTAACATAATAATATTTCTTAATAAAGAAAACATTTGACCAAAATCCCATACCACTTTGGTAACATTTAAACTATAATCCCCTTGAAATATTGATCATAAAATGGAAATTTTAATAACCATATATTGAATAAAATAAATAATAATACAAATTAATGGGTTCTATAAACAATATATAAATGAAATAGGTTGTGAATATGTCATGTGTCTCATTGATGTAAAACATGAGATGAAATTTTTTTACATTATGTATTGACTTCCTCCATACATTTGTAATCCTATTTTTCAATAAATATATTTTTATTGAAATTATATTATAGAACCATAATTATATATATTTCACTATATATGTGATAAATATGTCATTTTATTACCTTTTTTGACAATTCCTTGTTAAATTCATATTTCATGTAACAACTCCATTGTTTTTCATATACGTTTTGATTTTTTATTTTTGATCCCTTTAAATTGAGAATTGTTCCTTTATATTTAGATAAATAATAATGAAATAATTAGTACTTATAAATAAATTATACTGTGTAGACCAATCTTGGAAGATGTTTTTGATAAATAAATTGTTTCACAATCATGAAGACGGTAGGTTGTATGTACACATGAGTATTATTTCATTTTTTAGAAGATCGTTTTTGAATGGGGTATGTATTATGTTACGACAAAATAATGACCATTATATCATAAATAACATCTTTTTTACTCAATATACTTCAAATACCATCCATGTGGTGTGGTTTTGAATATATAGAGTCACATCACATTGTGAGGGTGGTAGTCTACGTGTACATGAACGCCATTATCATCTCTCAGTGAGTGAATGTGTAACAGAGAAAATAATATATTATCTTTTCATAGTAATAAATATGTCATTAATATCATATTAATTTCATTCACATCATATAGATTTTTAAAATATATCCTTGTTATCTTCTATGTAAAGCATTAGTGAAATCAAATCAAATGGTTTCATTAGGCGGTTACCCACTGTATACATGAATGACGTCATCATATCCCCTATAAAATTGAATGTAAGAAATAAAAATATAAAATAATTTAAAGAGAGACAAAATATTTCTATAAATAATATATATATACATACAATATATCTATCATCACAACCACTTATAATAGGCTGTAATGGAGGAAACCCAATGGCATCGGTACGCAAGGCGGTAATCTGACATAACCAATAATGATGATTTTCTAACCCATTTGATGGAAATTGATATCATTTTAGTTAATTAAATTTCAATAAAAATATATCTCTATATTTATAATAGAATAGATATTATACCAATATTTTTTAATAAAAATATAAGGAGGTGGATGAAAAATTAAAATAAAATTTTTCATTGGAGAACATTCCAACTTTTTTGGGTAACCACCATATATTTGTACCAAAATCCTTCATTTGTAGTATTTATAATCAAAATGATTCATAAAAAATACGGGGATGGATTTTTTAGGTTATTTAATAATTTATTTTCCCAAAAAATGGCTTTAATGGTTGGTAGATGAGAGGTGAAGAGAAGGATATTTATAGGTGTTGTGAGTGGCACACTAATATGTCTTTGAAATGAAAAAGGTGTAACCAATTATTTATCATTGCATAAGGAAAAAAATATTATTATATATATTTATACATTAATGGGTATATATATTTCATTAAAATATATTTTATAAAAGGTTTTAAGTCATTTTAACTGTTATCATTCCATTTAAACACCACGTTAATCCAAATTTTATCAGCAAAATATTAATTAATTATTACATATTTCTATATAAATTTTGGTAAATAGATATTTTATTTTTATTAGATAACATAAATTTTTATGATTCCAAATAATGAATTTATTTTTCAAATTCAAGACAAATTTATCGAATTTATTTAAAAAATTATTCTCAAAGACGAGATTAAAATGTGGTCTGTCAAAGAAGAAATGATCGAAAATTTACAAGGTGTTTATATTATAATTAAATCGAAAAAATATTTCAATTACCAAAATTTATATAATAGATATATAATTTTATTATTTATAATATAAAACCAATTTAATATATATATTATTTTGAATAGTAATTTAAATGAAAACAATATTTCCTATTAATATTTAGTATTTTTCAATATTCATCAAAAAATAAAACATTTTAGAAAATTATGAAACATTTACCCAAATATAATGACCATGTGATTATTTCAAATAGAAATTTTATATTGGAAATAAAATACTTAAAATTTCAAAATAATATTTTTAATATATATTAATAGTAAATGAGATAACCAGTTTAATAAATATTTATTTTAAAAGAAAAATTCAATTTATTCATATCTCTAATCTAAAAAATACAAAATATGACTGTGTAAAATATGATTTAAGGTATACTATATCTTTTATTATAATTCACCAGAAATATTTTTTTTAATTTAATGTGGTAAAAAAAATTTCAAAATAATATTTTATTAATTTTAAAATAGATTTTATTTTTATTCTTAATTAGTTTGTCCACAAGGAATTTCTTTTATGGAATTTGTTAACAAAATATTTTAATAATCATAAAAATATTATTGATACTCACAATATTATTTTCTAGGATATAACTATGATAATATTATTTTAAATATATGTCATTTAAACTAAGTGTTCCATGGAATATAAGCTGATCTCATAGTTATGTGTAATGAAAAATATTGAATAGATTAAATTTATTTGAAAATAATATATTTCACAAAATATAATGGTTCTGTGGAAGATTTAATCCTATTATTAGTTTTTAATCGGTCTACTAATGAACCTACATTGTATTATATCCATTGGGTAATGTAGTGGGATAACCTAGTTTCATTGAGTGATGTATCAGTATACATTTATGAATTACATATAGGGATATACATGATGGTGATCATGTGACTTCATTTTTTCATTTCCACTTATCTTACTCCCACATTTAAATAGTATTTTTTGCAAACCCCACCAAGAATGTTCAATTACTAGAATTCTGTAAGATGATTTCCCAATTACCATGATTTGGTTCTAGATTATAATAACCCTGAACACCATACTCCGGGATCATATGCTAAAATCATGAAAATTAATTTTTGGTTATAGTGTAAATATTTTTTACCCCAAACATTTTATCCAAGCCTTAAAGACAAAAGTAAAACAAAGGATGAAATTAAATATTATGAACCTTTTAGGTTTAGAGTTTTAGTGAATTAGGATAACTCCTATATAAATAATTCTCATGTCATCATATGAAACATTCTCTAATAAAATACATTTTTCTTATTTCATATTAGTTTTTCTAAATAATCATTTAAATCCATTATATTTATAAAAATTGAAATACATTTATTTATAACATGGTAAAATGGAAACAAGTGATGGGTGACTACAGATGCTTAGTAAGGGTAAACATTATAATTAAAAATTTAATGTAATCAATGAGTTGAAGAAGTGTATATTGATAGGATGACATAATAAAATTTATGATTATAAAATATGAATAATCATACCCATCAATACATGGATCATCAAATTTGAAAACATGGAATTTGGAAATGAAAAATAAATTCAAAAAAATTTATAATAATGATCTATGTGATATCAACCTTGGGAAAAATAAAGATCATAAACTCATATAAGGAATTGATAAAACAAATTGGAATCATGGACATCATCTAATAGAACACTTATTTAAAACTTACATAACCCTTAAAAACTATTAGAAATTGTAATAACCATAAGGAAGACTTCCAATATAATTATATGGAAAACATAATCATTATCTAATCTATTAAATTAATGTCTAGGTTAAACCATCATATAAATTTTAATAGTATCAACCAAAAATATCTAGGAACACCCTTAATATATAATGTCTAAGAACCAAAGAATGAATAATGAAATATAAATAATGAATTCCATCGTAACTCATTAGAAAATTTTTTATTCAATTAACAAAAAGATAATCCTTTAGAAATTAATCTAAATCCATAATAATCGATTAGATACATAAATAGCTTGTGGAAAATAAATTTGCTCCATAAAAATTTCATAAGAACATTATTGACACATGTAAAATAAATTAGTTCCATGAAAATTTACTTCAAACATATTTAACATGTGTAAAAAAAATATCTTGCAAAAAAATTTATTTGAAACTGTGTAGAAATATGGATAAGTAATGGGTTTTCTAAAAATCTCTTTGAAACAATCATAATCCATAATGAAAAGTAACGAGGAAGGCATTGTTACAATGATTCATTATTTAATTATGTGTGAAAAAGGGTTTATGATTTTGATTAACTTAAATAGAATAAAAATTTCATTATGAAAATTTTGAATATAAAAAACTTTTCATTTTGAAAATCTATTTTTTGAACATTAATCATTTGAAATATAATTTTATTTGGAAATAAAAATAAAATATTATTATGAATTATTAAAGAAATAATTAAAAAAATATTTATGGAAATAACCCTTCATTATTGAAATAATTTTTTGAAAACATTTCTATAAAACATGGATTTCGAAGATCATAGATTTTTTTGACCAAAGTTGGAATTGAAGTCGTATATTCATAAAAACTCATGGTAAAAAAATTTAGGAACCAATGAGTGTAAATGTTTTAAAATTAATTTATAGATTCATGAATACCCATATTATATGTGATGTAATGAAAATTATAATATGTTATAATTGGTTACTTAATCACACATAATCCTGATAAATTATAAGATTGTAAAAAAAGACTCTTAAGAAATTGGAATCATAGAATGACAATCCCCATAAAAGAATATCATATATTGATATATATAGAATCATGAAAAAAAGGATATTCACAATGTATTAGGTAAAATTTTTATTATATAGAACTTACAAAAGAATATAAGGGTATAATAGAACACACATCTCCTAGAAGGATAATTGATGCAAAAATACCTTACCACTTTGATAACATTGAAACTGTAAATCTCATTGAAGAGATATCCTAAAATAGATATTTAATTCACAAAACAATTTAATATAATAATCATTAAATAAATTCCTGGTAAATATTTACACAACATAACACAAAGTAGTTGTTAAAATAGAATATATCTCGAAACAACTATTACACATGAAAAGCCATTACATCATGGTCGATTAGTCAAGATTCTTCATTATCATCTCGAATAATAAAAACGCATAAATTATTTAAATTATTTAGAAAAATCATTTTTATTATTATTTCTTTTGTTTATCTATTTAATATGTTATATACATATACTTAATCAACTATGTATAAGTCCGATGTTTTCCCCATATTAGGATATTGTGTCAAAATGACCTTGATAGGTCAACTAAGGTCAAAGTGGTAATTATTTAAAAATACACAGAATAATAATCATGAAATATGTTTCAAATTAATAAAAAAATTATATTTTTGAAACCAATCATGACATATGATTATGAAAAATGAACTAATGTTATGATCATGGAGACGGTAGGCCATACATATGGATGAGTAACGTTTCCATTTCCCAATTATCATTATAGAAATATGATATTTAGTATTTTATCATTACATATTGATCATAATATCATTAATAAATATATATTTTATTATATATACTTTTATATATATTCTAATTGATATAAAATTAATTAGATCACAATGAGGAGGTGGTAGTCTATATATCTAAGAATGCCATTATTTCTCTTTCATTGTGAGAAATTTTAACACTGAAAATGTTATATTATATTTTACAAAATAAAATTATTTAATAAATATAATAATGAGGTCATTTATATCATAAATATTCATTATTTTTTCTTTTATTACTCTCATGAAAGGCGTTAGTGATAAAAACATTTAATCAAATTGTGAGGCAGTAGTTCGTTGTACATGAAAGAAACGTTATCGAATCCCATATAGTATGGAATTTAAAATTGTTGTATATGATATAATAACTCTAGATGAATAATTATTTTTTAAATAACTTAAATATAATGTCTTAATATTATTTCCAACATTAATCTAATCCTTCAGATGTGGTAATTGAAAAACAAACGACATCATTTCACGATGTGCTAGTCCGTCAGAGAAAGAATTGATAATTTCATAACCCATTTGATAGATATATGTTTGTTTTTAGGTAGTACCATTGAAATAAAAGGAAATGTGTATATGTAATATATTTATGTTATTATATAATCATGATATAAAAAATTGGATGGAATTTGGGGAGATGATAAAATAAAAACACATTCATAAGATCATTATTTCTTATTCGGGTACCCACATAAGGTTTTAAGTAAAACATTGAATAATATTATTTTTAAAAAAATAATTATTCTAGGATGTGGTTTTTAAAAATATAGATTATTTTTGAAGGTTTGGGAAGATAAAAACTACTTTAGAGTTTTTAAAATGTGGGGTTAGTGAGTCCCATTTATAATTAGGGAGTAGTTGAATTCTTGTAAATAATTAAAATTATTAACATTAGTTAGGTATACCATTTTTCATGTTACACCAAAATTTAATCCTAATAATGGGTTGGGAATCTATGGTTTATAAACATATTTAACATAGAAAATAAATTCATTTTTACACAATTTTTTCCTTAACTCAAGAAGTTTCCTTATTTTATTATTTCATTATTTCATTAAGTTAAAAAGTTTTCAAACCAATGTAATTTGTACATTTGGAATTTACACCATAATAGAGGTACATTTAGGATCTATTAATTGAATATTATCATCAACCCATTCACCCAAATAAATTCTATAGCCTAAATATATGATAGACTTAATAGTTTTAATTGGGTATATTTGCATAATAAAATAATGCATAATAATGATGCTTGTATTTGAATTTCATTAAAGATTGATCTTCACACTCCAAATGGAGTGATAGTTCAATATGTTATAGTTTATTTAGGTTTATTTTCATGTAATAACTACAGATGTGATCTTATTCCTTCCCTGTGAACACAAAACATAGCTAAAATATAGAATGAATATTTTTTTCCTCAATTTTGGATATTTATAGAATTGTGGGTCACAATATCTTAAATTAATGATCTCTTAAAAATAAAGTGAATCCTTTAGATGATAAAAATTCATGGAAATAGGTAAATATAAGGAATAATTGAAAAGGTAATTCTATGGATATAAAGGATACACAATGCAAAAATTGATCTAAAAATTTGTTAAAATGAAATCAATCACCATTAATGTTAATGAAATCAATAAGAGAAATTCAGCTTCACTTTTTTAGGATGAGGAAAGAGGGGATGATATGACTATACCAACCATATTCAATGATACAAATGAGGCTCATTGTAGGAGTATTATAATAAATGAAACCTTGATAATTGGGTGTGGAGGAATTTTTCTTATCTTATCCATGATATTATGAACATTGTTAAATAACCATAAGTTGATTCATATATTTCATATGATATAAAATTTTATGATTCATTATCTTAGTTTTATATATAGTGATTACTTTTTATTTTTAATGAAATTAAATAATGAAATAAAATTTGTATCAGTGTAACAAAGGAATTGTTCATAGATGTATACAAGAAACATACAGACTACCATGCTTGATACTAGCATGTCATTCATGTTGGAAGAGATATAAATGATGACTATAATGTAGCATTACCTCATTGTAAGGATACTATTAGATGTCCTGTTAAAATTAATAGACATTTATGTTTGTATTAGATAAATATTTACAAAACCTCAAGATGTCTGTCCTTTTATACAATAGAACAGTTTAAAAACACATCTTATCATGGTCATATTGGTTATGATGCCTCATTATAATAGGTTGGTATTTTTACACGAAATTCTATATTAATGTATTATTTAATCATTAAATTAGACACTTGCATGGAATATAGACCTCTTGGAATTTATTTTCTATCAATTAGCATGCCTCATTTTATTAAAGAATCAATTATTAATAGTTCTTTAAAAATATTTTATCCACAACACCACAAGAAATACATTATATGAGGATCCAAATATATTCTACTTTGGATGAAATAAGGACAATATGTAATATGTTCAAACCTAAAACCTCTATTATTTAATAGATAAAATGTTCTTGGGTACTATCATGTTCTATAAATATAGTCATAAAAGTATGGAATTTCCATTAAAATATCCAGTAGAATCCACAATTTGAAGACCATAGACACATATAGATTAAATTCAAAAAATATAATAAAAGAGAAGGATAATATATCATGTACAAATTTCATTACTATCCAGGTTTTCCCAATATTTGATACCTCATCGGATCCAAGGGAATTGAAAATTGATGTCAATAAGGATGATCATGTAGTGAATTGTTATTACCCAGTCATGAAAACTGAAGATCATGTGTAGGGAATGGGATACCCTATCATTGAAAATATAAGAGTTATTATTGATAATAGTAATTTTAATTGTTCTAAATTTACTACTATTAACTCAATATTCTATTTGAGTACCATTCCTAAAAATAGTCCACCTAGAATTTGTAATATGTTATCCAACCAAGGATAATAATTGTGGTTTTCCTCTACACAAAATACTTGATTAAATAGTGTAGACACAAATAATGATTTTCAAAAGGTTCTTACTATCATGTGATAAACCATGAATAAGTAATATTTGGGTATGAAAAAAAATTGACTTTTAGATCCAACCTTGATTTTAAATTAAGATTATATTATGAAATTTTCAGGGATTGTCTAACCCTGGAACTATTAAATATATTCTGATTTTTGTTAACAAATACATGAATGAAGATTTATATCATTCTAATGCCAAGAATATTTTTTTTGAGAAAAATTTTTAGGTTTCAAATATGAAATACATATTGGGTTTTAATAATCAGTCTAATTTGTACACGTAATGTCATTGGGGGTTTCTATATGTTAAACATGATAATTTGTACCTTTTTACTTCATTAGTTCAATTTTTTAACTCGAGTAATAATTTTTTGGGAATGAAACAATAATTCTCAATAACCATTTCCAAAAGTTATTATCATTAATGAAGTTCTCTATAGATGACCATCCTTGGTTTATGTAGAAAAATTAAAGATCCTTGGTTTGGGCTTTGTAATATTAATGTTATTCTAAATCTAGATGAATAATTAGGCATGGTTATCTCTTCTACCTCAACCAATGAATTTAGGATTGTATAAAATCCAAAAATCAGTGTGAGGTAATTCTATTTGGTTCTAAAGATATATATTACATGAATCACATAAATAAGTTTGTTTCCTGTAAAATAGATTGGTATTTGGTTAATAAGGAGGCCCTTGATACTTTGAATTCCATCACTTTCTATACTCTGGATAATATTAACTAAGATAACAATATTATTTTTATGAATCATATTATGATAGAATCTAAACCACATTTCCTATTCAGATTTATTTCCTCTTGTACATTTTTTCTAGAATTAAAAAAATTCATTCATGGAACTTGAAATTTAATAAATTACATGATTTATACCTTAGAATTTTTTCATAAGCTCAATGTCCTTAAAAATATTGAATTTTGTTTATCCTAATAACATTACACGTATCTAGGATAAAATAACTCATGTTGAATCCTTGATTTATTTTATTCAAGAGAGTGATATTTGTGATGATTTCTCTATAGGTATTGACCATGATGAAAAAGTTATTTACAATCATAATAATCACTTAAATATCAATGAATGAATACAATGAAAGGATTATATTGTAAAATCTCTCGAGGAAGGTGACCATAATACTAAAATATGTTATTACATTCCAATAATCAGAAATAATTATTGACCATTGGAAATTCTCAATGACAATTGTGTGATTATTAATAAAATAAAAGATTTGTTTTCTCATGTTATTTTCCTATAAAAGAATATTGTTAATGTGACGATTGATGATATTGATATTATAAAAGGATGTATTCCATAAATTTTTTTCTAATAAGGATAATTCTAGACTTATTGTTCATTTCATTGATTTTGATATTAAGGATGATATCATTGGACAAATATTTGATATATCTTCTAGACCGGATGATCTCACTATCATTTTATATAATATATTTGAGATATTATTCATTGTGTTGTTTGTAGGCTTTTCATTAATTTGTTTAAAGGTGCGAATTGAATGAATTGAATTTATTCTTAATTTCATTCACAAATTCCCAATTTGGACAATGCTAATGAGGTTTGTCTTTTCCGAAATGTGGATCTTGTTAATACAATTTATAATATCCTTGGTAATATTATTTCGAACTGGATATCTAGTATTTACAACATAATTGTGTCTCAGAATCAGTTTTATAAGGCCCCAGCCTTAAACCTTACTTAATCTTGAGTTATTACAAGATTACACATTAAGGATATTTTCGGGTTTAGATTTTTAGAGAATTGGATCATAAATCTTGTATTACATTCCACATATAAACAAAGTGGTTACATAAAGATAGTATTCTTTTTTCCAATCAATGGAAACATATTTAAAATAAAATATGGATTCATTCTTGACACTTCCTTGACACTATCATCATATCATGTACCTTTCCCTTGACCTGTGAAAAAATTTCAAAAAAACATGGGATGAGCATAAAAAGCTCAGTAAGGGTTATAAAAATATGGAAAGGAAACATAAGTTCATATATACATATGAATGAAATCATACTTTACCCATAAAACATAAGTACTTTAACATACCTCATAAAATCATGAATAAATCATAGAAATCATAAGACATAAAGGTAACTTGAGGCATTCATAACATTCTTATGTAGGGAGTAACTCTCTTGGATACGTTTGGAATACCCACCACAGTATATTCCCTAAATCTCTTCAGATAAACCTTAACGTTTCACTCCTTCGCGTTACCCAATGCATTGGAGAGCTATATCGGGCTCACCCGCCCTTAGTCTATCACGAAACCACTCGTCTTCATAATAATACCCAAGAACCTCAACATAATCGTATCACATAAAACATGCATAAAGGAAACATAACATTTCCACCTTTCAATCATAAGATATCAATACCACACATTGATATAAAAATAATATGAAAACCATTTTCAATACCAAAATAAAAGAAAAGTAAAACATGGTATTTATTTTTCTTTTAAAAAGGTATGGCTTGTAGAGGAAGCCGAAACTCAAATAATGATCCCGACGGTGGAGAAGTCATTGTCACCGCATACGTATGACAAAAACATTCCCTTTTTTGTTTATTAAACGCTTCATATAAAAAATATTCCTTTTGAATAAATGTAAAAGTCAATAGGGTTTATACACCGTATAAAAGAAGGTTGTGTATAAAACAAAATATGCCTCAATGAAAGGAGATTGAGACGAAGTCCCATACCTCGAGACCGACTTGACTCGGTCGTTTTTTAATCTCCTGAATAATAAACTTGAGTTAATTTCTACTTGTTTAAGAACCTTTTTCAAGTTCATTATTCCTTTTATATCACTTATTTCCATGTCATGAACACTATGTAATTATTTAAGTTAATAACGGTCGTTTTAACGATCATTGGTACTTGAGTAAAAAATAAACCCTTTATAATTACATGTTGTTAATGTATCCATTATATACAAGATTATAATCATGATTTATATATCATATATATCCAGTATATACATGCATTTATAATATTACATAATCATTTAGAGGTATGAAATGAAATGCACCGTTCAAGGAGACGATAAGCCGTATGTACGCATGAATGCTACATTCATTTCTATTTTGTATTTTATAGAATAGAATCATAATGATATAAAGGTATATTATAATTCCAGTGTAATATCATATATAATATCATAATTCTATCCTTTATACGTCCCACATATGGAACGAATCAAATCACTTTGAGGGGGCGGTAGCCCGCACTTCTTTAAATGAAGATATCGGGTTTACCCCTAATGGAAACCATAAAGGTATGCCCAAAATGAAAAATACAGAAGTTTAAGGAAAACATAAACATATTAGTGACATCTTAATGTCCACCTTTGAAGGTGTTAAAAGAATGTTGAACAATCATCGTTTCGGGAGGCATAAATTCAACATCCATGGAAACAGTATGTCCTTTAACCATTAGATGTAGGTGTGTGTAAGTTTTGCTTGAATACTTCTTATAATAACATCCTAGTATATTTAAGATACTAGAGTTGTTACAAAAGAAATGAATAAAAAGAGTTTAGGGGGTTGGAGAAGTAAAATAAAACAAAAGGACTCAAGTGAAGACATTACCTTAAAATCGGGTAACTCCCTTTGGTTTGAGCTCAAAGAATTCCTTGGGAAGACTTCTGCCCAAATTGAGGATTCAAGGAGTAAGATAGGGAAGTGTAGAGATAAAATTGTCAGGGGTTTTCCGAGCCAAAGGCTTTGGAAGTGTGGGTAAGGAGGTAGAGGTGGGGGGCCTTTTATAAGAGGAGAGGAGGGGCACTCTTGGAAAGTAAAGAAATGTTACTTTATTTTCAAATGGGTATCGGATTTTAAAGGTCCCACAATGATATAATTCTAGGATAAGGTAATAAGGGTTCTAAATATACCCACCCAATAGGTTTTGGACATATTTAGGTCTTAGATTTTACATTATCATTCCATTTTATTTAAATCGTCAAATAATGAGGTCATCGCTGCAACATTATGATGTCATAAATAATTTAATTTATATAATGTCTAAAAATTATAAAACAAATATCATGATTTAGGAAATCTTTTTACCTTTCTAATGAATATTTATAGTCCAAAATATCATTTATGTAGACAAAATTAAAAATATTTTACTTAGGTGATACATTCTTTGTCACATTTAACATTCTTTAAAAAATAAAAAGATAAAAAGTCACTTTCTCACAAAAGTGATTTCATGGGGCCCCCAAGTTTGGAACAAGGCAGCACATGGTCGAACATGAGACAACCAGTAGCCATAGGACACATTTTGGTGTCATTTTTTATTATTATGATATTATTTTATTATCCTTAACTACCTGATTTCTCATTAATCAAGATAATTAAAGATAATTACCGTCGTTACTATTCATAATGTCCAAAAACAAAAGTATATTAATTAAATAGTTTAGACATTCTGATTCCAAATATATAATCCATTTTATGAAATTCTAAACACATAAATTTCAATAATTTATTTAAAAATAATTCCCGTTGTCAAAACAAATAGCGGGTTTTTTTTCGAAACAATATCTATGAAAAGTTTGGCATTAGTTAATGACCAATTTCAAAGTGAAATTAATATTAATAACCACCATTGGATTAAATGGTAAACATATATTCAGATTAAACTTTAAGACCAATTAAAAATATAATCTATCCATATAATTAAATTAAATGAAAAAGCAGGTTTGATGTAAAATGCAGTATTTTTCACTATTCATTAAAAAATGAACATTGTCAGAAAAATACCAAAAATATATCCAATGTAAATTTAAATGTCCCAATCATAATTAATATGTTTATTTTGACAAATATATATTAAAAAATTGTCAAAAGATTTATTTAAAAAGGGTTTCCCATCAAAAGGCAGTAAAACAATCTTTTAAGAATATTAGTGTCTTCAATGCTTAAGATTGGATTTATTTTTATTTTAAGCCTCTAAAACACTATCTAAGTCATTAATAGACATAAATAAAAATATATATTATTCATTACTTACTTGGGATGTTACATCCTTCCCCCCTTTAGAAAATTGTGTCCCCGTAATTTATTTACTTATCAAATAAATGGGGGTACTTATCCCTCATTGCATTTTCATATTCCCTTGTTGCCTCTTCCATCATGTGGTTTTTCCACAAAACCATTACCTGATTAATCACCTTATTCTGCAACACTTGATCCCTATGTTCAAGAATCTAGACCGGTTGTTCCTCATAAGATAGGTTCTCTTCCAGCTGAACTACCTCTGGACTCAAAACATGAGATGGATATGGCATTTACTTTCTCAACATCGAAACATGAAAAACATTGTGTACCTGAGATAAACTCGGAGGTAAAGACACTCGGTAAGAAACTGATCCAACTCTTTCCAGAATTTCATATGGTCCAATGAACCTTGGAATCATCTTTCCTTTCTTACCAAATAGAATCACACTTTTCTATGTTGATACTTTGAGAAAAACATGATCACCTACCTCAAAAGTTAGATCCTTTCTCCTGTTGTCTGCATAACTCTTCTGCGTACTCTGAGCTGTTCTCATGTGTTTATGTATAAGCTAAACTTTTTCTGCCAACTCTTCTACCAATTATGGTCCCATCAACTTCCTTTCACCAACTTAATCCTAGAAAGCTAGAGTTTGACACCGCTTCCCATATAATTCATGAAATGGTGCCATCTGTATACTAGAATGAAAACTGTTATTATATGAAAATTCCACCAAAGAAAGATGCTGGTCCCAACTTCCCTGATAATCCATCGAACAAGTTCATAGCATATCCTCCAAGGTCTGAATTTTTCGTTCTGACTGCCAATCTGATTGAGGATGAAAAGATGTACTAATATTTAATTCAGTACCCAACGACTTCTGAAGGCCTTTCCAAAAGTTAGAAGTGAACCTGGGATCACGGTCAGATACAATGGAGAGAGGAACTCCATGTAACCTGACTATCTCTTTAAGATACAAATGGGAAAGTTGATCTAGGGAAAAATTATCTCGTATAGCAAAGAAATGAGTAGATTTGGTCAAGCGATCAAAAATAAACCAGATTGCATTATTACCTCGAGATGTCTTCGGTAATCCCACAACAAAGTCAATGGATATATTCTACCATTTCCACTCTGGCACTGGTAAAGGCTGAAGCATCCCTTTCAGTAACTGCCGCTCTCCTTTAACCTGCTGACAAGTCAAACACTTCACAGTAAAATCAGCAATATCTCTTTTCATTCCATCCCACCAGTAATACTCCCACAGATCTCTGTACATCTTAGTATAGCCAGGATGAACTGAAAATGGAGAACTATGATATTCACATAACAACTCTCTCTCTTCAACTATGAATCAAAAGGCACACACAATCTCTTCCCAAATATCAAAAAGCAATCATTATCAACATTGTATTCTGGCAACTTACCTTTCTGAACCAGCTCTACCTTTTTCTGCAACTCACTGTCTTGCTTCTGTGCTTGCTTGATTATATCTGATAGAGATGATCTCACTGATACCTGAAACAAAATAGAAGAACTTCCTACACTAACAAATTCTATTCCAATGTTTCTCAAATCCTTAACCAAAGGATCACGTTCCAAACGCAACATTTCTAATGAAGCATTACTTTTTTTACTCAAAGCATCAGCCACTTTATTTGCTTTTCCTGGATGGTAATGAATTGTACAATCATAATCCTTGATTAATTCTAGCCATATCCTTTGACTCATGTTCAATTATTTCTGAATGAATATATACTTTAATCTTTTGTGATCGGTATATATTTCACACTTTACTCCATACAAATGATGCCTCTAAATTTTTAAAGGAAAAACAACAGTAGCTAATTCCAAATCATGTGTAGGGTAATTTACCTCATGAGTTTTCAACTGACGTGAAGCATGAGCAATTACCTAATCATTATGCATTAGGACATAGCTGAGTCCTTTCAAGGAAGCATAATTGTATATAACAAACTCACCATTCCTCGAAGGTATTGCCAAAACTAGAGCATTCACCAATCTTCTTTTCAATTCCTGAAAACAATCCTCACATTCTTTTGTCCAGATAAACTTAACACCCTTCCTAGTTAGCTTAGTCATTGGACTAGATAACCGTGAAATATTTCTAACAAACCTTCGGTAATAACCTGCCAAACCAAGGAATCTACGAATCTCTGTTACCTTTGTGGGTCTTGGAAATTCTTCAACAACCTTTGTTTTTGCAGGATCAACGTTTATCCCATCTTTAGAAACAATGTGACCAAGGAAAGAAATTTGTTGCAACCAAAACTCACACTTTCTGAATTTTCCATACAGTTTCTTTTATTTTATGGATTACAAGATAACCCTTAAATGTCTTTCATGCTCCTCTTTACTTTTAGAAAACACCAAAATATCATCAATGAAAACCACCACAAACTTATCCAAGAACTCATGGAAAATTCTATTCATTAAGTCCATGAATATAGCAGGTGCATTGGTTAGCCCAAAAGGCATAACTAAAAATTCATAATGGCCATATATTGTATGAAACGCAGTCTTCGGAACATCTGCTTCCTTTACCTTCAGCTAATGGTACCCCGATCTCAAGTCAATCTTTGAAAAATACTGAGCTCCCTGGAGCTGATCAAACAAATCGTCGATATGAGGCAAAGGATATTTGTTCTTAACAGTGATATTATTCAAGGCCCTATAATAAATGAAAAGTCTCATTGAGCCATCTTTCTTTTTAACAAAAAAGACAGGAGAAACCCATGGTGATATGCTAGGTCAAATTAAACCATAATCTAATAACTCCTGCAGTTGTTTCATTAACTCTAAAAGTTCAACTTGAGCCATTCGATAAGGGGGTTTTGAAATTGGCTTAGCATCAGGAACTATGTCAACAGTAAATTCAACTTCCTGATCTAGTATTATTCCAGGCAACTCATCAGGAAAAACATCAGGATACTCATTTACCACTGGCATATAATTAATATGAACAGTTCCCTTGTTTTCAACAATATGTGCAAGGTAACATTCAATTCCATCTTTTACAAGTTTCTCGGCCTCTTGATATGTTATCAACAGTAAGGGTTCATTCTTGTACACAAACTGAAAGTCTTTCTGAAAAGAAACTTCTTTATCTCTACAGTCAATATTAGCATGGTAAATAGGGAGCCAATCCATACCCAGGATAACATCAAACTCTACTAGAGGTAGAACAATAAGGTTTGGAAGTAGGTTCTTTCCACAGATAAGGATAGAAAGATTCTTATAAATTATTTTTTCCTCAAGATTTCCCCCAGGTGTTTTTACCACAAGTTCAGGAGTCATTTCTTGAGATGGTATTCCCATTTTACTAGAAAAGGTTTCAGAGATGAAAGAATGTGTAGACCCCGAATCAAACAACACACTGGAATAATCTGAAAAAACAAACAAGGTACCTGATACAACTTCACATGATAGCCCGACATCCACTGAAGTAGTTGCAAAGGATTTCACCACCCCTTTCTTCTTGTAGTCTAACTTCTTCCCATCACTAAAGCTCTTTTTCGGACACTCGTTTGCATAGTGACCCATCTCATTGCACTTAAAACATTTCACTAACTGTAAATCAAATTTGGTCTTACCTTCACCTTGATCTTTTTCAGTGCAATCATGAGCCTTATGTCCCATATTACCACATTAGTAGCACTTTCCAGAATTCAGAAGAAATTCCCCAGCATGCCTTTTTCAACATTTATCACAAACTGGAAACTTAGTTTTCTTACCATCAGACTTTTTTGAATAATTCTTACCTTTATCCTTCCACCTTGGTCCCTTCATCTGTTGGTTGTTATAGAACACTTGATCATCGGAAAACTCCATTTCCACCTTCTCAGCACATCGAACAAGCTTTTCATAACTTTTAAACCCATGAGAAGCTAATGCCCTTCGATATTTTGTATTTAATCCTGTGTAAAAATGATTGATTTTACTATCAAGGTCTCGGATAAAATTTGGAGGATACCTTTCCAATCGAGTGAACCTTTCTTCATAGGCAGCCACTGAGTCTTCCTCTTGCCTCAATTCCAAGAATTTCTTTTCCATCCTAAGTCGAACATCCTTAGGAAAATAATTCTCAAGAAACATACCTTTGAATTCATCCCAGTCAAGAGAATCAATCTCCTTAGCGTCTCTGATATTTTTAACCATAGACCACCACTGATCTGCCTCACCATCCAAACGGTAAATAGCAAGACTAACCTTTTGATTGTCTTCACACCCCATGACATCGAAAATCTTCTCTAGTGCTTTAATCCACCCTTGAGCTAACACAGGGTCAGATGATCCTCTAAATGATGGGGGATGTTGCCTCATGAAATGTTCCACCACAGACATGTTCATCTACGGTTGATCTAGCTGATCTCGTGCATGGATACCAACACCATTTATCGCTTGAGTCAACTACGCCATAACTGCAAAAAACTGTTCAGTTCCAATTCTGACCATCTCGGGATGCTGATTCGGAAGGTTATTTCCATCTGTATGCCTTCCTAGCACGGCTTCCTTGTTTCCTCTTTGGAAAACCATTCTGAACATATATGTCTTAGATGTAGCAACATGGTAATCTTCAAATGCTATATCATTTCAAAAAAAATATTTTTGTATAATCATTTAATAGAATTCTAACTTCTAAAGTTATCTAAACCAACCTCTGATACCAACTATAAGGCACCGGCCTTAAACCTTACTTAATCTTGAGTTATTACAAGATTACACATTGAGGATCTTTTCGGGTTTAGAGTTTTAGAGAATTAGATAATAAAACTTGCATTACATTCCACACGTAAACAAAGTGGTTACATAAAGATAGTATTCTTTTTTCCCATCAATGGAAACATATTTAAAATAAAACATGGATTCATTCTTGACATTTCCATGACACTATCATCATATCATGTACCTTTCCCTTGACCTGTGAAAACATTTCAAAAAAACCTGGGATGAGCATAAAAAGATCATTATGGGTTATAAAAATATGGAAAGGAAAGATAAGTTCATATATACAAAAGAATGAAATCATACATTACCCATAAAAAATAAGTACTTTAACATACCTCATCAAATCATGAATAAATCTTAGAATCATAAGATATAAAGGTAACTTGCGGAATTCATAACATTCTTACGTAGGGAGTAACCCTCTTGGTTATGTTTGGACTACCCACCACAATATATTCCCTAAATATCTTCGGAGAAACCTTAACATTTCACTCCTTCACGTTTCCCAATGCATTGGAGAGATATATCGGGCTCACCTACCCTTAGTCTATCACGGAACCACCCGTCTTCATAATAATGCCCAAGAACCTCAACATAATCATATCATATAAAACATGTATAAAGGAAACATAACATTTCCACCTTTCAATCACAAGATATCAATACCACACATTGATATAAAAATATTATGAAAACCATTTTCAATACCAAAATAAAAGAAAAGTAAAACATGGTATTTATTTTTCTTTTAAAATGGTATGGCTTGTAGAGGAAGCCGAAAATCAAATAATGGTCACGGCGACGGAGAAGTCGTTGTCACCGCATACGTATGACAAAAAAATTCCCTTTTGTCATTTAGTAAACGCTTCGTATAAAAAAGATTCCTTTTGAATAAACGTAAAATTCAAAGGGGTTTATACACCATATAAAAGAAGGTTGTGTATAAAACAAAATATGCCTCAATGAAAGGAGATTGAGACGAAGTCCCATACCTCGGGTCCGACTTGACTCAGTTGTTCTTTAATCTCCTGAATAATAAACTTGAGTTAATTTATACTTGTTTAAGAACCTTTTTCAAGTTCATTATTCCTTTTATATCACTTATTTCCATGTCATGAACACTATGTAATTATTTAAGTTAATGACGGTCGTTTTAACGATCATTGGTACTAGAGTCAAAAATAAACCCTTTATAATTACATGTTGTTCATATATCCATTATATCCAGAATTATAATCATGATGTATATATCATATATATCCATTATATACATGCATTTATCATATTACATAATCATTTAGAGGTAAGAAATGAAATGCACTGTTCAAGGAGACGGTAAGCCGTACGTACGCATGATCGCTACTTTCATTTCTATTTCGTATTTTATAGAATGGAATAATAATGATATAAAGGTATATTATAAATGCAGTGTAATATCATATATAATATCATAACTCCATCCTTTATACGTCCCACATATGGTATTTAACGAATCAAATCACTTTGAGGGGGCGGTAGTCCGCACTTCCTTAAATGAAGATATCGCGTTTACCCATAATGGAAACGATAAAGGTATGAACAAATGAAAAATACAGAAGAATAAGGAAAACAGAAACATATTATATATCATATATAAATATAGTGACATATTAATGGCCACCTTTGAAGGTGTTAAAATAATTTTGAACAATCATCGTTTCGGGAGGCATAAATTCACCATCCAAGGAAACATTATGTCTTTTAACCATTAGATATAGGTGTGTGTAAGTGTTTCTTGAATCCTTCTTATAACAACATCCTATTATCTTGAAGATACTGGAGTTTTTACAAAAGAAATGAATAAAAAGAGTTTAGGGGGTTTGAGAAGAAAAATAAAACAAAAGGACTCAAGTGAAGACATTACCTTAAAATCGGGTAACTCCCTTTGGTTTGAGCTCAAAGGCTTTCTTGTGAAGACTTCTTCCCAAAGTGAGGCTTCAAGGACTAAGAGAGGGAATTGGAGAGACAAAATGGGCAGTTTTTGGCCGAGCCAAAGGCTTTTTAAGTGTGGGTATGGAGGTAGAGGTGGGGGCCTTTTATAAGAGGAGAGGAGGGGCACTCTTGGAAAGTTAAGAAATGTTACTTTATTTTCAAATGGGTTTCAGATTTTAAAGGTCCCACATTGATATAATTTTAGGATAAGGTGATAAGGGTTCGAAATATACCCACCCAATAGGTTTTGGACATGTGTAGGTCTTAGATTTTACATTATCCTTCCATTTTATTTAAATCGTCAAATAATGAGGTCATCACTGCATCATTATCATGTCATAAATAATTTAATTTATATAATGTCTAAAAATTATAAAACAAATATCATGATGTAGTAAATCTGTTTGTATTTATAATGAATATTTATAGTCCAGAAGATCCTTTATGTGGACAAAATTAAAAATATTTTACTTAGATGATACATTCTTTGTCACATTTAACATTCTTTAAAAAATAAAAAGATAAAAAGTCACTTTCTAACAATAGTGATTTCATGGGGCCCCCAGGTTTGGCACAAGGCATCCCATGGTCGACCATGAGACAACCAATAGCCTTGGGACACATTTTGGTCTCATTTTTTATTATTATGATATTATTTTATTATCCTTAACTACCCGATTACTCATTAATCAAGATAATTAAAGATAATTACCGTCGTTACTATCCATAATGTCCAAAAACAAAAGAGTCTTAATTAAATAATTTGGACCTTATGATTCCAAATATGTAATACATTTTACCAAATTCAAAACACATAAATTGCAATAATTTATTTAAAAATAATTCCCGTTGTCAAAACAAATAGCGGCATTTTTTGAAACAATATCTATGAAAAGTTTGGCATTAGTTTATGACCAATTTCAAAGTGAAATTAATCCTAATGACCACCATTGGATTAAATTGTAAAAATATATTCAGATTAAACTTTATGACCAATTAAAAATATAATCTAGCCATATAATTAAATTAAATGAAAATGCAGTTTTGATATAAAATGCAGTATTTTTCACTATTCATTAAAAACTGAACACTGTTAGAAAAATACCAAAAATTTATCCAATGTAAATTTAAATGCCCCAATCCTAATGAAATTGTTTATTTTGAAAAATATAGATTATAAAATTGTCAAAAGTTTTATTTAAAAAGGGTTTTCCATCAAAAGGCAGTAAAACAATCTTTTAAGAATATTAGTGTATTCCATGCTTAAGATTGGATTTATTTTCATTTTAAGACTCTAAAACACTATCTAATTCATTAATAGACATAGATAAAAATATCAATTATTCATTACTTACTTGGTATGTTACAATTTTGGTTTCATTAAATATAAAACAATTTATGAATGTCTTATTACATCATTTCAATGCATCAACCTTCTCAGGAAACCCTTCAGGGGAGGTGACATTTCAATTACTCTTGATGCCTGAAAATCCTCTAAAACAATAGATTGGGGGTTTATTTATAGTTTTTTAGTATATATTAGATTTGATAAAATATTCATTAATTAGGTTCGCACTCTACTAGGATCAAAACATATATCATATCATTTCAATTGTTTCCCAAAGGGGTATTTCACTTTTTAAAGAGGTGTTAGGTAAGTTCATCTTCTTTTAGATAACATTTTCCAAATTTATGATGACTACAAAAGTATTTTTGTTTCTCAATATATATAAAAATAACAATCTCGAATCCATCCGATCTTGCAATAACATTTTTTACCCTAAAATCTAATATTATAACGATGAAATAGTTATTTTCCTATAAGTTGAAAAAAGAAACATCAAGAACATCAAAGATCCTCTATATTATTAAGAGAAACTATGAGGGAAGGATATTTATTAGGATTATTCATTATATAATATATATATAAATGATCTCCTCTACAACTAAAATTGATATTAGCATTTATTTTATTATAAGAGATGGTTTTGTCCATTCATATGTCTTAGTGTCACCATGTTTTGGGGGAAAAAATATCATAAATTATTCTTATATTGTTATCCAAGCTGGAAGAAAACTAGTTTCCTAGAAATGTAAGACTCTCACAATATCTTGGAGGGGTAGCCTTGTCAAAGTTGTGCTTTTATCAATATTTATTTAATATTTTATGGTTTAAAATGGCCAGTGTCTCTAATCAAGAGTGTTAATTCAACCATCAAAAAATTATTCTATAACAGAAGCATTCTCTAATGAAGACAAATTATTGATTATTGGAATAAACTATGTATGGAAATTACTTAGATTTTTATTGGAATTAAAAATACTGATTCATTTTAGGAAAATATTTTTGATACTTATTAATGAAAATTCAGATTATATTGATTTCCTGAGACCATTATTTTTAAATAGGATAAATGTTTGGAAATTAATTTATTTGGACTCCTCTATTTTGTATTCTTTTAGGAATTATTTTTCCATTATCTATTTTAATTTTCATTGGTTAAAAGCCATCAATTTTCCCATAATTTTTTTGTCAGATAATTGGATTGGTATACCTCTATTAAACAATATTTCTTATTATGTTACTTTTTTTGATAGAAATATATTAATCATATATGAATTGGGAATTTCTTTGTATTTTCTCCCTTCAGATATTAATGAATTGGTTTAAAATTATTTATTAATAATATATGAGGTTGCTCTCATTTGGAAACCTTACTCAAATGGGAGACATTTTTTAAATTATTATTACCATGATGCTGATAATGATAATGTCAGCAATTGGGCTAAGTCATTTATTGAAATTTTCATTATACCTGCCATATTGTATTTATTCTAGAGATTCATGTATTACAAACTGGTTACAACTTATATTTCTAGGTTTTTTGTGTTGTTTTTTGTTTTAAGTGTTTTCTATGACATCAAAAAAGTGATGACATTGATCATATTTTATTTGGATATGAAACTAATTCTATTTTATGAAACTCAATATCATTTTTTATAAAAATAAAACTTCCAAAAACAGTAATAATTTTGGATTATATTCTTGTCTACATGTCTTTTTCTCTTTAATAAAAAATGTGAGTCCCCTTTTTTTCCAGTTTAGAGGTCGTTAATTCCTAATAGAATTGTAATAATAATATGAGTCGTGGGGGTGGGGTGGGGGTTCTTTCAAAATATAGTTACATTTCGATAATATTTTATCTTTTGTGTAATTGGTTAATGATGTGACAAATAAATTATATGATAACATTATTCAATGTTTTTATGTTCATATGAATTTTTGAATTATAGGTAGTTACCAACTTACTTACGATACATTTGAAGTCTTTTGGATTTATCCATTTCATGACTAAATCAAATGCAATAAGGATATAGTATCAAGATTAAAACTAGGTACTTATAGTTATGGTGTGATTTTTTGGAAATCATTAGGGTGAATCTGTGGGATTCTTTTATGGAATAAGTGGTATCACTATCTTCCCTAATAAAAAATGCTCGGTATTATCCATGTTGAGACATTTTCAAAGTAGTGATATTTTTACAACTTGTTCCCTAATGATGATTCCATATCAATGTTTCTCAATATCAGGAATTGAATCATTCATTTATCATTAAATTTAAAAGCAAGATGAATCAAAAGCAAGGATCATCTTATGTCATTAAATTATATCGTCACAAACACATATTATAAGTAAATTATCTACTAGATTAGATTACTAAAAAATGGATTACATCTACTAATATGAATTGGTGTAATAATTTTCCTATTGAGATTTTATCTTTTTATAAGAAGTATTATGGTAAAATTATTCATTTATCTATTCGTAACATTTTTTTTATTCAACAAAAGAGACTTTCCATTTCAGTAAAGTTTCTATTCTTGAAAAAAAAACATATTGTATTGGTCAGAGTCATCAAAATATATCCCAAATACATATAAAATATGGATCTAAGGTCATAATGGTATAAATATCTCTAGAAATGGAGTCTGGACATTTTTTTCGTTATTTTTTCACTTTAAATTTTCTATTTTAAAACACGAAAAACTATATTTTTCCCTTTTTCAATATAATTATTTTTAATTTTTTACCCTGGCCACATTGGTCAAATATTAATCTGAACATTTTTAATAATATAGATTATTCTGACTAGAAATATGAAGTACATTTTTTCAAACATAATTCTAAAAAGTTTTAGAATTTAATTTAAAAATAATACAACAATCTTGATGAGAATCCTAGTATTTAAAGATAAAAATTTCAAAAGTTCACATGGTTTTTATATCTAAATTCAATAGTAAAACTATTAAAATGAGATATGTTATGTTACTAGATTTATAATTGAAATAATTTATCATCATAAAGTTTAATGAATAAAGATTAAATTTGTATATATTTTCTGATAAAAGATAAATTTCAAATAAAATTCAGTATTTTCACAATTCATTAAAAATTGAAAAAATATGGAAAAATAAATTTTATTTACCCTAAGTGGAATCTGGTATTCTGATTTTAGAATGTATTTATATATTTTAAAATAAACATTATAAATATCTCCAAAATAAGTAGGTATTCTATCCACAAAAATTCTATGAACTGATTTTTTGAAAAAGATAAAAGTGTTTAAGGGTAAAATTGGATTTAATTTTCACTATTTACATGAACACACATCGGATCAATGATAAATATTTTCTTCAAAATATTACATATAAATTTCATTAATGTAATACAAAAGGGTTATATTATTTTTTTTTTTGGAAAAAAATGTTTGATTTGAAATAATTTTTCAATGAATGATTCCCCTTTATTTATATAAGTGTTATATTTTAATTTATAAATAATTGATCGCCAAATAATTTATTATATAAACATGTTCAAAATATATTTTCATAAAATTATTAATTATATCTATACTCTCTATTCTAATGTCTATGCGATAACTATTATTCTATATAATAATATTAATAGTATATTGGTGGCTTGTAATACTCAGTCATTCTTGTAAAGAAATATATTGATGAATATTTGGGTTTCATGTATTGCATGATATTTTTTTCTGTGTGTCAACAATGATGAACTAAGTGTTTCACAACATCTACGCTATCAAATATAATTCAATTCATTTAAAATATAATGTTATTACATCTTCCTCCTAATCATCATTAATTTTCATCTTCATAATTAAAATTTTTTCTTAGTAATTGAAGGTTGGAAATATTAAAATACTTATGGTTAAAACCCATTTCATAAAAACGGTTAATAAAATATAATCATCATAAAATTTAATAGTAAGTAAAAGGGTCATCTGTAAAACATGTAACAAGGAATACACATATGAGATAATTAGTGGAAAGTGATTATATGGGCGTGTATATAAAACAGAAATCCCAAATAAGGTTACAGAGTGGCCAATAACATTGATTTGTATAATGTGAATAATAAAGATAAAGATAAAAATTAAAAACCATAAACCAAATAGGATTGAAAAGGGATATTGATATCATAGGGATTATGGTAAGAGTATATAAATTTGTTTACAATATCTTTTTCCTGGGGCTGATAAATTATCATTCCATATAGACTAATATAATATTGAAATATGTATACTTAATTAGTCGTATTTCATCCATTAAATAGATTAAACTACAACAACATATTTTTCCCCAAAATATATGTATTCAGGGTGAATTTTTAATACCTTATTCTCTAGAATAAACATTCAATGGACCACATAATTCCCAAAATCATAAAAAAATATTCCTTCTATAGTCAAAAAGTATCAAAAACAATAATAATTAGCATATGGTAAGATTATTCCAAAAAATGAATAAACATTCCTATGTTTAATCAATCTTTAATATTTTAAACTAATACCCAACATTGAAACTAAATCATTAAATAACACATTATCTAGAATAATGTTTATAACATAAAAATTGATGATTTATTTAACCTCAATGGTATCGTCTTACCATTCATATAACAAGCTAATAATTTTTATATTATTTTGATGTATAATTAATTTTCCAGTCACATATTAAATATGGTGGTTATTTATAGGATTGAACCTTGTTTCTCATATTAACTCCAATATTTGTGATCCTATAAATCATAAATTTTTTAAATACATTAAAAACATAATTAAATAAAAATTAAATGAATAAAACATTTAAATATATTTTATATATATACATAATCTAATTTAAAAACCTACAAAAATTTCATTACTTAATTTATCATATCTTCACATAAAACCACAAAGGGGTGTCTAATAATTTTCATTTGTGATCAATCATAATATTATAGTACTATGAATGTATTTAAAACATATAGGATAACATAATATGATAGAATCCTAATCTACAATATTATCATAAATGAATTTTGATTCAAACTATAACAGCCCAAAACCCTGCACTCACAAATAATGTTACCATTAAATTTCTATATTTGATTACGATATTTGTGACATATAATATTATTTTCAAATCTTATAACATAAAAACATGTACATGGATCACTTACATTATTGAGTAACTTTTAGGTTTGATGTTTTAGAGAATTAGTATGACTATTATTCAAACATTACCCAAGTCATCAAATGAAAATTTATCCAATTTGGCCTAGATTATGTTATTTTTAATTTGGACATCAACATAATAAATGAAATAAATTTTATACATAAATTACATAACCTCTTTATTTACGACATAGGTAAAATGAAACATATGATGGGTGAGCTCAAATGCTCAGTAATGGTAAAGATTAGCATTAAAACTTGAATGAAAATAAAGAGCATAGAAATTTCGAAATGGTTTGATGGAATAATGAAAGTGTTGGAGTATAACATACTAATATTCTTAAACATCAGATCCTGGATCATCAAACATGAAAATATGTGAAAAAGAATTAACAATGGATGAATATCCAAAGAATCAATAATCATGTTCCATTTGATATCATCTTTGACCATACAAAACCTCATTAAACCATATAAATCATAGAAAAACATATTTTTATCTTGGATAATAATATCATATAACCCTAATATAAAACATAAAGAACATATTCAGAACCCATACAAATTGTAATCACCCAAAAGATAATATCCAATATAATTATCTAGAGAATATAATCATTATCTAATTCATTTGAGCACTATATATTCTCACACATCATATAAGATATATTAGGCTAATCCATATATATATGATCACAACCATAATTTTTAAATTATAATAAATGAATAATTAATAATTAACAAAGTGAATGAATTTCAACATACTTCATTAAAACAACCATTATTCATTACATAACACTATTAACTTGTAGAAATTAAATGGGTTCCATTATAATCTAATTGACTTGGGGAAAAGAATAAGGTTCCACAAAAATATCATAGAACCATGATTAAACCAATTAAAATGAAATGGGATCCATTAAAATCTTCTTGATATATGTTTAACCTATAAAAAATAAACAGGTTCTATAATAATCTCTTTGAATAATGGTTAACATGTAGAAAAAATGTGTTCCATTACAATATATTTAACATAATATTAATCCATCAATATAAAATTTGGGTATGGTAATATTAAAAAATGTCCCCATTGGATAATAAGTAAAAATATGTATATGGATATTGATGAATGGAGATATCATTATATGTTCATTAAAAACAACTTAAATATAATACCATTTTCGTTTTGAAAATCACTTTTTAAAACATATGAAATTTTGAAAATCCTTTTCATTGAAAATATACATCACATATTATATAGGATGATTTTATAAATCATAAAAGAATTTATTATGAAAAATATACTTTCTTATTTGAAAAAATATTTTTATGGAGATTTTGAAACAATTTCAGAAAAAAATATTTTAAAAGAACATAGAATTCCAAAAAAGAGTCAAATGAAGTTATATTTTAATTAAAAATTTCAAAATATTTTAAGTATCAAATTTTGGAAAAATACTAAAATTAATGGAATATATAATGTATAAACATAGTATAAATAATTCATTGTAAATATGATATTTTGACATTGGAGACTTAATAATATTAAATCTTGATAAATGATGAGATTGTAAAAAATAACTCAAAACAATTAATTAACATTGAATCAAATTTACCATGATAGAATATCATTATTTGAATTATATAATACATTGAAAATATTTTCATTCTTTATTTATCATGTCAACAAATATTATTACAGACACAATAAATGTAGATAGGTTTAAAACATAACAAACATCTCTATGATTGAAAATTGAGACAAAAACTTATTACTTCTTTTGTAACAATGGAAATGTAAAAAATATGAATAGGATTACAAAAATAGATATGTAAATATAATTTAATTTAAGGATAAAAATAATAATATACATTAATGGGAAGTATATACACCACAAAAATATTAAGTGGTGAATATGGAACGTTTCTCATAAAAATAAAAGTGAGACGGGAAGAAAACATTTCATGGAATTTGATTTATCATACTTGTTAGTTATCTAACTAAATAATAAATTTATTTTTAAAATATAATTATTTTTGAATAACACTTTTTTATTATTACATCATTTATTTCCCTTATTATCATGTTATATCAAACTATTTAATAAATATATTTTATGTTAGATGTTTTTATCATGTCCAGCTTATTTGTGAAAACTAAAATTGATGTGTAAAAAAGCTAAATGAGGTTATTATATGAAAATATATTTAGTAATAATCAGGATTTCATTATCATATTTATACATAATTTATCCATTTTAAAAAATTAATATGGTTTAGAAAAATGACATAACTATTGGTAAAGGGATGATAGGTCGTATATAGGCATGAGTAACATTTTAATTTTTCGATTATCATTATAGAAAGAAGGTAAGAAATATTTTATAATAACATAATGATATTTATATAATTATATTTAATTATAATATATATATATATATATATATTTAAGATAAATGAATCATATCATTTTGAGGAGGAGGTTTCCCACACATCCCCCAATTACAATATACATTTTTCATTGTGGGAAATGTAATATTGTAAATGATATATTATAATTTTTAATATATAATTATTTCATTAATTTCATAATTTTTTCATTTATATTATATATATTCATTATTTTTAACCATTGTTGTCTTATTTGTAACATGTTAGTGAAAAACACTTCACATTTCATGGTGAGGCAATCGTCTGTCGTACAAATGAGAAATGTTATTATATAACCTATGGATTGAATAAATAATGTTTTAATATGATATGATGACTCTATAGGTACAATCATGTTTCAAATATCTTCAATATCATATATAAAATTAATTTCCATCATTTTTTCTAACCACTAGAAGAGGTAATGGAAAAAGGAACGAAATCATTTTGAAATGCGGTAGTGTGAAATATAGAGAAATGATGATTTCATAAAACATTTTATTGAATTTTTTGTTGTTTTTGGTCCTAAACATAAAAAAACCAAAAATTTATTTACCATTGTGAGGGGACTTGGGTATGGATTGGTAGAGACAAAATGATCGATAGTTGTGACAATGTGGGAAGAATGAGTTCCTTTTATAGTTGAAGAGGACTGATATTCTTAAACATAATTCATTGTATTTAATATTGTGAGGTATCCCTTATTTCATTTGTCTCCAAACTTCAATAACAAATAAATTTATGGATTATTTTTTCTATATAAACATAAAAACATAAAATAAATATCTTCTTTAAACATTTAGTTCCAGAACAGCTATGTTTACTTATTTTAATCATTTTGATTTTTTCATTATTGTAACTATTATTATGACCTATTTAATTCATCCATGAAGAATATGTTAAATTGAAATTTATTATAAAAAATTATAATCTCTAATTTAAAACATTCAATACAAATTATAAATAAAATTTCCCATGTGTTTTGGAATTTAAATTTAAGAGAAGCACTTGTAATGTTCTGATGCACTATTTTAACTATAAATGTGCCGACAATGTTTTTACTATTTTGTGGTCAATATGATCATTATAAAAGATCAATTGTAATATTAATGGAAAATATTTTCTATTTATTGAAATTTAAAAATAATTTTAAAAAATATTTATTTTTTATTATCTTCAAAACAATTATTACAAAATTATATTAGTGTCATATTTTACATTATTTAAATAAATTAAATTTTAAAAACTCAAGGAAAATATAATTTTAATATATTTTAATCATTTTATATTCATCTAAATATATAATTTAATGAAGTAATTCATTCAATTTACAAGACTTAATATTTTTTGTATCATTTATTTTATTTAATTGTTATCAAAATAATCCTTGTGTTGGTGTTTCATAAGAATTTACTATAATTATATAATCTATATAAATTAATGAAAAATTATTATGTTAAAAAAATAAATTTATCTATCAATTTAATGTTTTTAACATTACCTTTTATGCTTTTTCCCAATTCTAACCACCTTATAGAAATAAATAGGATGAAAATGTACATCTTTTTGTCTATTTCCTGTCTTAACTTATTTTATGTGTTAGTTTCATAAACCATTGTCCCAAAAAACTAATAAATTCAGATAATAAGGTCATAATGGTCTAACATTGTCCATGAAATGGAATTTGGAAAAGTTTTGTATCATTTTTACACCTTATAGGAAATGTTTATCCACTAAGTGAACTCATTTTTACCTTAATCACTGAATAAATATTAATTGTATTCACTGATGACATTGGAAAAAAATTATTTTGAACATATTATATAAAATAAATGATGAATATTCCAAATATTGATTCACATTTTTAAAGTCAATTCACTTATATGAAAGTATTTATTTTAAAATTAATCCCATAGTTATGAAGAGAATGATGTTTTTATTGTAAAAATTTTCAAAAGATCATAATGTTTTTATTTCAATTTTCAATATAAATGTTATTCTAATAAAATATATTTTATTAATATATGTATAATTTTACAATTTTTACCATAAAACTAATTCAATATACAAATTATTTATTTTATAATTTATTTGATAAAATAAAGTTTTCAATTTCAATTTTGTATTTTTAGAAATTAATAAATAATTTAAATTTTCTTAAAATATAAAAAATAAACCAGAAGATAATTTTGGTATTTCGTTTTCAATTTTTTTCTTTTAAAATAAAAATTATAACATTTTCAAAAAATAATTTTAAAATAAATGTTCCCTAAAAAGGTGACAAACCTTCAATTTAAAATAAAAATATGCGATTAAAGAATAAAGATGGATTTATTTTAATATATTTTATAGAATGAATTTGTGATTAATTTCAAAAATTATATGGAAAATACTATATATAGATTTCATTAATATAATAAAAAATGTTATATTTATATTTTTTCTGTAAAACAACTTATGAGAATTTAAATTTTTTCAGAAAAATAATGTTTTTTTAAAGGGTTTGATTTTTATTTATAAATAATCAGACAAGAAATAATTTATTATATATTCCTCTTTATGATATTTTCATAACTTACTTAAAAATTTCTATAATATTTATTATAATAGAAAGGTGATAATTATCATGTTATATAATAATATTATGAGTATATTGTCGATTGAAAAAACTGCATCTTGTGTATAATGTAAGCAACTGAAGAAACTCATTGTATAATGTATCATAAGATCAACTAATTATTTTTTCGTAATTTTGTAGAAAATAATTGAAGCATTTCTTCTTTGTTACTAAATATAATTTTATTATTTTAAAATATAAGGTTGATTCATAGATGAAATTAATTCCATGATACAAAATGTTTCTCATATACTAAATATTTTGGGATAAAGAATTTCCATTGTTTTTGCTGATACATTTTCCAATAAATTTTTATAATGTATATTTTTCAACCTATAACATTGATAAATATCGATATTAGGGATTTATTCCTGAATTCAAATGGTGCATGTATTTTCACCACTATAGGGATTTTTTTAACCATTATCATGAATGAATTATAATAGTTTAAAAAATATCTATTGTGTTTTTCCTACTTTAGGTATCCCGCAGATACTAATTACATACCCTTTAATTTCACTTAGAATACATTCTCTATGTGGACACCAATTAATTATTAACTGTTACATATTAAATGGAGTCAACATTGCTATGATATAACATGATAATTTTATACATATTGGGAAGCCATATTTAGTTCTATCACTCTACCAAATTCTAATCAATGAGGTAATCATATTATCATAAAATTATATAAATGGTTGGTACTACATTATTTATATGGTAAGGAAGGTAGTTTAATCGTACTTGTTTTTGCCATTATGGGGTCTTATACTCATAAAAAAGGAATATTATGAACATAACCTACAAAAATATATTCTCATTAACCAAGAAATATCATGATCATCACTTGATGCATCTTATACTCATCAGATAAGGTGTTTTTTTACAGTGATGAAAGTCACTCTTCAAACACCAAAGGGGACACCCAAATACTAATGTAAGTGGATGAATCACATTTTATATGATTTATAGAGGAAATTTATGGTTTATTATAATTTTTTGTCACTCATGTTTTATAGACATGTGAGGATACTCATTTTATAAATTCCAATGGGTATGTTTAATGTATTTGTTAAAAGTCACAGTAGGATTTCTTATTGGAATGATCAAGGTTTAAATATATCCGTAGATGCTTTCACTTTAATATTATATAGGGATTATCACCATTTAACAATATTTGGGGATTTATGGAATGATTTTTCTTCCCTAGAGTAATGATTGGTTGTTAAATATCACACATCACAAATGGGAAGATGATATGGTGGTTATATTATATTTTTTATTGAATAACAAATAGGTTTCTAATGTATCATATTATTACAGGATTAATTATACATATAGTTAGAGTTCCACAATTAATTTTTTTGTGACATGAATAATTATTCTAATTTAAAATCATATTGTATGGATTTTTCTATTGTAGAAGAGGTGAAAAATGGGATTTTTCGGATTTATGAGTTCAGATTCATGGTTTGATTCAATATAAAATGCATCAACTATGATAGTAATAAATTATTCCTACAGATAAGAGGAAACTCACTAGGAGGAATTTGACATTGATTTTAATGATTATTGGATTGTCAATGTGGATATGGTTCGATGTAAAAAAAATCGATGTAATTGATTGATGGGAAAATGGAAGGATACTACTCGTCCAATTATTTTTGGAATGTATATCGACATAAAATACTACATAAAAAAATTATGTGTATAGAGGACTCATGAATGGATATTGATTGGGTGTGTGTGGGTCCCTTGACACATCATTTATCCATAATTTATGGTCAATAACAGAGGAATCAAAATGGGTTATAATAAAAATATTTTACCCAATATAGTGGTTGTGAGATATATTAACTTGTACGAAGAATTAGAAAATTTTGAGATGAGTTTTCTTCATTGATGGGAGTTTTTCAATAACACCATGAGTGTATTTCAATGATAATGAGGCCATATATATGAGAGTACACATATGATTTTTAGCTTCAATATTATATACCATTTACTTTGAAGGCATGATCTATATGTATTTTTTGCCTGAGATAAGAACAACGACTTCCATGAAATCTAATATCCACCATCCAAACTCATAATATGATTATGTATACTAATATATATTTATGATTCATAGAACCAACATAGTCCCAAAATATTCTAATGAACACACCTCTATAATGATTCATTAAACATAAAGATATTTATATCATAAATCATTCTTGAACATGAACATTTAGGGATTCATGTTTTATTTATTTCTATAAACTAAATCTTTAGTTTTCTAGAAAAAATATCCCTCTACCACAAAACACCTTAAATAAATAGTACATAATAGTTGATCATTATTGAATATGTTTTTAACATAATAAATCATTTATTTGACACTTATTATTATTTTCATCAATATTGGAGATCAATGATCATTTTTTATTTATTTGAAATCACGTTGTTCTAATGTTTGATATGAGATTAATTAATTCATATGACTCATTTTTTCATTATATATTTTGATAGGGGATACCATTTTAATTAAATTTCTCCTTTATCTTTGTATAATTATCATGATGTAAATGTTAATATGTTCGGATTGGCTAGACGTCACACTTGGAGTATGATAACACTAGTTTTATTATATGTGACTAAGTTACTTCAGTTCAAATGTTTCTTAGTGTTAAATCAAGTTATTTAATAAAATTAACAGATGTTTTTAGATAAAATATTATAAAATGAAAAAGGATAATTTCAATTGTATTTTAAAAAAATTAATTGGTTTTTCTATAACAAAAAATTGATACATAGTAATTACATTAATATTATTTGAATTAATTTTTCTTAATTTATTATTAAATAAATATTTTAGTGTTATATTTTATGTGATGTTTTTATGGTCTAGGAATGACCTTATGTTAATGTTAAATGGTTGGTCTAGCTCGAATTATACCATATAAAGAATGAAAATATTTAATTAAATAGATTAACTCTATATATAATATAGGTGTTTCAAAAATATTTCATATCTTTTATAAATTTTGATATGTGTATTTGATATGTACTCTAACAACTTATGAGAAAAATAATAGTAAATTGAAAATAAATAAAACCATTTCCAAAAGATGATGGAAAAATGTTATTAGGACATAAAAAATCATAAAAATTTACTCTAATTCTTCAAAAAATGAAAATAAAAATTATTATAAATGTATTTAATTATTGAACACTATAGTAATTGTATAGGAGCCCTTTAGTCTACTAGAGTATAGTAAAGTGATGGACTATGAATGGTTAGCCCAATATAGTCCATATAGATCCTATGATTACATTAGAGCCTCTTTGTTAGAGGATTATAGTGTGGAGTATGTATATCACCTCCATAATTATGATTATATGATTGAGAGGGAAGACAATATTACAAATATAAATGTATATTAATTGAGATTACTAATATAGTTGAACCATTCAAGTGTGAGGAGAATTTTTAAAACTCTACATATGATTTATATATTGTATTTATAATGTGAATGACTATTCCATGATGTTATAGTCGATATATTGTGAGATGTTATACCCTAGGAGTTTCACAATTTGAACCTAATGATTTTAAATTGGGAATGAAACCCTTATGTAGTTTTTGGTCTAATATATGACATAAGGGACTAAATTGTGTCCCCAATGTTGTGTTGAATCTGAAGATTATAACCCAATGAAAAAATATATTGAATTGTAGTTTCAATGTTGGGGTAGTATTTGGGTGTATTCTTGATAGTAAATCCTAAAATATTTGTGTTGGGTTCTTGTGTGATACAAACCCATGCAGCGAAATGTATGACATATGATGTATTACAAAGTAGGTGTTCTCACTCCACACTATTATGTTATATGATAGTATAATGAGTTTCATTTTAATACATTAAAACATATATGTCATATTATACGTTGATCCATATTTTCTATAATGTGATATAGTCAGTCTGTTAGGGATATAAAATTTTCCCTGGTAAGATATATTATGGTATTATGAGGATTGTCTATAAGGTCCAATGGTGTGGGTGATATCCCCTACCTATGATATGGTATAGGATTTTATTATATAGTATCATCTATTAACCTTACTGTAATTTATGTTATTGGGGTCCATGTTCTATTCCCACATATGTAATATATGATAGTGTGGTATCTGAAAATGTTTTAGGTGGGTGAAATTATGTCCACGATGTAAAAATATTACATTATAAAATAAATCTAACATTGGGGAATGTTTGTATGGAAAATCCTAATTTCACCATATATCCATATGATTAATGTAATTAATATAATTAAAATTACATTATAAATTTATTTATTCAATTTAACATAGGACATGTGTGTACACTTCATATAATATTTGTATTAGGGAAACTACTGGTGGGAGAATATTTAGTTTTTCTCACACACTACTTCGGTGTGTATATAACATTGGTACCCAATCATACATCCAAATTAATGTTTTGTATAAGGAATAATCACATTTTTATATTTTTGTGGTGGATAAATTGAATGGATTCAGAACATGGGAGATAACTTGTCCATGGTACTAATTTATTGTTTCAGTTTTTTTGTATTTGGGATTGTTTTGCATATGATCTTCCCATGGGGAGTCTATTGGATGTAATCATTAAATATTTTCATTATATATTGTTAATTATATTATAGTACATGGTAATTTATTTATCTTTATTAAATATGGATTATATATTTATATATTTAGTTGACTGGTGTGATGACTGATTGAATTTTATTTATTTTTTCTCTATTATAATGATATGATCATATAGTTTCTCTATTTTTTCTTCAAAGACCCTTTTTCATGGCCATCATCCTTTAGATTATGTAGAATAATGGAACAGTTCATCTAATAATATGGAGAGGAAACTATATGGTGATCAAGGACAGTTTTGTCAAATTCAACAAATGATGTAAAAATATTCTCTCTAACAACTAATAAATAAATAATGATTAATAATGAATGTCATTGCAATGACCCGCCAATTTTCATGGGCATTAGAGTACAATGAGTCATTACTAGGACTTAGGTGACATCCCCAAGACACCAAAGATAGGCAATAAATGTCAAAGGGTTCCAAATACATGTTGGGGGACAATTTACCATTTAATAAATAACCCATAAACCAACCAAGCATAACAAAACATTCATTATATGATGAATGAACGAATGAATGACAACTAAACAACTTCATTCATGTCAAACCACATCATGTACACAACAGTGGAAGACAAAACCAAGCATCAAAGTACACAGTATATGAACAACTCAAGACTCTCAATAGACACCACGACTCAATGCTCCACAAGCTCCAAGCTCCACAACATCTCCCAAGCATCACCACAAGACACTATTAGTAAGATACTTTACCTTTACTTGTGTCCTGAAATATGACATCTGCAAAAGCACTAACATGCAAAAGTAGGGTTGAGTATAAAACTCAGTAGGATTCCTCAATGACTTCCCTATTCATGACACTAGGATATAAGAGTTTGCCAAATTTATATAAAACTATTTATATACAGTATTTTCTCAAAATCATTTTATAACTAAATACAAACAAGTTTCCAAATCCATTCATAACCAAAAGCATCTAAGAGAAATTGAAACCAATTTTCCAACAAGTTATTCTTCCAGAAAAATAACCAAACGAGATTTAGAACTGTTTCACAATATCCCTTTTTGGCATACCCAACCATTTCACAAACCCATGAATCCTACTATTACACAAACCCATGCAACCAACCATGCATGTTATGTTATGACAGTTCCATACCCCTGAACGGTTTCCCATCGATCTACCAAGTCGTCACATAGTTATTGTTACCCATGTCCCATTACTCCTTTTGCACCAAGCACAAGGTCATATTTCAACCAAGCCTCGTACATATAGTTACCATGTGGCATTAAACATTTGGAATTGATCACAAGGTCCTATATCAACCAAGACTCGTACATGCAACACGAACACACACCACATATTCCCAAAAATCATGCCAAAACAACCCTTTCAATAAAACCCCTTTTTATTGAAAACTGTTTCCGTCAAAACCATTTCATTGCCAAACCATTTCAATAAAACACCCTTTTTATTGAAAACAAATTCTTTATCAAACCATTTACAATTCCATCAAATCAATAATTTAAAATCAACATATTAAATTCAAGAATCCAAGTCACTTTGCACAACAATTCACCAAGACTTCACAATTTCACTAAAACCATAAATTATAACTAAAGAATATTTATTATATTATTTTCACAATAAATTCAAATCAATTAAAAAAATTGAATATAATCCAATCAATTCTAATAAGGGGGTTCGAGTGTGAATCCACATACCTCAAAGGTTTTGACGAAAACCCTAACAAACGGAGAATGCACAAGAAAACCGGGTTGATTCTTCAAAAAACACGCCTTAGATATCATCTCCTAGCACGATCATGACCAAGTCTCATCAAATTTTTCATCCACACACATAGATCTACCCATAGCGGGTGTAGATCAAGAAACCAATAGAAGAAGAGAAGTAGATCTAACTAGATCTTAGAAACTGATCAAGAATGAACAAGAACGATCCCATACCTCAAGATTCTAGATTCGATTCGCCAAGAGTAGCCTTTGGATCGCCTCTAGAATGATGGTAGAACCTTATATGAACTTATGAGAAACAAATCCCGAGTTAGGGATGCTAATGTTGAAAAATGAGCAACTTAGAGGCAAAAACGTGTGAGATCCACTTTATAGGATATCGTTTAAGTGGTTGCACAGTTTTCTCGCACGATTAGACAAACTATGCGGTAACTGTGCGTTAGCCACTACCTGAGTAGACAATCCAAGCAAGTTTTGGTTACATGGTTAGACAACCCATGTGCCACCCATGCAGAAGCTACTACCTCAAGGGCCGACTACGCACAGTTTGGCCGCACGATTTAGACAACATGTGTGCTGCCTGTGCAACTTCCCCTTTTCCTCAAAACATCATTTAAAGTTATCCCGACTCTCCCATTAATCACCCATAACATTAAAACAATTTAAAGCATCAAGAAAATGATACGTACCAGAAACCGAGGGTACTATATTCTCCCCACCATTGGTCTTTCTATCCTCAGAATGTAGAAAACCTTCACCCAACTGAAAGACTTATGGCCACTACTCTTTCATTTCCTTTTCATGCTCCCAAGTCTCTTCATGAATCTGACCATGATGTCGTAAAACCCACACTAGACTGATGCTTTTTCCATTCAATAAGTTCTCTTTCCTATCCACAATTTGTATCGGGATATGTATCAACAAAAAATCCAGCACTAGGTCAAGGTGATCTCATCTGATCACATGGTCAGGATCAGGAAGATACTTTTTCAACTGAGATACATGGAACACATTATGTACAAAACATAACCATGGTGGTAATTCCATCCAATATTCCACCTCTCCAACTCATTCCAATATCTCAGAAGGTAAAATTTATATAGGAGATAACTTGAAATGCTTCACGAAACTACGATGTCCAAGCCTTGGAAGGATCCTCATGAACACATGATAACCCACAATGAACAACAACGGTCTTAGACGGTGATCTCCATAAGATTACTAACGACTATGAGCCGTCTTTATCCTATTTCTAATAAATGGGTTCTTCTCTATTGTTTCTTGGACAAGGCTTGGTTCGACTTGTAATGTTTCTCTCATTTCCACCCAGCATAGTGGAGAACGACAAGGACGCCCATAAAATACTTCAAACAGAGCCATGCATATCGAGTCTTGATAGCTGTTATTGTATGAGAAATACAATAAGGGTATATTCTCCTACCATGAGCCAGAAAAATCCATTACACAATCATGTAACTTGTCGTCTAATTTTTGTATCAACCTCTTGGATTTCCCATATGTTTGACGATGATTCGTCGTGCTCATAGTGAACTGACTTCCAAGGGCTTGTTGTAATGAATTCCAAAAATGATATGTGATCCTAGGATATATATCTGAGACTATAGACAGTGGTACACCATGCCTCTTTACCACTTATCGGATATAGATTTTTGAAAGATCTTCCACCGTATGATTTTCACGAATAGGGATGAAATGGGCTGACTTGGTTAGCTGATCCACTATCACCCAAATGGCATCATGTTTTCAAACCGTTCTTGGAAGACCTATAATAAAATCCATTACTATCAGATCCCATTTCCACACTAGGATAGGAAAATATTATAACACACCAACTGGTCTCTGTTGCTTTATTTTAACCTACTGACAAGTCAAGCATCAAGAGACGAAATTGGCCACCTTCTTTTTCATGATGCTCCCCCAAAACTGCGCCTTCAACACGTGATACATCTTCTATGTACCTGGATGTACAGACCATCTTGAATGGTGGTAAGCATGAAGGAGTTAATCCATACAAACCATAGGTACTACTGTGTGATCTCTGAAACACAAAATTGAACTCCTATCAAGTTTCCATCCATCAATGGTCTCCCCACCATTGAGTTTTGAACTTAAAAAAAGTCATTCTGCATCAGTTATTTGGGATTATTTGATCATTTTTACTAGATCAGGAACAAGTGTAGCTGAAAATAAAACTACAACATCACCTCAGTCATCACATTCAACATGCATGTCGGCTAAGACCGAAATCAACTTCCATTCATCTAAAGCTTCTTTCTCTAACTGAGCATATGACTTTATACTCAATGCATCTTCCACTGAATTTCCTTTCCCCTGTGTGTACATCAAGTCCATGTCAAACATTTAGAGATACTGCATCCATATATTTCTCATCAGATTCAAATCTCACTGTGAAAAAATTTGTTTCAAGCTTTTGTGATCCGTAGACACAATAAATTTCTCACCATAGAGATAATGTCTCCATGTTTTCAAATCATGGAAGACAAAAACTAAATCCAAATCATGTGTTGTGTATTTTTCTCATGCACCCTTAACTACCTTGAAAGATAAGTAACCACAAGATATATTATCATGAAAACAGAACCGAACTGTAATCCTGAAGCATCACAATACACCACATACCCATGTCCTGATTCTGGAAAGATCACGATATCTGCCAATGTATGTTGAACTTTCAGTTCTTGTAAAGACTTCTGACAGTCTTCTATCCATTGTAATAAAGCATTCTTCTTTGTTAGAGCTTTCATTGGGTAATCTAGTCCTGAGAAATCATGCAAAAAGCATCTGTAGTAACCAGCTAGACTAATAAAACTTTGTATCTTGAACATATTATTCGGTGGTTTCCAATAGATAATGACTTTTATCATTTCAAGATCAATAGAAACACCCTTCTCAGAAATGAAATGGCCATGGAAACGTACATCCTATATCCAAAAATCACACTTTGATAATTTGGCATACAAATGGTGATCTATCAATATTTGTAACATTGTTTCCAGGTGCCCCACATGCCCCACCCTTGTCTTTGAATACACCAAGATATCGTCGACAAACACCACAACAAAAGAATCCATATATCATTGAAATATCTGATTCATCAAATCCATGACAACCACTGGTGAATTTGTTAGATAGATTGGCATGACTACATATCCGTAGTGGCCATATCTACTTTTGAAAGTTTTCTTTGGAATAACCTCCTTCCGAACTCAAAATTTTTGATATCCTGATCGCACGTCAATCTTGGAGAACCACTGAGCTCCCCTTAATTGATCGAATATATCATCAATGCGTTGAAGTGGATATCTATTCTTTATCGTAACTTGGTTATTCTTACGATAAACAACACATAGCCGAAGAGTTTCATCTACCTTATTCAAAAACAACACCGGTGCTTCCCATGGAGAAGTACATGGCCGAATGAAACCCTTACTTTCCAGTTCCTCTAACCACACATTTAGTTCTCGTAACTCTGTTGGTGCCATCATATAAAATGGAAGGGAAATAGAATAGGTCCTCAGAAAGAGATCAATCGTAAACTCCATTTCCCTTAAAGGTCGTAACCCTGAGAAGTTCTTGGAAAAAAAATATGGAAATTGATCTGCAAAAGATGGAAAACTATTTTCCTAGACCTCTTCCATTGATGCCAAATTCAACGCTGCCAATTGGTAAGAGATCATTCCCACCATTAGTGCCAACAAGCTCTTTTCACCTTTATTTACCATCCTCTATCCTCTGAAGAGATGGTCGATATCGTCCTCAGTCATGAAACTAACCATTCTCCTATAACAGTCGATGTGAGCCTTAAATATTGTCAACTAATCCATACCTAGGATTAAATCATAAACATCCATGTCCAACATCTAGAATTTCCATTTTAACTCAACTTCATCAATAATTATATCACATGATCTACACACAATGGCTTGACATTCTCTTTCACAAAGAGGAGTTTTTATTTTCAAAACAGAAGGCATCATTTTCAGTTTTAAACACAAAAAATCAAAATCATGAGAAGAAATGAAAGAATTTGATGCAAAAGTATCGAAGAGAACTTTCACAAGGGTAGAATTCAAGAGAATCGTACCTCTCACCATAGATGGTCCAGCCTAATCATCGACCATCATCAACTAAACTGTATACAATTTCTTCGTTGCTGCACTGATCTCCTTGTTGCCTTTATAAGATATCCCTAGTTGAGGAGTCATGTTATATCGAGAATCATCCTTGCTAGCTCTGCTCTGCTGATGAGACTGAGTCTGCTGGCCTTGTTCAGTCAAAGAATACGATGCTTGCAATATCTGAGAAGTGTCTCGATCGCCTAACTTTGGAGCACTACGACAATAGCGCTAAAGATGTCCCATCTTGTTACAATTATTACATTCTCTTGGTTGTGCTTTATAATCTCTCTTTATGTGGTGAATCAAACCACATTGAAAGCAACCTGCTTTACTCTGGGGCCATGGAGGAAGGTTTATTGATCCAGCTGTTGGCTTCTGATTTCCACTTGAACTATAGAAATAGGTGTCCCTTTATCACTTGTTTCCAGAATTTGAGTTCCCACCATTTCATATAGATATCATCATTCCTCCTCCTATCGATAATGTGATATCATGATCAGCAATAGTCTCTTTGTTTACCATCTATGTATAATCTGTAATATAGAGCACCACAATCTTCGATCGAATCTCCTTCCTTCGCCCCGATTCGAAGATGTGTGCCTTCAAAGACACACTTTTTGCAACCTCTGGTGAAAATTGGACTAAATTCATGAACTTATATGCATACTCTATGACAGAGAGGCTCTCCTGTTTCATGCTGAAGATGTCCATCATTTTATGGATTTTGAACATGTGAGGATATAATTGTTTTATGAAGAATTCTTCAAAATCCTCCCATGTAAGGCCTTCATCCAATATAGCCTGCACCGCTAAATCCCAGCACTGACGTGTAAGATCGTCAAGAATATACATTGCTAGTTTGAACTTGATATCCAATGGTGTGCTAATTAAATCGATGATACGATCCATCCAACATATCCACGCCTCCTCCTTTTTGGGTTTAACATCACCCCGGATGTTCGGTGGATTATTCTTCATTAACTGGATGGTATGATCGACATTCCTTGGTTCATTCCTCTGGTTCCCCATATCCACAGCTTGAAAAGCTTGGAGAATACTCTAAACCAGCTCTTGGTTCACCTGTGGTTCAGGTGCAACCACATTCTCTACATCTTCTTCAGGTTGGTTTTGACGACGCTTACCGGGAGCCATTTCTGAACCAACAACATCCTCCGTCAATCTCACTCTCTAGTAACTGATGGCTTAGCATTTCAAATTCTATTACATCAACTATCACATCATTGTTTTCTAATACATCATTTTTTTGCATGTTCAACCATTTTTGAAAACATTCCTCATGCCTTTAGAAAATCAACCCATTTTCAAAATACACCAAATATCCTATTTTCAAAATCTTCCATTGAAGACAATTTCTGCATTTTTTTAAAAAATTGGTACCTTTCACAAAATCATAAATCATTCCTCATAATGAGATATGCAATCCTAGTGGGAATTAATTCCTCTACAACGCATGTCATTCTCATCTCATTGGCTAAACCCATGACAATGTGATTTCCCAACATTCTAGAAGTGTATCCAAAACACTTATGTACCCAACACCCTGGCAACTTGAAGTTTAGCATAAACGGGTTAGTAATGTTTTTTTATGCTATAAATTTCATATTCCGACAATCCTACTCCAGTCTATGATTACCCATGGTATAGATAAGAATGAATTTCAACTCCAAGACAAAGAACATCAATGAACACTTGTTATGTGTGGACCGAACAAGCTGATACCATTTGTAATGACCCACCAATTCTCATTGCCTTGAGAGTAAAACGAGTCATTACTAGGCCTTAGGAGACATCCCCAAGATGCCAAAGGCTGAAAATAAATGCTGAAGGGTTTCAAAAACAAGTTGGGGGAAAATTTAACCTTCAAGAAATAACCCATAAACCAACCAATAATAGCAAAAAATTCAGTATATGATGCATGAAAAAATGAATGACAACTAAACAACTTCATTCATGTAAAACCACATCAAGTACACAACAGCAAAAGACAAAACCTAGCATCAAAGTACACGGTAGATGAACAACTCAAGACTATCAAAAGACACCACGACTCCGTGCTACACAAGCTCCAAGATCCACAATATCTCCCAAGCATCTCCACAAGACCCTAGTAGTAAGATTCTTTACATTTACCTGTGTCCCTGAATATGACATCTGTAAAAGCACCCACGTTCCAAAGCAGGGGTGAGTATAAAACTTAGTTGGTTTCACCAATGACTTCCCTAATCATGAAACTAGGATAGAAGAGTTATCCACAATTATATATAATATTTTATATAAAAAAATTTCTAAAAAGAAATTTATAACTAAAAATAAACATGTTTCCAAATACATTTATAAACAAAAGAATCAAAGAGAAATTGAAACCAATTTTACGACAAGTTATTATTCCAGAAAAATAACCAAACAAGCATTATAACCATTTCACAATATCCCTTTTTGGCATACCCAACCTGTTCACAAACCCATGCAGCCAACCATTTCACAAACCCATGCAACCAACCAAGCATGCTATGTTATGACAGTTCCATACTCATGAGCGGTTTCTCATCGATCTACAAAGTTGTCACAAGGTAATTTTTTCCCATGTGCCATTACTCCTTTGGCACCGAGCACAAGTTCATATTTCAACCAAGCCTCGTACATATAGTTATTGTGTTCCATTAAATGTTTGGCATAAAGAACAAGGTCCTATATCATCCAAGCCTCGTACATGAAACATGAACACAAACCACATATTCCCAAAAATCGTGCCAAAACAACTCTTTCAATAAAACACCTTTTTATTGAAAACTGATTCCATTAAAACCATTTCAATGTCAAACCATTTCAATAAACCACCCTTTTTATTGAAAACCAATTCTTCATTAAACCATTTACAATTCCAGAAAATCAATAATTTAAAAACATCATTTTAAATTCAACAAGCCAAATCACTTTGCACAATAATTCACCAAGATTCCACAATTTCACTAAAACCATAAATCATCACTAAATAAGCTTTATTCCTTGATTTTCACAATCAATTACATTAAATTAAACCAATTTTAATCTAATCCAATCAATTATAATAAGAGGGGTTGAGAGTGAGTCCACCTACCTCAAAGGTTTTGATTAAAACCCTAACAAATGGAGAACGCACAAGAAAACCGTGTTGATTATTCAAAAACCATCCTTAGATCTCTTATCCAAGCATGATCAAGACCATGTATCATCATATTTAGCATCCACACACTTAGATCTACCCATAATGGATATATCTCTAAGATACCAAGAGAAGAAGATAAGTATATCTATGTAGATCTAAGAAATTGATCAAAAATGAAGAAGAATGATCACATACCTCAAGAATCTGGATTTGATTCACCAAGAGAAGCCTTTGGATCACCACTAGAATGATGGGACAACCTTCTCTGACCTTAAGATAAGAAAAATCCGAATTTAGGGTCTCTTAGGAGGGAAAATGAGCAATTTAGAGGCAGAAATTCTTGATATCCATCTTTATAAGATCTCGTTTAAGTGGCTGCAAGGTTTGCTCGCACGGTTAGACAAACTGTGCGCTAACCATGCGTTATCCACTACCTCAGAAGACACTCCACACACAATTTGGCGACATGGTTAGACAACCCATGCGCCACCCATGCAGAAGCTATTGCCGCAAAGGCCAACTATAGACGGTTTGGCCGCACGGTTTAGACAACTCGTGTGCCACCTGTGTGACTTCCCCTTTGCCTCAAAACATCATTTAATGTTCTCCCGACACTCCCATTCATCACCCTTAACTTTATAACCATTAAAAGAATCAAAAAAGTGTTACATACTATAAACTGAGGGTAATATAGTCATGGTAAATTATTTTTTGATATATAATTGTTTTCCCATCAAAACCAAGAATCCCATTGTTTTTTAATACAAAAATTTTCTCTATTTTTTAAATTACAATCGAAATAAAATATTCATACATATAGGAACACATTCTATGTAAACTCTATATAATAGATAATTAACTATGGGAATCATACATTCAAATATTGTGGAATTTTCTATCTTGGATGTTAGGAATTCACTAATATGTGTGTGAATAGGTAAATTGAAAGGTTTTATTGTTTTAGAAAAAAGCTTATTACATGATATTTAAAATATTTTATCATTGCCGGGCAATACTATTAACACACACAGAACACATACAATTAAAATAGATGGTTAACTACACAATCATATAAGTTAGTCCTGGTCATGGCTTAAACTCACATGGAATTATACAGTCTATTAGTTTAATTAGATTTATTACAGAAAAGATATGTTAATAATATCTCCATGATTAACAAATGTATCATTAAATTGTAAATTTTTTCCACCAAATTAGAGTAATAAATATTTTTTTAACTAAAATACTGTGTGTCTATGAAATAAAGAACAACTATATTTTTATTCCTCTTATTTCTAATCTATTTCCATTTCATCCACATATTATTCCATAGTGAGAGTTGAAATAATTATATTATTATGAAATTGTATTATATCTATATATTATATTAGTCTATATCCTTCAAACATATTTTACCAAAGAAAGCATATATTATATCTTATGTGAACAACTTTAATATCATTATTAAATTTTATTTTCAAATTTATAATTAAACTAATAACATTCACTAGATTTGTCCAACATAGTATTAATTTTCTATTTAATATTTCAGAATTTAATGGAGCAGTCATGGTGTACAATAATAAATATAACAGAACAACTATATACATTTTGGTTCAATTTCATATCCACACAAAAAAAAATATTATCTCTTAAATTTATTTTTAAATTACATTCATGATATTTGATATAGAGAATACAGGCTTCTATAATATCTTATTTAATACATCATTCAATTTCTTTTAGTATTTTTTTGAATAAATCATAGAAAATATTACTCTCATAACTTCTAAAAACTACCTATATACCTTTAGATTTCATGAATTTGTTCCAATGAAAAATATCATCTATAGAAGAGAAAACTATTTTAAATTACAAATTCAAATTTTAATATCAAGTAATATATGAATTAAAATACATTAAACCATGCATATATGACAAATAAAATTTATTTTATCTAAAAAATTATTTTATGTATGATGGTAATAAAATATTATGTATTTAATATCCATACAATTTCAAAGGAAACACCTTTCTCCATGGATTAAATGATACGCCACATCGGGCTAAAGTAGAAAACTATATAATATTTAAATGTTACTCTTAAAACAAATATTTTACAATGGCGGTAATGAAAAATATTAACTGAAATATGAATGTATGGATTACATAAGTATTTATAATTAATTAGTTCCTAAACACATACTTGTAGATGAATTTAAACATGATTATAAAATAGAAAGAAATTGTTTCCTAAAAACAATTCAATTGTTCCCAAGTGTGTTTTATGAAAAATAAAAAATGGGTTTATATTAATAAAATTTATATTTAATATATTCAATATATAATTTAACTTACATATTATGTGTTTTACATACATGATATAAGAAAAAAAATCAAATAAATGAAGATATTTTTTTAAAAAAAAAGGTAGATTAATTTCCTTTTGATGGAGAAGCAAATTTAATTCTAGTTTTTATTAATTTAATAATTTAGTTTTAACAAAAAAAACATTCTTATTTTCAATTTGGACATCAAAATTTATATTGGATAAATTTTTGGTATTTTCCTAATAAGAAATTTTTTTTAATTAATGGTGAATAATATTGCATTTTTATTCAAAACTATTTTTCTCATATAATTTATTTACCTTTTTATATAATCATTTGGCGTGATTATAAGTTATAATTAGATTAATTTTATAATTTAATAAAATTTACTTCAATGGAATCAATGTCATATTGGAATTGGATATGAAAACTAGGTGAAATTTTTATCATTCTATTTAAAAACATGTTTTCTTATTCCATAAACGGTTTTAATTTTTAATTAATGTCATCTGATTTTGTGTTTTGAATTTTGAAATATAGATTCCGTATTTTGAATCTGATGCCCCAAATTACTTAATAATTTCATTGTATTTTTGGGCTTTATGAATGATAACATTAGAAATTATTTTTATTACTATGATTATGGGTAAATATTGTAATTAAAGGTAATACTGATATTATAAATATTAGAAAACTGCCCAAAAAATAAGTCCAAATTTTTATTCTGAGGTATTATCGACCAAGAAAACAATTAGGTGGAAATTTTTTCCTTTAGAATCCATTTGGGAGTTTTAATAATATTTGTAAATTTTTTTAAGGTAAAGAAAAAGATGATACAATCATGTATCTTACAATTCATCAATATTTGTATGTGGTTACCATAATAGTGTAGATCATGGAGGTAAATCCCTGATTTGTAAAATTATTATTAAAATAAAAAGTGCATATAGGAAGGGGAATGGATCTAGTGTACAAATGATAAACACCAATGTAATCCAATCATAAATCAACCATTGTTCTTGCCACCTCTTGCACCCCTTCCACAGTGACCACCATGTCCTCTTGGATTCTTTCCTCTTCTCCATTGATTCAGAGTCTTCCATGAGCCACCCTGATCATCCATGCCTCCATCATCAGAGCCTTGATCATCATGTGTGGGTATCCATCGGATCAGCCGTAGTGTCAACATTAATGACATCATGAACATTTCTAGCAGTTCTATGATCCCCATCATTCAGATGCACATCACAGTAGGGTTGTCCAACCTTCTCATCAATACCCTATGGAACCAATGAAGGTGCATCAATAACATTATTTTTCATTCTAGGATTATATTTCCTCACACATCTCTCCAAATAGAGAAAATCAAATTCAAGGGAGTTTATTGAATTCAGCATGGAGAAGAAATTCAAATCACTAGTGCTAGCAGTCAATGCCACATCACTAGTGTTGGGAGTCACTACCATTTTGGTGGAAGGTTCATCTGAAGGAACCTAAAGACCATGTGTCAAATTAGAATCCCCTTCATCCAAGACATGAAGAGCCTTGCCAGCATAAGGGGAAATACAGAGACATTCACAGTAGAGGCCTCTAGTGAGGCTGCTATAATGGTGGTAGGTTCATATGAAGGCACAAAAACATGTCAATAGGGGCCTCCATTGATGCTGATATTTCATCCATATGGACATTCTACCCATTTTTGCAACCAAATAGAGCATGAACATCCCCCATGTGCCTAAGTGACACAATAACTGTTGTGAGGACAATAGTATGATAGCGAAAAGCCTATGGGTCCCCTTATATATGGATAGTAGCAGGAGGAAAAACAACCTACAATACATTATAATCTTTCACACCCCTTTGGGAAACAAAATGATCAAAATGTTCAGTGAAATTAGAGCCTCACCCACCAGATTGTAAGCTACCCAGCTTAACTTTAGAAATGAATTGCTCCTCTAGTAAAACAACATGATCCATCTCCTAATCGCTATTAACACTACCAGAAATAATATCACCCCATTTTGAGGTTTCCCCATGATGAAATGGAGGCATACTATAAACAGTAAGTGTTTCATCACCCGAAGGAGTATACAACACACCCCCACCTTGATGACCATCAAGATTTCTGTCAGTTAAATTCTTACCAGCTACAGCATCAGTAAAACAAACAAATCCCCTAATTATAGATGCGAAGGAATTATTTTCCCCCAAATCCCCCTTGATAGATGAAGGTGACATACCATTCTCACCATTAAGGAAATCCTTCATCCTAGACAAAGTCAATGGTATAGAAATAGGGACACCCTTCCCCCCATCAGGGGTCCCCTCCATTCCATAAAAATGCAATGATGGAGCTTGAGGACATGGTAGATTGAAATTACATATTTTGACAAAGTGTCCATACCATTTAAAATTGGAACATCGCAGACCTCTATTAAATTTTTCATTATCATTTCCAATAGTTGAAAATTTTATAGAGAATGCAGGTACATGCTCAAAATCAATCTCAAGCTCTAATTTAAAATCACCAACTATCAAAATAACCATATCAACAAGAGGCATACTAATGTCAAACTCACCTAGAATGTGAGAAAAATGGTCATACCGAACTAATAAAGTTTCCTTATCAATATTAATTGGAGTTCTTAATCCAAATGAAATATCCCAAAGGAGTCATGGATGCCAAAATACCCTTATCAATCCTTTTATGTGTATCTAAGATTGGGTTATATTATTCTGGGCATGAAAAGGATCGATCCAGGGATCCCAATTCTATAATCTAAGAATCCCAAGCTTAATATTTAAAAAACGTGTGACTCTAGGCCCTCATTTTCAGGTTATTGGATCGAAAAGTAAAATGGTAAAAATTCATACCTATGGATACCATCTCCCAATCACAGAACCTACATATCTCTTAAATATATTTCCTATGGTCTTCAACCTTCCATGAAAAATTAATCGAGCTTAGCCGGGCAATAATTGAATATTTGTATGCATCATTTTTCTCATGAAAGAATCAGAGGTTCCCTTTAACAACCACAAGCACACCATTTCTTGATATCATATTAGTAGATGCAAAATCACCACATTGAGAATCTGGGAAAAATGATCAGAGCCCCTTACATGAAATGCATTCACCCAAGAAATCCTACACAAATTAAATCACACAGGATTTTGAAGTGACTTAGAAATAGATCCTCGATATTCCTTCTTTAAAGGTCCCATAAAAAATCAGTACGGTTGAAGTAGCCGACCAAATCCATCACGATGAAACCCTAAAAACCATTTTTTGTATTGAGATAAACTCTCAGTCTGTCCAATTATTTTCTATGTGGGGTTATGTAAGTGATATTTTATTCTATATATATTATTTGTAAAAAATTAATTATCATCATCATGGAAATTTATTTGTCATTTTTATGAATTAAATTATGAAATTAATTTATAACACAATGATGATGTAGAAATTTCTTAATTAATAGATAAACCAAATAAATGATATTATAAATATTAAAATAAATACAGTTTTTCATAATTTATACCATAAATGATTCTTTTGGATGGATTTGACATGGTTTTTATGGGTTAAAAGAGTTTATTACACTTTATCATGTAGTAATGATATTTTTGAAATGATAATAAATGAATAATATCAAAATTGATAGTAAAGGTATTTTAATATATAAATTATTTTTAAATTTTTCCAAATTTTTTAAAAATATTATTTTTTCAAATAGTTTGTAGATTTAAAAAAATATCATAAAATTATCTTTTTTCATTATTTTTTCATGTTATTCTAACATTATTGACACTCAAATTGTAAATTATTTAATTAAATAATTATAGTTAAAAGGTTTTAAACAAAAAGATAAGGATTATAAAGTAATTAAAACGTGTCTAAATTTTATAAGATGAATTTATGTCGACCCATAATCATTGTATAATATGTCTATATAAAATTTGAATAATTCGAAAAAAAAATTATTTTATATTAATTTAACAGTTTAAAGAATTCGAAGAGTGCTCATACCACATCTTATAAAAGGGAAATACTTTCTACAATTTCTTCACAAATCAAAACCATTTTTCTATTTTCAAAGCTCTACTAAATGATCTTATTATAATCTATCCACAAATTCTTGAGTGATAATTTTATGAAAAATTCCTTCTTTAGAGGTGTTAAGATATTAATCCAAGGTGATCATCCAGTGGAATTTTATCATTTTTAATCATGTATTTGGGTTTTATATATTATTTATCTTCATTAAACTATCGTTGAACCGCGAAAAAATAATAAATATTGTATCCTCAATATACATCATTATTTTTTGTTTGAATAAATTACCAATTAAAACTCCAATTCTATGTTGTTGGAAAATAATTAATCGTTCATGTATACATGTAAACTATAACCTCTATGAAACGATATAATTCATTTTCCATTTCAAGCTCTTTAGAATGGATAAAATGATATAATTAATATATATATATTTTATTCCTTAAATATTTATCCCTTTAAGAGATATATACATCAATTATATTATTAAATTCATTTCACATAAAAATTATAATGTCGTTCATGAGTACATGTGAACTATAACTTCTAAGAATCGATGTGATTCACTTTTAATCACCACATCACATGAATAATATATATATATATATTTTTAAAAAATTAATTTGATATAAATTATATTATGATTATTATAAAATGATAAAATTATATTTACCTTATTTACCCAATTATCATTGAAAAATGAAAACATTATAAATTCATAAGTATGTCTTACCATCTCCATGATTGCAACATTGGAAATTTTTCAAATCCATATTTAATGAATGGATTTAAAAGTATAATTGATATATAAAAGTTATTATTATTACATGAATACTATTCTTTATATGTTTTACTAATGACCTCTTTGATCATATTCAAATGAAAGAAGGCATTTTGGACTCAATCAACGAATTTTTCAAATAAGTGCAACGTGAAAATAAAAAATAAAGAAAACATTATAATAAGGTAATGATTTATATAAAATGAGTCATAAACTAGGAAATGGATATTGATCAAGTAAATAATTAACCTATATTTAGTCTTTATGATGATAATGAACATATATAAGGAATTTGTCTCATTGTAAGGGACTTCGTCACAATTACCATTCATTAAGTCATTTTTTTATATTATACATACCCTTGTATTATGAGGTGTATAGATAACCATTTCAATTTTAATTTTCAATAAAATGTTTTCAAATATAATGATTCTAAAAATATATTTTGACATTATTTACAAATAAGAAATGGAATGTTTTTTTAAACATATATGGGGAAAAAATGTTTTTTGTCGCCACAACCATTATTTTAAATTTCACTTCTAAAACAATAATTAATGTTTTCAATAGAAAACTAATTAAATTATTACCATTTTGGGTTTTTTGTAATTTATTTTTTTTTAATTTTTTTTTGATTATTTCACTGATATGAAACTAATGTTTTTTATTTAAAATGAAATTTTATGATAAAATTGTGGATAATTAAAATATATTTTGTGTTATGAATATATAATGGTACAAATACATTTGGCGGATGGTTATGTGGTAAATCATGCATCGGTGGTTTAATGGTAAACCAAGGATGGATTGTTTCAATATAACCTCCATTTCATTTGGTATGGAAGTCAACCATATAGTTATTCTGTTTGTCAGAGTAACATGTTTAGACTCCAATGACAAGTTTCTTCCAATTAAGTATGATTATGTCACATGTTATAATTTTATATGATATGTGGTTTCTATGGGTTTATTGGTAATGTTTTTATTACAAAAATATAAACAATTATATTATATTCAATGGAAAATATTTACTACCTTTTAAGTGTAAAAGGTATTATATTATTATAATGTATCGATAGATTATCATATTTTCAAAAGAATAATAGCTTTCCTTATTTTTGTGTCCCATAAATTGATATTTATGTTTATCCCATGTTTTGAAATTTTTTTCATAGGATTTAATTGAGAATGGAGTCAATAATGGGATCATGGAAAATTTATCATGATTAATAATGTAAAGAATCCATGATTCATTTTTATTGTTTTTTTATGAAAAAAATTGATACTTTGTAGGATTCCATGTTGTATTTATATGGTTTTGATATGTATGATTAATGGAAAAATTATATATATTTAAAAATAATGGAGTGATGAAATAATTTTAAATAATTTCATATTAATGAATTATCTCAATATTATGTAATGTTTAAGGCTTGGTTCTTGTATTTCATATGAGATGAGAGTTTATACATATTTGAATATATGGATGACTTCATAAGAGATATAGATGTAATCATGGGTTTATAATTTTCAGGATGTTCATTTTTTTGATATCTTATATTATGCTTTTTAGTATTTAGGTTATGAAATTGTATGGTGACTAATTGAATATTTGGATATATTCATTTTTAAGGTAATTATGTTTATTACATTTCAGGATGAAAAATGAACGATATGATATAAACATAGAATTTAAAACATGTTATGGTTATTTTATGAACATTACCATATTTCATCAATTTTATAAGAATTATATCGTATTAGAAAAGGGAAAACTAAAAATATGGGTGTCAACCTGTTGCATCTGACAATGCTTGTAGAATCGAACCCCCCACTGAATGGTGATGAGGGTGCGTCACCAACCACTAGCGTATGTGAAGTCTCAGTTTGTATGAATTTTCATTTTTATTTAAATTATTTGATGGATGAGGAATAATATGATATTGGTAACATATGTTTTATTTAATATATTTCAATTTCATTATGAAATTATTTGGTGATTAAGTGATGAATATTATTTCAAAAGACGTTTCATATTTTGGACTCCATATATGATCGAGGTCAGAATACTATGAATTTTTTAGAGAGGTAATTTTGAATAATATATTGGAAGAATATATTATATTAATTTTGAATTATGGTGATTTATTTTTTATGAAAATGATTACCCTAAATTAGAGAATTTTGGAATAGGGAAATTTGTTTTTGGTGTGAGACTTCAAGAGTAACAGATGATTTTTGGTGATAAATTTTAGATCTTATCTTGTAAGATTATGTGACTAAATCATTTGATTTATGGGTTTCAATATTAGTCATAATATTTTTGTTTCATTTTGAAGATAGATATTTTTAGAATGGATTATGTGGATCTTTGGGTAACATTGTTGAATTTTTATAATTAATGTAGTTTTAATCATATAAAGGATTACATTTTTTGAGGAATAGTCATAATATAAAAAAAACATAGTATTTTTTAATGTATATATATATTAAAAAAATATATAATCTTTTATGGGTAAGATTATTCTCTAGAAGTTGAATATAGTGAATCAAGCATAAAAAATACATATTCAAAACACATCATTTTGATAAAAAGATGATCTTATAGTGGAAAATTACTAATGGATGAAACAATACATTTTTAGTAATTATTTATATTTATGTTCATAGTAAAATAAATAAATAAATTCCACAATACAATGAAAACTATTTGAGAAAAAATGCTATCAGTTTATTTTTCTTACTAAGGAATCAATAAAAGTTTAACCAGTCACATATTTATGGTCGTGAGATTGTTAAATTTATCATAATGTTGTTTTATGTCACTCTTTATTAGAAAATTATGGCTAGTTTTTTCATCTATGTCCATGTTTTCTTATATGGAAATGTAATATGTGTTATCTCAGGTGACCAACGCACTTCACATTCAATCATTGAAAGTGAAAGTTTAATTGACCCTTCTTTTGATGCGGGGTTACAATAAACTTATATAGAAATTTAAAAACATAGTTTTGATCCCATTTTAAAATTTTGAGGGAGCATTTTATAATTTGCGGATAATGTAACATCAATAGTTCTTAAAAGAAAACAATATTCCCAATAGCATCCATGATATGCCACATTGAGCTTATACAGATTACTAAATAATATTTAAATATAACCTTTAAAATCTAGCTTTTAGATTGAATATATTGAAAAATATTTACTAAACTATGAATTTATGGTTTACACATGTATATATATTTATTTTTTTCTTTAATAATTAATTATAGGTGAATGTAAAACCCTTTTAAAATAAGAGGATATGTTTATCATAAAATCCATTTAAAGGTGCACAGGTGTTTTATATAAATTATAAAACCAGTCCAACTGGTTTATATTAATGAAATATATATGGACTATAATTATTAGAAATTTTAACATTCATATTATGTGTTTTCTATAAATCATATATGGACAAATCTAATTTTATAAATAAAAGAACTAATTTTTTCAAAAAGAAAGTTGTTTCCATCTTTTGATGGAGAACTAATTGTATATCTAGTTTTAAAACTGTTATATGTTATTATTTAAAAAATAAAATTATTATTTGGATACAAGACATTAAAATTTAATGTAACACCACAAGCTTCTATGGTACACTTCTCTTTGAATAATGCAATAGCGTGTGTTGTACGCAACATCGAGTTCTAACACACCACAACCAATAAAACTAGACGTTATGAATAGGAATACCCACTTTTTGAAATTTATAAAATTTATTTTTCAAAATGTACTACATTTTTGGATTTGGAATATCGAAATTAGCCTAGGGTGAATATTTGGTATTTTTCTGAAAAACTTCATTTTTGATGAATAGTGAAACCACTAAGTGGTAGTTAAAAAACTGAAGTATTTGTAAAACTTAATTTTACCACTTCTGTGAGTGGAATTTCAAAAATATTAGAGACACGGTTAATATCAAGGACTAAAATGTGGTTCATTGAGATGAAAATAATTTTTGGTGAATAGTAACTTTTACTTTTATTTACCACGGTTAAAAGTAAATAGGGTAATTAAGGGTAAAAATGATATTAATATTACCCTAACACATGTCCTAATTCTATTGGATAAGCTTAATTCGACAAAAAATGACCTTATAAAAAAAATATTATCATTTAGGTTCACTTGGATTAGATTAGGACATTTATTATTATTTAATTCAAAGAAGAGCTAAAAGAGATAAAATCAAAGTTTATATACTAAAACATATTTAATATCGGGATACACATAAGATAAATTAAATTATAAAGATTCATTAGAAAGCTAAAACGATTTCCTACATAATGATATTTTATTTATAATTTTTAGACCTTAAATAATATAATTTATTTATGACATAATGATGATGAAGTAATTACCATAATAGGAAAATATTAAAATAATTGATATTATAAATACCCAAATAAATATAATTTGAGACTTTTTACGAATTAAAATAATTTTATAAGTTACTATGACATGTTAGGAATCATTTAATTAACTGTTTTTGAAGTAATAATTCTTTTATGATTTTCACAAAAATCAATTTTCCAAATATTGTCAAAATTGACATAAAAGAGTTTTTAAAACAAATATTATATTATTAATTGATATTCAATTCCTAAAAATATAAGGTTCGTCCAAGAGACTTATATCATCATATATGTTTCATTAATGGACCACTTGGGGGTCTCTTTGAGTATATAGTAAGATTATTAGTATATAATATAAAAATACAAAGTGACATGGTAAGTGTCCAACTAATTATCTAAGAGTTAAAACTATAAGATAAAGTTAATATAATGACCCAACCCTGTCTAAATTCTATTTATTGAGAGGTTTTATACCCATCCCCACATTAACCTTGAAATAATATACTTTTTAGCCATTAGAAACCGAATATGAATTTATTATAAAATAATATTTCTAGCTTTTCCAAAGGTGCCCCTCACCCCTCTTATAAAAGGGAAGCCCACCTTCTCATTAATTCACACCTTAAAAGCCATTTAACTCGGCCAAAATCTTCACAATTACTCTCTAAACTTCTATAACTTCATCCTAGAGGCCTTAAATTAGTCATAAATCCAACCTATGGATCCCTTTTGATCAAATCAAAAGGAAGAACCCGAAGAAGAGGTAATGATTTCACCACCCTTTTCAAGTTCCTTTCATCTTCCACTTCTTCATTCTTTGTTATTACCATTATAAAATAATAACTCCAGCATCTTATATATACTGTGATGTTATTATAAATATGGTACAACCATATTCATTATTCTATCCATCCTTTGAATAACATGTCACCATACGTGCGTACGTACGGCTTATCGTCTCCACATCGCGGTGTAATTGTTATTCAATAAATTATTATTTGGATGGGTATAATAATGATGTGTAATTCATGTAAATAATAAATATAACATGATAATGATTATTTATATATAATATAACATCCAATTATTTATTATTTTAATATCAATATAATGATATTGTCACTCGTGCGTACGTACGGACTACCGTCTCCACGAACGCGATGAGATTCATTCTCCATCGTATCCATTCAAGTATAATTATCATTTGATGATTAATAATAGTATCTAAGGACATGATATCATTCTGGATATGATTAAGATACAACTTATCCATGATAAACACGGCTTACGTAACAAGAAATATAAAAGAAAATGAGTAGGTTAACACCCGAAACAACGATAATACTAAGATATTATTAACAAATCAATGTTAAAAGATCATATATGATGTCATATTAATGTATATGATTATTTTATAGTTTAATAAAAATTGTTTCACCATTATAAAAGAGGTTAACCTACCCTCAACCAAGTAAAAGTACAAGGTAAGGGTTTATTTCACAATCTCATCATTATCCGAGATTGTTTATATGTAATATTCTTCTAGGACTTCTTTATCATATACATCCATGATTCTTAAAAATGTATTTCAAAACATTTTTTTACTATTTACAAGAATATGGGTTAAAGTCATTTATACCCATGTTGACTTTTATAAGTGGTTTATAAAGGAATCTTTCCATAGTTTTCAAAACAAGGATTTTTTAAACATTTTCGACAGAATTAAGGTAAGAATGTTTTCTTAACTTATACGGCGGGTGCGACTATTTTCCGCCATTATAAAATCTTCTAAGCTTCCCTTACAAGCTTATAAGAATATTTTCAAAGAAAATTTTTTATTTTATAAATATATGACTTTAAAATTATTTCAAAATAGAAAGAGATATTTCTCTAAAGAGAGTTTTTATTTCATCTATGTCAACATCCTTTGATGGATTTTAACCTTATTTGAAGTTGATTTATTATGATACAAAACTTCTATATTGTATTGAAGGTTAGGTGATATGTTTGACTATGGATGTGTTATTTTTATACCATTTATGGTTTATGGATTAAGTATTTACATTTCATATGTTAGTTTTAATACAAATGTTTATGTTATGTTTAATCCTTTTCATATGGGAATGCATTGGACTTAATATGTGACGAGTGGAGCCCGCTATATCTCTTAGATGCATTGGTAGGTATCATGAGACAAACTAGTGTCTTGGAACATGTCCTTGAGAAAATATTATTTTTAGTCTTGGCACGAGGTCTCGGCTATGTGGTTATGATAGTCTTCCATTATGCATTCCATCATTATTAATGTGGTTATTGACATTGCATGTGATTATTCGATTAGTGGAATATCCTTGTGACTAATTAAATGGCATTATTTCATTTTATTTTTTCCATACTATGTTGAAGTTAAAGTTTAAAAGGCTTTAGTTTTAGTTATACATTTCCTTAAATGTTTATTCTTATTTATGAAAGTTTCCGCTATATTGTTATCCTTACTGGGCATTTGATCTCACCCCTTTTATATGATTTATTTTTCCCAGGATGTGAAGAAATAAGTAATGAATGACCTGCAGGGATAGTATGAGAGGATAAGAGTGTAGACTATGGAGACTGTGTTTTTTTAGTTTTAATTTTTATGATGTAATGTAAAACTTTATGAATATATCCAGTGCTTCCAAGGCTACTAAACTAATCGGTCTTTCGAGATTTGATCTTTCATGTGATCATGACAATGTTATGTAACAATGCACTGACATTAGTTAACTGGGGTCGGGGAATTACAGTTGGTATCAGAGGAAGTTTAGTACAAACCTTGGAAGAAAGATTTAGATAAACTCTGTTTACAGCACATAGATTTAAGATGGAATTTGAGGATTAGTATAGAAGAACTTCCTAAAATTTTGGTATTGTAGTGATTTTGTGAGTTTTCCGAACAATGCATCCCTGTGTGGATACGAGTAGGTTGAGGCGGCTCTGGCACAGATGTACCTAGGGGTAAAACCCGAAAACACCGCTTTGAGCTAGACTCGAATGGGAACTAGTTCATGACAACGGGCCTTGCTGCACACTTGGTTACGACACTCCCGGGGGATATGCTTAGGATAACTCTCATTTTCTTTACAAGTCATTATGAAGGTTTTATGAGTATATACTTCCTCAAAGAAAACATTTTTATGATTATGGATTATATCAATATATAGTCAATCTATGTTAAGTGTTTTATAAGTATGGAATTATGTATTTTGATTCATAAACTGATCTAGTTTAGGCCATTGTTTAGAAATGGCCCCTAGTGGATGAAATGGAAATCGTATCAATGCACACACTCCATGTAGGGATTTCCCTCCTGCTCAAGATAATTATAGTGGAGCTAGTTATGCAACTGGTGCTGATCAGCTAATCACCATACTGGGAAAAATCAATCAGGTTATGAATAATAACCTTAACCATATGGATCCCCCTGATCCACAGCGTGGAGGATCAATGTTAGATCGCTTTATGGGGCAACAGCCACCAATGTTCAATGGGAGTATGAATCCCTTAGTAGGTGAGAAATGGATAAATTCCCTAGAGAAAATATTTCAGGCTTTGGGGAGTAGTGAATGGGAAAAATTTATCATGGCAGTTTACCGCCTCACTGGAGATGCTGATCAATGGTGGTCATTGATTCAAAACACGAAGGAAGACGATGAAGTATCAAATATAGAATGGAGGGAGTTCAAAGACCTATTTTTAGAAAAATACATTCTTCGTGACCATCGATCAGATATGGAAAGACAATTTCTGAGTCTGAGACAAAAGCAGGATGATAATGTCGCAAAGTACAAGGCTAACTTTACAGGGTTAGGAAGGTATGATGGAGATTATATATGTAACCCAAGAAGTAATATTGATCATTTATTTTATGGCTTAAAACCGTTTCTTTATCGAGCATTAGTCTCACAATCCTTCTCATCGTAAGAAGACAATGTCTCATGTGCTATCAAGACAGTGAAAGAATTCTCAAAGTCTTATGACTTTAAAGCAAAGAAAGAGAAGAAGAGAGCTGCTGATCAATCAGGGAATGGAAATAAGGGGATGAAGTGAATGGTTGAATATCCATCCTGTGGTATATGTGCAAATAAACACCCTGGTACTTGCTTGAAGGGAATGGGTGTCTATTACAAGTGTGGTGAAAAGGCCACCAAGGTCGTGATTGCAAAGGGAAGAAGGAAGCTACCGATGTTCAGTGATACAATTGTAGGGAGATGGGACATTCTGTAAATGAATGTCCTAAGAGTCAGGGGAACTTACCTCAAAAAAGGATAATGGATCAAGGCCAATATTATGCTATCACTACAGCTGAGTTTGAAGCTCCAAAAGACGCGGTGGCAGGTAATTTAATGGTTTCCTCAAGTTTAGAAAATGCATTATTTTATTCTGGATCATCGCATTGTTTCATATCTTCCCAGTTTGATAAGAAAATTAGATATTTCCAATTTTATTTAACAGGGGAGTTGTCAGTTAAAACTCCTAAGGGATGTATCATTGAAACAATGTTCTGTGAATCAGTCCCCATTAAATCACATAAATTTTATTTATCTGCTGATCTCATTGTCATATCTATGATTGAGTTTGATATATTCCTCTTTATGGACTGGCTTTCAGACCATGATGCGAAGATTTATTGTAAGAAGAATGAGGTTATGATTTTTGATGATGATGATAAGTAACAACTTATCTTTAGAGAAGAATCATCACCACCTAATTCTTATGCACAACTAAATTCAATTATTGGGGAGTAAGAGAATGAAATTATAGTGGGTGAGGAAAGGAATGTTCAAATAGAGGATGTACCTATTGTGAAAGAATATGTAGATGTGTTTCCGGAAGCTTTACCTGGACATCCTCTAGAATGAGAAGTTGATTTTTCCATTGATTTAATTCTTAGATTAAGGCCTATATCTAAGACCCCTTATAGAATGTCCACTGTAGAATTAGTTGAACTTAAGAAACAACTAGAGGAATTGAGTAATAAGTGATTTATTCTCCCTAGTGTTTCTCCATGGGGAGCCCCTGTTCTTTTTGTTAAAAAGAAAGATGGATCTATGAGGTTATGTATCGACTACAGGGAGAGAAATGCTATATCAATAAAGAATAAGCATCCCCTAACTCGCATTGATGATTTATTTGACCAACTACATGGATATCAATAATTTTCAAAGATTGACCTTCGATCTGGATACAATCAGTTGTGTGTGAAGAAGGAAGACATTCCCAAGACAGCATTTCGAACCAGGTACGGGCATTACGAGTTTACAGTAATGCCTTTTGGATTGACTAATGCACCCTCTGTATTCATGGATCTGATGAATAGAGTTTTCAAGGAATATCTCGATGAATTTTTTGTGGTATTTATTGATGATATGTTGTTATACTCGAAAGGCTATGAAGATCATGAAAATCACTTGCGCATTATCCTAAAGACTCTGAGAAGACATGAATTATATGGGAAGTTTAGCAAGTGTGAATTCTAGCCTTAGGATATTTCTTTTCTTGGCCATATTGTGTCTATAGATGCAATCTTTGTTGATCCTTCTAAGAAAAATTCAATCCATGAATGGCCAGCAACTACGAGTATAACTGAGGTACGTAGTTTTATTGGGTTGGCAGGTTATTATCGATGTTTCGTCCAGAATTTTGCCCGATTGGAAAACCCATTAACGAAGCTCCCAAGTAAAGGGGTTAAATTTCATTGGACAAAAGAGTGTGAAGAATGGTTCGAAGAACTGATGATAAGATTAGTCAATGCTCTTATATTGACTCTACCATTGGGGAATGATGGGTTCGTTATTTATAGTGATGCATCGAAGAAAGGACTTGGTTGTGTCCTTATTCAGAATGATAGGGTAATTGCCTATGCATCAGGAGAGTTGAAAATTCATGAACAAACTATCCTACCCATGATCTAGAGTTAGCAGTTGTGATCTTTTCTTTGAAGATATGGAGGCACTACCTATATGGTGAAACATGTGAGATTTATACTGATCACAAGAGTTTGAAGTATATTTTCTCACAAAAAAAACTCAACATGAGGCAAAGGAGATTGATTTAATTACTCAAGGATTATGATTGTACGATACACTACCACCCGGGGAAAGCATACAAGGTGGCAGATGCTTTGATCAGAAATGATCATGGAGATTTGAACAATATGACAATTGAAAGGGATCCAATTTTCAAGGACCTAGTGAAAATGGACATGGGAATAACCAGGGAAGGTGAAACATCAATTCCTTTTCAAATGGTTTCCAAACCATCGTTACTAGAAATGATTTATAGTTCTCATACCGCTGATGAAGAATTTCAAAAGAATATTAAAGTTGTGATTGATTGTAGATTGAGAGACTTTGTGTATGAAGAAGGAATTTTGAAATTCGGAAAGAGACTTTGTGTTCCCGATATACCTGATCTAAAAAGGGAATTTCTGGATGATGCTCATAGTTCTAATTTCTCTATACACCCTGGGAGCACCAAAATGTATAGAGATTTGAAGGAACATTTGTTGTGGGACAACATGAAGAGGGAGATTACTGATTTTGTGTCAAGATGTATGGTTTCTCAACAAGTGAAAGCTAGAAGGCAACACCCTGGAGGAGGCATGCAACCTCTTCCCATACCGAAGTGGAAATGGGACAATATTTTGATGGACTTTGTCATGGGGCTACCAAACACTCCTAGAAGGAACGATGCAATATGGTTCATTGTTGATAGTCTTAACATGTCAGCACATTTTCTTCATATAAGGGAATATTTACCACATGAATGACTAGCAAGACTATATATTAATGAAGTAGTGAGACTTCATAGAGTACCCCTATCGATTGTTTCTGATCATGATCCCCGTTTTACTTCAAGATTCTGGAATATTATTCAGAAAGCCTTTGATACTGAACTTCATTTGAGCACTGCCTACCACCCTCAAACAGATGGAAAATCAGAACGAACTATTCAAACCTTAGAAGACATGTTCATATCCTGGTCACTTGACTTTCAGGGGATGTGGGATCAATATTTACCTCTGGTAGAATTTTCCTATAACAATAGCTTCCATTTGAGTATTCAGATGGCACCATATGAAGCGTTATACAGAAGGAGATGTCGCACATCAACCTGTTGGGATGATGTTGGTAAAAGAAAACTTGTAGGCCCAGAACTGGTGGAGGAAAAGATGGAAAAGGTGAAGGTAATCCAAAACCATATCAAAGCAGCTCAAAGTAGGCAGAAGAGCTATGCTGATAATCGAAGGAAGGATTTGGAATTTCATGTTATTTATCATGTTTTCCTGAAGGTATATCCATGGAAGGGATTCATAAGTTTTGGTAAGAAATATAAATTGAGTCCCGGGTACATCGGACCATTCGAAATTCTAGAACGAATTGGGGCTGTAGCTTACCGATTGGCAATGACGCCAAGTCATTCCAAAGTTCACGATGTTTTCCACGAATATCTGTTGAGGAAATACATGCCTTACCCAACGCATGTACTCACCTATGAGGAATTAGAACTAGAACCCAATCTTTCTTATTGCGAAGAGCCCGTCAAGATTCCTGATACGAGAGAACAAGTACTGAGAAACCGGATGACTCGTCTCGTAAAAGTCATATGGTGAAACCATAAGATGGAAGAGGCAACATGGAAACCTGAGGAACTTATGACGAAGAACTACCCGATTCTTTTCATGCGGTATTATTCTAGAAATTTTGAGGATGAAATTATTTGAAGGAGCGGTGAATGTAACACCCCATGCTTCTACGGTACGCTTCTCTTTGAATAATGCAATAGCGTGTGTTGTACGCAACATCGAGTTCTAACACACCACAACCAATCAAACTAGGTGTTATGAATAGTAATACCCACTTTTTGAAATTTATAAACTTTATTTTTCAAAATGGGATTCATTTTTGGATTCGGAATATCGAAATTAGCATATGGTGAATTTTTGGTATTTTTCTGAAAAACTTTATTTTTTGATGAATAGTGAAACCACTAAGTGGTAGTTAAAAAACTGAATTTTTCATAAAACATAATTTTACCGCTTCTATGAGTGGAATTTCGAAAATCCAAGAGACACAGTTAATAAAAATGACTTAAATTTGGTTCATTGAGATAAAAATAATTTTTGGTGAATAGTAACTTTTTACTTTTATTTACCACGGTTAAAAGTAAATAGGGTAATTAATGGTAAAAATGATATTAATATTACCCTAACACGTGTCTTAATTATATTGGATAAGCTTAATTCGACCAAAAACAACCTTAGTAATAAAATATTATCATTTAGGTCCACTTGGATTAGATTAGGATATTTATTATTATTTAATTCAAAGAAGAGTTAAAAGAGTTAAAAAGCAATGTTTATTTACAAAAACATTTTTAATATAGGGTTAAACATAAGATAAATTCAATTATAAATAATAATTAGAAATATAAAAATATTTCCTACATAATTATATTTTATTTATAATTTTTAGACCTTAAATAATTTAATTTATATATGACACAATGATGATGCAGTAATTACCATAATAGGGAAAAATAAAAATAATTGATATTATAAATTCCAAAATAAATATAATTTTTAACTTTTATGAATTAAACTAATTTTATAGGTTAATATGACATGTTAGGAATGATTTAATTAACTTTTTTCTAAGTAATCATTCGGTTATGATTTTTACAAAAATCAGTTTTCCAAATAGTGTCAAAATTGACATAAAAGAGTTTTTAAAACAAATATTATATTATTAATTGATATTAAATTCCTAAAAATCTAAGGATCGGCCAAGAGACTTATATAATGATAGGTGTATCATTAATGGACCACTTGGGGGGTCTCTTGGAGGTATATAGTAATTTTATTAACTACATAATATAAAAATACAAAGTGACATGGTATGTGTCAAACTAATTAACTAAGAGTTAAAACTAAAGGATAAGGTTAATTTAATGACCCAAACCTATATAATATCTATTTTTTGAGTGGTTTCAGACCCCTCCCCACCTTAAAATTTAAAAATATACTTTGGATCCATTATAAACTGAATATGAATTTATTATAAAATAATATTTCTAGATTTTCCAAAGGTGCCCCTCACCCCTCTTATAAAAGGTCACTCCCCCTTCTCATTAATTCACACCATCAAGGCCATTTGGCTAGGCCAAAATCTGCCCAAATAATCTCTCAACCTCCCTCAATTCATCCTAGAGGCCTTACATTTGTCATAAAAGAAAAATAAGAATCCCTTTTGATCAAATCAAAAGGAAGATCCCGAAGAAGAAGTAATGATTTCACCACTCTTTTTCAAGTTCCTTTCTTCTTCCACTACTTCTTTCATTGTTATTACCATTCAAAAATAATAACTCCAGTATATTATGTATACTGTGATGTTATTATAAATATGGTACAACCATATTCAGTATTATATCCATCTTTTGAATAACATGTCACCATACGTGTGGACGTATGGATTACCGTCTCCACGTCGTGGTGTAATTGTTATTCAATAAATTATTATTTGAATGGGTATAATAATGATGTTTAATTCATGTAAATAATAAATATAACATGATAATGATTCTTTATATATGATATACCATCCAATTATATATTATTTTAATTTCAGAAGAATGATATTTTCGCTCGTGCGTACGTACGGACTACCGTCTCCACGAACGCGATGAGATTCATTCTCCATCATATCCATTCAAGTATAATTCTCATTTGATGATTAATAATAGTATCTAAAGACTTGATATAATTCTAGATTTGATTAAGATACAACCTGTCCATGAAAAACACTGCTTATTTAACAAAACATATAAAATAAAACGAGTAAGTTAACACCCGAAACAACGATAATACTAAGATATTATTAACAAATCAATGTTAAAAGATCATATATGATATCATATTAATGTATATGATTATTGTATAATTTAATAACAATTATTTCACCATTATACAGGAGGTTAACCTACCTTAAACCAATGGAAAATAAAAGGTAAGGGTTTATTTCGCAATCTCTTCATTATCCGAGGTTATTTATACGTAATAATCTACTGGGACTTCTTTATCATCCACATCCATGTTTCATAAAAATGTATTTCAAACCATTTTCTTACTATTTACTAGAATATGGTTTAAAGTCATTTATACCCTTGTTTAATTTTATATGTGGTCTATAAATGATTCTTTCTATTGTTTTCCAAACAAGGTCCTTTTTAACCTTTTCGACATAATTAAGGTAGGAATGTTTTTTTAACTTATACGGTTGGTGCGGCTATTTTCCACCATTATAAAATCTTTGAAGCTTACAATACAAGATTATAAGAATATTTTCAAATAAAATGTTTTAATTTATAAATATATGACTCTTAAATGATTTCAAAATAGAAAGAGATATTTCTCTAAAAAGAGTTTTGATTTCATATATGTCAACATCCTTTGATGGATTTTACGCTTATTTGAAGTTGATTTATTATGATACAAATATTCTATGTTGTATTTAAGGTCTTGTGATATGTTTGACTGTGGATGTGTTATTTTTATACCATTCATGGTTTATGGATGAAGTATTTAAATTTCGTATGCTAGTTTTAATACGAATGTTTATGTTATGTTTCAACCTTTTCATATGGGAATGCATTGGACTTAATATGTGATGGGTGGAGCCCGCTATAGCTCCTCGATGCATCGGTAGGTCTCATGAGACAAACTAGTGTCTTGGAACAAGGCCTTGACAAAATCTTATTTTTTGTCTTGGCACGAGGCCTTGGCTATGTGGTTATGATAGTCTGGCATTATGCATTCCATCATTATGAAAGTGGTTATTGATATTTCATGTGATTATTCGATTATTATAATATCCATGTGAATAAGTAAATGGCATTATTTAATTTTATTTTTTCCATACTATGTTGAAATTAATGTTTAAAAGCCTTTTTTTAGTTATATATTGCCTTAAATGTTTATTCTTATTTATGAAAGTTTATGCTATATTGTTATCCTTACTGGGAATTTGAGCTCACCCCTTTTCTATGTTTTATTTTTCCCAGGATGTGAAAAATTAAATTATGAATGACCTGCAGGGATAGTATGAGGCGATAAGACTGTACACTATGGAGACTATGTTGTTGTAGTTTTCATTTTTATGATGTAATGTAAAACTTTATGAATATATCTAGTGTTTCCAAAGCTACTAAAGTAATCAGTCTTTCGATATTTGATCTTTCTTGTGATCATGCCCATGTTATGTAATAACGCACCGACTCTATGTAACTGGGGTTGGGGCTTTACATTTAATTTTGTTAAAATTATCATATTACTCTAATAATATTCATTTTTTTATGAATATTGGAAAATACTTCATTTTAATTCAAAACTATTTTTTCAAATTTTTTATTTGTATTATTATATTATTCTATTAAAATATTTTATGTACAATTAGAATATATTTTTATCATTTAATCAAATTTAATTAATTTTAATAAATTTTATCTAAAAATTATATATAAAAACTCTATGAACTTTTCAATGTTTTACTTATAAACTCATTTCTTATTCTATCAATGAGATTAATTTTTAATTAATTTTTGTCAATTATGTGCTCATAATTTTAAAAAATATATTCAATATTTGCAATGACAAGTACCAAATTATTTAAATATGTCGCTTTAATTTATTGGATTTATGAATATAATAGTAGTAATTATTTTTATTTCCATGATTAAGGGGAAATCGAGTAATTAAATATAACAATAATAGTAGTATTATTAGAAAAATAACCAAAAAAACTGTCATAAATTTGTTGGATGTTTTATTGATGACCAATATAATCTGCAGTATAATATTTTGGACTTTGAAATCCACTTTTTTGTGATTTTGACATTTATAACATTTCATTTAAAGTAAAGACTATGATGTCATAATAATGTCTCTTTTATATAAATGTTTTTCATATGGGGTTATATATAGGATATATTAGAATAAAACAAGTAATTAGAAATATAAAATTATTACTTAATTCATGGTAAATTATTTATAAATTTTGAATATTAATATTTTAATGAAATGGTAACTAGGGATGATACATTAATTTTTTAATTTATGAATGAATAATTAAAATGATATTATAAGTATAAAAAATTATAATTTTAAATAATTGTTTCCATCCATGAATATTATGGATGAATTTGAAATGTTTTTTATTTTTTAAATCAGTATTTTTGGATATATGTTAATTTTTTGATATTATTAAAAAAACCACGAAATTAATATTGTCAAATTTTACCATAATGGTATTTTAAAATACAAAACAACTTATAAAATGTTATCAATTTTTTAAAAATACATTTTTTGTCCAGAAAATATTTCTATTCTGAAAATGTCATAAATAGATTTTTATTGGTCTTTTTCATGTTATGGAAATTATATTTACCATCAATGATTAAATTACTTAATAAAATGGTATGTGTTTAAAGGGATCAAATAAAAAAATATGAATTAAAAAAATTATCAAAACATGTCTATTTTTTTTTGGATGATTGGATTATGACCAATACACATCCTATAATTGTACTAAATGAACATGGACCAATTCGGAATTGAAAATTTATTTATGATAATTAATTTTTTTGAATAATTCAAAGCGTTCCCCCCCACCCACCCCCTATTATGAAAGGTCACTACTTATTTACATTTTATCATGCACAAATGTCATTTTAGGTTTATCCAATATCAGCTATAATAACATCCATGAATTATTAACCATGTTCTTCAGTCCTTATTTTATGTAGAACACATTACATATAGGTGTTAATGGGTTAATCAAAAGTGATCATCCAACGGAATGTTATCATTGGTAATCACATATTTCTGTTTTATTTCTTCATTCTCTTCAATAAAATATCCTACAACCATTGAAAATAATAAATCCAGTATCCTAAATATACTGATATGTCCTTGTTCATGTATCATGACCCATATCCATCTCCTGTTCCATGAACTGGGATAACAATTAATCTTTCGAGCATATGTGTGAACTATCATCACTACGTACCGATATAATTCATTCTCAATTTTTGACTCTCATGAATTGTAATAATAATGTAATTAATATTTTATATGATATTTGTGACAAATTTTCATTATAAGAGAATAATATGTGAATTATTTTCTTAATTTCCCTGCACATAAAGATGATAACGTCGTTCCAGCCTACGTTTGATCTATCTCCTCCCTAGAGAGTTGTGATTAGTCTCAAATACCCCCAAGACATTGATAAAAAAATATAATAATATTTAAATTATTACGGTGGTATAAGTGATATTATTATAATTATGTATGGAAATAAAATTAATTACCTTCTTTTAATATTTATAATTGAAAAATAAAAATGTTACTCATGAATACGTATGACAGACCGTGTACATGATTCTAACATTGTTAATTTTTCATTGCAATAATTAATGAATGGATTTTAAAGTAATATTTATAATAAAATTTATTTTTATATCATGAATATTGTTCATTATATGATGTAATAATGAAATTGTTGACCATATTCGAATTAACATAGACATTTTAGACTGAAACACCGAATATGTTCAAAACCTCCAATGTGATGTTAAATAATTAAGTAATTTTCACAATAAGGTAATAAGTTATATAAAAGGAATAATAATGTTGAAAAATAATCTCAATAATTTAAATAAATATCCAAATATTTTTTTTGGAAGATAGAGAACATATGAGATGAATCTAACTTGAGGTAGGCGACTTTATCTCAATCTCTTTTCATTGAGCCACATTTTGAAATTATACACCACCATAATTTATGATTTTTATAAAAAAACCCCATTTATTTTTAATTTAATTGAATGTTTTTTAGAAGGAATAAATCCCTATAGATATTTTGAATTTATTTACAAACAAAAAAATGAATGTTTTGTTTTAACATATTTGACGACCATAGCTTCTCTGTTGTAACCATCATTTTAAATTTAGATTCCTCTAAAAGAAATAATTTTTTAAAATAAATAAAAATCAATTATTATATTTTTTTATTTTGGTATTTAAAACGGTTTTTAATGTGTATTGATTATTTCAATATCCTAAAATGATTTATAGTGATTTCAAATGAAATTTTATCTATGAGATGATAAAATTTGAAATCATTTATGTGTTGTGATTATATAATGGTACTCGTACATTTGATAAGAAAATATGTGATAAACCAATGACATGTGGTTCCATGATAAGACAAAAATGGGTTTTTATATTATAACCTAAAATTTATTGGGTATGGTTATCGACCATATGGTTTTTTCATTAGCAATACTGACATTAGTTGAAGTTGGCCACCTAGTTATTCTATTTAAGAATGATTATGTCCCAAGATACCATTATATGTTATATGTTCCTCATATGGGTTTCATGGTCATATTATGATTATAATAAATGTATGAAATGATCCTATATTTAATTTAATTTATTTACTACTTCTTATGGGTGAAAGGTATGGATTTATAATAATGTATCCATGGGTTTCCATGTTTTCGTTCTTTGTATATCCCTTTCTAATATTTCCATGCTCATCCAATGTTATATATTATTTTATAGCATTTAATGTATAATATAGTCATGGATGAGATCATGTAATATTTATGACAATTATGCCTGAATGGAATCCATTATTCATTTTAAATTATTTTGTTTTAGGGAACAAATGGATCTAGATGGAAGTGTCAAAATTGTTTTTTATAGTTTGTTATGTATGAGTTATGGACTAATTCTATAAACATCCAAACATGAAAATATCCTCAATGTGAAATAACATAAAACTATTGGGGTTACTCAATATTACATAATGGTTAATGAGATTCCTAATAATGTATACCTTAAAAATAATGCTTAATCCAAAATATTAATTACATATAATATATATAAATATATATGTGTGTGAATAATGATTTAGAAAATATTATATATATTTTATACTATAAAATATATATAATATTCAACATATAAAACTTATTATTTATGAAATTTTCAATTTGATTAGTGATCCTAGAATATATATCTTACATAGGTATAAGAAATATTACATTAAAAATATATACAATGGAATTTTGAATTTTAAAACTCCAATATTGTAAAAAATAAATATATTTAATTTTGAATAATATTATTCCATTTATTAGGTTTTCATATATTCTCTATAAAAATAATATACAAATAGGAATAGGGTCACAAAAATTTAAACAAGATTACAATTAACCTGAAAACCATCATGATAAGTTGATGAAATTACAAATCACATTAAAAACACTCCCAAATTAACATAAAATCACAAAACAAACATTTTATGTGATTTTGAATGTAATATCTACATATTTTTTTGAAATAATACATAATACTCATAGAAAAATTCACAAATGTGGTTGTAATCAAAAAATATATAACAGTTACCAAACAATATTTTCCAAGAACACAGTAACTTTAGAACTCATATTTCTCTTCCACCATGGACTCAATTTAACATAATTTTTATTAACCATGAATTGTAAAATGAATTATTAACCTTGATATATTTGTGTTACCAATCTAACATACTATATTTTATCATGTATTTTGGACTTATTTTCGTGAACATTTTTATACATGGTTCATAAAAAGATTATTTTTAAATATATGTTCTAGTTTGTAAATGATTTATTATTTATAATTTCAAAATATTGATTATTTATAGTTAAGTTAAAATGATTATTATTACACGTTATTACTTAGCACTAGTTGACACCATCAATTGATCAATGAATAATCCTTAGGCCATTTGAAAATCTAGTTTATATCCTGAGATTATCGACCTCATGAAATAGTATCTGTAAATGGTATTAGTGAAAGGATTAATGATTGTACATGGGTATATCGATAGGTACGGAGATTAGGAATGTAAAAACATATTATGTCTAAATATATATTAATATATGTCCTCTTTGATGATAAAATAGATTACTATAGTTTTCTTGTATTACAAGTTAATAGAGTATTTTATTTAGCATAGTGTTCCCTATATGTGATTATACAAACCATGGATTGGTATGGGGTTAATGATATTGCATCACATTGTTCATTAATATATATGGTATACATGTATATTATACTCTAATATAATTACATAATTATAAATAGTGTTCTTTGATAGTAATTTATATTAAATATTTATTTTTATGGAAAGAATTATGTTTCAAATTCCTTGTTATGGATTATGTGAAATCGAAGGGGAAGAATTAGAATAATGTGAATAATGTAATTGGGTTGGTTATGTTGAATGAAATATAATTCCTTAAATTGCATTATATGACCACATTATTATAGATATATATGTACTTTTATTATTATTATTATTATTTTTATTATATTATTATTATTTTCTAATTTGTATACATTATATACTAATAACATTAGATATTGGTTACCAAGAAAGGTCATTAAATTTTTTGTCATAATAATATCCCATGTATTCTAAAAAATCACAAGGATATATTATGATTTTGATATACTTGCATCAAAAAGAAAACATACTATGTAATAAAAATAGGTGATCAAAGATTATATTAAATGACACATCTTTTGATAAAATTTAAAAATGGTGATCCTCGTGGGGGTAGATCATCCGGAATATCCCACCCATTAGAATTACAAATATTAAATTTAATTTGAAATTTATTTTTTTAAGAATTTATAATGTTCCTTAGCCATGATATCATTGTTAGTTTATATCATGAATTTAATTTGTAGATATATGATAAAAAATAGTAGATATACAAACATGTTAAAGTATCATATATCCCATATTTTATCAATGGAATGACATTGATTGGGTAGTCGAGAAGTAGATATTCAATTTCTTGTTTTAACAGAATAAAGAAATAAACATTAAATTTATATAATAGTGATTAAATTAAATTTGATCCCTTTGTGTTCAAATTATACATCATATCACAAATTAATGAAATATGCTTGTATATTGTGTAGTAAGATATTAAGAAACAACGATTCTATATTACTTTGTAATATTTTATAATTTTTTCCATTTTATTAAATATATTATTATTATATTAGCTCAAATATGTGTTTTATATACCAAATATTTTATTTGATATTGAAAATTGAAAATTATGAAAATACTGAAAACACCACACTCAAAGAGTATTTAATTGGTCGTCATATTGAGATGAATAAGATTTGTGACAAATGACATGGTTTTAATTCTATGATGGATGTATAATTAAGTTATTTTTTTCATAATTAAATCCAATGTAATTATGTTCGAAGTATTAATGGAGTTTAATTAATATTTATTATATAAATGGGACCATATTGTTTGAGTTGATAAATTAGTAAATATTTTTTAACTAAATAGATCTTAGACAAAGTTATTTTTCAATATTTATGTAATTATTTAATTAGATTTATTATTTCATTGAATTTACATAACTTGCACAAAAAATCTTTAATTAGTATTTGAAAAATAAATGAATATATTACTAATAAAATACTTATTTTTTTAAAATTTAGATATTAGTTATTATTATAAAATAAATAATTTAATTGTATGAAATTATTTGGGGCCCTGGTTATATAATAAAAAAATTGGAGGGCCTTTTTGAATTTTTGTATTTATGAATGTTAAGATATATTATGTTATTTATAATTTATATTATTTAGGCCCGAAAAATCAAATATGGTTATAGAAATGGGATTGAGACTTATAACTAAATAGTTATCTGAAACCTTCAAATTTTCATTTAATAAAATAGTTTCAATTATTGATATAAGAAGATAAATGTGATCTTGGTCCATCACGACAACCCTAGAAAGATCAAAGTAAAAATCTCACACTTCATGGACCATATACGGATATTTCTAGAGGGATTAGAATTTGGATCCATGAATAATGATGACAATTACATCCAAAGAGAATAAAATTTCATGGAAATTAATTTAAATGAAAAAATATACTTTAGATCATATTCCTAAAATTCTGGAATTTTAATTTATTGTAGTTTTTAAATATAAAACCCACAATACCCCATTTTTTGGTACGCCATAAATCTACAACATTAATCGAAGCTTGTTGGATTTTTAAAATTTTTTACTATGTTTTTTAAAAAATAACTATATATTCCAAATTCTGTATTGGATGATCCAACCTCTGTGATTATAATGGTCATAATTTAAGTGAATATGATATTTAGAAATATTGAAAAATTATGTGTTCACATACATATTAATTTCACTAAATTAAAAAATGAAATCACACTGATCCACAAAAATACATATATATTTCACTAATGCGAGTGGGATTGATATAAGAGAATTCATAAACATATCTATATCGATATCAATTTCACTTATATGTATTTAATAAATATTTCAAAATGTATAGATCTATATTGAAATTTATATCTATTTCAATAAAATCAATGTTATTGATTTATTAAAATATCTATATATTTATTATATTCATTTAAATTTCAATCATATATATGAAATTGATATAAAAAAAGAAAATTATCCATGTTACTCTATAATATATATTTCAATTATACCAGTGAAATATATATAAAAAATCCAAATTTTATTTATAGATCTAGAATTAGAAAAAGTATCTTTACTGATTTGGTAATGATTCACTAAGAGAATTTGAATCTAAATCCAAATCATGAACCAGATGGTTAGATCTACAATTGAATGGGGTTTTTAAAATTCTTAAATTGGTATTTTTCTAATTCGTTGATCGAGACACTACTCGTGCAGTATTGTGGCTATACAAATGGGTAACCTTGGGATGGGCATGCCCTCAAACACATGTGGGCCAATTTATTATTTCAAATTTAATTTAGTTTAATTGTATAATTTATGTATAATATTGTCTATATATATATGAATAAAATATGTAAGTGAAAATTATTATGAATTAATGGAAATGATAAATAGTTGATTATAAATTACTAAAAAATAGAGAAAAAATAATAAATTAATTTTTTCCTTATGGTAATTTTAATTAGAAATTAAGTTTACTTGTAATATTATTTAGGAATGTTTGTTTGATTTAAATTAAATAGTTATTAAAGTGGGATAGTATATTGAATATCAATAATTTTTTTGACATGAAATGATCCATTAGCCTCTTTTAAGTAATTCACTTCACTTTACTGGTTCTTCTTTTAAATTGGGTGGATGTTGGGACTCCAAAAGATGAAGAAAATTTGATGATAAAAATTACCTAATATTTGGGGATGTATGTTTAAATGAATTAATGTAGTCCATGTCAAAACGTTTTAATGTAATGGTTGGGTCCTTATAATGTTCAGAATATCTCTAAGGTGTTTTATGTTTTAATTTTATGATCAATAGTTTTTAAAGACTTTAAGATAAATAATTTTTGTGTAATGGGAGAATAGTACATGTACATTTTGTAGGTATTCTTTTCTAAACCTATTAGACATCGTGAGGGTAGTATACATAGTGTAAATATTTCACACCATATAATATAAAAGGTCAGTTTTTTTTGTAAAATTGATATTTCCCTTTTTGGCATATATGAGTCCCAATTATTACATGAAAATTAATGGTATTACATGGTGTGTAAATAAAAAAAAAATTGATTTTAGGGAACCATTGGGGAAATATTTCAGTTTGATCATTTGAATTTCTTATTTCTCTCAACCTAGAGGGATTCCCTACTGAATTTTGGAGTCTTAGTTTAATCTATATTTATTCATTAAAGAATTAATAACTATTTTTATTTGTTTTTATCACACATGGTGAGTGATCCTTTCAGTTTATTTACTTCACTGATTATATAATCTCTATTTCATTATGTAATTTGATCCATTGAACTATGGGTATGTTTCTTCCTGTTTCATTCGAGATCCTTTGTGTGATCTTATTTCAGTGGAAATTTCCATTATTAGTTGAATTATGATTGTTGTTAATTCATGATGTATGTGTGGTTTCTATTTATCCTCCAACCATTTTGATAAATTAAATAAATTAAATAATGTGTATTTTTTTATAGGGCCTCTGTTTTGATTTTTGAATCCTTTTGTATGGTGGCTTCTATTGCAGGTGTGTGCAACCCAATTTTTGAGGCCAGTGCTTCCATGTCTAGTATATGTTGGTGAAAAAAATTCCCCCAATTTTTTATTAATTGTGTATTTCAATTATAAGTATTGGTTTACTGATTATTCATATTCATGAGGAATAGAATTTTATTAAATTTGTTTTCCCCAATTTTTGCTGAATGAAATGTTTTTCAAAGCATTTTGAAATGGATTTAAAATTTATTTTAAAACTATGAAATAATGAAATGATTTTGTGAATTTATTTAGAAAATATATCACATAGTAATCCTTGGGTAATTAGGAATATTCTATTGTAATAGGTCTCATCAACTATTGGGGGGTTTTCCCATTGGGATTTCATATATTCCCTATAACCATTATTCAAGGAAATTGATAAACATGATTGGAGGATAACTTATTAGGGTGTTACTCAGCACATTTAACATTGTTTATATGTTTAGTTTCATGATGTGTAAGTGGTTTTCTATACTAGGATTGAGTTTTCGATCTATCCTATAATAGTTTGTACCCTGGCGTGATGCTACTTGTTCTACTACTTTTGGATTGTATTGGTTTTTTTACTACAACACATTTGATATGATATGTGATACATGATTTTATTTCCATGATATATCTGTTATGATATATGGATATGAAATTAATAGATACCAATTTAACAAATTTTATTGGAATTGTTGGAAAAATTTGAAATTAAACTGTTTCTTAGGATTTTTATTTAAAAAAAATTAAACTATTCCCATGCCTTGTTTTCTATAAAGTTTATTATTAATGGATTTTTGTTTTTAGAACATATATAGAACACCTTGGTGATATCCTACTAACCCTTTCATCTCACACCTTATGTTCCCCTTCAGTGGTGCTTAGACCTACTTATTTTTTTGATATAGAGAATGGAATGTTACCATAATGATGTAGTGATGTTTTGGACAACTGAGATTTGTATCTGGTGGTTATATGGCGAGAGTCTTCATGCACAATAACAAAGAGTATATTTTTTTAATGTTTTCATATTTCATTATTTTTGGTCTAGTATAACAAAATATGATAAACCACCTGCCTTTAATGATACTAATGAAACTAAATAGGTGGAGTTCGGGATTTAAAATATTTATCAAATAACTGAATTAATAGATACACCTAAGAGTATCATGGTTAGTTGTGAAACATTATTACTTGTGAGTCTCAGCTTTATTTATAGGGATTCCATAGTACATTTGGATTCGCACGTGGGCTTGGGTAAAAAAAATTTCAAGACACTAATATAATGGAATTTTTTATTATTCACTAATGATGGTGATGTCAATAGAGTTCCACTATTTACAAAAAGAAGATCATTTGATTTTTTTATAATCAAAAGGGTTTACTGAACATGTTTTTTTACCATATGTTATAATGAATGACCTACTAAATTACTAGAAGTACATCCATGTTTTGTGACATGATATTAGATCATAGCCAATTAATCTAAAGAGTTCGACCTATGCTGATACATTATATTTGGTTATGATGGTATAAATGAATATGGATGTTAAGGTCATATATTCCACCCATTATCTTCAACCTAGTGGAAGATTTTGTGTCTTAAAAGAGAAAAAAAGAATCTGTAATAATCAACGAAGGAGTCGTAGAGGTGGTTGTCGAAAACATGCCTCTTCATCACCTCCGGTTATTGCTAGTGGTGTGCCTATGATATGCCATTAGTTTATAATGGTTGGAAACATGTGAAATTCTTGACCATCACCTAACATGTTATGAAATTGCTGTGGAAATTTTGGTTGTCTCTACAATTTCTATCAGGCTATTTGTAATCATCAATATATATATAGGGATCAACAATTCAAAAGGCTACTATAGATAAATCAGATGATTCAAAGACTATAAGGCACTGAACACAAGCCTCATGAGTGATGAACATTCACATAGAATATTATTTTCAAGCAGATGTAGATGTGAGTGCAGTGATTGCGAGACATAATATCTATATTACATATTATTTAGTGGCTTCTTTATTTGATACTAGTTAATCCTACTCATTTTCATCTAGATTTTATCTTTATTAGTAACCTTTATAAGAATCTCAATTCCATTTTATGGAGTTAGCGACACCACTTATGATGAGAAAAGAGTAGGGGTGGCAGTTTCCTTTCTATGTGTTCTCGATATACGATATAGAGTTTTTACGGGATTTTATTTTTCATGATTTGGATATATTTGATATCCACATCATCGTGGATTAGATTATTATCATATGGAACTAGTAGATTTGAAAATGACAATATTTAGATAGGAGACCTAATGGAAAAGTAATTTTTATCTGTAGTGTTTATTCTTTAGAAAATATAGATCTCTTTTCAACGATGGATAATGGTTCCCTCTAATTATATGTTGACTATCAAATGATTAAATGGGACTTGTTAATAATATGTTTCTCTTTTCTCATGTCGGTGAATTTATTATTATGTAAATGGGGAAAGTGGTTTCCAATGACTGAGCATTGGTCAGGTTATCATCATCATAGTATTGAGGAGTGTCATATATCCAAGAAGGATTTTAAAAGATAGTATGGCCATTACCAATATCTTGTGAAGTTGTTTGGTCAAAATAATTTTCTTTTAATATTTAATTATTTGATAAATCTAATATACCATCAGTACCTCAAATATTTTTGAGGTATTTTACATAGATGATATTATGGATTATTCTATATTTTATCACGAGTATCAGAACCATTTATGTTACATTCTATATATAATGAGGAGAACCCATTTTTAGAGAAATATTTTGATACAAATCATTTAGATACAAGAAGTGAAATAATTTTCGTATGTGATTTATAAGCACAGTTTATCAGTTAATTATGAAAGGTAAAGTTTTATTTTTATGAGAGAACCCACATAATGTATTTGGAATTAAAATTTTGTTGGTCTTTTTAGATAATACCAGTGGTTCATAAAGGATTTCGCAATACTGGCATCACACTTCACTACAATCACTCGGAATGGGGTGAAATTCACATATTATGCAAAGTGTAATTCTTTTATTATGAGATGACTTTTCTTCTGACATCAACACCTATTTTTATCTTACCAGATCCTAGTATTAGATATTTCATTTTATGGGATTCTTATTTTTCTATTTGTGGTTTCCTTCACATGAATTCTGATAAAGTGGTATCATGTATCTCTCCTTGTATTCATCTAAAATATAATAATTTCACCACTTATGATTTATAGTTTTCCATAGTTATTCATCAGATTAAGTGTTGGTGGCATTATTTTACTGGGGAATGGTTCAATGTATTTTCCTAATATAACAGTTTGATATATATATTTTCCCCAAAAAAAATTGAATCATACATTGATATGATGGGTGTATTACCTTTAAAATATTTACATTAATATCTTTTACACCTTGGGGAAGGGGCATGTCATTACAGATTCTCTTACAAAGAAATTTCCAACATAATCCCATTTGTAATCGAAGTGAGAGTGGAATCCTATGGGGATATTTGAAAAGTTTCATCTGGATTCTTAGGAGTATATTTCAATAATGGTTATGGATAGTGGTCATATCTCCTTGAGTGTATTCTATAGAATAAATATTCTAATGGAGCGTGCATTGAAATTAAAGAAACTGTATATGATGGGGAGATAATTTTGTTAGTCTTCCTATTCTTTTGGTCTTCCTTATTTTGGAATTTTTGTGCGATAATCTATAAAGAGGTAAATTTTTTATTTTTTGAGTTCTTAATGATCCATTTATTCTTACGTTACGAATATGTACGATTAAGTGAGAAAGTTATTCTAGTTTCCTAGTATGATATATAAAATTTCTAATTATGTATCCCACTATTAAAAATTCCAATAGATTAAGATGGAGAATTTGAAACATTTTGGTTTAATCAATAATATTCTTGTGCTAGTTTAGAAATTGGCAAAGGTATCCATAGAATGTTTTGTTGGATTACCATGGACTCCATGAGAGATAAAATTATAATAGGGTGGTAATTGATCTTTTGAAAATTTCATATACTTTTATTCTGATCAATGACATTTATAATTTTAGTGATATGGGAATTCAATATGTGATAGAAATTTAGAGGTCACACAAGGTTCCATATACCACCATATCAGACATGGATTCTATGTTCGATTCATGGTTTTAAAAAAGAATTAATTTTGTTATATTCACTCATATCAAGATGAGTAAAAAATATAATATACAAATAGATAATGATATGGATAAGTTATTCATAATTTCTAGGATATTTGTTATTCTTTATTCTTTAATTTTTCTAGATCTTGGGATAGCCATGATTGACTTTTTGCATTTTATACACGAAAAATTTTCTGCCATTAATCAGAAGGGGTCCCTCTGAAATATTTGTATGGTCTCCCATGCAGATCACATAATTTTTGGGAAGAGGTGGTTGAATATTCTTTTCATGGGACGAGTTTTGTTCAAGAGATACCCATGATGAATTATGACATATATTTATATCTTGTTACAACATAGATTTGGAAGGAATTTTATGTTTATCAAAACATTATCCTTTGAAATTTCCTATAGGGTGCCATGTTTTTTAGAAAATTCAAACCCAGTTTTGTTAGTAATGTCTTTAAAAATAATAAATTTGGGATCCTAGATATATGGGAATATTTTATGTTGCTACATGTCATGTACATGTTGTATATGGGTTGGAATAGTTGGTTTAGTTTAAATACATTCCTGATGTTTTCCATATATTTCAACTTAGGAAATATAATCTTGATCCATCATATATTCTGAGTTGGGAAGTGATCTAGTTAGAGCTATATATTCCCATTTTTTAGAATCTAATTGATATCGCTGACTCTCATGTGACTGTTATCTATTCTAAATATATTCTTTTGGACATAGTTTTGTGAAGACATGGAATATATATTGAAAGGGATTTGGAGAGTGAGTCATTGATGAGGTCATAGTGGTATCACCTCTATAATTTAATTCATTATTCCAAATGACTTCCCCTTATTATAAATTTTTGTGGCATAGAGTTTGTAAAAAATTGTTACATGGTTTCATGTAATTCTATACTCTTTACATTTTATCCTCTTGAAATGGGTAAAACATTGGACTCCCATGGATGGGGAACGATTTCTGGAAAAATTTCCTACTATTCAAAATGTATGTTTGTTTGAATTAATAGTGTTAAGGTATTAATGTGTTAATAGATTTTAGGGGTCCTTCCAAAGTTTGGAGTATACCCAATTGTATTTGGTTGATATATATATATATATATATATATATATATATTGACTAAAGGATATATAATGTCATGTAACAGGAGTCCCTAACATATATGTTCTCTAGGGAATATTCAATGAACCTAGTACACAACATGATGGTGGTACATTATTGGTATAGATAACATGTACGGTAATGTTAAATGGTATGTTTTTAATAAAAAGGAGATGTTTATTTTGGAATAATTGAGATCCATAAATTACATGACTTTTAAAATTACTACACTCAATGTAAATGTCAGGGTTTTGGATTTTAGTGAATTATACGAGTGATATGTTATTTCATTCATCTAAAAATCTTATTTCCCTCCACCTAGAAAGCTATTGTGTTGTTTTGGGTAGTATATATTTCAAATGTATTGATTGGATTAGATATTGATACCATTGTATTTGTTTTGTGTCTCTCTACGTGCATGACCATTTATTCTTCTATGTTTCTTTGATTGTGGTATCCCAATTACATTTTGTTACCAAATCCATTAAACTGTGATGAGGTTTCTTCTTGATTCCTTATATATATTTTGTGATCTTGATCTATGGGACATATCCTTTGATTGATGTGGTATGGAGGTTGTCTATTCCTAAGATATGTATTGTTTAATCTTCTCATCCAATCCATTTTGTAAATTTAATAAATTCTATGATTTTTAACTGGTTCTAAGGATTCCTTTTTTTTAAATATATCATTGTGGTGAGTTTTGTTATGGGAATGTGTGACCTGATATTTTAGGCAAGTGGTTTTATTTATATTATCTGTTGGTGAAGTGCAGTTGTCAAATCACTGATATATTATTTATTATAATGAAATGTCATAATTTACTAAATTTACCTGTGTGTGTGGAATTGTTTTTTATAAAAGATGGGGTTAACCATGTTTTTTTAAAACTAATGGGTATTAAAATTATTTTGAAATGGTTTTTTAAAATAGTTTTCAATGAATAAAATAATAAAATGGTTGGATGAAATGATTTGGAAAATAGAGCACATTGAAGCGTTTGGTACTTAGTTTTAAGGTATAATAATATATCTCATCCACTGTTGGGGTTTTTCTAATGGGTCTTTCCTCTACTCCCTAAGATCATTATTCTAGGGAATTGTAAGTCATGTGGGGAGGTTCACTTATTGGAGTATTTCTTTACTCTATAGACATGATGGATATTCTTATTTCATTTATGTGTAAACAATTTTACATATTTGGTATGGATGTCATACTAATCCTATAATAGTGTGATATCATGCATGCATACACATGTGATTCTGATTACAGTATGTACTACTTTTTTACATCCATTAATTCGATATGATATGTGATGCATGATCTTTTTGACATGATATATGTGATGTAATATAATTATATGAACATCATCATAACTAATGTACCAACATTATTAGAAAATGAAAAAAAGGGGAAATCAACCATTTTTTATCTTATAATGATATGAAATCATTTAATCATTTATCATACATTTTATTCATTAATTTTGATAACAAGTCAATTTTCTTCACAAACATGATATGGAACGCCTGGGTGAGACTCTAATTATCCTATCAGATCACACCTTGTATACCACTTCAGATATGAATAGAACTGGTTATGTCATTCATTTTAGTGACATTGTAGATTATGTACAATGATAGTGAGGTTATCTTTCATTTGGGTTCAGTAGCTGGTGGTGAGATAGTGAGTGTCGTCAAATGATATCACATAGATTAGATTATTTTTCTTGTTTCTTTATTCTTTTAAGGATGTATATGTACTTGGAATTGTTTTCTTTTATTGGGTATTTTGGTTTCCGATGATTTTTTTGTTTTGGTATATATTAATTTTTTTCCTTTATTGTCTTTGTTATATATATATATGTTCCATGTTGTTAGATTATGTTTGCATAGATTGTTTCCTTTATTATCTGGATGATACCTTGGATCTAGTCATCATCCTATGGGGATCAAAAAAGACACTTTGGGTATGTGACATATCTGGTCAAGTACCAGATTGAGAGGTTGTTCAATTCAGTTTGTAATATACCTTGAAATGATTTATTATGATATTGAGGTCATAGTATTTATAATTTTCAATACAAAATTATTTGTTTTTATTTTATTAATTTTTTCACAGTATGAAATTAAATAATTTTCATAAATTATTTATCCATCCATACTTTATTATAAAACATAATTGTGTGCCACTAGTTTTTTTATAATATATTTCTTACATTCCACCTCGATTATATGAATATATAATTATAATTAGTGGCTTTACCTGGAAAAGTGGTTAATGTAATAATCTGAATAAACTCTATTTGAATGAGGATTATTTGATTTTGGATGATTCATCATGTTCTTTCAGAACTGTATCAAGAATTTTCTTCCTCAAGAGTCTATGATGGTTTATCTCACTTTGATAAACAAACTCATTAATTAAAATGAACAGAATCATTATATAATTTTCATTCTTGATATATTGTTTTATTTTTTTAATCAAATGGATCATAAAAATATTAAGAATAACTATATTATAAATGTCAATCAATAAGATGTGACTAAATGAACCTAAATTATTGTAATTGAACATTATATTATATTAAAAATATAATCCATTGAACATTTAATAATTTTGTTTCAAAAAAATATAAGATAAATAATAATTTTGAAATTACATTTTAATAATAACCCTTTAATGAATTTTTTAAATTTTATAATATAAATATAATTTTATAAATATTTTTATTATTAATATTTAATTTCTAATACAATTTTATAATATATTGTTATTATATGTTAAATTAGACAATATATTAACAAAAAAGTTGATATAATTAATGGTATGATCATATGAATGTAAAAAGATATGTTTTAGAAAACTATTTTTATGGGTATAACACCTTTATAATTTATTTAATTAAAATATTCATTAATGACAAATCATTAAAATTAAATTTATAGATTTTTCATCTATATAAATGAATTTGAATCCATAAAATGATGATTCCCAGTCAAATAGTTATTAAAATTTCATTTTATGCTCGAAAATTTAAATTAATGTTGAAAACTAACATAGTTTACATGTTTCTTTATTAATTAAAATAGCCCACATAAATTATTTTTAATTGATAATATTAATTCTATCTTTGGACTAAGAATAAATAATACTAAATAATAATAAGAAAATAGTTTTTGGTAATTATTAACATACAAGAGTGTAAAAATGAAATACTACATTTAATGGTAAATGGTTGTTGTTGTTTCATGTTCTTGTAATAAATTAAAATTTCCAAAAAAAATTATAAAAATTATTTAATATTTAAAATTTTTATTTTTAATATGTCTAATATTTTTCATATAATTTTAATCTTAATTTATAGATTACCTTGGTAAGACACAAGTTATCACGATTAAAACTAAAGAGTTAGAATTAGGGAACATGAGGAGTAAATGAAATAACATGTCTAAAATGTATATATTTATTTTGGATGAGGTGTGGATCATCCATATAATCTCATCAAACAATTATTTATCAATTTATATGGTTCATTGTTTGAGGTTTACTTCACATTATTAAATAGTTTTGGGTATTTACAAAATGTGTCACTCTATCTCAATTATAGATAGAAACCCCCTCTCATAACTTTTTAACACCTCTCAAAAAAATTATCATATCCAAAGCCTTACAATATTTCTCTAAACATAAATATCTATTTATATTTGTTATGGTCTTCCCAAAAGGCAAATCATAGGGTCTTTAAGATTTTATCCAAAGGAAATTTGACTAAGAGAATGTGAACATCATAAAGAATCTTTTTCATTCTGTTTATTCTTTTAAAACCTTTAATTATTTAATTAACCAAGTATATAATAATATAAGTATAAAAACATATTGAGATGTATGTTTCTTTATGGAATAATATTTTCCCATATCCTTCTCCATCAAATGGGATGTAAATACCACACTCGTGTTTATAGAATACTACAACATCCGTAACCATTGTCAATTTTCTTCCTTCACCGAGTAACACAATTAATAACAATAATGAAAATGATAAATTTATCTAATACATATAAAATTATATTTATTCAAGAAAATTTATATATCATCTACTTACTTATCCATTCATCATTTAAGGAATTGTAATCATTGATCATCTATACGTACAACCAACTATATCAATAAAGAGATATGATTCATTGTCCTCATAAAACTTGAAGAATAATTATAAAAATATATAATATAATTAAATATTATATTTATAACATTTTTCTCATATGAAGGTGGTGGATTTATATACCATAAAAGGTTGGTGGAACGTTTTTGAAAAACATTCATAAGAAAACAAATAAATTAAGACCCATAATAATGGTAAAAATAATTTTCGTCACCAGAAAATTAAATACATGTTTAAAATGATAAAAAATGTGGCTAAAGAAAAATTAAACCAATGGAATCATGGGGAATGTGATTTAGTACCAATTTTAATTCATTGATACATATTTTATTTCAATACCACTAATTTGTTTTGGATACTACATAATGCACCATTTTTACATGTTATGTCTTGATTTATCCCAATGTAAATAATATATAGGATTTTAAATTGTAATTATTACTATATTGGGATTATGATTTAAACATTACCAGTGTGGTAAGGTATTTTGTCTCATTTTGCATTCCATAGCGAGATATTTGTTATTATACACCTATTATCTTTTATGTTGTGAATATGTTGCCGAGTTTATGCATTTAACATGATTAAATATTAAATCATCATGATTAATGTATATTTGAATTCAAATTCAATTAATTGGTTACTATTTAATAGTCATCCATGTGTTATAAATCTATTTTACAATCCCATAATATATTGAAATTTATTTAATATCTTCGATGTAATTGTTTATTTTTTCAATCATAATATATAATAATTATCTTATCCACATGATATTTAAAGAGTTTAAATATTTTATTCCAACTATTCCTCTCATTGATAAATGTTTCATGAAAATAAATTTTTAATATATAAGAAAATTTCATTTATCATTTAATCAGATTTTTTTCATGTCCATTTTTTCAATATTACTATACAAAATTTATTTTATTTAAGACGCTATTTTATTATATTAATTTAATTTTATCCTTGAATTTTAAATGATTTTAAAGGTACATTTATTATATTATCTGAAATGGGAATCATTTACTTTGGATATAAAAATAATAAAGTATTTTTCTAAGTATACCGTCATAATGGGCCTCCCATTCGCCTTACTAATTTTATAAAAATTTCCTATCCAACAAATATTTAATGGTTTACAATGAAATTTGTTAATGAAATATTGTTTTAATAATTCACTCACATTCCCATTAATCTTTTAAAAGATATAATTTTTTATCAAAATATATATTATCAAACATTTACTTCATATTGAATTAATAACATTTCTATAATAATTATACATTACATTTTTTAAAACAAATAGATTCGATGAAATGTTTTCTTCATATTAATTTGATCATTTTATATTTTTCATTTCATGAAGCACAGAATATATTCAATTTTTTATGAATTACCCAAGTTATTAATACTTTATAGAAAAGTAATTGTAGATATTTCATGACATGAAATGATTATATTATATTTTTGTAAAGAGAACTCTATGTTTCGATTATCCTATATACAATTTTTATTTCCTTTGATAACTTGTGTGACACACATGACCTTGTTTAACCAAACTAAAGTGTAAAATTAATATTATTTTTAAATTATTATTATAATTATCAAAGTTCCCTTAGAATGGTGGTTATGAATAGAATTTATTATATTATAAAAACATCGTTTACATGTGCCTATAATAAGAATTATTTGGTCACAAATTAACTAGAAATAAAAATTAAACCCTTTCTAAAAATATAGGAAATCATTCCTTTGAATCATATATCGATGAAATAAAACATATTTTAGCTCAATAAATTAATTAAAAATATTTGATAAATTAATTTAATAAAAAATATTTTCTTCCAGACTCTATTTAGCGTTCATATGATGTGTTTTCAAGACAATAAATAAGAATAAATCAAATTTTATGAATAAACATATGTATTTTTATAAAATGTAATTTTTCAAGATTTTAATTGTGGTTTTGTTTTAAATATAATTATTTAAAACATTATAATTTTTATTTGAATAAATAAACACAATTTTTAAAAATATAAAAAAAAATTATATTCAGTGAATATTTAGTCTTTTTTGACTTCTTTAAATTTTTGGTGAATAATGGAATACCCTGAATTTTAATTTAAAACTAAATTTCGATTTAATATATTTATATAGATAAATTAGACCAAAATTTGGATTTAATGTATAAATAGTTAAATTTTAAATAAATTAATCCAATGTTGGCTATTAGAACAATTTCACATTGAAATTTTATATAAAACATTTCAATCTTTTGAACTATTATCGCATTAAAAACAAGTCATTTCATCCCATACATGAGATTATTTTTAAATTAATTTTTATCAATTATGTTTTTAGAATTTATCAAAATGGATTCCATATTTGGAATCATTATAATTTATAATGACAACTAAATTCAACATTGTTTTGAAAAAAATATAATTTAATGTAATTAAATTTAATTAGAGTGATAAAAGTAAAAAAATAAATTAATGTCTAAACATAGATACTAAGGTGTAAAATGACCTTACACATGCCGAAAATTTATTTTCTATAAATTTAATGACCATATAATTAAATTCCCTAAATTTTATGAGTTATTAGAATAATATTAGATGAATTTGACCTATAAAATAATCTATGTAAGGACTAAAGGAAAAAAATGGAACCTTATATACCTTTATCATTTATAGAGCCTTTATTTATTGAATTAAAATCAAATTAGTTCGGTTGTACATACTCTTTTGAATGGAAAAGACATATTTTCTTTATATTTATTTACATTTAAATTTTAACTCATGAATTATTTATATGAACTTCATAGTAAATAAAATATTCTGTAATTATTTATTTAATAATTAGCATAAATAAATGAAACGTAATATATTAAATGTGAAATAAATTGATTGATTTTTTTATATAGTTTTTTTGAATTATATATTTTCATACACTGGTTTGAACATGATAGTTTCTAATTCCGTATTTTTCTTGATATTTTTTTAATAAAAAGTAATTAAATAATATCAATATTTACATTATTGTTATTTATAAAAAAATATTTTATTAAAAGACTTTAAATTTCCTAAAATGAATATATTATTTACAATTAATTTCAAATGTTAATGAATTTAAAATCTAGTATATTCTAGGACTAATTAATTTTTTTAATGAATATATTAACCATTAAATAGAATTAACATTGCTTGCATGGTTCAAGATAAATTTTAGTTTTTTCACATTACATGCAGTTGTACTTAAATTAATTTCTAGAAGACATGGAATTTTTTTAAATAACATATCATATTTATAATTATGTGTGTATATATTTTATAATAAATATAACTTGAATTTATTTTAAATGTTTAAATTATATAGGATAGAAAAATAGTTACCGTAATAAAATCTATAATGATAAATGTGAGGAAACATATAAGGTAAGGAACAAATTAAAATAAATGCACTTCTTTTTGAGTGGTGGATGTTTGGATTAAAAATAATTCCCATTTAATCAGTTATTTTTCTATTTTTTAATCACATGACTTCATGGATAAATCCCAATAGTGTTTACCTTTTATTATTTATACGAATTATACCCATCTTCCTCTATAAAAAGGAATTCACTCTTCGCATTCCTCATACTGCTCATGCCACTTTGTCCCATCCACCCCATTACTAAATAAGCTCCCAGCATCTCTAAATAATTCATGCAGGAGTAAAATTTGGAAAAATAAAACCATGTATGCCCTATTATGGAAACAAAAGGGACAAACCCAGTGAACCAGTGGATTGAATGTCTATAAATCAAGTCAATACATAAGGAAATGGTTTTCTCATCTCGCTATTAATTTATTTATGACACAAGAAATGTTCACAATATATTTCTTATTTTTTGTAATGAATTATCCCATTAGACGTATTATATGATTCATATAAATATAATTATTAATATTTACATATCCAATTTAGTATCTAAATTACATGGGGTTTATGGTTCAAATGATACCAAATCTTTATTGTAATTTTGTTCCAATTTTCCTTTTTCAGACACATGTATTGTTATGAAAAAATATTTTTCTAAGCGGAATTTAAAAATCTATTTGAAATGAAAATTATTAAATCTCATGATTTTTATTATATATTATGATTCATGAAATTTTATTCTTTCGTTTTCATTATGATTGAATGTTAGAAACTTTATTCAAATGTGTCACTAAAAGATTATCATTTACCAGGGTTATTTAATATTATGATGAAACTATATAATTCATCCCTCAATATATCTAGTGAATTTTCCTCTCCTTTATTTATTCATGATATCCTCATGTTTTGGTAACATTTTTCCACTCTTTATATGATATTATAATTAGAAAAGTGTTTTTAAGAAAATACGAATATATATATGTCACCTGTCCAAATCCTTTTTTTAAAACTATGTTTTAGCAAACTTCTATCAATTCTTTGTAATTATAATTTATTATTGTTTTTAAATTTATGTTCAACAAATATTTTTTCAAAAAATATTCTTAATTTATATGTTTTCAATGTTATTTTCAAATAAAATGTTTTCAAAATGTTTTTAATTTTCTTTTCTAAGATAAAAAATTTATTTTAATGTATGGTTTTTAAAACTATTTTCAAGATTCAGTTGTGTTCTAAATGTTATTTTCAATGAAATTATAATCAAAATGATTTCAATATTCCATTATATGTTTTCAATATTCCATTATAAGTTTTCAATGTGTCTTTAATGAACTTTTTTTCATATTCTTCTCAAACATCCTTCATAAGTTTTCAATATTATTTTCTAGGAAAAGATTTTCCAAAGGTTTTGAATATTTTTTTGTATGTTTTTAATGTAATTTTAATGAAAAGGATTTCAAAAAAAATCAATATTCGTTAGTATGTTTTCAAATTTATTTTAAACAAAATAAATTCAAAATTTTTTCCAGATTCCTTTATAAGATTATAATTTTATTTTCTAAGAATGTTTTTCAAATATTTTTAATGATCCCTTTATATTTTTCAGTATTATATTCAGAGAATTATATTTCATTTTTTTTAATTATAATAAAATAGATTTCCGAAGTATAATGTATATTTTTCTCATGAAATGATTTCTAAAATAATCTTTAAATATTATTTTCCATATAAGATGACATTTGTAGATGTCATATATGTATTACTATGGTTATGATCTATGGATACCATTCTTATTATTTATATATATATTTATACTTAGTATAAATGGTTTTTTAGGAAACATGATTCTCATCCACAGGTTATACCGGGATATATAAATATGAAACCCACTCTTTTTCTCGAGTTATTCTATGATTTCATGATTAGGATGCCTATCTGTTTTCCACATATTATGATATGATGAAATTCTTGTGATAAAACTTTTATTCCATGGGTTATTATATTATAAATTTTTTATGATCTGGTAGACCATGTTTGAATGATTTCATTATGTGAAATGTGGTAACAATATATTGCTCCAATTCATTGGGTAATGATCGATAGACATGGATGGAACATGGAGGCTACTCATTTCCATAATTGTCTTCTAAGAAGGTCTCAAGATTTGACCATAAGTAATAAGATGGTATTGGGAATTATTCATGATAACTAATATTGTTTGGGGAGTGAAACCTTTCTAAAAAAAGGAAATTGTAGATACTAGGGTTGGCGGTGTTTCTGAACATGTAGGTGTAACCCCCATGAAGTTCCCTAACTGGTTTTTTGTGATAATACTTTACATAAACATTGTGATTCTATATGATTATGTATATAAAATAATTTTATGTATTATTCCTATATAATTTTATAATGGATTATTATTTTTATTCCCTTTTGATTTGTGTCATATGAACTTACAGTAATTATTCCATGAATCATGTATATGATCTCTGATATATAGAGTATGATCTTCAATTACAATTCTCATTTCCTCTTAGCCATTTTCTCATGTTATGATTATGTATCACATTTATTTAAAATTAATGAGTATATTATATTAACCTTTCTTATGTTTCCTATCCGTAGGTTATGAATAAAGGGTCGCTATAAAATTACTACAAGGTAATATATTTATTGCAAACATTGAATATCATTAACTATACTAGGTGATTTTGTTACAAGTTTCCAATGATGATAATCTATTTTGGGTCATGGGGATGTAATTTTGTAATTTTATCTTTATTAATCTAAAATGATGTAATATTATTGTTTGTTGGTCCTAGTTTTATATAGTTGGTATCAAAGTAATTATTTAGTCAACCATCAGAAGCTAGGATAAGGAAACTTTAGTGAGATCACATGGGATAATTATATGTATATGCCTAGGGATATTTCCATGACCCCCTCCCCAAAAAGTGTACCACTCCTATGATGGCAATGTGAGAAGGGAGATAATGACCCCTGAGTCCCACCTCTAGTAGGCCCCGGTTTGGCGACTTGCACCGAGGGTATAGTAAACACACAGATGGGAGGAATTACCCTCTATGATAACACATACAGAATTGAGAGATAATATAGACACCAACCAACTCCCTATAAAACATAAATATAAACTAAATCCCAAGTACACATATGTAATGTCATGAAAAACTACTAAAACTGAAATCCTAAAACTGAAAGTACCCAAAAGAATTTAAAAATAGTATCAATCATGAAGTCTGAAAATCTCCTACAACCCCAAGCTAGTAGAAACCAACATGATCTCCAACCTAATCCAATTAACCTGAAAAAATAGTTTATATATACATTGGGTTAGTATAACATTATACTCAGTAGGATCCTCCCCGAATCCTATAGTGAAAAAGTGAAGAAAGCATTCTAAAGAATAGTGAACAATAAGTAAAACTAACTCGTCACCTAAACAGGTATACTATGTTCCGAGCCTCACCCTGGCTACACTCACCAAGTAATGCATATAAGATTATATAATATAATAAAGAATATAAAGGGTGCCCTACTACTACTTCTCCACTAGTTTGCCGCTTTTCCCCAATGTCGTGCATCCTAAGCATTTCTTTCGAAAAAGGCGTGCACACAGACACCTAGGAAAAGCACCAAAACATGCCCCTCATGCAACAAACCCACCATGTCCACGTAAGAAATGTAACCATGTAGTTTATGGGAGCCACCACATCTCGTATAACGTGTATCATACATCGGGTATTTAACCTCAATCCATTATATCCCATACACCGAGTAAGGATCCTCAATCCATCGTAGCCTATACACGTTACACCTATAGTAGTCCATATGAAACTATATCCATAATATATGTGTGTGAATAACCACAATCCATTATATCCCTCTATACACATATATGGATAAAACTAACCATTGTGCCTACCAGTACAAGTAGCTACAAAGAGAATAGAGTGGGGCCAAAGGGGGTAGTCATCCATCCATCCTCCCACCAGAATGTTGGGTAAAACACCCCCCAGGGCTCAGAATCCCCGGGGTGTCAGTTTCCCTTACTGACGAGGTGGAGTATCATATAAGAACATAAGAAGTACTGAATATAATATAGCTCAGAACCACACTATGGGCATAACCTATTCTTAGAATCAATTGCAACTAACATCTCTCGGCCTTCCGGCTGCCACTTCTATGACTACGTATCTTATAAGCACACTACCATTTAAAGTGATTTATTACATTACTTCATTCTATTTTTATAAGTTCAAATTTATGTTAGTTAATTCTTCAAACACTAATTAACCAATATCAATTTACACATTATATTTCATTGGAATCACCCCAAAAGTCCATTGTCCCTTTAAATTGTAACCTTAGCATTGTGTCCCAGCAACCTCCAACCTTATGGGTCAACATCAATTATTCAATTATTTATTTACAGAATTACCTTCCCATATTCATAGGAATTATATAAAAACATTATATGCTACTAAAAACAAGGAGGCTCGACACAATGAGCAGATAAACTACCCATCAAGTCTTTTCCACCTATAGCAAGATCGTAGACTCATCCTACCTTGAGAAGCTAAACACAGAAATCATGGTGCATACCCTACGTGTCTTCTCCCCTTTCAGAAATAGTGTATTCAAGACCAACTTCCTTGAGCAGTGGGGAATGTAAATCAGATAACAACCCAAGAAAATTCAAGCATCCAAACATTGAAATCTAACCAGTTTAATCATCCATGGTGTCCTTTCTGGCACCCACATGCTTAGACCGATGTATCTCTCTACTCTGGGTGTCAACTGCTGCCCCAACCAGTAGGCCTCCCTGCACCCACATATCACAACATCCATCGAGGATCACATCACAACGGGAAATCAAACATCATATTAATTGGCTCTTATCCCTGAAACCTGAAAGAGGGTAATTCAGAACCCTACAAACAATTATCCTTTATCAAACTACCATTTCATTAATCCATCTTGGTTTAACCGATTGATATTTGGTAGGTTCCATCTTTGGGAAACCTTAACAGTAAGCTATCATAAATAATTAAAAATGCTTACTGCACTAATTGGATTAACATCAAATTACAACAAGAAGAACCAGATTCATTTAAATACCTCTTTATCTTTATCCAAACAATTATCAATTAATTTCAGCTTTACATTCTTTACCCATTTTCATCAAGAATGAAAAACAAAACAAAGGACGCCTGGATATAACACTATCTAGCAAGACAATATGCAATAACATACGATCGATGACAATTTATTTATCTGGTTAAAATATTTATTATGTCAATTTCATTGTGATCCATTGGGGAAAAACAAGTTAACTATACAGTTTCAGGTAAAATAAAAAAGAAGCAAAAAATCCCCTACCTCAAATGGTTCTTGACGTTATTTAAATGATAACAAGACACACAAGGGGTTATGATCTCCTCCCCCATTGACAACTGTATCCACCTGAGGATGTAGAGACACCTCCAAACTAGTCAACACCTATGAAATTGCAATTAGGAAAATGGATATATAATTAAATAAAAGGGAAATGGGAAATGGAAGAAGATGAACCCAAAAGAATGACAATAGAACAAACCTTCTATCGGAGATCGATCGATACTGCTTGGTTTCACCAAAAACATAGGAAAACCAATCCAAGGAGAAAAGTTTGATCGTATAACTCCAATGGGATTGAATGAAAGTTTTGATCATCTCACACCAGAGAACAAGGAGTATGAATTATGGAGCAAGATATCTCATCCCTTTAGAATATTTCATGAAGGAGTGGTTTAAGATATGCAGATTCTTCTTTTAAAAGTATATTGAATTAAACCACGAGGTTTGACCAAGTAAAATCTTCCAGAGCCTTAGGATAATTAATATATGAGTTATGGCCTTTGAATCAGCCTTAGAGACCTTAATAAAAGGCTTTAAATTCATTTTATGTCAGTGGAAACGTCAAAGGGGTGAAAATGTAGGAAGATGGAAACACTGTTCATGAACATGAAATTTTGAAAAGGAATTAGAGGTTGTAGTTGTATCCTCACCGTTCTGGAAACACTATACATAAAACACACTATTTGTGGAACACTGTTCATAAACCTCACCATTCTGGAAATATTGATCATAAAACTCCCCTTTCTGGAAACACTGTTCATAAACCTCACTGTTTTCGAAACACTGTTCATAATCCTCACCATTCTGGAAATACTGTAAGTGAACTCAAAATTTGGAAAAGGAAATATTGGCTACCTTTGGATCCTCCCTATTCTAGAAACACTATTCATGAACTCAAAATTTGGCAATGGAAATAGAGGCTACCGTTGGAACCTCACCATTTCACTGTTCACATATGGCTACCGATGACACTGTTCACAAAAGTTCACCGTTTCACTATTCACCTGAGGCTACCGACGAAACTATTCACATAAGGCACTATTTCACTTTTCACCTAAGGTTATCGTCGCATTGTTAACCGAAGGATAGTGATGACATTGTTCACCTAAGGCTATCGATGCACTGTTCACATAAGGCTGCCGATGACACTGTTCACCTAAATCAACTGATGAAACTGTTCACCTAAGGCTATAGATGAACTATTCACCTAAGGTTTCCAATGCACTGTTCACCTAAGGATTCTGATGCACTGTTCACAGAACTAGAAATTTGTCAATGTGTTGGGGATAAGTCACCTATACCTCCTAGGACGCCTCAGACACCATATTTTCACTAAAGAATGGACCAGATTTGTCTGAACCATTATATCAAATACCTCTCAAAACATTCTCGTTGTTGATAATTCAAAAACAACCTAAAAGGAAATAGAAATCAAAGTCTGAACAACCACCCATCGAGATACCTCTCATAAGGGAGAAAGCCACAATAAGCAACCAAAGAAAGTCATCTCATAAACACAAAAGGTCAATAATCACAAATGGGACATTGTCACATGAAAAGAGTTAAACATCAATCAAATATCGGTATTGGGCACGTATTTATGACTCACATTCCCAAGTACTCTCCTTCATAGAACCGTGTCTCCACAAGACACGAACCAAGGAAATAGAACACTCACGCAACACATTCTCATTGTAGTGTTGGATCTCCATAGGTTGCTCCTCAAAGGTCACATCACCATAAAAATTGATCTATCCCCAATCAATGACCTGAGAGACATAATGAAGATAACGATAGAGCTATGATACATGGAAAACATCAAGTATCTAGCTCATCTGCGGCGGAAGTACTACCCGATATGTCAATGCTCCAACACAAGCTAAGACATCTAAAGGACCAAAAAACTAGAGATAAATCTTACTACCATGACCAAACCCTCACTGCCCATGTCGGGGAGTCACCTTCAAAAACATGTGATCACTATCATAAAATTATAAGGGTCTCCTCCTTTCACAGGCATATGATTTCTGACGATCTTTCACTATCTTCATCCTCTCATGAACTAGCTGATCTATCTCATTTGTATTCTTCACTAGTTACGGTCTGAGAATTTATAACTCTCTGAACATAGTCTAACACAATGGAGAATGGATAGGTCATCCATACATGGTTTTATATGAAGACGTAGTGATGGTGGAGTGAAAACTATTTTTTAAGTGAACTCCACTAAGGGTAAGTTCCTCATCAATGAACATCCAAAATCCAGGACACAAGAGTGTAACATGTCTTCAAGATTCTGGATGGTTCACTCTATAAGACCATCTGTTTAGGGATGAAAAGCAGTGAAAAGGAATAGCTAAGAACTGAAAGCACGTTGGATACCTCTCCACACCCTGGACGTAAAACGATGATCTAAATCAGAAATTATTGTCCTTGGGACTCCATGAAGTCTCACAACATTTTACAGATATTACCTCGACAAAACATCCACTGAGCTTGATTCCTAGATTTCAATAAAGTGGGATGATTTATTCAAATGCTCAACTACTTCCCAAATAGCATCATGTCCTCCTTGAGATCGTGGTAAATAGTAACAATGTCCACATAGATGTCCTCCCACTTCCACTGAGGAACATAAAATGGTTGGAGTAGACCACCAGGAACACGGTGTTCAGCCTTCACCTTCTGAAAGACCAAACATCAAGAAACAAACTCCGAAACTAAATGCCTTAGCTGGGGCCACCTAAATTGGCTCCTCAAGGCTCGGTACATCTTAATCACGCCAGGATGCACCACTAAATGATAACTATGGAACTCCCTGAGAACCATTTCATGCATCATCAAAGGAACTAATATCCTTCCATGATACAACATTCGGTGTTGTTCATCCTTAGACCAACCATCAAGGGCCTCTCCATAAACAACTAGGTCTCTCCTTACCTCCATCTCTAGATCCCCCCAATGGGGACTCTTCCAACTACTGCACCATAGATAATTGAACTATCATCTGAAAAAGACAACCTCCAACCCCAACTTCTCATATATCAAGATGTAATGCTGAAATATCATCCATTACTCTCCAGGAGTCACCAGATTCACACACTGCATCACTACATGTATTTAGACTCAGCGCATTAGATACAACATTCTCTTTTCTAGGTGTATACGATATTTCCAAGTCATATTCCTATAAGAACTCCATCCACCGACTCTATCACAATATTAAGTCACGCTGGGAGAAAACATTCATTAGGCTCTTATGATCGGTGGAAACCACAAAGCGTTCACCACTGTGGTAATGTCATCACAACTTCAAAGAAAATACCATGGATTCCAACTCAATATCTTGGGTGGAATAGTTATGTTCATGGGGACTCAACTGCTGAGGCCCTTATGAAATAACTAATCTCTGCAGAATCAGAACACAGCCTAACCCCAGATGTGAAACATCACCGACAATATCAAACTGAACTCCCTCAGCTAGAAGACAGAGAACTAGAGCTCTTACTAACTTCTATTTTAGATACTCGAAATATGACTGACACTAATCAGACCATATGAATGCCTGATCCTTCCTGGTCGAAGCTGTCAGAGGAATCACAACTCAAGATAAGTTGTCTATGAACCTCCTTTAGTAGCCTGCGAGACCAAGGCATCTTCGCACCTCTGACACTATCTTGGGGGCTACCCAAGACACAACTACTTCAATATTTTATGGATCCACAGATACTCCCTACTGGGACACAACATGCCCCCTCAAACGGAATTCTAAATCCCAAGACTCAAACTTAGACTACTTATAATATAGCTAGTGTTGACGAAGAACACCCAAAATGGTGTGTAGATGCTCTGCATGCACCTCCTTCGATGTGGAGTACAAAAGGATGTCATCGATCAAAACCACCAAAAACTTGTCCAGGAACACATGGAACATGGTGTTCATCAATCCTAAGAACACAAATAGAGATTTTTTCCTACCAAACGGCATTACAACGAACTCATAATGCCCATGACGACAATAAAAAGCAGTTTTGGGATATCCTCATCCTTTATATATAACTGATGATATTAGTACTGCAAGTCAATATTTGAGAACCAACTTTCACCCTTCAGTTAATCGAATAAATAATCAATATGTGGAAGTTGATAGAGATTCTTCACTGGCGCTTTGTTTAAGTGATGATAATCTACACACAACCGCAAACTGTCATCAGCCTTCTTCATGAACAAAACTGGTGCACCCCCCGATGACCCACACAGGTGAAAAAAACCACACAGTAAAATACCCTCAATATTTATATGTAGCTCTCGTAACTCAAAATGGGACATTCTGTATAGAGACATAGAGATAGGTGATGCTCGTGGTTATAACTCGATCCCAAACTCGATCTATCGTTGAGGGGGGTAATGCTACAACCACTTCTGGAAAGTCATCAAGTTAATATTCTACAACCCTAGAAAATGCCAACTGTTGAACCTCTGAATAACTCAGCATCATCTTAGACATCATGGATGATAAGGACGTAACATGCCACTAACCGATATGAGGGTTTCACTCGCTAACAAACACCACTGTCTCTCCATCCGCATCGAAGAACAGAACCATCCTCCTATAGAAATCTGTGATAGCCTGCACCAAATACAATCAATCAATGATAAGGATGAAAAAATATGGAGGTGTTCATAAACATAGGAAATACCCCCAAGAGTGGTGCTTCCCCAAAACTATCTGACAAACTCTACATACTTCAAACAAGTCATCTTGACCTCCAACTGGTGTAGTCAACACCTAGGGAACTGGAAGCCTCTCTACCCTAAGTCCCAATGCATAGCCAATGTTAGGTGATATGAAGGAGTGTGTCACTCCTGAATAAGAAAAGGCATTCACCAAGGTAGAAAACAATGAAAGGGTACCTCGAACGACATCTGGATCACCTGGCGCTGGCAACGCTAAAGCATGAAGCTGACCACAACCACCACTATAGCCTCTCTGACCCCGATGACGACCACCACCAGGGCCGCACTCTGCTCTTTGAGGATAGGATGTGTTACAGGTTTGTCCTCTACCTACCCCATCTACCCTCTACTGCTCTAAAGATGGTGTAACCTTCTGTTGCTTCCTCGGCTGGAACTGCCTCAAAGGAGGAACCTGGAGTTGAAAACCTGGTGCACAATGAGTGATCTAAAATTTAGGTCACTCTCGCTGCGGATGATCGCGGACACCACAAGAAAAACTACTGTCTGATCTTTTGGCATAAGCCTGAGACATGATTCCCTCAGTGAAATGAGATTTTGAGGGTCGGGACCTACCCCCAGCCAAACAGAAACTCTTCTTCCCTGAAAACTAAAAACTTCAGACCACATCTCGGCTACATAAAGAATCATGAAGACTTCCCTCTTGTGATGATCCGGTTTTGGCCAATGTCCTCTTGACGACCATTGCACTTTCCATCACCTCAAGATATGTCATCAGCATAAATGGGGTGACTTGGCGTTGGATCTCTTGGTGAAAAGCCTCCTCAAAATGCCTCTCCCTAGCTTCCCTATCTAGAAACTGGTCCCACTACTGAAATTTGGACTTTTCCCAACGGTAGTATACCAACGGTTTATTTAAACCGTTGGTATAGTGAGCCTTTGCCAACGGTTTATTTAAACCATTGGCAAAGGGAATTTCGGTGGACCCTTTCCAAATGGTTCACTAGAACCGTTGGGAAATGGGTGCTAAACTCACACATTTCCCAACGGTTCCAGTGAACCGTTGGGAAAGGTGTGCCTTTGCCAACGGTTTTTATAAACTGTTGGCGAAGGTTTTCCCCAAATTGCAGATCGCGACCTCCTCTCCCCATTCGGATAGAGCCCTAATCTATTCACTCCGCTGCTATCGCGAACCACATCCAAATCTCTTTCGCTCTACTGCTCTCGCGAACCCCCCATCTGAACACCATCACCCCCATCCCAACAGGTACAGCCCCATCCGAATAGGTAAAATTTGATTTCAACCATATTTTTGTAGTTGTTTTAATGAATAGATTTTTTCCAGGTGTTGGTGGTTTACTTGATTATTGAAATTAATATCTAAATAGGATATTGTTTGTGTTTGTGAAGACTTCATTAATGTTATTATATTCTATGTTTGGAATGAGAGTGTTCAAAACATGTAAATCAGAGTTGGGGGAGGCTATCGTGAACGTTTACATGTTTTGGATAATGGATTGTGGGAATTATGGATTGTGTTCAAACCAATTTGATATGTTTTGGATAGTGGATTGTGGGGGTAGGCGGTGTCCACGGGGGTGGGTGGGTTGTCCACGGGGGTGGACGGGGCTGTCCACGGGGGTGGGAAAGGCTGTCCACGGGGTTGGGCGGGGCTGTCTAGGGGGTGTGGGCTGTCCTGGGGGTCTGGGTGGGGTGTCCTGGTGGGGGAGGGGTGTGTGGGGTGTCCAGGGGGGGTGGTATGTCTAGGTGGTGGTGGTGGGGTTGTAGGGAGGGGGTGTGGGCTATTTGGGAGGGTGGACAGGGCTATCCAAGGGGGGTACGGGGTGTCCAGGGGGGTACGGGGGTGGGCGGGCTGTCCACAAGGATGGACGGGCTGTCCACGGGAGGTAGGGGTGTCCAGGGGGTGGGCGGGCTATCCAAGGGGGTGGGGCTGTCCATAGGGAGAAGGGGTGTCGAGGGGGGTGGGTGGGCTGTCCACGGGGGTGGTTGGGCTGTCTAGGGGGTAGGGGTGTCCACGGGGGTGGGTGGGGCTGTCCAGGGGGTGTGGGCTGTCCTGGGGGTCTGGGTGGGGTGTCCTGGTGGGGGAGGGGTGTGTGGGGTGTCCAGGTGGGGTGGTATGTCTAGGTGGTTGTGGTGGGGTTGCAGGGAAGGGGGTGTGGGATGTTTGGGAGGGTGGACGGGGCTATCCCGGGGGGGGGGGGTACAAGGTGTCCAGGGGGGTACGGGGGTGGGCGGGCTGTCCACAGGGGTGGACGGGCTGTCCACGGGGTTGGTCGGGCTATCAAGGAGGGGTGGGTGGGCTGTCAATGGGGGGTCGGTGGGCTGGCCACGGGGGGTAGGGGTGTCGAGGGGGGTGGGCGGGCTATCCAGGGGGGTGGGGGCTGTCCATAGGGAGAAGGGGTGTCGAGGTGGGTGGGCGGGCTATCCAATGGGGTGGTGCTATAGTGGTTTTGGATTTTATGAGGTACTCTTAGTGTATTATAACCCCTCATTTGTTCTATATTCATTTAAATTGATTTATTATCATTTTTTTCACACACACCATTATATCCTCTCAAACTATATTTAGATTGTATTTTCATTCGTATGGTGTTAAATATTTTAGTAAATGTTCATACTAGCTTCTTTTATGTGTTCTAGGGGTTTAGACCAATGACAGGGCTGCATGATTATTGTGGGGGTATTCTTTTCATATAAATATACCTATACACCCCGACCCCCTTGGACAACCTGACCACCCCCACGGACAGCCCGCCCACCTGGACACCCTAACCCCCCTAGACAGCCCCCACCCCCATGGACACCTCCGACCCCCCGGATGGCCCCACCACCACCTAGACACCCCGCACCCCCCTGGACATGCCACACCCCCCATGGACAGTCCCTCCACTCCCATGATCCTCATCCTACTCCTCATCCTGATCTACTTGAAGAAGTTAATGTATAAATCTCATATACTCCCAACAAGACCCTTAAGGATTATGTATTCCTTGATCCACTTCCAATATCTTACTTGTCAATCTGTGAATATAGGCATTAGAAATTTTGTATCTTATTTTCTTATATACACTGTATTTTGTTGTATTTCTTAATATGATTCTCATATACAGTAATTTGTCAGTTATGCTTTTATATAGAGTAAACAATTGTAATTTACGTAAATATTTTTTTGATTAAACTTAAATATTATTGAATTGCATTGAAATGAATTATTGCAATTTTTTTACAGAATGGATAAAAGTTGGATGTACGAAACTGATCAAATTTCAACCGATTTTCAAAATAATTTGAATATCTTTCTAGATTTTGCATTTGACAAGGCTTCAGATAGTGGTCGCATACACTGCCCATGTTTTAATTGTGTTGGAAGACCGTGGTTGAGTCGTGAAGCAGTTAGCTATCATATAACCAAATATGGTTTCCAAACAAAAAAATTATGTGTGGTATCACAATCAAGAGAAAATAGAATCTCAAAATGTTGATGATCCAAATTATAGGACTAAATTGGAGAGTTTGATATATGATCGTTTTCCATTTATTCGACATCAAGAGAAGGAAAGGATGTCCAACCAACAAGATTTCAATACTAGCACACATGATGCGTCCAATGAAAATGATGATGTTGATAGGGTGAAAAAATTGAATGATGCTGCGACGACTCCAGTATATCGGCAATGTGATAAAATGAAAAAGTTGGAATTTTTAATCCGATTGTTTTATGGGAAAACTATGTATGGGATTTCAAATACTGCAATTTATTATATTCTTACCTTCTTGAAGGACATACTTCCAGATGATGTAGATATTACCTCAAACCACTATATGGAAAGGAAGTTGGTTGATGAACTTGGATTCTCAAAAAAAATTCATGCTTGCCCGAATGATTGCAGCTTATTTTGGGAGGAAACTACTGAAAGAAATGATTGTATAAAATGCGGAACCTCACGATGGAAGCCAAAAGATGATGAAACACCATCTCGTGTGCCACAAAAAGTAATGTGGCACTTTCCATTGATCCCCAGATTACAGAACCTTTTCATGTATGATGAAATATCCATAAAAATGTGACGGCATGACACCGAGATAAAAAAGAATAATGAAGAGTTGGTTCACCCTGTAGATGGATTGGCATGGCAGAGATTTGATGCTCGATATCATGAATTTGTAGCCAACATGCATAATGTGAGACTGGGTCTTTCAGGTGATGGTTTTAATCCATTTCGGAAGATGCTTACTTCGCACAGCACATGGCTGGTGTTCGTACACATTTATAACCTTCCCCCTTGGTTGTGTATGAAAAATCCTTACACTTTCTTGAGTATACTGATATCTGGCCCTTCTGATCCCGGCAATGATATAGATGTATAAATGCAACCTTTAATAAAATAGTTGAAACTTCTTTGGGATGTGGGTGTGCCCACATACGATGCATGTTCGAAAGACATATTTCAGATGCGTGCTACACTTATGTGGACTATCAATGATTTTCCTACTAATGCAATGATGTCTGGATGGAGCAAAAAAGGAAAATTGTCATGTCCTGTTTGTATGAAGAATACTCGATCGAGAAGACTAAAATATCATCGTAGTTTTAGTTTTATTGGACATCGATGATTCTTGACAATGAACCATCCATATAGAAACAATCGTCAAAGATTTGAAAATACCATGGAGAATGACGATCCACCTCAGCGTATGTCTGGAACTGATGTGCTTAATGAATTAAAAGATTTCAGTTATTAATTTAGGACGAGTGTAATGAAATCTAGAAAGAGGAAAAATGTTTCCAATGATACCTGTTACAATTGGAAGAAGAAGAGTATATTCATTGAGTTGTCATATTTGTCAACCAACTTGTTACGTCATTGCTTAGACGTAATGCACATTAAAAAGAATATATGTGAAATGTTGCTTTCGATTCATCTAAATTTCAAGGGGAAGACAAAAGATGATTTACGATATCGGCGTGACTTGGTAGATTGGGGGATCAGACCAGAGTTTCATCCTGTCTGTATCAGTGAAAATAAATGGCAAGTTTCATGTGCTTCTTATGTGATGACTCCTGCTAAAAAAATCAATTTTTGGAAGTGCTAGAGACTATTAAAGTTCCTGATGTCTATTCAAGCAATATATAAAATTGGGTCAACAGAAAAGAGTTGAAGTTGAAATCTTTGAAGACTCATGATTATCACGTCCTTTTGCATGAGTTGATTCCAATAGAAATCTGTCATCTATTGTCCAATAATGTTAGAGTCTCAGTTATTCAGTTGTGATATTCGTTTAGATATCTTTGTGTTAAGAGGATGTCCAAATCCCTCGTGCAAAAACTGTTGGCAGAGACACCATTAATTTTGTGTGAGTCAGAGAAAATATTCCCTCCATCATTTTTTACATGCATGTTGCATCTGACTGTCCATCTTCCGACCGAAATACTTTTTAGAGGACTCGTTGCTTTCCGTTGGATGTATCCAACTAAAAGAAACATGTGCACATTGAAATCATATGTTCGGAACAGGAATTATCCCGAAGGTTCTATTTTGAATGGTTACTTGGCTCAAGAATGTATGGATTTCTGCTCAATGTATTTTTCTGATCATACTACAAGAATAAACAGACCAATGAGAAATGAAGAAGAACAGTATGGGAAAATTGAACCCAGTTTTCCATCACTTCCTCAGACAGGAGGAATTCCGGGATCATATACATTGACAACATTAAGCCTTGAAGAGCGAGATATGGCACATCGCACAGTGTTGTTCAATTGTGATTTTTTCGATGAGTATATAAAGTAAGTTAATTGTACATGTATCTCTTATCTTATCTCTTGTAATTTTAAATATTTGTTAAACTATTATTTTTTTTATCTACAAGGAACATAAAGAATTGATATATAGAAAGCATCGTTCTTTATCTTTGAGAAAGAAGGAGACTTTGCATAGCAAAGGGTTTTCTGCTTGGTTGAAATTGAAGGTAAAAATATTTCTGTAATAACTAAATAAAAATAATATTTAATTAAGTTTACTATTTGTTTATATTTTAGGTATTGAGTTTTCCTACAGACTCTGTTTCTGAGGAAATTAGAGCTTTGTCTTTTGGTCCTAATACCATGTTTTGTGCTTGTAAATCACTTGTGATCAATGGATAAAAATTTGATATCACTGAACGAGCAAGAAACATGAGAACACAACATAATGGTGTTATTCTAACAGCCACAACAGACTGTTATGCCAGTTCATCAGACACTAGACCTCGTTCTGAAAATGTTGCTTATTATGGTGTCATGGAGAAAATAATAATTTTGGTTTATTACTCACATGGTCGAGTCACGATGATGAAATGTCAATGGTTTGATTCAATGACGAGGCAAGGCACCTTTATTGATGATTGTGGATTTCGATTTAATTACATGACTCGCACTCTTGCCACCAATGAACCATATGTATTGGCATCAATGGTGAAACAAGTTTTTTATGTCAAAGATCATTGTCATCCTAAATTCGGTGTAATTATTGAAGTAAATCACAGACATGTTTTTGATGATGGTGATGATGAAGTTGACACTATCCCTACTGCAATTCGAAGCAATCCATTTATTACATATGATGACCCCAACAGCTCCATTGTCAGAGTTTATTGTGAACCCGAAGTTGTGGTGGGAAATATATAGAATCATACAGTCGTGTTCTCACCTACATGTTTCACCTATATCATTTAGAGTGTGTATCCTAGTACTTACCTTCATAACACCATAAATCTTCTGTTTCATTATGTTCTTTTTATCATAATGGATTTTCTATATTTTGTTTTTTGGGTTACACATTAGTTATCTGTTTCTAATTACTTCCATATTTGTTTTCATTGCAGGAAATGGCACCCATTGAAGAGGGGTGGCGGAAAAAGATGACAGATAATAATCGTCGCATGGTATAGATGGGTGTTCCTCCAATCATCCATGTTGTGAGTATTTTATTTCAAATATAAATATTTCAATAACTTATAATATCATGTGTTTACTTTTCTGTCAATTTTTTTTTCAGGATCCACCCCCTAGACGACAGATATCTAACATGGAGCCTGATATTGCTCCCAGTAGAGAGGTTGGTGGTACGAGGGCTCATGGGGCAAGAGTTAGACGATCCACTACCACAGACGTATCTTCTACGCCCTATTTTGATCCTAGCATGTCTTTAGGGACATATGAGATATTTAGACCTCTGATGTTTACACTACCAGCTGGCCAGACGTCTATGCTATCATCTTTTGCTTCTGGTTCATTATCTCCAGGTTATTATATTCCACCTTGTTCGACTCCTTCTGCGACACAGTATGTGGCTGAGGAGCATACACAGAGGGACACTCCACCTATACAGGATATTCCTTCAGCTTCTGGACCCATTGATCTGACTACCACATGTATATTTATATAACTCTATCAAATTTTTATACCAAAATTTATTTTTTTTATAACATGTATTGATATTATTTTTCTTTAATAACAAATTCATCTACAGATTGGAGGCGGGGGAGGGGGCGTACTCGCTTGCATGCGGTATGAAACCGCTAGACACAGTTGATGGTAGAATACAATGTTGATGGACAAATGATTGAGAAATCTGGGTAGCAATGTCGGGGTTTTTTGGCGACGCTATCCAAATACTCCGATATCATTCCGTTCAGCCCACTCTCTTGGAGACATCTGCCACCCGAAGTCAAGGATAACGCGTGGGCACAAATATGGGTAAAAAATATATTGGATTTAATGTAGTATATTTTTGTATTAAAATGAACTAATCAATTTGGTTTCAGCTTCGGTTTATCTTCCCTGATGGCGAAGGTGCACGACCAGTGCATTTAAAAGAGCTAGGAGAGCTTTGGAGAGCTTATAAGCATGATCTGTATGTTGGCGGGTGTGATAGAGTGGGCACGGAGTTAGAGACATTACCTATCGTGGATGACTGCCCGATAGAGCAATATCGCCAAATGATTACCCATTGGGCGACTGCCAAATTTAAGTTATTAATCTCATTTGAGTTATTTAAATGAGAGTTTTCATATTTTGCATTAATATAATCTTATTAATTATTAATAATTATTTAGGAATCTTTTGAAAAAAACAAAAAAACATTGATTCAAAGAAATACCTCTACACTTTGGGGCGCACAACAATGTCAGATCATGAGAGGCAGCAGGTACGATATACTTGTTTATAATTTTTCTTTATGACTTTCCCTTTTTATTGGATCCTACTTAAATTATGTGATTTATTGAATAATTAATATATGATTATACTTTCACTTTATATTGTTTCAATGTCATTACAGAAGAACAAAATCAATATTGAAGGACGTATCCCTCGAGCAAAATTGTTTTGCTCGAGTAGAAGAAAAAAAGATGGAACTGCGGTAAATGAACCGACACAAGAAAAGATTGTAAATTTTAATTTATTTATTTCAAAGTTTAATATCTAATTTGAAATTTAATAATCTATTAATATTTTTTACAGGCTGCTTTAGAGGCTCTTGATGCCCAGGAGCCTGACAATTTTGGGCCACACGATCATTTATATCAGGTTTTGGGAGATGAGCACTCTGGTCGAGTACGCTGCCGACCTGGTAAGAATATAGTCCCGACGAGGTATTGGTCATCTCCATGTATCCATTCTACTACCACCGAGTTGGAACAGGTCAAGGAGCATGCAAGACAATCTGATAAAAGGGTCATAGAGTTGGAAGTACAAGTTCAAACAAGAGACAGAGAATTTATGAAACTGATGAGAGCTTTATCTTCATCACTTCCACCAGAGGCTAGTACGGCTTGTCAGACATTTATGTCGTCGATGGGTGAATCATCCAATGCACCAGGCGGCAGCTCTAGTGGCGATCGAGATGATGATGTTCCTGGTGATGAAGAGGATGCTGAAGAGGAAGAGGGCGAGGATGAGGATGTAGATGAGGGCGAGGATGGGGCCGAGGGCGAGGATGGGGCCGAGGGCGAGGATGATGCCGAGGACGAGGACGACGACAAGGACAGAGATGGCGGCGAGGATGAGGCTGATGATGATAGTAGTGATGGTGATTTTGATCAGAGGCAGATTGATCCATTATATTTTTGAATTCTGTGTAACGCTTTATTTTTTAACATGGTTTTCCACTTTGGGGTTTTCCTATGCTTCATAGGGACGTTGCATTCAGATTCTGTTTTTTGCACATGATTCTTATTGTATGATTAGTCTACTATATAGACCTTTAGTATTCCTTGGTTCTGTGATGCTCATTTTTCTATTTTTTTACTTAGCTTTCTTAGTTAGACATGTATTTCATGTTTATGCATGTGGAAGATGATATGGAAAATGTGCTTTGAAGTAGTGGCCGACACCACTCAATGTGTCTAACATTTATTTGAAATGGACATGATTTTAAGTGAAAACAACAACTGGCATACGGAAAACAGACCAAACGCATTCAGATTATGTTTAAACTATAGGACAACGATCCATGGGTCATATGTGACGTGTACGAGTCAACCCTGCCTCAATCCGAGGTCTGGTGTGGCCGGTACAACTCAAAGTGTTTTTCTTTTGTTTAAAATGGATGCGCTTTTAAGTAAAAAAAACCACATATGGAAAATGGACCAAAGACATTCAGATATTGTTGATACTTTAGTACATGTAGGGTCATTTGTGGCCTGTAGGAGTCAACCCTGCCTCAATCCGAGGAGAGGTGTGGATGGCACCACTCAAAGTGTCTAACTTTTATTTGAAATGGACATGATTTTAAGTGAAAACAACAACTGGCATACGGAAAACCGACCAAAGACATTTGGATACTGTTGATACTTTAGTAAATGTATCCATGGGTCATATGTGACGTGTACGAGTTATCCCCGCCTCAATCCGAGGGCCGGTGTGGCTGGGACCACTCAAAGTGTCTTTCTTTTGTTTAAAATGGATGCGCTTTTAAGTAAAAAAAACCACATACGAAAAACTGACCAAACACACTCGGATATTGTTGATACTTCAGGACATATATCCATAGGTCATTTGTGACGTGTTCGAGTCAACCCCGCCTCAATACGAGGCGCAGTGTGGCCGACACCACTCAAAGTGTCTAACTTTTCTTTAACATGGACAACAGTTTAAGTTAAAACATCAACTGACATACGGAAAACTGACCAAACGCATTCGGATTCTGTTGAAATTGTAGGAAAACGATACATGGGTCATTTGTGATGTGTACGAGTCAACCCCACCTCAATCCGAGGGCCAGTGTGGCCAGTACCACTCAAAGTTTGTCACTTTTCTTTTAAATAGACAATGGTTTAAGTTAAAACAACAACTGACATACGGAAAACCAACCAAACACATTCTGATTCTGTTGAAACATTAGGACAACGATCCATGGGTCATATGTGACTTGTAAGAGTCAACCCCGCCTCAATCCGAGGGCCAGTGTGGCCGGGACCACTCAAAGTGTTTCACTTTTCTTTGAAATGGACAACAGTTTAAGTTAAAACAACAACTGACATACAGAAAATGGACCAAAAGCATTCGGATACTATTGATACTTTAAAACAGGTATCCATGGGTCATTTGTGATATGTAGGAGTCAACCCCGCCTCAATCCTAGGACCGGTGTGGCTGGTACCACTCAAAGTGTCTTTCATTTGATTAAAATGGATGCGCTTTTAAGTAAAAAAAACACATATGGAAAACTGACCAAACACATTCGGATACTGTTGATACATTAGTATGTGTATCCATGGGTCATATGTGACGTGTATGAGTCAACCCCGCCTCAATCTGAGGGCCGGTGTGGCCGGGACCACTCAACGTTTGTCACTTTTCATTGAAATGGACAACGATATAAGTTAAAACAACAAATGACATACGGAAAACCAACCAAACGCATTAGTATTCTGTTGAAACTTTAGGACAACGATCCATGGGTCTTATGTGATTGTACGAGTCAACCCCACCTCAATTTGAGGGCCGGTGTGGCTGGGACCACTCAAACTATGTCACTTTTCTTTGAAATGGACAACAGTTTAAGTTAAAACAACAACTGACATACGGAAAATGGACCAAAGGAATTAGGACACTATTTATACTTTTGTACATGTATCCATGGGTCATATGTGACGTGTACGAGTCAACCCCTCCTCAATCCGAGGGCCGGTGTCGCCGGGACCACTCAAAGTGTGTCACTTTTCTTTGAAATTGACAACTATTTAAGTTAAAACAAAAACTGACAACCTGTAAATAGACCAAAGGCATTCAGATACTGTTGATACTTTAGGACATGTATCCATGGGTCATTTGTGACATACATGAGTCAACCCCTCCTCAATCCGAGGGCCGGTGTGGCCGGTACCACTCAAAGTGTCTTTCTTTTGTTTAAAATGGATGCGCTTTTAAGTAAAAAAAACCACATATGGAAAACTGACCAAACGCACTCGGATACTGTTTATACTTTAGGACATGTATCCATGGGTCATTTTTGACGTGTACGAGTCAACCACACCTCAATCCGAGGCGCGGTGTGGCCGGCACCACTCAAAGTGTCTAACTTTTCTTTGAAATGGACAACAATTAAAGTTAAAATAACAACTGACATACGGAAAACCGACCAAACGAAGTCGGATTCTGTTGAAACTTTAGGAAAACGATCCATGGGTCATATGTGACGTGTATGAGTCAACCCCACCTCAATCCTAGGTGCAGTGTGACCGGTACCACTCAAAGTGTCTAACTTTTCTTTGAAATGAACACCAGTTTAAGTTAAAACAACAACTGACATACCGAAAACCAACCAAACGCATTCGGATTCTGTTGAAACTGTAGGAAAACGATCCATGGGTCATATGTGACGTTTACGAGTCAACCCCACCACAATTTGAGTGTCGGTGTGGCCGGTACCACTCAAAGTGTCTTTCTTTTGTTTAAAATGGATGTGCATTTAAGTAAAATAAACGACATACGGAAAACCGACCAAACACTTTCGGATTCTGTTGAGAATTTAAGAAAATAATTTATGGGTCATTTGTGACGTGTACGAGTAAACCCCACCTCAATTCAAGGCGCAGTGTGGCCGACACCACTCAATGTGTCTAACTTTTATTTGAAATGGACAGGATTTTAAGTGAAAACAACAACTTGCATACGGAAAACTGACCAAACGCATTCGGATTCTATTGAAACTTTAGAACAATGATCCATGGGTCATATGTGACGTGTACGAGTCAACCCCGCCTCAATACGAGGGCTGGTGTGGCCGGGACCACTCAAAGTTTGTCACTTTTCTTTGAAATGGACAACGGTTTAAGTTAAAACAACAACTAACATATGGAAAATGGACCAAAGGCATTCGGATAATATTGATACTTTAGGACATGTATCCATGGGTCATATGTGACGTGTACGAGTCAACCCCGCCGAAAGCTGAGGGCCGGTGTGGCCGGGACCACTCAAAGTGTCTTTCTTTTGTTTAAAATGGATGCGCTTTTAAGTAAAAAAACCACATATGGAAAACTGACCAAACACATTCGGATATTGTTGATACTTTATGACATGTATCCATTGGTCATTTGTGACGTGTATGAGTCAACCCCGCCTCAATCTGAGGTGCGGTGTGGCCGACACCACTCAAAGTGTCTTTCTTTTGTTTAAAATGGATGCGCTTTTAAGTAAAAAACGACATATGGAAAACTGACCAAACGCTTTCGGATTCTATTGAAACTTTAGGACAATGATCCATGGGTCATTTGTGACGTTTAAGAGTCAACCCCGCCTCAATCTGAGGCGCGGTGTGTCCGGAACCACTCAAAGTGTTTCACTTTTCATTGAAATGGAAAATAGTTCAAGTTAAAACAACAACTGACATACAAGAAAATATACCAAAGGCATTCGAATACTGTTGATACTATAGGACATGTATCCATGGGTCATTTGTGATGTGTACGAGTCAACTCCGCCTCAATCCGAGGCACGGTGTGGACGACACCACTCAATGTCTCTCTTTTATTTCAAAAGGAAATCATTTTAAGTGAATACAACTGAAATTTACACTCATCAACGACTCTTTTTCATGAGTTTGGTAGGTTCACTCATGGGGTCATAAGTGACGAGACTCCTAAAAAAATATCTTTTCACTTTATATTATAAACAATACAAGTTCAATGCAAAATTCATCACAAATCACTACATACCCAAACCTAGTATCACAAAAAAAATGGATTTGAGTCAATTTGAATGTCTTATTCAACTCTAATAGATATATATCAAACTATTCTGCCTATTAGAATTTGATGGGTGAGGTGAATTACCATTGGATGATTGTTGTCATATGTGTTTTTTTGGGCTATTTTAGGTGTTTTTTATACTGTTTGAAGTCTGTATGTGGCATTTGTGATATTTTTTATGCAGGTGTATAGTGGAGGGTATACTGTAGGGCTGTTGTGCACTGTTTTTTTATGCAGGCGTAGCTTCTGGGGGGGGCTTCTGGGCGCTGCTGTGCAGCAGTTTTGGGAAACTCTTTACCAACGGTTGTAAACCATTGGTAAATTGTTTTCCAGAATTCTCGACCACCTATACCAACAGTTTAAATGAAACTGTTGGTAAAGGGATTTCCCCACGCCTTACTGTCCAATGGATTGGAAAAATGTTGGTATATCCTATACCAACGGTTTTCCAACCTATAGCAACGGTTATAAACCGTTGTTATAGCCTACTTTTCCAGTAGTGTCCAAATCATATCGTAAAAGGTTCCTGAAATAGATTCCAAACTCTCACACACTAGAGTTGTAACGCCCCGACCCCAGTTACCCAGAGTTGGTGCATTATTACATAACAGTGGCATGATCACACAAGATCTAGTCTCGAAAGACCGATTAGTTTAGTAGCCTTGGAATCACTAAATACATTCATAAAGTTTTCATTACATCATAAAATGAAAACTACAACAACATAGTCTCCATAGTCCACACTCATAACCCCTCATAATATCCCTACAGGTCATTCATAAAATATTTCATCACATCCTGGGAAAAACAAAACATAGAAAGGGGTGAGGTTAAATACCCAGTAAGGATTACAATATAGCAGAAACTTTCGTAAATAGGCATAAACATTTAAGGCAATGTATAACTATAACAAAATCCTTTTAAACTATAATTCCAGCATAATATGGAAAACTTAAAATGAAAAAATTCCATTTACATATTCACATGTATATTGTACTTGTATAATAATCACATGTAATATCAATAACCACTTTCATAATGATGGAATTCATAATTCCATACTATCATAACCACATATTCAAGGCCTTATGCCAAGACTACAAATAAGATATTGTCAAGGCTTTTTCCCAAGACACTAGTTTGTCTCATGAGACCTACCGATGCATCGAGGATCTATAGCGGGACACTAGTTTGTCTCATGACATCTACCAATGCATCGAGGATCTATAGCGGGCTCCACCTATCACTTATTTAGTCCAATGCATTCCTCGTATGAATAGATTTAAACATAACATAAACATTCATATTAAAACTAGCATAAAAAATGTCAATAATTTCTCCATAAAAAATGAATGGTATAAAAATAACACATCTGTAGTCAAACATATCAAAAAACCTTCAATACAATATGGATGTTTTGTATCATAATAAATCAACTTCAAATAAGCTTTAAATCCATCAAAGGATGTTGACTAAGATTAAATCAAAACTATTTGAGAGAAATATCTCTTTTTTGAAATCATTTAAAAGTCACTTTATTATAAAATAATACATTTAAATTGAAATATCTTTATTAGCATTTAAGTGAAGCTTAGAAGACTTTATAAAGGCAGAAAAAATCCGCACCGGCCGTGCAAGTTAAAAAAGACATTCTTACCTTAATTATATCGAAAAGGTTAAAACAGACCTTGTTTGGAAAACGACGGAAATATTACTTTATAAACTTCTTATAAAAAGTAAAAAAGGGTATAAATGACTTAAGAAATAGTAAATAAAATAGTAACAATGATTTTAAATACATGTTTAAGAAATATGGATGTCGATGATAAAGAGGTCCCAGTAGATAATTACGTATAAACCACCACGGGTAATGAAGAGATTGTGAAATAAAACCTTACCTTTTACTTTACCTTGGTTAAGGGAAGGTTAACATCCTGTGTAATGGTGAGATAATTGTTATTAAATTATTAAAGAATCATATACATTAATATGATATCATATATGATCTTTTAAAATTTCTTTGTTAATAATATCTTAGTATTATCGTCATTTGGGTGTTAACTTACTCATTTTCTTTTATATGTTTTGTTACATAAGTCATGTTTGTTATGGATAGGTTGTATCTTATTCATATCCAGTATGATATCATGTCCATAAACATTATTTTTAATCATCAAATGAGAATTATACTTGAATGGATACGATGGGGGATGAATCTTAACACGTTTCGTGGATACTGTAGTCTGTACGTACGCACGAGTGAAAATATAATTATTTTGATATTAAAATAATATATAATTGGATGGTATATCGTATATAAAAAATCAGTATCATGTTATATTTATTATTTACATCAATTACACATCATTATCATACCCATTCAAATAATAATGTTTTCAATAACCATTACACCACGACGTGGAGATGATATGTCGTATGTACACATTTATGGTGACATGTCATTAAAAGGATGTATAGAATAATAAATATGATTGTACCATATTTATAATAACATCACAGTATAAATAAGATACTGGATTTAACATTTTATAATGGAAATAACAAAGAAATAAGCTGTTTAAGAAGAAAGGAACTTGGTAGAGGGTGGTGAAAACATTACCTCTTCTTCGGGTTCTTCCTTTTGATTTGATCAAAAGGGCTCTTTATGATGGCTTTCTAATCAAAATAAGGCATCTAGGTTGAATTGAGGGATGTTGAGAGAATAGTTGGGTAGGTTTTGGAAGAGAAAAATGGCTTTGAAGGTGTGTATAATTGGTAAGAAGTGGTGCCCTTTTATAAGGGGGAGGTGAGGCTCTTTTGGAAAAACTTAAAGTATTATTTTATAATAAATTTATATCCGGTTTCTAATGGCTCCAAAGTGGATTATTAAAAGTATAAGGTGGGGATGGGTCGAACCCCTTACAAAAAATAGATTTTAGAGAGGTTTGGGTCATTATATCAACCTTATCTTTTAGTTTTAACTCTTAGTTAATTAGTTTGACACGTACCATGTCACTTTGTATTTTTATATTTTATAGTTAATAAACTTACTATATACATCCAAGCGACCCCAATTGGTCCATTAATAATACCCATACCATTATATAAATCATTTGGCCAAACCTTAGAATTTTAGGAATATAATATCAATTAATAATATAATATTTGTTTTAAAAACTCATTTATGTCAATTTTGACACTATTAAATAATTTATTTTTGTTAAAGTCTTAATAACTTTATTAATTCTAATGAAATTAATTTAAGAAATCCTAAAATGTAATATTTACCAATAAAATTCTTGGATTTCATCAAAACTTTCAAATTATATTTATTTTAACTTTTATAATACTAATTATTTGATTCTTTTATTATTAAGGAAAATATTGCATCATTATTGTGTCATAAATAAATTTAAATATTCAATGTCTAAAAATTTAAAAAAAATACAACTAAGTAGGAAATATTTTTATCTTTATAATTAATATTTATAGTCAGAAATATAACATATAAAACCCTATGTAAATTTTTTTTTTCTAAAAGATATATGCTTATGTCGTTTTTATATTTACTTTAACTTAATTAATATAAAGTGTCATTATCACTTACAAGTGGATCCATGGGTTCCCAAAATCGACCCAAATATCACCATGGTTGGACATGAATCAACGAATAGGGTTTGGACATTTTTAGGGTAATTTATCATTATTATAATATTATTTGTTTACCCTTGTTTACTGGATTTACCTTTAACTATGGTAAATAAAATATTTACCGAAGTAATTATTTCAAAATGTCTAAAAAGAAAAGTTACCCATTTACTCAATTTGGACCTCCTGATTCTAAATATGGAGTCCATTTTCCTAAATTCAAAACCCAGAAGTGGCAGAAATTGATTTAAAATTAATTCCCATTGTTAAAATAAAAAGCGTGTTTTTAAGAGATAATAACTATCAAAAGATTTACACGTGTTTATGTATGGTTTATATGTGAAATTATGTCCAATCACCAAAATTGTATTAAATGGTAAAAATATATTCAAAATATACTAAAACCCACTCAAATTAATAATTTATCACAATTAATTATTTTGATTAAAAAAGTTATTTTTTAGTAATTTTCACTATTCATCAAAATATAAAAGTTATCTGAAAAGTACCAAAATTTCACTCTAAGATAATTTTGATATTTTGGAAACAAAAATGAGGTCAATTTTGAAAATAAAATTTAAAAATTTTCAAAAAGTGGTTATTACTATTCATAACGGCTAGTTTGATTGGTCGTGATGTGTTAGAATCTCGAAGTTGCATACAACACATTCGACTGTATTATTCAAAGAGAGTCGTACCGTGGAAGCTTGGAGTGTTAGATTCTCCCCTCCTTCAAATAATTTCATCCTCGAAATTTCTAGAATACTACTTCATAAAAAGACTCGGGTGGTTCTTCATCATAAGTTCCTTGGGTTCCCACGTTGCCTCTTCCATCTTATGGTTTCCCCATAAGACTTTTACCAGAAGAGTCATCCAGTTTCTCAACACTTGTTCTCTGGTATCAAGAATCCTGACGGGATCTTAACAATAAGATAGAACGGGTTCTAGTTCTAATTCTACATAGGTGTGTATATGTGTTGGGTCAGGCATGTATTTTCTCAACAGTGATACGTGGATCACATCCTGATCTTTAGAGAGACTTGGTGGCATGGCCCACCGGTAAGCTACAGCCCCAATTAGTTCTAGAATTTCAAATGGTCCGATGTACCTGGAACTCAATTTTCCCATCTTACCGAAATGTATAACTCCCTTCCATGGAGATACCTTCAAGAAAACATTATCTCCTACCTGAAAATAGAAATCCTTCCTTCGGTTATCAGTATAGATCGTATGCCTACTTTGAGCTACTTTTATGTGGTTTTAGATTACCTTTACCTTTTCCATAGTTTCCTCCACCAGTTCTAGGCCTAAAAGTTTTATTTCACCAACATCAACCCAACAGATTGGTGTGAGAAATCTCTTTTCTTATAGCACTTCATATGGTTCCATCTAAATTCTCGAATGGAATCTTTTGTTATAGAAAAATTCTACCAGAGGTAAATATTGATCCCACATACCCTGAAAGTCAAGTGATCATGATATCAACATGTCTTCTAAGGTTTTAATAGTCTGTTCATATTGTCCATCTGTTTAAGGGTGGTAGGAAGTGCTCAAACAAAGTTTTGTATCCAAGTCCTTCCGAAGACTCTTCCATAATCATGATGTAAAACGTGGATCACGATCAGCAACTATTGATAGGGGTACTCCATAAAGTCTTACAACTTCATTAATATATAGATTTTCTAGACGTTCAAGTGGTAGATCTTACCTTATAAAAAGAAAATGTGATGACTTGGTATGAAGATCAACAATGACCCATATTGCATCGTTCTTTCTAGGAGTCCTTGGTAGTCCGAAGACAATGTCCATCGTGATATTATCCCATTTCCACTCAGGTATGGGAAGAGGTTTCATGACTCGTCTAGGCTTTTGCCTTCCAGCTTTCACTTGTTGACGAACCATACATCTGGAAACAAAATCAGTAATTTCCCTCTTCATGTTGTCCCACCAAAACTTTTCCTTCAAATATCTATACATTTTGGTGCTCCCATGGTGTATAGAGAAATTGTAACTTTGAGAATCGTCCAATAATTCCCTTTTTAGATCAGGTATATCGGGAACACAATGTCTCCTCCCAAATTTCAAAATTCCATCTTCATACACAAAGTCACTAAATCTCACATCATTCACAGCATTAATCTTATTTTTAAACACTTCATCATCGGCCTAAGAACTCTTTATTTTTTCTAGTAAAGATTGTTTGGAAACCATTGTAAAAAGTATTTATGTTTCACCTTCCATGGTGATTTCCATATCCATCTTTTCTATATCCCTGAAAATAGGATCCCTTTAAACTCTCATCTTGTTCAAAAATCCATGATCCTTTCTACTCAAAGAAACTGCTACCTTATTTTCCTTCCTTGGGTGGTAGTTTATCGTGCAATATTAATTGTTGAGTCGTTCAAGCCATCGCCTTTGTCACGACCCTTCCTCGGGGCACGTGGCTTGACTACCCCAAGCCCGCCTTCCATAGGCCAGGGGCTGGCGACTAGTACCAAGGCGTAAATCCCGGTAAAAAGGGAAGGCATTGCCTTTGAAAAGTAAACAAGCACCACAGAGTAAGAAAGCGGAATAGTAAACACTAAGTAAAAAAAGAGTACAACTGAAAGTGCGGAAAAGTAAATGGGCCAGTATACAAACCCAAACTGAAACTAAAGTAAAACTCGAAAGGGAAAACATCAACTGTAAAGTAAAAGCTGCTACACCGAGATGTCCACTAGAAATCCCACTTGAAGGGTGGGTAAATATAGTTCCACTGCTCTTCGGGTCCCGCCGTCCGCTCCGAGCACGTCCCGCCCAGTGGTCCACCTCCAGGTAGCGTCCTGCTCTGCATGCCTCAACCACGATCAACGATGTCTGTCGTCTGCAACCAACACAATGTAGTGCGGGCATAGCCCGTGCAGGGGTGAGTATAACCTACTCAGTAGGGACCCCGAGACCCCCGAAGGTCTCCAAAAATCCACAAAGGATAAACCACAAAGGAATGATACAAACACGAAGCAACAACCGACACTGCTTAGGTATATGCCCATACATATACCTAAGTCATCAATTCCAATATGCTCCAACCTCCGAGTCCAAGTAAAACTCAGTCCACACAGGAAAGTATACGTATTCCACACAGGAAAGAAAAACGTAATCCACACAGGATAGCACAACACAATCCACACAGGAAGGTAATAATGATTCAGCTCACACAGGTATACTTCTTCGAAAGATGATAGAGATGATCACTGATCCATCTAAGTCATCGGACCCACAAAGGATCGATAGGTACTAACCCCCGCAAAGACCCACACAGGATCAGACCCACACAGGATCTGTAGGCGTTGGTTCACATAGGACCGCTGAGAGCTGACCCACACAGGATCGGACCCACAAAGTATCGGTAGCACTGATCCACACAGGATCGCTGAGTGCTGTAATCGTTGTCATTGAATCCACTGAGGATCTCTGCACAGTAGTCGTCGTAGTCACAGTAGCAGTCGCATCCAGCTCTAGGGTTCCTGCACACAGCAAGCTCGTTCGGGAGGGTCCACTCCACGAGCCGAGAGGCTGATACATCAACTGTCACAAAGCCCAGTGTTGATGTATCCAAAAGTTCTGTATCGTCAACAGAAACTCAACGTAATAGATGGCGTGTCAATCGGACGCTCGGTCTGAGAGTTATTGGCTTTTCCGTTCCAGGGGCCCGGTTGGTTTTTAAGGCAAAACCAACCCAACCATACTCCACCTGTGTCCAAACCTCAGTTGAATTATGAAAAAGGATCTGTCACACCAAGAGGAACTCAACAAAGCTGACGACACGTCAATCAGACGTCCGTAGCTCAAGATATGAGTGTTTCCGCTCCGAGGGCCCGGTTGGTTTCATGTACGAACCAACCCGGCCGAACTCAATGTATTCCGAAACCTTGAGTGCAATATACCGAAACGATCATCTCGATCCAAGGATCGCATCGCCGCTGACGGCGCGTCGTTTGGAGGTCCGTAGCCCGAGATATGGGCATTTGAACCTAAGCAGTTCGGTATCGGGGGTTTCGGGCTCGGGCCGACCCGGCCCGAGACCCCCCGGCTGGCCCGAACCGGGTCGACCCACCCCGGACAGGGTCGGCCCGGCCCGTCTGGACGCAGCGCGCTGGGCGCACTGCCAGCTCGGCCTTCGGTCGAGGTGTTGGAAAAAAAGGGGGGCGCCTGCCCCCCTTGTGAAACCGCGGCCCCCCTCATTATGGGGGGTCGTTCAACTGCCGGGGGAATTTAATTCCCCCGGGTTTTTTCTTTCCGGCCGGCCCGACTTGGCCGGCCGGCTCCTCCTCAACGGGACCGGCAGTGGCCGGTCCCTTTCTGGCTCCGACACCGGCGGCCCGGATGGCCGCCAGTCACCTTGTTCCGCCGCAGCCTGGAACCGGTGGCGGCCCTTGTCGTCCGGCGCGGTGTGACGGCACCGCGCCCCTCCGCCGCGGCCCTGTTCTGGCCGCGGCGTCCTCGGTTTTCTTCGACGCGGAGCGACAGCGTCACGTCCTTGAATTCCTTTCCACGGCACGGCGCGACGGGACCGCGCATATGTTCCGCATGAAACCACGTGGTGCGACGACACCACGCTCCCTCGTACCAACCATAAAGGAAACATTTAAGAAAAAAAGGAGGAGGGTCAGCCGTGTGTGTGCGGAACGACCCCCTCGCATTATTCGATAACAATTAGTTGAAAACCACGAAATTCGACATGCCAGAATCAAGAATGGAAAATAATTTAAAATAAAACCCCCACCTCGGTTTCAAGAGTGGATTACGTCAACGAGCCGCGGAAGACAAGCGTCGCGGAGGTCGGGCGTCACGGAAATCGAATGTTGATTCCGTTGACGTCGAGGTACGTCCGAAGAGGTTGCGTCGCTGGAGAAGCTTCTTAAGTTGACGGAGAAAGCCTGAGGAGAAAGAGGCGTCTCCATTCATTGACACGGGAAGAAGATCGAAATAAGAGGCGTGGTCGATCTTCGGAAACACACCGGCTACGAAGAAGAGAAGAGACGACACGTCTTTCTCTTCTTATGGTGACAGCGTTCTTCGTCGGAGCCTAAGCGTTCTTCGCGTTCTTCGTCAAGGATGAAGAAGATGAAGAAAGTTCCCAATCCTCTTAAGGTGGAAAAAGAAACTAACCAAAATAAAATAAGTCTAAGGCTTATTTTATTTACAAAGCTAAACCACATTGAATTTCAAACGTTTGAAATTAAGTCACTCATCTTAATTAATAACACAAGTTGTCAAAATTAAATAGAGTGGAGTTATTGGGGAGTTTAAGGGGAAGTTGAAGAGTTAGGGTTCGTGTGGGCCCCACCACACTTAATCCTCTCAAGGGAGGTTAAGTGTATGTGGGTCCAACCTCTAACTCCCTTTGGGAGGATATAACCAACATGGTTTAAAATAAATTTTGTTCCACAATTTATTTAACTACATCCAACTTTCCCCAAAACTAACATTCATTCCTCATAAAACGCAACTTCGGAAAAGGTCTCCTTAAGAGAATATCGGAGCTACGAGTTCATCGGTGCCCTCAGAATTCAATTCCGGGCACCGGTTCAAAAGTTAGAAATTCTCGCTCGTTCGTTCACTGAACGTACCCGAGCAAAACTTTGGAAATTGATTCCGGGCACACCGGGCCTCGGAATCAGGTGCCGTCAGAAACCGCGCCTTTGTAAAATTATAAAGAAAATTAAGAAAAAATATACCATGAATTTTATGGGTCATTACAGCCTTTGCCTCATGTTGTGTTCTTTTTGAAAAAATATACTTCAAACTCTTGTGATCAGTATATATCTAACAATTTTCACCACAGAGGTAGTGTCTCCAAATCTTCAATGCAATAATTACAGCTGCTAACTCAAGATCATGAGTAGGATAGTTTTTATCATGAATTTTTAGTTGTCGTGATGCATAGGCAACAACCCTAACATTCTACATAAGGACACAACCAAGTACTTTCTTCGATGCATCACTATAAATAAAAAACCTGTCATTCCCCGATGGTAGATTAAATATAAGAGAATTGACTAATCTTCTCTTCAGTTCATCAAAACATTCTTTACACTCTTTTTTCCAAACAAATTTAACCCCTTTACGTGTGTGCTTTGTTATTGGCTTAGCCAATCGGGCAAAATTCTGGACGAAACGTCGATAATAACCTGTTAAACCAATAAAACTGCTTACCTCAGTTATACTCGTCAACGCTGGCCATTCTTGGATTGCTCTTGTCTTAGAAGGATCAATAGAGATTCCATCCATAGAGACAATATTTCCAAGAAAATAAATCCCTTGAAGCCATAATTCAGCATCCATTCTCATTTTGTTTATTTCCCAACACATTTACAGAAAAGTGAGAAACCATGCAGTACAGAATACAAAACTTCAAATGTCGTAAGAGATAGATTTTCCATTGAATTCTAATTTATGTTTTTAAACACTTTATTCATAAATAATTTCCAATGGAGACCATTTACATCTAATGCAGGATCATCCTTGATAAGGTCTTCAAATGAATAGGACATCTTGTTCCATGTCTGAATGTACTCCTCCAAAATAATATTCACTGCATTGAAACCTCTTATTAGAATGCGAACGTTCTTGTCAATCCACTCTGACTACACCTTATTAGTGTCCACCTGAAGCAGTCGCTCAGTCATCTTAGTCACATAATCTTTCGAGGCATTAAACATAAACAAATCGTCTAACATTTATTCTTCGGATTGAATAATAATTTCCTATATCTCCCTATTTCCAACAACTTCAAGCCGTCCAGAGTCCCCGCTAGGAGGCGGTTTCAGCACCACCGAGACTTCTTGTGTTTTCTTTAAATCCTCTGAGATAACTCATTCTTTATCCTTCTCCTTTTTGGAAGATCTGGTCTCCATAGGTTGGGGTAAGTATGAGTAGTCCTTGCGTCCCTTAGAATTGTGTCCTTTAATCAGGAGACACCTCCCTGAGTCCCGATTCCCTCTTTGGCTCTTCCTTCTCCTCAGACAGGGTAGCCCTCTGCACTGTATTTCAATTGCATTGTCTTATAAAAAATTAGAAGAACCATCACTATACTCTCCCATTTTGAGTTTCGGCTCATCATTAAGGTTCTCTACCCACGTTGTTTCGTGGTCCTGATCCAGCCCTTCACTAGCTAAACTTTCAAATTGGTTAACATGCTCGATATCTGGCATTTTCTTTGGCATGATGTGCACCCCACCCCCTGTAGTCTGCAATTCCTGACCATTTCCACACATTGATTCACCCTCCCTTGCCACATAAGAAGCCTTTGCATGACCAAGGCGCCCTGGCGTCATCTCCCAAGACCCCTCGCTTCCAGCGCGCACAACCTCCACATAAGATGCAGCCTTGGAAGCAGCGGTATTCTCCTAAAACATTTATGAAATACACACCCCATCTGGCACCATGGACTCAGGCATACCTTTCTCCTCAAGATTCAGGTCACTCCATAGTCTTCCAAAGACATCTACAATAGTCGGATTCAGGCTCACTGTGAAAACTGAAGCTCGAATTCACACTTTCTAAACTTCCCATATAATTCATGTCTTCTCAGAGACTTCAATATAATGCGCAAGTGATTTTCATGGTCATTGTATCTTTTGTAGTATACCACGATATCATCAATATATACCATTAAAAATTCATCATGATATTCCTTGAAAACACTGTTCATTAGATCCATGAAAACAGATGGTGCATTAGTCAGCCCAAAAGGCATTACTGTAAACTCATAATGCTCGTACCTGGTTCGAAATGCTGTCTTCGGAATGTCTTCCTTCTTCACACACAACTGATGGAATCCAGATCGAAGGTCAATCTTTGAACAGTATTGAGCTCCATGAAGTTGGTCAAATAAATCATAAATGTGGGGTGGGGGATACTTGTTCTTTATTGTTATAGCATTGATCTCCCTGTAGTCGATACATAACCTCATATATCCATCATTGTTATTAACAAAAAGAAAAGGGGATCCCCATAGAGAAACAATAGGGAGAATAAATCCTTTATTACTCAATTTTTCTAGTTGTTTCGTTAGTTCCACTAATTCCATAGTGGTCATTCTATAAGGGGTCTTCGATGTGGGCCTTTATCCATGAATTAAATCATTGGAAAACTAAATTTCTCATTCTCGAGGATGTCTAGGTAAATAATTTGGAAACACATCAACATATTCTCTCACAATAGGTACATCGTCTATTTGAACATTCCTTTCCTCACCCATAGTCATTTCATTATCTTCCTCCCAAATAATTGAATTTAGTTGAGCGACTAGGGGTGGATCTAGATAAGAATTAGGTGGTGACGATTCTTCTCTAAAGATAATGTGTTCCTTATCATCATCATCATCATCAAAAATCATAACCTCCTACTTCATGAAATAAATATTTAAATCATGGTATGAAATCCAATCCATATTGAGGAATATATCAAATTAAATCATGGGTATGACAATGAGACCAGCAGATAATGAAAATTAATGTTCTCTAATGTGAACTGATTCACAGAACATTATAGCAATGATACTTCTGTTAGGAATTTTGACTGACAACTCCCTTGTTAAATCAAATTGGAAATATCTAATTTTTTTATAAAACTGGGAAGATATGAAACAATTTTATGATCCAGAATCAAATAATTCATTTTCTAAACATGAGGAAACCATTAAATTACCTTCCACCACGTCTTTCGATGCTTCTACCTCAGCAGTAGTGATAGAATAAGCTTGGCCTTGATCCATTGGCATTTTCTGAGGTATGTTACCCTAATGCTTAGTACATTTATTTTCATAATGTCCCATCTCCCTAAAATTGTATTATTGAACATCAGTAGCTTCTTTCAACCCCTTATAATCACAAGATTGGTGGCCTTTTTCACCACACTTGTAACAGACTCCCATTCTATTTAAGTAAGTACCGGGGTGTTTCTTCCCACATTTACTACTGGATATATATTCATCTTTTTCCTTCATGCCCTTATTTCTATTTCTATATTGATCAGAAGATCTCTTCTTCTCTTTCTTTTCTTTAATGTAATAAGACATAGAGAATTCTTTTTCATTCTTGATAGCACATGAGACAATATCTTCGTACGACGAGAAGGATTGTGAGAATAATTCTCGACCAAGAAATGGTATTAACGCATCAAATAAATGATCAATCATACTTCTTGGGTTACGTATATAATCTCTAGCATACCTTATTATCCTTTTATAGTTAGCCTCATACTTTATGACATTCTCATCCTCCTTCTATCTCAGACTCAGAAATTTTCTTTTCCATATCTACTCGATGGTCACAAGGAAAGTATTTTTATAAGAAAAGCTCCTTGAACTCCCTCCATTCCATATTTTATACTTCATCACCATCCTTCATGTTTTGAATCAATGGCCATCATTGATCAGTATCTCCAGTGAGGTGGTAAACTTCCATGATAACTTTTTCCCTTTCACTACTCCGTAAGGCATGGAATATTTTCTCTATGGAATTTATCCATTGCTCAGCTACTTAAGGATTTGTACTCACATTTAATGTCAGTGGTTGTTGCCTCATGAAGTGATCTAAAATTAATCCTCCATGCTACAGATTAGGGTGCTCCATATAGGTAAGGATATTATTTATAACCTGAGTGAGTTGTCCCAGTATTGTGATTAGCTTATCAGCACCAGTTGCATCACCAAGTCCACTATAATTATCTTGAGCAAGAGGAATATCCATATATGGAGTGTTTGCATTGATATGGTTTCTATTTCTGCCACTAGGTTCCATTTCTAAACAATGGCATAAAATAGATCAGTTTATGGATCAAAATACATAATTCCATACTTATAAAACACTTAACATAAATTGAACTATTTAGGGATATAATCCATAATCATAAAAAAATGTTTTATTTGGAGAATTATATACTCATAAACCATTCATAATGGTTTATAATGAAAATGAAAATTTTACTAAGCATATCCCTCGGGTGTGTTGTAAGCAAGAGTGCAGCAATGCCCGTTGTCGTGCACCAGTTCCCGTTTGAGTCTAACTCAAAGCAGTGTTTTCAGGTTTCACCCTTAGGTACATCTATCCCAGAGCCGCCTCTACTTGATCGTATCCAAACAATGATGTATTTCTTTGAAAACTCAAAAAATCTCTACAATACCAAAATTCATGTAAGTTCTTCTAAACAAATCTTCAAAGCCCATCATAGGTCAATGTGCTCTAATTAGAGTTTATCTAAATCAAGCTTCCAAGGTTTGTACTAAACTTTTTCTGATAGAAATGGTAACGCACCAACCCTAATTACCCAGAGTCAGTGAATTATTACATAACATTGGCATTATCACAAAAGATCAAGTCTCGAAAGACCGATTAGTTTAGTATCCATGGAATCACGAGATACATTCATAATGTTTACATTGCATCATAAATGAAAACTACGACAACATAGTCTCCATAGTCCACACTCATAACCCCTCATACTATCCCTATAAGTTATTCATAAAATACTTCTTCACATCCTGGGAAAAATAAAACATAGAAAGGGGTGAGCTCAAATTCCCAGTAAGGATAAAAATATAGAAGAAACTTTCATAAATAGGCATAAACATTTAAGGATATGTATAACTAAAACAAAAGCCTTTTAAACTTGAAATTCATCATAATATGTCAAAAATAAAATAAAATAATGACATTTGCTTATTCACATGGATATTCTACTAGTCGAATAATTACATGAAATATAAATAAAAACTTTCATAATGATGGAATGCATAATTCCATACTATCATAACCACATAGTCAATGCCTTGTTCAAAGACTTCAAATAAGATTTTGTCAAGGCCTTGTGCCAAGACACTAGTTTGTCTCATGAGACCTACCGATGCATCAAGGAGCTATAGTGGGCTCCACCCGTCACTTATTAAGTCCAATGAATTACTCATAGGAATATGTTTAAACATAACATAAACATTCGTATTAAAACTAGCATACGAAATGTCCATACTTTCTCCATAAACCATGAATGGAATAAAAATAACACATCCATAGTCAAAAATATCAAAAAACCTTCAATAAAATATGGATTTTTTGTATCATAATAAATTAACTTCAAATAAGCTTAAAATCCATTAATGTATGTTGACATAGATGAAATCAAAACTATTTGACATAAATATCTCTTTTTTGAAATCATTTAAAGGTCACATAATTATAAAATAAAACATTTACTTTGAAAATATCCTTATTAGCTTGTAAGTAATGCTTATCATATTTCATAATGGAGGAAAATAGCTACACCCACCATACAAGTTAAAAAATACATTCTTACCTCTATTCTTTCGAAAAGGTTAAATAAGACCTTATTTGGAAAACGACGGAAAGATTCCTTTATAAAATTCTTCTTAAAATTCAAACAAGGTTTTAAATGACTTTAACCCATAGTCTGTAAAATAGTAAGAATGATTTGAAATACATTTTTAAGAAACATGTATGTGGATGATAAATAGGTCCTAGTAGATAATTACATATAAACAACCTCGGATAATGAAGAGATTGTGAAATAAACCCTTACCTTGTACATTTCATTTGGTGAGGGTTGGTTAACCAACTGTATAATGGTTAAATAATTGTTATTAAATTATAAAATAATCATATACATTAATATGTTGTCATATATGATCTTTTAACATTTCGTTGTTAATAATATCTTAGTATTATCGTCGTTTCGAGTGTTAACTGACTCGTTTTCTTTTATATGTTTTGTTACATAAGCCGTTTGTTTTAAGATGGGTTTTATATTATTCATATCCATAATGATATCAAGTCCTTAAACATTATTTTTAATCATCAGATGAGAATTATACTTGAATGGATACGAAGGGTAATGAATCTCATCGCGTTTCGTGGAGACGGTAGTCCATACGTACGCACGAGCGACAATATCATTTTTTTGATATTAAAATAATATATAATTTGATGTTATATCATATATAAATAATAATTATCATGTTATATTTACAATTTAGATAAATTACACATCATTATCATACCCTTCCAAATAATAATGTTTTGAATAACAATTACTCCACGACGTGGAGACGGTAAGTCCTACGTACGTACGTATGGTGACATGTCATTAAAAGGATGGATAGAATACTGAATATGGTAGTAACATATTTATAATAACATCATAGTATTTTCAAAATACTAGAGTTATTATTTTAGAATGTAAATAACAAAGAATGAATAACTTCAAGAAGAAATAAACTTGATAGAGGGTGGTGAAAACATTACCTTTTCTTCGGGTTCTTCCTTTTGATTTGATCAAAAGGGCTCCTTATGATGGATTTCTGATCAAAATAAGGCATCTAGGTTGAAGTGAGGGAATTTCACACTATTATAAGTACTTTTTCTGAACCTTATAATTTTTTAAATATAATATCAATTAATAATATAATATATTTTTAAAAAACAAATTTATTTCAATTTTGACAGTATTCAATAATTGATTTTTGATAAAGTCATTAAAACTTTATTAATTCGAATAAAATTCACTAAAATAATCTTAACATGTAATATTAACCAATAAAATTCGTGGATTTCATCAAAACATTCAAATTATTATTATTTTAAGTTTTATAATACCAATTATTTGATTCTTTTATTTTAAGGAAAATAATACACCATTATTTTGTCATAAATAAATTTAATTATTCAATGTATAAAAATTATAAATAAAATACCATTATGTAGGAAATAATTTTATATTTCTAATGAATATTTATAGTCAGAAATATAACATATATAACCCTATGAAAAAAATTTATTTCTAAAAGATATATGCTTATGTCATTTTTGTATTTACTTTAACTAAATTAATATAAAGTGTCATTATCACTTTCAAGTGGATCCATGGGGTCCCAAAATCGACCAAAAGATTCCCATGGTCATTCATGTTTCAACCAATAAGGATAAGACATGTTTTATGGAAATTTATTATTATTATAATATTATTTTTTTACCCTTATTTACCATATTTACCCATTAACCATGGTAAATAAAATATTTACTGAAGTAATTATTTCAAAATGAATAAAAATTAAAGTTACCTATTTAAAAAATTTGTACCTCCTCATTATAAAAATAAAATACATTTTTCTAAATTCAAAATACAGAAGTGGCAGAAGTTAATTTAAAATTAATTCTCATTGTTACAGCGAAAAAGCGTGTTTTTAAGAGATAATAACTATCAAAAGATTGACACTTGTTTATGTCTGGTTTAAATGTGAAATTATGTCTAATGACCCACATTGTATTAAATTGTATAAATATATTCTAAATATAATTTAAACCCACTCAAATTCATAATTTATAACTATTAATTCTTTTGATTTAAAAAGTATATTTTTTAGTAATTTTCACTATTCATCTAAATATAAAACTTATCCGAAAAGTATCAAAATTTCACCATAAGATAATTTTGTTATTACGAAACCAAAAATGAATTCAATTTTGAAAGATAAAATTTATAAAATTTCAAAATGTGGGTATTAATATTCATAACGGCTAGTTTGATTGGTGGTAGTGTGTTAGAATCTCGAAGTTGCGTACACCACACGCTACTGTATTATTCAAATAGAATCGTATCGTGGAAGATTAGGGTGTTACAGGAGCTCCTCTATCAAAGGTTAAGAAGATTCTGGTGAGTTTACGACTTCATAGTTAAAAAAATAAACACACCTCTAAACTTGTCTCAGAACTCCTCCCTTGAGATCTACGACTCCTTGCGATCTCCGAGGAACAAGAACCACCACTTTCTTAGTGCTCCATGCAGCATTGTTACAACCAAGGACACCCAATGCTCCTTATGAGCAAGTATTGAACTGAAGCATATCTCAACCTCCGCCAACCAGTCTTCTAGGACTCGATCTGAAATGGAGCCCTCGTACTTCTACAGACTCTGTCACTGAAACTCTTAGAGTTTCCTCATACAAGTGTCGTCGTCGTAAACCTCTACCCTATGAAGATCTGCTGGCATAGTCGCCTGGACATCTTATATGTGATTCTAATGGGGACTTCAACCTCAAGCCATAAATGTAATATAACAAATAGTTACAACTCCTAAACCTGGAATATGGAAAACTAGACATTAATTAATTATTTGTTTTCTTTTATTCATTTTAGGTTAACATATCACAAGGTCTACCCATTCAAACACAGTAACAATGAAGAATGATTCATGATCCATTCCTATGTGTCTAAAATGAAACTAGTATCACCTCATTTGATATCCATTGTAAACATAAAGGTCTGTACATCATATCGTAGGGGGGGCCTAAATGCCAATGTCTCATCCAATCTCTGGTGTTTACATCGCTTGCTAAACATGAATGACCCAGTTTCCCTACCAATTCATGAAACCTCACATGTTCTTAACTCCAAATACCATATTATCTCTAAACCAGACCTCTGATACCACTATGTCATGACCCCCTCCCCACAAAGTGTACCCCTCCTGGGCTAGAAATGTGATAAGGGAGATAATGACCCATGAGTCCTGCCTCCAGTAGACCCTGGGTTGGCAACTCACACTGAGGGTATAGTAAACACACAGATGGGAGGAATTAGCCTCTAAGATAACATATGTAGAAGAGACAAATAAGATAGACCCCAAAAAACTCCAAGTCTAACAACAATATAAAATAAATACCTAGTACATATATATAATGTCATTAAAAACTACTACAACTGAAAGGGTAAAAGTACAAGTACCCAAAAGAAAGAAAAAACAACCACGACCATGAATCCTGAATAACTCCTTTAACCTCAAGCTAATAAAAACCATCTTGATCTCTAACCTGCACCAGGTGACCTGAAAAGTAGTTTATATATACATAGGGTGAGTATAACAGTATACTTAGTATGATCCTCCTCGAATCCCCTCATGCAAAAGTAAAGAAATCATGCTAAAGCACAGTGAACAACAAGTGAAACTAACTCATCACCTAAATAAGTATACTAAGTTCCCACCCTCCCCATGGAAACTCTTACCAAGTAATGTGTACAAGAGTATATAATATAATAAATAATATCTTATTTACCATGATACTACTTCCCAACTTTTTTGCCGCTTTTCCCCAACATCGCACGTCCTAATAATCTCTCTCAAAAAAGGATTTCCTGCAGACAACTGGGTGAAGCACCACAACATGCACCTCAGGAAACAGAACAACCACTTCTATATAAGAAAAGTAACTAGTTAGTTTCTAGGAGCCACCACAGCTCACATAACTTTTATCATACGTCCGGTATTTAACCTCAAGCCATTATAGACCATACACCTAGTAAGGATCCTCAAGCCTTCATATCCTAAACATGTTACACCTATAGTAGTCCATATAAAAAATATATCCATAATATTTGTGTTTGAATAACCACAAGCCAGTACAGCTCTCTACACACATATATGGGGAAAACTATCCATTTTCCTACCATAACAAGTATCTACCATGAGATAAGAGTGGGGCCAAAGGGGGTAGTCAGCCATCCATCCTCCCACAGGAATTTTGGGGAAAACACCTCCCAAGGCTTAGAATCCCTAGGGTGTTAGCTTCTCTTACAGATGGGGTGCAGTAGCATATAGAAACACAAAAATTATTGAATATACTATAGCTCACAACCACACTATGGGCATAACCTAGTCTTAGACTCAACTGAAGCTAACATCTCTCGGACTCCCGGTTGCCACTTCTAAGACTAGGTATCATATAAGCACACAACCATTTAAAGAGATTTATTACATTACTTCATTAACTTTTTATCAGTTTCACTTTTCCTTAATTAATTCTTTAAACAATAATTAACCATTATCAATTTCTACATTATATTTCATTGGCATCACACCCAAAGTCCACTATCCCTTTAAATTTTAACATCAACATTGCATCCCAGTAATATCCAACCCCATTTGTTAACATCATTTATTCAATTATTTATTTACAAAATTACATTCCCATATTCCCAGGCATTCTAGAAAATAATTATATGATACTAAACACAAGGGTTCTCAACACATTGAGTAGATGAACTACCTGTCGAGTCATTGTCATTTATAGAAAGAGTGTAGACCCATCCTCCCTTGAGAAGATAAACATAGAAAGTGCATGGAATACCCCTTGTATCTTAGCCCCTTTTAGAATATGGGTAAGAAAGTTCAGCTGGCTTGAGCTGTGGAGAAATTAATGCAGATGAACAACCCATGAATCAGCAAGCATCCAAACATTCACATCCAACTTGTTTCATCATCCATTATGTCCTCCCTAACACCCAAATTCATAAATTGTTGCATTTCACCACTCTAGGAATCAACTAACGCCATAACCAGTAGGCCTCCCCGCCCCCACATATCACAAAAGCCATCGAGGCTCACATCACAACACAAGCAGAAGGAAAAAAACATCAAATCAATTGGGCTATTGGCCCTGAAACAAGAAAGTGGGTAACTCAGTACCCTACTAGGAATTATCCTTTATCAAACTACCAGTTCTTAAATCCATCTTGGATTAACAAATTTATATTTCATAGGTTCCAAATTTGGGGAACCTAAATAGTAAGATATCATAAATAATTAATCATGATTGATACCCCAATTTTATTAATATCAAATTACATCAAGAAAAACCAGATTCATTTACATGACTCTTTATCTTTATCCAAACAAATATCAATTAATTTCAACAATATCTTTTTTACCAATTTCTTTCAAGTATGAACAGATAAACAAATCACGCATAGATATAACACTATCTTTCAAAACAAGAGGCAATAAAATATGATTGATGTCAATTTATTTATCCAGTTCAAAAATTTATTATGTAAATTTCATTGTGACCCCTTTGGAAAAAACATGCCAACTATATAGTTGCACGTAAAATTAAAGAGAAGAAACGAATCCCCTACCTCAAATGGTTCTTGGAATTCATTATATGGGAATGAGCCACACAAAGGGTTACGATATACACCCCCCATTGACAACTGTATACACCCGAGGATGCAGAGACACCACCACAATAGTCAACAGCAATGATAAGTCAATTATGAACATGGAGATATAATTCCATAAAAGGTAAAGGAGAAACAGAAGGATATGAACCCAAAATAATGTCGATAGAACATACCTTATATCAAAGTTCGATCGATACTGCTTGGTTGCACCCAAAATAGAGGGAAACCAATCCATGGAGGAAATATTTATTGCACAACTCTTATAGGATGGATTGAAAGGCTCGAGTGTCTCATATCTAAGAACACGGAGTATGAATTAGGGAGGAATATATTTCGTCCCATTAGAAGATCTAACGGAGGAGCAGTTTAAGATATGCTGAATTTAACATTAAAAGTTGATCGCATTAAGCCATGCGGTTTGACCAAGTAAAAGAATCCAATGCCTTAGGAAAATTAATATAGCAGTTACGGCCTTTTAATAGGCCTTATTGTCTTTGAAACAAGGCCTTAAATGCATTTTACATCAAAGGAAATTTCAAAAGAGAGAAAATGTAGGAAGCTGTGAACACAGTTCATGAACACCAAATTTTGAAAAGGAAATAGGGGCTGCAGTTGGAAACTCACCATTCTGGAAACACTCTACATAAACCTCACCATTTTGGAAACACTGTAAATAAACACCACCATTCTTGAAACACTATTCTTAAACCTCACCTTTCTTGAAACACTGTTCATAAACCTCACCCTTCTAGAAACACTGTTCATAAACCTCACCATTCTGGGAACATTGTTCATGAACACAAAATTTGGCAAATGAAATATAGGCTACCGCTAGAACCTCACCATTAGAATCACACTGTTGCACTGTTCACATAAGGCTATCGATGACACTATTCACATAAGGTCATGGTTTCACTATTCACCTATGGCTACCAATGACACTATTCACATAAGGCACCATTGCACTATTCACCTAAGGTTACCGTTACACTGTTCAACTAAGGCTACCGATGACACTTTTCACCTAAGGATACCAATTCACCATTCAACTAAGGATACCAATGACAATGTTCACCTAAGGCTACAAATGACACTATTCACCTAAGACAATGGATGACACTATTAACCTAAGGCTAATGATGCACTCTTCACCTATGGTTAGTGATGAACTGTTCACCTAAAGTTACTGATTCACTATTTTCCTATGGAAAGAGATGACACTATTCAACCAAGGCTACCGATACACTGTTCAAAGAACTAGAAATTTGGAAAAGTGTTGGGAATAAGTCACCATAACCTCCTAGAACACCTCAAACGCCATATTTTTGCAAAGCTATAGACCAGAGCAGTCTGGTCCATTAAAAATATTTTTATGGTAAAGAAAATGGTGTCATATATATTAAAATATGTTTCATAATTTATATATTCTATACGTGAATTGATATGATTGTGTGGATTTCTGTAGTGAGATTTGTTGCTCCGAATATTGTTTTTCTAGTTTTATTCAATTACCGGAACTAGAAGGAATTCATTTAGCATTGTTGGTGATAGTCAATTAAGTGATTATCAATTAAAATGGATTATCATTAGATTGAATTTGGTTTCCATCATTCATAATCAATTTTTACATAACATGATTAAAAATATATTCCTTAACTAACTCTCATACTAAAAAAAAATTGATATGGAATTAGGTTTTTGAGAGTCTATGTAATGGGGAAAATCAAGGAAGGAAATCATTTTCCATTCTATTGAGAATGAAAAACAAAGAACCATATTTAATTCATTATATGAATATAATGTAGTTTTGAATGTTTAGAAAATTTAACGAAATCAATTATATATAATGAAAAAATGGAGAGTTTGGTTAATGATATGTATGGGAATAATTTCTTATTTCAGACATAATCTTCGGTGAAATAATCTATGTTTGGAATATTATTCATTATGAAAATTGATGTCCCAAGTGATTCACTAATGATGTGATTAATAAACATGGTATAAATAATGGTTATATTTGTGAATTATGATGGTATTTAATGTGAAATGTGAGTAAAAAGGTGTTTAATGTAATAGGATGAGGTATCCTTGTTAATGGATAAAGGGTGAATTTAAATAATTGATGTTTTTATGTATTCAAATTCAATAATTATGTTATATAATTGCTGAAATATATAAATACTGGTCAGTTATTGTTTAATCTGAATATTTTAATAGAAAATTCACTTGTTTTTATGAAATAGAAAAGTGAATAAATGTTAATCTGAATATTTCATTAAGGGGATAGGACCCTTAATATGTTCTCGATGTAGAAATAATGATATGACAGATATGAATAAATAAATTGGCTGTTATATATTACCTTAGACCTAGTAAAAGATATGTTTAATAATTTTCTTATGCTATCATGGATGGAGATTACATCATTTTTGGATTTAAAGAAGATATCCAATAATCATTTTAATAAAGAAGCATGAATGGTTTAAATAAGGATTTATGGTAATTCATCTTATTATCATGCTTCATGAGATTTCATGATGATGATATTAATGTGTTTGGAATTTTAAACACAATATATACTTTATTTTATATAGATGATCCATAATAAATAGTTTTTGAGAAATTTAGTGACCTTATTTATAGTGTTTTTTACTTTTATATTCGGATGTGTTATATGGTTAACCATTTATGGAATGGATTATGTCAGACATTGAATGATGTTTTGGAGATTAATGTATTATATCACCATTTTTTGGATTTGTGATTGTTGGATAACATGTGATAACATTTTATTTGGATTAATACAAATAGAACATCTTGTTAATCTAGTTATAGACATCATTATCTATTAATTCTTCAAGAAATAAAAATATAACTTCATTTTTTTTAAAAAGATGAAGTTGAAAATGATCAACACAAAACAAAGGGAGAGGTTTTCCTAAAATGATGTCATTATATCATATCATGAAAAAATTTCAACTTTAAAAAAACGTGTCCAAAATTTAAATATATTATTATTATCATCATTTTTTATGATATCAATAATGGTTTTCTATCCTATTTTGGTTATGGTTTTGTTATATTAAACATTATAATAATCAAGTTCAGTATCACTCTCCATAAGTACATGATAATTGGATCTCTCTTCCATGTCAATATTTTCACTAACAACCAGTTTTATCATACGTGTAAACCTAATTATGAGTTACATTGGTAATTATGATGGTTCCAATTTCCCTTTTAAAGCATGTTATAGTGTCTATTTATATGATGTGGTTTTGTATGAATGAAACACTCAGTTATTAATCCTTTGATAACTCAGATGAATTTTGATGGTGAAATTCAATTTATTTGGGGTATAATGTAACACCTTGAGATTTTTTGAAATATATTCTTTTATATAAATTAAATCTTTTCAATTTTATGCATTTTACATAACACTAAATAAAACATGTGTTATATAAAAGCAAAAAATTTATTTTTTATTTTAATACAACACCAAGTCAGGCATTCACTATATGAAAAATATATATTAGATTTTGGTACATGAAAAACTATGTTTAGATTGGGTTATATACCATGATAATTTCTTTCAATAACTTGTGTGATGTGTGTGACCTAGTTTTAATGAACTACAATTTATTATTAATATTATTATTAAAATATTACTATAATTCCATATATTTGGAAGGGTGTTTATGAATAATATTAATTAAATAATTAAAATATGTTTTAAACATGAATATAATATGAATTACTTGTTGACAAATCAAATAAAAAATAAAATAAAATCATTTCTGGAAATATAAGAAATCCTTTTTTTAAAACTATATTTATGTGATGAAACATGTTTTATCTCAATATATTAAAGAAAAAACAATTTATAATTAATTTTAATTAAATATTTATATATTATTCTTACAATTATTTAATTTTAATATTAATATTTTTCTAGATAAGAGATTAGAATAAATTCATTTTTATGAGAAAAAGATTTTTTTTAAAAGATAAATTTTCCGATATTAGTAGAGAATATTTTTTAAGTGTATTTTTTGACACTTTTATAGTTTATATATGAAAAACTAAACATCATTTTTGAATTTTTAATATCCTTTTTAAAATTGGGTGAATATTTTTATTTTTTTGAAAAGTTTCAATTTTTGATGAATAGTGAAAAGACTGAATTTTACTTGAAATGAGTTTTTCATTATAATTTATTTTTATAATTTGATTATATTTTAATATTTTTAATGAATAATAAGTCAAATTTTTACTGAATTATTTCAATTAAGGTCATTAGGACTCGTTTTACATTGAAATTTCATATTAAAATAGTTCCTCCAATGGCCAGAAGGCCTTCATTTTTTATTTATTTAGCTAATAGACCATTCAAGGGGTGAGGTGGAACCCTTACAAGGCCTTTAAGCATAAGTATTATGTGGCCCATAGGCCTTAGAGGAATTCATTACTCATAGTCTTCAAACATTACATAAAACCTAGACTATCTACTTAGCACTACTCCTCCCCAGCATCTTGACTGTTTGGCTACGCTTTCCAATGCATGAATGGGCTTGTCCTGAGGTCAGGTGTATTACCCTCTCATTATTTCAATCCATTTAGATTCTATTATGGTGAAATCTCATTTCTCCTCTTTTTCTGATGCTTGTTCCTTGTAGGTTGTCTAGTTTTCATCTGCACTTAAGGTGGGCCAAAGGCTTTGAGGTGGCTCGAAGGCCTTACTGACCCGAAGGCCTGGGTGGACCGAAGGCCTTAAATGAATCAAGGACCAAATCGGTGGCCCGAAAGACCAAACGGGGGAAAATTCCTGGCTACTATAGTTCCCAACAATTCCTACTAGAGTTCCCGCTACAGTTTCTACTGCAGTTCTGCACAGTTCCTACTACAGTACTACTATAGTGCCTGCTACAGTACTGCTACAGTTACCAGGAAATTATCCTCCACCTGGATTTGATCTCGGGTCTCTTGGATGCACTTAAGTAGTCCTCAACAATTGGGATGAGGCTTATTTGCTTAAAATAATTAAAAATTTTAAACATTTTCACATTAAAACATCATCATTTATTCATGTCCAAATAATTAATTTTAATTAAATTTCATCCAATCATGTTATTATTAGTTTGAAAAACTTATTTCGTATTTGGAATCATAGTAATTTATAATAGATAATATTTTTAACGTTGTTTTGACTAAAAAAATTAGTAAACATAATTAAAATTAATTAGATCAATTGACATAAAAAATTAGCCTAATTAATGAGTAAACATAGAATCTATGGTGCCAAATGACCCTAAAAATTTGTAAAAAATATTTTTTATAAATTTAATGAATGTATCCCCAATTTTCATAATGTTTGATGGGTTATTGGGATTCTATTCAATGAATTTGACCTATATAATATGTTATGTACAAAAAATAGAAAAAAGGAACCTTCCTTTATAGTAACATTTATATAGCCTCAAGATAGAGACATAATACCACATCAGTATTTTTGTGCATATTATTATTAAAAATAATGTTTTTTTGGTAATCATATAAATTAATATTTTATTTTTGGAGATGAATTATTTTGATTAAGTGCATAAAGAATTCCAAATATGTTAAGGCTTCTGGGGTGAATAAAGGTATGTTGGGGGGCATATTTGGGTAGATGTTGGATGAGACAAGGGGGATTAAGATGTGTGAGTAAGGGTTAGAGGTGGTGGCATTTTATAAGCTGGAGGAGGGGTACATCAGAAAAGTTTGAAAGATTATTTTATTAATAACTGAATTTCGATTTTCAAAATCCCCACAATTCATTTAATTTGAAGGTAAGATGAGTATTTTTCGAAATCATCTCAACCAATAGTTTTTAAACAAGCTTGGGTTAGAAATTTAACCATGTCATTTTCTTTTAACCCTTAGATTCCATATTTGGCTCTTACCATGTCTTCTTATATATTCATACTATAGTGTGAATATAGCTACTATAAAACACCAATCAAACCTCAAGTGGTTCATTAATGAAATTTTAATCCTCATCTATGTAATTTGGTTGAATTTAATATTTTTAAGACTATTATATAATTATATAAAATAATATTTGTTTTAAAAACACGTTTATGTCAATTTCTATACTATTCATATCATGACTTTATAAAAATACATTACAAATTGATTATTCTGAAAAAAACTATATTAATTCAAAGCTAACAAGACACAATCATCCCCAAAATTCGTGGATGGAATAAAAAGTATCAATAAAAGTTTATTTTAATATTTATAATCTCATTTATTTAAATCATTCATCAATAATGTAATCCCTACATCATCACTGTGTCATACATAAATTTAACTATTTTTTGTTTAAAAATTTTAAATAAAATATCAAGATGTAGAAAATATTTGTAAATTTCTAATGAATATTTATAGTCGAAGATATAACTAAAATAAACCCATATAAAAATTGTTTTACTAAAAGATACATGTTTATGTTACATTTTTCTTTACTTGAAATTAATTTTTATAAAATGTCATTATCACATCCATGTGGCTCTATGGGGTACCAAAATCTACAAATGAATGTCCATGATTAGACTGATCACATCCAATAGAATTATGACACTTGTTAGCCTAATTTAATATTATTATATTAATATTGGTTTTCCTTATTTACCTGATTTACCATTTAAGCATAGTAAATAAAATATTTTCAAAATTTATTATTCATAATGTCTAAAAAATAAAAGTTCATATTTACATATTTTAGACATCATGATTCCAAAAATGGAATCTATTTTTTCAAATTCAAAACATGGAAATTTCAGAAATTAATTTAAAATTAATTCACATTTTCAAAACCAAAATGTGTGTTTTTAAGAACTAAAAACTAAAAAGATACTGACATGTGTTTATGTCAAATTTAAAAGTTAAATTACTTATAATGACCAACATTAGATTGAATTATAAAAATAAAATCCAATTACACTTTATAACTAATTACAAGTACAATCAAGCTGTATAAATAAATTATCTTAAATGGCAGTTATGAATTAAAATGTTGTATTTTTCACTCTTCATTAAAAAATGAACTTTATTATAAAAAATACAAAAATTTCTTCCAATTTAAATTTTTATGTTAGGATTATAAATAATATTTGATTTTTTTTTTCAAATATAACATATAAAAGTGACAAAAAATGATTAAAAAAGGTTTCACCATCCAAAGGTTGTAAATCGACCTTTTAAAGAATATTAATGTATTTCATGCTTAAAAAATTCATTCTTATTTTAGGCCTTAAAAATAAATTGGATAAATGTAAAAAAAATGAAAACAACTGGTGTAATTATAAGGTTGTTAGTTATGTTCATTCCCAGAAATACTATGACTATGAAATAAATACAATGTAAAATAGTTTTATTATTTTTTTATTTTTTTTGTATAACTCATTGTTTTTTGAAGCGTAAGATTTAAAGGAAACCTGTTGTTGTGTGTTGAGTATGTTATCGGAAAAAGTGTCATATTTAACATAAAAGTAATATCTTATTTATAAATATTTTTAAAAATAAAGTATATATTATTCTATAATTACCTGGGTAGTTACATCCTTTCCCCCTTTTGGAAATTGTGTCATCACAATTTTAAAATTTGGAATGGAATCTTCATTGAAAGTCCCACACCAAAAATAGAGTCAATAAAACTATCACTCTAAAAGAAATAAAGTGAAGTACAAAGGTCACCTAAGATGACCCATTATAGGGATTCATTTTGGAAAAAATATATATGGAAGTGAAAACAAACCATCATGTTCTGATAGATATTGATATAAAAATGATCATGAGAAAGTTAACTACAAAAAACCCGTAAACATATAATCGGTTAAATGAACATTGATTTCATAGTAGAAAAAGTAAACAAACACTGTTTTTGTTTTAATATCCTTTTAATAATTTTGGGGAATTTATTTATGAGTTTGACTAAGAACATAAGGAAACATACTTTCTTGTCATGTATACTTTCATCCTTTAGTAAATTTCAACCAGAAACTAATTTTTTCTCCAAACAATGAGTATTCAAGATGACATGGTCACATTAAAATCACTAGAATCAACTTGTGGTGAATCACATAATCCGCAAAAGATTAACCATATATTTTCCCCTTTTTTAGACATTAACCAAAACCAATATGGTTGGCACAAGATAAGATAATCCCCAAAATGATAATACTTTATAAAAAAAATACTACTCTTAATCTCCAAAATTAAACAAAAATCACCCAAAGTTAAACAATTACCATTCAATACACAAATGTCCTTAAAATTATTTAATGTAATCCAATATAAAATTGATCCCCAAAACTCAGAAGAATTTAGTCACATAGTCTTCCACATAAATCCTTAACATTTATCTCCAAATAACATCTACTACTCCTAAATTCTCTTACTAAAGTGTAATTAACCTAATCACATATTCTCTGTGATAGGTTAATCATTTTCATAAATAACCCAAATCTCCATAGGTCTCCAAAAAAAATGTGGATTCCTCAAAAATAAAATTTTAACCATTACTCCTCAAATGAAATCCCACAGTATTCTATTTTCCAAAGGCATATAGTTTTCTCAAAAGAGAGAAAGTCTTCCAATGTAACCTTTATCACATAATCACCATATCAAATCCCTATACCATATCCATTTTCTAAAACATAAGTTCCCAAAATAAACATGTTCTGATCCATAAAATCATTTAACTAAAAAAATTATTCATACTATCCAGGGACTTCATGTAGTCCAGTAGGCGATAAATTCTAGTCGCACTTCAGTTGTGGGTTGGATTCTCGCATCTTTGTCCGACGTGACGGGTTGTAACATGGTATGTTTCTTTCCTTTTTTTACAAAATGTATAATATTAACAAAATGTAATAAAATTCATAAAAATATCAGTAACATTTTTTAACATCAAAGGTTATTTCATACCTTACATTTTGCATCCCAAAAAATAATAACCCATAATTTCTTTAAAAAAAAAGATCACATAAACCCCTAATGTTTTCCATTAGGGAAACAAAAGAAAAGATAAACCTTCATTGAATAACATTTTCACATATAAAACTTCAGGGTAATACATACTATAAAATGTCTTCCAATGTAATCCATTCCTTAAATCATTTAATCCTATAATCATCCATATATCCAACATAACTATTCAATTCCTAGAAATATTAATAATAGAACATTGTTCATGATTATCTATCCATGTTTATCCATCTTATTCAGTTATACATATTTCCTACAAAAAAATCGTGCATAATCTCTTGATATTTTAGTAATTTCAATACATGAACTATGAAATAATACATACCTCTCATAGGCCATTTTAAATTTCCCCAACATCAATTTGAATGTGATTAGGTATTCGTAAACATATATTTTTATTGTATTGATGATCCAATTATTGAACCTTATTCATAGGACATCTATTTGTATACTGACCATATACACCACATTTAAAACAGTCAATTGATCCTTCATAAAGAACATCTATCCCTTTCCTAGAGTCTACTTGACCCTTCCTTTTTACATGGTTTGTTATTGATTTATGACCTTTATTACCAAATCTGAAAAATTTTCCCGTCCCTTTGAATCATTTTCCTAGGTATTTCATTCCACATCCTTTACATATAGGCTTTTAAATATACTTACCTTTATTATTATTAACTAAACATCCATCGGGATTTTTTTCTCGCATATATGATGACTTAGAAAACCACCATGGTTCATGGGGTAAATCATGACACAATATAGTTGGTTATGAATAACCACATTGGTTCTCATTGGAGCTCCTATTTCATTAGGTTTCTCATTCAAAAAACCACCCATTTTTCCTTCACATCCATTGTTACTTTCTTGCCTACTAGATCCATCCACTTACTAAAACCAAAAAGTTTAGTGTGAGTATATCTGAAAAATCATTATAAAATATCTTATGAAGACGGTAAACACAAAGATATACTTATTCGTGTTATCTTAAACTCATTAAATTTATCTAAAATAAATATGACTCTTTCCAATTTTATAACCATTATGGTTATTTCAATTATGCTTAAATAATACCCTAACCTCTAAATTTATCTAAACCAACCTCTGCTAACAACTGTAAGTCTCTGACTTTAAACATGACATAATACTGAATTATGTTAATAATTCATATTGATTATATTTTCAGGTTTAGATCTTTATTTAATGATGTCATAACTTCTACATAATAACTTGAATATGACAAGTAGACACTTCTACTCACTATCCATTTTTTCATAAAACAAAAACTATTTAAAAGGATATGTGTTTAGTTTCATGATTTAAATAGCATGAAATTTACATGATATCATCCTCGGCCTTATTCAACTTTATGTCCCATGAAAATCTTATCAAAACATGGGATAATCATAAAATTCTCTCTAATGGATACATAAAAAAGGAAAGCTATTATTTTTTCAAGACAACAAGTAAACCATGAATATTTTATCATAAATTAATACCTTTCACCTTTATGAAGTAGAAAAAATACTTCCTGGAATATAATCTCATTTCTTTCCCATTTTGTAACCAACATATAACCATAAAACCCTAAAAAAGATACATATAGTATATAAAGGTAACATGGAAGATAAACATTCTTAAATGGACTAACCTTATGATCAACTATCATACCCAATGCATTGGAGGTTATAACATAACCACCCATCCTTTTTTTATCATGGACCCACCCCTCATTTGGTTTATCACGTAACCACCTATCAAATTTCCAAGTACCATTATATAATCATCATACATAAAAGATTGAAAATATCATCATTTCATTCATAAAATATCATTTACAATCACAAGAAATAATTTGAAGATATTGAAATAGAAAATCCATATTCAAAATAATTTTCAATAAAAAATATATTTAATAAGGGTATATGATATTTATTTTCCATTTAAAAACATTACATCTTGTTAAGTAATCCAAATATCAAATAATTCTCGAGGCAGTGGAAAAGGGTTTTTTCACTGCATACATTAAAAAGAAAAATACATTTTTTTGTTTAGTAAAAATCCTCATAGAAAAAGATTCCAATTGAATTAAATAAAAAATAAAAGGGTTTTATACATTGTATAAAATAAATTCATGTATAAATCAAAATATTCCTCAATGAAAGGAGATTGATATGTTGTCCCTTACCTTGGGTCCGACTTGACTTGATTGTTCATTATCTCCCTGAATAATAAAATTAAGTTAATTTATACATTATTCAGAACACTTTTAAAATTTATTATTTCATTTATATCACCTATTACATTTCTATAACAATCATATAATTATTCAAGTTCATATCAGTCATTTTGTCGATGTTCGGTACATGAGGAAAAAATGAACTTGTTATAATTACAAATTGTCCTTGTGGTCAATATTCCATTATCTCTAAAATGATATTAATGATTTAGATATCATATATATATCATATATAAAAATTATTTATTTATTCATAATATTCCATAACATTTGAAGATATGAAATGAAATACACCGTTCATGGAGACGGTAAACTGTACGTACGCATGAATGCTACTTTCATCTCTATTTCCTCTTTGAATAAATAAAAACATGATGAAACATAGTTATATTAAAATTCCATTATAACATAATTTTTTTATATGTTACATTTTTTCATTAATTCTATCAATTATACATTCCTTGTATATCGTGAATGAGTCATATCACTTTGTGGGGGCGGTAGTCAGCACTTCCTCAAATGAAGTTATCGTATTTATACAACATGAAAAACAGAAAAGTATATTATAAATTAAAATTACTGAAGAATATAGAAAAAATAAATATCACATATATAATATATTATAAAATTTCTATCATAATGGCCACTGTAAGAGGTGGTAGAAGAATATTGAACAATACTCATTTCGTGAGGCAGTAGTTCGCCGTCCATAGAAACAGTATGTTCTATACCCATTAGACGGAGGTGTGGGTAAGTGTAGTTATAATAATTCTCATAAAAAAACATAGTATATAGAGGATACTGGTTTTTTTATTTAAACAAACAATATTAATTACATAGTGACAAGAGAAGGAAAATAATGTAAAGGTACTTGAGAGAAGGTGTTACCTCAAACCGGGTAACTCCTTTTGATTTAAGCTAAAAGGGGTACTGAGATTTCCTTTGGCCCAACGTAAGTCTTCTAGGAGGAATATATGGATTTTGGGGGATTATTTATTCAAATTTTGGATGATCCAAGGGGGATTGAGAGGTGTGAGTAAGGGGTAGAGATGGTGGCCTTATATAAGAGGGACGATGGGTACTTTTGGAATGTTTGATTGATTATTTTATTATAAAAATTATTTTGATTATCAAAATGTCTAAATCTCATTTAATTCGAATATTATTTGATTATTTTTATAAATCCTATAAACCAAAATTTTTTAGACAAGTTTTGGATTCAAATTTAACCATATCATTTAGATTTAACCCTTAGTTAACTTATTTGACTCTTACCATGTCATCGTGTATATTCACACTATATAGTTAATATAGTTACTGTAAAATGACAATCAAACACATAGTGGCACATTAATATAATTTTCAACCTAATCTATTTTATTTTTTCAAATCATATATTTTAAGGGCTATTGTATCATTTCATAAATTAATATTTTTGTAAAAAACTCATTTATGTCAATTTTTATACTATTCATAACATGAATTTTTAAAAATAAATTACTACATTATCCTTTCAAAAACATAATTATTAATTAAAATATAAAATGTCACACTCATCCCCAAATTCTTGAATGGCATAAATAGTTTCAATATAACTTTATTTTAATATTTATAATATGAGTTATTTAAACCATTCATTAATAAGGTAATCACTACATCATCATTGCGTCATACATTATTTATTTATTTGATGTCTAAAAACTATACATAAAAACCAATGATGTTTTAAATCTTATTATATTTCTTATTATTATTTATTATTGAAGAAATCAATTATATAACCCCATTTAAAAATTATTTTACTAAAAGATACATCTTTATGTTACATTTTTATTTACTTTAAATTAATTTTTATAAAATGTCATTTTCACATCAATGTGGCTCCATGGATTCCAAAAATTGACCCAAGGATACCCAGGGTTAGACATATATCATCTAATACGATTAGGAAATGTGTTAGTGTAATTTAATATTATTATTATATTATTTTTTACCCATATTTACGATATTAACCCTTTAACCATAGTAATTAATTTTTTTAATGAACTTACATTTCATAATGTCTAAAAAAGGGTATCTATTTGCACAATTTGGACATCCTGATTCAAAATATGGAATCCAGTTTTTTCAAATTCCAAACACATAAATTTCAGAAATTAATTTAAAATTAATTCCCATTGTCAAAACCTAAATGTGTGTTTTTAAGAAGTAAAATCTACCAAAAGAATAACATGTGTTTATATCAAATTTCAAAGATAAATTACTTATAATGACCATAATTGGATTAAATGATAAAAATATAATCCAATTAAACTTTAAAACCAATTATAAGTACAATATAACTATATAAATAAATTAAAATAAAAGTATGGTTTGAATAAAAATGCAGTATTTTTCACTATTCATTAAAAATGAATTTTGTCTGAAAATTTACCAAAATCTCATCCAAAGTAAATATTGATGTTCCACTTATAAAAAAGAATTTTAGTTTTTAAAATATTACATATAAAAGTGTAAAAAAGTAGATTTAAAAAGGGTTCCCATCAAAAGGCAGTAAATGAAACTTTTAAGGAATATTAAATTATTTCATGCATAAAAACAGATTCATTCTTATTTTAAGTATTTAAAATTTATTGGATAAATTTAACAACACTTAAAAAATATTTTTAATCATAATGTAGTTATTTTTGTTCATTTTCGGCAATACAATGGGTATGTGTTAACTACCATTTTATATAATAATATTATTATTTTATTTTTTGGTATAACTTAATGTTGTGAACAACATAAGATTTCATGGAAACCCATTGTTGCGTGTTGAGTATGCTATCAGACAATGTTTCATATTTAATATAAAATTAATACTTATTCATATATATTAATAGAAATAAAAAATTATTATTCTATAAATTCCTGGGTCGTTACATCCTTCACCCCTTTTGGATATTGTGTCCTTGCAATTTTAAAATTGGGATTCGAAACATCATTGAAAGTTCCATATTGGAAAAAATAGTCAATAAAACTATCACTTTAAAATAATTAAAGATAAGTAAAAAAAGTCACCCGAGATAACCCATACAGTGGTTCTATGTAGTAAAAAATGGATATGGAAGAGAAAACAAACCCTCAAGTTATGATGGAGAGTGATATAAAACATGATCAGGAGAAAGTTACCTGCCCGAAAACCATAAATCTGTGATGGGTTAAACGATCATTGATTTTCTTTGTAGGAAAATTAAACAAAAAAAATTTGGTTTTAATATCATTTTAAAAAATATTATGAATTTATTAATGAGCTTGACTAATAACATAAGGAAATATATTTAATTGTAATGTAGACTTTAGTCCTTTATTAAATTTCTACCACAAACTCATCTTCTCTCTAAATGATGAGTATTCATGATGACATGGTCACATCAAAAGTGCTAGAACCAACTTCTGGAAAATCACATATTCCCAAAAATATGAAATATATATTTACCCTATCTTTATACATTAACCAAAACTAAAATGGTTATAATGAGATCAGATAATCCCCAAAAGAAAATTTTTTTTAAAAAAATTACTACTTTTAATCTCCCAAATTCAACAAATAGTACCCAATGTTCAACAAAGACCATTCAATACACAATTTTCCTTTATTCTCCAATATAATAAAATCTAATATTGAACCCCAGAACTCATAATAATTTAATCACATAATCTTCCATAGTAGATGTTATCATTTCTCTCCAAATGACATCAATCACTCTTAAAGTCTTAGATTAAAGTGTAATAAACATAATAACATATTCTATATGATAGTATAATCATTTCCATAAATAAACCAAATCACCATATGTCCACAATAAAAAAATAGATTATTCCAAAATAAAATTTTTACCATTACTCCACAAATGAAATCTCGTAGTATTATATTTTCCATAGGCATATAGTGTTCCCAAAAATGACAACGTCTTCCAAAGTAAACTTTATCACTTAATCACTAAATCATTTTCCTATACTAAGGATATCCATTTTATAAAACCTATGTTCCCCAAATAAACTTATTCTTGATCCATAAAATAATTTAACTAAAACTAATTAGTCATACTAACTAGAGAATCTATGTAGTCTAGTGGTAGGAGATACATCCTAGTCACACTTTGGTTGGGGGTTCAATTCCCGTAACTTTGTTCGATGAAATGGGATTTCACATGGTATTCATGTTTCCCCTTTTCAAAAACTATATAAGATTTTCAAAATGAGATAAAATCATTTAGAATATAAATAACATGTTTTAACCTTGAAGGTTATTTCATACCTTACATTTTTCCTCCAAAAAATTAATAACCCATAATTTCCTTAAAAACAAAAGATCACATGAACCCCTAATGTTATCCATTATGTCCACACATGAAAAGATAATTCTTAATTCAATAAAATTTTCACATACCAAACTTCTGGGTAACACATACTATAAAAAGTCTTCCAAAGTAATTCAATCTTTAATACATTTTAATATATCATCATACATTGATCCAACATAACTCTTCAATTCCTTGAAATATTAAACATCGAACATTATTCATGATCCTTTATCCATGTTTTCCATATTATTATTTTGTTTTTCTTTCATAAAAACAAAATCATTCATAATATCTTAATATTTTCATAATATCTGAACTTGAACAATGAAATAATCTATACCTTTCAAAGGTCATTTTCAGTTTTCTCATCTTAAATTGGAATTGCATTTGATATTGGTAAACATTTATTTTTATGATCCTATTGATCTCATTATCTAACATTCTTCGTATTACATATATTTGTATAATGACCATACAGACCTCATTAAAAACATTCAATTGATCCTTCGGAAATAACTTCTTTCCATTTCCTAGAGTCAACTAGACACTCCCTTTTTCAATGGATGGTTATTTCTTTATGACGTTCATTACCACATCTAAAATAAATTCCCATCCATTTGAATAATTTTACTCTATGTTTCATTCCACATCATTAACACACATGTTTTTAATATACTTATCTTTATAATTATTACCTGAAATTCCATTGGAATTCATTTCTTTCATATATAATGCCTTACAAAAATCTCCAAGGTTCAAGTTTTCAATCATGACTCGAGGTAGTTGTTAAATAGTAACCACAAGTGTTATCATTGATGCTCCTATTTCATTCAGTTTCTCATTAATAAAACCACCACAGATCCCTTCACATTCAATGTTACATCGGTGCCTACTAGATCCATCCATTTTCTAAAACCAAACAGGTCAGTGTGATAATATCAGTATAATCATTATATAATATCTTATGATGGATGCAAACACTAAGATATACTTATTCATGTTATCTTAAAATCATCAAATTTATCTAAAATAACTATGACTTTTTCAAATATTCGAACCATTATGGGTGTGTGAATTATGCTTAAATAGCACCCTAACCTCAAATGTTATCTAAACCGACCTCTAATATCAACTTTAGTTCCCTAACCTTAAACATTACATAATCTTGTATTATGTTAATAATTCACATTTAGGATCTTATCATGTTGTGAGCCTTAGATAATTAGGTTATAACATATACATAACAACATGAATATTACAAGCAGACACCTGTAATCACTATCCATTATTTTCATAAAACAAAAACGCTTTAAAAAGAGAAATGTTTAATTTCAAGATTTAAACATAATGAATTTTCCATGATACCATCCTTGACCCTATTCAACTTTATGTCATGTGAAAAACATTAAAAAACTTGGGATGATCCTAAAAAATCTCAAGAAGGGATCCATAATGAAAGAAAACTATTAGCTTTTCTAAACAAAATCAAAACCATGAATACATTATCATAATTTAAAAAATATAACCTTTAAGAAGTAGAAAAACACTTCACTGAATATAATCTCATTGCTTACCCTTTTTGTAACCAAATTATTACCATAAATCCCATATAAAGCAACATATTGCATATAAAGGTAACATGGGACATAAAAAAATTTAAATGAAATAACCATACAATAAACATCTATAACCAATGCATTAGAGGTTATAACGTAGCCACCCAACCTTGGTTTATTATAGAACCACCCATCATTTTATTTATCACATAACCACCCGTCAAATTTCCAAGTACCCTTATATAATCATTACACATAAAAGATTGAAAATATCTATATTTCAATCATAAAATTTCATTTTAATCAGATGGAATAATAAAAAGATATTAAAATAATAAATCCGCCTTATAAACTATTCTCAATCCCAAAATATGTAAAAAGGGATCATGGTATTTATTTTCCATTTAAAAAAATCACGACATGTTAAGGAATCCAAATATCAAATAATGCTCGCGGTGGCGAAAAGTTCAGTGTCACCGCATTTGTTAAAAAGAAACATTCCTTTTTCATTTTTTAAAATTCCTCGTATAAAAATATTCCCTTTTAATTAAATAAAAAGTAAAAGTGGTTTATATGTTGTATAAAATAATGTCGTGTATAAACCAAAAATATGCCTTAATAAAAAGGAATTGAGACGAAGTCCCTTACATTGGGTCTGACTTGTCATGTTCGTTCTTTATCTACCTGAATAATAAAATTACATTAATATATACTTGTTTAAAAACCATTTTAATGTTTATAATTCCTTTTATATCTTTTATTTCCTTTTTATTACAATAAAATAATTATTCAAGTTCATATCAGTCGTTTTCTCGATGATCGACACATGAGTCAAAAATGAACTTGTTATAATTACAAATTGTCCATGTTGTAAAACATATATTATCTCCAAAATGATATTAATGAATTATATATCATAAATATAATATATATATATATATCTATAATATATAATTATATATAATAGTCCATAATATTTGGAGATAATAAATGAAATGAACCTTTCATGGAGACAGTAAGTCGTGCGTACGCATGAAGGCCAATTTCATTTCATTTTCATTTTTAAAGGAATGAAAACATAATGATACAGAGGTATATTATAATTCCATTATAATATAATTTTTATATATTTTATATACTTTCATTAATTAAATACTTTATACGTTCTATGTATAGCACGAATGAGTTATATAACATTGAGGGGGCGGTAGTCCACACTTCTTAAAATGATGTTATCATATTTATAAAACATGAAAATAATAAAGGTATATAATAAATGATAATTAAAGAATCAAATAGATAAAAAAAATATCATATATATCATATATAATTAAAGTTCCATCATTATGGAAACCAGAAGAGGTGGTAGTAGAAGATTGAACAATCATCGTTTCGTGAGGCAGTAGTTCGTTGTCCATATAAACAATATGATCTATACCCATTTGGTGGAGGTCTATGTATGTGTAGTTAGAATCCTTATCATAAAAAAATCTATTACATTTCAGATACTGTTTTTGTTATGTAAAAAAATTATAATAATAACATAGGGAGTGGAGAAGGAAAATAATGGAATGGAACATGAGAGAAGACGTTACCTTAAATCAGGTAAATCTTATTAATTTAAGGTAAAAGGCCTCTATGAATTTCCTCATTCCCAAGGTAAGGCTTCTAAGATGAAGAGAGGGATTTTGGGGGGTTATTTTGGTTGATTTTGGATGAGTAATGGGGGCTTGATAGGTGTAATTAAAGGTTAGATGTGATGGCCTTTTATTAGAGGAAGGAGGGGTAATTTAGCAATGTTTGAAAGATTGTTGTATTTTAAACATAATTTCTATTTTTAAATGGTAAAAAACTCATGTAATTATAAGATAATATGGGGTTTGTTTTAAATCCTCTCAACCAATACTTTCTAGAAAATATTTGGTTTCAAATTTAACCTTATAATTTGGCCATAACCCTTAGTAAACTTCTTTCACTTTAACCATGTCTTCTTGTTCGATAATACTATATTGATAATATAGACACTATAAAATACCAATAAAATATAAAGTGGTTAATTAATATCATATTCCACCTTATCTAAGTAGTTTTTCTGAATAGTATATTCTTAGGAATTTTATATCATTTAATAAAATATTATTATTTTTAAAAACACATTTTTGTAAATTTTTATACTAATCATATCATGACTTTTTAAAAAACCATTACAAATTGATTACTTCGAAAAATACAATATTAATTCAAATATAACAAGTAACACTCAACCTGAAAATTTTTGGATACCCTAAAAATATTTAAAACAAATTTATTTTAATATATATAATATCATTTATTAAAATAATTCATTAATAAGGTAATTACTGTATCATCATTATGTCATACATAAATTTCATAATTTTATATCTAAAATTTATAAATAAAATACCATGATGGAGGACATAATTATATCATTATAATTAGTATATATAATTTATGGTATCAATTATATTACCACATATAAAAATTAATTTACTAAAAGATATAGGTTTATGTTACATTTTTCTTTACTTTCAATAATTTATTATAAAATTTCATTTTCATAGACAAGTGGCTCCAGGGGGTCTCAAAATTGACCCAAGGATGTACATGGTCGGAAATATCTTGTCTATTAGGATTAGGAAACGTGTTTGAGTAATTTAATATTGTTATAATATTATTATTTTTACCATTATTTACAAGATTTACCCTTTAGCCATGGTAAACAAAATATTTATGGAAGTTACTATTCATAATGTCTAAAAATAAAAAATACCTATTTAAACAAATTGGAAATCCCAATTAAATATATGAAATCCATTGTTGCTAATTCAAAACACATAAATTGAAAAAATTAATTTAGAATTAATTTACGTTGTCAAAACAAAAAAAACGTGTTTTTAAGAAGAAAACTACAAAAATAATGACATGTGTTTATGTAAAATTTCAAATTTAAATTACTTATAATGACTAAAATTTGATTAAATGATAAAAATATAATCCAATTACACTTTAAAACCAATTATATGTAACATATATCTATATAAAAAAATTAGTTAAAAAGGTAGTTTTGACTTAAAATGCAGTATTTTTCACTATTCATTAAAAATGAACTTTATCATAAAAATAAAAAAAATCATCCAAATTAAATTTTTATGTTTCAGTTCTAAATAAGAATTTTATTTTTTCCAATATAACATATAAAAGTGACAAAAACAAGATTTAAAAATGATTTTCCATCAAAAGGCGGTAAATAGACCTTTTAATGAATATTAAAGTTTTTCATGCTTAGAACGGTTTCATTCGTATTTTAAGCATTTAAAATTTATTTAAAAATGTAAAAACCTTTAAAAAACATTTCTAATAAAAATGTAGTTTGTTATATTCATTCCTGGTAATACAACGACTATGTGTTAACTACCATTTAAAATAATATTATTATTATTTTATTTTTTGGTTCAACTCCAAGTTGTGGGAAACGTAAGATTTCAAGGAAAACAATTTTTTCATGTTAGTATGATATCAGAAAAACTTTCATAATCAACATAAAATTAATATCTTATTCGTAAATATTAATAGACATTTAAAAACTATTAGTCAATAAATACTTGGGTAATTACAATTATTTATAATGAAAATGTTTTGAAAATTATTTCAATATTACATTCTAATGATTCATATTTATTTTCATTAAAAAGGGTTTATAAATAATTTTATGCATTACTTATATGTGCTTAAATTTATTTTCAAAAAAAATTAATATTAATTAATGATTACTTTATAAGGATTAAACGTCATTTTCATAAAAAAGGTTTTGAAATGTCTCCATTATTCATTTATATATTTTTAATTTTATTTCCAAATAAAGGGTTAAAAAAAATAAGATTCCTTTATATGTTTACGTGGTTATTTTCAAATAAAAGGGTTTGAAAAATAATTTTTTTATCAAAATAATTATTTCGATGAGAAAATGAAATTTTTCTAAAGAAGTTTTTTAAATGGTAATTTAAAATTATTTTCTACGTCAGATTACATCAATTGATGTCACATATGTCATTCTAGGGTAATTATATATGTATTCCATATTTGTTTTCATTGAATGGTTATGATTTTGATGAAATATTATATATGATGATTCTTTTCTCCCACTAGTTATTCCACAATACACACTTTTGATACATAATTATTAAGAAGGGTTGTTTGAGGATGAAATAATCTTGAAACCAATCTATTTTTCACAGTTTATGATATGATGAAATGTTAATGATGCCTATTTCATTTAATATGTAATTGCATAATCCTGATCTTGTTTGGAGTTATCTCGGGCTCGATTTTTGGTACTTTTTTATATAATTACCATTGATGGGTAGTGTTACCTAGGAGATATTTTTTGAAATCTATGAATTTTTTTAGAAAAAGGTATTATGCATTGTTGGAAAATGGTTTGAACAAACTGTGCAAATGCATAGGAGAAGTTGTGTGATCTTTATACATTTTACATAGTCGCTTTATCATAGTTAAAGCATGGTTTGATAGACTGTGTGAGGTATCCATGAGAAGTGCCCCTTGAATCAATGGATAATTCACTTTTTTCACATGGGTTGCCTAGTCGTGCGACCAAACCTTGAGAGGGTCGATAATGAGAACCTAAAATTGTGGATCTCACTCATTTTCAACTTTTAATGCCATGTTTCACCTTCTATGAAGGACATACTTGGTATTTTACTTTCCAAAGGTTAAATGAAGGTATTAACATTGCCTAAGAGGGATTATAAGGCTTTATAAACACTGTTATTGAAGATCAAAACCCATAATTGAAGATATGTTATTCTCCCGGTAAGTGGAGTTCATCTTGAGGACTCTCTCATTATTTTTAATATCATTCCATAATCGTTCCATGGAATATATCCTCAATTTACTTGGTTCTAAACCTATATAGTGATATCTAGATCTAGTATTGTTGATCAATATCTAGATTTAATAGATCTTGGTGTCTTTGATCTTGATTTAGTTTTAGGTATTTAGATCAGGAACTCATATCAATGTCATTGTGATGATCAGGTTTTGGGGGTTTCCATTGGGGAAACATCCATCAACGAACTGAGGTAGGTGGACTATGACTAATTCCCATATTCATGTATTTGATATGTATATGAAATATTGTATATTTTTTTCATCCTTTAGAAATTGATTTTCATGAATTGGGATAATTATATTGTAAAATTGTTATGTCAATGATTTGTTGAAATAGGTGATTAATTGGCAAATTAATCATGATACTTAGGGACTCCCATATTAGATAATTAATTCGGGGATTTTATTATAAGAGGTAGGGGTTGTAATCTAGATAATTTATCTGGGGATTAATTATGATATTTTGAAATGGATATGTTTGTATAATTAAATGTGGATTAATTATGTGCCTTTGATAATGTGGTTTTGATAATTATTTATGTGAATAATTATGGAAATTAGGGATTAAAATTTGGAATATATATTTAGAAAAAAAAATTATGGAATATTAATTGTAATATTGAATAATTAATTGAATAATTAATTAATGGTTTGAATCACTTATTAAATTGTTGAGTAAATTACTAGAATAGATGTCTTTAACTTACTACTAAATTAGTAATGGGATTGGGATGCATAATTAGTTGGTAAATTAATTATTTGTTGATGACTGTTAACATAGTGATTTTAAATTGATAAGTAAAAATTGGAACACGAACATCATACTTATGGGTAAAGTGAATGAGAAAAGAGTCATTTTAATTTGAGATGTATACATGGTAACATGGTCATTATACTTATGAGTAAAGAGAATGGGAACATGGTCATTCTATTGAGGAGTATGTATGGTTTCATGGTCATCTTACATTTGTTTGTGATATTGGTATCTTTGTAAATGTGTCTTATAAATGTAAAATTAACAAATGGAAATACTGGCACTCCGAGTTATGGCCTCACACAAGAGTAGTCTACTCTAGTTGGACTTAAATTACGTATAGAGATATCATAACACCTTGCATAATTTGACTATCATCTAGAAGAATTTATTAATATATGTTATTACCTAGGTACTAATTTAGTATCCAATATGAGATGAATATTTTATGGAGGTAATGGTATCCTTGGGAACCCTAGAGTTAATGTAGCTAGATAAGAATAAATTAAAATGTGATAAAGTGTTTATTTTTTTTAATTGTACTTATTTTCTTATTGAACTGAATAAACTATCTTTTTACTAGACTTATTTAAGACATTGTTTTTTTGTCCTACTAATTTGTACTCACACAGTATCCGGGCTACCTGATCAGTACTTGAATATATTATATTGTTGTTCGTCTAGATAATGGGAATGGATATAGGATAGGTGGTTGATTGGGGATAGAGATTGAAGGAGGGAACTATACATGTTTTGTTACCCATTTAGGGAGTCTTAGTGTCTTTATTTTCTGTTTCAACATTAAAAATTAACACTTATAATGACGTAGTATCTGTTGTGTTTTAGTTGAGTATTGAATTTCCTATTTGGTTATATTGTGACATTATTATTTTTTTGGTTATATATGCTTCATCATTTGTTTATTTATTTCTAATACCATTTTACATTGATAAAAGTGGTTATAGTCTCCCCTTAAATATCTTATAATACCCTCACTGCTATTTAGAAACCTCAAGCATATGGGGAGCCGCAATTGAAGTCATGTGGTTAACTGAATCGTGCAACCATCACGTGACACTCAGGTCAGGACATTATAAAGTGGTGTCAATGGTAGGTTTTATTTCATCTCATGTTATCAAAATATTTTGGGAAATGTTGACAGGATACTAGTAAGATTTGGGTCTTGGTAATGAGTTTTGGAATGGGACATTCAAACCCATGTATAGGGGTAAACCCAAGTACTCTTGGTGAGATTATTGTTATTGTTGTTTTCTATTATAATTGAATTTTATTTCACCATTCTTGGTGAACATGTGGTGTGATTCAATTATTGTATTTTATATTTTTGTTTTAGTATTGATTCATCTCCCATAATTGCATGATATTTGAGTATACATGGATCATTCTAGGCACTTGAGTTTATTGTGACATGCATAATTTCAGGTATGCATGAGAAAATGTGTTATGTGTAAGTTGTTAAAAATGAACTTTTTTCCTTGTTCATGATATTGACATGTAAATGGCAGATAACATGATTTTTTAGGATTTCAAGATGATTAAAAATTATAATAACTGGGTTTCTAAACAACGAACATGATTTTGATTGTGTGTTTACCTAATTATCTAAAACCTGGGAATATGATGGGAATGGTAGTGATAGTTCCTCGAATTTGACCATTTGGTGAGGTGGGTTAATTTGATTGTTTTGATTATTTAATTTTACCTAAATGTTTCAATGTTGTGTTATGACACATGGAACACGTGTTTGGATTTATAGATAGTATTCCTCAAGGAAACAAGATAAGGGGATGACTGAGGGGTGTTCCTAGGAATTTTTTTCCATTTAGGGAACATGAGTCACAGATCATTCTAGATGAATTAAATGTGGAGAAGTTTCAAGAGAAATTCTCTCCATTATTGAAATTCATTAAAAGTTTTCTAGGATGGGTTTTTAATTGAATTTTTCTATTTCAAGGGAGTTTTCGTTCAAACACCCTGTGACTTTTACTAGAGAGGGTGGACCTAAGGGAGCAGAATTTTGGGTTGAGTCTATAGAGAAAAGAAATCTCCATTTTGATACTCCAGCTAATCTAAGGTTCAAGTTGGACTCTTATATGATATGAGGATAAGCTATGTGCTAGTGGGAAATTTAGGCATGAACTAGAATGATTGATAGTATGTTGTGGAAGGACATATTGGGGTGGTTCTTCGAGAACTTTTATCCAGCAATGATAAGACAATAAAAAGATACTATGTTTATGCATCTAATATAGGGTATCACGTTATGGATGGGATATGTCAGACTTTACACAGATCTGAGATTATTTTCACTAACTTTAGTTGGAGATGAGGTACCTATGGAAAAAAAGTCTATATGGACTAACATGTGAGATGAAGTTCAAGGTGAATATGTTTAGGATAATGAATATTACATAAGTAGTGGATCAATATCTCATAGTTGAAGGGAACCTGATGGAGGCTTCCATTTTGGTATAGGTTTTTGTTACTATAAAATTATGAGGTGTGACTTCTGGGATTAGGAATCGCTGTTATGACAATTTTTTCTAGGCAATTGGAATCAGAGTACACATAAAGTTAGGTTGGTTGGACATGACTTTATAGGGGTGATCTATCATTACTATGGTAGGATGAGACACTATTGTTGACATTGTTCCTGGCCACTAGTGGAGTCTCGATCTTTTCACAATGATGGACATCTATTGATGTTCTGCAGCTAGTAGTGACATACTGGTATTGAAGGAGAAGGTGTGAAGAGTTATAGTATAGGATGATAATCTTATATATAAAATCAGGTAGGCTGTTGGAGTTCTAATGGCCATAGTGGTAAAAGTTGTGGATGTGATGCTTCTGGGCAGGATTTACCACATTAGTAGATTGGTGCAACTTAGGGGAGTTATAAATCATTAAAGGGAATAGGGGTATCAAAGTTACCTTTCGTACTTCCTACAGTTGTGGATAGCAATATTGTACCATCAATAGTGAGAGGTACAATTCTAGTATCCTATACTTTATCTAGTGCCTTGTATAATATTGGAGCCTCTAATTTCATTATATCTTCAAATTATATGAAGGGTTTGAGCCTAATTGGGGATCTTTTGAGAGGGGTAATGACTATAGACAAACCATTGGGAGTATGGTCTTGAGATTTTAGTTTTTAATGGGATGTCCACAAGAGATCTGGGAATACAATTTCATATCTGATCAATACGTTCTTGATATGACAGGCATTGTCCTAATTATGGGTATGGGTTGGCTCATCACAAACCAAGCCCACATCGACTGCTACCATAGGAGGGTTACATTTACATATCCAAAGGGTGACTAGTATATTCATCATGGAGAGTGGGATATACACGAAGGCTATGTAATTCCAATTATGCATCAATTGAGAGATTTCACAACCCATGTTAATAGTATATTTTTAATATTGGGGTGTTTGGATAAATTTTCTTTAACTAGTAGTGGATCTATTTCACGATGTCTTTCCGTAATAATTTTCTAGGCTACTACCATAGAGATATGTGTTGTTCACTATTGATCTCATGAAGGGGGCTGAGCTAATATCAGTTCTACCATATAAAATGGCATTGATTGATATTAAATGCCTTATGACTTATATTTAGGAGTTGGAGGATAAGGGATTTATCCGTACAAGTACATCAACATAGGGATCCACTGCTATGTTTTCCAAGAAGGATGTTGGATGTTTACATCTGTGTATAAATTACCAGATGTTGAATGAAAATGGTTGTGAAGAACTGATATCCTAATCTACATAACAATGATCTGTTTGACCAATTGAAGGGAGGTTGTGTGTTACCAGGGATTGATTTGAGATCATAGTATTAATAGTTTACAGTAAGGACATTTGATATGCTGAGGACCACTTTTATAAGCAGGTATGGCTAGTATGAGTTTTTTAATGTTGTTTGGGATGAAAAATGCACCAGATATGTTTATGGATTTGATGAACAAAATATATCATCTGTATCTGGATTAGTTTGTGGTCGTGTTCGGGGATGAAATATTGGTGTACTCCCAGAGTCCTAATGATCATACCCAACATCTTGACATCGTACTAGACACACTGAGGAAGCATCAGTTATAGTCTATGTTATCTGAGCATCAGTTTTGGATTGACCAGTTACACATCAAGGGGCACATCATCTTGGAGGAAGGAGTTCTAGTGGACCTAGAGAAGGTTCAGGCATTGGTTTATTGGGATCAACCCAAGAATTGTTTCGGATATCCAAATATTCTTGGGATTATCTAGATATTATAGGATATTAAACAATGAATATTAACATTTTATAGCACCAATTACATGCATGAACATAAAGTGAGTAACATTTGAATGGTTAGAGGTTTGTGAGGGAGATTTGGAGGATTTAAATAAGATCCTAACATTGGCACTAATTTTTATCCTAACTATGACAGGTTATGAGTATATGGTTTATTGTGACACTTCTATGATTGGATTTGGGGATATGTTGATGCATGGAAATCAAGTTGTGGTGTATGTGATTTAGTAATTAAGGCCTCACAGATGGAATTAACCTACACATGACCTTGAGTGGGAATTGGCGGTTTATGATCCAAAGTTTTGGTTACACCATGTTTTAGGAGAAAAGTTTTCAGTTTATACAGATCATAAAAACTTGATGTATATATTTTTACTTTGTGATTTGAATCTTCAGAACCAAAGATGGGTTGAGTATATATTTTCTTTTGATTTTGAAATTTAATATATACCTAAGATTGGAAATAGTGTTGCTGATGGATTTACCATTAGAGATCAGAGTCGAATGGTTTAGGAATCCTTTATATAGTGGAATATCAAGACATCTTTGGATGAAATGCATGTCGTGGTTTAGGAGAGTTAGGAGAATATGACACTATTTTTAGTTTCAGTGTCGTATACACTTTTGAGAAGGATAAACAATAGACAATATGAGGATACATAGTTCTTACCCTCGAGGGAACACTTTGAAGGTGGATAGATATCTTCATACTAGTTGATAGATGTAGATGAGAACATATTTTTGGTGAATCGAGTTGTGGTACCTGCGAGCATGTGATAGGCGATCTTGCGGGAATTTATTTCCTCAAAATGGGATTTGCATCCAATAGTAACATAAATGCACTGTGACCTATAATGACAGTTTTGGAGGACATTCATGAAAAAGTGAATAAAAGGGTTTGTGGTAAGATACATTAACTATCAACAGGTGATGTGAGATAATCAACAACCTGGAGGTTTACTACCACTATTTCCTATTCCTCAAAGGAAGTGGTATGATGTGACCATGGATTTTTTGTTCGGTATCCCAATGATTCTTTGGAATAATTATTCTATTTTGGTCATTATGGATCGATAGAAAACGGTTGCACATTTATTACCTATAAGTGAAACCTTTAGTGTAGAACAGTTGGGAGAACTATACATTCAAGAGATAGTCTGTCTACATGGAGTTCAATAGAATATAGTTTCATAACATTATTCAAACATTAAATCACTCTTTTAGTTGGGATTGCATAAATAAATTGGCACACAGTTATTATTGAGTATGGATTTACACCCACAAGTAGATGACAATTGGAATGTACTATATATGTTCATGAGGATTTTCTATGGAAATGTGTGCTTGACATCGGAGGGTCTTTGGAAAAGAACATGGATTTATTAGTTTTCTTTTTATAACAAAATTTTCCAAGAAACTATACAGATGTCACCATAAGATTTTCTTTATGGTATATCACTTAGATCAACGCTATGCTGTATGGAATCTAGTGTGTCAGAGTTATTGGGACCGAGTCTCATGTAGGAGACATTAGAGTAGGTACAGTTGATTTTGAAATATATGGATATGGATCAAAGTAGAAAAAAGTTATATGAAGAAATTTGGATATGACTCTTTATGTTTATATATTATGATCATGTATTCCATTGGGTTTCAACTAGTTTGGGTCACCCCATGATATAGAGGAAGGGAAAGTGAGCACCCAAGTCCACTGGACCATTTGGAATAATGAGAGAATCAGGATAATGTCGTAAATATTGGCTCTTTCATAGAGAGACAAAACTATGCATGATGTTTTCAATGTATCACTGCATCATTATTATAACCGCAAACCTTCTCATGTGATTGATATGGATGAGGTTGAACTTGAATCGGATCCATCCTTTGAGGAGCATCTGATACATGTGTTCGATCGTAGGGGGAAAGTGTGGTGAGGATTGATTGTGATGATAGTTTGTGTGATATAGAAACATGGATGTGTGAAAGAGGAAACATGGAAAAGGGGGGCATATATGAGGTCTCAATGACATGATATTTTTTGTCCAGAATAATAGAGATGTTTGGGAGTCCAACTTAATGATTATTTTTTATAACATGTAGATATTGTATTTTATTATCCTTTTCTAGATTCATCTCAGGCGTGATTTTAGGAACTTATTTTTTACTAAAGTAAATTGGATGGGGATTCTGACATGGGGTTTTTTGGGTCAATTCTACAAAAATTATAGAGATAAGGGACTATACATGATTTGTGTATAGTTTGAGCAAACCATGAAAATGCCTAAAAGAAATAGTGTGATCACTGGTCTTTTGAGGTAGTAGCATCATCATGCTTAAAGCTTAGTTTTATAGGTTATGCGAGGTACCATAAAAATTTCCCCTTTATGGATTAATTAATGCATGGTTAAAACATGGTTTGTTTAATTTTGTGACGAAACCATATGAGCGCCGACAGTGAGATTCTAAAATTTCGGACCTCACTCAATTTCCACATATATTGACATGTTTCACTTTCTATACAGGCATATATCAGGATTTTACTTTTATATGGGTAAATGAAGGTTCACCCATAGAATCAGAGGGATTCCAAGTCCTTCCAAACAACGACATTCAATATCTAAATTCCAAATTGAATATCCTATCTTCTCCAGGTAAGTGAATTTTATCCCAATACTTCTCCATTTGTTTCATCTACCTTATCATATCTTTTTATGGAATATTTCTTATGTTTCCATGGATATAAACTTATTTTGTAAGATATTGATCTAGAATTGTGGATATATATCTAGATTTAAGAGTTCTTGATTTCATTGATCTTGATTTTGGGGGAGGGAATTAGATCTGTGACTCATATCAACGTCGTTGTCCTGCTCAAATTTTGGGGATTTACATTGGGAAAACAACCATAAAAAATCTAATGTGGGTGTTCTAAATCTAATTCACATAGTAGTGGATTTTATATGTATATTAAAGATTGTATAATTTAATGTATCCTTCAGTAATTGATTTTCTTGAATTTGTTTAATTATATTGACCAGTTGTTTTATCCAAGCATTATTGAAATGGGTGATTAATTGGGGAATTAGTCATGAGAATAAGGGTATTCCATATTAGAAAATTAATTTAGGGAACTGATAAAATGATTTATGTATTGTAATATATATAATTAATTGGCATTATAATTAAGTGATTTTGAAATGGCTATGTTAGGATAATTAATTGTGGATTAATTATGTTCCATTGATAATGAGATTTCAATAATTAATTGTGGGAATAATTATGGAAAATTGATATTTGAATGAGATAATTAATTAGGTAAAATTATTTATGATATATTAATTGTGCTATTGATAACTTCAGAATTAATTAATGGTTTGAAATGCTTAGTTAATTTTTTAGTTAACTAATGTAATGGATGTGTTATCTAATTGTTGAAATAGTAATGAGATTAGTGTGAATAATTAATTGGTAAATTAATTATGTGATGAATAATGGGAACATTATCATTCTAAATTGGGACCTATCATGAGATGAAGTTAGTATTGATGTGATGGTATCATTTAGAACCTTGGAGTTAATGTAGTGAGATTAGAGTATAGGAAAACATGATAAATTGTTTGTTATTGCATTGTGCATATTTCTTTATAGAACAACATGGACAATATTTTGATAGAATATTTTTAGACACCTTTGATGGTGGCCGACTGAGTAGTACTCACACCCTATTCGAGATTCCTAATTAGTACCATAATAGATTATATTGTTTTCATGACTGGATAAGTGAAATGACCCTGGGATAAATGGATAATTGGAGAATGGAGCATGGAGGAGGGAACCAACCATGGTCCAGGACCTATTTTAGGAGTCATAGTGTATTTTTTCAATTTCATTATGGAAACATGACACATATATTGGAACATCATGTTTTCCCTATTAGTTGATAATTTTATTTCCCATTTGGTTATCTTGTGGTATGAGTATTGTTCTGGTTCTATATTCTTACACTTTTTTTATTTATATCCATTGGAATTTTACTCTAATAAATGAGGGTATAATCTCCCCATGATTCACTTACCAGGCCTTCACTGATAGTCAGAAGCCTATAGCATATGGGGAGGTGTGGTTGAGGTCATATGGAAAACTAGCTTAGTTCACCGTCACATTGCACCCGAGTAAGGACATTACTGTTATGATATAATGATTGTTTATGATCTTTTAGAAGACTTATGTGTGATTTAATTATGTGAATGTTGAGACCTATTTCTCCCATAAATACATTGGTTAATGATTTATATCTCATTTGATAAACATTGATGGAATGGGGATTGAACCGAGTTCATTGTTGGAATTTTGCTACTAATATGGTCGTCTGAGTGAACCATCACTGCGAAGATGGTCTAGGGAATGGACCTTAGCTATAATATAGTTTTGGGGATTTATCCCCTTCCACTATAAGGAATGTTCTATGATTAGGGATTGTAGTGTATGATTCCCATGGGTTGTATCCCCCATGTTGTTACATGATAGGTTTTGTTAATAATCCTTGAATTATAGGGAATGATTATATATATATATACATGTATTCCATAAATAATATTTCTTATACTAATTTTATTCTGTCATGGATTATAATATATATTCCTAAATTATTGATGTCTTATGAACTGCCAATCTGTATTCCATGACCCATGTTTATGGTATTAGACATGCATGTTTTGATTGTCTATTTTTTTATCATATTCTAATACCATTATCATCATGTTAGGATTAGGTATCTCCTTCATTTTCCCCTACTAAGCATATAATATTACCCTTTCTCATACCTAATATGAATATTTCTCCACTATAATATATTATCAACCTATTTTTTACCATAAAATCTGGTACATTAATGTTGTTTTAATACATTATGGTGAACCATTTTCAATTGTTCCTGATCATGATAATATTTTACAAAAAAATTCTCAAAGAATCTTCAAAAGCATCTTGAAACTGAGCATCGTTTGAGAATAAATACCATCCTAAAATAGATGGACACTCTGTATATAATATCCAAACACTAGAATAAGTTTTTAGTTCGAACATAGTTGTCTTTATTGTTAATAAGTATTTGTTTTTACCTCTCGTAGAGTTTTCCAATAATAATATGTTTTATTCAAGTATTAAAATTGAACTATATGAACCATCATATAGATATAGATTGTGTACCCTATCTTATTTAGATGAAGATGGAAAAAGAAAATGGGTAAATAATTTACATATAGAAAATAAAATAAAAATGTAATGACTATTCATAATCATATTATTCTACCTCAATGTACAAAAAAGTGTTTTTCCTTCAATTAGAGGAATTATTTGATGTTTTAATTAAGAAATTCGGTTTTATGTAATGTGTCTCCAAGGAATGTTGTAATAAGGTTTAATAGGAACGAATAAATTAACCTCAAGTTAACTAAACCCATTAAACATTAAAAATGGAATGGATAATTATCTTACAGATTAGGAATTCCTCCATGACATTATAATATATCTAACATGTTCCATATATTGTATATAAATAAGTTCATGCTAGACTCAATGAATCTTATAACCTCTAATTAAATTGAATTGGAACATTATTTATCTTATTGTGGATCACCCCTCCAAATTTTTGGAAATGGATAGAATTTAATGATGTATCATACCACTCTACTTGCAATGGTACTTTATATAATTCATAAAATGATGGAATCAAAATTCGAATCAATTTATATTTTTTACAAGAACCACCCTCGAATTTTTAAAAGGTAACATCCATGAAAATTAAGAGGTTGATATTTTTAAAGTAGGGAAGAATGTACCACGTGAGAATAAATAAATTCAATTAAATTTTATATTTTTATTAAACTATAATACAATTAAAATTTAAATAATTCATCACACGGAAATTCTAATTTTATATAATGAATATTATTTTTCATTTTACATGTTTACTATTATCCTAGAATGAATTATTCAAACGTTTTATTAGTAATAAAAACTTATGAATAATTTAAATTAAAATATTTAACTAGTGACTATTTTAATTATAATATTTTTTATAATATAATAAATTGTAAATTTATTTACTTCTTATTTTATATAAATAATGAAAATATAATTAAGAGGTAAAATGATTATTTTTTTAGAAATTGTTTTTAAAAAGGCATATTGTGGGTAAATATTAATTAATTTATATATTAATGAATGATTAATTATGTAAATAAAATTATGTAATTATATATCTAAATATTTGAATATAAATCAACTGAATTATTTTTTTGGTCATATATTTGAAATAATAAAATCTTATGGATTAAAAATGAATTTATTTAAAAATAATTTTTTCTGAATAATTGGGGGGATTATTTTTATCTTATATTCATTCACTTGTTTGAATTGAATGTAATATAATGGAATCCATATTTATAATGGAAATAATTAATATTAATTCATTATAAAAACAAATTTTTTGTTCTTAATTATTTGTAATTATAATAAAACTTATTTATGACAATTATGGATGAAACATAGCCTTATGGATTGCATTGTCTTGAATTAAAATTTAGTTTCCTCACATATATAAATTTTATTTGATAAATTTTATTGAATATTTTTATTTATTTTTTCAAAAACAATTAGTACAGATCGTTATATTTTATCCTCAATGAATATTTTTCCTTGGATAAATTTTTTTTTACAATATTGAAAACTAAAATGTCAAATGTGAGTAAACGAAGAATTTAAATTAACTAAAGTATATAAAACATGATTCATTTTAGTTTTTTTAATTTATAATTACGTTTTCATCCTTAAACAACATTAATAACCTATTTTTAGGTACATTGGTTGAGAATGAATTCCAAATATGGAAAAAAAATATATATCTTAATTGTTTTATTACTACTCAACTATAAATGGGTACCCCTAACCATAACTTTTGTGAACATATGAATAAATTTATCCCAACCAAAAACATCAAAATTAAATCCATAAAATCATAAACACATTATTTTATTGTAGTTATCCCAAAATGAACAATCATATGGTCTTATGAATAGATCAAAAGGAGGTTTCTCTAAGAGAATTTAATCGTCTTAATAAAGCTCATTCTATATCACAATTATTTAACCAAATTAAATTTTTTATTAACACCTAGACTATATAAAACATTATGTATCATATAATTATATATTACTATATTAATGTAATAATATTTATCCATATAATTCCTAGTAAAATTGAAAACCAATTCATCGCTCATGTCTAGAAAAGACAACCACATTACGAAGTAATGTAATTTTCTATCCATAAAAAATAAAATTGATATATATAATGATATAAAAATTGATATATATGATAGTTATGACATTATATTGATCCAATAAATTGATTATACCATTCAATTAACCATTCTTTCTACCCATCATAATATAATATCATTACTTGTGCATATGCATGACCTGTCGTCATAAGAAAATGATGTGTTTCCTTTTCCATGTCCAAATTTCCAGAATGATTATAAAAATGAATATAATGAATAAATATTATATATCTATATATATAATTGATAAAAAAATTTATATGATGTAACTATATCCTATACACAATAATTTGAAATTTTTCAACCAATATGCATTAGAAAAGAAGGAAATTAACACCAGAAACCAGCATAAATTGATGTATTATTAGTGAATGGGTTATAAGATTTTATTAAAAGATTATATATATTATTAAAAATAATAATTTGTTTCAATTAAAATATTATATATTCTTTAAAAAAATTCTCAATAGGTCAAAGAATGCTCAACTAAAGGGAAGTGTTTGTTATGGGATATTATCTAAATTTTCCTTCATTGAGATATATTTTATTAATATGAACCTATTTTATTTTATTTGGTGTATATAAATCGAATTTTTCATTTTATATGATTATTTATCTTTATTTTAATGTCATTTAAAATTTAATTTGATGTTATTATTGCATGGGGCTTATGATTAATAGGTTAAAGAGTGGTAATGGTTTTCATCTCAATTTATATTCAACAAGGAAATTTTTATTATTATACACCTATTTAAAATTTATGTGGTGTATATTTAATCCCATAAATGTATTTTTAATTCCTAAATACCCTTTCATGTTTATTTATTTATCAATAAATATCTTTTATTTCAAGGGGATAATATTTAAATGACAATAAAGTGTTATGAATATATTTAACAATATCAAGATATTTTGTGAATTATTTGACTTCATAGAAACAATATTATCAATTACCATTCATAAGCACTAATAATTACCCTATGAAACAAATATTTTATGAGATTCCTTATTTCCATCTACATTTTGCACTATTTATAAATTTTTTCATGATAATAAATGAATAAATGGGAAAAAAATTATTTCAATTGTAATCAGAAACATTATTCTCCAATGATGAGGTTATTTTATAGAAGACACTCTATTAACTAAAATTATTTTAAAATTACATTTTAATTACATTATCCATGTATTATAAAATGTTTTTAAATTGAATCATTAAATTATTAGATGAATGTATTTTTTTCACATTCTTACCCAAAAATAAAAAAATAATATTTCGGGGTATATCATTGATTCCATAGAAAAGAGACAACCAAGGAGTCCCTTAATGATGTGGGTCCACCTGGGCCTGATGGGTGATTATTGGGTGTTCATTTCATGCACCATTATTATCTCATATCAACATTTTTAATCTTAATGGAAACATCCAATGGTTCCCTCATACATAACTGTGTACAAAACGACATTCCAAAGGAAGGTGGTCCATTGGGGGTTCATGCACAATGAAACTTAAATATATTCATTGGTTTAGATGATGGGAATTAATTCTCATCACACCCTTTTGAGTGGAATTGTTTTCTACAATGGGAATATCTTATAGATTTATGAATCATTTTAAAATATCTTCCTTATCATGGTATAATAACAGTTAACCTATAAATCGATTATATGTTATTTATCAATAAATATAAAAATAAATTAGATCTTAATGATATATATAGTAATGGGAATCCAATAAGATAATCCTTCTATATGTATCCAACAATCATCATTTGTTCCTGGGTAATGGGAAAATCCTTATGTACTGAAGACATATTACTATGTAATTCTGAATTTTCAACCATGCAGAAGGTAGTTAATAATCAATAGAGTAGATTTATCCATTATGAGGCATCCTATGTATTCTATTTATTTTAGGAATAGTTACCTAGATATTTAATTAAACCTATCTAGTTTAATTTCATCCGTATTTGACACAGAGTGATCACTAAGGAATCTACTGTTTGATCATGAGTCTCATGGAGACATCCTACATATCCCGGTTATAGATGACCATAGAGTTGACATAGTGATATCACACCCTTGTGGTTGGCACAAAGGTAGATGCCCATATGTATGGGGGGTTTATATCATTCTGCTCATTGGGATATGCATACTATAATCACAGTGGATGGTGGATATTTATGATGCTAATTTGAGGTTCATTTCATCTCCCTAATTCCAGATGTGCTATGTTTGGTGTGAGAAACAAGGGAAATAAAGTGATCAGTTTCATTGAATTAGTTTGTGGTGATTATGTAATGGGACTACCCATGGGATGTTTAATTTGGAGCTCATTCCTTAGAGATTCATCTGACGTATCTTGTAGGCGGTAAGAATCATTGTCTTCCTAGTTTAGATGGTTCTTTTTTCTCTGATGGGTGAGGTAGAGTGATCATCCAATGGTAATGATTGGGTCCTGATGGTTGAAATGTTGGAGACATGTGACTTACTTCAATAATAAGGGTTTACATGATATTGGAAATTAAGAAGGTATCACACATATCATAATTGTGGTAGGAAATAGAGTTCTCATAGTTCACATGATTGGGGATTACCTACAGATTTTTCCCAACAGCTGGGACATATATATTATTCCTGTATAGACCCGAATCCTGATGTATATGGACATTACATTACTTTTTTGGAATACTTAGTACATAAAAAAACACACACACATAAGGACCGTAATAGTTTAGTGTCTTTGGAAACTCGGAATATAATCTTCTAATCATGGTGAAAGATATTCAATATCTCCTATAAAGGTCTTCCCCTTTTTTTCTTACCTAAAACCTTTCTTTATATATTGGGGAAAAGAAAACATAAAAGGGTGAGCTCAAATTCTCATTAAGGGTAAACAAAAGAAATATCAATCACATCATATTCATAAGAACATAACATTTTGGATATCTTAACCTGCAAAAGAGATCATAATATGATAACATGGGATAAATCGTAGTAGTGAAATGTAATCCCAATAATCATAACTTAAAACATGAATCTTTTTGGCATACACACATAATCATAGAGAATCATTTTTTTATTATTCAAGACTCATTTCCAAGACTATCTTAGTGGAAAAAGCCCATTTCTGAACCGAGTTCACTCATCGTTTCAGTCCTGTTTCACTGAACCGGTTTAACCTGCCATTCTAGCCATGTCTATCTAATGAGATATAAAATCTTTACCCAATGAATTGGAGGGAGATATAGGTCCCACCCATCTCATAATGACACCATTCTTATGTGTTCCACAAAATCATAAATCATACGTCATTGCATAACCCATGTAATAAAAATGGGATTCTTAAACATCATGACATCATAAAACAATTCATATAAGATAAAGGAATTCTTAAAAATAATTCCATCACAACATAATCAAATCAATTTAATAATAGGGGTAGAAACAAAACCCTATATTATCTTATATGGAAAAATAATTTTGATAAAACACTTGAACTTCATTCTTGAGTAAAATATCCTTTTTACTTCAAAAACACTTTTCCTTTCTTAACATGTCATAAAATTCTAAACTACAAGAAGTTGACTAAAAATAAACTTGAAAACTTGTAAAGGAAGCTTCTTGGAAATAATGTTTTAAAAATCCATTCATGCCGTATAAGTTTAAAAAAATACATTCTTCTCGTACTTTTGTCGGAAAAGTCAAAAAGTACCTCGTAAAAAGAAATGACAAAAGATTCCTTTCATATCTCATACTAAACACTCTCCAAAGGGTAAAATTGGATATAAACTAATGTATAACGACATAAATATTACATATTGAGGAAACATGGATGTGGATGATAAAATACACCCCAGTAAATACCAAAGTATAAACAATCTCGGATAAAAATGAGATTGTGATATTTTCCTTTACCTTAGGTCCGATTTGCTTCGTAAGTGTCCGAACCTCCGGTGTAATGATTTAAATAATGTAATTGACTTATTAAAGAATCATATTCATTTTTATGACATCATATATGGTTTATATTACCCAATCTTTTGTAAATTAATGTTAAAGTAGCGTTTTGGGTAAAATCATCTTATTTATCGTACATGTTTGGACTTGTTGTTCTTGAGGTTATTATTACTTATATCATCATTTACTTAATTCCAAAATGTAAATAATGATTTATGTATCATATACATTCATTATATATCCAGAATATACAAGCATTTATAATAGTACATAACATATGGAGGTAAGAAATGAAATGCACCTTTCATGGAGACGGTAAGCCGTACGTACGCATAAACGCTACTTTCATTTCTATTTCTTATTTTAATGGAATTAAAACATAATGATACATAGGTATATTATAATTCCAGTATAATATCATATATAATATCATTAACCACATCCTTTATACATCCCACATAAGGTATTAACAAATCACACCACTTTGAGGGGGCGGTAGTCCGCACTTCCTCAAATGAGATTATCGTATTTATTGACTATGGAAACCATAAAGGAATGATATAATTGGGAAGTAAAGAAGCATAAGAAAATAATAAACATAATATATATTATATATAAATACAGTTCCATCACAATGGCCACCATGAGAGGTGGTCGGAGAAAATCGAACAATCATCATTTCGTGAGGCGTTAGTTTGCCATCACAGAAACATTATGTTCTTCATCCATTAGATGGAGGTGTTTGTAAGTGTAGTTCCAATACTTATCATAACAACATCCTAGTATATTTAGGATATTTTTTTTTGTTATAAAAGAATTGATTAAGAAGATTTTAGGGGTTGGAAAAGTAGAATAAATGAAAACAACTTAAGAGAAACTGTTACCATTAATTCTGGTAACTTCCTTTGGTTTGAACCAAAAGGACTTCTTGGAGAGTCTTCTGCCTAATGTAAGGTTTCAAGTGGGAGTATATGGATGTAGGTATCTTATTTGGGCAGAGTTTTGATGAGACAAAAGGTTTTAGAGGTGTGAGGAATTGCATAGAAGTGGTGTCCTTTTATAAGGGAGAAGAGGGGCTCTTTAGGAAAGTGTGAAAACATTATTTTATTATAAACTTATATTCGGTTTCAAGAGGTTAAAAACACATTAATGTCGAAGGTAAGATGACTCATATTTTAAATAAAATCATAAAATTGAAATTGGACATGTTTTGGATGACATTTTAATCATTATAATCTTATTTATTTAAATCATTTATTAATGAGGTAAACACTGCATCATTATTGTGTCATAAATAATTAAATTCATTTGATGTCTAAGAATTATGAGAAAAATTACATGATGTAGGTAATCCTTTTATCTTTCCAAAGAATATTTATAGTCTAAAATATAACTTGTATAACCCCTTATGAAAATTAATTACTAAAAGAGTTTGGTTAAAGTAAATTTTGTCTTTACATTAAATTAATTAATCCAAATTGTCATTTTCACTACCAAGTGGCTCATTGGGGTCCCAAAATCGGCCCAAGGATTCCCATGGTCGGCCACTACTCATCCAATAATGTTAGGACAAGTTTCAAGTTAATTTTGAATTATTATAATATTATTTTAACCTTGAATTACCCTATTTACCTTCAACAGCAGTAAATAAACATTACCGTAGTTACTATTCATAATGCCCAAAAATAAAAAGTAGCTTATTAACATAATTTAGACCCACTGATTCCAAATATGGAATCCATTTTTCCAAATTCAATACACAAAATTTTCGGAAATTAAATTAAAATTAATCCCATTGTCGAAAGAAAATGGGTTTTTGTTTAAAACATTGCAAAAGATTGAATTGATTTAAGCTACGAATTCAAGGTAAAATAAATGCTAATGACATAAATTATATTAAATGGTAAAAATATATTCTATTTATAATTTAAAATCATTCAATATTATAATTTAACCACATAAATTATTATGATGGAGAAAGTTGTTTTTAATCAAAATATAGCGTGTGTTTACTATTCATTAAAATATGAAAGTTATCAGAAAAATATCAAAACTTTATCCAATGTAAATTTTTATATCCTGATTCAAAAAAAGAATTTTATTCTGTCAAATTGAACTTATAAACATGTCAAAAACTAAATTTAATGTAGGTGCGCCATCACAAGGCGGCAAAACTGCATTTTTTGAAAAATACTTATTTTACCCGAAAAATTTATTTTGTTCTCATACCATGTTCTAGAAAATATGTAAGATTAATAATAATGTTATAAAATTCAAAATTTAGTTAATAATATTCATAACGGCGAGTTCATAATAATATTATAATAATATATTGTCGTTTAGTAAAACTCAGTATTGCGTACAACACACGTTATCGAGGAAGGTCGTGATTGCGTGAAATGCAAGCCAAGTCAGGGTTGCGTGTTGTGCCCGAATCTTTCATTGTTTCGTAAAATAGAATCCAACCATATTTCATTTATACATTGAATATATATATATATATATATATATAACACACTCAATGTTGCGTAGAATGACTATTATAAAACGAACTTGAAATTGTGTGTAACATGATCCAAGAATAGTGTTGCGTATACTGCAAGCTAATACGGTGTTGTGTATAGTAAATGCTAAACTTGTGTGGTGTATAATAGAAGACATCAATGAAATTAAAAGAATGTTTTTCATAAAATCTCGGGGGGTTACATTCTTCCCCCCTTAAAATGAATTTCTCCCTCAAAATTCATCGGGGTTATAAATGGTTTACTACTTGAAAATTTCTTTAATAGAAACCCACATTGTAAAAAGGAATACCAAAACTTGGCTTTAAAAACTAAAGTATGAAACGTAAGGGTTACCCAAATTAACTCATCACTGGGTTTCCACATAAGAGAACATATGTGAAAATATGGATATGGAAGAAAAATATAACCATCAAGTTATGATGGAGAGTGGTAGAGAACATGGCTATGAAAAATCCAACAATCACAAGGCCATAAATTTGTGATGATCTAGGGTACCATCTGGTTCATCGGATATAAGATCACTAGGACAACATTTTTGGTTTTCAAGATCATTTACCTAAATTTGATGAATTAAAATAAATACATACATGATTTTGGTACAATCTCACTGTTGTTCGTGAATTGAACAATTTCCACTTCATATCTTAAAGAAATGTAGTAGAGTTTGTTATTCGTGAAGCATTAGCGGATCATGTGATAGAATGATGGGTCATTCCATCTGTTTCAAACAAAAGGTTAGAAAAAGTTATAAGTCCATATTATGGTGAGATTAATCGTATATGGTTCCAAAAATGGACTTATACTTTATTTATCATACCACTTAATAAAATAAAACTACTTTCCACTAACCAGGGACTTCCTGTAGGCCAGTGGTAGGTGATAATGGTCTGTCTCACTTCAGTTATCGGATCGATTCCCACAGCCTTGTCCGACGTGATGGGCTGTCGCCCATCCTGTAGGTTGTCCTTTTTCTAAAACTACATTACTATAACATCCCATCCATAATATCAAAAAAAAGTTTTATCATTAAACAATACTAACTTATGTCCAACATAATGCATTCCAATCTTTAGGCTTATCTAAAATACTTCGGTCCATTCTCATAGTATAAAGAAAATGATTATTGAAATGTCACATAACAATCACATGAAATCCATCATTTATCCCCCATATATCATAAGATATATCTTTTTGAATACCTTAATCATGTGAAAACATGAATGCAGTTAAAAGTTAACACTTTCCACATACCAAAATCATCAAAATTCTATATACTCAAACCATGATATCACTTAGTCCTTATATCAATCATGAGCTCTTGAATACTGTCAAACATTTCATTTTTTTCCTTATCCCTTCATTATGTACATATCATCTTTTTTACAAAATATCTCAATCACTTTGCATGGTTACCGGTACCATAAATTTTTTGAAAACCACAATAGACCAATACATAAATATTCCAATATTCCACGATACAATATATAACATTATTTTGGAATCCCATTACATAAACACTTAATCATTCCACCACATTGTTGTCATATTCCACATTGCCAATGGTGATCGCGTGTGACTTCCCTTTGTCCTTTTCCTTAAGTGGTTGCTTATGTCGGTCATCACTAATCCTTGGATTAGGGCATTTATTTGAATAATGCCCCATTTCCTTGCACTTGAAGCATTGAAGTGTAGTAGGTTCATTCTGTGTATCCCTTCCATTGTTTTCATCATTAGACATCTTCTTCCCATCATTGTGGCTTTCAAATGCCTGATGACCTTCCTTTCCACATTTGAAACATTTACTTGTCCCTTTAAGACAATCTCCACCATGATTCTTTCCACACTTTGAGCATAAGGAAACATTCATCTTATTTTCACCATTATTCTGATATTTCTCCTTGAACTCCATCATTCGTTTCTTGTCAAAACTATGAGATGGATAAGTAACACCAACTTCCATTTCTACCTTGATAGAACAACGCACAATTTCTTCATAGATACTGAAGTCTCTTATAGCTAATGCCCTTCGAAGATTTGGTTTTAATCCACTGAAGAATTGATCAACTTTACTTTCAGGTTGGATGATAAATCCAGATGCATTCCTTGCAAGTCTTGTAAAATTCACTTCGTATATACCAACAGATTCATCATCCTTTTTCTTGAGTTCAAGAAAATCCTTCTCCATATTTGTTCAAAGAATACGAGGGAAGTATTTATTAAAAATAAGTTCTTGAACTCGTCCCATTCCATGGACTCAATTTCATCTCTTGGCCTCATATTCTTGATAAGATTACACCATTGATCAGCATCAGCTTCCAAGCGATACACTGATAAGATGACTTTATCATGTTCAGAACATTGAATAACTGAAAATATCTTTTCAGTAGTACTGATCCATTGTTCAGCAACAAGTGGATCAGAAGACCCACTGAAAGAAGGTGGACGTTGCCTCATGAAGGACTCAATAGAATATTGTTCCCTTCTCTGCTCATTGGGAAGTCCAGAATGATTCATATCTTGTGTAAGTATAGCAATAAGATTTTGCACTCCATCTCCCATAACATTTGTTTGTTCAGGAGGACAATCATTGCATTGTCCATTACATTGATCAACATGGTTCCTTCGGGTTCCAGCCATTGTCTAAACCCCAAAAAGAATAGTGTGAGAAGAAAAAATCATGCTAGGGAAAACAACACAATAAAGGAGGAGTACCTTCAATATCTAACATCTTGGGTTACCGTAATCCTATTACTATAAACTATACTTATACTTAACCTTAGGGACATCCCTAGACATACCTTAGAAATATCTCTAGGGATCTCACTAAAGTTCTCGCATCCTAGTTTCCAAAGGTTAACTAAACCTCCCTCTGATACCATCTGTAGAGACTCGAAGCCTGACGTACATGGACATTACATTAATTTTGCGGAATACTTAGTACATAACAAAAACACACACACACAAGGACCGTAATAATTTAGTGTCTTTGGAAACTCAGAATATAATCTTCTAATCGTGGTGAAAGATCTTCAACATCTCCTATAAAGATCTTCCCCTTTTTTTCTTACCTAAAACCTTTCTTTATATCCTCAGGAAAAGAAAACATAAAAGGGTGAGCTCAAATGCTCAGTAAGGGTAAACAAAAGAAATATCAATCACATCATATTCATAAGAACATATCATTTTGGAAATCTTAACCTGTAAAAGAGATCATAATATCATAACATGGGATAAATCATAGTAGTGAAATGTAATCCCAATAATAATAACATAAAACATGATACTTTGTGGAATACACACATAATCATAGAAAATCATTTCTTATTAGTCAAGACTCATTGGAAAGACTATATTAGTGGACAAAGTCCATTTCTGAACCAAGTTCACTCCTCGTTTCAGTCCTGTTTCACTGAACCGGTTTAACCTGTCGTTCCAGCCATGTCTATCTCATGAAATATAAAATCTTTACCCAATGCATTGGAGGGATATATAGGTCCCACCAATCTCATAATGATACCATTATTATGTGTGCCAAAAAATCATAAATCATACATCATTACATAACCCATGTAATAAAAATGGGATTCTTAAACATCACGACATCATGAAACAATTCATATAAGATAAAGGAACTCATAAAAATAATTCCATCACAACAAAATCAAATCAATTTAATAATAGGGGTAGAAATATAACCCTATATTATCTTATATGGAAAATTATTTTGATAAAACACTTGAACTCCATTCTTGGGGAAAATATCCTTTTTACTTCAAAAAACACTTTTCCTTTCACAACATGTCATACAATTATAAACTAAAAGAAGTTGATTAAAAATAAACTAGAAAAATTGTAAAAGTAGCTTCTTGGAAATAATGTTTTAAAAATCCATTCATGCCGTATAAGTTAAAAAAATACATTCTTCTTGTACTTTTTTCGGAAAAGTCAAAAACTACCTCATACAAAAAAACGACAAAAGATTCCTTTCATATCTTTTACTAAAAACTCTCTGAAGGGTAAAATTGGATATAAACTATTGTAGAAGGATATAAATATTACATATTGAGGAAACATGGATGTGGATGATAAAATACACCCTAGAAAATACCAAAGTATAAACAATCTCAGATAAAAATGATATTTTGATATTTTCACTTACCTTAGGTCCTATTTGCTTCGTAACTGTCCGAACCTCCTGTATAATGATTTAAATAATGTCATTGACTAATTACAGAATCATATTCATTTTTATGATATCATATATTGTAACACCCCGAGATTTTATGGAAAATATTCTTTTAATTTCATTAATTTCTTGTGTTGTATGCTACACCAAGATTACCTTGCGCTATACGCAACACCGTATTAGCTTGCAGTATACGCAACATTATTCTTCGATCGTGTTACACACAATTTTGATAAAAGTTATTCTACGCAATATTGAGTATATATATATATATTCAATGTATAAATGAAATATGATTGGATTATTATATACAAAACAACAAAGGATTCTTGCACAGCACGTAACCCTGACTTGGCTTTCATTACACGCAATCACGACCTTCCTCGATAGCGTGTGTTGTACGCAATACCGGGTTTTACTAAACAACGATATATTATTATAATATTATTATGAACTAGCCGTTATGAATATTATTAACTAAATTTTTAATCTTATAACATTACTATTTATATTACACATTTTCTAAAACATGGTATAAGAACAAAACAAATATTTCGGGTAAAATAAGTATTTTTAAAAAAATGCAGTTTTGCCGCCTTTTGATGGAGCACCCACTTTAAATATAGTTTTCGACATGTTTATAAGTTCAGTTTGACAAAATAAAATTATTCTTTGGAATCAAGAAATAAAAATTTACTTTGGTTAAATTTTTCATTTTATTCTGATGACTTTCATATTTTAATGAATAGTAAAAACACGCTATATTTTAATTAAAAACAACTTTTTTCTTCGTAATATCTTATGTGGTTAAATTATAATATTGAATGGTTTTAAAGTATAAATAAAATATCTTTTTACCATTTAATATAATTTATGTAATTAGCATTGATTTTACCTTGAAGTCGTAGGTTAAATCAATTCAACCTTTTGCAATGTTTTCAAGAAAAACCCGTTTTCTTTTGACAACGGGATTAATTTTAATTTAATTTCTGAAACTTTTGTGTATTGAATTTGGAAAAAATGGATTCCATATTTTGAATCAGTGGATCCAAATTATGTTAATAAGCTACTTTTTATTTTTGGGAATTATGAATAATAACTACGGTAAATTTTATTTACCATAGTTAAAGGTAAATCGGGTAATTAAGGGTAAATATAATATTATAAAATTACCCTAACACATGTCAAAATCATATTGGATGAGTAAAAGTTTACCCATATCACCCTAAGGGTCAGATTAGATTTATTTAATGGACTTTTTTCCATGAATATAGTTTAATTATTATTAAAACCAAAGAATGTGACAACATGTCACTTTCTTAAATCTTATAAGTATAATAATTTTAATTTAGTGAAACACTTCATGAAACATAGAACATGAATAATATACAGAAATATAATACAATTATCTACATCATAGGAATTTATTTAGAATTTTTAGGGATTAAATAATTATCATTTATTATGACACAAAGATGATGCAGTAATTGTCTTATTAATGAAATATTGACATAATTGATGTTATAAATGCCCAAATAAATGTAATTTGAAACTTTTTATGACATAAAATAATTTTTTAGGTTAATAGGAAATGTTACTGTTGATGTAAGTTACTTTTTTGGAACTTATCATTCTGTTATGAATTTCATAAAAATCATGTACCAAATAGTGTCAAAATTGACATAAATTAGTTTTTAAAACAAATATTATATTATTAATTGTTATTTTATTCCTAAAAATCTATGGTTCGGCCAAATGACATAGATAAGGTTATATATTTTAATAATAAACAACTTTGGGTTTTTTTGGCTTCTTATTGTAAGTTTATTAACCTTATAGTATAAGAACACAAGAAGACACGGTAAAAGTAAAATTATTTTACATAATGTTAAATCTAAATGATAAGGTTAAAAAAGGAACCTAAACCTGTCTAAATTCTATTGGATGATAGGATATAGACCCATACCCACCTTATCTTCGAAATAAATCAATTTGGAGCTATTTAAAACCGAATTTGACTTTATAATAAAATAATAGTTTTAGTTATTCCAAAGGTACCCCTCTCCTCCCTTATAAAAGGGCACCTCCTCCCCCTCTTCCTCACACAACATTGAGCCTTAAAGCTCGGCCAACCCCTGAAAAATTCTCTTCTCCACTTCCCTAGAAACATCCTAGAGGTTCTGGTCTTCCTCAAAGACCAATTTTAGTGCCCTAAGTGGAGGTCTCAAAAAGGCGCTTCAAAGAAGAGGTAATTTCCGTTACCAATTCTTTCACCTTTATTTCTTCTTCGACTTCTTCTTCTTAGGTTGTTTCATTATGAAGTAAAAACATAAGTATCACTCATATACTGATATTTTATTATAAGTATGAAACAACCCTATTTCACCATCTATCCATCCTATGGAAAACGAAATCACCGCGCGTGCGTACGTACGGAATACCGTCTCCACACCGTGGTGAAATCTATTTTCCACCACCACCTTACTTGGATGGGTATAATGGTGTAAATAATAACTATATACTATTAATTTAAAGTGATATTGATTCTTAAATAGTATACCTATACTCCAATACAATTCCACGATCATAGGAACGATATCATCACTCGTGCGTACGTACGGAATACCGTCTCCACGATGTGATGCGACTCGTTCTACATGATCTTCATTTCATAATGATAATATAAATGAATTGAATGAATGAATATGATATATATTACAATAATACCATTCTGTAAATGAGGTATCTATAACCTAAAGAGAAGAATATGAATTTATTCGACAAAACACGTATAAGAACAAAAAGTTATAAACACCCGAATAACAAGTAGCAATGAAATATTACTAATAAAAAGCTAAGAATATGACCATATATGATATCATAACAAAGAATATGATTTTGTAATAAGTCAATGACATTATTTAAATCATTATACAGGAGGTTCGGACACTTACGAAGCAAATCGGACCTAAGGTAAGGGAAATATCACAATCTCATTTTTATCCGAGATTGTTTATACTTTGGTATTTACTGGGGTGTATTTTATCATCCACATCCATGTTTCCTCAATAATTAATATTATTTCCATCCACCTACTATTTTTTGAATCCAATTTTACCATTTGGTGAGTTTTTAGTAAAGGATATGAAATGAATCTTTTGTCGTTTTTCGTACGAGGTACTTTTTGATTTTTTCAACAAAAGTACGAGAAGAATGTTTTTTTAACTTATACTGCATGAATGGATTTTTAAAAAATTATTTCCAAGAAGCTTCCTTTACAAGTTTTCAAGATTATTTTTAATCAACTTCTTTTAGTTTAAAGTTGTATGACATGTTAAGAAAGGAAAAATGTTTTTTAAGAAGAAAGGATATTTTCCTCAAGAATGGAGTTCAAGTGTTTTATCGAAATTATTTTCCATCTAAGATAATAAAGGGTTCTGTTTTTATCTCTATTATTACATTAATTTATGAATCCCTTTATCTTATATGAATTGTTTTATGATGACACGATGTTTAAGATTTCCATTTTTGTTACATGGGTTATGCTATGATGTATGGTTTATGATTTTGTGGAACACATAAGAATGGTATCATTATGAGATGGGTGGGACCTATATCTCCCTCCAATGAATTGGGTAAAGATTTTATATCTCATGAGATAGACATGGCTGGAATGGTAGGTTATACCGGTTCAGTGAAACAGGACTGAAACGAGGGTGACTCGGTTCAAAAATGGACTTTGTCCACTAAGACAGTCTTGGCAATGAGTCTTGACTAATAAGATATGATTCTCTATGATTATGTGTGTATGACAAAATGTTTCATGTATTAAGTTATGATTATTGGGATTACATTTCACTACTATGATTTATCCCATGTTATGATATTATGATCTCTTTTGCAGGTTATGATTTCCAAAATGTTATGTTCTTATGAATATGATGTGATTGATATTTCTTTTGTTTACCCTTACTGAGCATTTGAGCTCACCGTTTTATGTTTTCTTTTCCCTAGGATATAAAGAAAGGTTTTAGGTAAAAAAAGGAAGATCTTTATGGGAGATGTTGAAGATCTTTCACCGTGATTAGAAGATTATTTTCCGAGTTTCCAAAGACACTAAACTATTACGATCCTTGTGTGTGTGTTTTTGTTATGTACTAAGTATTCCGCAAATGTAATGTAATGTCAATGTACGTCAAGCTTCGGGTCTCTACAGTTGGTATCAGAGGAAAGTTTTAGTCAACCTTTGGAAACTAGGATGCGAAAACGTTAGTGAGATCCTTAGAGATAATTCTAAGGTGTGTCTAGGGATGTCCCTAAGGATAAGTATACGTATTGGATATAGTCCTAAAACTATGGTAACGATATTAGATTAAACCAAAGATGTTAGATATTGATGTTACTCCCCCTTTATTATGATTTTTGCCTCTAACACTATTCTTTTTGGGTTTTAAAAAATGGCTGGAAACAAGATGATTCACGATAATGGAGGATATGATGGACAATGGAATGATATTCTTCATGAGAAACCAAATGAAATGGGATTTGAAAGTCCAAACATCAATATTATGCCGAATTAGAAATCTCATAATGTGATCAATAAATTAAAATTTGGTAAGTTTCCTGACCTGGATAATAAGAGAAAGATGGAGTTTTATGTTGATCATAGAGGAAAGAAAGTTCAATTTCCCTTATGTAAATCATGTGGGAAGAGGCATCAAGGAGAATGTTTCAAAGGAACTGGAAGATGCTTTGGGTGTAGAAAAGAAGGACACAAATCTAGTAAGTGCAAAGGAAAAGGTTCAGTTAACACCAGGGATGAGGATAATGGTATTGCTACGACATCAATAATGGTTAAATGTTTAAAATGTGGAATGTACGGGCATTATGCAAACCAATGCCCTAAGGGAAAGTCTCATGAAGAGAATCAGTAGGGTCGTATGGGTAGTATTTATGTGGATGATGATGAAGATACTACAAATGATATGTGAGATGAAATAATTGTTGAAGCTCGGTCAATGGTTTAAGAATGTAGTGGAATGATTACATGTTTATCAACTGTAATGTTGTATAAGTAATCTCATGGTACTATGGAATAAAGAGACATCTAAGGATTGTTACACTGTTGTCTTTCCTTGAGTTTTGAAAGTGTATGATTAATGGTACTAGTATCCATTTAAGGATATTCAGATATTTTTGGAATATAGAAGGGATAAGGAGAAAATTAAATGTTTGATAGTATTCATGAGCTCATGACTGATATAAGGAGAAGGTTATATCATGGTTTGAGTATATAGAATTTTTGGATTTTGGTATGTGGAAGGGGTTAACTTTTAACTGCATTCATGTTTTCACTATGGTTCAATGGGTATTCAAGAGAATACATGATTAAGGCCTTTGAATGTTTGGAATGTGACCAACAAGATATATGGGGCATAAATGATGGTATTTACATGCTTGGTTGACGAAATTTCAAGTAATCGTTTTGTTTATACTATGAGCTTGGAGTATTTTAGATAAGCCTAAAGATTGGAATGGATTATGTTGGACATAAGATAGGATAGAACTTTTTTTCGATATTATTGATGGGATGTTATAGTAATATAGCTTTAGAAAAAGGACAACCTGTAGGACAGACGACAGCCCATCGTGTCGGACAAGGCTGTGGGAATCGAACCCACAACCGAAGTGTGACTGGCCTTTATCGCCTACCACTGGCCAACAGGAAGTCCCTAGATAGTAGAAACTAGTTTTATTTTATTAGGCGGTATGATATATGAAGTATAAGTTCAAATTTGGAATCATATACGATTGACCTCACCATAGATGGAAATTGTTCAAAGCACGAACAACAGTGAAATTGTACCAAAATCATGTAAGTATTTCTTTTAATTCATCAACTTTAGGGAAACGATCTTGAAAACCAAAAATGTTGTCCTAGTGCTCTTATATCTGATGAATCAGATGGTACCTTATATCGTCACAAATTTATGGCTTTGTGATTGCTGGCTTTTCCATAGCCATGTTCTCTACCACTCTCCATCAGAACATGATGATTAGATTTCTCTTCCATATCCATATTTTCACCTATGTGGAAACCCAATGATTAGTTTATTTGGGTAACCATTACATTTCATACTTTTGTTTCTAAAGATTGGTTTTCGTATTCCTTTTTACGATGTGGGTTTCTATTAAAGAAACTTTTGAATAGTAAACCATTTATAACCCCGACGAATTTCGAGGGCGAAATTCATTTTAAGGGGGGTAGAATGTAACACCCTGAGATTTTATGAAAAATATTCTTTTAATTTCATTAATTTCTTGTGTTGTATGCTACACCAAGATTACCTTGTGCTATATGCAACACAGTATTAGCTTGTAGTATACGCAACATTATTCTTGGATCGTGTTACACAAAATTTTAATAAAAGTTATTCTACGCAACATTGAGTATATATATATATATATATTCAATGTATAAATGAAATATGGTTGGATTATGATATACGAAACAATAAAGGATTCTTGCACAGCACGTAACCCTGACTTGGCTTTCATTACACGCAATCGCGACCTTCCTCGATAGTGTGTGTTGTACGCAATACCTGGTTTTACTAAACAACGATATATTATTATAATATTATTATGAACTAGCCATTATGAATAGTATTAACTAAATTTTGAATCTTATAAAATTACTATTCATATTACACATTTTCTAAAACATGGTATAAGAACAAAATAAATTTTTCGGGTAAAATAAGTATTTTTCAAAAAATGCAGTTTTGCTGCCTTTTGATGGTGAACCCAGTTTAAATATAGTTTTCGACATGTTTATAAGTTAAATTTTACAAAATAAAATTATTCTTTGGAATCAAGAAATATAAATTTACTTTGGATAAATTTTTCATTTTATTCTGATGACTTTCATATTTTAATGAATAGTAAAAACACGGTATATTTTAATTAAAAACAACTTTTTTCATCGTAATATCTTATGTGGTTAAATTATAATATTGAATGGTTTTAAAGTATAAATAGAATATATTTTTAATATTTAATATAATTTATGTAATTAGCATTTATTTTACCTTGAATTCGTAGGTTAAATCAATTCAATCTTTTGCAATGTTTTAAAGAAAAACCCGTTTTCTTTCGACAACGGGATTAATTTGAATTTAATTTCTGCAACTTTTGTGTTTTGAATTTGGAAAAAATGGATTCCATATTTGGAATAAGTGGATCCAAATTATGTTAATAAGCTACTTTTTATTTTTGGGAATTATGAATAGTAACTATGGTAAATTTTATTTACCATAGTTAAAGGTAAATCGAGTAATTAAGGGTAAATATAATATTATAAAATTACCCTAACACATGTAAAAATCTTATTGGATGAGTAAAAGTCGACCCATATCACCTAAGGGTCAGATTAGATTCATTTAATGGACTTTTTTCCATGAAAATAGTTTTATTATTATTAAAACCAAAGAATGTGACAACATGTCACTTTCTTAAATCTTACAAGTATAATAATTTTAATTTTGTGAAATAATTCATGAAACTTCGAACGTGAATAGTATAAAGAAATATAATACAATTATATACATCATAGGAATTTATTTAGAATTTTTACGGATTAAATAATTATCATTTTTTATGACACAAAGATGATGCAGTAATTATCTTATTAATGAAATATTGACATAACTGATGTTATAAATGCCCAAATAAATGTAATTTGAAACTTTTTATGACTTAAAATAATTTTCTAGGTTAATATTACATGTTACTGTTGATTTCAGTTACTTGGTTCTAACTTATCATTCTGATATGAATTTCATAAAAATCATGTACCAAATAGTGTCAAAATTGACATAAATTAGTTTTTAAAACAAATATTATATTATTAATTGTTATTTTATTTCTAAAAATATAAGGTTCAGCCAAATTACTTATTTAAGGTTATATAGTTTAATAATAAACAACTTGGGGTTCGTTTGGCTTCTTATAGTATGTTTATTAACCTTATAGTATAAGAACACAAGAAGACACGGTAAAAGTAAAATTATTTTACTTAATGTTAAATCTAAATGATAAGGTTAAAAAAGGAACATAAACCAGTCTAAATTATATTGGATGATAGTATTTCGACCCATCCCCACCTTAGCTTCAAAATAAATCAATTTCGAGCTATTTAAAACCGAATTTGACTTTATAATAAAATAATAGTTTTAGTTATTTCAAAGGTACCCCTCTCCTCCCTTATAAAAGGGCACCTCCTCCCCCTCTTCCTCACACAACTTTGAGACTTCAAGCTCGTCCAACCCCTGCCAAATTCTCTTCTACACTTCCCTATCAACATCCTAGAGGTTCTTGTCTTCCTCAAAGACCAATTTTAGTGCCCTAAGAGGAGGTATCAAAGAGGCACTTCAAAGAAGAGGTAATTTCTGTTACCGATTCTATCACCTTTATTTCTTCTTCCACTTCTTCTTATTAGGTTGTTTCATTATGAAGTAATAACATCAGTATCACTCATATAATGATATCTCATTATAAGTATGAATCAACCCTATTTCACCATCTATTCATCCTACGGAAAACGAAATCACCGCGCGTGCGTACGTACGGAATACTGTCTCCACGCCGTGGTGAAATCTATTTTCCACCACCACCTTACTTGGATGGGTATAATGGTGTAAATAATAACTATATATTATTATTTTAAAGTGATATTGATTCTTAAATAGTATACATATACTCCAATACAATTCCACGATCATAGGAACAATATCATCACTCGTGCGTACGTACGGAATACCGTCTCCACGATGTGATGGGACTCGTTCTACATGATCTTCATTTCATAATTATTATATAAATGAATTGAATTAATGAATATGATATATATTACACTAATACCATTCTGGAAATGATGTATCTATAACCTAAAGAGAAGAATAAGAATTTATTCGACAAAACACGCATAAGAACAAAAAGTTATAAACACCCGAATAACAAGTAGCAATGAAATATTACTACTAAGAATCTAATAATATGACCATATATGATATCATAACAATGAATATGTTTCTGTAATAAGGAAATGAAATTATTTAAATCATTATACAGGATGTTCAGACACTTACGAAGCAATTCAGACCTAAGGTAAGGGAAATATCACAATCTCATTTTTATCCGAGATTGTTTATACTTTGGTATTTACTGGGGTGTATTTTATCATCCACATACATGTTTACTCAATATGTAATATTATTTCCATCCACCTACTATTGTTTATATCCAATTTTACCTTTTTGTGAGTTTTTAGAAAAGGATATGAAAGGAATCTTTTGTCGTTTTTCGTACGAGGTACTTTTTGACTTTTCCGACAAAAGTATGAGAAGAATGTTTTTTTTAATTTATACGGCATGAATGGATTTTTAAAACATTATTTCCAATAAGCTTCCTTTACAAGTTTTCAAGTTTATTTTTAATCAACTTATTTTAGTTTAAAGTTGTATGACATGTTAAGAAAGGAAAAAAAAATTTAAGAAGAAAGGATATTTTTCTCAAGAATGGAGTTCAAGTGTTTTATCAAAATTATTTTCCATCTAAGATAATAAAGGGTTCTGTTTTTATCTCTATTATTACATTAATTTATGAATCCCTTTATCTTATATGAATTGTTTTATGATGACACGATGTTTAAGATTCCCATTTTTGTTACATGGGTTATGCTATGATATATGGTTTATGATTTTGTGGCACACATAAGAATGGTATAATTATGAGATGGGTGGGACCTATATCTCCCTCCAATGCATTGGGTAAAGATTCTATATCTCATGAGATAGACATGGCTGGAATGGTAGGTTATACCGGTTCAGTGAAACAGGACTGAAACGAGGGTGACTCGGTTCAGAAATGGACTTTGTCCACTAAGATAGTCTTGGCAATGATTCTTGACTAATAAGATATGATTCTCTATGATTATGTGTGTATGACACAATGTTTCATGTTTTATGTTATGATTATTGGGATTACATTTCACTACTATGATTTATCCCATGTTATGATATTATGATCTCTTTTGCAGGTTAAGATTTCCAAAATGTTATGTTCTTATGAATATGATGTGATTGATATTTCTTTTGTTTACCCTTACTGATCATTTGAGATCACCCTTTTATGTTTTCTTTTCCCCAGGATATAAAGAAATGTTTTAGGAAACAAAAAAAGGAAGATCTTTATGGTAGATGTTGAAGATCTTTCACCACGATTAGAAGATTATTTTCCGAGTTTCCAAAGACACTAAACTATTACGATCCTTGTGTGTGTGTTTTTGTTATGTACTAAGTATTCCTCAAATGTAATGTAATGTCAATGTACTTCAAGCTTCGGGTCTCTACATATATGGTTTATATTACCCATTCTTTTGTAAATTAATGTTAATGTAGCGTTTTGGGTAAAATCATCTTATTTATCGTACGTGTTTGGACTTGTTGTTCTTGATGTTATTATTACATATATCATGATTTACTTACTTAAAAAATTTAAATCATGATTTATGTATCATATAAATTCATTATATATCCAGAATATACAAGAATTTATAATAGTACATAATATATGGAGGTAATAAATGAAACGCATCGTTCATGGAGATGGTAAGCCGTACGTACGCATAAACGCTACTTTCATTTATATTTCTTATTTTAATGGAATTAAAACATAATGATACATAGGTATATTATAATTCCAGTATAATGTCATATATAATATCATTAACCACATCCTTTATACATCCCACATAAGGTATTATCGAATCACATCACTTTGAGGGGGCGGTAGTCCGCACTTCCTCAAATGAGATTATCGTATTTAACGACTATATAAACTGTAAATGATTGATATAATTGGGAAGTAAAAAAGCATAAGGAAATCATAAACATAATATATATTATATATAAATACAGTGCCATCATAATGGCCACCATGAGAGGCAGTAGGAGAAAATCGAACAATCATCGTTTCGTGAGGCGTTAGTTTTCCATCACAGAAAGATTATGTTCTTCATCCATTAGATGGAGGTGTGTGTAAGTGTAGTTCCAATCCATATCATAACAACATCCTAGTATATTTAGGATATTTTTTTGTTACAAAATAATGGATTAAAAACCGTTTAGGGGTTGGAGAAGTAGAATAAAAGAAAACAACTTAAGAGAAACTGTTACCTTTAATTTTGGTAACTAACTTTGGTTTAAACCAAAAGGACATCTTGGAGAGTCTTCTGACTAATGTAAGGTTTCAAGGGAGAGTGTAGGGATGTAGGTAGCTTAGTTTGGTAGAGTTTTGACGAGCCTAAAGGCTTGAGAGGTGTGAGTAATATCATAGAAGTGGTCTCCTTTTATAAGGGAGAGGAGGGGCTCTTTAGGAAAGTGTGAAAAAATTATATTATTATAAACCTATCTTCGCTTTCAAGAGGTCCAAAACACATTAATGTCGAAGTTAAGATGACTCAAATTTGAAATAAAATCATCCAATTGAAATTGGACAGGTTTTGGATGATATTTCAATCATTATAATCTTATTTATTTAAATCATTTATTAATGAGGTAAACACTACATAATTATTGTGTTATATATATTTTAATTCATTTGATGTCTAAAAATTATGAAACAAATACCATGATGTATGGAATCCTTTTATATTTCCAAATAATATTTATAGTCTAAAATATAACTTATATAACCCATTATAAAAATTAATTACTAAAAGGGTTTTGTTAATGTCAATTTTGTCTTTACATTAAATTAATTAATCCAAATTTTCATTTTCACTACCAAGTGGCTCATTGGGGTCCCACAATTGGGCCATGGATTCCCATGGTCGGCCAATACTCTTCCAATAAGGTTAGGAAAAGTTTCAAGGTAATTTTGAATTATTATAATATTATTTTAACCTTAAATTACCCTCTTTACCTTTAACCGCAGTAAATAAAAATTACCGTAGTTACTATTCATAATGCCCAAAAATAAAAAGTATCTTATTAACATAATTTGGACCTACTGATTCAAAATATGGAATCCATTTTTCCAAATTCAATACACAAAAGTTGCAGAAATTAAATTAAAATTAATCCTGTTGTCGAAAGAAAATGGGTTTTTGTTTAAAACATTGCAAAATATTGAATTGATTTAACCTATGAATTCAAGGTAAAATAAATGCTAATGATATACATTATATTAAATGGTAAAAATATATTCTATTTATACTTTAAAACCATTCAATATTATAATTTGACCACATAAATTATTATGATGGAAAGAGATGTTTTTAATCAAAATATAGCGTGTTTTTACTATTCATTAAAATATTAAAGTTATCAGAAAAATATCAAAACTTTATCCAATGTAAATTTTTATATCCTGATTCAAAATAAGAATTTTTTTCTGTCAAATTGAACTTATAAACATGTCAAAAACTAGATTTAATATGGGTGTGCCATCAAAAGGAGGTAAAACTGCATTTTTTGAAAAATAATTATTTTACCCGAAAAATTTATTTTGTTCTCATACCATGTTCTAGAAAATATGTAAGATTAATAATAATGTTATAAAATTAAAAATTTAGTTAATACTATTCATAACGGCTAGTTCATAATAATATTATAATAATATATCGTTGTTTAGTAAAACTCAGTATTGCGTACAACACACGCTATCGATGAAGGTTGTGATTGCTTGAAATGCAAGCCAAGTCAAGGTTGCGTGTTGTGCAAGAATCCTTCATTGTTTCGTAAAACAGAATCCAACCATATTTTATTTATACATTGTATATATATATATATATATATATAAACACAATCAATGTTGCGTAGAATGACTATTATAAAAAGAACTTGAAATTGTGTGTAACACGATCCAAGAATAGCATTGCGTATACTGTAATCTAATACGGTGTTGCGTATAATACAAGATAAACATGGTGTCGTGTATAATAGAAGACATCAATGAAATTAAAAGAATATTTTCCATTAAATCTCAGGGTGTTACAATTCTACTGATTGGGGAAGACACTATTTGTTTTCCCATTCCATTATAGAGGCATTATATGTAAATGATATGATTTTTTTGGTTCCCTATTCCCACATGAGTTATGTTCGTTGTGGGAAATAGGGGATGGATAATTATCATTCTCTCTGCTTAAGGACATGGAAATTATGTACTAATATATCCAATTGGAGGTTTTATATAGAGCTTAGGTTATAGAATGGAATCTTACATTTCCTAATTTTGGTCGTATTCCGTGTTTTTATAGTCCATAAAAAAATAATTATGTACTATGATACCCCATTAGTGGTTTTATATAGAGATCATATTGTAGGAAGGAATTCAAAAATCCGAATTTTGGTTGGAATCCATGTTATCATAGTCCATTAGAATAGGTCTTAAACATTGATGCTTCAGTTTGACAAGGCATGCACACTGAGGGTGGAAAAAGGTTTAAAATCTTGGGATTCCCTTATATGTCATATTATGTTGCTATTCAAGGCATACACACAAACATTTTCTTTATGATCAGGGCATAAAAACTAAGTATATAAAATGATATAATGTCCCATGATTCCCTACTGACCTATCCTTTTTCCATTTTAAACATGAGTTTATTGTCATCTCTACATTCCTTTATTTCTATTTGGACATGTCGTATTGTGTCTTACTGACATGTAGAATGACAATTGTATGATCAAGATAACTTTTCTAGGGGATATTGCATAATATGGATGGAATATATAAGGGTTGTGTTATTGATCAAAACTAGATTATTCGGGTGTCATCTCAATATATCATTGACACACAATAAGGATGTCCTGAGAGTCAATGTGATATTTCCAAGAGAGTGTCACATTTCCTAGATGAAATGTCTTGAGGGAATCACGAGACCTATATATCTCACCCAGTGGGTATTTCAAGATCCATTTGACATCAATGGGTGCTACTACAAGACTCCACATACATGAGAGGGTGATGTTTTATGATTCAGACAACATGTATTATGGAGATTAAATTGTTTTGATGTTGATGTTTTAGGGATTCATGAGACAAATGTGGCATGCACAAGGGCACCATGTGACATTCTCTAACATTTCCAAATGACTTTTCATGACCCAAATAATATTCTGTAGGATGGTATTGAGATCTAGGAGACATCTATAGGTATTGTTTCATGCTTAGGATGTTTCACACCAAGACGATGAGGATCAGTAAACATATTTTTATCTTATATCTTCTACATTTAACCAATTTTCTACAATTTATATTGTGAATGCCTTTAATTTATTTAGTGTCAATTTATTTTATGTCCCTCGTGATCTAATAGATTTGTGGGATACCCATATATGTTCTTCCATAATTCATTGGTGTTATCTATGAGTGATCACACAATGTTCATTATGCATGGCACATGATCGCTTCAACTGTTTGGTATAATCTAACCTGACAGATGACTTTCTAGTCACAAGATAATACACTCCATGAAATATTCTCTATCATTAAATACAATATGGTCGAAACTTCATTTGGATATTTTTCCTCTTTGTCACAACAAGTTTTCATAGTTCAAGGTTGGTAAATGTAATTTTCCATGCTGGTTTGGGGTTTTATATGACTCACAACCACAAAAAATCACAATATTTCTTGACGTGTATCTCATGAATCAAGGTTGTAGTTAACGAAGAGCACCAGTATCACACTGCTTTAGTATTGTCTACTGTGGATCTCTCTAAGGGAATCACCTAATTTTGAATGATTGTGCGTCGCTCCCATTAACGAATTCATTATTAAATTACTTCATATTAATGGGGGATCATTGAGTCAGTTAGGTATAATGAAGGACCTCCATATTGTCATATTGAAAAGTCCAATTGACTTCGTGGGATCTAGGATCCTTTAGAAGGACTTATCTTGATCTTTTGTGACTTTTATTGGATTTTTTTGTGAGAAAATGATGATTTTTTTTGGAAATTTATGGTATGAAGGAAAATTTTAAATGGGCCTTGCAAGTCCTATTTATAGAAATCGATAGCACATTGCTATATTTTTACAACCATGATATGATTCCACCTCCTCCCTTGTTTATTTCCTCTTTTTATATTATAATGGCCAGGGAGTTCATGACGGTACGTGAGTATTATTGATGAAAATTATTATACCTCTTGGTGATTTGTCGTATGGACAATAAAAGTCATATGGATATGCATGAGAGTTTCTGGGAAAAATCCATTCGTTACTCCTTATGGTGCCAAATGTGATCTTTCAGGTCTTCTAGACATGCCCAAGGATTCATGTATGATAAGGATGGCATGATAATGGTCTTTCACAAGATTAGGCATGTATGTCACTCGGTGATTTTGGTGTATTACAGACCACTAGGGGAAAATACCATTTATTTAACGACCATGAGTGGCTCTCAACTCATCCCATTTTAATTCATTTTTTTATTTTATATTGGCTCACTGGTATCTCTAGTTTTTGTTAATTTTTTAAAGAAAATAAATTATTCCTATATAGGATTCATCACATGACTTTTATGAATGAAATAAGCTCCATCCATTGGGTTTTTTCCTCATATTTTAGAATTATTTTTTGATGGTTCATTACATGCATTCCATTTAAAAAGTCATGTGGCCTGGAGGATCTTGTTCGGCTACCTTCATGCGACTACTTTTTGTCTGAAGAACATTCACAATGGAAGGAGGAATTTTCAAAATGGGATTTGTGGGATCTTCTATAGATTTTGTGTTGAAAATTTTTCATTCACGTGGACATATTATTGTCACAGGATATCATATATCTTGAAGGCTCACATGATATATGGTCCTTGGAAACATTCTTCTTCCATTGAGTTTTCAGAAAAATTAAACCAATGTTCATATATTTAATCCTATTTTAATTTTATGGGGCTCAGTTAGAAGTCATTAACAAATACCCCCACTAGTGGAAACATTTGTAGGAAAAATTTCTCAATTATGAGAAATTTAAATTACCCCCTAAGTCATTAGTGATATCATGAATCAGTGTCTTGGGAGACACTGGGCCTTCATAATGAACATGTTTATGTTGTTGTTGAAGAAGTGGTCATATCAAGATAAATTCCTTTTTGGAAGGTTCATAGTTCCATGGAAACTATAATTTCAAACTTTATATGTTAACAAAGTGGAAGGCTATTGAATATAATCTTTTTCTTTCATCCCTTAAGTATTCTCTTCATGGTACGACCATGGAAGTTGAATTTTTTGGGGACTATGGGACTGATGGGGAAGGGTCCTTGGGTCGATAGGCATAGATGAAGTCTGAAATTCATACTTCTTAATATTTTTTTCGAACATCAACAACTTTTTAAGAGCCATCCTCAGGGTTTACGTAAATGAAAAGGAATAAATTTTCTCTATCAGGTCATTGTCTCCTAAAATCATCATATAACTGTGCCATTTCACTATTTTTCATTTAAATGGATTAGTCATGAAATGAATTCTGATTCATAAACAATTTACAAGACCCCTACCAATTTCACCTACAAGAGTATGTAACTTCTTTCTGATATATAGTCATGATTTTGGTTGCATCAGTAAATCATATAATGTTTGGCTTGGTCCATCAAGAGGCGATGGCACCTGAGGTTCTACTTCAATTCTGTTTATTTCCTACAGTCGACTTTTTAGTGATTTTACTAATCAATCTTCCATGTTTGGATGCACTTTTGGATGATGTTGACATAGGTAGATATTATTATTAAATGTTATCCTTTATTAGAGTGAGTTTTTTGGAAGGGTAACACTTCTTCATGATGTGAAACTTTTTTTAGGGGTGTCTTGTTGCATGATATTTTATTTCTTTTCCTAAAATCCTCTATAGTGGTGAAAGAACAATTCCATCAGAAAAAGTATCAGATGTTATGTGATGTTTATAGACACCCAAGGTGTTTCCTCCACACTCTATGATGGGGTTGGGGTAGTTTATTTTAATGACCTAAAAATTCCATGTAATTTTTTTAATTATATGGGACTTTTACGAGTCCGAAAAAATTGACGGTGTGTGATTCCGGGGCCCAGTGTGCCAAGAATGAATTTATGAACTTTTCTTTGGGTACCTTCGGTAAACGTACAAGCGGGTTTTTGTCACTTTTGAACTGCTGCTCAGAAATGAAATCTGAGGACTCCGTTGAACACGCAGAGCCGGTATTCACTTAAGTAGACTTTCACCTCGACGGTAGTTGGTCGAGGGTGAAAGTTAGTTTTCATGATTTTTCATGGAAGAAGAAAAATAAAATTTTTAACATTTTTATTTTTCTTTTTGAAAACCTCTCAACATGGGTTATGGTGGTGGGGACCACCTGAACCCCTCTTTATGGGGGAAAAACCTCCAAACTGCCCATTAATTTATTCTCCCATTTAATTATGCCAACCCTCCAATTAATTATATGATCCATTTAATTTTGTGTCAATATAAATTATATGTATAAACCTACATTAATTTATGTTGGCTCCACATTTAATCGTTGGGGAAAAAAATGTTGTAAAAGGGGAAAGTTTTGAGAACATAGGAGAAACATTATCCAACGAATAAATCTTCTCCTTCGACGAATATTTCTGAAAACTCCATCGAAGGATATCCAACGACGATCGAGGAAACACCATCGTCACTGACTTCGCCTTTTTCCTCTCCTCACTGACGTCATTGGAGGATACTTCATTCAGGATCGACAAACGCAAATCCTTCTCAACCACGGACAATCTTCAACCAAACCATCAAGGTAGGGGTTTTTTTGTTTCTTTTTATTGGTTTAAGTTGAATTAATCATCTTGATATTCCTACTACCAAACTAATGTGGAGGGTGCGAGGCAAACAAACACGGCCCGATCCCTTCATGATTATTCATGGTTTTGGAATCCGATATGGTGGAGAAATGTGGCGACCAGCGGAGGCCGGCCGCATGATGGGGTGGTGACATGCATCTACTCTGTCTGATGACCAAGAGTCACGGCTTGTGTCGTGGCAACAAAGGGAATGGTGGCTAGCGTTCGGTCGTCTATGGAGGGGCGGCGCAAGACGCGCTGCCGTCAGATAATGGGGGCTTGGCCTTCCTAGCCATGGAAGATTGCAAAGGTGTGGCTGACGTTTGGCCAACTGTGGAGCAGCGGTGCATGACACACCACTGGGAGGACCCAAGGGCATGCAGTTTCAGCCAACCGAGATCGATCGAGTGGGACCCGCTCGGGTCCCACGTGCTTGCTAGAAACCAAACGGCTATGATGTTCAGTGTTTGAGAGTGGGAGGAGAGCGCCCCCCCCCCCCCCCCCCGCATGTGGACGGGTTGGGAAACCCAGCGCGGGCCGGGCCGACCCGAACCGAACCGGGTCAGCCCAGGCCGTGTAGGGCCGGGTCGGTCCGACTGGGTCGGACTGGACCCGGACCAGTTTCAATCCTATACGTACTTTTGGCCATTACTTTGGCACCGAGAGTCCATTTGATGAATCTTCTACGGTATAGGAAACCTTTGTGAAAAATGGACCTTTTGGTATAACCCACTTTATTTTTGGATAATGTTGGGGTATAGTCGGGTTGGATCGAGCAAGAATCCAACCAGGCCCTCGGGACAAAAAGGCTAATAACTTACAGACCAGGCGTCTAATTGACACACTGTCTGTTTATTTGAGACCCCTATTACATGGTTGGCCATTGGGATACATCATCATGGGACATCATGACAGTTGGAGTATCAACTAGTAGCTTGACGAGAAGACTCTCCAAGAGACGAGCAAGCTTAGTGCGGCTACCCTGTAGCTGGCTGTGACGATATACCAGGATCATGTGTGGGACTGATGTTGTACTTACGATATACTGGGATCATGTGTGGGTCTAAAGATGTACTAACGATGTACTAGGATCCTATGTGGGTCTGATGAGTAACTGACGATGTAGTAGGATCATGTGTGGTTCTGACAACATACTGACAATGTACTAGGATCCTGTGTGGGTCTGAAGACGTACAGACGATGTACTAGAATCCTTTGTGGGTCTAAAACGTACTGACGATGTACTGGGATCTTTTGTGGGTCTGACGACGTATTGATGATGTACTAGGATCCTATGTGGGTCTGACGATGTACTAACGATGTACATGGATCATGTGTGGGTCTGACGATGTACTAGGGTCATGTGTGCGACTGACGACGTACTAACGATATACTAGGATCTTGTGTGGGTTGGACGACGTACTGACCATGTACTAGGATCTTCTGTGGATCTGACGACGTACTGAAGATGTACTAGGATCCAGTGTGGTTCTAACGATATACTGACGATGTACTAGGATCTTCTGTGGGTGTGATGACATAATGACGATATACAAGGATCATGTTTGGGTATGACGGTGTACTAACAATGTACTAGGATCCTCTGTGGGTATGACGATGTACTAGTATCATGTGTGGGTATGACGTGGTATGGGGATCTTGTGTGGGTCGGACGATGTACTACGATCCTGTGTAGGTATGAAAAGGTACTAGGATCTTGTGTGGGTTTGATGATATACTGTGATCCTCTATGGGTATGATGATGATTTAGGTTCCTTCGTGGGGCTACCTCTTAACAGAGTAAGATGATTCAGTAGTTACATCTAATCAACTTTACTACTGTACCTTAGTTGTACCTGGTGTGAGGTGAGTTCGTACCTATGTGGTTCTTTCCTTCATGGTAATACCTTGGTGTTATTCTTCTGTGTGGCATACCTATGTGGTACATAACTTAGTAGTATTTTTTCCTTTTTGGAATAGTTGATCTTTGGGCTTTTGGGTGGGACCCTGTGTTTCCTCATGATTGAGATGGGTATACTTGATAACTTAGGTATATGTATGGGCATATACCTATGTAGGGTTGTCAGTTGATTTCTTGCTATGTGGTTTATCCATTGTGTATTTTGTGAGACCTTGAGAGTATCGGGGTCCATATTGAGTATCGTTATACTCCCCTCTGCACAGGCTATGCTTGCACCTTGTTGTGTTTGGTGAAGATGACAGACAACATTGATCGAGGATGAGGGTAACAGGACTGGACGATGCTTGGAGGTGGACCATATGGCATGTCGGTACGTAGAGGAAATGAGAGAATGTGGAGTGCTGAAGAGGCGATATGTACCTACCATTCAGGTAGGAACCTCAAAGGATGGAATAGTAGTTGTCTTTCTCTTCCTTCAGTTGTGTTGTATTTCAGTTGTACTTGTACCTTTACCGTTGGGCTTGTATTCTGGCCCCTCTTACTTTTAGCACTCTTTTTACTATATAGTTTACATGTGTTCGTATCTTGTTGTATACCTGTTTGTGTGTGTTTATAGGATATAAAGGCAATTCCATCCTAGTTTTAGGGAATTCGCCTTTTGGTGCTAGTCGCCAGCCCCTGGCCTATGGAAGACGGGCTTGTGGAGTTAGGGCACGGGCCCCAGGGGACAGGTCTTGACAAATTGGTATCAGAGGAGTCGGTTCTACAATAGAACATAGGACTTTGATATTTATTTTAACATAAATAGTGTTAAGTGTATTGAGTGTGGTTATCAGTTGAGGGAACCCAGTGTTGGTGCGGTGGCCGAAGTATTCATACACCAAGACCCTGACATATGATTATCGACTCAGTGCACAAAAACACTAATTGTGTGTGTGTTTTCAGAATTTTTCTTTGTGTTATCTTTTTTTTGCTCACCATGTATAATTTATTGACCGTGGTACACCTGTTTCTTTTTAGGATGCCTCGACGCAGACAGCCAGCTTGGGCTTCGTGTATAGTATGCAATGATAGCCCACCGAGCGATGAGGCCTCGGTGCAGGGACCTATTTCAGTATAAGCACCAACGGAGGCACCATTGATACCATTACCCATTGGGCCAGTAATGCCACCAGCTCCAGCATCAGAGGTTTCATGCCACATGAGCACATTGCATGAGTTCCAGTGCCAGAGGCCTCCCAGGTTCAGGGGAGAGATGGACCCACAGGCGGCTAAAGATTGGCTGGAGGTCATGGTGAGAGTCTTTCGACTCGTAGGGACACCAGCTGATCTCATGGTAATGCATGCTTCCAGCCTTCTACAGGTAGTAGTAGGCAGATGGTGGAGCTTGATGGTCCAGGATTATGGCGAGGTGACGCTTCTCTGGGAAAACATCGAGAGCCTGTTTTGGGAAGAGTTTGTCCCAGAAACTCTTCGTGTAGTGTGCATACAGGAGAATCTTCATCTGCAATAGGGAAGCATGATTGTGGCTCAGTACTCATAGAGTTTCACCAAACTCTCATGATACTCCACTGATATGGTACATGAAACATTCTTCAGGGCATGGACTTTGAGCAGGGACTCAGGTGGGAGATCATGGCATTGATCTCACTCAACATTCTAACGCAGGTGGTGGTGTTATAGTGAGCCCTTTTAGTGGAGAGTTTTCTGGCTGAGTATTCACCAGCAGTGAGACCCACCACCAGTCGTCATGTAGCAGATTCTTTAGTAGTTGGAAGCAGACAGATGTCACAGAGGACCAAGAGGACACGACCTATAGGTGTACGACCACATGACTCATGATCGGTTGTGCGGGGCACCAGAGATAGAGTCAGTCATGTGAGGAGTAGGTAGTGTTTCACATGCGGTGGGCAGGGTCACATGGCTCATGACTTTCTGACCCTTTGTACGGATGATCATAAAATAGTGGAGGGGCCGCCCAGGCAGAGATAGAGGTTCGACCGAGGAGGTTTGCAGGGAGTAGGGGGACGTGGTAGATGAGCTGGTCGGGTAGATGGCGGTGGGTGACAATTCGAGATGTTACCGCCACAACCACAAGGTGGTCCATCCTGACCAACAGGACCAAGTGAACAGGGGAGAGCATAGCTACAGGAAACTGACGCCTACAACCATGGCGCTCCAGAGATAATACGAGGTATGATCAGTGTCTACTCCACCTTTGCTGCAGTACTTATAGACACAGGTTACAGTCATTATTTTATTGTCACATCCCTCGTTCAATGCTTCGAGATTCTGACAAAGTCATTGGCTCGATTCATATAGCTAGAGACTCCCATGGGAGAGGATTCAACGATTATGCACTGGTGTCGGCAGTGTGAGCTTACTCTAGCAGGTGAGATCTTTGGTTGTGATCTCCTAGTAGTAACGTCGAGGCCTAACGACGTAATCTTGGGTATGGACTATTTATCCCCCATCCAAGCTCAGATTGACTATATTAGGCACAAAGTGAGATGTGTCCGCATGGATGGGACTAGGTTTACCTTCACTAGCAAGAAGGGAGCCTTTGCAGCATATGATGGACTTACCCGGAGGAGAGTGCAGCCAATCACTCATCAGTTGTCCAGCCTTACCCTCATAGCATTTAATGTGGAGAGTATGAGCTATCCTACATTGATGGACCAGTGCGGACGGCTTCTCTGATGATTTTTTGGGTCTACCTCCTCATAGATAGATGTATTTTTACATTAAATTGCATGCCGGTATGACACTGAAATCCAAACCAGTGTATCAAATGGCTTCCGTGGAATTTCATGAGATACAGGTACAACTGGAAGACTTAGAGGGGAAAGTGTTCATTTGGCCTAGTGTTTCCCCTTGGGCAGCCCAAATTTTGTTCGCCAAGAAGGCGGATGGGATCTGGAGGATATGTGTTGACTATAAGTGCATGAACTAGGTGACCATGAAAACAAGTACCCACTACCAAGGATTGATGGACTCTTTGATCAGCTGAGGGGAGCATGGTGGTTCTCAAAGATAGTCCTCAGATCAGGCTATCACCAGCTCAGAGTGAGAGATTAGGATGTGAAGAAGATTGCTCTCAGATGTCGGTATAGCCATTATGAGTTTTTAGTTATTCCTTTTAGCCAGACCAATTCCCCAGTAGTGTTCATCAGTCTCATAAACTGGATATTTCATCCATACCATTATCACTTTCTGGTGGTCTTCATTGATGATATTTGGATCTACTCAGATACTAAGGAGGAGCATGCCTATCACTTGCAGGTAGTTCTGGACACACTCTGAGAGAACCGACTTTATGTAATTCTCTCAAAGTGCCAGTTCTGGATCCAAGAGGTGCACTTTCTGGGACACATTATCTCAGAGGCTGGAGTTGCAGTTGATCCATTGAAGACTGAGGCATTACATTCTTGGGAGCCACCCAGGTGTGTGACGGAGGTACAATGTTTTTTTGGGTTTGGATGGATACTACTAGAGGTTTGTTACAGATTTCTCTGGAGTTGCATCACATTTATCAGCATTGACGAAGAAGGGGAAACACTTCGTGTGGTCGGAGAAATGTCAGCGGAGTTTTCAGGAGCTGATGCAGAGGCTGAATAGTGCACCCATCTTGCGGCTTCCAAATAAGGGTGTAGGGTACGTAGTCTACTACGACGCATCAGGGACTAGGCTTGGGTGTGACCTGATGTAGGAATGAACAGTGATTTCATATATTTCTTGATAGCTGAGACAACATGGATAGAACTATGCTACCCATGAACTAGAGTTAGTAGAATTGGAATTCACCTTAAAGATGTGGCGACATTACTTGATGGGAGAACATTTTACTGTCTACTCGGATCACAAGAGTCTCAGGTATAACTTCTCACAGAAGGACCTGAACCTGAGGCAGCGACGTTGGATCGAGTTCCTACAGGACTATGACTTCGAGATAGTCTATACTTCTGGGAAGGGGAACGTTGTATCAGATGCACATAGCCAGAGATCTGGTATACAACTGCTGGGTGAAGCGACATAGTAGATGGCGCTTTGCAGATATCCTTTGTGGATCGATATGGACCAGCTTTTCTTCAGTCTCTTACAGTCACTCCCCCACTTCATTAGCAATTTAGGGAGGCACAGTGCAGAGACACTGACTGTGAGGCTCGACATGCTCAAATATCCATAGGACAGGAACCTGATTGATTTATTGAATTTGGGGAGCATGTCATCATTTACAGAGGACATACCATGATGCCATTGTTGCTTTAGGAGGAAATGATGAGAGATTTCCACACTTCCCCTCTAGTGGTATATCTAGGAGTAGAAAATATGTACCAGGATCTCTGATGATATCTCTGGTCGCAAGGAGTGAAGAGATCAATAGTAGAGTTTGTCTCTTGGTTCCTCACTTGTTAGCAAGTGAAGGCGGAGCATCAGGTACCAGCAGGCTTAGTTTAGCCTCTAGAGGTCCCAAAGTGGAAGTGGGATTTGATATCCACGGACTTCATGAAAAGACATCAATGTACATCTATAGGTCATGACTCTATCTTGGTGATCGTTGATAGACTCACCAAGTTGACCCACTTACTACCGATCAGAGAGCTTGGTTCAGTAGAGAGATTGAGACACCTCTATGTACAGGAGACTGTGCGGTTACATGGAGTACCCTAGATGATTATCTACAATTATGATACACATTTATTTCCTGGCTATGGAAGGGGTTATAGGAGGATTTTGGGATGTAGCTTCATTTGAGCACCAACTTCCATCCTCATATGGATTTCCAGAATGAGAGTACATTTCAGACCCTCGAGGACATGATGCGTCCTTGAGTCCTTGACGTCGTTCGCAGCTGGGAGGATCACATTCCTTTAGTGGATTTTTCATACAAAAATAGCTATCACTCCGCCATTGGGATGGACCATTTTGAGGCATTATACAGTAAACCTCGTAGAACACCTTTGTGCTGGATTGACACCTATGAGTTATCACTCTTGGGACTATAGATGGTATGGGCTACCACAAAGAAAGTGCAGATCATCCAGGAGAGGATGAAGGCTGCACAGAGCAGGCATATGTCATATGCTGATTGGTGACGGAGACTTCTGGAGTTCGAGAAGGGCGACCAAATCCTTCTATGGGTCTCACCTTGACATGGTTTGTGGAGATTTGGAAGGGGTAGCAAGTTATCTTCAAGGTTCATCGAACCCTTCTAGGTCCTCATTAGAGTTGGTGATGTGGCTTACCACCAAGATCTTCCACCTCAATTGCACTGGTTGCACAACGTCTTCTATGTATCCCAACTGAGGAGATGTGTTCATGACCCTTCTCGCCTTCATCGACCATGGCGAGCTAGACATTGATTACGGAGTGACATTTATAGAGGTTCCAATAGATATCGAAGATCTATATGATCGGGTCCTTCGTGGGTGGTCGATACCTCTGGTGTGCTTTCATTGGCAGCACAGAAACCTCCAGGAGAGCACATGGGAGCAGGAGGCTCAGATTCATGCTTAGTACCCCCACATGTTTCCTTAGATTGAGTGTGGCTTATGGGGACATAAATACCAGAGTTTGGTAGAATGTAAAGACCTGTAAATTTCATGTAACTTTTTATATTATATAGGAATATTATGAGTCTGCGAAAATTGACAGTGTGTGATTATGAGGCCCGGTGTGCCTGGAATGAATTTCTGAACTTTTCTTCAGGTATGATCAGTAAATGTGCGAGTGGATTTTTGTAGCTTTTGAACTGATGCTCAGAATTAAAATTCTATGACACCATTGAATTAATAGAACTGCTATTTTCTTATGGAGACTTTCACCTTGACGAAAGTCAGTTGAGGGTGAAAGTTAGTTTTCGTGTTTTTTCAGGGAAGAAGAAAAATAAAATGTTTAACATTTTTATTTTTCTTTTAGAAAACCTTTCGACATAGGTTATGGTGGTGAAGACCACCTAAACCCCTCTTAATGGGTGTAAAACCACTCAACTCCCCATTAATTTATTCTCCCATTTAATTATATGAACCCTCCAATTAATTATTTTATCCATTTAATTTTATGCCAACAAAAATTAAATCTATAATCCTACTTTAATTTATGTTGGCTCCTCATATTATCGTTGGAGAAAAATGTTTTGGAAATGGGGAGAGTGGGGAGGAAATTGTAGAAAAATTCTCTAATGAAGAAGACTTCCCCTTCAATGAATATTTCTCCAAACTTCATCGAGGGATCTCTAACGATGAACGAATCGATGATCGAGGATATGCCGTCATCACTGAATTCACCTTTTTCCTCTCCTCACCAACTTCATTGGAGGAGACTTTTTTTGGGATCGAAAAATGTCAATCTGTCTCAATCGTAGAATATCTTCAACCAAACCATCGAGGTAGGGGTTTTGTTGTTTCTTTTTCATGGTTTGAGTTAAATTAATCCTCTTGATCCTTCTGCTACCAAACTAATGCAGTGGGTGTGAGCCAAACAAACACAGCCTGATCCCTCTACTGTTAGTCATGGTTGTTGTATCCTACGCAGTGTATAATGGTGGCAGCCAGTGGAGGTCAGCCACACGATGGGGAAGCAGCACGTGTCTCCGCCATTCGACGATCAAGGGTTGCGTCTTGTGAAGTGGAGACAAAGGGGAAGGCGGTCGGCGTTCAGCAAGCTGCAGAGAGGTGGTGCAAGACGCCCCGCCACCGGAACAAGGGGTCACGGTCCTCCTGGCCGTGGCGGATGGTGGAGGCAGGGTCGGCGTTTGACCGGCCGTGGAGCGGAGGCACACGATGCATCGCCGGAAAGACCCAAGTGCTAGCTGTTTCAGCCGGAAGAGCTAGACAAAGTGGGACCCTCTCGGGTCCCGCATGTTGGCTGGAAACCGAACGGCCGAGTCGTTCCGTGTTTGAGAGTGGGGGGTGCGCGGCTCCCCCCGCATGTGGCAAGGCCAGGCCAACCAACACAGGCCATGTCGGACCCAGCAGGCAGGGTCAACCCGAACCGGACCAGGTTGGCCCAGGCTGGGTTGGGCCAAGTCGGTCTGACTAGGTCGGACATGACCCAGACCAGCTTCAACCCTATACATTCTTTTGGCCATAGCATTGGAACCGGGCATCTGTTTGACAAACCGTCTGCGGCGCCAAAAACCTTTGAGCGAAAAGGACCTTTTGTTATACCCTACTTGAATTTTTGAAAATATTAGTGTACGGTCAGGTTGAATCGAGCACGAATTTAACAGGGCCCTCGAGACTAAAAGGCTAATAACTTACAGACTAGAAATCTGATTGACGCACCGTCTGTTGCATTGACACCCCTATTACATGGCTGTCCTTTTGGATACTTCTTCGTCGGACATTGTGGCAGTTGAATTATCGACCAGTATCTTGAGGAGAGGACTCTCCAGGAGATGATAAAGCTTTGTAAGGTCACCCTATAGCTGTATGTGACGATGTACTAGGATCATGTGTGTGTATGACAAGGTACTAACGATGTACTAAGATCATGTGTTGGTCTAACAACATAATAAAGGTGTACTAGGATCCTGTGTGGGTATGACGGTGTACTGGCGATGTAGTTGGATCATGTGTGGGTCTGAGGACATACTGACAATGTACTATGATCCTATGTGGGTCTGATGATGTACTGATGATGTACTAGGATCCTGTCTGGGTCTGACGATGTACAGAAAATGTACTAGGATCTTGTGTGTGTCTGACGACGTACTTATGATGTACTTGGATATTGTCTAGGTTTGATGATGTACTGATGATGTAATAGGATCTTCTGTGGGTCGGACGACGTACTGACGATATACTAGGATCTTGTGTGGTTCTGACGACGTACTGACAATGTACAAGGATCATGTGTGGGTATGACGACATACTAACGATGTGCTAGGATCATGTGTGGGTCTGACGATGTATTAATATCCTGTGTGGATCTGACAATGTACTGACAATGTACTAGGACCATGTGTGGGTATGACGATGTACTTACAATGTACTAGTATACTGTGTGGGTCTGACGATGTACTAGGATCTTGTGTGGGTCTGAAGTGGTTCTGGGATCCAGTGTGGGTTTGACAATGTACTACGATCCACTGTGGTTCTGATGAGGTACTAGGGTCTTGTGTGGGTATGACGATGTACTACGATCCTCTATGGTTCTGATGATGTTTTAGGGTCCTTCATGGGTCTACCTCTTAAAAGAGTATGATGATTCAATAGTTACATCTAATAATTTTTACTATTGTACCTATGTTATACCTGGTGTGAGCTAAGTTCGTACCTATATGGTACTTTCCTTCATGGTAATACCTTGGTGGTATTCTTTTGTGTGTTGTACCTTTGTGGTACTTACCTTTGTGGTATTCTTTCCTTGGTGGAATAGTTGAGATTTGGGCTTCTGGGTTGGAAGCTGTGTTTCTTCATGATTGAGATAGGTATACTTGATAACTTAGGTATATGTATGGGCATATACCTATGTAGGGTTGTTAGTTGATTTCCTGCTTTTTGGTTTATCCATTGTGGATTTTTTAAGACCTTGAGGGTCTCGGGGTCCCTACTGAATATTGTTATACTCACCCCTACACGGGCTATGCCCACACCTTGTTATGTTTGGTGTAGACGACGGACAACGCTGATCGAGGGTGAGGGTACCAGGATTGGACGGTTCCTGTAAGTGGACAATACGGTTTGTCGGTACACAGAGGAGACGGGCGGATGTAGAGTCCTGAGGAGTTGATTTGTACCTACCATTCAGGTAGGAACCACAGAGGACGACCCAGTAACTATCTTTCTCTTCCTTCAGTTGTATTGTATTTCGGTAGTACTTGTACTTTTACTATTGGGCTTGTATTCCGGCCCCAATTACATTTAACACTCTTTTTTCTATACAGTTTACTTGTGTTCATATCTTTTTGTGTGCTTGGTTGCGTGTGTTTACAAGATATCAAGGCAATTCCTTCCCAGTTTTAGGGAATACGCCTTTCAATGCTAGTCACCATCCCCTGGCCTATGGAAGGTGGGATTGGGGTAGTCCTGGAATGGGACATGGGGGATGGGTCGTTGTAAATCGGAATCAGAGGATTCAGTTCTACCGTAGAACATAGGACTCTGATCATTCTTTTAATGGAAATAGTTTTAAGTGTACTGAGTGTGGTTATCAGTTTAGGGAGCACAGTTTTGGTGTGGCGGCTGATGTATCCATACACCAGGACCCTAACATATGATTATCCACTCAGTTCCCATAATCACTGATTGTGTGTGTGTTTTCAAGATTTTTCTTTGTGATCTCTTTGAGTCAGCTCACTAGGTAATATTTATTGACTGTGGAATCCCTGTTTCTTTTCAGAATGCCTCAACACAGGCAGCCAGCTAGGGTTTCAGGTATAGTACGTACTGATAGCCCACCGAGCGACGAGGCCTCGATGCAGGGCCCTCTTCCAATAGAGGCACCTGTGGTGGAACCAGTGGTACCATTAACTGTTGGGACCTGATGCCACCAGATACAGAAGTATTGGGTTCAAACTGCTTGAGCATGTTGCAATAGTAATTACACCAGAGTCCACCCAGGTTTAGGGGATATACAGACCCACATTCGGATGAAGATTGGCTTGAGGTCTTGGTGAGAGTCTTATGATAGGTAGGGACACCAGCTGATCTCATAGTGATTCTTTCCGCTAGACTTATATAGGCAGTAACAGGCATATGGTGGAGCTTGATTCTCCAGGTTCACGACGAGGTGACACTTATCTGGGCAGACTTCAAGAGCTTGTTTCAGGCATAGTTTGTCCCAATTACTCTTCGTGTTGTGCGCATAGAGGAGCATCTTCATCTACTGGAGGGTAGCATGATTGTGGATCAGTACTCAGTGAGGATCACCGTCCTGTCATGCTACTCCACTAATATGGTACGGGAATCATTCTTCCAGGCCTGGAACTTCGAGCAGGGACTCAGGTAGGAGATCAGTGCATAGATGATCTCGCTCAACATTTTGATGCAGGCAGGGGTGTTAGAGTGAGCCCTCTTAGTAAAGTGTTTTCTTGTTAAGCAGTCACCAAAAGCTAGACCCACCACCAGTAATCACATGGAGGATTCTTCTATAGTTGGTAGTAGACAAACATCACAGAGGTCCAAGAGTATAAGACCTATAGGTTTACAACCACATGACTCGAGATTGGTTGTACGGGGCACTAGAGACAGAGTCAGTCATGTGAGGAAAATGCAGTGTTTGACATGTGGTGGGAAGGGTCACATGGCTTATGACTATCCGACCAGCTGTATGGATGATCAGAAGACTGTCGAGGGACCGCCTAGGAAGATATAGAGGATCGACCGAGGATGTCCGTAGGGAGTAGTCGGACATGGAAGAGGAGCTGGTCATGCAGCTAGCGGTGGGCGATGATTCGAGATGTTACCTCGACCAACACCAGGTGGTCCTCCCCGACCACAGGGTGCATGTGGATAGGGGCGAGCTCTGCTCCAGGCAGCTGAGACCTATGACCATGGTGCTCCGGAGATGATACGAGGTGCGATCAGAGTCTACTCCACCTTAGTTGCAGTACTTATAGAAATGTGATCTGGTCATTATTTTATTATCGCTACCCTCGTTCAAAGCTCAGATTTTCCACTAGAGCCATTGGCTCGATCCTTACGGCTAGATAATCCTACAGGAGAGGATTCAGCAATTACGCACTGGTGTTGGCAGTTTTAGCTTACTCTAGGAGGCGAGAGATTTGGCTGGGATCTCCTAGTAGCGGCATCGAGGCCTTACGATGTCATCTTGGGTATGGACTGGTTATCCATAGTCCATGCTCAGATTGATTGTATTTGGCGCAAAGTGGGGTGTGTCCTCATGGATGGGACCAGGTTTACCTTCACCGGTGAGCAGGTTGCCTTTGTAGCATAAGATGGACTTTCCCGGAGGAGAGTGCAACTGATCACTAATTAGTTGGCTAGCCTTACCCTCAGAGCAGTTGATGTGGAGAGTGTGGGCTATCCTACAGTGGTGGACCAGTACGTGGATGTCTTCCCTGATGATGTTTCGAGTCTACCCCATGGCAGAGAGTTTGAATTTTACATTGAATTGTACCCCGGGACAACACCGAAATCCACACCAGCATATCATATGGATCCCGTGGAGCTTCATGAGCTGCAGGTACGGCTGGAAGACTTACAGGGGAAATGGTTCATTCGGCCCAGTGTTTCTCCTTGGGCAGCCCTGATTATGTTTTCCAAGAAGGTGGATAGAATCTTGAGGCTTTGTGTTGACTATCAGTTATTAAACTAGTTGACCGTGAAGAACAAATACCCACTTCCGAGGATTGATGACCTCTTTGATCAGCTGAAGGGTGCACGGAGGTTCTCGAAGATAGACCTCAGATTAGGGTATCACCAGCTTAGTGTGTGAGTCAAGGATGTGCAGAAGACGGATTTCTGACGTCTTTATGACCATTATGAGTTCTTGGTTATACCTTTCGGAATGACCAATGCCCCAGAAGTGTTCATTGGATTCTTTAATAAGATCTTTCATCCATACCTTGATCGTTTTGTGGTGGTCTTAATTAACGATATTCTCATCTACTCGGCTACAGAGGAGGAGCATTCCTATCACTTGCAGGTAGTTCTAGACACACTCTGATAGCACCATCTTTATGGTAAGATCTCGAAGTTCCAGTTCTGGATCCTAGAGGTGCACTTTCTAGTACATTTCATCTCAGAGGCTGGAGTTGCAGTCGATCCAGTGAATATTGAGGCGGTACTTGCTTGCGAGCCACCTAGGAGTGTGATGGAGGTACGGAGTTTCCCGGGATTGGTTGGATACTACTGGAGGTTTGTTCCAGATTTCTCTAGAGTTTTGGTACCTTTATCAGCATTGACAGAGAAGGGGAAACCCTTCGTGTGGTTGGATAAATGTCAGTAGAGTATTTAGGAGCTGAGGTAGAGGCTGAATAGTTCCCCTTCTTGAGGCTTCCAAAGGAGGGTGTAGGGTATGTATTCAACTACGACCCATAAGGGACCGGTCTAGGATGTGTTTTGATGCAGGAATGAGTAGTGATCACATATGGTTCCTGATAGCTAAGACGGAATGAACAGAACTATGATACCCATGACCTTGAGTTAGCAGCAGTGGTCTTCTCCTTGAAGATGTGGCGACATTACGTGATGCGCAAACGTTTTACAGTCTACTCGGATCACAAGAGTCTCAGGTATATCTTCTCACAGAAGGACCAGATCCTGGGTAGGGATTTTGGCTCGAGTTCCTCCAGGGCTATGACTTCGAGATAGAATATAATCCTAGGAAGGGGAACATTATAGAAGATGCACTCAGACGGAGATCTGGTATACCACTACTAGGTGAGGCGATAGAGCATCTGAATGCTTTGCAGATATCCTTTGTGGGTTGAGATGGGGCATCTTTTCTTCAGTCTCTTAGAGTCACTCCCCCACTTCTTTTGCGAGTCAAGGAGGTATAGTGCGGGGACACTGACTGCGACGCTCGACGTGCTCAGATATCCATAGGACAGGCTCCTGATGGATTTTATGAAGGTGGGGAGCATGTCATCCTTTTTAAAGGGCGTACCATGGTGCATGTGTCACTTCAGTAGGAAGTGTTTAGGGAGTTCCACAAGTCCCCTCTAGTGGTACATCAAAGAGTAGAGAATATTTACAGGGATCACTGATGACATCTCTAGTGGATTGGAATGAAGATATCAATAGTAGATTTTATCTCTCAGGGCCTGACTTGTGAGCAATTGAAGGCGGACCATCAGGTACCAGAAGGCATGGTTCGGTCTCAAGAGGTCCCAGAGTGGAAGTGGTATTTAACATCCATGGACCACATGAAAAGACTTCCATGTACATCCAGAGGTCATGACTCTATCTCGGTGATCGTCGACCGACTCACCAAGTCAGACCACCTCTTACTGATCACATAGTAGGGTTCAGTAGAAAGCATGGGATGCCTCTATGTGAAATAGATTTTGCGGATACATGGAGTAACCTCGATGATTATCTCTGATCGTGATACATGTTTTACTTCCCAGCTATAGAAGGGGTTGCATGAGGCATTCGGGACACAGCTTCATTTGAGCACCACCTTCCATCCTCATATGGATGGCTAGAATGAGTGGACCATTCAGAACCTCGATGACATCTTGCGTGCTTGCATCCTTGACTTCGGTCATAACTGAGAGGTTCACTTTCCTTTGGTGTATTTTTCATACAACAATAGCTATCACTCCACCATTGGGATTACACCTTTTGAGGCATTGTACGGGCAACCATTCAGATCAATTCTTTGTCGGACTGATCAATTTGAGTCAGCACTCGTGGGACCAGAGATAGTATGAGCTACGATAGAAAAAAGTATAGATCATCCATGAGCTGGTGAAAACTACACATAAAAGGTAGAAGACATATGCCAAACGAAGAGGGGGAATTCTCGAGTTCTAGGATAGCGACCACATCTTTCTACAGGTCTCACCTTAATGAGGTTTTCGGAGATTTGGTTGGCCATCAAGTTATCCGTGTGGTTCATCGGACCTTTCTATGTCCTCAGTAGAGTTGGTGAGGTGGCTTACCGCCTAGATCTTCCACCTCAGTTGCACCGGGTGCACGACTTCTTCTATGTATCCCAGTTGAGGAGATATGTGTACGAACCTTCTCACATCATCGACCATAGCGAACTGGAAATTGATGATGGGGCGATGTTTATAGAGGTTCCAGTAGAGGTTGAGGATCGACAGGAGTGGGTCCCTCGTAGGTAGTCTATACCTCTAATGCACTTTCGTTGGAAGTACGGAAACCTCAAAGAGAGCACATGGGAGAGGAATGCTCAGATTTGTTCCTAGTACCCCCCCCCACTTTTTTCCTTTGTTTGAGTTGTGTATTAACGGGACATAAAGCCCTGAGGTGGGGAGAATGTAAAGACCTAGAAATTCCATGTAATTTTTTTAAATTATATTGTAATTTTACGAGTCCGTGAAAATTAAGGGTATGTGATTCTGAGGCCCAGTGTGCCTAGAATGAATTTCTGAACATTTCTTCGGGTACATTCAGTAAACATGTGAGTGGGTTTTTGTATCTTTTGAACCATTTCTCGGAATTGAAATTTGAGGACACTATTAAACTCGCAATGCCGGTATTTTCTTAAGGAGACTATCACCTCGACAGTATTTAGTCAAGGGTGAAAGTTAGTTTTCATGATTTTTCATGGAATAAGAAAAATAAAATGTTTAACAATTTTTTTTTCAGAAAACCTCTCAACATAGGTTATGGTGGTGGGGACCACTCGAACCCCTCTTAATGGGGGGAAAACATCTCAACTCCCCATTAATTTATTCTCCCATTTAATTTTTCCAACCATACAAATAATTATTTGAGCCATTTAATTTTGTGCCAACATAAATTAAATGTATAAACATACATTAATTTATGTTGTCTACTCATTTAATCATTGGGGAAAAAAATTGGAAAAGGGGACAGTGGGGATAACATTGGAGAAACATTCTCCAATGAAGAACTCTTCTCCTTCGACGAATATTTCTCCAAACTTCATCAAAGGATCTCCTATGATGAATGAACCAATGATCGAGGAAACGCCATCGTTACCAACTTCACCTTTTTTCCTCTCCTCACTGACTTCATTGGAGGAGACTTGTTTTAGGATTGATAGATTACAATACGTCTCAACCGAAGAAAATCTTCAACTGAACCATCGAGGTAGGGGTTTTGTTGTTTCTTTTTTGTGGTTTGAGTGAAATTAATCCTCATGATATGCCTTATACCTAACTAATGCATAGGGTGTGAGCCAAACGAACACATCCCAATCCCTATGATGTTATTCATGTTTGTTTTATTCTACTTGATGGAGGAAGGTGGCGGCTATTGGAGGCCGGCCACACGACATGGTTGTGGCGCGCGTCCGTGCTGCCCGACGAGCAAGGGTTGTGACTTGTGTCGCAGCGACAAAGCGGAAGGTGGCTGATGTTAGACCGACCACGGAGAGGGGGCGCACGATGCGCCACCATCGGAGCAAGGGGTCATGGCCCCTCCTGGCCACGGCGGATGGCGGAGGTGCGGCCGGCATTTTCCCAGCTGTGGAGCTGCAGCGCACGACGTGCTGCCAGGAGGACCCAAGGGCTAGTCATTTTGGCCGCCCGAGCTGGACCGAACGGGACCCTCTCGGGTCTCGCGTACTAGATGGAAACCGAACGGCCGAGCCGTTCGGTGTTTGAGAGCCCCCCCCCCCCCCCCACCGCATGTGGCTAGGCAGGGTCGTCCAGCATAAACCGGGATGCCCAGCGCGGGCCAGGCTAGAACCAGTGGGCCGAACCAACCCGAACCGGAATGGGGCGGCCTAGGCTTGGTCGGACCGGACCTAGAACAGTTTCGACCCTATACATACTTTTGTCCATAACTTTGGCACCGGGCATCCGTTTGACAAATCTTCTGCAGCATCTAAAACGATTGAGTGAAATAGAACTTTTGGTATACCCCACATGAGTTTTTGATAATGTTGGGTTACAGTCGGGTTGGATCGTCCACGATTCCAACCTGGACCTTGAGACTAAAAGGATAATAACTTACAAACCAGGCATCTAATTGACGCACCGTATTTTGCGTTGAGACCCCTATTACATGGCAGTCCTTTGAGATACTTATTCATGGGACTTCGTTGAAGTTGGAGTATAGACTAGTAACTTGAGCAGAGGACTCTCTCGGAGACGAGTAAGCTTAGTGCAGGTACCCTGTAACCGGTTGTGACAATGTTGTAGGATCATGTGAGTGTCTGGTGATGTACTAATGATGTACTAGGATCCTGTGTGGGTATGAAGATGTACTAACGATGTACTAGGATCTTGTATGGGTCTGACAACTTACTGACGATGTACTAGGGTCCTGTGTGGGTCTGACGACATACTGACGATGTACTAGGATCTTATGTGGGTCTAATGACATATTAAAGATATACTAGGATCCTGTGTGGGACTCGTGATGTACCGACGATGTACTAGAATCATGTGTGGGTCTGATGATGTAGTGACGACGTACTAGGTTCATTTGTGGGTCTAACGATGTACTAGGATCCTTTGTGGGTTTGATGACGTACTGACGATGTACTATGATCCTTTGTGGGTCTGAAGAGGTACTGACAATGTACTAGGATCCTGTGTGGGTCTGATGATCTACTGACGATGTACTAGGATCCTATGTGGGTCTGACTATATACTAAAAATGTACTAAGATCATGTGCGGGTCAGACGACGTACTGACAATGTACTACAAACCTGTGTGGGTCTGACGATGTACTGACAATGTACTAGGATCCTATGTCGGTCTAACGATGTACTCAGATCATTTGTGGGTCGGGCGAGGTACTAGGATCCTCTGTGGGTCTGACGATGTACTAGGATCTTGTGTGGGTCTGACGAGGTAATAGGATCATGTGTCGGTCTGACGATGTACTATGATCCTCTATGGGTATGATGATGATTTAGGATCCTTCGTGGGACAACCTCTTAACATAGTGAGATGATTCAATAGTTACATCTAATTATCTATACTATTGTACCTTAGTTATACCTAGTGTGATATGAGTTCTTACTTGTGTGGTACTTTCCTTCGTGGTGATACCTTGGTGGTATTCTTCTGTTTGGAGAACATGTGTGGGACATACATTTGTGGTATTCCTTCCTTTATAGAACAATTGAGCTTTGGGATTTTGGGTTGGACCTTGTGTTTCCGCGTGATTGAGATGGGTATACATGATAACTTAGGTATATGTATGGGAATATACCTAAGTAGGGTTGTCAGTTGATTTCATGTGTTTTTGGTTATCCTTTATAAATTTTGTGAGACCTTGAAGGTCTTGGGGTCCCTACTAAGTATCTTTATACTCACACATTCAAAGGCTATGCCTACACATTGTTGTGCTTGGTGCAGATGACGGACATCGCTGATCGAGGATGAGGGTACCAGGACTGGATGGTGCCCAAAGGTGGACCATACAGCATGGCGGCACACATAGAAGATGGGAATATGTGGAGCACTGAGGAGGCAATCTGCACCTACCCTTCTGGTAGGAAGCTCAGAGGATGTCCTAGTACATGTTTTTCTCTTCCTTCAGTTGTATTATATTTCAGTTTTATTTTTACCTTAACTGTTGGGCTTGTATCTTGGCCTCTCTTACTTTCATCACTCTTTTTTCCATACAGTTTTCTGGTGTTCGTATCTTGATGTGCGCATGGTTGCATGTGCTTACATGATATAAAGGCAATGCCTTCCCAGTTTTAGGGAATACACCTTTCGGTGCTAGTCGCCAGCCCCTGGCCTATGGAAGGTGGGCTTTGGCTAGTCACGAAAGGGGCCCCAGGGGATGGGTCGTGACATGGATGTCACCATTGACATGACAAATAAAAGTTTGTTTCAATCCTTGATCATATTATATGGGTATATTTTTACACTATGTTCTTTATCTTATAACTGATATACCCTTATTCCCCTTAATTGAATTTATTTTCCTTGGGGTTTGGGGGATCTAATCCCCATTCCCTTGAGGGTTCCACCAAATGGGTGATGCAATGCATAGATAAGATTTATTCCCTATTAACCTAATACTATGACAATTACCATGTCTCTTAGTGACATGATCTTGAAATATGTTTTGATTATAATGATGAGCCTAGGTGAAGGAATGCGGTATACATAATTCTATCAGTTGATGCAGTCAAATAAGGAAAGGGTGGTTTGTGTCTCAGTTTTAGAGACCCCATTAAAGGAGTGGATGGATCAATTGTGCCACATTTTGTTCTTTTCACTTTTCCTTGGTTATGAAGTTTTTGATTATTCCACCCTTCATTATTGGGTGAATGAAGTTGTTGTTCTACGAGGTTAGGAGAAGAACCTTGAATTGTTGGATGTATATGCTAAGTCATCATCATCGGTGAATCAGAAGTGGGAGGAAGCTATGAATGCAGATTCCCAGTGTTCAATATAGTTAGAAACATATTGATACATAGTCAACATTGGGAAATGTTGAAATTGGATATTTTTATTCTAAAATCAATCAACTTCTGATTAAGATCATCCTTATTCTCAAATATTTATCGAATTTTCAACATTCACTCAATATTTCTTAGAAGGATGTACTGGAGAAATAGGGTCTTATTTATTTGGTGGAAAATGCATGCCTTGAAGCCATTTCCAGTGTTTAGGGGTTGCAATATGGTAAAATGAAGAAAAGTAATCTGCTGATCAACTATGCCATTCTATGATCTCCCTAGAAAAGAGACTTACATAAATAAATGAATCAGCGACAAATATTATATGATGAAATCATAATTATTCCATCTTTATTTTACTTATAAATTCATAGGAGAGACTCTGGTATGCATAGATTACATCTGTTGCATGATATATCAATGATTATATTTTATGAAATTTATATGTTTTTCCATGTATTTCATCCATTGATGATGTTAATTACAATTCAAATCTCTAATAAAAATTTCAAATGATATCTATACCTCTCATGTTATCATCTAAGAAAGAATGATTTTATTTGAATATTGATATACAACTATATCCCCCTTTAGAAATTCTCATGAATTCCCACCAACATGTCATTCTTCATTGATAATATGCTCTAGATGTAATGGGATCACTTGATTTACATAAGGATAAATGGGTGGGATATATATCCCATATGAAAGGTGATAATTCATTTTTTTCAATGCTGATATTCTTGGTTAGCATAACATGATTTCTACTAAGGCCGTATTTTGAGCCATGCAATCTCTTGTAGCATATACCTATGTTGTTCTATAGTTTTTATCTATTAGATCGCACATGGTCTTGTTTTAGAGTATGGTCTTTTATCTAAGACCTAGAATTTCTATAGATTAGTTCCATTTAGCTTTGACATGATATTTCTTTATTTTTATGGTATTTTAGTCGATGCATGTTATTAAATTACTCTAAGTTATTTTATCTTGGACACGGTATAGAATTAGTTTAATATCCTCTATCCCATCCATGGTATTTCATTAGTTTATTATCTTTTAGCTCAGACCTGATATTACACTATTTTGGTTCATTTTAGCCTAGAACAAATCAATGATCGTGGAATATGGTGAAGACATTACCAGAAGGTTCAAAACACACTAAGGTGTTGGGTTATTCTATCGTGTTGAAAGAGCTCACAATGATCAGATATATCATTATACATAGTGATGCATTTGGTTGATAACCATCATCACATATTCAGGAGCTATATTCATACATTAATAGTCTTGAATAGTGTCTCTTGAATATGGGTATCTTTTCTAGGGTCAATGGAATATTTATGGATATAATATTGGTTTACTAAGAAAGTATAGGGATTCTAAGTCTGCCTGAATAGTTGGAATATGGGTGATGTATGTCATAACCCAAAAAAATCATTCTTTGAATTTGTTATGTTGAAGACATTCCATTTATTTCCTATGAAACTCTCATACGGCAAGCACTAACTTGATTTCTCAATGTCTTATTAGCATTGGGGATCCATTCTTGTAAGGATAATATTCCGTTAATCGGTGGGTCTAAACTATTATGAATGAGAATGTGTGGAATTAATTTATGGCCAAGTAGAGTTGACCTACTCTATTTTCTATGTGTGAGGGAAGATTTGTGATGATTCAAATGTCTGACCAATGAAGTTGGTTGTGAAATAAATGTTATCCTAGAAAGGCTCTAGAACCTTATTGAAATTTAGTTCATAATGTGAACCTCAATCCCTAGTCTTTGTGGTTTTGAATCATAAGATCTTTTCTATCAAAGGAACGAGAATGTAGTTTCATTTTCCTACATAGAGAAAGGTAATGAACACTTTGAGGTAACATCAAGGGTGTCAAATCCACTTAAATAGTTTGGTAAATAGATTTTAAATCATGGTTAAAATTACTTGGGTTAGTAGTAATGGTATGGGAAAATCATAACAGGGATTACCCAAAACACACCGATGTTTTGGGTTCTTCCACAATGATTTTATACTCACATGAATTAGAAAGCCCATTATATTAGGCCAAGATTTCATTAGTTTGTGGGTCTAATTTATTATACATCAATAGAATTTCTATATAGAGATATCTATTTTTCATTCCAAGGTCTATGAATGTATAACAATGACCCCAAGAACATTGAATCATTAACTTCTATTTATAGAAAATGAAAGATTCAAGAAGGGTTTGAGAACCCTAAAAGTTGTTCTATTGCCTAATGAAAATGTTCTCATTATGAGGGGATTCAAAACATAATTTATCTAAATTTTTACATGACCAGGGGTCTAATGAGGAAATCATTGATATTACTAGGGATACAATGTAGTCATTATTATCTTAATTCATTGTTTATTTATGTCTTAATTTTTTACTAAGATCTTGAGATAAAGAGAAATATAGGGAAGTCATGGATTTAGATGAGGCTAACCATTATGGGATTCCGACCTAACATGAGTTGGTTCACTTTTCCGATAAGATAATGGTTTTTTGGTTTAGACCATCATAGGTAAGAGTTTTTGGCCATACATCTTTCACTAATGTTTAACTAGTTTAAGGTTGTGACACTCATGGACCTAATATGGGGGATGTTACACAAGATACCCATTATGATACCGAACACCAATATTACCCCAACATCCTTATGAGATGAATAAGAAAATGTTGTAAATCACTGCTCAAGGTTCTTGAGTCATGAGTAATGTAAATGTGAATTCATATATGGGGTGACCAAAAATAGACGGAGGTGATGGGTTCTACCACAGTGACATCAGACCCAAAAGGAATAGAGATACCTCTTTACTGATCCAATATGTCTTTGGTTGGTGGTTCTAAGCCCCACTCTGTAAATATCTTAGACAAACTGAGATGTGTATTTTCCTTTGTAAGTGCTTTGAAAGGATTATGAAAACCCAAGGCTACCACATCTTGATGTTTGGTACATGGATTGAGGTTCTTTAAAATATAGAATAGGCTTCCTATTATATAGTTGACTAAGGGAGGGATCATGCGGTATTTTTATAATGAATGATAATGGATAATGGTTTGTAATGTTGAATGTAATGTAGTAGGTATGTATTTTCTTTTGTGTAGTTTGGCGTCACTTGGAATGTGGATGTTCTATGATGACTATTAAAATACAGTAAGAACATTATTAGTTTAGAGTTTTAATTCCATGCAACCATGAAATTCACCATGTAGTTTAACAACATATGGTAAGGACATGATATCCTATGTGAGAACATTTATGCACAATATATTATATACAAATGAAATATGTGTGTATATTCGGAACGTTTGTTGGAAAAACATTCTTATATGACTCAATACCTGTGCATTTTACTTGATTTGTTTTATCTTTTTATTGAATATAGACCCATGATTTATGATCTAGATGTCACTATATATCCAATTAAGATAGGAACAATGTCCCATATAGTTCTTGAATGAGAAACACTATACAAAAGTCTTACTTGTGTGCAGAGGTGGGAATTGATACCGTTGATTGTTATAGTCGGGACCAAGATTTGAGATACAAGAGAAACTACATATCATATGATGATAGGAATTGATCCACACATAGTTCATCAAATCCCATTAATTTTAATGTTATGTGTCAAGGAATAAGAAGAACTAGAAAAAAATAACATAAATGTTGTGGCTGGACCCGAGAATAGGAGTCCAGACATCACAATGTGTCTCTCGTGAATTAGAATAAATCCACATGTAGTTCTTAGATAATGAAGGTCCTATGCATGTATGGGTTATACATAGAGAGGGGTAATGTCACGACCCGTCCCACGGGGCCCATGATATGACTACCTCAAGCCCTCCTTCCATGGGCCAGGGGCTGGCGACTAGCACCAGAAAGGCATATCCCTAAAATAGGAAGGCATTGCATTTAAACCTGTATATACACACGGAGTAGAATGCAACAGGGAACCCCCAATATGTAAACTATTGTAGTAAAAATAGTGCTGAAAGAAAAGGGGCTAGAATACAAGCCCAACTGAAAGTACGAGTACAAATCAAAAGTACAAATACTACTGAAAAGTGAAAAGCAGCTCTGGATCATCCACCAAGGATCCTACCTGAAGGGTAGGTACAAATCATGATCTGTAGTCCCCACGTCACGTCCACACCAAATGGTCCGTCTCCGAGTACCATTTAGTCTTAGCTTCTTCATCCTCGAAAAATGTTGTACATCGTCTACACAAGACACAACATGGTGCGGGTGAAGCCCAAGTATGGGTGAGTATCACGATACTCATTAGAGACTCTGAGACCCCATAGGTTTCCTAAAGTTCTGCAAACTAAAACCAAAATGTAATACATAAAATCTACTTAGGTATATGCCCATACATACAACTAAGTTATCAAGATATACACATCTCATAGATGAAGGAAGAATACAAAAAAGGTAACACCATAAAGGTAACTCCATGATGTTAAAAGTACCACAAAGGTAACACTATAAAGGTTACACCACAAAGGTAAAAGTACCACACAGGTATCACCACGAAGATAGTACCACGAAGGTAAAAGTACCACATAGGTATCAAAATGAAGATAGTACCACGAAGGTAAAATTACCACATAGGTATCACCAGGAATATAGTACCACGAAAGTAAAATTACAATACAGGTATCACCAAGAAGATAGTACCACGAAGGTAAAAGTACCACACATGTGTCACCACGAAGATAGTACCACGAAGGTAAAAGTACAACACAGGTATCACCATGACGATAAAACCATGAAGGTAAAAGTACCACATAGGTATCACCATAAAGATAGTACCATGAAAGTAATAGTCTTAGTTCAAACAGAGTCTCAGCTAAAACCAAGTTTTCCAGTGAAGTATAGAAGTACAGATGATTAGTCGTGAAGATAGATCATCTTATTTTGTCAAGAGGCACTACTACTGACCATATGGAGTCTGACCCACATAGGATCAATAGGTACTAACCCCTTCAATGACCCATATAAGATCTGACACACACAGATTTGATAGGTACTAACCCCCACAATGACCCACACAGGATCTGACCCACACAGGATTATTATGCGATGTCCCACACAAGATCGTTGAGAGCTAACCCACATAGGATCTGACCCACATAGGATCGGTATGTGCTGACCCACACCTGATCACTAAGTTATGACCCACACAGGATCTAACCCACGCATGATCTGTGCTGACACACACAGGATCACTCGGTACTAACCTCCGTGTGATCTGTCCCTAACCTCCCTCCCACAGCCAGCCACTGGGTTACCGCTAATAGCACGTTTTTTATAACTTCTCATCAATCCATCAGTCCTACTTCAAACACCATGAAGTTAAATTGATAATTACCCCTAAGTTCTATCACATCATAATGGACCCAATGCAACAGAAGGCTCGTCAATCAGACACTCAGTCTATAGGTAATTAGTGTTTCCGCTCAGATGGCCATGTTGGATTTAGGGTTCAATCCAACCCAGTCATACTCCAACATTATACAAAACACAAGTGGAGTATATGGAAAGGACCGTCTCGATACAAGGATTATGGTTCCACATACATTTTTTCAAACGGATGTCCAGTTTTCAAGATATGGCCACAAAGGCGTATCTATGTCTCGAGGGGCCCAAGTTCGGTCTGACACGGTCGGACCGACCAGGGCCTACCTGAACCAGTTCGGGTCAACCCGTCCTGATCCAAGTCCATCCTGGTTGGCCTGGGCCACATCATGTCTGGCACGGCCTGGCGGTGCGGCCCGCCAGGGCGACCCGCGGTCGTGTCGACCGTCATGGCGGGTCCACCCTAGCCGACACTCGGGAGGGAGGCACCACCCAGGTCACCTGAATTGCCAATGGTCCATTTGGTCTTTGGATGTGGGACCTGACGAAGCTGGTCCTACTCGGTGCGCAATGTCCGGTCGATTTTGCAGCAGGTCATCCTCCTCCCAGCGGCGCGACGACGCCACTCTCCTCTACGGTCAGCCGGGTGTCGTCCGCCCTTCGTCTGCAACCTTCTGGTCAACTGGCAGAGCGGATGCGCACTGACACTCTGCCATGTGGCCAGCCGGCATCCAGGACACGAATCTGCTTCATCGTAGACGATGGGTCGTAGCCTCCATCCCATCTTGTGGCACAAATGCACACCGCCCTACCTCCACACGGTCGACCGGTGTGCCGCTCACCCTCCTCTTTAGCTGTTCACCGCATCTCTGTTTTAAGCCTGAAAAATATATTGAATACTTATTCACGATCCTTAGGTCAAGGGATCCATGCCCATACGTCGCGATCAAAAAAAACATTGAGTTTTAGTGTCATTAATTATTTGGCATCGAAGAACGCACGACGAACGCATGAAGAACAAAAGATAAAGGGGAAATGTATATGTATAGGATGATGACAATGTTAGTTTTACCATCATCATTGTGAATGTAGAATATGAAGAATTATCAAATAAATTCAATAATAATTCAAAATAAATTCCATACCCTTTTGGTCATTAGAGATGGTGCGAGGAAGGAGATGAATATAATGAAGTTGCTGACGTCTATCACTCCTGCAACAAACTCCAAAGTCGGTTCCTTGTTTTTTATCTGGAGAAATAACATTCACCCATGAAAATCAAGAAAACTAACATTCACCCATGACCTAATACGATCAAGGTTAAGGTATCCTTAAGTAAATATTTGTGTGGTGAGTTCAACGGTGTCCTCAGATTTTAATTCCTGGCACCGGTTCAAAAGTTACAAAACGTCTCTTGCGCGTTTACTGAACATACTCGAAAAAAGATCAAAAAATTAATAGCAATCATCCTTAACTCGTGCAGGTCATGGTTAGGATTTTCCTAATTGAAACACTCCCCAACAAAATGAATGGTACTCTCAGATTTCCAATCCGAGTTACGATTTAAATGTTAGTGTTTTTACAATAAAATTATTGTCACTTAGTTATTTTATTTACATCCAAAAAATAACTTTCACTTGTGGCCTATGTCGGCCAATGTTAATATCTTCCTAAAGAGAGAATACCCTCATGAGTTCAGTGGTGGTTTCATATTTTTAATCCATGTTACCGTTCGTGAGTTATATGAATCTGAAAAATAAAACAATTTTATTTAAATATTTTATTTACAGTTATTCCATTTTCTGGTTTTCTCATAGGAGGCATGTGCCGACTAATATTAAATCATGCATAGGGTAAACCCACCATCCTGAGAATAACGGTGCTCTCGGATTTCTGATCCTTGTAACAATTTAAGAGTTATTCAACTTTTTTCAGGAAAATTTCTTACTCGCACAAATTAAAGCTTAATAAAACTTCGACGGATCATTCTGGGCACTCCCGGATACGGAATTGAGAACCATCAGATTTCACGGTCTGAAAATAATTCTATATAAATAAAAATATTATACATTATTTTTGAGACATTATATTCTCTCTACCATAGGGCTTTACATCCCCAAAATCCACAACATAGAATAAGGAAACAAATGGGGGTACTGTGCGTGGATATGAGCCTCAGGCACCCATGTGATCTCCTGGAGGTTCCCATGCTGCCAGAAAATGTGCACCAGAGGTATCGAACACCCACAAAGGACCCGCTCCTATTGATCCTCAATCTCTACTGGAACCGTTGTAAACATCACCCCATCTTCTAAGTCCAGCTCTCCATGGTTGATGAAATGAAAATGGTCATGCATGTATCTCCTCAACTGGAATATGTGGAAGACTTCATCCACCCAATCTAACTATGGTTATAGGGTTAGTGGTATGCCTCCTCGCAAATCCTCCAAAGTATCAGAAATGGTTCGATAAACCTGGGTGATAACTTACTGCTCGGCCAAACCTCTGCAATCCTTTTCGGGGTGAGACCCATAAGAAGACATGGTCTCCCCCAATATCTCCCCTTGATGGGTCACCGGTACCATGGTGGGACCTCTAAATAGGTTGACCTGCTCCCCACCTTTAGAAAATTCATCTAGTGCTTGTCCAGTGGATGTATGAGCACGTCGAGCCTCGCAGTCAGTGTCCCCATGTTCTTCCTCCCTGACTCGCTGAAGGAGTGAGGGATTTACTATCAGAGACTGAAGATAAGCTACTCCATCTCAATACAAGTAGGATATCTGTAAAGTGTCTAGTATCTTTGTCACCTCACTCAGAAAATATATACCAGATCTCCGGCTGAGTGAATCTACTTCTATGTTTCCCCTCTCCATAGTATAGACTATCTCAAAGTCATAGTCCAGGAGGAACTCTAGCAATCTTCGATGTCCCAGATTATGGAAGCTCAACTGACACTTCTCCATCCATAGTAATGGCTACTCCTTCTTTGACAAAGATGACAAGGGTACCACTACTCTATAGAAGTCTAGTTCAAAACTCTGGTAATACCAAGCCAAAGCAGAAGTCCCTCCCCCTTCAGGGAGGTATACCTCGAAATATCTATTGAAAGGATGTCCCCCACACTTTTTTTCTTCTATTTGAAACTGAAAACTCAAATATCCCTCTACCATTAGGGTAGGGATAGCTGACTCAAGCATGATCGACAGCACCCTCCCTTGCATGAGTTTGTCTCGTGATTCCTGGGTTTCCTTCTTCTCTGACCAAAGAAAAACCCATTTCCATGTTGTAGATAAACCACCGAATTTTTTCCTAATTCAGTCAATCTAATAACGAACATTGTATGTCCATTCTATACGCAAACTAATTTTGTAAGGCCTCAACGCTGCCACCAAGAGGGTCCAACCGAAAGTCTCTCATCAAGGGTCAGATCACTCCGTCAGTGTATGTGTGAATATCGAGTCTCCTCCCAAAGGTATCTCTAGATGTGAGGGTCAAGTCCATGGCTTAACCGGAAACTCTAGGTCATGGAAAATATTCGTGGAATTAAGGAATGAATAATACCAATGTTTATTAATACGACATCTAGTAGTAGACAAAGATTGTTCATCGAATCATTCCTAGGGCCCTTGGGTCGCACTCCTTGACAGTATTCAGCTACTCCCTTCCCATGTCCTCCAGCTCCCAGAGCCTGGTGGGGACCACAATGGGGGGTGGTTGTAACATGACGAAATATACACCACTTCATGCTTCTCTCCTAGCTTTGCTTCCACCTATACAGCCCTGCAGATTCATCTGTCCCAAACACTTCCTCTTCTTGAAACATTTTTACATGCCTAAGTCTCAGAGACTGGTATTAGTTTTCTACTTTCACACTACTAACATTAACTAGCTGTATCCGCTCATCCAAATAACATACAACTACAGAGAATCTCTCTAGCACCCTTATATAGGTAGGAATTCTTAGAGGAATAGTATTGGCTCAGACGTCCTTAAATACACTGTGCTTGGAAGTCCGAGCCCCAAAGCACTAATCGCATCGTATTCATCGAGTACTAGGAATGGTTGGTATTCCTCGATGAATACTCAACTACTAACATGTCATCTTACTGAAGATGTATAATCTCTAGAGAACTCTCACCAACCTATTCAAGCCAGTCCTCAGATGCTTGTGAGTCGGGATCGCCTCAGAACATGTGGGGTATCTAATGCTGAAACTCATGTAAGGCACAAAGGCTAAATGTGTCCTCTACCTGTACCCCTGGTTGTAACTGCTTCCCAATGGGTAGTGATATAGCTGTCACATTACTCGAAGGTACTATCTTGGGAAAAATTCCATGTACCGAAGCCTCATCACTATGTCGACCATCCTAGTGTTCACTCATTAGAGAAGAATACAAGCTAAGATCACTATCTGCTTAACCGGTGTCTCAACTAGGCCAACAACTCAAGCCACAGCCTCCAGACAGTCCCCACCTGCCTGGGAATCTATCTCACCTCAAAACCTTGGGGGCCTCTACCTCTGGAACGCATGAAACATGCTCAATTGGTGTGCATCCACTATGGGTGGAGCTAATGGTAACGACTTCCCAATAAGTAGTGGTGCTACTGGTACACCACTTGAAGGTGATAACACCATAAGAGGGCCCTACACTGAGGCTGCATCACTCGGTGGACCATCACTGCATACTCTCTCAGGAGACCTGGGTGGCTGTCTATGTGGAGACATCCTGATATGGAATAGGTGTGCTATAGTTATTAATTTATACCCGGTGAGATGACTACAAATAATTCAAAAGAAAAACATTAAAAAAACACAATCAGTGTTTTTTTTCACTATATTGGAAATCATAATTCAGCATCCTGGTGTATGGATACGTCGGCCACCGCACCAACACTGGATTCCCCAAACTGAAAACCACACTCACAACTCTTAACAATATTGCCACACAGAAAATATTAGAGTCATAGTTCTTTGGTAGAACCAAACTCCTATCATATCACTTTGTCATGACCCATCCCTCGGGGCCCGTGCCTTGACTACCCCATGTCCTCCTTCCATAGGACAGGGGCTCACCACTAGCCTCGGAATGGAATATACCTAAATTTGGGAGGCATTGCCTTTAAACATATACATACACATGGTGTAGAACACAACAAGAACCAACCACTACGTAAACTACAGTAGTAAAAAGAGTGTTGAAAGTAAAGGGGTTGGAATACAAGCCCAACAGAAAGTACGAGTACAACTCAGAAGTAAAAATACAACTGAAAATTGAAAATAAACTCCTGGATCGTCCACCACGAATCCTACTTGAATGGTAGGTACAACTCACAATCAGTAGTCCTCGCATCACGTCACATAAAATGGTCCACCTTAGAGTAACTTCTAGACCTGGATCCCTCAGCCTCAATCAATGTTGTACACCATCTGCACAAGAGACAACAAGGTGTGGGTGAAGCCCGTGAAGGGGTGAGTATAACGATACTCGGTAGGGACCACAAGACCCTGTAGGTCTCCTAAAGATTCCCAAAGGAAACCCACAAAGCAAGACATCAGCTCTCCTTAGGAATAATTCCATACATACAACTATGTTATCAAGATATACACATCTCATAGTTGAGGGAAGATTACGACAAAGGTAACACCCCAAAGGTAACTCCATGAAAGTAAAAGTAACACATAGGTAACACTACGAAGGTTACATCATGAATGTAAATGTACCACTTAGGTATCACCAAGAAGGTAAAAGGACAACACATGTATCACCACGAAGATAGTACCATAGAGGTAAAAGGACCACACATGTATCACCACGAAGATAGTACCACGAAGGTAAAAGTACCACACAGGTATCACCACAAAGATAGTACCATGAAGGTAATAGTACCACATAGGTATCACCTAGAAGATAGTACCAAAAAGGTAAAAGTACCATACAGGTATCACCATGAATATAGTACCACAATGGTAAAAGTACCACAAGGGTATCACCATGAAGATTGTACCATGATGGTAATAGTCTTAGTTCAAACAGTGTCTCAGCTCAAACCAGGGTTTTCAGTGAAGTATAGAAGGACAAATGATTAGTTGTGAAACTAGATCATTATATTCTATCAAGAGGCAGTGCTGCTGACCATACGGAGTCTGACTCACACGAGATCGATAAGTACTAACCCCCGCAATGACCCACACAGGATCTGAACCACCCAAAGTCGATAGGTACTAACCCCCGCAATGACCCACAAAGGATCTGACCCACACATGATTGTTTTGCACTAAACCACATGGGATCGCTGAGCGTTGACCCATACAGGATTTGCCACACACAGGATCGGTATGAACTGAGCCACCGAAGATTATTGAGCGCTGATCCACAAAGGATATGACCCACCCAATATTGGTGCTAACCCACATAGGATCACTTTGTAAAATCATCCATATGATTTGTCTCCAACCTCCGCCTCACTGCTAGCCACTGGGTTCCCGCTAATTGCACGTTTGGGCGAACCACTCCTCAATAAATTGGTCATACCTGAACAACCACAAAGTTCCAAAAAGAAGTATTCTAAAGGTCTATCACATTATAACTGACCCAACGTAACAGACAACGTGTCAATTAGACGCCCGGTCTATAAGTTATTAGCATTTCTGCTCCGAGGGCCCGGTTGGATTCGGGGTTCAATACAACCCGGTAATACTATATATTTATCTAAAACTCAAGTTTAGTATACCAAAAGTTCTATCTAGATCCAAGGATTTCGGTGCCATATATTTTTTTACAAATAGACACTCGATTCTAAAGATATGGCCACAAAGCCGTATCTGGGTATAGAGGGGCCCCGGTCCGGTCCGACCTGGCCGGACTCATCTTGTGAGGACCCGACCTATTTCAGGTCTCCCGTCCCGATCCGGGTCCGGACCGGTTGGCCTGGGCCATGGCAGGTCCATCCCACTGGGCCATGGTCCAACCCGGCCCGCTGGGGCAGCCCGCAGTCCGGTGGACCGCCATGGCGGGGTCCACCCTGGCCAATGCCCTGGAGGGAGGTGCCTCCCAGGTCACCCAAACGGCCAAAGGGTCATTCGGTTTTTGGAATTAGGACCTGCCAGAATGGGTCCTACTCGGTGAACCACGGCCGACCAATTCACTAATCGGTTCTCCTCCTCCCAGTGGCGCGACGACGCTGCTGTCCTCCACATCCGGTCAGGTGCCGACTGCCCATCAACCTCTGCTGTGGCCAAGCATAAGTGGCAGACGAGCCACGTCCTCCTGCTCATCTGGCGTAGAGGATGTGCTCCACCCTACCTCCATATGGTCGGCCGGTGTGCCGGCCTCTATCCTCTTCTTCGGTTCACCACATCTCCGTTCTAAGCCCGAAAAATTTAACGACCATATATTCATGATCCTTCGGCCGAGGGCTCCATGTCCATATGTTGCGCTCAATAAAACTTTGTGTTTACAACATCATTAATTATTTGGTGTTGAATAACGCATGAAGAACATGAGAAGAACAAAAGATAAAGGGGAAAGGTATACGTTCGGGATGATGTCCATGTCTGTTTGGCCATCATCGTTGTGAATCAAAAATATGATGAATTATCAAATAAATTCAATCATAATTGAAAATTAATTCCCTTCCTTGTTGCTTGTTGGAGACGGCATGAGTAAAGAGATCAAGATGATGAAGTCGCCGACGTTCGTCGCTCCATCAAAAATCCCCAATTTTGGTTCCTCATTAATGATCCGGAGAACGTTCTTCATTGGAGTGGTTCTTTCTTTGGAGGATGTTTCTCAAAAATCTATCCTTTTCCAATTCATTCTCCCGCGAGAGGTGAGGTGAAAATTTAATATGTTATGTTAATTAAACCAATTAATGTTGGCACATTTAATTGGGGAAATTATTAGAGTTAACTAATATTAAAGAGGGAATTCAACGATTGGGTGGTCCCCACCACTAAATTCAAATGGGAGGATTCAAGCTCGGGTTGTCCCCACCACTTAATTCCAAAAAGAGGTATCACAATGACAAATAAAATTTTGTTGTATTATTTTATTTTTATTTTTTTAACTCTCCCATGATAATCTAGAAAACTAACTTTTACCCGCGACCTACTGTGGATGAGGTTAATGTCCCTTTAAGCAAATTTTCACACAGCGAGTTCAACGGTGTCCTTATATTTCTATTTCGAGAACCGGTTCAAAAGTTACAAAATGCAGCATGCACGTTTATTGAACGTACCAGAAAAAAAGTTCAGAAAATTAATAATAGTAATCCTCGACCTGCTCCAGCCAAGATTAGGCTCTGCCTAAGTGAAACATTCCCCAAAAAAACCAACGGTACTCTCGGATTTCTAATTCAAGTTACAATTTAAATGTTATGGATTTTACAATTAAATAATTTTCACTTAATTATTATATTTACGGGAAAAAACTAACTTTCACTGGTGGCTCGTGCTGGCCATTGTTGGTATCTACCTAAATAGTGCATACCCTCAAAAGCTCAGCGGTGGTCTCAGATTTTTAATCCAAGATACCATTCGTGAGTTATGAGAATTTGAAAAATAAAATAATTTAAATTTAATTATTTTATTTATGGTTATTCCATTTTTGGGTTTTCACACTGGAGGCTCACGCCGACTAATCTTAAGTCTCACCTAACGTAAACCCGTTATCTTGAGCATAACGATGCCCTTGGATTTCTTTTCTGAGTAACCATTTAAGTGGTATTATACTTTTTCATGAAAACAGCTTATACTTTCTAATTAAAGATTAACAAAACTTCTAAGAATCATTTCAGGCACTCTGGGCCTCGAAATCCCTCACCGTCAGATTTCACGGTCTCAAAATAATTCAATATAATAATAAAAATTATACGAAATTTCCAGGAAATTTTAGGTAATTTTTTATTTATTATTATTTCACTCAAGATTGATGATTCATGTTTCAATAAATATCGGGAATCATGTAACACATAATAATTTATCATAGGTGTGGTAAGAATCAAACATCAACAATAGCATTCCACATGGGTGAGGTCCATATGGATGTGTATTTTTTTATCATACAATGGATATTAATCATATAGTGTAATATCATGGGGTGAGGACTCATAGAATTTGTTTTTTTGTATATCATTTAGAACTAAAATGATTCAATCATAAGATGATAATCATTTTTTTACGTGGAGTCCCTTACCGCAATTCATAAGTTCACGTGAGAAATGCCATGTGTGTGAAAAATGAAAGGGGAGTGTTTTCTCATGACATAAAGATGAAATTAATGAATGGATAGGGGTATTTTTATCATGTAGTTGTTGGACCAATATATAGGTTCATGGAATCCCTACATATCTCATAAAAATGTGAGTCAAACAATACCTAGTTCTAGAAAAAACATGCAGTATAATCTCATGTGGAAATGAAATTATTCATCCAGATTTATATATTGTTGAAAGAAAATGGATCCCATGATGTGAAAAAAAATGAATACTTTTTTTTGGCCTAGAAGGTGTGGTTCGGGTTTCATTATGTATCCAAAAAAGGAAGGAATCAATCCATACATAGTTCATGAGGAACCATGTAGTTTAACATCATGTGAAATGGATGTGGGATACTATGTAGTTTAATGCCTTGGTGTTAGGAATTTTATGTAGAGATTAATGTCATCTAGTCCTGATGAGATTGTACAATTTAACATCATGTAACTAGGATGAATTGGTTGGACATATGATGATGCAGATTCAAGTAGACTGTACAGCATAACATCATGTAACTAGGATGCGTTGGTGGTACAAACATGGATGTGGATTCCCATCGCATGTACAATTTAATTCCATGTAACCAGGATGGGTTTGTAGGACATACACTCAGTTGGATTCCTATAAAATTATATATATTCATGGTATTTTTTGAGAAACAATGCATTGTTGGTGTATGTAACATTCTCCCCATATATTTTTTCCAATGAGTTTGAAAATTTTTAATAGACTTTATTTATGATATATGGTCTGACACATTTGGGTTCCATAATCGGATGCTTCATTCCTAGTATCCCTGTGGTTCTAGGCACCAATTACAATTCAACTTGGAGAAATCAATGAAGGAGAACCTTCCTATCAATGGATCATGTGATCCAATTTGGAGGTACCTCAATGTTGTAACATGTTCTCATCGAGAAGTTCCAATTCCCCCAACAATTTTTTTGAGTACATATAATATAATATCATTCCTCAAATGGTTATTCTAAGTGAAGGGAGCAGGAAATCTTGGGGGAATATTGCTTCGATCCCATAAAACATGGAGTACGGTGTTTCTTGGGTATCAATAAACATGGTGGTACGGTAGGCCCATGAAGTATAGAAGAGTTTTTCCAACTTGGTCTTCTGTTTCTTGTTCACCATCTTCTAGATTATATTCTATAATGTCTTATTATAGTTCACTATCTCTCGATTTTTCAATGCATGTGATTGGACATGATACTATACTCCTATTAGAGTTTCTTCAATTCTGTAGAATCATATTTTTGTTTTTATTAGTCAATATTGTGTGAGGGACCCTGAACCTAGTGATGATATAGAAAATTATGAAGTTGATGATATTCTTTTACTTAAATTTCATTTTGTATATATCATCTTCCCATTTGGAAAATAAGTCATTAGAAGAAAGGATGTACTTGAACTACATTGATATTTTATGAAGATATGGCTCCATAAATTCCATTCCCCAAATGGAAAATGACCATGAATATTTAGAGGTATGGAGTAATTATGGGGGATGATGGTTGATGTTTTCATGGATCTCAATGAAATACATTTATCTATGAATTACACATTGTCTTGTATCATGGTTTTTAGTAATATCCTAACCACCTGATTTGGTGGGAGTATTTTCCTGGACTGATGAGCACCGCATAACCCTACATGGACTTCTTCTATGACAGTAATAATATCTCCTTCTTCTAAGCATCTGAGGATTATTTAATTAAATAAATCCTTATAGTTGTATATTTTCTCATTTGGGATATCATTTAGGGTAAAATTCTCTACATGGAGCTGAATATGTTCCCCTTTGGATTTACATATGGGGATAGTCTTGTTTTCAAGATAACTAATTATAGGATCCATCCATCAAGGTGTGGATTTTGGTTCCTCATGCCCAATGGATGTTTAGACCTGAATTATTTCCCCCATATCTCAAATGAAGTTCAGCAAGAACGTTATACGTTGTCTGATATGGAATATTGCCTCCTCCTTGTTATGGTTATCCAAGACTATGAATACATTGGCCAACACATCGATGAAAACATTTTTTGATCAAGGAGAATGATCGAATGTGGTTTGAAAATGGGAATCTACCATTAGTAGAATGGAGTAGTAACTGATATAATCTAGTTCATTATTTTTTATTGAAAATTCTCTTATGATCTTATTTACCACTTTCTATGAGTCACTATTGATATTCAGGTACGATATTCACATCTGTAGGCCTAGTTACAACTCAGAAATGTGGTCTTGGTGCTCTACCACATTATTTTTTGTAGCCTTTAGATAGTGAAAAATATTAGGGGAAATCTTATTTGTCTCACTTAAAAATCATTCCTAAGAAAAAACGATTGAGCTACTAGTTTTCCATCCTTTTTATCAATGGATATCAATAGGTTCCATGAAAACATATCACCTGTGTATAGTTAGTTTCATGAGAATATAACATCTCCATATATAAATTCTTAGTTTCTACTGGATTATTTTCTAGGGTAGGGTGTGTTGCACGGAAATTAGATAGGGATTTCCGTTTCACTGAATTTTGTGACACAAACTGAGTATCGTGTAACTGTAGAATGGCCACCCATGAGGAAAATAACGTAATCATTATAGGGAATTAAAGTAAGTACTTGATTGGATCAATACAAGAGACCAAATGGACTTCATTGTAATACATGTAATCTTTCATATCATGCATTGTGAACATTAGTAAAACCCAATTCATCTCGACATTAGTCTATCGGGTCTCAATACATAGCATACTCCAACTATGGTAGTAGAGATTATTATCGCTACCAGCATCATTATTTCGTGCAATGAGAGAATATAGTGGTAATTCCATGGAGGAAATATATAATATGATTTGAATCCCTTCCACCAGAGGTATCATGATTATAGGAGATACTACTTGATAATTTTGTAGGATTTTTGGAAATAATCATCCCAATTATTAGTGATTCTATTTTTCATTATAATGGTGAAGGGGGAATTTTAATATAGGTTGGTAATGAATTTCCAAACATTGGTGATGTTCTATTGGATACAACTATGTCCTTTGAAATTTTTGGTGATTATATTGTTGTGAGAGAACATGTCTTTTCTGAGGCATACTCGATGTTACAGTGTTGTAAAAAAAAGATGATGAACAACACTAATGTTACCTTGAAATCTCATCTTATTGGATTTATTTGTAGAATATGTATTAATAGATAGTCTAATAGTGTTTAATTATCCATGAATTTATCTCGATGTTTTGGGGTTTCACCACCAGTTCCCTAACATAACAATCATCTTTCATTCACAATAATGGATTAATGATATGATGCATAGGACGTTCATATGGGGAACCATGATTCTCTAACCCAAATGGAATGACCTGATAGAAAAGGAATACCTGAGGTGCTCTATAAACAATGTATTCTTCAAATTTAGGGCCCATATTTCTTTAATTTTACATTTAACACCAATCCATGAATGAAATATCTTGGAATCCAGCTATTGCATCAATCAAATGTGTTTTTATTGAAAATTTGATTTCAACTATCAGGACTTTTGAATATGTTATTTAAAATCGATGAAGACTCTAATATATTTATCATTTTGTGTTATATGTATGATTTTTTAAATCCTTAAAGGATATTTTACATCTTAAAGAAATTTGGATTTGATAAACTTATCTAATACAACCTCTACAGTGATGGCCTGAGAGGGGTGCATCCTCTAGGATGCCGATATGAATACTTGATGCTCAGCAGTTACTATGATATGGTATATACCCTCATTGGGATTTAGTTTTTCCATTTTGTTGTAGTTCCAAGAAAACACATATCCGATTTTCTTTAGAAATGCGATATACATATCAATATCTTCAAGATGATTGGATGCACTAATTTGTATAGGTCATTGTATTATTTTGCTCTCGATTTTATCTTATTGATATTATCAATAGTTTTGGTGATTCCATCCTCAAATATGGGATGGATTTCTTATATTTATAATCACTTTCTTCCAATTGTGAGTCTGTGGATACATTTTTATACCAAGATGAAATTCTTGGGGATTCCCTGTCATTATTAGGGTGAGGGAGGTCGTGATAAGATACATTATCATCCTCTACCACCTGAGTCATTGGAATGATATTCCATATCTAGTTTCCATTTACAATATCACTGGGTAAATTAGGGTCTCAAACCTCTATGGTTAAATATATCAACTCGACTAAATTTATAGGAGGAACATTGTCACTATCGGGAATACTCCAATAATTTGTTGGGTGGTCCCCCGTCCATTGGGCATTGCAACCTATATATCATCATCCAACATTGGTTTATTGAATCCCTTATTTTAGTAATATGCTATTGAATATTTTTCTCTACATGTCTCAAAGGGGGTGCTTTCACCATAATGTATTCTAACATTTCACTAAATGGGGTACTTCAGTCATTGATGGATTGTTCAAGGCACTGATAAGTGGATATAGAGCTAGGGCCTTCTGAGCATGACATAATATGAAATGTATGACTACATAACCATAAAAACAACGTCATATGTATGATCCCAAATCCATGGATTGACCAAGATATTCTCAATTTGTCTTTTCTCACTCTTATCACACCCTTTAATGGTATTATTAGTTGGGAAAATACCCTTGACTATATCACAAATGTCATAGAATTCGAACATGAATAAGAATTTTCTTATTACCAATATCAATCTAGGACCATTGTACGTCAAAATTATTGAGTCATCCTAAAACATATAGGGTTATGATGCACCCATGAAGGAACTATTCCTTATCATGATCAATGAACAAGATGACGACATGACATTTTGAGGAAATGGTCTGCATTGGAAAAACCTTGGTTACAGTGAATTCAATATGAAATTATTGTGGGATCTAGAAGGCTTGAACATTTTTCTCTTTGAGTTCTATAGAATGATAGTGCACATCAAGGACTTCTCTCATGGATGAGACAACCACAATCTATTTAAAAACATTGTACTTTTGTCTCTGATTTAGGACTTTCTTGGGTTGTGTTTCTCCTAAATGTTTGGATTATAAAATTAGAAAATTGTGGCTAAAAACCATGTTGATTTTTTAATGTTCTAGGGATTTTCCACTACATGTTTAGTAGGTCATGTTGGCCTTACCCGTTTTGTAGGTTTATCAGATAATCAAACCCTCACTAAGTGTTCATGCAAGAAAATTAGGTTCAGATGAACATTGGATGGTTCTAGGACACCTCCATACCTTTATTGAGACTACTAGAGATCATTAGAATGAGTCTCCACGTAATATATATTATCCATGTTGAAAAGAAAATAATATTGGGTGAAACCACATCCACAATGTCGCATGGATCCTAGGATTTAGCATATGTGGCCTCTTGTTCTCCATTTATCTGAATGAACCTCTTATTCTGTGTAATAATCATAATTATAGGAGAAGCCTCTAAGTTTATCATGTTGATATAAAAATATATGAGAACTTCATCTAATGAGGATTCCATTTAGTGGGATGGTTCATGTGCTTTAGATGATGCCTGAAAAAAATTGTAACGACCCCAACTTTTGTTAATGAAAATTACTTTTGATATAATTAAATATCTTAATATATATAATGTTTATATAAAACATATTCACTTCCCTGTTTTTATATTTTTGGTTTTTAAAATAACGTTAATAATTTTTACCATTGCTAATATAGTCGTTGAATAGTTATCACATGATTGGTATAAATATAGGGCTTTATGAAATCCAATTTACTCAGACAAAGGAAGTGATGGCCTCATCCAGTAGAATTACTCAATATGAATCCCATCTTTCGGAGCTCAGAAGGAAGGTAGCATTATTAGGCTACACTCTTGACCAATCCCAAGCTGAGCATCAACATGTTAAGCTTGACCGAAATCCCCTATAGAAGAAGTGGAATTTAATAGAGATTACCACCTGAACGATGTTTTTTGGGCCACCTCAAGAGTTTTTCACCATCAAACACCTTATCCTTTGGTCTTATGAGGGTTTTATAAGGGTTTATGTAACAATACCAAGAACTATGAGTATGTACATTATGTTTTATATAAAAATATACAATCATTTTATCATTGTAACATTGTAAGTCGTTGTTAAGGCACAAATAGTATTTTTAGTTAATATTAAATTAAAAAATATATTTTGATGAATTGATGGATTTTTTAATTAAATATTATTTTAATAAAGAATTATTACTAAATTAATTTTTATTAAGTATAAATTATTTTATAGTTTAGTATGAATACAATTGTAATTATTATTCTGGTTTGAAAGTAGTATTTGTGAAAACACATGAATATTCAATAAATGTAGATTTTTAATTTAAAATAAAAAATTCACAGATTTATAAAATTATTTAGATAAAAATAATATCATTTTTTTATTTTTTTGAATTTATATAACAGTGAATTTTTTATAATTTTATAATACAGTCGAATTTTTGGGTAAAAATTAAATACCATTTAAATATATAATTTTATCTTTGACATCATAACGTTCCAATAGTGATGTAATAAAATACTATAAAATGGTTGTTCATACAATATGTATTTTACCTTTAATGTAATGTGATTTTAGAATTTTTTTTTCAAATTTTATGGTTCCTTACCCATGAAGACTTATAAAATATTTTAACTTTTTAAAATGATTTCCTTCAGAGTGTGACACACTTCCACATAATAATTCCAAATATTTTAATAATATCATCCATTTTTCATCTAAAATAATTCCCCCCCCAAATTATAAAAAAACATGGGAAAAACAATGGTATGGTTTGTGGTTTTGATAATTTTAATGTGTATCATCCAAAACCAAAATAATAAAGAATTTTCTCTACTTTCCTAAATAAACCCACTCAATCTCTCATTCCTCTTCACTAAAAACCTTTGGAGATTGACCAAAATATTCCCTCCAATATCTATAATCCTCTCATGGTTCCCCAATATCCATATAATCCATTCTCAAACCTTCCTAAGCATTTGGGATCACACTTCCTAGTAAGGGATGTCTTCTATTCTTATTTTTTTCTAAATTCAAGTATATTTTTATATCATTTTATTTTCAATTAAAAATATTGGGTTATTATTTTAAACCTCTTACATACTTCCCTATTTATGTTTTAATGATAATATACCTATTTATCTATCATTAATGCCTCCCATGTAGACTCATTACCTTCCTGAAATTCGGTACAGAATTTCTCTCTTCTCATTTACATTTGAGATATTGTTTTATATTATGCATCTAAATATCATATCATCTGTTAGGATATTATGTTACATGACCCCCATACTCTCTATTTCATGTATAAATAATGATACACTCCTATATTTCTTATCGTCCTATTTTAGAATTTCTTTTTGATGTCATTATGCTGCCGAAGTTACCCCAAAATTTCCCATGCCAAAATCATTATGTAAGTGAACTCCATACCCAGTTCTCTATCAAGGGTATTCACATTTATGAACATGTACTTGATTATTGAGGATTAAATTTATGTATTCCACATATCATATTAATGGAATAAATTACTATTATTAATGAATCTGTGTTGTATGATCTATGTGGCACACTTATTCATGAAATGAAATTTTTATAAAGGGTTTTCCATGATAGTGCTCTAATGCATTTGGTAAAGATTAGTATCATGATACGTCAACTGAAATGAGGGTTTACTCATGCTAATTCAAGTGAAATGAGGGTTTAATCATTCTAAATCAAGTTCAATGAGGGTTTACTCATGCTCCATGTGCAATGAGCCTTAGAACGTGCTAATATCTGTTAAATGTTGTTTCCACATTTCCATGTTATGATAATCATGCTATATTATGACTTTATGGTCATGTTACTCTTATAATCCATTGATATTCCTATTTAATAACATGTTGTGTAATATTCATGTTATGCCTTATTTACTTCCATACTAGGATTTATAGCTCACCCTTTTCTTATGTGTGTCCTCAGGTTATCCAATGTAATTCTATGTATGAAAGAATATTGTGTCCACGTTAAAGAATTTTTCAAAACAGATGTTGTATTTTATGTCTTCAGAATTTAGGTATTGTTCCTATTTTCGCTAGAAACTAGACCTCTCAATCCTCAAGGTTGTTTGAAGTGCATGTTCATACAATAAATCATTTTTAGGTTTGTAATAAAGTGTACGGTTGTTAATGTTGGTAATAAAGCATAGGTTTAGTTATTTTTGGGATTAGGATTGGAAAAACCTAGTGCATATAGTAAGTGGTTTATCAAGAATATACCTCCATGTTTGGATACGAACAAGTAGAGGTGGCTCTGGAATAGATGTATCTATGGGTAAAACCTGAAAACACGGCATTGAGTTAGACTGTAACGGGGAATAGTGCATGAAAATAATCCTTGATTCACTATTGGTTACGACACTACCGTGGTATATGCTTCGGTAAATTCATAATCTTAGTATGAATCATTATTAAGTTAATACAAAATTCTATAAGATTTTATGTTGGGATGTAGATCTTGGAAAACATATATTGAAGCCTATAAATTCATTAGTTGAGGGAATAAATTAAATTTATATGTTATTCATCTTGCCCATTGGATTACCCTTCATGTTTTATCGCTATCAATCCTTTTATTCCAACCAATGGGTGGTAATATGAGGACTCAGGATAACAACCGATATGAAGATCAATGTGATGACTGTTCAAATGAGATGCCTAGTCTGATAGGACTAGGAATCGCAAATGTTGTCATGATACTATCTCAGTTAACTGAAGTTTTGAAAAGAAACATGGCTCAAGTGGAACATTTAACCCCCCACCCCCATGAATGAACAAGCCACAATTGAGAGCCTAATGATACAAATTCCTCCTATATTAAATGGATCATTTGATCCTTCATTCAGTAAATATTGGATCAACTCCATTGAGAAGATCTTTTCCATCCTTCTATGATTCGAACAGTAGAATGTTCTTATGGATGATTATTTCATGGGGGGTAAATCTGATCAATTATGGAAATTGATCAAAAATATGAATCATGAGGAAGAGATCGAGGCATTAGAGTGGATGGCTTTGTAGAACATGTTTTTTGATAAATATTTTCCTCACAACCTCAAAATTGTGATGGAAAGGGAATTCCTTATCCACATGAAAAAAGATGATGAATCTATCAGATCGTATGGGGAAAAATTCACAAGGCTTGCACGATATGCCTCCAGCTTTTTCATTACCCCCAAATTCATGGTTGACTACTTATTTGGTGGGCTAAAACGTAGCCTAAAGAACTACCCATTGATATGTGTGTCCTATAGCTATTTGGAAATTTTCCGATGTGACCTAAAATTTGAAATGGAGATCATCAAATCTCATGGGTATCATGAGAATAAGATGCGGAAGGTGGAGATTAATTTTGTAAGTCCAATGGAAATATCCAATGGTGCTATGAAATTACAGCACCCCACTTGCAAATTGTGTGGAAAGAAGCACCCCCAAAATTTCCTTAAGGGGATGAGGAAATGATTTAGTTGTAGAAGAGATGGGTACCTAGCCATTAACTTCCGACATAAAAAATAAGCTATTATGATTGAGGAGAGAAACGCTTCGTTCCACCCTCAACGCATAGATCGTTTATAAAACTATAATGAACCATGTATCTTTTCAAACTAGTTTCTGAAGAAAAGGATTTTCTGAGGAAACCAACAACCTCTAAGGTAGAAAGGGTGATCTTTTTCCATCACTACTACCGAAGAAACCCCCGAAATTAAAGTTGTGAAAGGTACGCTAGTCAATCATTCATGATTTGAGAATGTACTTTTTTATTCTACTTCTACGCATACTTTTATATCCCAAATGTTCAGTATATCCATCCCAAAACCATAAAAAAATGGAAGTAGAGATGTAAGTGAGAATAGAAAATTGGGTAATTATTGCATCCCATGCATATAACTCCTCCCCTGTCACAATTTGGGCATTAAAAATCCCAGAGAACCTCATCATACTCCCTCTTCTAGGATTCGATGCAAATATTGACATGGATTCGCTTTACCTATATAGATCCAACATAAATTTCCATGAGAGGGAAATCAATATTCATATGGTGAATTGACCCCCAATTTTGTAGAAATGCAAGGAAGAGGATGAATATTATTTAGCACCATCATCTCAGGTGTGGATATTACTACCCTATGAGAATATGTATCATGATAAGATTATTACGTCTAAGGAAGAAACCATCATTGATGACATGCCTATTGTGAGGGAATTTGTTGAAGTGTTTCCTGAGGAATTTCATACTCTTCCACCTATAAGAGATGTTCAATTATTGATTTATATTTTACTTTGGAATTTGAAAATATCCAAGACTCTATACGGAATGGCTATTGAGGAGCTCGAGGAGCTCAAGAAACAACTACAAGAGAATCCAGATTAGTAGTTTACACATCCAAGTGCTTCACCATGGTGTGCATTGGTCCTCTTTGTCAAGAAGAAGTATGGGTCAATAAGCATTTTCATTGAATATCGTGACCTCAAAAAAATCATGATAAAGAACAAGTGTTCTCTACTATGAAAAGATTACATGTTTGATCAACTATGTGGAGCACAATACTTCTCCATGGTTGATTTACGGTCAGGATATTACAAATTAAGAGTGAATAAGGAGGATATCCCCAAGACTGTTTTTCTTACAAGTTACGGGCACTATGAATTAATTGTAATTCCTTTCAGATTCACTAATTCTCCAGTGATATTTATTGACTTGATGAATTGTTTTATTAGATCATACCTTGAAAAATGGTGGTAGTCTTTATTGATGATATTCTAATATAATTCAAACCCATTTAGGAGAATGAGGAGCATCTAATCAATGTACTAGAGACTATACGAAAGGATAATCTATATAAAAAGAACAACAAGTGTGAGTTCTAGTTGAAGGAAGTATAATTTTATATTCATATCATCACGAGCAATGGGATATCTATGGATCCCTCAAATACAACTGTAATTTAGGGATGGTTGTGACTAACTATGGTGACAGATATCTATATCTTCTTGGGGTTATCTGGATATTATGACCGATTTGTGAGAAATTTCTCATGGTTTTCAAGCCCTCTTACCATGATAACTCAGAAGGGATTCAAGTTTTATTAGAGTGATGATTGAAAAGATAACTTCAAGGAGTTGAAATAGGGGCTTATCACTATGCTCGTGCTCACACTATCCACAAGTGGAGAACTTTTTGTAGTTTTTAGTGATTCTTCAATGAAGAGAATAGGTTTCGTGTTGATGAAAAATGACAAAGTCATTGCCTATGCTTCATGGACATTGAAATTTCATGAGACAAACAATCCAAAACATGATATGGAGTTGGCTGTAGTAATATTCACCTTAAAAATATGGTGAAATTACCTCTTTGGGGAGAAGTGTGAAATATGTATGGACCAAAATTGCCTCAAGTATATATTCACACTAAAAGAGTTGAATATGCGCAAACAAAGATGGATAGAGCTGATCAAAGACTATGGCTACTCAATCCATTACCACCATGGGAAAGCGAACAAGGGGGAAAATTCTATTAGTTGAAAACAGACAACAATTCTATCATTGATGAGAATTAAAAAGGATCCAATTTTCATACATTTTATGAAGATGGAAATGAGAATCATAAATAAGGGAACATCATCAATCATTTTAGAAATTTTTGCTCAACTATCTCTTTTGGGATGGTTAGTGGATGTTTAAAATGATGATATGAGAATTTAGAAGAAAGTGGAAACTATCAAAAAGGGGAAGTACCCAGAGTTCAATATTAATGAAGAAAGAATTGTGAGATTTGGGTAAAGACTATGCATTCCATCAAATCCATAATTAATGAAAGAACTTTTTGATGATGCACATAGTTCATATTTCTCTATTCACCCATGAAATACAGTGATTTATCGAGATAATTGAGATAATTATTGGTGGGATAACATTAAGAAGAAGATCATTGAGTATACATCAATGTTCCTGGTATGTCAACATGTTATGGAAGAGAGGTAGAATTCTAATGGGATGATGAAACTGTTACCCATACAAACATGGAAGTGGGAGAACATAACCATGTACTTTATCACTACGCATCCGAAGACATCTAAGAGAAACAATGCTATATGGGTTTCTTTGGATCATAATACAAACACCGAACACTTCATTGAAATTCAAGAGGATTTATCATTGGATAAACTGGAAAAAATATTCCTCATAGAAGTGGTATGGTTTCATGAAGTACAACTATCGATTATATCTGATCGAGACCCAATATTCACCTCTATGCTCTGGAAGAGTCTCCAACATGTTCTGAATACTGAGCTGAACATCAGTACAGCTTATCATCCTCAAACTGATGGAAATTTTGAGAGGACTACCCAAACACTTGACGATATATTGAGATCATGCTCAATGGACTTCATAGGATTATGGGATCAATATCTTCCTCTGGTTGAGTTCTCTTAGAATAAAAGTTTCCACTCAAGCATCCAAAAAGATCCTTATGAATCCCTTTATGGGACGATGTGTAGAACACTGGCATGTTGAGATGATGTTGGGGAGGGAAAAATATTAGTTCTAGAAATGGTTGATGAAATGGTGGACAAAGTTAAGACTATCCAGAAGAACATTAAAGCTACTCAAATTCGACAAAAGAGCTATGTTGATAACCATCTATGCGACCTAGAGTTTGATGCTGAGGACTTGGTATTTCTCTACATATCACTATATAAGATAGTTATGATATTAGGGAATAATGGAATTCTTAGTATAAGGTACATTGGCCCTTTTGATGTCCTTTATCACATTGGAGCAGTGGCATATCGACTATCACACCTACCAAACCTATCTCAAATACATGATGCCTTCCATGTATCACTCTTGAGAAAGTAAATAACTGACCCATCGCATGTACTCAATCCAGATATTGTACCATTGGAGAAAGAAATCTCCTATGACGAAAAGATACTAAATATCTTAGATCATAGGCATAATTTTATACAAAATATGGCACTTCCCCTCGTCAAGGTGTTGTGGCGAAACCACAAGTTTAAAGAACTAACATCAGAATCAGAAGAAATGAGGAAGCAGTGTTACCCTAATCTATTTTAGTGTGGGAAAAATAAAATTTCTATGGATAAAATTCTTAAGGGGGTGATTTTAATGACCTAAACGTTTTTTTAATGAATATTAATCTTGATATAATTAAATATCTTATTATGTAAAATGGTTATATAAAACATATGAACTTCCTTGGTTTTATGTTTTTATATTTTTAAATACTATTATGAATTGTTATCATTTCTAATATCGTTGTTGAATAGTTATCACATGATTATTATAAATATTTGGCTTTACCAAATCCAATTTACTCTGACAAAGGAAGCAATAACATCATCCACTAGAATTTCTCCATACAAAACCCATTTATCATAGCTCATAAAGGATGTAGCATCACTGGGCTGAGCTCTTGACCAAGACCAAGCCATGAATCAACATGTTATGCTTGAAAGGAATTTCCAATCGGATAAGTGGAAGTTAATAGAATATACCACCCGAATGATGTTATCCGAGCCACCCCAAGAGTCTATCACCATTGCACACCATACCCTTAAGTTATATGTGGTTTTTATAAGGGGTTATGTAACAAAACCCTAGAACTATGATTATGTTCAATATTTGTTTTATAAATAATATACATTCATTTTATCAATGTTACTTTGTAATGGGTTTTAATGAACAAATTGTATTTTTGATTAATATTAAATTAAGAAATATATTTTGAAAAATTATTGGATTTTTGGATTAAATAATATTTTCATAAAATATTATTAACAATTTACATTTTATTAAAAATAAATGATCATATAAATTTTTATGAACATAATCGTAATTTTTATTATAGTTTGAAAGCTGTTTTTTACAAAACCCATGAATTTTCGATAAATGTCGCTTTTTATTTTAAAAGTAAAAATTAAAAAAATTATAAAATTATTTAGATAAAATTAATTTCATTTTTGGATTTAAGATGTAGAAATTATCTAACAGTGAATTTTTCATAATTTTCTTAGATTTTCAAATTTTTGGGTAAATATTTAATATTGTTTAAATATATATTGTGTTTTATGATATCATAATGTCCCAATAGTGTTATAATAAAATATTGTAAAAGGGGTGTTTGGGAAATATATTTGTCTCTTTTAAAATAATGTTATTTTATATTTTTTTTTGATTAATTTTATGGTGCCTTAGTGGACCCTCCAAGACTTATAAAATATTTTAACTTTTTAAAATGATTTCTTTGAAAGTGTGACTCGCCACCTCATAAGCAAGTATAAAATTTTAATATTTTCAGTCATTGTAATTATAAAATAATATATTCAACTCAACTTTGGAAAAATCCTTCTGAAAACCCATGGGATGGTTTGTTGTTTTGATTAGTTTAATGTGTAGTTTCCAAAACCTAAATAATAAAGAATTATGTATCCCTTGCAATAGAAACCCACTCAATCTCTCATTACTCATCATTAAAACCCTTTAGAGATCTACCAATTTTCTATAATACTCCCTATAGAATCCTCCCAAGGCCCCTAAATGTCCCTGTAAGCCTCTCTCAAGCCTCACCCATTCCTTTGGGATCACACTTCCAAGTAATTTATTTCTTCCATTCTCATTTTTTCCAAATTTCTTTATATTGTTATTCCCTTTTATTTTTAATTATAAATGTTGCGGTATGATTTTACACCTCCCCCAGACTTCCATTCTTATGTTTTAATGATGATAGTCCTATTTCTTCTTCATTAATTCATCCCTTTTACACTTTTTACCATGCCACAATTCGGTAAGGAATTTATCTCTTCTCATTTACATTCAAGAAATTATTTTATATTATGACTATAAATTCCATTACAAATGGTGGGATATTATGTTCCCCAACCCCCTTAATTTCCATATCATTTATAAATTATGAGATACCCCTTTATCTCTCATCAACCAATTTTTTGATTTCTATTTGACGTTGTTATGTGGCCGAAGATACCCCAAAATTTCCCATGGCAAAATCATCATATAAGTAAATACCACACCCATTTATCTATCAAGGGTATTCACCATTATGAACATGTAATTTTTAATTGAGAACATAAATTTATTTATTCCACATCTCTTATTAATGGAATAAATAATTGTGTATAATTAATCCATGATGTATGATCCTTGTGGCACACATTTACATGAAATGAAATTTTTTTAAAGGGTGCGCCCTAATAGCGCTCTAATGCATTGGGTAAAGATTAGTATCATGATACATCAAGTGAAATGAAGGTTTTCTCATTATAATTCAAGTGAAATGATAGTTTAATCAGGCTCCATGTGCATTTATCCTTTTAACATGCTAATATCATGATAAATGTTATTGCAAAATTTCCATGTTATGATAATCAGGTTATATCAATCCTTTATGTTCATGTTTCTATTATGCAACATTAATATGCCTATTTCTCAAAATTTATTGTATTCATCTTTTAATTTCTCATTTACTCCATTATAGGGCTTTTTAGATCACCCTTTTCTTATGTGTGTACTCAAGTTATCGTATGCAATGCTAAGTACGAATGAATGTTGTGGTCATGTAAAAGAAGTATTTAGTAAAGATGTTGTATTTTATGTCTTAATTGGTCAAGTAATTTTCCTAATTTCCCCAGACACTAGACCTTTCGATCCTCGAAGTTGTACTAAGTTCATGTTTATGTTATAAATCATGTTTAAGTGTGTAATAAAGAGCATGTTTGTTATAAATATCACAAGAGTTAGATCTTTCTTTGGAGTAGATTATGATTCCTTTTATATTTATTTATTCTTCTGGGGGCCACACCCAACATCGAGAGGCATATATGATGTTTCCTCCTTGGGTTGTGGAGATATTGTGGGTCTTCACAGTTATGTTCCCTATTGGTCATGGGTTATGACAACAATTTTTTGAGTTTGATAGTTGTATTACTTTCATGAATGTCTATCCAGAACATTCGTTCAATCACCATCCTCTTTGGAATTGTCAGTGTTTAGGCATGTCATCTAATATGAGAAGTTATCTAACACCACCTATCTAGAATTTACCATTTATTAAAGGATATATTTTATTAAAAATATGTCCTATATATTAGTATAATGAATTCTACAGGAAGGGAATTATTCAAGACTATCAGCGAGGTTGACATCATCAGGATTCTTGGGCCATGGTAGCGTGAGCAGTTTATTATCCATCGATACCATGAAATAACCTTGTACTTATTCATTATTTAATGAGTGTGATTTATTCATCATATCCCAGAATCCAGTGCTACCCTGATTTCACTGTGCTTCTGGATGATGGTGATTCTACAATTATAGAAGACTAATAGGAGGTGATATGTGGTTCAAAAATTCTCTGGGTGTTTTGATGGGCACTATTTCTAGATTCAGAGTGAATGAAACTACTTCTTCTTTTCCTGAAATATTCTACTTTTAAGTGGGAATGAGTCATGTTGTCAATCAGGTTCACCAAATGGATTCCTCAAGACGTTTCACTTTTTCAGTGAAATATTAAAGCCCATGTGGATAATTTATTAGGAATAGAGGTCTCTATAACTCATTTAGAAGATTTTCATAACAGAGTTTGAACAATTTATTCTAAAAGATATGTATGTTCAGTGAATAAGTCAAACCATTCCATCTGGTTATGAAGTCATAGACCCTCTCAATTTCGAATTGTATGTAGTTCTTCCAGTCTATGATAATTGCTTTCCTCACCATTGAAAATAAATTTAAAAGGAATTTATGATGAATTATTTCCCATCCTGCAATGAATCCTGACGGAATTTTGTTGTACCATTCAAATTATAGACCCATCAGAGTTTTCAAAAAACACATGAGCATTATTACCTCAAATTGATCTCTAGGGCCTATCATCATTCCACATTGAGATATAATGTCTGTGAGATGTTGTTCTGGGATGCACACCACATAAAAATTGAAAGGGATTGAACATGATGGGAATGTTGTTCCTAGAAACATCACGCTATATGTCAAAATATTCTTTATATTAATAAAAAATACACACATCTCTCTAGTTAAACTATAAATGATATTCTAATTGTCTTCTCCTGACTAGAGTGGACTGCTTCTCTATGTTGATAAGTAATTGTATAACATTGACCCCATTGTTTCGAGAACCTTTTTATAAAAAGGTGTCGGAGTTTAGGACACCCTTAAATATAAGGGTTTTCTTGGAGAGGCGATGATTTCTCTTTCGGTGGGATATATCTACGTTGGTAGGTGGACAATATTGGATGTGAGGAGAAAAGTCAATGCAATCCATCTCTACAATACCATGAGAAGGACTATCATTCTAATGATCATCTTCTTATTCGATGGAAGGGATGATGAACCATTTTGGGTGTTATAATATTTCTAAAATGATGACTAGGACATCAACATTGAGAATATTAGAAATATGGGTCATATTCTGCATTATGGTTGGAAAATGCTGAAATTACATTTGGAATTGGGTAGGGAAATGATCCCTTTTTATGAAGGTTTCTAGAACTGTCTTATAAATATTTTGTAATATGGGAGTATAATACCTCTACTCAAAAGTTTTTAGAATATGCCAATGATCTATCACACTATTGATAGTAATATGATCATGTCTCATTGAATGTTTCATTCTCACTATGTGAACCCTAGTTTGGATGATAGTTTAAACCATATCTTCAACATTTGGGATATGCAATGATCTATCATGGTAGTGATATGATCCTTACCTGAGGCATGTAACACAATAAACTGGTGATAACTATTCTAAAAAGAATTTTTTGCATGATATAAATACTCATTCCCCAAAAAAATATGCTGAATAAACTCTAGAATGTGAGAAGGAATACGATTCGCCTATTTTATTTCCTTGTAGTTATATTTTTGTAGTTTTTTGTCAAAAAATTAGGAATATGTGTCAGGATATAGAGATCTTTTGGAATATTCCAATCGGATTCCATAATGATAATATGATCTTGTCCCAATGCTTTTGAAATTATCACTTTGTAATCCCAAGCTAGAACATGGATATATTTATTATCCTTTTCTATTTGGATTATGTCACTAGTCTCCTTTGACTAGAATACGACCATGTCTCAAGGCATGTGTCCCTCACACATGGAGAACCACAACTTCAATGGGGATATGAGCCTAATCCTAGGCCTTTTGAATATTCCCACAGTCTTTTATTGATAGAAATGTTCCCCTGTCATGAGGTGTCTTCCACTCTCAATTAGTGAGAACTATTTGGAAAATGAATATGATCTAGGTCCTATGTCTAATCATTTATTGGAATGTTTTGAAAATCCTCCTTGATTGGACAAAGAATGTTTGATTTCTCTAGTGAATCCACGTGGTTCTGATGATCATTTTTCTGATTTTTCTTTTATATAACTGAAGGAATATTCTCGTATCCCTTTATTTGCAACATTTTTGGAATATTTTGGTGGATTTCTTCAACTTTCTATGCAATATATTAGCTTTTTCTTCAAATTATGTGTTGGGATATACGTCAGTACATTTTTAGTTCCCACTATACACTCGAATATTTCTATAATTGAAATAGGGATAGTCTTACCTATTCCCTCCATGTGGCGCAAGTTTTGATGATGTACATCATGAACAGGCATAGAAATATGTGCCTCCCCCAACATTCTATAGGAATATTCTTGCAGACTAGTTCCGAGAGAGAATGGATATGTTCCCTTATACTGTTTTCTACTTGAATATTCTGGTAGGAATCCTCAAAAAGAGTGTGGATATCAGACATAACCTGGATATACAGCACCTTCCGAAATTGTTGATCCTTCCTTGTTTCCCATTTTTTTATAGTAGGAAACATGTCAGGTGGTACCCTCAATAATAGACTAGTTGGCACCACTGGGATCATGATGGTGGTAATGGTTGATAAGGGACCTCCTACAAGGCCCATGAACCAGAATGGATGCATATTTTTCTTCTTATTCCACCTTCATCTAATATTAATGGTGGTAGTTCGCGTGCTATGTGGATAAGATCCCAAATAAATTATCTTCAAAAATGAAGGCCACTATCCTAGCCAAAAATTTACAATAAAGATGTTGAATAAATAGTTTTTGTACATGGAGAACCTCAAAATAAGATTTATGGTTTGGTATTATACCTTAGAGGTGGTTTTCATAGTCCTTGGTGTTCATCACCTGATGCTAGCTTAATCAACAAGGTGAGATAGTGTTGTGACCCATATGATTTGCAGCCGTAGGTGATTTACTATAGTGATCTATGGATGGAGGAGACATTTTAATGAATCAGGATTCTATCGATGAGGGAAATATACTTAGTCTCATAGATGAAAAGTAACAAGGTCACTAATATGTGAAATATCATAAGCATGATGTGATCAATCAAATATGTCTTGTTATCATAATTTTCTTTGTATTCTTGATCTGAAAATTATGGTCGTTTGGAATTATCAAAATGAGGGTAGCCTTAAATCATGAGAACCCAATATATATAGGACAAACTGTAAGAACATTCTAGTATTATGTATTTGTTTGTGATGTGTATGTAAAAAATTTGGCCTAACAGATGATTATTTGATCAATCTTTCAATGGATAATTTCACATTAGACATTCCATTTCTGTTTACGTATTGTGTGAAAATGAAATGGCCCAACAGATAATAACCCAATAATTTTCTATTTCATAAATTCATTTAAGGATCACCAGTTATGTTTTTTCCAGGTGTGGAAATGAAATGGACCAATGGATAATAACTAAATCAACTATTATTGGATATTTTTCAATCGGGTCCACTATTTGTATTTTCATGTGGAAGATATGAACTGGGGGAACCTCTATGGAGTGGGTTTAACATAGCCAGATGGTCGATTATGGGTATTCATTTCATGAAAAGACATTAATATAGGGCCATCATTGTAATTCCTAACAGAAACTCTAAATGGTCTCTCAAACATAACTATATAAAGACTTAAATCCCAAAGTTAAGTGGTCAATTGGGGGTTCATTCTCAATGAATCTTAGGTAGTCGTGTTGGTCAAGAGGATGGGAGGTCGGGAGCATCGCACCTTTTTTATGGGAATCTATTCTTACTCCAGGACTCTCTTATAGAATTAATATATGTTCACAAATCTCATCCTAATCTAGGTATGGGACTGGTTTCCATAACTAATCAATTATTGTTCAATTATATTTACATAAAAAAGATAGTGGATATCATCAACAAAAAAGGAAATGGAATATCATTAGTTAATTCATGTGTATATATATAAGGTTCTTCATATATTTCTGAGTAACGGGTGTCTGCTTAAATCCTTAAGCCATATAACCTTGTAATTTATAATTCTATGTCATGTTAGGAGGTGGTATAAATTACAAGGAGTGTATTGAGCCATTATCGGTCATCCTATGTATACTAGTTATTATAGGAATCATAGACCACAAAATTTATTATACCATGTAGTTTAATGTTACATAGAGAACATATATATTCAAGCACTGATGCACTGAGTGTTTGATCTCATTCCATGTGGAGACATCCAATATATCTTGGTAATGGAAGGTATCATAGTTATCGTTGTTTGATCATGCCCTTGGGACTGTACCCATGTTATATTTCCACATGTGTAGGGATGATTATATAAGGACACTCCTTGGGGTATGCATACCAATATCTCCCAAGCCAGTGGAGATTCATGATTGCTATAATATGTTCATTATGGCTTCCTAATCCAATGTGAGATATAATTTTTGTTAGAAACAAGGGAAATAAATTGATCAGTTCAATTGAAGATAGATGTTTGAATTGTGTGTTGGGACATCCCCTATATTTTTAATTTGGATCTTGGACCTCGGAGAGGCATACTACGTATCCCTGTTATTATAGGAATATGTTTCATCATTTTTCAGTTGGATCTCACCCACAGAGTGATGATGTATAGTAATCAACCCATGGAAATAATTGGATCACTATGGTTGAAATTTATGAGACATGGGGTTTTCATCAAAATGGATTGTTTATTTAGACTTGGTCCTTAGGAAGGCATCTTACATATCCTGAGAGTGGAATGAATCATAGTTATCATGGTTTACGTGATTGGGGAATACAAACTGAAATTTCCCTAATGTCGGAACATATCATGTTATTCCATTGACTGGAGATTACAATCTCAGGTTTTCCATTCCTTGATAGATGATTTTAATGAATATGATATGGTCATTATAGTTCCCTATTTCCATATGAATGATGTTGGGTGTTAGAAATAAGGGATTGAAAATGGTCATTATCACTACTTATGGATGAACGACTAATGTATTCATTCGTCCATTTTGAGTTTTTATATCGGCCATATGAATTTTGAAGCTATCATATATATCCTAATTTAAGAGGGAATTGGAGTCATCATAGTTTATTAGAATGGGGCTTACACACAAATACATCCCTTTAGTTGAGGAATACACACCGAGGGTAGAGAAATTTATCATACACATGGATTATTCTATAGGTCATATTAAGCCACTGGTTGGGGATTACACACTATAGTTTTTCTCATCATTGGGGCTTAAACATAGATTAATAAACATTTATCATGTTCTATGATGTGTTGTTCATCGAGATTTATTTCCTTAATAACACGCATTTAATGTATACTCAATATGCCTTGATTTTTTTATTTACATGTTAGAGAGTGTATGACTGTAATTTCCAAAGAATATTTTATGATTTAGTTTACTTATTCAAGAGAGTTCACATAATTTGGATATCATTTCTATGGGTTACAATATGGTCATTGAAGACTGGTACGGGTGTCATTACAATTTATTTCTGACGCACCTGAAGGGACTCATCAGATTCAATGTGAAATCTCTTGAAGTGTGTCCCATGTCTTGACTGACATGTCTTGGGGGAATCATAAGGCCTGAATGGATTTCTTGAAGTGTGTTGTGAGATAGAGTTGACATGATGATGTGCTATGGTGATAGTCAACATATATGAGTGGGAATCATTATATGAGTCAAGAAACATGTATGAAGGACATCACATGGTTCATAAATCCATCTCAGAGGGCTTCACAAATTTGAGGTGGCATGTCTAGGGGAACCGTGTAACTTGCACTGACATGTCTGTAGGAATTAGAATGACATAAATAGTTTACATAATGAGTGTTGTAAGATTTGTTTGACATTTCATGGAGTTGTCATGTTCCTTGGATGGTTAATTCAAAGCGCATGAGGCTCAGTTAACATGTTTTTTCTTATGTCTTTAAATATTTAATCATTTTTCTAGGATATATATTGAGAAAGGATTAAATGTATTTAGAGTCTATATATTTTAAGTCTAACACATTCTAAAAGATATGTGGGATATTCCCCACATGTCCTTCCAGAAGTCCTTCGCGTGAACTATGAGTAATCAGATGAACTGCATTATAAATGTAACATGGTCTCTTGGGCTAATCATCGTTACCTTACCTGGTAGAGAACTTTCTAATACCAATATCATCAACTCTATGTAATCATATCTAGTAGTAGCTTAAAAAGGTCCAACTTCTCAATCGGAAAGTCATCTATTTCATCGTAGTAAGTATCCACATGTCTCAATTGGTATTCGTTATTTTTCATATATTGGGTTGGGGGATTTTAGGGATCACATCCCAAATAATTATCTGTTTTTTTTTCTGAATTTATAATGTGAATCTGTGTTAGATTCATTGAATAGATTTGGTGTTATCAATCTTCATAGGTATCTACTATGGATCCCTCTATGGGTGTTTCCTAATTATCAATGACCACAATCCCATCCAAACAACAACTCTCTTATTGGATTATTTCCCATCAATGGGTAATGGTTTAATCATTTATATATAATGAAAGACCTATATATTGTCATAATAAAATGTCCATAAATTTTCAAAATATAAGGGAACCTTTATAAGGACTTCATAAGATCTTAAGTAACTTTATGGGGTCTTTCACGAAACACGATTGATTTATATGGTGGACCTCGTGGGATCATACTAAATTGTCAAGGGGTCTTGAAAGACCATCCTTAAAACCTCATTATTAAGTACAAAGTATTTTATGACAATGAGAGTATTTCACCTCCCCCTATATTATTTCCTTTGTTTAGGTTACAAGAATCTGGGGGTTTGTGAGTGTAAATAAGTGTTGTCATATAGAAAAACTCTACCTCTTGGTGATGCATCTCATGTTCAATAACATTCATGTGGAGGTGTGTGATATTTTCAAGTAAAACATCATATTTTTCTCCCTGTGAAGCCAAATGGGATGTGTGAGTTAACCTGGAAAGACCTGAGGATTCATATATGATGATGAAGATATGATGGATATATTTCATGAGATGAGGTGGGTACATCTCTGAGATCTTACTATGTCTTTCAAACCTCCAATGGTTCATCTCATGTATTTTATGACTGTGAGGTGATCTCACAACATCCCCTATTAAATATGTTGTTTTATTTTACAATGGATCAAGGTTCTCACGAGTTTATTTGAATATTTTCAATGTAAAAAATTATCCATATCCATGATCTTTCTCATGAATTTTATGACCTCAAGAGGCTCCATACTTTTGGTTGTTTCCTACTATTTTAAAAGGGTTTTCACATGATTTTATAGCATCTCACTGATTGAAAAGATACATTGCATGGGGGATCATATATAACCTCCACTATGTGACCACTAGTTGTTTGGAGTGCCATTGGAAGAGCATGAGGACTTTTCAAAACAAGGTCTATGGGATCCGCTGCAGATTATGTGATGCACATGGTTCTTTTGCATAACCTTACGATGGTTACATGACTGTGTATCTCTTCAAGGGTCACTCAGTATGTGGGTCTCATAAACCGCCTTCTTCCTTTTCTTTGTATGGGAAGTAATACACATAATTAGGCATTTCTCCAATTCTAATTTTTTTGTTTCACTTTAGGTGGGAATATAAAAGCTGATAAATGACCTACCCACTTCAATATAGATATTACAAAATGTTTCTTATTATATACATTTTTGTTATTTTTTATATGGAAAATATTTTAAGAGATATTATATTTAAATTTCACTTCAAATCACAATATTCATCCAAAAAAATGAATTTGTCTAAAAATATTTATTATTTATCATTTCTTTTTTGTTTTTTAATTTTATCATGAAAAAATCACATGATTGTGATCATTGGAAGATACATTGACCTTAAATATATATATTCAATATCATGGATTTTATTATTACATATATTTTCATTTGAAGATATAATATTTTATATTTAATGATTTTCAATTAACATGTAAACTATTTTTACATCTATATTTCATATTGAATATAGTTATTTATGGATAATCCATATCATCCATGAATAAACTTGATCATTAAAAATACGAGAATCGAAATATAATGAATTTTATGGGTGGGACACATAATTATATAGCCCCACTATTCATCAGTGTATCTCATGAGAAAAAAATAGTTGGCTAAATAAAATGCGTTTATTCTCATAGTTATAAACTATCTTAGATAAATTTCATGAAGGTACTGATATCATGAAGTCTAAGATCATTATTTCTAGGACTAATTAATTAGATAATTGAGAATTTAAATTATTATTATTGATGAAATTATTACATTAATATTATCCAATTATGCATTTCTTGATCATGTTATTGATTACATGGAATGTTTTCTTAGTTATTTACATTTCCATATTTATTATGTTTAATTTTATCATGATGGATTTCACTATATATAACCATGGAATTATAACTTCTTTTATTTGTTCATGGAATCTAAATGATTTTAATTAATATTTTTTTAGAATATTACCATTTAATATTAGGAATATTGTATATATTTATTTCTCTAAAAAAACTTAACTGATCGATCCTCATTCATGTGATCCCTTATTCTAGGATAATTTAATAAAGTGACCACCCACTATTGGTTACTAGTGTGAGGGTAATTATATATCATTTTATTTCTTTTTATAGTTTTTTTAATACTTACATAGGATTGTTGACTAGGTTCTAATATATATTCAGTTTTAATTAAATAAAATAAAGTAACTCAAATATATTATTAACTCACTACTCAATCACTGTCAATAAATTTATAATGAATCGACAAATATTGTTTCTTTTCATGAACATATACGGAAAATATCTATTCATTGAGGACTGAAAGAAATTACTTAGGTTATTCATACCTAAATTTACATTAACAGAAGTATCTAAATCCTAATAGGGAAAGTGGGAGTTATGTATTGATTAAATCTGAGTATATAAATTCATGATATGGGATAAACACCACATATTAATGAGCTACGAGTTAATGTAATTTGTAATCATAAAGCATAAAAATAACCATATGTAATATTTATTAGAAAAAGTGTATACTATATGAATATAAATATGTATCCCTTCGAATATTTATATCTAAGTAACTATATATTCCAATTATATTATAGAGGGATGGTGGGGGTTTCTTATAAAAAAATTTGGAGTAATAAATTGAATAATATGTTCTTTAGGATTTCATAGGGTGTGAATATAATTTAATACAAATATAATTTAATTTATTATAGAATATTTAATTTAACATATATTGATTATTATAAATTTTGAAAATTCTAGAAAATTATTATGACCATACATGTCCAAATTTCTCTTCCCTTTAATATAACATGGACATTGTAAAATTCCATCTAAATAATATTAATGTTTCTACATCCCCACTTCCTAATGATCCACTTATAGCAGAAAGTAAATGTGTGAAGGAAACATGTAAGGGTTATATGTATGATATATAAATTACTAATCATATCTTAGATTTTATAGTTTCTATTCAAATGTAACCACATCATGTGAAGATGGACAGAAGAAACGTTTTTTAAAATCTCTAGTATTTCTACCTTGAAAATGTGAGTAAAAATAAAAATAAGATCATCATTACACTATAATAGTTAATGTTAGAATAGTAATATGGGTTTTTCCAATGTGACATCTATAAGTACAATAAAAAATTATAAAAGGTATGACACATGTTATATGAAGATCTGTCTACATAAATCGTTATTTTATCAATACAATTATGTTTCTCTAGATTTATTAATTACCTTAAAATGAATAACATAGAGAATAATTTACAATAAATTTTGGCTACGGTTTTCTATGTTAGTATGTAAATAATGAGTGATATAAAATTAGACATTTTTGTAAGAATGAATAAAATCATTTGGTGAGGTTAATGAATTAATAAAATTCAAAATATATTAAACAATCTACAATTATGAATCAATTTATTAAGATGGAATGTAGTGATAAGGGGTTTTTATTCATTGTGTGTGGTTAAAAAGGAAACTATAGTAGGTAGTGATATAATGTAAGTAAAAATGATAATGATATTAATACATTAGGTATATTAATCGTTTTATCATTTTGTTTTATTATTATTTATTATATTTAACATGTTATTCACACTTTTATTATAAAAAAATTGTAGAACTAATAATCATGAAAAATCCTATTTATGGTGTTTTTCTTTCATTTATAGATGAATTAATGCATTTTTTATGACATCACCATATCATACTCCATGGATCATTGATTATAATTTTCATATATGATGATATCCATGATATTATATCATTAAAATTGACATGCCAATAAGAATTCTATGATTTATTCTGAATATGAAATTATTATATAAGAAGATGTGAAATTTTTCTCAATAATGATATCAATATTAACATATATGATAAATTGCATACACAAATGATTGATAAAAAAATTAAAAATATTTTATTCTTAATGTTTCATGTGTCAAGTGATTTATGTGTGATGTAATGATAAATTATTTATATTTAGGTTTTTCAGTTTTGGAAAAAGATAACAGAATCCCCTTGATTGATACAAATATTCTATCATAAACCATGTCCATTATAATAACTAAAAATTCAGTAATAGTAATTCAATAAAGGTTGATTTTGAATTAAGGGATAATTACACATGTATTTGACTTTCATGATGATATTACGAATGATAAATATTTTATATTAGATAGTTATCATTTATAGAATGGTTTTCCATTATTTTATGTTTCAATTTATCTATATTAGAAATTAATTGTTCGTAGATGCTACACATGGTTTTTGGTTTCCACCCATTTCAACAATGCGTATTTTCTAATTAATTTAAATATTTTTATGTAGTTTATACCGTTTATTTTGAATCTGGGATATGGTGTTTTGTGTATTGGATCCAATATAATATAAATTATTAAATGAACAAGGATGTTTTGAAAAATGAACATGAAATAGAATTTTATAGGGACATTATTACAATTCATGTTTTTAATATGGATGGGTTATGTTATGAAATTTCATATATTGTCTTTTGATTGGATTTATAATTGATAAAATAGTTTTTATGTTGAATTTGGATCGCTGAGATATATTGGAATTTTATATGAATGTTGAATTACACAAATTCAAAGCTATAATGGATGTGATTTAGAATATTAAGCCTATCAATTCCTTATAACATTTATATAGTTGAAAACTATTACCATTCACTATTAATATTTTTTATTTTATGGAATGATAAGAAAGTTAGTCATTCCCTTAGTTATATAATGGAATTATATTCCCGTTAATTCTTTATGGTGAGTATGGTATAAAACAATATTTCACTACCTCTTGGATTTTTGTTCATTATTAATTGAAATAATCTGACACCAATAACATTCAATATGATATGCATTGATAATTAATATACTATTATTCATATATTTTATAATAGATATTTTTTTAATCATTATTATCCAGGATTTATGAAATGGGACATTAAATGTTTTAATTATTTTAATTTTAAATATTGATTATAACATACAGTACAGGTTGATTGATGGGTATGCTAACATGTATTTTTTCAATGGATTATTAGCATATTAGAATATTTTTTTACTAAACTATAGTGTTCCATACACTATTTATATATATAGACACTAGATGAAGTATCTATATTCATTCATTGAGTATCTTATTTAACATCTAAGTGTATGAATATTATTGATATTGAAATTAATTTTATATTATTGTTCAAATATCACATTTTACAAGAACCAATATATTAATGATTTTGATATGTTAACCATTTGTTGGGGAATAATGATTTGTATACTCAATATGAATAGGTAAATGAAAATTTTTTATATTAGAATTCATGTATATGAATGGGATATATAGTCGAATGACGAGTTAGATTGATTATTTGAATGAGAGATGATATCTTCAAGAGAATTAAATATATATTTTGTTATATAACCCATTATTTAGTTATATTAGTTATCAATGTATATGTTGAAACTTGGGGTAAGAAAAATATATTAGCATGACCAACATAACATTACATTTTTTTAAATTTTGTGTAGATTCTAATATTTTTAATTAATTTTTGATCATATCTATAATATACACATTATACTCATAAATTATGATATTTATTATTTATTATAAAATTATTTATGGATAACTATTAGTGAGGATAATATTCTACTCACATTAAATAGAAGCCCTCACTATTAGTCAACACCCTCGGGTATATGTGTAGGAGTGCATGATATCTTTGGATCTACTTTTTTAAATTATGTTAATATGAAGAATGATATTAAAATGTTTTTCCATATAATTTTAAGGATTTTTTCTATATGAGATTTGATAGTTGAAGATATTATATTGGTATAACATAGGATTAACATTTTAAATGGTTGAACCCAACCCCTATGTAGGGAAATTCCATGTTACAGGGACATGATATTTTTCTTATTTGTTAGATTTTATTTCGGTTCAACTATGACTAGAACTCTACATGAAGATAGAGAATGAATCATAATGGTAATTTTTTAAACCACTACCTCTCATTCCTCTTCACATATTGGTTTAATCGATCACACTATTCTTTTTATAAATTAGTTTGTATCCATTCAATGGTAAATAGGAATCGGAAAACAACTCTCCCCCATATTTTATTATAGGGATCTCCTCCATTATGTACCAAAAATTCCAAAGTATAGTTGGTATTAATCCCAAAAAACACCCCAATTTACAATTAGGAACTTATGAAATGATATATACTTGAACCTATATTCTTGATTGCTAGCACGTATAATTCATGAAGAACATTTCATTTCGTAGAATACAAGATTCAAATTGTACCATCATTATGTGACATCAATATTAAATTACACTTCTATTCTAATTAGATGGTGTGAATCTAATATTGTTATTCAATATAAAATAATCAAAAGTGGATTCATAAATCATTAATATATAAATATATCATAGAATTAATTCAATTTGATTCTATGTTATCATAGTTTTTCTATCACATATCATTGGACATAATTTTACCATGCATAAGTAATTAAGTCTCAATATCTCACTATTCTTATTCTTATGAAACAAAAAAGAAGATATTCTCATACACAAAACATTATATATAATTCGATATTCTACACAAATAATATTATAGATAGAAAAATAAATTATATCTTACAAAATTAATCATGTTTTCCTCTTAATATTTATTTATATTCTCACCATATAAAATTTATATTTTATTAATACAATTAATTACAAAACAAATTAATCTCAACCCTTTAATTCCCAAAAAACTCAATTATTTATACTAAGTAATATAGATCACATATAATACCTTTTAATACTTATTATTAATCATCCATTTATCATAATATGATATATATAATCATCATGAAATTTTATTTCTAATTTACTTCTACAAGTAAACCATAAAATTTTTTAAATAGTAGTTTATAAGTAAAATCATGAATAAGTAATGATACAATGTAAATTAATTCCTTAAGATGTGTTCTTATTATGATTTGTATAAGGTAGTGCAATGGAGTCACCTCAATGAATGACTTTAGTTCATTATCACATTTCAAAGTAGTTCCTATATTTAAAAAATACAATATCATAACATATTTCTTTCCCAAAATATCAATTTTATTATGATAAATTTTGTTATCAAATTTTTATGTCTTGGATATATCTCAAATAAAAAAATTTCATATTTATACTCATCCAATTATTAATTCAGTATTTGAGAATATTATGTAGGGATCATAATTTATTCACCACGAAAACTATTTTATTAATCATTAAATACTCAAAGAAACATTGTAATTTTTGGTCCTCGGAGAATAAAATAACATCTTCATACATGGATATTTATGATCCTAATATTTTCTATCATATCAGTGATTTATAAAAAATTTTTTCTTATTAATTATTTAATATTTTTTATTTGTTAAAATTTTCATCCATCATTAAGGGAAAACATACATCTACATTGGAATATCATGTATGGATATGTAAGGTTTTTTCCTTTTTCATATTTCTTCATGTTAATAAAAATATATTTAAAAAATAATATCTATAATTATACCAATATATTATTTTAAAATTTTATAATTTGGAAAAATAATACATATCTATAGTGATACAATGAATGTTTAATATATTCCAATAATTTTTTTCCATTTATAATTTACACTTCCATAAGAATAAAATATAGTTCAAAACATATTATGTATATTTCATATGTTAGTGGAATCCCATTTATGTTTATAATACTTCATACTATAATTAATTACACATCTAATGCGGGTTCGATCATTTTGCAAACATTTTTATCTATGTAATTTATTGCACATATTTCCCCATGTCATATTTTTATATCATCGATCCAATAAATTACAATCCTTATTCATGAATATATTAATAATATCAAACACATAAAATTATAATATAATAATATCAAATAAACATTAACCTTACCATAAATTTTCAATTAAATTTGAAACATAAAATACTATATGAAGGATATCAGTGAACATTAATTTATTCAATGTATATTTTAAAATCTCTCCATATCTATAGTCTTTTCTTCATATTTCTCATTGAATAAGTTGAATCATATTTCAATTTTTTTAATTGATCATGAAATTACATTTCAATATAATACAGACTAATAGATATTATAAACATTATATCGTCTATATTATCATCAATTTTCACTTTTTAAAAAATATGTTTCTTTACATTAATCATTAAATATAAAAATTATAAAAACACTCATCTTCCCTATTCCCATGTATTATCCTGTAGAGTAATTGTTACTAGATATAGATTCTGAATTCATTTAATTTTATTATCCTCATCTAGGTGTGCTTCAACATTCGTCACTATTTTTTATGATTTTAAAAAATAAGTATTGAACCTCACTAACAATTTTCCTAGCATCTCCATTATGATATAATTAAGGGAAATCACCATAATTGATAGAACTAAACATAATAAAATTTTTAAAATTTTATTATCATAATTTTCTATAAAAAATATGAATGTTTATAATTTCATCTTTTTTGTAATGTGAATGGATATCCAATAATATTTTATAGAAGATCATCCTTTTTATAATAATAAAGAATCAAATTTAATTTTAATGTACAAGGTGTTTCATGAAACATCATTCATTATTTACAACTCATCACATATAATGGAACCAATATTATGAACTTTTTTCAATTATCTATATAAAATATACTCAGGTGGTTGGAACATAAAACGTCACTCAGGATTAAATTCTGATTACATTATTATATCATTTATTATGAAAAAAATACAATAAAACAAAAATTGGTATCAATAATGTATCCCTTGAGATTATCTTTTAATACCTATATAGATAATATATGAAAATAAAAATTGTTTTAATTGCATCCCCTCACCCCTTATTGATATAAAATTTAAAAAATCCTAATAGTGGATTGTATCAAGTCACATAATATATTTTTTAATCAACTATTATACTCTTTTTCTATGTGGGAAGTGTTTGTTTTAAAAAACATGAACATACATTGAAAAAACTGTATGAAAAAATTATTAATAATATGATCTAGTTTTGAAAAAAATAATGATGTATTTAAAAAAAATTAGATGATCACAATTTTTGAATGCATTATCATGATATCAATGTCCTCAATTTCTATCATTATCATAATATATACATTAAAAAAATTCTAAATAACATACATTTTTATTTTTTGGAATCATGCAGTGATTTTCAAAAATATATTATCTATCATGTCATTTATAAATGTAATTTTTCCTAGTTACCCTCGATTTTTATCATTTAATAAAATCTATTAGAGAATGTACATAAAAAACATGTCAATGAAATATTAATTGAAAATTATAGAATTATAAATTCACAAGAAATAATATATTTTGGAAGCTTTTCAATATTCTCCCACTCAGTAGATATAAATTTAATCTAGTATTCATCGTTATTGATCAGTATATCAAATTCCTTCTTCGTGATAAAATATGTTTAGGTCACAAGAATATAGTGTATTATAATGTTCAATATAGATTTTACATTATAATCCTAATCATGCTACCCAAAACAAATTCCCACATCCATTTAAATTCCCTACATAAAAAACCATATATATATATATATATATATGAATATATTGGAAATCTATTTACCTTATGTCCAAAAAATTGTTTTAGATTTATTAATCAAACTTGATACTTAATTCTCTTCAGCTCAGTGTTTGATAGAACTTATGAGCCTTCCACCCACAGTATTCCAGGTATTTATGTTAGATAGCACTATCAACTTATTTAATTCAAAAAAAAATTGCAGTGTAATATGTATTACATCATCCATTAAAGAACATGATTGTTATTGTGGTTGATTTATTTTTACAATTTTCTCCTATTGGATTATAAATATAGTCAAAAAAAATTTAATATATATTAATATTCAAGGATCCTTCAAATTTTTTCATCAATAACATATGATTTGTCAACACAAATAGACATTTCATGATATTCATATATATAAAGTAAAATTTATTTTCTATAATGTAATGGTCCACACTTACCAGATGAGTTACATTATTTTTTTGTGGGGGGGTTCTTGGAGAAGATTGGTGCGTATCATGAGGATTTTGGCTGCTAAAATATGGATGTAAAAGAAATAGACACCATGTAATGTGTAAACAACGTGTCAATGTGATTCATGGATTGTGCATGGCTAGTTAAAGACGTGTAAATATTTAGGGTTAAATAATAAAAAATACAATGCCTTTTTTGGGTGTAAACATAATCCTAAGGAATACATGGTGTGAAAAGGGATTAAACATTGTGTAAATACCTAGTGCATTACATCTATAATGTCTATAATGCTCAGTATTTTTTCTAAAACACAACGGATGATACTCCATTATCTCATTCTAGATGAACCATCAGTTCTTTATTCGAGTGTTTGGTGTTCCTTCCGATATGGAATGGTTTATAGATTCCCATATTTGTTCCATGGTGAGTTATTATCTTGATATAATCTATTTCCTTCAATTATTCTTCTTTAGGTATTTGGTGGGATTGTGTAGTTTGTATTGGGTTGTTTATTTGGGTTTTGTTTTGATAATTCTTTTATGGGTTGTAGGTTTACCAGCCATTTATCATGGTGTTTTAGATAGTTTTGGTCATTTTTTCTTTTCCCTATAGCTTGAAACTTGTTAGAATGTTTTTTAAGGTAGAGAATCTGTTATTTATATTTATTAGGCATCATGAGGGAGGGTTTTACTATATTTTATGATTTTTTTCTTGGATTAATCAATAATAAGAATTGATTAAATTGAAATTGATGGGTAAAGGTGTTTTGTTCACATGCTTGTAAAGTTTTTATATTATTTTGATATTCTGGATTATACAATTTTGATGCCCTGCTAAAAATTGTGGTTGTTTAGGGATTTTTTTCGTTGGGTGATATGTGTTGTGACTAATATTCCAATTTTTTTTAATTGTGATGTCACTCAAATATGAAAATTCACTAACACCATATATTTTTCTAGTGAAATAGATGCCCCAAGATTTATGGATTGTGTGACAACACCTCTAAAATAAAGTGAAATGTGATAATAGATATTTGTTAAATATGTAAAATGATACATGATTTTCATTTATGTGTGTTCATATATAAGGGTAGTGATTTGTGGTTGGGATGGGGTATTGGGAGATATGTGGTTGAATAGCCATTCTTTTTGGGTAGCTAGGTGGTTTTTTAGCTATTCTTTTGGGGTGGTGAGGAGATGGTTTGGTGGATATGATTTTGTTGTTGGAAAGGTGTTTTGTTGTATGTGCAACTGGGTTGGTGAGTTGGTGGTTGTTTGGAAATGATTCTGGGGTGGATAGGTGTTCATATAATGGGGATTATAAGTTAATTATGGTATGTGGTTCTTTAATCCAGATTATTAGGTAGTGAGGGAATAAATAATTATTTAATAATTATTGAAATGTAATGGGTTAGTTTTTTTAATGGGATGGAAATGACTGATAAATATTTGAATATTGTTTTTTGTTGATAAATATAGATGATAATAAAAAATGAAATGAATATGATGATTTAATGGAATTTGTTAACGAAGTGACATCTAGTTGTGGCTTGTGTGGTACTGTACATTTTTCATTTTATGTGTTGGTGGGGATGTTTCAATTTTACTATTTTTTGTTTATGAACCCCTAGGATGGGGTTTTGTGTGTTTCTGTTTATATATTCATGATTATTCCTAGTGATTTCTATACACACACCACTCACATAGTGATATCTATGTCGATACCCACATAGTTATGTGGGGGATGTTTTTATCAAAATATGATGAGGAGAACTGATGGCTGGATACCATATGTTTCCTTCTCTATATTTTATCCAAGGTACATATTGCAAAGGATGTCATTGTGACAACCATGACTTTTATAACAAAATTAAAAATAATTTATTAGATAAACATCAGTTGATACAACATAGAAGATCTAGAGGTCTAGTGTCGTTGGGGCTTAGGATCATTACATAACAACTTGAAACATGAAAAACAACATCTTTATTGAAAACTTCCATTACATGACCTCTACATTCCCTCGTACTTAGCATTGCATGGGATAACCTGAGGACATGCATAAGAAAAGGGTGAGCTATAAAGCGCAGTAAGGGAATAATCATGGAATAACATGAGAAATAAAATACATGTTAGACAATAGGTATATCAATAGAGAACAAGAGATGCATAAACATAAAGTAATGATAAAGCATGATATTCATAACATAGAAAGGTGGCAACAACACTTAACATGGAATTAGCATGAGCCAAGGCTCATTGCACATGGGGAATGAGTAAACCCTCATTGTACATGAATCATGAGTAAAACTCATTTCACTTTAATTAGAATGAGTAAACACCCATTTCACATGATGTATCATGATACTATACTTTACCCAATTCATTGGAGAGTTATCAGGGAACACCCTTCTTAAACATTTCACTTCATTCAGAAGTGTGCCACATGGATCATAATACAGTGAATCGTTCAAAATAATAATTTATTCCATGATAAACGAATGTGGAATACAAACATGAAACTCTTTAAACAATAAGTAAATGTGCATAATGGTGAATACCCTTGATAGATAAATGGGAATGGTATTCACTACACAATGACTTTGGCTTGGAAAAACGCGGTGCAATTTTGGCAGCATAAAGGTGTGACATAAGAACTAATAAAAATGGTTGATGAGAGAGAAATTGGTGTCTCATCATATTTAAATTACAAGGATAGTAAGGGGTTATATAGATACATATCCCATCAAATTTAATGGAATTAGATTCATGATACAAAAGAACTGCTTGAATGTAAAAGAGGAGAGAGAGATTCCTTTTAGAATTTCAGTATAGTAACTGGTGTACATGGGAGGAATTTAATGAGAGAAAAAGGGGTCTCCCATAATTAAAACATAATTAGGTCAGTATGGGGGAGGTTTGAAACCATACCCCAACATTTATAATTGAAATTAAAATGGCACAACAACTTAATGAATATTAGAAAAAATGAGAAAGGAATAAAAACATTTACTTGGATGTGTGCTTCCAAAGGATTGAGAGAGGCTTCTTGGGAGCATGGGGAACCTTGAAAGGATTCTAGAGAGTGTAGTTCAGAGGTTGAAAAAACTATAAAGGCATTGAGTGAGGAGGATGTGGGAGCTTTGGTGGGTTTATATAGGAAAGGAAAGAGAATTTTTTATTATTTAGGTTTGGGACACCTCACATTAAACTAATCAAAATCACAAACCAGCACGTGGTTTTTGCCCATGTTTTTTTGCCAAAGTGGAGTGGAAAACAATATTTTATAAGGTCAAAGTCCGAAATTCCTAAAATAATTGGATCTTTTATGTGGAGGTGAGTCACACTCCCAAGGAAAACAATTTAAAAAGAGAAAATGTTTTATAAGTCTTGATGGGTCCACTAAAGCTTTGTAAAAGAAATCAAACAAACCCAAAATCACATTATTTTAATGGTAAAACATATATTGGCCGAACATAATTTTTTTAGTATTTTATTACATCACTATTGGGTCATTATGATTTCATAAAACTCATTATATATTTAAACGGTATTTAATTTTTACCCAAAAATTTGACTATCGGAAAATTATGAAAAATTCACCATTGGATAATTTTGATGTCTTGATTCAAAAAATAATATTCATTTTATCTAAATAATTTTATAAATATGTTAATTTTCACTTTTAAAATAAAAACCGACATTTATCGAAAATTCATGGGTTTTGAAAAAATGTTTTTCAAACCTTAATAAAAATTACAATTTCATTCATAAAATTATATTATCATTTATATTTAATAAAAATTAATTTAATAAAAATAATAATATTTTATTAAAATATTATTTATTTCAAAAATCCATTAATTCATCATAATAGATTTCTTATTTTAACCTTAACTAAAAATACTATTTGTGCTTTAAAAACTATTTACAAGGTTAGAATAATAAAATGAAAGTATATTCATTATTATATAAAAATATAATGTACATAACCATAGCGCTAAGGTCTTGTTACATAACACCTTATAACACCCGCAAAAGACCAAAGATTAAGGTGTGCGATTGTGATATACTCTTGTGGTGGATCTGATAACATTGTTCGAATGATAATCTCTATCAACTTACACTTCTCTCGTAGGCGGTCCTGCTTGATCTTAACATATTCAAACTCGTCTTGGGATTGGTTAAGAGTGAATACCAAAGACGCAACCTCCATTCGGAGCTCAGACAAATGGGTTTCGTATAGGGCACGTCTACTGGATGAGGTCATCGCTTCCTTTGTTTAAGTAAATTGGATTTGTTAAAGCTCTATATTTATACTAATCATGTAATCAATGTTAAGTAGCTATATTAGAAATGGTCACAATTCTTAACAGTATTTTAAAATCCAGAAACATAAAACCAAATATGTTGAAATTTTATATAAACATTTTACATAAAGATACATTTAATTAGATCAAGAGGGATTTCCATTAATGAAAGTTTGGGTCGTTACATTCATGGATGGAGGTTTGTTAGTCCATTATATGGTTGTTGTGATAGCCTATTTATCATCAAGTGAGATGTGATATTCCATGTGTTTTCATGAGAGATATGACCATTCCCATAGGGTGGTGGACTAGGTGTTATCCGGAAATATTTTATAGGTCTATTCTTTTCGATAGGCTTTTATAGGGGGTAATTCATGGTGGGTTTGGGGAATTATGTGTATGTCCATCATGAATAGAATCCTATACTACTATAGTAATTGTTGTGGTTGTGATGTGATAGCCCAAGTGTCTACGTGGGAGGCAATATGTGGTCATTCTTGATGGGTGGGAAGCCAAATTATCATCAAGAATTATGTGATGTGTTTATGCTTGTGGGGTAAGTTTGTATATAGAATAGATGTGAGTTATAGGACAAATTATGTGGAGAGTTAGAGTAGTATACCAGTGAGATTTTGGCAATGGATACCATTTATTAATGTGATTCATGTTATATTACAGTACTTGGATATTATTATTTAGTGAGCATCCCTTTTGAGGTTTGGAATTCTAGTTGGCCCATTTATGTTTTCTTGATTCATATTTTTTCTTACTGTTGAATTAGTATACTTTTTTTATATGTTCACATGGGGATTCGGTTTTCGTAATTAGTTTATAGTTATTCTCAACCTAAATATATAATATATTTTTTTGGTTTCATGGATGATCACATGAACCATTGTAGACATTACTAGATAATGTCATTTGATAGATGTTATTTCACTCCTCTATATCTCCTATTAGAAATTTACTTATAGATACTATTATCTGCATCAATTGTACTTATACATGCATTATGGGATAGATTTGGTTTTTTTAGATTATTTCATTGTGTTTCTTTTGGATGATTCATAATATCTATATATCCTAGTTATTTATTGAGGGAAAATCCTCCCATTTGAAGAGATTTTTATATCCTCGACTCTAGTTTCCATCCCAAGAACTATTGGAGGAGGTACATATGGGTTCATCATCGCTATCTCCCCTCATTTCTATTACATTGGTGGTAGGGTTCTTAGGGGAGTTGAATCAAAGCTTATGGTTGAGATATTGGATAGAGTTAGGAGATAAAAAGAGTGAGGATTTGATGGTTTTTTACAGAAACAATTCTACTTGACCTTGGTCTGTGAAATTGGATTGAGGTATCACATAAGAAAAGTGATTTTATTCCCTCTATGTCATGTGCATGGACCCTGAGGGTATTTAATAAAAATTTAGGTGGGCCTTTTTTAGAATGTGGACCTAGGGGTGGTACATGAATCCTGAAAACTTTTCTTATTATTTGAATTTTATTTTCTTTAGGATTTATAAAATTAATAAAATTAATAAATAATGACTCTTAAAAAAATTATATAATACATAGATTGGGAATTTTTTCTTTTTATATGTGTATCATGCGCATCATCTGTTTGTGACATGGATAGTTGATGAATAGTACGCTAATTCAGTGGAACAACATAGGGTTTGACGATAGTGGAGGAAGTGGATTTTCATATGGATTTTCATGGTTTTTATAGGTATTCTTTATGGATTTATGATATAATTTTTTAATATATTGATACATAGACACAGCTAGAGGAGATCGATAATTATTTTAGTTTTATCTAGATGTTAGTGGGATACTAGGTCCCTTTGAACGTTAGTCAGATTTGAAGAGCTTGATATCATTGGTGGATACATTGTATGGGTGAGTGGAAGGATAAATAACATTTACTGGTTTTAATTTAGAAAGAGTTGTGAGGATATTTCCATTCATTGACCATGAAGGTAGTTAAGTGGTAGGTACTTATCTCCCTTAAAAATATGTGTATGTCAGTTTGAGTGTTTTGAATCAAGTTGAAGGATCTTTTTCATTTTCCCCCATTATATTTTCTAGATGAGGAGTGTCATGTGAGAAGTCTTGAGGAGGAAATCCATCCTTCTATCTAGTATAAAGATACTCCTTTTACATATACATAGTATATGAATATTCAGATAGAGGTATAGGTGATCGAGAAGATGCACTCATGAGGATTATTTCCTCTAGACAGGAACCAATATGTTTTGTTGAGGAGTATAGTTTTAATTAATTAGTCTATGTAAAGAGGATATTTTTGTGTTCGACCAATTGGGAGTCAACCTAAATAACATACCTTTTTGACATCTAGGAATAGTGGATTCTGTGATATTTTTAGTGAGTATTGTGCTAATGTGTTTTGGATATGGTGTTCATGAACACCTATAGAATATGTTATTGTGTTTCCTCAACATTAGTTCTGTAGAGGTGGAATGGTTTAGCACCCACCTCAACATCAATCACCAATAAAACTATTTTAGAAAAAGGGGCAGCATGCTTATGCACTTCCGAGGTAAGATAAGGAATGTAGAAAATGAACTCATTATGTTTATCATGTTTAGGTACCAAGACATGAGCATGTTTGTGGAGGTTTTCATCGAAATATTTAGACAGTAGCTATGGAGGGTCAGTCATAAGTAGTGGATTCACCAGTTCCAAAGGGGAAAAGGATCATTAGAGGTATTATAATTTTTCCTATTAACCTTATTTATTCTTTGTTTTATTTAGGATATTACCACTCCATTTTTTTTACCCACCCTATTATATTCTATTAGAATTGTTCTAGAAACAATTCATGTTCAATTGGTGTTTTATTATGCCATTCGAAATCCAAAACAACTATTTGGATGTGTTTCAGGGATGTAGATTGATGATGTGGACACATCAGTACCATGGAGATATATTATTATTAAATATTTATCATTTGATTTTATCATTTGAGTCGAGTGGTTATCTTCATTACATGATGTAATCGATTACTTCCATAGGAGAACAATATTTCCAAATGTTGTTGGTCAATGCGTAGTGTTGGTTTTTGAATGGGGTTTTAGGTGGGAAGTCAGCCTATGGATTCCAAGATTTCCTTATTTTTTGTTCTATGAGTGGAATTATTACATTCTAAGAAAATGGAGGTCCAATATTTTGTTGGAGTGTTTCTGGATTTTTCCCAGAGGAATTTACATATGGGTTATATTAATCCAAGTATGTCATTTTGGGGAGCTCGATTATTGTTCTCTTAGAAGGAAGATGATAATATGGGATTTCACATAGACTACCTAAGGTTGAATTATATAACAATCAAGAAATGTTAACATATTTCAAAGATACAAAATATTTTTTATGAGTTAATAGAGGTTATATTTCTCTCTATGATTGATCTATAGTTTGGATATCACATTTTGAGGGCTGTGAAGGGTGATATCTTGAATACTATCTTCATATATAGGAATCAGGATCCATTTCATGTTAGTAATGAACAATCTATAATCATGGGAGTTTTAAACTTCAGGATCCATGTGTTTTTTGACTAGTTCACCATCATATTCATCGATGATATCTTGAAATACATGAGGTCAGAGGATGATTATTCCAATCACCTCAGAATTGTCTTGTAGGTTCCACAATTGAACCATATCTATGGAATTTTCTCAAAGTGAACGTTCATAGAAAAAAAAATTCATTTGGAATTTGGTGTCTTATTAGGGCATTGAAGTGGACCCATAGAAGGTCTAGAAATATTCTTCTCAAGCAATTATCGGTATTTGTATTTCGGCATGTCCCACTTTCCTACCAAAGTTCTAAGATTTGTTCCACAAGATGAATTAATATATGGAGTAGATCATACACGAAGAACTGTGGTTTAATGAAACATATCTGATACCAAACATTCCACTAGAAATTAAATTTTTCTTATTTTAGAGATTTATACAACCCCTAGAAAAAACATAATGCCAGCCACACTAGCCAGGCCTGGAAACTCAACCAAGGCCCATGTGGGAAATGGTTGACCCCACCCATGGGAGTTATCCCAAGACAACCAGAGGTCCAGTGGGGAAGCATGGATCTAGCTAGGCCTTGGTATAGGGCTCGAGGTGCAAACGCCCATATACATGTGCCAGCATAGGTTGTTCAAGTACCACAGGGTGGATACTATTTCATGTGGTATTGGTACTAACCTCATTGATGACTCTAACTAATAGCCTCAACCGAATGGATTAGAAGCCAAATGGAGTAAGGTGTGAGAATTCAATGTGGGATGAATAGTTTTTCCACAGTAACAAAGTAAGGTCATCAGATCAAGCTGATAATGATCTTCACCCTCAGATCCTAGCCTCCCTGATCCTGGCCATCTTCTAAATTCTATAGAGTGCGAGTTCAAATATAGCTAATGAACGTGCACCGCATGACCCTTTCCTTTATAATACCACTTCATTGGTTTTATACCCCAAGGCACACATGACACTTCCTCACCATAACTACCATCCCTTCGAGACTTTTCTGAAGACATTACATGACCAAGACAAATCTCACGAGATCCAAACTATGATCACCATTGGTCATTCGCGAGACTCGCTGATGGAATGCAAGGCCATCAAATGATCATTATCTCATCAGGATACCGAACATGGGAAATGAGGGGGTGGTCTCTGTGAGCCTTTCCAACCTTCTTATGGTTCCTCTGGACAAACCTGAATCCATCACAAAATCATATTGGATCAATCAACTAAGGTATGGACAACCTAAGGGAATCAAGAAATGTTTTGGTAACCACAATCCCCATCCAAATCAACATGTTGTGCATTCGAATTATATCATATTGTTCCCCGAAAATGTGTTGTTATGCGAACGAGTTCCTCATACCATTAAAAGAGCCACCAAAATAATCCTCATGTGGCCTATATAACCCATCACCTATAGAAACCAAGAGGAAATGAGTTAGTGGGGAAGAGATTTGGAAAATGGTGAAACATCGAAGGACAAAAGCATCGACCTTCGCCTTCATAAAATGCATCCATAGAATTAAAGAGGCCACTCCCATTGGAATCCTACATCACATGTATTCAGAATAACCTAACTTCTGATCCTTATATGTCATGTGATTTCCTATCTGACCCCTATGAATGCTTGCAGTGACACCTACAAGGCCTCCCCTCAAATCAAATGATCACACGATATGTGGAAACTCATCTGACATGAGTCTTGGAATACATGATGAACACATATTGTTTACCAATTGTATACCGTAATGAATATATATACAATGATATCTTGAATACCATGACTATCCATGACCAACGTCGACTTCACAAATCCCATAGGACATGACCATACCATCCATAAAACAGCTCACATAGACCCTTATGGTGATGTACTAATCCATCACATGAGCCTTTTTTGAGACATGCAAGTTGCGTGATAAGGAAGGCCTTGAGGTTTCTCAAGCCCACAATCACATAGAACACCATCTCTATAATTCCATTTATAAGACTAATAACACCTGATCTGGGTGTGGTACACCCATGACAACCTCATGCACCCTAATATATGCGTCCATGCCTCCCTCCATCGGTCTCTCATATAAGACTTCTATAGCACATGTATACTCAGTAGTTAAACCCATTCTGGGCCAAGGAGTCCAATTTTTGATCCCATTAGAGATAATACTCCCACATGATTGATCGTTTTATCATGTGGTGCATGCCCATGGACATTAAGGACCCGATATACAACCTCCATTGCATGATCACAAGGACTATCGTAAGACCCCATCAACTATACATGTGGCCTTATAAATAGTCTTCCTGACATTGGGTATCTACGCGGACAACCTGTGCATATGTGAAGAGAGGGAATGTGACTATAATGTCACTCACTCCCATCCATGTAGTCATAATCACCCCATGTGTGCCATTATTTTGATATACATCCCCTATGCATAAGCACAGAGCCATTCACAAGACACATTTGAGGTCACATGATCTGCAGGCCTTCATGAAGAGTGTAATGCTAGAATTCCATTAGTGTGTGAGGCATCCCACATGCAGACCGTTTTTCTTTTCATATGTGCTTACATCCCCAGATGCATGTCTATAAGACCTGTCGCGAGCCATATCCATGATCACGCGAGAACCCTCATGTGCCCCACGATGCTTGCATGTGGCCTGAGAGATGGCTACCTCAACATGGAGTATCCTCACAGACTCCCCTAACATACAGGCCAATATTATGTGTATGTGTCCCATGGGCCATGGACCCCTCACCATGAAGTGCATACCCTCAACCATGCTTGTAAAGGGTTTGATATGCAGTCTTCATGTCTCACCCTTGGGCATGTCGCAAGACCATAATGGGAATCATTTGATCACATGGGTGGACATCTATCATCCATATCCTTTAGACATGGTGCCCCTCACATCTATGTGTGGCCTTGGAAAAATCGTGAATCGATGGGAAATAACATGCCTAAATGCACCATGGGACAACTTTTCATGCTCTCCACATTATTAGGAAGCCTCTGCACTTGTCTGTAGACTCTTTCATGAGCCCATCTCGAGTTCATAGAACAATGTGTTGATATATGGGCATTTTCATAGTGCACATAGGATTCTATGGACCTAGCCTACCCTCACAATGATATCCCTACGGTGTGTGCCTTCTACTTGATCAATCGGGGTTATATTACTCCCATGAACCATAGGGAATAATCTCATTGGATATTCACTAATGACACTTGAATGAGAGTAAGACTCCAGGAACACTTGGGAGACCATTTGATGGTCTCATGGTGTCCATAGAAAACCAAGGACATTCCATGTTTATTGTCAAACAATCATTCGATGTGACAGATGGATCACACATAAACTATTTTACATGTAACCATAGTCATGTGATGACCCAAGGAAAAGTCACACAAGTAATGTGAGGCACCTCGAAGCTGTGCACCTCGATCACACAAAGACATCATAAGACAACACACTTTGTTCATGTCATCGATTCATTAAAACAATATAATTTTCATGATGACTGAAAATTACATGATATATATTAAATTGAAAGGGAATAGTACCAAGAACCTGCTAATCAAGAAACACTCAGGGGGGAATTGTGCAATACTAGGGCATCCCCTAAAAAAAGGGAATGGAACTCTAAAGCTAGTGATCCCAAACTATCATAGATGGAGACCTCCTCTTCTAGTCTCCCAATCTTCCAAAGTGAATCTGAAATGATGTTTGTCTCCCTCATATTGTGATTAATGTGGTTCCCTGGATTAGTATCCAAAGAACACCTCCAAATAATATAAACCAAATCTGAGGGCCCCTATAACACCCCCCAACCATTTTCACCAAAACCTCTGAGATTGACTCCACTTCAAACACATGAAAGTCCTGTATCTAGAATATCATGATCCACATAATCAGTTCTCGATCCTCCCTCCCTAGGGAACTACCAAGACCATAAGCTGTTATGAATTCCAATAGAATTGATCCACTCAAGTTATGTAAAACCCTGCCACCTCTCATGAGCCCACCCATGAAAGAACCATCCACGTTAATAGTATCACACTAGAAGGAGGACACCAAATGATACACTTGCCCCCAAAATGTCATTAACATGGGATATTCTAGAGAGGTTACACACTATGGATGAATTATATCCCTCATTCAACAATGAAACAAACTCACATATATGCAATCTCACCCTCATCTGAAGTAAGTGAATCGTACTATTGGATCTCATACATGAATTAATCTTGGCCTCCCAAATAACCCTTAAAATGGATGCAAGGATGGAAGCCTCAAACATGAAATCAGAATCCCCACTTGTAACACCAGGAATCCTGGAGGATAGAAGCTCCAGAAATAAGAACTACTCGAATCTGATTTTTAATATCAGAGTGAACAGTGACCAAAGAGACATTGTCCATTCACCCTGAATGAACTGGTGCATTGTTGGTTAATTCCTCATCACCATACAATAGTAACAATGAGACACCATGGAAATAACCATTCATTGAATGTTCTCTTCCGTTGGGAGGGCCATGTTATTAACATGAAAAAATAGTAAATTTATTTTGGTTTTTAGCTCTTTGCACCATATATTCTCCAACCACTCCTCATTACTACTCTCCACGTTCATCCACCTCTTAAACCCCTGAATGGACAACCTTTCCGAACATGAGTCAATGAAGTATAATATATCCACATCTTTTTTCACACAAATGATATCAAACACCTTCTTGTGGCCATGGTTCCAAACTGACTTAAGCATCATAGGGAACCCGATAGCTTCTGGAAAGTAAATGTCAGGGATAGGGAATCCTAGAAAGAACAGACTCTCCCCCGCCAAATTTTATTTCCAGAAACCCCCCCCCCCCTCCAATGATCCCTGAGAAGTTATTTTTAGCTCCTCAAGGAGTAAGAACATGCACTGGGAAATACCATAAGGATATACCCTATGATCATTTTCAATCACCTCAAGAACCCCATACCTCTCTTTAAAAAATAAATCCCATAAAGAATCCCATGACACAATGTCCCAAGTCATGCACGCCTACATTCCATGTATGGTTTCAGAGAGGTCGCTCAACCCCACTTCCCCTCCTCAACTGGAAGGGTTATACGATCCCATGATGACCAAAAGTGGTAGCCTGATTAATTAGAATCCCACAAAAGGCCATAAGGATCCTCTCCTTCATCCAAAACATTCCATTTATAGGATGAATAATAGTGAAAATCTGCTTCAGAAAATATTTAAGAACATTGTTAATCAATGCAACCATGTCCATGATATTCTTGTGCAATCTCAAAGAGACCCATGTTTTTCATGCAAAGAAATATTGAAAAATGAATTAAAAATCATAAGTATCACTCATACAAAGTTTCATGATCCCCAACTTTCATAAATTAATGAAAAGGGGGTCTAAATGTGGGATTCTAGTGTTGTTCAGTATTTCTGAATGAGACGTGACATGACCTTAGTGTATCTCTGCAATACCTCATATCAATCCCCCTAAAATGTCTTCATGGTCACACATGATACATTGAACATGGTAACCATGATCAAGAGAAGACACTATAGACAAGCCAGTCGATCATGAACATGCCCAAATAAATCATCCCTTTGATCATGTGGAACACCCCAAACAGGCCCTCCTTGATTAGTCAATGGAATCTAGGAAAACATATTCAATCACACGTGAAACCTGGGATATGTCCACCTATACATTCATGGAACCCTTGACATTTCCACCAACTCGTGAGAAGCACCATTAACATGAATTCTTCACTCAAGAGAAGACACTCGAGACAATTTAGTTTCTCATGAATGAGACCCCAGACTTGTCCACATTGGTCATGAAAAGCATCTCAGAAATGTTTTTCTTTGCCTATGTGAAGACATCCAGAGAATGGAAATGGATCAAGAATCCACCGCCGACTGAGTCAACTATACCAGATTGATTCCCAAACAAATCGGGAGAAATATCAAGACCATCCCATTAGATGGATGAAACATGTAAGGAAAATCCGGTATGACATGTCCACATTTTATGGAAGATATACTCAGACTCATGCCATGTGGACCCTAGCTATGAAACCTTATCCACATTCCCCTTCTATGAAGGAAGTTTCCATGATGAGTCAAGATCATGCATTCATGAAACCCCACTAACTTCATGATCTCAGAGTGACCTCTCTCTAATCCTCAAGAGGATAGAGAATGAGTGAACCAATTACATGACACCCCATGGTAATCCTTATAGTGTAAGCCACGACATGATTCCAATCGGAAAAAATCATAGTGAAAGCCCCGACTGTAGATATATATGGTATGATTTCACCAATCATGGGTAGCCTCAGAGTGTAATCCCTATTATGATACCAATTGAACTACCTTTGAGTGTAATCCCAGACCAATAAAATGATATGGCCTCTCCAATCACGGAAATCCTTAGAGTGTAAGCCCTTACAATATACCAATTAGGAAACCTCAGAGTGAAATCCCCAAACAGTTACAAAGTATTAGTTCACTAATCCTAAACGGCCTCAAAGTTTAATCCCCAACATGATTCCAATCGTGAAAACATTGAGTGCAAGCCCTAACCAGTTACACAATATTAGTTCTCCCATCAAGAGAAATATCAGAGTGTAAGCCTCAACATGATACCAATCATGTAACCTCAGTGTGTAAGCCTGAACTAGTGACATGATATGAGTTCAACAATCATGGGAAACCACATAGTGTATGCCCTGGTCTTTGAAATGATAGAATATGACCCCCCCAGATAGGGCATCCATTTTGGCATAAACCACTAGCATATATGAGATATCCGTAATGTATCCCAGTATGATCACCTACCATATCCTATCAGAAAGAAAAGGTCAATATAAACTACAAGAACACTGAATCCCTCCATATTTAGGACGTTTAGGAATCCTCTATATGGCCCGAGCTCTATACCATATCATCCCTGGTATGGGTAAGCATTACTCTCATAGTGAAACATTAATGTGTATATCCCATTCACATATACTCTCATGAAAAATATCCAATATATTGTTATCTCTTGTTTCCCATATCAATCATGGCCCACATGGGCTTAGTGGTAAGCAATTATTTTATTACTGTCATGACGATGATTCCCCTAACATGGGATCTTCAACTCTGGTAAATATTACTCATTACATCCCACCTCTTCTCAAATGGCCATATCTCCAATGAAATTGTATAGGGTATTATTATATACATAAGTCCCGCCAAGGGTCTCAATTATCATATATGTCAATAAATAGACGCCCACAATAAAAAAATATGTGGACTTTGATTGCTCTGTTATACAGGATTCAAAGGACATGTCTTTGAGGTATGAGCCTGATATTTTCATCCTTACTGTTTGACGTTAAACTACATGGATGGGTAAAATCATACAACCTTAAACTATGTCAAATAAAATATGTGGTTTTTGATTCCTTTCATAACAGGATATGTAGGACACATTGTATCAGTTCAATCCCATCATCCAGATGCCAACAATGACTCTGGACATCAATGAACTCTAGAGTGCACAAGTATATCCATGTTCTAAACAATCATATTTAAATAAGAGAGTGAATGGGAACAATGGACATACGCCCAATAATAACAATCGATACATGTCAAGAACAAGTCATTGATGTTGGGGAAAAATTTCCTATATCGGGGTATGGGAAGGTTTTCACGCACATTATTAAACCTATAAGTGTGTCCCATTGTAGGAAACAATTTCCCCCAAATAGGTAAAATGATCCAAAAATACAATCCTCTTGACCAATGGGACTCCCCAGGAGTCTATGGGCATGAAAACCCAGATGATTTCTATCATCTGGAAAACATTTTCCCACCCAGCTATCGATGGGGGGACAATTGGGAATTCATGGAAATGTTAAAATGGTAATGTGATGAGAAAAACCCATTCCCCCCATAAAACATGATGAATCAAAATGGTGAATACAATTTGAATCCATTAACTATGTCATTCCTTTCATGGGTCTAAAAATATAGCATCCCTTAATTCCCATCAGGCATGTTTACATTGTGCTTGTCGCATAACAAATCATTGAACATGACATGTTCTTTGAACTACATTGATCATCATGTAAAAAAGTAGGGATCGCCAATTTATCTAATAACTGTCAATTTTATTGATCAGAAATGTACTATTAAATTTGATTCTACATTGATAGTGTTTCATTTCATTATTCTAGAACGTCTCTAGATTCCTTATAATCAAAATGAAGACAACGAATGTGCCAACAAATTCTGATATCGTTGGGGAAGATGTCTTCATGCTGGAAATGAACATTCACCAACACACCATATTTTTCATTAGTTGGTGAATGTTCTAGGTTGGGTATTCCACATCAACATATCCATCAAGACTCTGGGATAGTTTATAAAATCCTTTAGATGACGGATTCTCACAGATTGCCTTTCCGAAGACAGACATCAGAAGAGGAAGTGGCCCTTATCGCCACATTTAACTGATTTGGGAACCTATCACAAGAATGAATCAGTATACACCTTCCATATACTGGGGTGGAAGATGAATATGGTAACCATGAAAAATCAATCAACCAAGAGCTTCCCGAGAGAGATCCCACCCATTCTGATCATCATCACGGATGTGCAACCATAATCCCACAAGGAGCTGTGAAGGAAGTTATGCCTACACTGACTATCCAATATGGAGAACCCGGTAGGAGAGACCACCTGGGATATCCATAAAATGTAGATCTAGAGCAGGCTCATATCTTTGTTTTCTCCAACTTAACAGAGTTCCACCTATGGCCTCAATTGTGGCCAAGATCAATCTCATATTATTGTCAGTCAAGAGCCTCCTGCTTCACCTCAACTAGTCGAAGTAACGGAAGAATCATAGGGAGCACCCCATAATGCATGTATGGGGGGTAGTTTTTACCATATTTTACCCTTGGGTCTTCTTCATCAAGGCTGTCAACCAATCAAATTGTTTCATGGGAAACCAACCCCCAAATTGTATGTTGGGAACTGACCACCCAAATTGTATATTGGGCACCGACCAACCAAATGTGAACTTCTTATGTTTTGGTCAATATGATATTAGTAAGATCAAGAGACTCCCCACTAGACCATTGAATGAATGCTCCTGAAGGGTAAAAGCATACCCTCAAGCAGTATTATGGGTAACAACAGTCTTTCTGAACACCTTCCTCTAGAAAATAAGAAGAATAGTTCATGGGTATCTACCAAGAATCTATAGAAGGTGTTACCAACCCTACTGAAATCTCATAGGATTAGGATAATGGATGGTATGGATAGTGTAATAAGTGGATTCAATCTCTGGGATACACATTGGAACACCCATCATTATCTAGTCACCATGCCATCTATGGAGGAAGGGGTATTTTCAAAGCTCCTGCCAGCTTTCCCCTTAGGGATGATGAGGCTATCTCTACAGAAGAACATGTCTGTCAAATCAAATAAGAGAATAGGAATATTCAGGAGACAATTGTGATAATACTCATGATACCTCTACGAGGAGATGATGAGACTTTGACCGCATATTGAAGGAATCCTCGTACTAATGTTCCCCAACCCATAGGGTTGGGGTAATATTATTTTTATCATCCCCTTATTGGGTGGAATACAAACACTATTCCACTACACCCTAGCCCATGTGGCTATGATAATTTCCATATTCTCCCCCCCACCACATCAGGGATATTTAGAAAACCATCTAACCATAAGTGTCACCATAAACCCTCCAGGAGAATTAAGGTATTCATATCATTTGTAATCATATGAATCATCTAAGTCCCTACAATTTCTAACACCCACTGATAGATCATTAGAGATTGGGGCACCATACCCCAAATTCCAAACATAGTCACGCACTTGTAATGGAATGGATATCATACTGGGGAAGCAGTCTATTCACCCCTCTCTGGAAGACAAGATGTGAAAAGTATATTCCTTCTATGACAATCATGTTCCCATGTATTTCAAATATTCCATGAAGAAAGGTTTTATGAGACTCTTATTAGTGAGGAAGCCAAATGTTAAAGGGTTTGTAAACCAGGATGATTACTTCCCCTACCATTATCATCTTGGGAATACAACATTAAAATTTATTTTCCATTAAATACTTGATTCAAGAGGATAAGAACATGGGGTTACTGTAACCTCCAACACATGAATACCCACTCCACCCCCCAGATCATTCTATGTAGGGGTCACTGATTGTGCTATGGGGAACAAGTCACCAACCTAATAGCGAGAAATGACCATCTCTTGACTAAATATTTAATAAGGCCAATTCCTTCCAATAAAACATGTCTCTAGATATTTTTACTGCACTATGGAAATTGGTTTGATACAACTCCAACCTATGAGGAAATGGCATGGGGCTGGGTTGGTAGGACGTGACGATTATTTCCCTTAGCACCAGCATCCCAAGCACCCAATCAAAAACTACTTTTTATTTAATTATTGATTGGAGGAATATGTAACTATAGATTTGATAGAAATTTAGGATACCAAATCTCATGCAATATTTAAAAGAGTTTCTCGAGATCCTTCAAATGAGCAACTCAATGGATAGGTTACATAGCCAATGTCGTGACCACATGAAGTTAAACTATATGGACCCCAAGTTCACACGACAATACATTACACTGCATGGAACCTAAAACCTGGCCATGTGATGTTAAACTATAAAAACCACATTAGTACTGAATGATGATAATCTGTATGACACCTGCGTACTGACCACATGATGTTAAACTATAGAAACCCCATGTCATTACTGCATGATGGTAAACTACAAGACACCTTCATACTGACCATAATACATTGAAATGTAAAACCCTCAAATCCTCACTAAAATATGTTAAATTGTATGGATCACATCCTTACCATAAGACAATAAACTTCCCAACACCCTACAACATCACCAAATGACGTTAAACTGCATGTATCACATCCTTACTGTAAGATGGTAAATTGCATGAAACCCCACATCCTGACCACATGATGTTAAATTGTACGGGGCCAATGTACCAATTGTAAGCCGTTAAACTGCATGAAATGTATCATTCTTACCACATGATATTAAACTAAATGGAAATATGTCTTTACAACATGATGTTAAACTACATGGGAGTAAGTCCTTACAGGTTTAAATTAATAGTATTGTCCTTCAAGAACTACATGTATCTTGATTTGTTTCCATAGAGGATGGGTTTTTATGCATGGATCTCTAATCTTGGTCCCAACTTCAACTATCAATAGAAGTTAATTCCCACCTCTACATGTGGTCCATGCTTTTATATATTATTTACTTTCCCAAAACAATGTCTGGTTTAATTGCTATCTTCATGAGATACATAGTGACGCCCAAAAATTTCATATTCAATCTCATCCACAGACATAGACCTTTTTGGGCCCTTCAATCTTATTTTTCATGGACTGGTGTTAAGTGTGGACAAGGCCATTTGGTCCTCATTCAAATTGGGTTGCTTCATAAAGCCCCACATCGCATCTGTACATTTGGAGCTCCATTATATGGGCTGATCCACATGACCCTAAACTTTATACGTTTTTCTGCAAAAAAACATGATGTTAAACTATGGTGCAATTTCCTTTCTAGAAGAAGTTAAACTGCATGGAATGTCTAGAACGTGAAAATATACTGCGTAGATATGCCTTCACTGCACGACGTTAAACTGCATGGTCTCTCTAGAACTATGTATGGTTTGATTCTCATTCTAAATGAGATACGTAGGTACACCATGATCCTATATCTTAACCTAGACAGAACCCGAGAAATTATAATCCCATCATATTCTCCATGACCTTGAATAGTGGGATAGATCGTTGTCATTCCTTGTTTCTCACACCGAGCATAGATCAACTGGGATTTGGAATTTCACCATGGGTTTCCCCACACAAAACATGGGGTGAAATCTTGGCATGAACCCATTATCATCCTAAATATATGGTGATAAAGAGGATGTCGTGATTCCTCAATGCATTATGTTAAACTGCAAGGGTAATGTACCCTAGAAAATATGAAAGTTTATACTCATGTGGACGTCATTTGAGAGGAACACTATCATTTCTGTCGGTTTCCTACCATGCTATAATTCCATGAACTGCTTGAGGCTTCATTCTCGTTATCAATGAGATTCATAGTGATTCCTGAATCCTTGTTTCTTGGCCTATCCATAGGATTATATTCTTTTCATGTCAGGTGATGAAATGTCCTTACCACATGACATAAAAGTACATAGACCAATGGGATCCCGCCCACTCACATTGGTCGACCTTCTTCCTCCCCATAATACATTAATCTTTGTCGAATAACATGAAGTATTTGTGGCTTGATTCTCATTCTCATAGGATATTTTGGAATACCAATGCATTTTTTCTTGGGTCCAACTGGATAACCCTTTGACCTTTCCTGGCCCCTCGGCCTAAGTCCCCTCCTAGGAGTGCACAATGTGGTGTGGAATTCGTTGGTCCCCATTATCAAAGGGTTTTTTACTATGCCATGCACATCCCCTCTGGGGAACTATCCACCTTTTTTGTCTTATGTGAATGATAATAAACTATGTTGGAACTATTCATCCTTACCGCTTTCCGTTAAACTACATTGCATGGTTTCAGTCTACATGGACCTCATTCAAATTAGTTCTACCATCAACCCACACATGTAATTAAACTACATAGAATAAGATGATATATATGTGTCTTGATTCATACAATCACAAGATATGTAGGGGAACCCATATATTTTGACTTCGGGACCATCCCCATGAACCACAAATCATTCCATATCCTTTTGGGCCTCTCAGCCCGTGTCCTCTCCCAAAATGCACATGGTATGGTTCAGAAAACTTTTTCCTTATTCATGATAGGTATATTCTAAAAATCCATGTACATTATTATTTGGGACATTATCCCTCTGGTGTCCTAACTGCATGATGTTAAATTATGTTGTTCTCTATAACTACATGGACTTTGATTTCTAACCCGTTGGGATACGTAGGAAACCCCCCATGGTTCATGCTTGAAACATCATAGACCTCATAAATTCATATTTATTCATGTTAGTCCACCCTCATCCTTACTGCATGATGTTAAAATTCATGGAAACAATTCCCCATCACAATATGTTAAACTCCCTGGAAGCACATCCCACTACATGATGACAAAACTGTACATGTCATCCATATAACCCCTCCTTATCAAAGGACCACCAGATCCTTATCCTAACAAACCAAATAATAGAGGGATTCCATTATATTTTTAATAATTAAAATCCATGTTCCACACCTCATGTATGAAGCATCTCTTGTCATCACAAACCATCCACTATCCCTAATTAGAAAAATATATCTCTACGCTTTCCCATACTATTGATGGAAGGGCTTAGACCCACCAACTAGATGCATATTTTCCTGGTGTAAAGGGATTCCTAATTATTAAGAACCTAACATCAGCAATCTAGAACCCATAACCCCATTGTGTTATAGGTTACCCCAAAATGATTTTCCCATATCATTGCTCCTGACCTGAAAACATTGATATGTGATTTACAATATCTCTCCTTCCCGCTTAGAAGGACGTGGGTGTACCCTTGACCATGGATATCCAAATGATCCACTTATGTTACATCCCCATACCAGGTCCAAGTGCAATGACATCAAACAACTCACCCATTGGTCAATGTTTTATGGACATAAATTCTAGCACACAATGGTCCAAATTAGAAGACATTAAACATCTAAAGAAAGAGACACAACCCATTTCAGGTCGAAAACATGAAAAGTGTGACCTGAGGAAGAGTAGAGTATCCACCCAATAATCTGTTCATTAACAGAGTTTAGGAAATAATTGTGGTAAAATTAAATAAGGAATAAATCTCTTAGGGTCTATTCTATAACCCTAGTAAAAATCATTTTATGATCGCTTGACACTTTGGATCAAGAAAATAAATAAAAGAACTGATTCATCACATCTCATATCCATGAGTATATGTTCGACAGGTGTGGTGAATCCTTTAGGGTGCACAATCCATTCTTGGATCTTACATTTTTTATAAATCCCACTTTAGGAAAAGAAGCTTCTCATATCGTCACAAACCATTCATTTCCCTTAATAAGGAAAATAGATTTCTCTATTGGTCCATGCTATTGATGTGAGGGTTCCGACCCACCAACCAGAGATATCGTGGACCTACCAAAATGGATTTATTATTCTTATGAGCATGATGTCCCCATGGTGAACAAAAACACCCCATTGTGTTATAGGTTACCCGTAAATTTTTCCTCATACCTTCGTCATGACAACATCACTTTGGGATATGATTTACAGTTTCAATATTATACTACCCAAGAAAATTTGATATCCTCAACGTTGCAACGTCATGTTTTGTACCCATCCTCATGGATGGAATGTGGCCCTTCATTCTTTATCTATTAGTTACTCACACCATATTATTCAAAACCATCTAGTGTGGGGATCAAGTTGTTCAATCAATAGATATGTTACCGTAGGTTTCCAGAACCCTTCCTAGATATAATTCCCTCTACATCGAACTTAATAATTTTGATGTTTGAGCCTCCATAAATATTTCACCGACCATAGAACAGAGTTGGGATCTCTCCACATGGTCATTATATTGATGAAAGGGCTCATACCCACCAATAGGAAACATATTGTCGAGTAATAATTCTACTACCTAAATATATTTATTAATTTACATACATGATATATTTCATTTTAATATGAAGATTTTTATTTTTTGGTTTTACATTGATCAAATTAAAATTTATCCCTTACTCTAGAAATGCATATCCTAGAATGAACCCTTTTTTTGAAGCACAAATTTTTTTAATGGATTATAATACTTATTGGAAAGTAATTAAATTTTGTCTGAAACTATATTCCAAAACCAATAAGGTCAATAAATTAATCTATAAAACTAAAAAAATTACAACTAATTTATCGTAAACATTTATTCGACATGTTTTCTAAATACAATTATTAATACATTAACCAATACATAACATTGGAATGTGATCGGCATGAAACTGATATAGCCTTTCACTCATGGATTCAAACCCCACATCCATTCATAATTTAAAATGATGTCACCTAAAAAAATTTTCCTTTTTCTCAAACGATATTAATATAATTTTCAAAATATTATGGTCATACTTCATCTTTAATACTTAAATTTTCAAATAAAAATGTTTTCAATAAGACCACAATACATAAACACATCATCTATATATTTCCAAAATAATATTTGTTTGGTATAGATATTATCCTTCAAAAGAGTTAATTGAATAAGGTAATTCATATCTTCCCTTTAGATAAAGAAAGAACTATAAATGGATACACATGATGATATTTATTTTTTTGTCCATAACTATGAAATGATTTATGTGTAGGATAGAAGGAAAAAAAATAATAATTCCCAAAGAAAAAATGTGAGTATTATGGAATGAAATAAATCTCATCATGTGTATCCATTTATAGTTTTTTCTTTATCTATAGGGAAGATATGAATTACCTTATTCAATTAAATCTTTTTAAGGATAATATCTAGACCAAGGAAATATCATTTTGGAAATATATAGATGATATATTTATGTATTGTGGTTTTATTGAAAACATTTTTTATATAGAAATTGAAGGATTAAAGATGAAGGATGTCCATAATATTTTGAAAATTATATTAATATCGTTTGAGATAAAGGAAAACAATTTTGTAGGTGACAAAATTTTAAATTATGAATGGATGTGGGGTTTGAATGCATGAGTAAAAGGCTATATCAGTTTCATGCCTATCAAATGCCAATTTTATGTATTGCTTAATTTATTAATAATTGTATTTAAAAACATGTCGAATAAATGTTTAAGATAAATGAATTGTAAATTTTTTTAGTTTTATAGATTTATTTATTAACCTTATTGGTTTTGGAATATAGTTTCAGACAAAATTTAATTACCTGCCAATTAGTATTATAATCCATTAAAAAAATTATGTGCTTTAAAAAAAGGGTTCATTCTAGGATATCCATTTCTAGAGTAAGTGATGAATTTTAATTTGATCAATGTAAAACCCAAAAATGAAAATCCTCATATTAAATTGAAATGTATCATGTATGTAAGTTAATATATATATTTAGGTTGTAGAATTATTACTCGACATTTTGGGTTGTGATTTACATCACCGACATCCCAAATATCTTGGAAGTCCTTACTCCCATAGCATTTCACCATCATCCATTTCCACCCAATGAATTTTTCATAGACCTTGTAAAAGAGTGGAGATCAGCATTTCTTGGTCCTGATATTGAAGCATAAGGGATTTAACCCACAAAATAATGACATGTCATCATTTTAAGAAAATAACTCCAATCCTCATAGTCCCGAACAACACCATGATACAACTAAACACCCCATAGTGTTTGGAGTCACCCATGTTAGCTATCCCCATATTCTGTAAATGTCCTGTTAGAATGAAATTAAACTATATAGCACCCCAAAAGTCCTGAAAATAAGATATTAAAGTACATGGAATCCCGAATGACCAATTTGGATAACCCTAAACTAAATTATAATTACACCCTATCTTCCAATATCATAGAAATGTAGAAGATATAATGCTCGCCGAGGTGAAAACCCAATGAAGGCTTCATGGGAAAAAGTTGAGTTCCCACATGCTGGACACATACTATTTGTGATCATGTAATTTTGATCATTTATAAAACAGAAGAGGAATAAAAACTTATTGGGTTGAAATCCTATAATAAGTTGGGATGAGAAATAGGAAAGTCCATGCCCACTAAGCCTTCCCCTATATGGATCTTAGGTAAAAGTTAGGGAAAAGAAAAATTAAAATGATACAAATCATGTGGGGACGCCTATATGGCCCTATAAAAACACAATCTATTCTTTCTATGTCCCTAGACATAGGAAAAATGAAGAGAATTTCACTATCGGATATGATATCATGTCAACATTGTCCTCGTTGACCAGACAATCTCAAGACTACTATAGAAGAACCAAAAATGAAGGATTACTTGTTAGTGGTCATTCATGAACATTCGTAAAAAAGAATCCTATTTGAAGAAAAATCTAGGAAATTTAAGAATCCTATTTGAAAACAAATCTAGTAAATTTAATATGTTTGTTATTACACATAATGGATAGTCATAGTGGATGGTCTAGGTAAAATATCTGCTGAGACATAGATCTTTCCCCAGGATATTATCACAAAATATTGACATTTTCTCTCCCATATATGATCATGATCTATATAAAGAAATTTTTCATAGATTTCCATATCCATGTACATATGCTCATAAGCAAGAATTTGATGTGCATAGTGATAAATTTGAGAACCACATGCAGCTTGACTCTTATCCTAATGTGATACATAGCGACATCCATTTATTTGACATTGGATACATCCACCCTTTCACTATTTCATTTTTTGAATGTACTTATACATTCCAATTTTTGGGTATCCATGCCCTATATAAGAGTTATCACCAATATTAGATTGAGATGAGCAACTATGGCTATATGTATCATCTCCATAGCACTTGAGAGCACCATAGGCATAACTGGAATAGATCCTCTCAATGATTATAGTATAATGTATCATATCATATTCCAATGTGTAACAATGTGATCTATGTTTACCATAGAATCATGTTATTTATTTCTAAAGAATCTCATTGTATGGAGAATCATTTATTGGAACTAGTACTTGGTCATGTGCAAATTTTCTATCAAAGATCCACCATATTTTCGAAAAGATGAAATAATATATGGAGTAGATCATACATGATGATATGTGTTTTAAAGAAACATACCCTGGAACCAAAATTCCACAATGCATTTAATCATTCTTAGTTGAGAGTTTGATACCACAACTAGCCAAAAAAAATATGGTTGGCCACACCAGCCTGCCGGGACAAATCAAGAAAGGCCCTTGTGGGACTAGGTCTATATGTCCCATGGGAGTGAGCCCAATCCAACTGGCGGGCCACGCGGAATCATAGCTCTTGCAATGATCTGGGAGGTCATGTGTATAGGGACCAAGGTGCACATGCCTACCGGCAAGCGCTTGCATAGGTGGGCCGAGGCCTGTTGGGTGGAGAGTTTTTCAAGTGGTACGAGTGTTTTCCCAGTTGACGGGATGAACTAATTGCCTCCACTGAATAGAAAAAAATCTGAATGGAGGAAGTAATAGGAATTCTATATGGGACCCATAATTTTTCCTTGATATCAAAACGGGGTTGTCCAATGAAGCCACTGATGATCTGTGCCATCAGATCTCACCCCTGGTGATCATTGTCATCCGCTCAATCCCATTGATAGCGAGTTTGAATCCATCGAAATCCCGCGTGATGCATGAAACTCTTCATCAACATACCTACATAATTGTTTGATACCCCAATGAACACCCAACATATCTTCGATGTCGCTTCCATGAATTTGAAAAATTTCCAATGACACCGTAGGTCAAAGTCAGTTCTCATTAGATCTAAACTGCGAGCTCCGCTTGACTCATGTGGGACTTTCCATACTTCTAAGAGATCCTCTATACAAACCCGAAGTCATCACATGATCACCCTGGATCATGAAAACAATTCTAGGACAACCCAAGGCCTCAAAAGTCATTTTACGACTGCGAACCCCTTCTGTATCCACGTGTTTTTCATCTGAATTATTTTGGATTGTTTGTGTTCAATGAAACACATATGACACGCCCCCAGTGCATCTCCACAAGGCCTCCTGACAAGTCATCCTGACATGATCGTTTGGTCACACACGACACCTCAGACATGTTCACCTGGATCCAGAGAAGACACCCCGAGAAAATATATTCGATCATGTGTAAGCTCCCAGACATGCCCCCTTCGATCATGTTAAATGCCCCAGATATGGCTATCTTGATCAGGGAAAGGCATATGGGAAAATCCAATGAGTCACGCACAATACCTGGTACATGTCCCCCTAGATATGTTAGGCACCCCTGACATGTCCAACTAGTCATGTGAAGAACCGTTGACAAGAATACAACACTCATTTGAAGACACTAGATACAATTCATTTGGTCATGCATGAGACCCTAGAACTATCTACTTTGGTAATACATAGCATCTCAAACATGTTTTCATTTCCCCTGTGAAGACATCCAGGGCATGAAAACGGATCTGGTATCCACCCAAAGATGTGTATACTATTCATGATTGATTCCCCAACATATCAGGCGAAACAATCAAGACATGCCCAGTAGATTGACGAAACATGTCATTCATTTCCCTTATGACATGTCCACTTCATTATAGAGGCCTACTCAGACTCATTCCATGTAGACCCTGGCTAAGAAACATCATCCACATTCCCCTTCTATTATGGAATTATCCTTGATGATACATGATCATTCATTCAGGAAAATGCATTAATGTTATGCTCTCATATATATCTCTCTCTAATCCTCTGGAGGAGAGAGTATGAGTGAACCAATGACTTGATACCTGATGGGAAGCCTTCGAGTGTAAGCCACAACATTATACAAATCGGGCAACCTCGGAGTGAAATCCATCATTGGTGACATGATATGTATTCACCAATCACTAGAAGCCTCTAAGTGTAAGTGCCGACAAGATACCAATTGGGAATCCTCAGAGAGAAAGTCCCAACAAGTGACATGATATAAGTTCACCAATAATGCGGACCCTTAGAGTGTAGGCCCCGACATGATTCCAATCAGGCAACCTGGGAGTGCATGCCTCATCCAGCGATATGATATGGGTTTACCAATCACGAGAAGCCTCATAGTGTAAACCCTAAAATGATATCAATCAGGAGACCATAGAGTGAAATCCCTCACCAGTGACATGATATGAGTTCACTAATCATGAGTATCCTCTATGTGTAATCCCCAACATGATTCCAACTGGGAAACCTCAGAGTGTAAGCCCCAACTACTGACATCATATGAGTTAACCAATCCTAAGAAACATGATAATGTAATCCCCAGTCATCAACATGATATAATATGTCCCCGACTCACATAGGGTGACCTTCCTCTTCCCTAAAATACATTAAACTATGTCGAATATCATTATGTATTTGTGGCATGATTCCCATTCTCATGGGATATTTATGAACAGCCAGGCATTTTGCCTCTGGTCCAACTGCATACCCCTTTGACCTTTCCTAGCCCCTTAGTCTAAGTCCCCACCTAGGAGTGCAAAGTGTGCTGTGGAATTATTTGTCCCCCATTCCCATCTGGTTTGTTTTACCATTCCATGCACATCACCTTTGGGGAACTATCTGGATTTTTTGTCCTATATGCACAATAATAAACTATGTTGGCACTATTCATCCTTACTACTTGACGTTAAACTAAAAGGCATGTTGTCAGTCACCATAGCCCCATTTACATCGGTTCTACCTTTAACCGCCCACACCGCATTAAACTACATGGAATATCATGAACCATATGTGGTTTGATTCATAAAATCTCAAGATATGTAGGGGAACACAAACATTTTTACTTTGGGTCCAGCCCCATGCACCACAAATCATCCCATATCCTTTTGGGCCTATTGGATCGTGTCATATCCTTAAATTCACATGGTGTGGTTTGGAAAACTTTTTCATTATTCATTATAGGTATGTTCTGCCAAGCCATGCCCATTTTTATATGTGACTGTCAGGTCCACAAGGCTGAATTCCCTGAGAGGGGGGGTGAATCAGGGTATGACTAATGTAAAAATAACGCTCGTTCTGATCATGTTTCGCTGTTAAGAAAAACACTCTTCTCTATCATTCCTGTTTCAAAAAGTAGACAGAAATTAAAGCATGCATAGGACACACCAATTTTACTTGGTTCACCGCAAATGGCTATGTCCAAGGAGCATACACCAACAAGTTGTCGGTCGTACCAATTCCACTAAACTTCACTAGTTGTGGATTACAATGTTCGGGTTAGATCACTTCTATGGCAAGGCTCACTGCCTTTACAAAGTTTAGGGTCATCTCACTGCTTTCCCAAGGGTCACTCCCTGTTTCTCTCTCTCTCTGGCTCACTGTCGGTGGAGAGGATCACCTTCTTTCTCTTCCTAAGCTCACTACTCTGGAAGGAAATCCACTCAGAGTTTATAGACCTGTAGGTATCTTCATTTGCATGAAATAATGCATCTTCAACTGTTGATAGATGATCTTTTGAAGTCCAACTTTCATCCACTAATGAATATCACTTTGCCTCTGACCACAGGACAACAACCTTTGGAAAGTACCTTCGCAAAGCACCCTACTTCACGAAGCTCCCAATTTCGCGAAGCTCAAACAAGACTTCGCGAAGCTCCTGCGTTTTCATGAAGCACTTTTGTGAAGCACTCTCGTGAAGCTCAAGCCATCACAAAGCAACGTCCCTCGCGAAGCTTACTAAGCCAACGCGGAGCTCACAGGTTTCGCAGAGCTACAATAGCCACCGCGAAGAACCTCTTTCGCGAAGCACACTGGCTCCGCGAACCACCTTCGCAAATCGAGAGAGAATGATCTCGTCTGAAAATTCTCTCTGCTTATCTCGAGGGGGTCGGCCTCTATTTATAGGCGATTTCACCAACCCTCGAACTTTACGCGCGAAGTCAAATCCATGTCATCTCAAATCGCGAAGCTCCAAAGTTTCCGCCGGAATTCTGTCCAAATCGCGAAGCACCACGACAATTTTCCGTTCGCGGAGCATGATGTAATCGCGAAGCATTACCGTCAACATTCCTTCTCTCCTTCGCTGAGAATCTCCCTCACAAAGCCCTTCACCGCCGCGATGCACTTCAACTCTGACGTTTGCGAAGCTTGACGTAATCGCGAAGACTCACTGCCTCCATTCTTCTGGTCTTCACGATTTCCAAACCATGCATCATATCTCTGCAAAAATCATGCATTTTCCATATTAAATTATGCTCTTCATGGAAATCCTATTTTCGCGATGCTCACCAAACTCCAAATTTTGGACCCCAAAAATTTGGCAAACACTGGGAAAATGGATCCACCTTGTACTGCTCTTTTGTACCGCCTCCAGATCGTCCTTTCCTTTGTCATCATTCTTTGTCAACAAGGTTTGTCAACAAATTATCGGGAAGTTAAAAATTCTCCATGGAAGCCTTCTTTTTCAATAAACACAATCAACCCAAAAATACTTCAATGTCAACTTGAGGGATTTTTTCCCAACAATCTCCCCATTTGGGTTTGTTGAAAACTCTTCACAACTCTGCTTAGAACGATTTTATTCACTTTGATACCTCACTGAGTCTTATTCCAGCCACTCCCACCATTCGCCTCTTGCGATTATGATAGCGTTCACGGAATCACTTAACACATAGTCTAAGCCCACTTGAGCAATGATCAGTGTGAAAAACAAGAGTAGTATGAAAAGTTCATCATGGAATCACTTCATGGCAAACACCAATTGTCGATTCCAACCTGATACCAATTCTTAAATTGATACCAATTGTTGAACCACACTAATACCAATTGGTGATAGCTGGAAACCTTCTCTTACCATTCCAACACCACTGTTCTGCTTTTATCACGATCCTCAACTGTCTTGAGTTCTATGCTTTGATCGATCACTTCTAGCATCATCAGATTTAATACTCTCCACATTTCTTATTTCTACCCCTATCTGGCTGCTCCACTGGTCAGCTTCTCCCCGTACCATTCTTGATTTTTCAAATCTCCACACTGTCTCCCCCTTGAACAATCACTATTTTCTCCCCCTTTGTCAATGAACCCAATGGTCACTCCTTTGCAGTCTAGAACAGAGTAGAGAACACATATCAGAACATTAGGGAAAAACACATCACACCTCAGGGAGAGGGGGTCCGTATCCACACTATTTCAGGTGCGGGGAGTCAACCAAACTCCCAGAGCCAGTCGATGTCTCTCAAATGCTTCCTTGGGTAAGGCCTTTGTCAGGATGTCTGCAACCTGTAGTTCTGTAGGCACATACTCCAACTTCATGATCCCCTACTCAACTTTTTCCTTGATAAAATGATATTTGATCTCAATGTGCTTTGTCCTTGACTGATGGACGTGATTTTTGTTGAGATTTATAGCACTTGATTTATCACACTGGATTCATATTGGAGACTTCACTTCAACTCCCATATCTTCAATTTGCTGCTTTATCCACAATAACTGTGTGCATGATTGAGTGGCCACAATATACTCAGCTTCTGCTATGCTCAATGGAATTCAATCTTGCTTCTTTCTTAGCCAAGAAATACACAATCCACTAAGATAGAATGCACCACCTGACTTTGATTTTCTATCATCTTCTGAACTGGACCAGTCTGCATCAGTATATCCCACTAACTCTATCTGAGATTTGTCAGTATATGTCAAGCGAAAGTCCAATGTTCCCTTGATATACGGAATTATTCTTTTCACTGCAAGGATGTGGCTTTCCTTGAGATTGCTCTGATATCTCGCTGCTTGGCATGTTGCGAAAACAATATCAGGCCTTGTTGCAGTCAAGTACAACAAACTTCCTATAATTTGCATGTATTCTGTGATATTAACTGCCTTTCCATCTTTATCTTTCGATAATTTCATCCGGGTGGCAACCAGAGTCTTCATCTCCTTGGAATCTTCCATTCCAAACCTTCTCAGGACCTCCTTGGCATATTTAGATTGAGAAATGAATGTTCCATTCCTTCCTTGTGTCTCCTGTAGACCAAGGAAAAACGTTAGCTCTCCAATCATTGACATTTCAAACTCATTTTTCATGAATTTGGAAAACTGTCTGCACTGAGCTTCATCTGGTCCACCAAATATTATGTCATTGACATAAACCAACACCATCATCCTTTGATTACAGTCATTACTGAAATAGAGATTGTAATCAACTCCTCCACTCTGAAAACCAAGCCTCTTCTTATACTGATCAAGCCTTTAGTACCATGCCATTGGTGCTTGTTTCAGCCCATATAATGCCTTATTCAGCCTGCAAACTTTGTTCTCATCCTCATGAATGAGAAAACCATCTGGCTGCTCAATATACACCTCCTCTTCCAGAAAACCATTCAAGAATGCAGATTTGACATCCATCTGGAACACATTGAACTTTCTTTGTACTGTTATGGCCAAATATAATCTGATTGTCTCCAGCCTTGCAACCGGTGAAAATGTCTCATCAACATCTATTCCCTCTATCTGGGATTATCCCTTGCACACTATTCATGCTTTGTTCCGAATCACTATTCCATCTTCATTCATCTTGTTGCGATAAACCCATTTAGTCCCAATGACATTCTTGTCTGCTGGTCTCGAAACAATCTCCCATGTCTGGTTCTTCTCAATCTGATCAAGCTCTTCATTCATAGCCTGATCCCAGTTTTCATCTTCAGCTACATCGGAAAAACATTTCGGCTCCACTTGAGACAAAAATGTTGTTTTCTGTAATGATTTCATTCTTCGAGTCTGAACTGGAGATTTTTTTTCAGCAATGATATTCTGCCTATCAATTTCATCTTGACTCTTTGGTTTCCTCATAGACAGATACATGACACTTTCTTCTTCATCATCAGTATCCTCTTCTGAGTCAGCTTCTGCCACTTCTTCTCCCCATGGGTTGCTTACCTCATCATCACTTTCATCCAGGAACTGTTCACTAGATCATTGAGTATTATGTTCATTTTCAACTATAGTGACATCATTGCTCTCAATGATTTTTCCCAGCCTTTTTTTGAAACATTTATATGCTTTGCTTTTCCCTGAGTAGCCAAGGAATATCCCCTCATCTCCTCATGCCTCAAACATCCTGTGATTTTCTTTTTTGATATTGAAACACTTACATCCAATGATTTAAAATTATTTCAATATTGGATTCTTTCCATAACATAGTTCATACAGAGTCTTCCCTTGCTTCGGACACAACAGAGACCTGTTCGAAACATAGACCGATGTCAAAACTACTTCCTTCCAAAATTTCTCTGGAAGGTCTTTATCAATAAGAATTGTTCTAGCCATGTTGTTAATGATCAGATTTCTCGTTTCAACCACTCCATTCTGTTGGGGAGTTCTTACCGATGAACCTTGATGCCTTATCCCATGTTTCTCAAGATAGTTTTCAACTTGACTGTTTTTTAATTCTGTACCGTTATCAGTACGAAACATCAGAATTTTCTGCCCAAGCATCTTTTTTGATTCCCTCCTATACTGATTTATGCAACTGAACACCTCTGTCTTATGGGTAATGATGAAAACCCAAGCCATTCTGCTATAGTCATCAATGAAAAGGACATAGTACCTTTTCCCATTTATAGCTCGTGGTGAGATAGGTCCACATACATCAGCATGAACCAGTTCGAGCACTCTAGTTGATTTCTGTTCCTTCGGCCTGTATGTCTTTCTAATGATCTTCCCTTGTTGGAAAGCATCACACGTATGAGTGCGATCATGTGATAGCTTGGGTAGGTCTCTAGCAGCATCACACTTTATGAGATCCACCATAGATGGTTGGCATAGATGACCACGTCTCTTATTCCACAGCTAGTTTTCTTCCTCTCTGGATGAAAGACATGTATCTTCTTCCCCACCCACAAGGTAGAGATTTCCCTTTGACCTTTTTCCCGGCAGAAAAGTTTCTCCATCTTTTCCTTTCACAACACACATCTTCTCGGTAAATCGGATAGAGTGCCCAGAGTCACATAGTTGACTGACACTATGTAAGTTATGACTGAGACCCTCTACTACCAAGACATCATCACGTCTCATCTCTTTTCCCCGAAACTTGGCTTTCCCTAGGCCAACAATCTTCAGGCCTTCATCATTTCCAAATTTGACAACTCCTTCTTTGTCATATTTGATGCTTGTAACAAGATCCTTATTACCAGTCATGTGGGATGTAAAACCACTGTCAAGGATCCAAACACCAGATCGATCTGATGCTTTAAGGGAAATCTCTGCCACCACGGCCTTCTCATTTTTCTTCTTTTTGGTCCATACTTTTTCTTTCACACTCGGCGTGGATTGAGACTTCTGTTATTTCTCAGAGTATGATGGAACAACCTCATCTTGCAAAGCCAAAAATCTATTCTGCGTTTTTAACTCACCTGTCGGTTTACTGACCTACTTCTTTCGAACGTTTTGATTCTGCTTTGGCACATTTCTCTGAATGGTATAAGTACAATACCTAGCCAGGTGCCCAAATCCTCCGTACCAAAAAACAGTGTCCTTCAAAATATGTTCTAGAAAACCGTTCTCTGTTTGGCTGTCATCTCTGTTCTTGTTCCCTTCTATAACTCTGGGATATGGAACACACATACTGTGAATGTCCCATTTTCCCACAATAATAACACCTGATATAGGATACATTCCATCGTGATACTTCAGCACTAAGATTTTCCCTTTGGGATCTATGAATATTCTGATTCTGTTTTAAGCCCAAATCAACCTTCAATTTCGGGATGGGTGCTTGTGGTATGACATTAACTGCCACTGATTTTTGTTTCTTATCAAGCCCTGAATCAACCTTAGCATTTGATCTTTCTTGCTGCTTCACTCTTGCTGAACTACGAGCCTCCTCTTTTATCTTCTCTGTCTTCTGAATGGCCTGCTTTTCTGATATCACATTGGTGGTCAAGAGTTTTTCTTGATCCTTCATTTTTCGTCGTAGACTGACTATTTCTTCTTCAAGATCTTTGATAAGTCTGACCTGCTCCTTTCCTGTGTTATTCAAACAATCGATTTCCTTATTTTTTCCTCAATTATAAGCTTATGCTCAACAATATATTCTGAGCTCTCTGGTGTTGAGGATTTTAGTCATTCAATTTCTTCTAACAGTTCTGCCTTTTCTTCATCCTATTGTTTCATATAGAGTTTGGCATCACGCACCACATTATTGGATTTCTTCGTTTTGGCTCTCCAAACATCTATCTCTTCAAGAGCTGCTTCCAATTTGGCTTCCATATCAACTCTTCCTTCAACTTCTTCTTCCTTTTCTCCAACGTCAGTTTCTTCCTTTTCCTAAGAACTACCAATGACCACTACCATAGCATTTTGTCTATGATATTTACAATTTTCAAACTCTTCAACCTCTTCATCCTCAGACTCATCTGAACTGTCTATTTCTTGTGAAAGAAGATTCTTCCTCTTGATGAAATTTCTCTTGAACTGCTTCTTCCATTTCACATAGGCGGAAGATTTCTTCTTGGGAATTTCAACTTCATCATCATCATCATCGTTATCTTGAAATTTATTGGGTCATCTTGCTGCAAGATGACCAACCTTTCCACATTGAAAGCATTCTAGTGGAAGTTTACCTTTAAACTTTTCTCTTCCTCTTTGCAGATTTGAGGAAAAGAATGACATCACCTCATCTATCTCTTCTTCTTTATTAGAATCATCAATGGTGAGTTTCTTCATTGACTTGAATGCCACCTCTTTGGATTTCCCCTTTTCCACAGTCTCGTTATCATCGTTTCTCATTTCATATGCAACAAGAGTGTTGTGCAGGTTATCCAATGTCAGTTCTTTTGGGTCTTTATCTTCCAAAACTGAAACTTTCGGATTGAACCGAGGTGGAAGTTTTCTCAATATGCACTTCACAATTTTTATATCTTTGATAATTTATCCAAGACCCTTCATGTATTCTACCACAGCATTTACCCTATCAAAGAATGGATCAACAGACTCATTCGGGTTCATTCTCAGATCTTCATACTTGTTCCACAACTCTTGCAGCTTTGCCTCTCTGACTTTTGTATCCCCTTCATAAATATTCAAAAACCTTTCCCACATGGCATGTGATGTTTTTCATGACATCACCTCTGTATATATGGGATTGGAAAGGGCTCCCCCTAAGGCACTGATTGCTTTGGAATCAGCATCCAACTCATTATGCTCTGCTTCTAATAATGCACCACTAGTAATATCAGCTATGATACCATGTATAGCTACTGAAAAAACATCCATTCCCAAAGATTGGAAATAGTGTTGCATTCGATTCTTCCATATCTGAAAATTACATCTGTCGAAGATCGGAATCCCTCTATGATTAGTGACCTCCATTTGAGAGAAGAGAAACTGGCAACCTTCCCTCTGATACCAATTGTTTGGTCCACAAGGATGAATTCCCTGAGAGGGGGGGTGAATCAGGGTATGACTAATTTAAAAATAACGCATGTTCTGATCTTGTTTCACTGTTAAGAAAAATACTCTTCTCTCTCTTTCCTATTGCACAAAGTAGACAGAAAGTAAAGCATGCATAGGACACACCAATTTTACTTGGTTCACCGCAAAGAGCTACGTCCAAGGAGCATACCCCGACAAGTTGCCAGTCGTACCAATTCCACTAAACTTCACTAGTTGTGGATTACAATGTTCAGGCTAGATCACTTCAATGACTAGGCTCACTACCTTTACAAAGTTTAGGGTCAGATCACTGCTTTCCCAAGGGTCACTCCCTGTTTCTCTCTCTCTGGCTCACTTCCGGTGGAGAGGATCACCTTCTTTCTCTTCCTAAGCTCACAGCTCTGGAAGGAAATCCACTCACAGTTTATAGACCTGTTGGTCTCTTCATTTGAATAAAATAATGCATCTTCAACTGTTGATAGATGCTCTGTTGAAGTCCAACTTCCATCCACTGATGAATAGAACTCTTCCTCTGACCACAGGACAACTACCTTTGGAAAGTACCTTCGCAAAGCACCTTACTTCGCGAAGCTCCCAATTTCTCGAAGCTCAAACAAGCCTTCGTGAAGCTCCTCTGTTTTCGCGAAGCACATTCACGAAGAACTCTCACGAAGCTCACGCCATTGCAAAGAAACGTCCCTCGCGAAGCTTACTAAGCCAACGCGGAGCTCGCAGGTTTTGCGGAGCTACAATAGCCGTCGCGAAGCACCTCTTTCATGAAGCACACTGGCTCCGTGAACCACCTTCGCAAATTGAGAGCGAATGAACAGCTCTAAAAATTCACTCTGCTTCTCTCGAGGGGGTCGGCCTCTATTTATAGGCGATTTCACTGACCCTCGAACTTTAAGCACGAATTCAACACCACATCATCTCAAATCGCGAAGATCCAATGTTTCTGCCGGAATTATGTCCAAATCGTGAAGCACCACGGAAATTTTCCATTCGCGGAGCTTGACGTAATCGCGAAGCATTACTGTCAACATTCCTTTGCTCCTTCACCATGAAGCTCCCTCGCAAAGCCCTTCACCGCCGCGATGCGCTTCAACTCTGACGTTCGTGAAGCTTAACGTAATCGCGAAGACTCACTGCCTCCATTCTTCTGGCCTTCGCGATTTCCAAACCATGAATCATATCTCCACGAAATTCATGCCTTTGTCATATTAAATTATGCTCTTCACGGAAATCCTATTTTCGTAATGCTCACCAAACTCCAAATTTTGGACCCCAAAAATTTGGCAAACACTGGGAAACGGCGCCACCTTGTACTGCTCTTTTGTACCACCTCCACATCGTCCTTTCCTTTGTCATCATTCTTTGCCAACAAGGATTGTCAACAAATTCTCGGGAACTTGACTATTCTCCAGGCAAACCTGCTTTTTCAACAGACACAATCAACCCAAAAATACTTCAATGTCACCTTGAGGGATTTTGGCCCAACAGAGACATTATACCTCTAGTGACCTAACTGCATGATGATAAATTATGTCCTTCACCATGAACTACGTGTACTTTGATTCCTAACCAATTGGTATACGTAAGAAACCCCCTAGGGTTCAAGAACGATACATCATAGACCTCATAAATTCCTATTTTTTCATGTTAGTCCACCCTCGTCTTTACCGCATGATGCTAAAATTCATGGAAATGATTACCCACCACAAGATGTTAAACTCCATGAAAGAACATCCCACTAAATGATGATAAAAATGTTCATGTCATCCATATAACCCCTCCTTTTCAAAGGACCACCATATCCTTAACCTAACAAACCAAACAATAGAGTGTTTCCATCATTTTTTTAATAACCGATATCCATGTTCCACACTATATGTCTGAAGCATCTCATGTCATCACAAATCATACACTTCCCCTAATTAGAAAAATAGATCTCTATGCATTCCCATACTATTTATGGAAGGGCTTAGACCCACCAACTAGAGGAATCATTGTATCATGTAAAGGGATTCCTAATTATTGTGAACCTAACATCAACAATCTAGAACCCATCACTCCATTGTGTTATAGGTGGCCCCAAAATGATTTTCCCATGTCATCGCTTCCTACCTGAAATCCTTGATCCATGATATATGATATCACCTCTTCCCACTCAGAAGGACGTGAGTGTACCAATGACCATGGCTATCCTAATGAGCCTCTTATGTAACGTCCCCAAACCAGGTCCAAGTGAAATGACCTCAAACAACCACTATAAATAAATGGCTTATACCTACATTAATTATTCACAAATAATATATCCGTTGGTAAAAATGAGCAATTCTAACAGATATTAAGTTCTATTGGTATTGATTTTATGTACCAACACTTATTTTTACCAACAAATATCTGTTAATATTGATCATTTAACACCAACAAATCTTTTACCGAAAGTTAAATCTATTTCTTTATCATATCAATACTGACATTTTGATATGTATGGATTATTTTTAGAAAATGTTTTAAATTAAAAGTATTTTTATAAAATCCTATGAAAATATGTTTTCATAGAAAAATTATATGTTTGTGATATATAATATATATATCTGATATAAAACATATAAAAAATGATTATATTTTTTGAAAGATCGAATATGATCGAATGTACACTAGTAAAAACTTAAAAAAGAAATTCACTTATGTATAATTCCATTATATGTGTATAATAATAATAATTTTTATTCAGAATATATATAAATATAAAACCTTTTTCTTTATATATAAATTATATATAAATTTATTATATATCATGATATATATTTTTTAAATCATACCAACAACCTGAATCTTCCATAAATTAAAAATCACCAACCACAATCATCACATCACATTTATAGTTTTTATTATCACCCACATACTTGATTAATTTAATTTTGTACCGATAAATGGTGTGTGAGGGGTGTAAAAAATGTTTATTTTACTTTTCATCCCAGACTTTTCCACCACCTAATTCATTTCCTGTTTATGTCGCACATTATATGGAGGTGGATCCCCAACAACCTCTGGTTTTTATCATCTCCAATTCCATTAAATAATGGATCATTCGGTCACATTTTAGGATGTTGACACCTGTTTTATTTTCCACGCGTTGCAATCGGGTAACCAAGGAAGTGAGGGGTATGTTGGTCTTACAAAAAAAATAGGCGGTAGATTCTCCCTCTCTCCAATAAAAAAATCTCACTTTTCAAATTTATAATATTTTATTATTTATTAAACAATTATAAAAATTGTGATATGTTTACCAACCGAATATATTTTTAAAATGAATTTTTATTGGTCTTATATAAAAACAATTATCACGCTTTGTTAAAAAGGATCAAATAATATATGTTTTCAAGTTTATGATTATTTGAGTAAAATGAATATATTTTTATTGATATTTCTAAGTGCATACATTTTTTTAAAACATGTAAAATATTAATGAGTTAATTTTATTTTAAAACAAATTATATTTGTAATTGAACGATATTTTATTTTGTTAAGAAAACTGTCTTACGTATTTTAAAAAGAATTAAAAATAAATGTGTGATAAAAATAGATTTTTTAATTATTTAGGGGAAAAATAATAGATTTTCCTCGATATATTTAAATTCGTACAATTTTTTTAACGCATAAAAAAATATTGAGTATATTGTATTATAAATACAATTATTATTTTATACATTTTTAAATGATAAAATATATTGTTTTCTTTTAATTTATATAAAAAATGTAATAAATATTTTATATAATTGCATTTAATATAAATATATTTGCTAAAATTTAAATATTATTAATATATTCTATAGTTTTGGAAAGTCCACTGGAACCTTCACTGGAACGTCCTGTGTTTTTTTATTCTTTTTTATCAGATTTCATTATTAATATAAATAATATTTGTTTTATGTTTGAACATTCTTTTAAATTTTGATCTGTGTAATTATTAAATATATTAATTATATATGATAAATTATAAAATATATTATGAAATTTAAATAGAAATAAATTTCTAATTTGTATTAAAATGTAATTTATAAATTGATATTATATGTTGATAATATTATTTTCAATAGAAAAATTGGTCATAATAATCTATTTCAAAACTTTGTAACTTACATATATATTATCTGTTGGTATTATTGTAATTGTAAGAAAATTATTTTATCTGTCACAAAAACATTTAGCGGTAGAGTTTTTACCGACAGTTTAGTGATAGAGACATATGTGTTGGTAAAACGTTTTACAAACTGAAAATGCACTTTCACCAATAGATGTCCCTGCTGGAAAAAGTCATTATTTTTGTAGTGAACTCACCCATTGGTCAATGTTTTATGTACCTAGAATCTAGCACATAATGGTCCAAATCATAAGACATTAAACATCTAATGAATGAGACAGAAACCATTTCATGTCAAAAACATGCAAAGGGTGACCAGAGGAAGAGTAGAGTATCCACCCAATAAACTAGTTATTTAAAGAGTTTAGAATATAATTAGGGTAAAAATAAATAATGAATAAATCTATTAGGGTCTATTATATAGCCCTCCTAAAATTCATGTTATGATCGCTTGACACCTGCATTCAGGAAAAAAATTAGAGAACTGATTCGTCACATATCATTTCCATGAGTATATGTTTGACAGGTGGTGGTGAATCTTTTAGGGCGCTCAATCCCTACTTGGATCATAAATTTTCCATAAATCCCAATACATGAATAGAAACATCTCCTGTCATCCCAAACCTTTCATTTACCCTAAAGAGGAAAATAGATTTCTCCACTTGGCCATGCTATTGATGCGAGGGCTTCGACCCACCAACAAGAGATATCATGGACCTACCTAAATGGATTTATTATTCTTGTGATCTTGAAGTCACTAAGGTGTAACACAACACCCCATTGTGTTATAGGTTAACCCTAAATTTTATTCCCACACCTTCCTCATGACAACATCACTTTGGTATATGATTTAGAGTTTCAATATCCGACTACCCAAGAAAATTCAATATCCTCAATGGTTCATCATCATGTTTTGTACTAAACCTCAAGGATGGAACGTGGCCCCTCATTCTATAACCTTTTGGAGGCTCACACCTTATTATTCAAAACCACATGGTGTAGGGATCATGTTGTTCAATCAATAGACATGTTACCCTAAAGTGTCGGAACCCTTCCTAGATAGAATTACTTCTATATCCACATCATCATCTTGATGTTTGAGCCTCCATAAATATTTCACCGACTCTAGATAGGAGTTGGGATCTCTCCACATGACCATTCTATTGATGAAAGGGCTCAAACCCACCAATCAGAAACATCTTGTCCTCTTATAATGGGCCTCCTAATCCTTCAGAGACTTAATGACATTGTGGCTTAACCAGACACCCCAAGAGTGTTATGGGACAACCCATCATGTATATCCATCCCATATCACTTGGATCATGGTTCTAGGTTTTGATTTACATCACCAACATCCCAACTATCCAGGAATCCCCCGCTCACGTAGCATTTCACCATCATCCATTTCCAAACCATGAATTTTTCATACCCCTTGTAAAAGCGTGGAGATCTGATTTTAATGGTCCTGATATCGATGCATACAGGATTTAACCCAAAAAGTAAATACATATCATCATTTTAAGAAAATAACTCATATCCCCATGATCCCATAAAATACCATGATATAACGTAGCACCCCATAGTGTTTTGAGTCACGCCTAGTTAGCTAGACCCATATTCCGTAAATGTCCCGTTGGAAAGAAATTAAACAATACAGCACCCCAAAAGTCATGGAAATAAGACATTAAAGTACATGAATCCCAAAGGTCCAATTTGGATGACCCTAAACTACATTATAATTACACCCTATCATCCAATAACTTAGAAAAGTAGGAGACATAATGCTCACTGAGGTGAAAACCCAATGAAGGCATCATGGGAAAAAGTTATGTTCCTGCACGCTAGACACATACTATTTGTGATCGTGGAATTTTGATCATTTATAAAATTGAATTGGAATAAAAACTTATTGGGTTGAAATCCTATAAAAAGGATGGATGAGAAAAAGGAAAGTCCATGCCCACTAAGCCTTCCCTTATATAATGCTTAGGACAATGTTAGGGAAAAGAAAAATAGAAAAGATAAAAATCATGTGGGGACTCCTATATTGCCCTAGAAAAAATAAATCTATGATCACTATGTCCCTAGACATAGGAAAATTGCAGGGAATTTCACTATAGGATAGGATATCGTGTTCACGTTGTCCTTGTAGACCATAAAATCTCAATAATACTAGAGATAAAGCATCAATGTAGGATTATATGTTTGTGGGCATTCACAATCATTCATAAAAAAGAATTCTATTTGATGTCAAATCTAGGAAATTAAATATGTTTGGTATTACACATAAAGGATAGTCATAGTGGATGATCTAATCAGTATATCTGCTAAGACATGGATCTTTCCCTGGGATATTATCACAAACTATTGACATTTCCTCTCCCATGTAGGATTCAGATCAACCTAAGGAAATGTTTCATAGAGGTCCATATCAATGTACATATGCTCATAATCATGAATTTGATCAGCATAGTGATATATTTTAGAACCACGTCTAGCTTGACTCCTATCCTAATGTGATACGTAGCGACATCCATTTATTATACATTGGATAGAGCCATAACATACATCCACCCTTTCAATGTTTTTTTTTGATTTTACATATATATTCCAATTTTTGGGTATCCATGCCCTTTGTTAGAGATATCACCCATATTAGCTTCATATGAGCAACTATGGTTATACATATCATCTTCATTGCACTTGAGAGAGCCACAGGCATAGAAAGAATAGATCCTCTCAATGATTATTGTACAATGTATCATAATATATTATAATATGTATCAATGTGATCAATGTTTACCTTATAATCATATTATTTCTTTTTAAAGAATCTCATTATATAGAGATGCATTTGTTGGAATAGGTATTAGTTCATGTGTAACTTTGGTATCAACTAACCACAAAATTTTCAAAAAGATGAATTAATATATGGAGGAGATCATACATGAAGACAAGTGGTTTAAATAAACATATCCTGGGACCAAATTTCAACTTGTATTTAATCTTTTTTAGGTGAGAGTTTGATACCAAAACTAGCCAACTAAATAAGGATGGCAACACCAGCCTGCCAGGACAACTCAAAAGAGGCCCATATGGGATTGGGCTGATATTTCCCATAGGAGACAATCCATTCCAACCGGTGGGCAGTTCAGAAGCATAGCTCTCACAAGGATCTGGGAGTTCATGTGTATATGGACCGAGGTACACATGCCCACATGCACACACTTTCATAGGTGGGCCAAGTCATGTTGGGTGGAGAGTTTTTCATGTGGTACGAGTGTTGTCCCAGTTGATGGGATGAACTAACAACCTACACTTATTGAAGAATAAGCTGAATGGGGGAAGGCGTATGAAATCTATATGGGACACATATTTTTTTCTTTGAGATCAACTCATGTTTTTCCAATGAAGAAACTGATGATCTGTGCCTTCAGATCTCACCCCGACTGATCCTGGTCATCCGCTCAATCCCATTGATACCGAGTTTGAATACATATGAATCTCATGTGATGCATGAAACTCTTCGTCAACATACCTACATAATGTTTTAATACCCCATGTCACACCCAACACATCCTTGTTGTCACTTCCATGCATTGGATAAATTTTCAATGACACCACAGGTCAATGTCAGTTCTCAGGAGATCTAAACTGCAAGCTCTACTAGTCTTCTATGAGCCATCCCATACTACCAAGAGATTCTCTGTACAAACCCAAATTCATCACATGATCACCCTAGGTCATGGAACCAATACAAGGACAACCAAAGGGAATCACGAGTCATTTTACGACTATGAACCCCTTCCGTCTCCACATGTTTTTCATTAGAATTATTTTGGATTTTTTATGGTAGACATAATTCCATAAGAATGAGTCCCTTATTCCATGTAATGAGGCTTCACCCTTGGCCTCATTTTTCCTACATGAACCCCCTAAACTCCTAAAAAATGTAGGAGAGGGGTGATACAGGTAGAGATCTGAAAAAATGGTAAATTCTAGAGGACAGAGGCCCCGACCACCACTTTTAAGGAATGCCTCCAGAAAATTAAAGAGACCCCTACTATGGTAATTCCATGTCCAATGTCTTTAGAAGAATCTATCATGTGATCCTCATATGATCACAAAATTAACTATTGGACCCCTAGGAATGCTCACAAGGCCTCCATCATGGCCTCCCTTAGATCATGTGATCACATGAGCTATGGAAACTCATGCAATATGCGTTCTAAAATTAATAGGGTACCCATATTGGTTCCTATAGGTATGCACTACTGATGAACTAAACCCTATTCTTGCGAATACCACAAGCATCCTTGTCTTATGATGACTCCCCTAAGCCCATCGGATGCGACCACCCCAACAAGAAAACACCTCCCACAAGTGCTTTGCGTGATGTACACATCCATCATGGGTCCCTTTGTGGGAAATATGCAAGTATCATGACCAGGAAGGCCTCAGGGATTTCACACTGACAATCACGTGTAACACTATCTCTAGTCACAGATTCCCAAGATAGGTAACCACAGATCTAGGTGTCCCACACCTGTGACACCCCCATTCACAGTTGGAAACACATCTATGTCGGCCTACATTAGTTACCGGTATACGCCTTCCTCAAAACATGCACACTCAGTAGGAAAATCCATTTTTTTGAAATAGTGGGTGCCCTAGACCCAACTATTCAGTGCTTTTGATTACCATATCGTGTATACAGTTAGTTATGCATGATGTTATCATACCATTATAGTGTAGACTATTCTACATCCCTTATTGAAATAGTAATGTCCAAAGATTAATTGTCGTATCGAAGGGTTATAGCAGTTCTCAGACTATAATGAGAACATCTATACACTATGAAATTAATCTTAAATATATATGTTCTATGTTCTAGATACATCTTAATGATTGGAAACAGTAGGTGTTTTACCATCAGGTTTTGGGGGCTCATAAGCATTGAGACTTCTTCTCATGATGTTCGAACATGGTGATCTCTAGTAGTGAGATCATGAGGACTGGCCCGCCAATAAGAACACCACATGTTTCAGGTGTCATTGAATGTTCTTATCTACGATCATGTGTAATGGTATCTTGACTTGATATCATTACCAATGTATGTCATTTGACTGCGTACATTGATTAAAGATGAAAACCATGGCAATGAAGTTGTGGCAAGGTAGTTTGTGTCGAGTGCATCATTGGTGTCATGACATTGGTTAAATGGTCAAGAAAGAATTTGTTGCTTCTGGGTTATGAATGTAATATATCTCATGCCATGTTGATATGGATGGCAGTAACTTTATAAGACCATGGACATGGTATTCAAGGGTAAATCCATCCAGTTAAATCAACAAACTATAAATAAATAAAAGGGGGATGACACGTGAGTGCATCCTACTTTATGAGATATTACAGACAAAAAGATTATATTATATTGTGTGTGTACATAGGTTGTTTGTCACTGCTGTGACAATCCTTATTTCTTTAGGGGCCATGATGGGTTGCTATATCCCGCTCTTTGTCTGTGAATACTATTCACGACTGTCGAAATAAGGGCCTAGAGGGTCACACACAATAGCATATTCAAGAATATTCCCTATTCAGTTGAATAGGAGTTTTGGACATGGGGGCCCTACTACATGGGTCCGGGATTTGTCCAAAGTTAATCGATCACCAATTCAATAAATAAATTCATATTATTTGAGTTTAGAATAATGAGTGCTGATTTTATTTATTAAATGTATTTATGAGTTTTAAGTAAATACATGAAAAAATATTAATTGTAGAATATTAAATTATTCAAGGTTCAATTAATATTTATGGGTGCGACAAGTCGAATTAATGACTTAATTATTATCATGTAATATATTTTAATATATTACAAGTAAGTGATAATAATATTTATGAACCATACAAGTAGTCGTAAAATGTTGTTGATAGTACGTTAAGTATTCGGGGTCGACTAGCCAATACCGAGTATTTTAATTAAGCACTATAAATAGAAGTGGAAGGAAATTTTCCAAACACTATTCATGTTTCTTATCTCTCATCCCCTCTCTCCCACACTCTAGAGATGGATTCTCTGGATACTAGGAGCTTGGATGGCGCTCTCTCTCAGGCATCGCCAGCGAAGTGATGTGGTGATCATTGTAACATTGAAGGCATCGTTGGTATTCCACGCTAGCACCCGGACTACGACAATGGAACTCCCGCAGATTCCTTAAAGCACGTGTAGAGGATCTAGAGGAATTTGGATTTGGATTCTTTGAGCAGCGATCGCCAACGATGAGCAAACGTCGTGCGAGGCTTCAGATCTGAACCAGGTGTTTTTTACGGTTTATATTTATGCTTAAAACACTTCACATGAGATCCTCGTCTCATACCGGGCAGCTGTTCACCGCTGTCGACAAGTTTGCGTCGATCCTCGGTGGAAGTTTCTTAAAACCCACCATTTTGGGGATTCCTCTGCACTTCCAGTTCCAACATATTTTGGGTATAAGAGTCCATCATGAAACCCTTTTTGAGATCATTCACCCACATGAATAATCATGCTATCATGTGGTGCATGCACATGCATGAGAAGGACTCAATATACAGCCACTATCGCATGATCACAAGGCATGTCTCAAGACCCCATCCACATTTCATGCACCCTTAGAAATGGACGTCCTATTGTGGAGGATCCCCGCAGAGACCCTATGTATATAATGAGGGAGAAAATTCAACCCACATGTCGCACAATCCTAGCCATGTTGTCATGGTTTCCCCATGTGCATCATGGCTTCAATATGTAACCATTGTGAATAAGCAAAAAGCACTTCACGAGACCCATTTGAGTTCACCGAATCTATAGGCTTTCATGTAGAGTGTTATGCAAGAATTCCCTTAGTGTGTTCTAGAACACACACAAAACCCCTTTATCTTCCAAAGCATGCATACACACTCTTCACATGTCTATAGGAAATGTCACATTCCATGACTGCAATCACACGAGAACCCTCTTGTGGTCTGTGACACATGCATTCAGCCTTAGATATGGTCTCATGTATGTGGATAATACACATAGAATCGCATAATAATGATACCAATAGTAAGGGTACAAAACACATGGGACATGTACCCCTCTCCAAAAAGCTCATAACCTCACCAATGACCAATAAGTGTTTTATATTCATCCTTTATGTATCACCCTCAGGTTGATCGTAGGTCCATAATGGGAATCATGTGATCAGGTGGGTGTAAAATCATCACACATCCCCTTTGGACCTAGTGCCCCTCACATGTGTGTGAGACCTTGTCAAACATGAGAATCCATGGGGAAAATCTTTCCCACATTCTCCGCCAGACCCCATTCCATGCTCGCAAAATTATTAAGATTCCCCTTCACATGAATTCAGACTCCTCTGTGAGCCCATCTAAATTTCATGAAACAATTGGGTGTCATGTGGACATCCCCTTAGAACACATGGGAGTACATGGACAGGACCCCCCCCCCCTCTCCATGAAAACACTACAGTGTACTTCTTCAGCATGAGAACTCAGGATTATACAACTCCTATGAAACATAAGGAATAATCCCTTTAGATATGCACTTGCAGCACTTCATCGAGAATAAGACCCTAAGAAAACTTTTGAGACCATTCGATGGGCTTGTGTTTTCCATACAAAATGATGAAGATACCATGTTGATCGACATACATGCCTCAGACATGTCATATGGTTCCAATAGTAAACTTTTGACATGTCTCTAAGGTCCTTTTATGGCTGACATACATGTTTCTTCAATCATGAGAGGCACCATGAAGTTCCTGCCTTGATCATGCAAATACATACTATGAAAAATCACATTGATCACATGAAGAAGTAATTGAAACAAGAGAATGATCATGAAATTATTCGAATACATGTCCATATTTACATGTGATAGCCTAAGGACAGGATCCCATACATGTCTGCCTCATGGCAGGGAAGCCTCTGGGTATGCCAGTACAACTGTCTGGCACCCTAAAAATAAGAAAATAATCCTTTTTCATGAAATTCTTATAATCACTCCACATGACCCATATTGGTCATGCAATGAAACATAAAAAATTCTTTTAATAATCATACAAATCACTCGTACTATGTTTCATGATCCTAGGAATTCATAAATTATAGAGAAAGATATCAAACAATAGGTAGGCGAGTGGTTTTTGTGATCACTGAAACATATGAAACACGCCCCCAGTGCAGCTCCACAAGACCCCCCTTCCAAGTCATCCTAACATGATTGCTTGGTAACCCACAACACCTCAGACATGTTCACCTGGATCAGGAGATGACACCCCGAGAAAAGCTATTCGATCATGCATAAGCCCCCATACATTCCCCCATTGATCAAGTGAAATGCCCCAGACATGCCCACCTTGACTAGGAAAAGGCATCTGGGACAATCTAATGAGTCACATGTGAGACCTTGTACATGTCCCCCTAGACATTTGAGGCACCCCTGATATGTCCTACTAGTAATGTGATGCACCGATGACATGAATACTTCAATCATTGGAAGACACTCAAGACAATTCAGTTGGTCATGTGTGAGACCATAGAACTATATACTTTGGTAACACAAATCATCTCAAACATTTTTGCATTTCCCCTGTGAAGACATGCATGGAATGAAAATGGATCATCTATCCACCCTCATATGTGTATGCTATTTTAGATTGATTCCCCAATATATCAGGTGAACAATCAAGAATTTCCCAGTAGATGGACGAAACATGTCAGTCATTGCCCTTAAGAAATGTTCACTTTGTATGACAAACCTGCTCAGACTCATGCCAGGTGTACCCTAACTAAGAAACCTCATCCACATTCTCCTTCTATTAAGAAAGTATCCCTGATGATACATGAAAATTTATTAATCAAAATTCATTAATGTTATTCTCTCATATATACCTCTCTATACACCTCCAGAGGATATAGAATGAGTGAACCAATGATTTGACAGCTGATGGGAAGCCTTCGATTGTAAGCCCCGACATGATACCAATCGGGAAACCGTAGAGTGAAATCCCTGACCAGTGACAAGATATGAATTCACCAATCACTGGAAGCCTCTGAGTGTAAGTACTGACATGATACCAATTTGGAATCCTTAGAGCGAAAGTCCCAACTAGTGATATGATATAAGTTCACCAATAATGGGGAGCCTTAGAGTGTAGGCCCCAACACGATTCCAATTAGGAAACCTTAGAGTGGAAGCCCTGACCAGTGACATGATATGGGTTCCCAAATCATGGGAAGCCTCATAGTGTAAGACCAAAAATGATACCAATCAGGATACTATAGAGTGGAAGCCCTGACCAGTGACATGATATGAGTTCACTAATCATTGACTTCCTCTGAGTGTATGCCCTGACATGATTCCAATAGGGAAACCCCATAGTTCAAGCCCCTACTAGTGACATGATATGAGTTCACCGATCCCAAGAAACATGATAATGTAATCCTAGGTCAATAAAACGATATAATATATCCCCAATGATAGGGAATCTATTTTAGAATAAAGCCCAGGAATCATAGAGATCTCCGTAATGATTCCCAGCCTGATCACCTACCTTATCCTATCAGCAGGTTAAGGTCATTATTAACTTTGAGAACTATGATTCCAACCATATTAGAGATATGCAGGGAGTATCCTTAAGGCTAAAGATCCATACCATATCCTCCAAGTTATGGGTATGCATTCCTCTAAAATTGAAACATTAATGTGTAATCCCCATTCAAATATAATCTCATACAACATGTCCAATCTAACATTATATATTCTTTCCTATACCAGTATTTCTATCATGAGCATAGAGGTTTGAATTGTTTGTATTAATGGAATGATGAGGTATACTTAACATATGATATTCACATCTGGTATATATGTCTGATTATATCCCACCTCTTCTCGAAGGTCATATACCCAATGAAATAGTCTAGGGAAGTTTTATATGAATATGTCTATGTTGGGTTTCTATTGTCGTAACCTTCACGACATCGATGCCCATAATAAGAATAAAATATAATATGATTCTTGTGTTAAATAGGATACATAGGAAACCCCAATAAGGTCAGGTCCTAATATTCACATCTTTACTGTATGATGTTAAACTACATGGATGATTCAATTCATACAACCTTAAACTATGTCAAAAGAACTAAGTGGGTTCTGATTCTAGTCTTCACATGATATATTGGAAACCTCATATATGTTCAATCCCATCCTCATGAATCCAACCATGACTCTGTACATCAATACACTCTAGCGTGATCGAGAAGATCCATGGTTCAATGCATCATATTTAATTATTGTTGTGATAGAGAAACTGTGATATATGCACAATAATCCCAATTGATACATGTCAAGAATAAAGTTGTTGGGTAGTGGTAACCTTTCCTATATTAGGATTTGTGAAGGATTTCAAAAATATATCTTGAATCTCTAAAAGAGTCCCAGAGTATGTATCAATTCACCCAAAATGGGTGAAATGAGCCTGACCTCATATCCTCTCAACCAATGCGTGTTCCCAATATTCATGGGGCATGAAAACCCATATTTCCTCCGGTCTATGGAAAGATGGTCTATACATGGCTATAGATGGGAAATAACAGGGAGTTCCAAGGGATAGTGACAATTTTTACATGTAAATCAAAACCCATTCCACACCAAAAAACCATGATGAAATAGAAGCACTAAAAATGTGGAGAGGATTGATGTTTCTTAGTTCATGAAGGTTATTATCAGTAGTTTGTACCCAACTTTTCATGTGTTTTATCCACTTTGAAATGTCTAACTAGTTAATAATAGTATTTCTTATAGATATATTAGTTTTAGGTAGTATTCTATTACCTAAAGGAGAAATTGTTCAGTGTCCCATTGCTTCAGATACCTTAGGATGGTGTGATAGTTGAGGTGTTTTGTGATGCATCCCATTTGGTCTTGGGATGCATGATGATTTAGTTTAAGGAAGAGAACTTATATAAGACTCGGTAGTTATAATGATCCTCAATTTTAACACATTAATATTACATAATTTTTACATAATAGTTAAAACGATATAAAAATAGACACCCAATGATTGTATTTTTCTAGCACCTTTGGAATCATAGAATCATAAACAATGGTATATAAGTGAGATACATTATCTCCCAATATGTTCTTCTTGTCTAAAACCCCTTTTAAAAATATCAATTATAATACATATCTTTATAATATGACGAGGGAAAAATAAAAAGGGGTCATCTTAGATGCTCAGTTGGGGTAAACATGGGATATATGTATGCATAATCATGAGAATTAGGGAATATGAACATGATTGTTAAAATATATAGTCATACCCTACATATTAATTATAATATATATGAATCTCAAAATACATATTGGAATATAAAATAACATGAATCATATGGAATTAAAGAACATAAGACATGAAATCATAACATAGGAATAAAGCAATGAATTGTGGAAAGAACGTTGGAATATAATACAATTTCAATAGTAGTCTAGGAATCATATCCAAGACAATTTTGGTCATATAGGTTCTATCCACATATCAACCTATTAGTCATGATTTACGCCCATGGCTATCGTAGTAGAATTAGTTCACTCCTAATACTATATTGAAAGTCATGGTTAACTCCCAAGGTAATATTAGTAGTCAAGGATCACATATAAGACCATCGTAGTATATCTCATGGGATATTAATATTTACCCATTTTATTGGAGGGTGATATAGGTCCCACCAATATTATAATAAAATCATACATAAAAGTGGAAAAAATCATAAAAATTTTATATTTTCCCAAGAAATGAAATTGGTATAATAAACTTGTAATCATATCATAAAATATATAAATTTTATAGTTTTTGCAACAATTCATCAAAATAATACCCCATGAAAATAAGTAGTCTTTAAAAGAATATAACCCATTAAATAGAAACAATTTTCATAAACAACATGCCATTAAAACATAAACCATTCATTGAATGATTATGAATGGAAATATTGAATAATTTTCTGTTAAATGAATGTTTAAAAGAAATGGATTTCATATTATATGGGAAATAAGTTTGAGATATCCTTTAAAAACAATTCTTAAAGAAAATATTCTTTAGGCATTGAAAACACTTTTTAAAACATAAAACATTTTTTGTAAACCAATTTAATTGAAAATAACATCGAATAATTATACAGGAGAATTGAAAACCATACTAGATTTTTAAAATATCATTTCCTTGAAAATTAACTTTAAGGATCATTTAAAAACATTTTATAAAACATTTTTTGAAACATGGGTTTGAAAATAAAATATATTTATAACCAAAGTGACATATACGTCCAGTTTTCTATTAATTTTATTCATAACTATATTTAGTAAAAAATAGTTATAAAATGGTACTAATATATTGAAGTATCCTGAATAAATATATTATAACTAAAATCATGTTTTTTAATGAGGTTTTAATCATATTATTTCATCAATTAATTCATACTCACAAATAACCAGGATAAATGATAAGACACTTTCAACAATATCTTACCACTTGGTAACATGGAATCAAACACTTCATGTAAGAAAATGAAATGAAATTATTCTTAAAAGAGAATTATAAGAATCATATTCATGGAATAAAATTTAAAATGGATGTATATGCACATAAAAAATTAATATAGGTATATAAAAAATACATCTCCCACAATGAAGTAAAATTGAAACAAAACTATCTTATCGATTTGGAAACCCATGAAATATAATCCTCATTAGAGAAATATAATAGAATGGAAATTTAAATAACCATTTATTTAAAAATATTATTCCTAGAATACATTCATGGTCAGTATATATTCCACACAAAAAAACAAAAGTGTGTTGAACATGTAATGTATCTGAGAAATATAAAAAGTGAGGTGAAATTGCTTTACTGTGAGTAATTACTCTCTCTGTACTAAAAAAACATCAAGAATAATAAATATAAGTTTATTTTAAATTTATCCCATAACCATATTCTTATATATAATAAAATTTATTGTTTTATTATGAAATTAAATTACCCGCTTCTTAATAGTTATATGACACGGTTTCACTTCGGAAAATATTTTCTTTATTCTTCGCATATGTATTATTTTGTACTTTAATTGATCCTTATACATATATAATTATATAAATAATTATTAAATGATATAAATAACTATCATATTCATCATATGTGTAGAATAATAATACATAAAATATATATGTTAAAAATAGATTATATAGTTCATGGAGATAGTAGGTCGTACATACAGAAGAATGCCATTTCTGTTTTATTCTCACATTGAAAGAAATAAATGAAATTAAATATATGTATATAATTTCATTAATGTGTATTTAATATGTCATATATATACTAAAATTTCATAAAACACATTCTTAATACATTTAACATAGTCTGTGAATGAATCACATTGCTTTAAGGGGGAGGTAGTCCATAATTTCTCAAACAAAATTACCCTAATTACACAAACATGGAAATTTTAAAGATATATGTTATAAAATAACTTAAAAACAATATAAAAATTTTAAATATAACAAATATCATATTTAAATATCATGTCCATCATTATTTCAAACCATGAAATGGGGTGATGGAAAAAAGAGCAGTCATTGTTTTGTGAGGCGGTACTTTACCATATAGGAAAACAAAATGTTTATTTCACATTATATGGAAGTGTGAGTATGTTTAGGTATAAAATATACTATAATAATATATTATTATCTTTTGGATTATTTTTTTATATAAGTGTGTAATTAAAATAATTTAGTGGGTGGAGAAATGAAAATAAATAATGGAACTTAAGAAAGAGTGGTACCTCTTCTTTGTGTAACTACTTTTGGTGTACACTAAAGGGCTTCATTAGATTACATTTTTCTAATGTTAAGGCTTACAGTATGAGGGTATGGATTTTTAGTATCTATTTGGATATAGTATGTTTGGTGAAATGTGGCTTCAAATATGTGAGGAAGGGGTGAGAGGTGGCCTTCTATATTGGAGGAGGAGTGGTACTCTTATAAATTTTGAGAAAATGAATTTCACCCACATTTTCCTGATGTAATGTTCATACAGTAATAGACCTAATTCATACCATGAGATAATATTGTTTAGATGTGTACATCCAATGGATCTTTTACACGTTTCCATGACATTTTTGTCCTTATATGTAATGTTTAGTACTTGGTTAACCTAACTTTTCTCTTATTAGTTGTAATTAATTTTAATCACATTCAATTATATATTTTTTCAAAATAATATTTTATGTAATAGAAATTATAAATTAGGATTATTAAAAATATGAAATCCATTTTTTCAAATTACAGTCATCGATTGGATAGAAAATAATTTTAATTTAATCTCACATACATGACGACATTGTGTGGTTTTAAAGTGAAATCATCCAAATGTTTCTATACTTTCATACCGAATTAAAAATGAAAATTGATTACATTGACCTAAATGTGGTTCAAATATAAAAATTTAATATAATTATTCTTTAAAAACATTAATAATATAATTAATCTATAATTAATAAATTATAAGGAAGTATAGTTTTGAATTATAATTCATTATTTTTCACTATAATTTAAAATAAGAAGTTTCTATGAAAAATAAAAAAAACACATTGATTATATTGGAATTATAAATAAAAGATGAATTTTATTTTATCAAATTAAAATTTTAAATTTAGAAATTTTATTTTTATATTTTTCAGAAAATGAAGTGAATGGTAGTTCATTTGAGAGAATAATATTTTTAAAGATATAATGTCTTTACCAAATATTATATTTTTAATTTTAAAAATTTTCTATATATAAAAAAATTATAAAAAATATTTTAATTTTTGTAATTTCAATTCATAAAACTTATTTAAACAGAAATATTATAATCATATTATTTAAATATTTTTGACGAAAATAATGATGTTTCATTGAAACTCAGTGTTTCATGTAACATAATCTAAGTCAATATTGTCTATAACATGCACTATGTTTGTGTTGAATATAACATAATCCAATTATATTTGTAGTTAAATTAATGTTTTAATTAGTGAAATTAATGATATCGATGAAAATTTACTTATTTATAGAGATATAAGGTCAATAAAAACAAGGTGTGTCACATTCTATACCACCAAAATTGAATTTTCCTATCAAAATTATTTATTTTTCCATAATTTTGAGGATAATTATGCTTCAAAATATTTTTATTTTCCCACATATATTCATATAAATGGTGATTTATCCATAAAACTCTGACCAAGTGAGTTGTCTATTTCTTTTAATTTTCCATGTATGATCCATAATTTGAACTATTTGTTCCTTATATGAATGATCCTTTCTCCATAGGTGTGACCTCTGAGTTATGTACATGTGAATGGTTAGGTATGTACTTCCATAGGTTATATACATGTAAAAAACATGTAATTGAGAAATATTTGGAGGAAGTACCAATGAATAGGTTATTTTCCTAATACAATCAAGAATATTATAGGGACTTGTATACCCAGTGCTTAGTTTACCATTATTTTTTAACTTCATAAAAATATAACTGGGAGATATCCATAGATTCTCCTTATCTCTTACTTCAAATTCTAGATCATGCCATCAACAATCCACTAACTTTTCTTCAAACTCTAAGCTTCCTTGATATGTTTCCGAATGGCTCTAATCGCCTCTTCTATTTCCTTAATGACATTAGGCCCCAATAACTTTATTTCTCCAACCCCTTCCTAGAATGTTGTAGCCCTACATTTCCCCTCATAGATGGAATCAAAAGGTTCCATCTAAATGCTTTATTGAATAATATTTTTCTAAAAAAATCAACTAGAGGAAGGTATTGATACCAACAACCTTTGAAATATAGAAAATAAGATCTCGACCCATCCTCTAGATTTTTTATTAATCATTCAGACTAACCTTATTTTTGAGGATTATAAGTAGTGATAAAACTAAATTACATGTCATGTTCTAATAGAAAACTTATCTATAACATAGAAGTAATCATCATATCTCAATATGATTCAATAGAATGTGGTAATACAAGAGACCTTACCACTTCCTTAATGCATATCCTAGAAATATAATCCACAGGGTAGTGTTATCTAATTAACATGAAGTGTGTTGAATTTTTAATGAGGATTACTAAAAACCATATATAATTAAACCCTTTATAGTTGTTGGGTCCTCCATTAACAAAATCAATTGTTATTTTCTACCTTTTCCATTCTGGTATGGGTAATGCACTCAACATCCCCTTTTATTTTTTCATTCAGCATTATCTTTTTTGAATACCAAGCACCGAGATAAGAACTCGGTGATATCTCTCCTTATTCAATCCCATCAGATTTATTCTTTCAACACACTATATATCTTCATAATTCTATTATTAAATCCAAATGATGAACAAATCCTTAATAAAATTTGTATGGAAGAAGAATATGCATGGTTCTTCAACCTTTTAATTCAATCCTAATAATTGTTATACTCTTGAGATTTATAAACTTGTTTTTCAACTCTACATCTTCCTTTTATTCATCAATAATCTCCACTTGGATAACGGTTTGAACATTCTATTCCGAAAGATAATATGTTTCCCCTTACTTTAAGATTTCAATCTACATTCATTGGAAATCCAGAATTATTTCGTGTTTTGTGATCCTCATCATGGATAAGCTATCATGACCCTTTCATCATAAAGATCCATCTACCTTGTTCACTTTAATATGTTGGAAATGTATTTAGTAGTCATAATCCATTTTCAACTATAACCACATTTTTTGGAGAATGTTGAGCTCTTTCTGTGTGAATATATATTTCATAATATTATGATCAATATATATATCAAAATTTATTATAAAAAGATACTAACTCCATATCTTTAATGATAAAAATTACCAATGTTAACTCAAAATCAAGTGTTTGGTATCATTTCCCATGAATCATCCACTATCGCATGGCGTATGTGATAACAATGTTATTCTTCATAATAAAACATCCCAACCCCTTATTGGGTATGTCATTATATATTATAAACCCTTATTCACTATTGGGTAACATATGAACTATCCTGTTAACTAACATTCATTTCAGTTTCTAGAATGTTTCTTCATGTTCTTATATACATAGGAACATGGAACCCTTCTGAGTTTAAATGGTCAAAGGATTTAATATTTGTGATAAAAAACTATTGATAATAGAAATCTAAACCAAGGAAGCTACCAATCTCATTCACCGTGGTTAGTCATGGCTAGAATTCAATATCTTTTGTATTTTATGGAATAACTAATAGACCATCTTATGAGATTATGTAGCCCAAAAATGAATCATTTTTCTTCCAAAATACACAATATTTATATTATTTTATGTAGTTTATCCTTGATTAGGGTATTTAGTACAATTCTAAAGTTATCTTCATGAACATACTTACTCTTTGAATATATATTAATATCATCAATAAAGACTTACAAAAATTCAGTAATGTGATCCCTAATGACACTATTAATAAAATCCAGGAATATTTTAGGGTAAATATTAAGACCAAAAGGCATAACTATATATTCAATGTGTCGATACCTTGTACGAAATTTCATCTTAAATATATCATCATTCATGAACCTTAATTGATGATATCCAGAAAAAAGTTCAATCTTAGAAATGTATTGATCAATGCACATTTGATCATTCAATTCATAAATATGGGGGAGATTATGGTTTTTATTGACTGTTATCTTCTTAAACTCTCAATAATCAATGATTATTTTCATTTACCCATATTTATTTTTCATAAAAATGAATAGGTGAACCCCAAGGTGACAGACATGGTCAAATGAAATCCTTATCAAGTTTTTCTTTGTGTTACATGTTCAATTCATCAACCTAATTGGGGACATCCTATAGGGAGTATTTGTAAGTGGTGTGGAACTAGGCATGAGTTCTATTGGGAACTCAATTTCTCGTATTGGTGGAAGTCTAAGAAAATATTCAAGAAAGAAATCCAAAAATTCTCAAACAATAGGAATATATGTGATGTCTCTTTTATCTCCATCCATTTGAGATAAACAACCCTATGAATGGAAACTAAGACACATACACTGGTTGTAATATCCATAGGAGGTTCATGCTTACTTTCACATATATGGATAATCATAGGCAGGGTTGAAAAATCAAAAATAAATTCCCGTCGTCAATAATTGATATGGAAATTATGCATCGAAATCCAATACATGCATAAGATTCCAGAATATTAAACTGAAGGAAGAATGAAAAAACTTAGAAGAATCATATTCCCATAAACATCAACTAGAGAGTAATCATAAATGTGGTATGTATTCATCATAACATAACGATTTATCACTACTAATTCAACAACTAACAGTCTTGGTCTAATTTTATTAGCATTAGAAAATTCTTTTGATATGAAATAGTGGGTAGATATAAAAACATATAGGACATTTTTAGTTCTAGAGTGGATGGTATTTTTCACGACCCGCCTTCACCATGATGAGGGAAGGGACAACGGGTTACCAGACCCTTCCTTCTTCAAGTTGAAGGAGAGATAATGACCCCCGAAACCCGCATTCAATTGGTCCCATAGTGGAGACTAGAACCAAGGGTATAAAATCACACACAAAATGTAAGGCATTACCCTTTTTATTTAGTAGAATCGGGATATAATATGGTACATCCTTAATCAACACCAAAACTAGAAGTAAAATTAAGGAAAAAACAAACCATTCCCATATGCATGTTCCAAAAGTAAGTGCTATGAAAGTACAAGAAAACTCCAACTAAAGTACCAAAGAAAATAAAAATAGAAACAACAATTTCAATTGTCCCAAAGTCCGAACTAGTATCATCCCGCACAATCATCGAAGTTCTCCTGGAAACCTGAAAACAAATTTATATATGTAGGGTGAGTATACAGGTATAGTCAGTAGGGAAAACCAAAAGCTCTTGTGCAAAAGTGGGGACGGATTCTAATTCCCTGTGAGAAAAGGAGACAACTGAAGCACCTAGAAACGATTCTATCCACCCAAACTCACTAAGTAACACTCCCCAAATAACGCAAGTCAAGTAAAGTAATAGTAATAACACATCTACATTTGGGTACCCCGCACCACTTTCCCACTGGTTATTGAAGACATCCTACGTGTCAGGCCTTCCCCTCCATTTTCACTACAGTCCCATTTTCATACCCCGCCCACACATACCTAGGATACCACAACGACACATCCCACCCCAAAACCCCTGGGATACAAACACTCATAACCATACCTGCATACACCTGGGTCAGAACAACTAGAGCCACAACTGAAGACACCTGGGCCTCATCCCGAAGACGCTTGGGAACAACCTAATCGCACACACCTGGGAAAACTACCACAAAATTCCTTGCCCAAATAATATAGGGATATAATAGAACTCAGGCCATCACAGCATTCCCGAAGTGTCTTGGGCTATTTGGGAAATGGAGCAGAAAAGGAGCTAATTACTAGCCACTCACAAAAGTGTTGGGAAACACACCCACCCCCATGAAATGGGGGTGTTCGGTATGAAGTTATCAACTTTTATGCGGCGCGAATAAGAAACATAAAAAATTATATATATAGGTAATGAGAACTCATCCAAACCTAGGGGTTACAATCCACCCCAACACAAACTCCCTCATTACTATTAATACATAAAAGTTAAACAGCCACAACCAAGTCACAACTCATTCCCAGAAACCAATTCCCCATTAAAACCATTCTTGTTTTCATATTCATGTGATTCTATTTAGATAATTCTTTACTACTAGGAAACTAACAGGCATAGACACAAGTTACGAAAATAAAAACAACCAAACATCAATTTAAGCATTCACACCCGGTTCTCTTATAAAGTCACAACTGGGATCTGTGAGATACCTCAATGTAATGGAACCAAAACAAGCCCCAACATAGGGACCCACATGTACTTAGGTCCACAATCCCACAACTACTCAATAGGGGATCCCATCCCCATCCATGTCACCTCATAAGCATCATCCGTAAACATCACCAGAACATAGCAAGGAAGTTTTCAAATGTGAATATTCCATTCATTTAGTTATGTCTATCTATTTGGTTAACCGGGGTGATCACACAAAGATTTTTATTCATTGGGAATACATTTAGTCAAACTAGTTTATGTGATTTACCAGTTTCCATGTTACATCCCTTCAATCAAATAAATATCTAAAAAAACAGGGGTTCATTAGTGGGAAAGAAAGGACCACCAACAGCCAAGATTTTTAGTGTACATAAACCAATTCAATTCAAAACATATTAGAAAAGATAAAATAGTACAACATCATTATCAAACACACCATTTCATTATATAAATCCATTTATATTCTTCGTTAAGGTTTGGTTTCATCGATCCCCATAGGAAACATTTTCATACCCACCCCGCATGATACACAATAAGAGAGACGAAGGAAAAAACCCTACCGGGATGATCAACGATCGAAGTTTTTCTTCTTATGCCAACAACAGGGATGCGTGACATGCAGGTGTCCAAGAATGAGCAGGAAAGGCTCCATCACAGGCACACCATGAGCCTCAGGAAAGGGGACACCAAATGTACCAAGGAATGAAAGAAACCAGCCAAGAAGAAGAATGAAAGAATTTTTGTGTAATAAAAAGGTGAGATCCTTGAGTTACGGCATATGAATTTTGAATAGAATTAAAGGGAGATCGAGGATTCACCATTTTGTTGGACGGTTACACATGATGGGATTAATTTCTGTTTAATAATTCCCATCATATGGGTGGACATAACTATTGTGCGCTAAATGATTTAATTTATGAGAGAAAATGGGTCTCTTGTGGGTCACCCCACTCATAGGGAGTTAAGAAGTTTTTTATGGAGTTAAAAATGTATTTGAACCACTTTAAAAAGGTTAAAAGACTTAAAAGTGGAATTACACGAAAAATGGGGAAAGAAGCCCCGACACCCCTATGTGGCCGATTTTTGAGGCTCATAGGTGAAACTGATCGGTGGAGCTGATTGGGTGAAGCTGATCCTATGAATCTGATCCTGTGAAGTTGATCTGTGAAATCGATTTGGTGAAACCGATCTGTGAAACCGATTTGGTGAAACTGATATGTGAAACTGATTTGGTGAAACCAATCTTTTAAACCGATCTGTGAAACTGATATTTGAAACCGATTTGGTGACACCGGTCTGTGAAACCAATTTGGTGAAACCGATCTGTGAAAATGATTTGGTGAAACTGATCTATGAAACCGATTTGGTGAAATCTATCTGTTAAACCGATATGGTGAAACTGATATGTGAAACCGATATGGTGAAACCGATCTGTGAAACTGATTTGGTGAAACCGATAACTGAAACCGATTTGGTTAAACCGATCTGTGAAACCGATATGTGAAATCAATCTGTGTAACCGATCTGTGAAACCGATATGTGAAACTGATTTGGTGAAACAGATCTATGAAACCAATATGGTGAAACTGATATGTGAAACCAATCTAGTGGAACCGATCTGTGAAACCGATCTGGTGGAACCGATCTGTGAAACCGATTTTGTGAAACCGATCTCTGAAACTGATTTGGTGAAACCGATCTGTGAATCTGATTTGTGAAGCCAATATGTGAAGCTAATCTGTGAAGCCGATCTGTGAAGTTGATCTGTGGAGATGATATGTGAAGCTGATATGTGAAGCTGATCAGTGAAGATGATATGTGAAGATGATCAATGAAGATGATTAGTGAAGCTGATCAGTGAAGCTGATTAGTGTATATGATCTGTGAAGCTGATCTGTGAAGCTGATCAATGAAGCTGATCAGTGAAGTTGATGAGTGAAGCTGATCAGTTAAGCTAATCTGTGTAGCTGATCATTGAATCTGATCAATGAAGCTGATCACTGAATCTCATCAGTGAAGCTGATCTGTGAAGCTGATATGTGAAGCCGATCTCTGAAGCTGATGGGTGGGACTGATTGATGAGTCCAGGACAACCCAACACTTAGAATTTAGCAATGCAATGGACGAGGAGGGTCTTGGCCATTACATCAGATACCTCTAAATATTATTCTCTCCCTTGAGAATATCATAGTAACCCAAACAACCCCTCCAAAAGATACCTCTTTAGAAAAAACAATCCCAAACATCCATACAAATCCCAAGGATCACATTGTCCCAACACACGTATCAGGGAGTTCTCTCCTCCATGTCAATATACTATCTTCTTTGGGAGGCACTGACCCGCTCGCATGGGTTTAATCGCATCCACCTTAATCCGTGTTGATTATAGATCAGGTCCTCCCATCCCCAATTATCTGGAATTTTCATAAATATTCACAAGTTAAGGAAACAAAACATCTCTTAAACCAACAAGGTCAACATTAAATCATAGCAGGTCACAAAAAAAATAACAACAAGGAAGGCTTGGAACAGCAACTCAAAACAGCTTTGGGTATTGGGCGCGCATTTGAGATCCTCGCTCCCATGAACTCTCCTTGAGGCCACTGTGCCTATACAACACACGATCCAAAGGGATGGTTTTTCCACGAAGAACTTTCTCCTTTCGATCCTTGATCATCACTAGTTTCTCTATGAAATTAGTGTCGTCCCCTATATCCAATTCTCCCTAGTCAATGAAATGGGATTCATCATGTAGATATCGATGAAACTGGGAGATGTGGAAAACATCGTGGATCCTTTCCAAATAAGGTGGCAATGCCAGCTGATATTCCACCTCACCGACTCTCCCCAACACTTCAAAATGACTGATTAACCTAGGAGAGAGCTTTCTCCCCTTGTCGAACCTTCGCTACCCACATCTAGGGGAAAATTTCAAGAACACATGGTCTCCAACCTCAAACTACAAGGACCTCATCCGATGATAGACATATGAGTTCTTCCAGTCCTGGGATGCCTCTATCCTCTCACACACAAGATGAACCTTCTCTGTTGTGCTCTTCACTACCTTTGGGTCAAGAACACCTGCCTCTCCAACCTCAGTCCATCCCACAAGTGAACAAAACGACCTCCCATACACGGCTTCAAATGATGCCATGCCAATAGTATAGTGATAGCTATTATTGTAATCAAACTCTATTAAGGGAAAATATCTTCCTCATGATCCCCCGAAGTCCAAAACACATTCCTGTAGCATATCCTTGATTGTCTGGATGGTTCTCTATATCTTCCTATCTGTATGGGGGTGGAAAGTAGTGCTAAGACGTACCTGGGTTCCAAAAGCATATTGCAATCCCCTCTAGACTCGTGAGGTAAACTGTGCTTCCCTATCTGAGACTATGGACCTCATAACTCCATGATACCACACCACCTCACCCACATATCTCCATGTTAAGGCATCCACCACAATTGACTCTTTGATCTCAAGGAAGTGAGATGATTTATTCAACTATTATACCACTACCCAAATAGCATAACAGTCTCCTTGAACCTCAGGTAGTCCTATGATTAAATCCATAGAGATGTCATCCCACTTCCACTCGGGGACATCAAAAAGCTTCAAAAAACCTACTGGTACGCGATGTTCAGCCTTCAACTACTGAGACACCAGGCACCTTTCCACGAACTTTGCCACTACCCGTTTCACCCCGGGCCACCAAAACTATTCCCTCAGGCCTCAGTACATATTGGAAACTCTAGGGTGTACAACTATGAGTGAGTTAAGGAACTCCCAAATAACTCCCTCATGCATCACCTCTATGAAAAACAGCTTCCCTCATAAAATCATCCAATTCTGACCTTCCTCCGACCACCCTTATAGAGAATTTCCTTGGTTAACCTGATCGCGCATCACTTCACTCTATAAGTATCCCTAATAAGACTCCTCCACCAACCAAAATAGAGAGGAATACACTTTCATATGAAACAAGCAACTTATACCACCATCCACCCAAGAATCTTGGTGTAGGGAAGCCAACTCCTCCATTGACTTTCAAGAACCCACAGTTTCATGAACAGCTTCCCTCCACGACTTCCTACTCAAGGAATTATCCACAATGTTCCCCTTACCTTTAGTGTAAGATATCTCGAAGTTTTAGTCCTAAAGAAACTCCACCCACCATTTTTGTCGCAAGTTCAGGTCCCGCTGAGTAAAGATATGCCTCAAACTCTTGTGATCCGCGATTAATACAAAGTTCTCCCCAATGAGGTAATGTTGCCACAACTTCAACACGAACACTACTTCTGAAAAATCTAGGTCATGGGTGGCATAGTTACTCTCATGAGGAAGTAAATTCCTAGACCCATAAGATATCACTCCCTGCTGCTGCATCATAACACACCCCATGACAAGTCCAGAAGCATCACAAAATACCTCATACAACACCCCTTGCTCTGGAAACCTGAGTAATGGAGCGCTGACTAACCTTTCCTTTAAATAGCTGAACGATGCCTGACACTACTCACTCTATACGAAGGCCTGGTCCTTTCTGGTCAAAGTTGTCAAAGGAGATGCAACTCGAGAGAAGTCATGTATGAACCTCCGGTAATAGCCTTCCAGACTAGAAATATATGAACCTCCGTCACATTTTTGGGTTCTTCCCACGAAACAATCACTTCTCATGTCATGAAATTACACTTGGACAATTTCCCATAGATATGGTGAAGTTGAAGGATTTCCAAGACCATCCTGAGGTGCTTAATATGTTCCTCCTCTGATCTTGAGTAGATCCAAATGTCACTGATGAACACAATGAAGAACCGATACAGAAACTCACAAAAAACAGAATTCATGAGCCCCATGAACACATCAGGTGTGTTTGTAACACCGAACGGCATGACTATGAACTCAAAGTTCCCATACCTGCACCTAAAAGCAGTATTCAGAACATAATTGTCCTTCAACCTTAACTGTTGATACCTAGACCAATGATCGATCTTATTGAACCAACCTGATCCCCTAAGCTAGTCAAAGAGATCATTTATCCTTGGGGGGGGGTAACGGTTTTTGAATGTTACCTGATTCAGTCTCTAGTAGTCTATGCACAGCCAGAGACCACCATCTTCCTTCTTTGCGAATAATACCAGAGCACCCATGGTGACACGCTAGGTAAAACAAAACCCTTCTTCATCAGATCATCAATGTGAATCTGAAACTCCCATAACTCATAAGGCGCCATCTAATAAGGATCCATGGAAATTGGATGGTCACCGGGTTGTAAGTCTATCCCGAACTCAACGTCACATCAAGGGGGTAGAGTCACTACCTCCTCAGGAAAAATGTCCAGAAACTCATTAACAACTCTCAGAACATCCATCATCTGGTCATCCATTGAATCTGCTAAAAGCTCGGCCAACATAGAAAGGAGTGGCTCCATACATTGTCTCCCCACCTGAGAACTCTATTTTCCAACAAAGGCCACACACTAGCCATCCCCATTGGAGAACACGACTCTTCTTCAGAAGAAATATATAACAGTGTGCACAAGAAAAAAGCCATTAGATTCCTAGGATGACATCATATGGCTGCATTTGCAGCATAAGGAGATCCCCACTAGACTGATTTGGCCTCAACATCAGTCTACGTCCTCGACAGACATCAAACACATTAGTATGACCCCCCAACTAGCGTACTCAGCACCAGGTTAATATAGAGTCTCTCTATGTCTACCCCCAAGGCATGGGCTAGATCGAGTGTAAAAAAAGAGCACGAAGCACCTAAATCAAACAAGGTACATGAAAGTATTCTAAACAAGCTGATTATACCTCAAACGACTTCTAAGATAGCTAGAACAATTTCCTTTGCAGTGTGAAACTACCCACGCCCAGCTCCTCTGCCTCTCCGGTGTTGGATGACTCCTCGAACACGCCCTAGTCGAGGTCCTTGAGAAGCACTATGGGGTCGGACTCCTACTGCCTTGTTTTCTCTCAGAGGAGCGGGAGCTCGCTATAATTGTTGTTGCTGGTGAATGTGCCTGGTTGGAAACTACTGCTGCTGAGGTGGGTGCTGAACCTATCCACCCCCACTATACTACACTCTGTCCAGGCACTGATTCTGAAGGTGCCCACGACTTCCACAAATGAAGCACCTCGTTCCTAGGCCTATGAGGTAAGGGCGATGACTGGGAGATCGAAACTACAACTATTGGGGATAACTCCCCACTTGTCGAAACCTAGAAGGCCCAGATGCTGGAGGCCTACTTCTGACGGCCTTCCCCTTTGACGATCCCAATTGGATCCCCTCTCGCGGAATACCTCCCAGTGTGTGAATCCTTTCTACAACATCAACCTTCTTTTGGACCTCCAAATACGTTGGTAGGGTGAAGGGAGTAACAACATACTAAAGCAAAGTACAGAGTGCCTCCTCTAAACGTCTTTCCGGGGACTCCTCATCCCGAAAAAGGTCCAATGAAAAATGAAGGAGATCCTTGAACATGATTCCTAGATCCCTTACTGACATGCTACCGTGCTGAAGGGAGAGTAGCTCCTGCTTTTTTCCACCTTCATTGTGGATGAGAGGAATTCCCCTTGGAATTCCCTCTCAATGTCAGTCCACGAAACTTCAGCCTCCCTCTTCTCCCCAAGATAGAGAGTCCACCACTAACACACCACTCCATGCATCTGACTTAGAGCCAGAGGAACCCAGTACTCCGTCGGTGCCCGAATCAAGGTGAAAGCTATCACAAGCTCCTCGAGCCATCTCTCTATCTCTATGTTCGAGATTCTTCCCTCGTACTTCCCAAGTGTATGTCGCTGAATGGAATGATGTGTCCTCTACCACTGGTTATCCTCAACCTCTCGGTCATCACTCTACTAATTAGCCAAATCAGCCTCTTGGGTTTTGAGTGCCTATACTAATCATGATCGTCGTCTGGGGGCCATATCTACAATGTAAAAAAGGACTGCCCAAGCCTGAGTAGTGTAGAAGATTTCTTTTAAAATCATCTTAAACTTTATATTCATTAAAATCCCCAGACCACCCAGAACACACAAGAACACAAGTCATTATGATGCATGTACCTTTCCTAGGGTCTCTACCCTACAATCAGTGTAACATCACTTTTTCGTTTGGTAGGTCCAGATTCCTTGTATCGAATCATGGGGGCCCCTAAAATCACATGTCCTAGCCAGTCTTCTCTGGCCTATTTAATGCCCCAATATTACATAACACTATTGTCCCTCCATCCCAATCAATCCTTACCATGCCTAACCATAAGGTCTATCCTATCTATCAACCCTCTTCTATGATACAATTTTATCACAACACTCCTTCACCAAGATGAGGGAAGTGATAGATGGTGGCCAGACCCTTCCTTCCTCAAGTTGAAGGAGATATAATGCCCCCTGATACCCACCTTCAATAGGTCCTGGAGTGGCGACTAGCACCAACAGTGTAGAATCGCACACAAAATGGAAGGCATTACCCTTTTTATTTAGTAGAATCGGGAGATAATATGGTACATCCACAATCAACACCAAAACTGGAAGTAAAAGTAAGGAAAAAATAAACCATTCCCATATGAAAGTTCCAAAAGTAAGTGTTATGAAAGTACAAGAAATATCCAAAGAAAGTACCAAAGAGAATAAAAACAGCAACAACAACTACAACAATCCCAAAGTCCAAACTAGTATGGACCCTCATGATCCTTGAAGTTCTCTTAGAAACATGAAAACATTTTTATATCCATAGGTTTAGTATACATGTATACTCATTAGGGAAAACCAAAATATTTTGTGCACAAGTGGGGAGGCATTATAATGCCCTGTTAGAAAAGGAGACAACTGAAGCACCTAGCAAAGATTCTATCCACCCAACCTCACCAAGGCACACTCGCAAAATAATGCAAGTCAAGTAAATTAAAAGTAATAGAACATCGACATTTGGGTACCCCACACCACTTTCCCACTGGTTATTGAAGACATCCAACGCATCAGACCTTCCCCACCATTTTTGCCGCAGTCCCACTACCATTTCACACCCACACACACCTAGGCTACCAGAACCACACATCCCGCCCGCAAACACCTGGGCCAAAACCACACGTAACCACGCCTGCAAACACCAGGGCTAGAACAACTACCATCATGCCCGAAGACACATGTGCCTCATCCCAAAGACGCTTGGGAACAACCTTCCCGCACACACCTGGGCCAACTACCACAACACAACATGACTGATGAATCTAAGGCTATAATGGACATCATGCCATCACCGCCTGCTTGAAGAGTCTTGGGATATTTGAGAAAGGGAGCAGAAAAGAAGTTAATAACCAGTCACTCACAGAAGAGTTGGGAAAAAAACTCTCCCCCATGAAATGGGGGTGTTCTAAATGAAGTGATCAACTTGGGTAGTGTGCGAATAAGAAAAATAAAAAACAAAAATTATATAGGTAACGAGCACTCATCCCAAACTAGGGGTTCCAATCCACCCCAACACAAACACCCTCATTACCATTCATTCATAAAAGTGCAACTGCCACAACCAAGTCACAACTCATTCCCAGAAACCAATTTCCCATTGAAAAAATTCATGTTTACATTTTCAAGAAATTCCATTTAGATAATTCATCACTATTGGTCTACTAACAGGCATAACCACAAGTCAAAGAAGAAAACAACCAAATAGAAATTTAAACATTCAATCCCAATTCTCTTGTAAAGTCACAATTGGGATCTGTGAGATCCCTCAAAATAATGGAACCCAACCAATCCCCAACATACATACCCAAACGTCCATAGGTCCACAATCCCACAACTTCCAAATAGGGGATCCCATCCCCATCCATGTCAACTGATAAGCATCAACTATAAATATCACCAGAACAGAGCAATATAATTTTCAAATTTGAATATGCCATTCATTTAGTTATGTCTTTCTATTTGGTTAACCGGGGTGATCACACAAGGATCTTTATTTATTGGGAATCCATTTAGTCAACTTAGTTTATGTGATTTACCAGTTTCCATGTTACAACCATTCAATCACATAAATATACAGAAAAATAGGGGTTCATTAGTGCGCAATAAAGGACCACCAACGACCATGATTTTCAGTGGACATAAACCCATTCGATTCACAACATATAGGAAAATATAAAAAAGTAAACATCATTATCAAACACACCCCTTAATTATTTAAAACCATTTATCATCTTCGTTAAGGTTTGGTTTCATCAATCCTAGTAGGACACATTTTCAAACCCACCCCACATTATACAAAGTAAGAGAGATGAAGGAAAAACCCTACCCGGATAATAAATGATCGAAGTTTTTATTCTCATGCCAATAATAGGAATGCATGACTTTTAGGGGTCCAAGAATGATCAAGAAAGGCTCCTTCATGGGAGCACCCCTAGGCTCGAGAAAGGGGACACCAAAAGTACCAAAGAAAGAAAGAAACAATTCAAGAAGAAGAATGAAGGAATTTCTGTGTGATAAAAAGGTGAGATCCTTGAGTTATGGCATATGAATTTTGAACAGATTTAAAGGTTAATCGTGGTTTCACCACGCTATTGGATAGTTACACATGATGATATTAATTTCTATTTAACAATTACCATCGGAGGGGTGGACATAACTGTTGTGCGCTAAAGGATTTCATTTATGAGTGTAAAATGTGTCTCCTGAGGGTTGCCCCACTCTTATGGATTTAAGAAGTTTTTTATGGCATTAAAAATGGCTATGAACCACATTAAAAAGGTTAAAAGACATAAAAGTGGCGTTACAGGAAAAATGGGGAAAGATTCCCAGAAACACCTCGATGGCCGATTAGTGAGACTCGTAGGTGAAACCGATTGGTGGAGCTTATTGGGTGAAGCTGATCCTGTGAAGATGATCCTATGAAGATGATCTGTGAAACCGATTTGGTGTGAAACCGATTTGGTGAAACTGATCTGTTAAACTAATTTGGTGAAACCAATCTATGAAACCGATTTGGTGAAACTGATCGGTGAAACAGATTTGGTGAAACTGATCTATGAAGCTGATTTAGTGAAAGTGAACTGTGAAACCGATCTATTAAACTGATCTGTGAAACTGATTTGGTGAAACCGATCTGTGAAACCGATTTAGTGAAACCGATCTGTGAAACCAATTTGGTGAAACGGATCTGTGAAACCGATTTGGTGTAACTGATCTGTGAAAGCGATTTGGTGAAACTGATATGTGAAACTGATATTTGAAACCGATTTGGTCAAACCGATCTGGGTAACTGATTTAGTGAAACCAATATGTGAAACTGATCTGGTGAAACCGATCTGTGAAACTATTTTGGTGAAACCGATCTATGAAACCGATTTGTGAAACCAATATGTGAAACTGAATTGGTGAAACCGATATGTGAAACCAATTTGGTGAAACCTATATGTGAAATCGATCTGTGAAGCCGATCTGTGAAGCTGATCTGTGAAACTGATCTGTGAAGCTGGTCTGTGAAGCTGATCAGTGAAGTTGATCAGTGAAGCTGATCAGTGAAGCTGATCAGTGAAGCTGACCAGTGAAGCTGCTCATTGAAGCTGATCATTGAAGATGATCATTGAAGATGATCCGAGAAGCTGATTATTGATGTTGATCAATGAAGTTGATCACTGAAGTTGATCAGTGAAGCTCATCAGTGATGCTGATCAGTGAAGCTGATCTGTGAAGCTGATCTGTGAAGCGGATGGGTGGGACTGATTGATGAGTCCAGGGCACCCCAACACTTAGAGATGGAAAAGCAATGGACCATGAGGGTTAGTTCCATTACAGTATTGGTTAATTAAATGATGTCGTTATGACTCCCCTTTTTAAAAAAATATAGATTGCATGAGATTTTCCCTTGTCCCTCAGCTTAATAGGTTTCAAATGTCATTCATCACCACCATGCCTAGGGTTTGGGTAGTGGTTATCACAAAGCCCATTCTTCTTTCACTTTTAGCAATGAATCATGGGAGGTTCATTGCCAATGAGCATGTACCCTAGTGGTATAGGCTCATGCTTGGCATCCAAAAGACCCAGGATCAAATCTGGACATGGGGGAATTTCCGGGTACTGTAGAAGTACTGTAGTAGTGGCGACACTGTGCCGGCGGAGGGACTGTAGCAGGTAATGTAGCAGTGGTTTTACTATATAATTTACTATAGTATTGTGGGTACTATAGTAGTACTATTCACTAAGGGGTCCTTTTAGCCAAAAATGGGCTTTCAAGCCTTGTTTCTAGCCACATGGCCTTGGGCCTTCGGGATTTGTAATAAGTCACCCTCTACCCAGTCTAAAGAGGTCTTTGCTTTAAATAATAAATTCCTGCTTTGTCCCCAACCTTTAAAAAATCATGGGAGTTTCATTCCATTCCTCTTTTTCTCAAGTCACGCAATTATAAACCTTCATCACATCACATCGGAAATCAAATTCCCAATGTCCTCCACATCCTCATATAAAACATATATTCAACCTCTTAATTTAATTTCCTCCACGATTCTACCCACACATAGAGAATAAATTAATAGTCTTCATCTTTTATTCATGGTTTTTTCTATTTCCTTTAAACATCAGGTTTCATTTCATTATAAAATCATTATATTTATATGTAACTCCAACAACTATTTCAACCTTGATTGAACAAAGAAAAATATCATCAATGATACTATAATCTCTTTTGTCCAATTCAACTATGAGTGTTTTCATTATGACAACAAATAACCTATCAACTTTACATTTATGTTGGATGATAATTTATAAAGTGTACCTTGAAAATAATGTGAAATTATCCTCATAGGTAACAACAGATTGATCATTAATTTTATTCTATCCAGGGAACTCTTTATCCATATTGGTATGAAGAATCAGATGAATGTTAATATTTAAAACTATGTTCTTAAACTCTCCTAATCTATGGAAACTATCTCATCTTGCATCATCTTATTCCTAATTAGCATCCACCATTGGTCTGCTTCTCCATATAACTGAGAAAAAACCAAAATTTATGAATCATGCTATGAAAACTAGAGAAATGAGAAAATAAAGTTCGTAGAATTGGTCCATTTATCATTAATAAGTGGATTAGAAAACCCAATAAAAAGAAGGTTTACATTTCCTAATGATAGACTCAGATTGTTTCCCTTTTTTGATCATTTGAAATACCGGCATGTTTCATATATTGAGAAATTTGGGTGATCTTAATAATGAAATTTTTCATTCCTACTCTAATAGAATTTGGTTTATCAGTAATACAATCATTTTATTGTCTATTAAAATTACCATTACGGTTGTACCTTTATGTTCTATCCGTAGAATATAAGAAAAAGTATAGAGTAAGAAACCATTATTACAATGGGGATCGACATAATATCGAAAAGTCACTTATATGATGTCTAAATTTTAAAACCTTATTTAATATATGACAGCTTAAATTTATCCTAGGTTATTCATAGACAACTTCTATTTAAATCCTTCGTGATCATTCGTGAAGAGTTCATGAATTCTCAAAACATATCCCCCAGTAATGTTAAACCATGTGTGCAAAAAGGGCCATTATCTTGTATTGGGTTCCACTGAGTAAGGCATGACACACTTATTTAGAGTTGTTACACATAGATACATCTGTTCTATATCAACATAGAATTGTATTATCTGGGTAGGGAAATATATCTATGAAACCACTTAATTTATCCTTTACCTATATTCCAAGACAATTTCCTATAAACTTATTTATCCTTATAATTTTCTATATACATATTATTAGGGGTTTTACTATGGTTTTATCACCCTTAAATTCAAATGATATGTAAACCATTTCAGAAATAACAACTATAACAAACCACTATTTCCATATATTGAAATTACATATTACTTTTGGAATAAACAAAAAATAAAAACAGATGCCAAAATACTTTATTAGTCTAGTTATTTTCGAAACATTGAAACATAAACACTTGTTCATAAATAATCAACATTATCTCCCACTAGGTTATTCTTGACTAATACCCTTTTTATAAATATAAAACAAACTAAATATCTTTATAACCTGGTGAATGAAAATTAAAAATGGGTGAGCTAAAATTCTTAGTAAGGTTAAAAATTTATATTTGTAATAATAATCATGATTGAAAGTGAATAAGAACATGAACATTAATAATAGTCAGTGAATCCCAACCAAGAACATCTTTTTATTATGGCCTCACACCTCCTATCATCTTAGTAGTCATGGTTTACTCCTGTGGAAATATTAATAGCATGAGTTCACTCTTTATTCCATCTTGGTAGTCATGGTTCCCTCCTAATTACATCTATGTAGCCATGGTTCTCTACCAAGACCATATTAGTCTATCTAATGAAATGTAAATCGTTATCCAATGCTTTAGAGGGAGATAATGGTCTCACCCATCTCATAATGAAATCATACCTACATGTGCATAAAATAATAAATGGTTTCATCATTCCACATGAAAGAAAATGGTTATAATAAAAATATAATAATATCATAAATTTTGGAAAAGATATAGTATTCATAAAAATTTTATCAAAAACAAAACATGTGAAAATAAGTATGATTCAAATTATATTACTTATGATGGAGAATCAAGATTCTAAAATGTCATTCCATCAAAACATAAACCATTCATCAAAAGAACATGAAAGGAAACATTAAATCCTTTCCTTAGAAACTCATGATTAAAACTAATATATCTAATATTATATGTTAATTACTTTTTATATATCCTTAAAAACACTTCTTGAAGAAAATAGAATTTATGAATTGAAATTTTCTTTATAAAATATAATGTTTTTGAACATATTTTTATTTGAAAATAGATTGGAAAACTTATAAAGTATCATTGAAAAACATGAATAATTTATAAAATATTTTTTCTTTGAAAGTTATCATCAAGGCTAATTTGAAAACATTTTAGTCTTTATTTTGGAAAAAATAGTTTTTGAAATAAAAAAAATTTCCTACCGAAGAGAGAAATAAGGTAATATTTTTATTAATAATAAATTATTAATTATTTAAAGTACCAAGGAGTTTAATAATGGTAAAAATATATATAAATAACATGAATAAATAGATGAAAATAAAACCCTTGTATGTTCCTGAGGTATGAATCATAATATTTCATCAATTAATGCATAATCATTAACAATCTGGATAAATGATGCGACATTTTTAATAAAATTTTCCTGCATGGTAAATTAGAATCATACACTCCATGTAGGAAAATGAAATTACATAAAGCATAAATTATTATTATAAGAAGGGGATTCGTTATATAAAATTTAAAATTAATGTATATACACCTCAAAAAACAATGTAGGTGCATAATAAAATATGTATCTCAAAGAATGAAAATTGAGACCAAACTGTTTTACCTAATTGGTAACTCTTGTGAAATAAACCCCATGAAATAATTATCATAAAATAGATATATAAAAAAAAATATAAATATTTCAATCACATAATTAATTCATGGTTATTATATAAATTATATAAAAGGAATTATTGGGGAGCCTGGCATGTATCTTAAAGATATAAAAAGCGAGATGAAATTCCCCTACCTTGTGTATCAACTTTCTTTGTACTCATATAAAAATAATATATAATAATTATATGTTTATTATAAATCAATCACATAACCCTATTATTAGATACAATACCATATATGGTTATATTATTACATTATATTACCCACTTTTTTACAATTCTATGTTATGGTTTCACTTCAGCTAATATCTGTTTTGTATGCACATGCATCTTCATTTATTATATATTTGATCCATATTAATATATCATTATTTAAATAATATAAAATTTTATATAGATATATATTATATTCATTATATTATTGTTGTAGTAATAAATAGGATTTATAATAATAAATTAATTACACTATTTTTGTAGATGATTGGTCGTACATATGCATGAATGTTGTTTCTGTTTTATTATTGTACTGAAAGAATGATGTTACATGATATATATATATAATATAAATTTTGTATAATTTTTATTTTATATATATAATTTATTTTAATAAAAATTTTCTTAATACATTCCAAGTAGTGCGTGAACGAATCACATCAGTTTTAGGGGGAGATAATCCACACTTCCTGAAACGAAATTATATTATTTACAAAAAATGGTAATTATATTGTTATGTGCTATAAAATAATTAATGAAGAATAAATACACCATTAATATAATATATATCACATAGAAAAATAATTTTAATCATATTTATCATCCACTAAATGTGGTAATAGAAAACAAGTATAATCATCAATTCGTGAGGCAATAGTTCACCGTACACATAAACTGAATATTTGTTACACATTAGAAGGAAGTGTGTCTAAGTGTAGTTAATACTATTAACAATACAATATTTAATTATAATTATTATACTGGTGATATTATATAATAATTTAATATCTATATTTAAGGGAGTGTAAAAAAGAAAATAATGGAAATGAGCTTGAGGGAAGATGTTACATCTTCTTTGGGTGACTCCTTTTGGATTACACAAAAGAGCTTCCATGGACTAATTTCAGACAAATATTATGCATCTATAATTAGGGTAGGAAAATTTAGGATCTATTTAACTATATCATGGTCATTAAAATGTGGCTTGATAAGAGTGTTCAAGGAGGATAGGTGGCCTTTTTATATTGGAGGACGAGTGACACACTTGTAAATTTTGGGAAAAGGAATTTTGCCCACATTTTCCCCATGTAATGTGGATTCAATAATGGGAATAATTTGATATAAGGTAGGATAGGGTATAAATATTTCTATATTATGCATCTTGGAAAATTTTATAGGTCATTTTGGGTCATAAATTTTAGGTTAATTCATTATTAACCAGGCTTTTCTCTTAATCACAATAATTAGTTTTAATCACATTCACTAAACTTTTTTGTCATTTTTTTATGTTAATATAAACTATATAGTTTGATGAATAAAACTATAGAAACAAAATTAAAAAATTCCAATAATATAACTGGCATAAATTAATATAAATTTATTCCTGTAGATGTGATGACAACACTGATTTTTTATAAGAAATCATAAAAACGTTTTCTATGTTTTAATACCAATCTTCAAATTGAAATTGATGAAATGACATAAATTATATTAATTAATAAAAATTTAATATAATTAAACATTAAAATAATTTTAAAATATAATTTAGGTGTATAAATAAATTATATGAAAAAATGTTTTAAATTAAATTTTAGTAATTTTCACTGAGAATTTGAATGTTTTAACTTGTTTTGATCAGCCGTGACTATCTATTTTGGTATAGAGATCACCATAGATTCCACTATGGTTTAATAGAATATTTATTATTTCCTTGTAATGTAAATCCACCCATAGAGAATATTCAAATATATGATTTGTTTTGGTTGTCATCTTACTGATAAGTTTGATTGGTTGTGTTTCACTCTATTGAGAGTGAGAACTATCTGGAAATAAGGGGCATCCCTTAGTAGATTCATCCAATTAATATACTTGTTGGAATGTTAGTTTTTTAAGATTTGTTTTCTAGGAATATATCATTAGATATAGTGAAATTGGTGTTATTCAATCTCCATAGTGGTGAACTTAATGTGAGAATGGATTAAAATGATGAGTCTTGAGCGATGAACAACTTCTAGATGTTTTGAGGGTATGAAGTGTATCATTTTCTATTCATATATCTTGTTATTTTTTGATAAAAGAGAAAAATTCATAGTTCTATATGATTATATTATCATTGACTGTTTCTATGAACATTGATGGAGTCAAATTCTACCATTATATATCTCTAATCATGAGTGACATGTATTCTAAAATACAGTTTCTATTATATTTCCCACTTTAGTCGTGTATTGTGCATTTTATTTTTATCATTTTATATGTGACTTTGGGTAATCTTGTATATTTATTTTGGATAATTATTATGTTTTTGAATTCCATAATTCAATTATATTAGGTTATTAAAAGAATATAAATGTTATACTATAATGGATGAGGTCTTATCTAAGGATAATATTTTAGTGGTACTATCCATATAGTCAGTGATTAAGATATAACAAGGAGGTTGATTTTATCCTAGTTCCCAAATATATTTGGTTTTTATGTTTCTATTACTGAATGTTATTGACCAGGGATGAAAAATAGATGTTTCATGTTGTACCAAAGTATAGATGATCTAGAAATGAATTTGGTGCATTTAAATTTTCTCTGAAAGTCAATCTTGGGATTTTCTCTATATTAAATAATGGGAGTGTTCCACCCATGTGAACTACATCAATAAAAAATATATGAAAAATTAGATTTTATTGTTTCATTTTTGTGTAAAAAATTGGGAGTCCCCATCATTGGAATATAAATGAAATTGAGTGGGAATCCTTTGTATAAATTTTCATGTAATTTCTTTCATCGGTTAAAACATTCGAATATAATGGGTCAATGATTATTTTTATGATTTTATGATTAGGATATGATATGTATTCATATGTGTAATTAATTAAAATATATATGAGCACATGTGTCTATTCTTTTCTCTCCTCCTTGAGGATATCATGGTGGATTCTCAAAGAATAGATTTTTTTAGGGATAAAATCATTAAGTTGAGACAAAAGTAATAATCCGTGTCTTCTTGAGAGGAAAAAATGATTGCTTTGGTGTTTCTGTTACCTTAGTCTTTATAATACGTAAAAAAACTATATTTTTCTTATAGGAGGACCTATAAAATTACTCATATATCTATGTGGGTCCTAGATTGTCTTGTTTACCATATGACATGAATTTGGTTGGGTTCTGAGTCAGGTTACATATATTTTATATTCAATATATATCAAAAAATTATTATTTATTGCAATAATAAATAAGGATTTTATATGACATATAATGTTTGGGTGGATATTTTTACACCATAGTTTTATCCATTGTTATTGGTTTTATTGAGGAAAACTGTACTCTTAAATTTGGTATAAGGCTAATATCTGGTCAAGTTATGAGATTTTACTCTTTAAAATATTAAGGATTAATAAAACACCTTATTTTCACTATTTATTCCTAGGTGTAAAATAATTGAGGTTATCATCATTCCCCAATCTTAATTAATAATTAAGTGAGCGAAAACATTATATCATGGGAGAAATAATTATCTTGAGAAGATCACAATGGGGATCTAGATTAAGAGACCATAAATGTAAAGGCAAAAGAGCATTATTATGATGATTTTGTGGTCCTTGAAAATGTAGGACATACCACTTTTTACATTTACATTTTTTGTTTATATTTTTTTTCAACCAATAATTTTGGATCACAAATATACGGATAACTATTTTCCCTCTATTTTTTTGGAATCTGAGTTGTTTTCTCAGATTTTGGATGATTGTAGGTAATGTGAATCATGAAACTATGAATACATGGCATATTGTCACATGAAAACCCATCATGTATTAATTTCATTAATATCTTTTTTGTATAATATGTATTAATAGTGTGGAAGTATGATGTACATTCCTTGTGGGACCCTAGGAAAAATGAATCACTATATTTCTACACAAACACTTATACACTCCTATTATAAACATAGGCATGAATTTGTAATCACCATTACCTATGAGATATCGTTGATTGGGTTGGGATACAAAACAAGTTACCTATAAAATCCTATTACGTAGGTAGTAGAGGGATATCCTATATACCATCGAAGTATCTAATGGTTTGATATGAGTACATGCCAAGTGTGAGGAATTTAGTAGACATATTATAACATGTGTACATGCAGTGATATGACCCATTTATTAGTCATGGTGTATCTTCTCACACAATAGATATTTTTAGATAAATTATTTGTCCATTATAATTATATTTTGATGTCGAACATGAGGATGGGTTCAACTTCTCAATTATAGATAGTTGGATAGATGATTAAATACATTGCATAGTTCCCAACCTTGTGGTAATGATGATGGTATGATGATTATGGTGCAGAAATGGAATAATGGGTATTGGGATCTCATGGAATGATCAGAAATTTATTGTGTAAATCCTCATGTGTTTATGGAGATTATTACCACCCATGGATTGGGTGGTGGTTATGTTTTCCTCATATAAATAAAGATAAAAATTTACCTTGTTTGTTTATTTGTGAGTAGTACCCTCTTTGTCATACTATATTATTTTTTGTAACCTATTATACATGGGGATTAAAGAGTATATATATATATAAACCTTAGTTTACATCATGTATTATTTCATATTGTTAAAAATATAGATGAATTATTGTTCCAAATCTATATCGACTATCCACTTAACAAAAATATTAGTACCAACTCTTAGGTACACATTTTAAAATGTTATTTGGAAATGGATACTTTTGTGAGCCATTTTCTCTAGGTTGACAGGTTAGTATTCTTCTTGATTGGTATGGATGTAAACTCATTCGATGAATGTCATGGGTCTTCCGTAATTAGTGTTTTTCCCTTGAATCACATCTAGTAAGGCACAGACAATTCATTCATGGAATGCGTTGATTATATTCATTGAAAATATCATCCTATATCATGGCATAGGATAATTGACATGTTCGAATTTTTGGTTCATCATTGAAGAAGTGGTTTTGAAGAGTAGTATTAGTGTCTTGTGTTGGTACCCCCCCCCCCCCCCAACTAGGATACATTTTATAACGTGTCATTGGTTTCCTAGGAAGGATATAGTTTAACATGGTATAATAATGAAGATGGTCAAAATCCATTGAGATTTCTAACAAATTCTTTTTAACAAAGTTCAGGTCTATTCGGACATTTAATAACCTGATCTCATACATAGTAGAGTGAGTTCCTATAGTTTCTTATATCCATAAATTGATCTCTATTGGCCATTGATAGATTCTAGGTCATTAGGTTATAATATATTCTACCTCTTATAGTATCTGATGTCCTTCAATTTGATAATATTTTTTCTTATGATGGGGGTGCGAGTCATGGATTTTTCATTGACACATATATTTTCATAAGAACCAAAAGTTGTTATCCTTGTTTATATTATATGAGTTACATAATGTAGGAAGGGGAGACCTTTCATATAGAAAAATGTATATCCTTTTACAATTAATGACTCCCATGGAAGGAATAATTATTCATATTTCCTGAATTAGAACAATATTGGGAGATTATTTCCCTATTCAAATTGTTTCATAGAAACAAACCATAACCTAGGACATCTGACGGATGCTGTCTCAGCGAATGGTCTCTATAAAATAATTTTGGTTGAAAAAGTGTTCTGTGGTTTGGTTCCACATCAAAGGAACATAATAAAACTTTGATTATCAAAAAAATTCAATGAATGATTCTATTTATGCGGTTTCTGATCCATATGCACTTCCAAAAAGGGATGATCATTGAAAAATTTCAATCCTAGACCGACATTGCTACATGCAATGTGAGAATCCCTGGACATATATAGTCATGAAATTTATAATTTCTCATAGATAGAATTTTTCAAAGGGAATATTGATTCCAATTAGAAGTATACATTTCCAATCATATTTGAAATTCATGAAGACCTCAATGCTTCATATAGAAGTGTAAAAATAAACCTTAAATCAATATTCTAGGGAAATGAAGATTGTGAATCAAACCTCAGCCCCGTAAACCAATCGAATACCCATGTATGGGTTAGGATGAATGGAATCACATGGGTATATTTTCACCACAATATTCTTAATTATTTAGTAATAGGTATTGGTACAAACTTAAAAATTTATAAATGTTCACTCAATGAAGGTCTTGGACTCTTTTGAAGAGTTGTACATAAAATAAACATGGGGAACTAGAGGCCAGATCAAATCTCTCTCATTTTAAATAATTATGATTTTATCATCAAGATATAATTTTAACACCTACCCCCTACTGTGAGCACTATGAGCGGGTTGGGAAGTTAATATAGAATTATAATATAGCGTACAATATTGCAATCCCAAACTAGAGTTCATGTAAATAGATAGAAGATTAAAATAGAAAGATTATAAATTCAAGAAAAATCAGGAAATTGTTGACAGTAGTTCAATCCAATGGTGTGGATAAAAATGGTAGTAAATGTGAAGACCTTTTCTAAGAAGTGTTTTAGCATGAAAACTCTCTCTTATCATCTTATAAATCTTAGAAAACTGATAAGAAAAACAACAATGACATTATTCAACAATGATAAGGATTACCTATTCAAAAAATCCCCTGAAATATTTAACATTCCAAGCTCATTGCAGTATGAATATTTTATGATTGACTAGATTTATAATGATTTAGATATTTATCTACAATTCAGTCAATAATACCATATCAAAACCTTAGATGGGACTTAACAAACATCATAATTAGATTCGAAGTATTATTTAGTTCATATTCAAGATGCATTGGGCTCATTGGTGGACATTGTTTATGTTACCAAATCCATGGAAAAGGTAGATTACCCTCAGAACGATAGCTATATTACTTTTAGAAAACACATAAATTTTTTTATAAACTCAATAATGTGAACCCACCAGGTAATCTGAAAGTAAAATAGAATATACGAAAAACAAAGGGGTATCCCCCCATACAAGATTAAAATGTGGATATTATATTCAAACTATCATATAATATACAACCATTAAAATGGGAGTTCCCTCAGTATTATTATAGAAAATTACATGCCCAAAATAAGTGGACACTCTATACCCTAGAAAAACCACACTAACCACAAAACTCCTCTTTATGAACATGGATATTTCCTACCTAAAAAAAATGGGATCAACAATAATGCTTAAAGACATTAGATATTTTTTGATAAGGATGTGGTTAATTCTTGGATGGTCACTAAAGATGAGCACTCCAAAACCTTTTTCTTATCCAATGTTTTTAGGAAAATTTTAAACTTAGTAGTTTAAGCCTTCAATTCCTATGTAAAAAGAAGAATACTCAAGTGTATTTTAAATCATCATTAAATTATCATTAAAGATACATGGATTGTTATATGTGATTTTAACTTAATACTAGAAAAGGATGAGAAACATGAATGAGTTTCAAACTCTATTTAGATCAAATAAATTAGGCAATGTGATGATGAATGAAATGTTATTGAGATTAATATTTAGGGTGTGAAGTTAACATGGTATATAAATCACCTCAATGGCATAAAGTCTAGAAGAATTGATATATCATTAATCAATGATACCTCACATTATATCTAGAGATCCATTTCAAGTGTCAATAATTTTTGAAAAAACTATGAACATCATCCCATTTTTATGATCACACCTTACAAGGATCCAATGAATCCTCTTCCCTTCATATTCAACAACAGTTGGATTTTTTTAACAAAATTTCAATAAGATTTATCCAAAAACATGGGAATATTTTGATTATAAAAAAACCCCATAGCATGTACCATAAATTTTAAAATTCTCCAAAAAATATTGAAGGAATGGTTAAAAAAATATATTCATCTTTCTAGAGGATGAAGTTTAATACATTGATTGATCTGTCCACTCTCTTCAATGGTCCATAAAAAATATGGATTCCCTGGGAACCTTACTCAGGAAACTGAATTGTCTACCTAGTATAAAAAGATTATCCAACACAAAGAAAACATTAACTAGGATATATTTAGTTTGATATGAATCATGTAAGGTTATATAAACAAAAAATATTCCAATTTCTTCCAGAAAAATAGAAAGGGTAAAAAACCACATTCTCTTCTCAAATATTGAGACCAGATTCTTGAGGAAAAAGAAGATTTCTCTACGAATATTGTTTCTTTTTATATGAACCTCTTTAATTCACCATCCAAAAAATGAATCACTCATGGAATGTATCATCCATAAACATAATAGATATATAGAAAACATAATTTTTATAGTTTATCGTATAGAATTGTAAATTAATGAAACTGGTTTTATTCTTAACAGCGGGAGATCCTGGGGTCTGAATGGATTTAAAAAAAATTCAATTTTACTGGGATGTTTGCAATGTGGTTATGTATTTATATAAGATTGGAACTAAAGCACATGAAGTTTATTCCCAATTTCTGTCCTTAGTAACTAATAATGATAATTCTAGTGGCATCAGTCAATTCAAGATGTTTCTTTGTTCAATACCAAACATAATATTGTCACGATAATATTGTTTAAAATGATTTCCAAAATATAATAAAAAATTATTTATTGGGTTCAATTAGGATTTATTATGGGGTAATAATACAATAATGTTTACTCACTGACTCAGAATGTGTGAACCTTAATAGAAAGACAACCATAGGAGGATTTTTTCTCCCATTCTGGTAATAAAAAAATCATTTCAAACTATGGATTTTAACATTATTGTTAACGTGTTATTCTGATTTGGGTTTGACAATCAAATTCATTCTCTGATTCAATGACATTATGGGATCATATAATTAATCTATTCTCATAAAAGGCTCAAAAGAAGGGTACTTATCCATCGCAATGGGGATTAGAAAAGGTGATCCCCTCACCCGAATAATTTTTTCCATTACTGAATACTATCATAGTATACTTTTTATTCAAATGGATAAAAGGGTGAATTGAAGACTATCAGAGATTCTTCAGATACCTCCACACATTCTCATCCATTTTCAACTGGAGAAATTTTTTTACACCAGTAGATATGAAAAATATAAACCACATAAAGAATTCTATTTACATTACAAAAATGTATCTGGAAAAGAGATCAGTTGGCTAAACTATTTCACCTACATTGTTAAAAGAATTATTCCTTACATAAAAAGGAACATTCTTAAAACATTGGGTATAATGGAAGGTCATATTCCTTTCAATCCCATAAGTGTGGAAATATTTGGGGGAAGACCTAAAGGACCCCAAATCATTAATATTTTTATCATATTTTGAAGAATATTTTCCTCATGGAAAGGAAAATCTTTTTCAATGAAATGGAGAATCACTCTTTTTAGGTATATAGTTATCTGAAAACATTTTTAATACATCATGGTTTACTTATGGCTGCCTTCATTGATTAAAATCATTAATTCATATATAAGGAACATCATATATAGTTCTATCATCTCAGAGGAAAAAGTCATTACTATAAATTGGAAACAATGATGAAATAGTTACAATATTTGGGGTATTTTCATAAAAAACCTAAAAAATTTCAATCAATATCTTCAATATCAAATCATTTGGATGTTGAAAAATAGAACATCTATATCCCTAGAACTTATTATAACCAGAGTGATGGAAAATTTAATGACTGTAAAACTTTACTACATGGAATACTCATTTTGGCATGGATTGAAAATTGTGTTTGTGAAGGTTAACAGACACACTTACTGGCTAGAAAATTCTAAATCATCTCTCATATTTAGGGAAGACAACTTCATTGGGACTCTTTTTCATTACATATGATTTTATATTGGTTTTGGAACCTAGTCCAAATGGATTGATGTATTCTAAATAATTCTATACTTGTTAGATGCAAGGAACTTATAGTTGTATTGGTGACATTTGAAATCGATTGATGAATCCCTCTTTATTCTCATACCTTTGTAAAAATTCATTTTTTTGTTTTCTAGATGGTAAATGCCTACAACACAAAGGTATAACAATTTCTCTAGGTGTTCCTTATGCCACCAACAATTTTCTCGTATTACATTCATGTTTTTTGATTGTTGGATACTTATCCTTAAGCATCCCTTTGAAATTTTATGCCTTCATATTGCTAGTCTCTCTCCCCAAGCTCATTGATTGTGGGAATTGACTATCACATAAATCTTACTATAGTCCCTAGTGGGGACCCGATGATTATAGTCTAGATAAAAAATTATGATGAACCACATAAAGATGAACTATTATGTTAAAATAAATATAATTTATATGTCCCCTAGTATGTTTATATGAGTTTCAAGTGTGTTGTGATGTTGAACCATGAAAGGAATGTGTCTAAATATGATAAGAAACTGAATTTTGATTTATCATGCCCCATGTGAAGAATAATAATGGTTAGGATTATGAAAGGTATATTGGTAGTTGTGAATTAATTCCGTTATTATCGATATTCAGAGATTATTGTTCAGTTTTATGTGTCATGTTTTCGGAATAACTATGTTTGTCCCATTAAAAATTTATATCATAATGGAACATAAAAAATTCACTAAATCTTGATTTGTTAAGGGGATGAGTATTGGTATTTTATGTCAGAGGAGTAATCCATGTAATGGTATTTTGGGTAGACTTATAGGTACATTTTTTGTTATAAATGGTTTCTTGGTTGGATCATACCACTGTAATATTACTAATTACAGTTAGATTATACATCAAATTGTAAATATGGTCTAGATTTTAATGAATTTTTTTACCAACATGATATTAATTGTGAAATTAAAAAGGATGTTGTGCCAAATCAAATTAAAATGGAATTATCAAGGGATAATAGTCCCCCCATGATTATAGTATATATGGATACTATTTTGACTTGTCCTATAATGCATTTTGAAATTATTTCAAATTTATATTTTCATCAATATGAATAATTTTCTGTACCAATATAGATTATTATATTATTTGATTAGAATTATATTCTAATTAATTGAATACAAAAAATATAGTTAGAGTGTTATGTTAATTTATTCACCATTTTAATTATGTAATAGAATTAAATTATCATTAAACATTAACCTTGATTATCGGAGAGAATAATATTACATTAATTATTATTATTTTTATTGAATGGAATGATTTTCTAATAAATTTATTGCATCTATTTTGGGGTTTAAGGATAATCTATTCAAATTTTTCAATTGTTATCGAATGGGACCATATTAAATTTATTTTTGTTGATTATATAATTTAATTATATTCTACTCACGTATGTTATCAAATTTATAATTTATAGATATATTCATTCTTTCTTATACATGAATGTTTCTGATGATTTCACTAGGGCACGCACATCCGTCATGGGGAGGATGCGTGGCTATTGCCCTGCATTGCTGCTTTCCAAAGGCAGGCGACATATGCTCCTTATTTAGGGATGTCTGCTCCTTGATAAAAACAGGATGATGGGATGTTAGTTCTTCCTTCCGCAGATACCTCCTCAGAGGTCGTCACCTAGTCCGGGTCTCCGTCATAGATTTAAGACATTTTTCGTGAAACCCTTCGCGCAACCCTATCTTTATGGACACCGGTTAATTACACTGATTCTGTCATGACATTACAAGGGGTCTGGTCAGGGCAGCAACCTTCGGTTAGTGGCGTATTCACATTTGGCATCACTGGCGTGTCTTGACGTTGGGGGATTGGCATGTCTGTCTTCTGTCGCTCATTATAGGGCTTCTTGAGGGTGCAGAAGCCCAAGTCATCCCACATCAAACATAGGTAACATTATGCCATGGGCATGTATCTGATGTTTTCCTCAGGTTCCTATGATTAACACAGGGTATGTTGCGAGTTTAACGTCCACCGGAGATGGATCAGACTGATCAGAACACTGATTAGAGTGGATCAGATGGAGTAACCCCCTAGAAGGAATGCTGATATTAGGGCCAACACGTGGGTGGATTCATGAATGTTGTCTGATGGAATGGGGAGGGGGTGGCATGATTCCACTGGGATGTGGCGGCCTAAGTAATAATCAGGATGGATGATGAAAGGTTTCATGAGGGGGTGGTGAGTGGGATGGAACCATCATGGGGTGATGATGGTTTTGGTCTTGAACCTTATAGGGGCTTCATACGTATCATCGTGGTAGGGAATCAAGGTCCACGTAGTTTGGTGAGGCGATGGGACACCTGAGGAGGTGACCCGTGAGAATGTACACATGGATGGGACCCAGAAGAAGTGGAACCTCCAGGTTAGGGCATGAACTTCTCGAGACACATGGGCTCAATTGGGATAGATTAGGATTGGTCATGAGTGATGGGATTCAACCTCGTGGAGCCTTCCTATGTACCATTCCTTGACATGTATCAAATACCACGTAGTTTAGATGGGGAATACTATTTAACGTCGTGCAGGATGGGGGAGAACCGACGTGAAGGTGGTCGGAATGACCAGGTGTTGGGGCTTGAACCTCATGGAGGCAACCTATGTACCATGCCTTGACATGGATCAATGTCCCCGTAGTTCAGGATGGGATGGGGCTTACACTCTGAGGCGGGCCAAGGTGTTGGGGCTTGGACCTCGTGGAGGCTTCCTACGTACCATGCCTTGACATGGATCAAAATCCCAGTTGTTTGGGATGGGTTGGGGCTTACACTCTGAGGAAGCCTATGGTGTTGGGGCTTGAACCTCATGGAGGCTTCCAATGTACCATGCATAGATATAGATAAAATTCCATGTAGTTCAGGATGGGTTGGGGATTACACTCTGAGGTGGCCCAAGGTGTTGGGGCTTTAACCTCTTGGAGGATTCCTATGTACCATTCCTTGACATGGATCAAAGTCCTCATAGTTCCGGATGGGTTGGGGCTTACACTCATAGGTTGCCCAAGGTGTTGGGGCTTGAACCTCGTGGAGGCTTTCTACATACCATGACTTGACATGGATCGAATTCCACATAGTTTGGAATAGGTTGGGGCTTACACTATGAGGCGGACCAATGTGTTTGGCCATGAACCTCATGGAGGATTTCTACATACCATGCATTGACATGGATCAATGTCCCCATAGTTCGGGATGGGTTGGGGCTTACACTCTAAGGCAGACCAAGGTGTTGGTCATTATCGGTGCTTTCTCTAAGCTCGCGTGAGTCATGCTCGGTGTGAGAAACAAGAGATAGCATACGCCTGACGATCACGTCGTGAATGTTTCATCCATGGTATATGGAGTGGGGATTATGTGTGGAGAGGCCCATAGAAGAAACAGGGGATTATGCATGGTTAGCAGCCCAGGAAGTCGGGACTTACTCCAGGATGGAGGCCCGATGGGTGACAAAGCGCAGTGGGAGAGGGATTTGGTGCCGAAGAAAGGAGAAGCACCATTTCCCACCATTCCCTTTGCTGGCCCTAGGGACCGAAGTTAAAAGGAAGAGAAGGGATGTTGCCTTAGGAAAGAAATGATAGGGGCTTACACCAAGGTGGCTTCCCTTTCCCGCGGACAAACTCTACTCCAATAAGGAGGATATCATCCCCTGTGAGGGCTAATCCCATCCCTGTGGAGATGAGTGGGAATAGAGAATGTCCAAGGTAGGGGACCCTGTGTGCGACACACGGGGCGAGGTCACAGTTTAACGTCACTTGTTGGGGATGACAGTTCTTGGTAGTTTAACATCCTGCAGCTCAGACGAGGTGGGTGCGCTCCACACCCCTAGGGCTTACATAACAGGTACCTTCTGCTCCATGCGGAAGGGAAGGAATCAGGAACACTGTACATGGGGGTGTTATGGAGAGAACTGTTGAGGGGTCCACGTTAGCGTGGCTATGTGAAGAAGAAATAGTCGTTAGCGTGCCTATGCGAAGAAGCTTAAGTCAACACAACTCAACGGTCGGTATCGTCCAAGGGTCTTTGAAGTTACTTCGTAAAAACTGAGAAGGTTGTATTGGAAAATAGTGCATGATGTGGATTCACGGGGCATGAGAATCACCCGCGAATGGCATCCATAATAAGAGCATCGGGCACTCGCACAAAGGGATGCCCAGGGAGCGCCGAGGTGAGGGGTACCGGGGAATTGTGCGCAACCTTTGTGGATTTCGTGAGAAATCAGTAGATCTGTATGAAAAACACCAAGTTGGCGTGTAATCCATGAGGATTGCGTGGAAATGGAGCTGAGGTTTTATGCACTAATAGAAAAGATTACGTGCAAGGAGTAAGAATCGTGTGCAATTTAAGGGGATTGCACGCAATGAATGGGGTGCACGCAATTAAAGAGGATTGCACGCAATTGGCTGCCCCACGCACAAGTGGAAGGAATTGAGCACAAGGGGATGACCCTGAAGGGATTTGAACTCAGTCTTAAACCATGGGGATCTTGCGTGAAGGCAGATCCTGAGGCGACTTGGCACGAAATGAATTGTACCTGAAGGCCATCTTTACATGCACGAAAGGCGAATTTAGCGCATGAGATCTATTTCGAATTCTTCAGCCCCAAAGTGGAAGGGGGTTTCTTTCTATTTATAGGCATCCTGTGGTGCAGAAACCAAGTCGGTGAAAACAAATTGCGTGATGTCAGCAACAGCATGAAATATTGACTGTGCGGGGGCGAGGGTTCGAAATATTTCGCGTCCACGCTGCTGGACTCTCACGAATCCCAGACCATTTCTTGCGGGGCATAATTTTTTCACGCAGTTAGGCATTTTTTTTGCGTGACCCCTCCAGACTGCCGAATGAGGTCCTCGAGTCCGAATATGAATTTGCTTTGACGTTTTGCAACTTTCTTCATCACCTGAGTGTTTTTCGGTGTCTACAAATGCCCCCCGGAATTGGATTGGTGAGGGGTCACAACAACTGAATTCTGGGGGAAACGCTGAAATAAAGGTCTCAGCAGGGTCCATGCGCGCAAAAACCTGATGAGGTGTGCAAAACTATGGTAGGCATGGAATTAGATTTTTGTGTAGGCGCAGAGACTAGGATTAGCCTATAAAAGCCTCCATGGGTCCCATGCTATGTACGAATTTTCTAGCGCGTCAAGCTCTGAGCTCTCATGCACGAAAATTTCTCCGGTCCTATGCACAAAACTGCTCCGACCGCGCATAATCCCACCGAGTTCAGGCATCATTTTATGACCAAACCTGGGGTTTTCCGCGCTGTAGGTGGATTTTTCACGGTGACCACTGATATTTCCGCCAACATCCCAGATTCTGCACCAGCTAGTGAAAAAAATTGTCTGAAGGAGATGGATGCAAACTAGGTTTATGAGGGAAAAGCCAATGCTCAAAGGGATGAAATGGTCGCTAACCCAGAGGTTTATGGCACCAAAAGTATTTTCTCCAATAACCATACCCTCTTTAATATACCAACCCTGCCCAAAAGGAGTATGCCTTGTCCAACAATCTGCCACTGTGGGACTTTGGTATTTTGGAGGAGGTACCTTTGTCGGGTTTTGATGCGGATACACCGCAGTCATGGGTGACCCGTGAGGACAATCTCCCTCTATAAAACATCACCAAAAATGAACATCCTACTAGAGAAACCAGGAACATGTACGTTTACGTCCTGAATCCTAGGACTAGGACCATTGCTGGGGGTCACCCTGTTGTGGAGAGCTCCTTGGCCCCCTACGCAAGCACTATTCGTTAGAGCATCACTGACGAGGCTAAAGGATGGTTGCAGGACTGGGACCTGCGGTCCGGAGGCAACTTCACTAGAGAATGGGCCTTAGCGTACTAGGTTCACCATAAATGTGACTAATTTTGGGCCAAGCTACGGCATATTGGCTTATTTGAGGCAGTGTGGACCTCACAATTTCACTTCTACCGCCAGCACGAGCTCGGGCCGGAGCTGTTCACCCGGTGGTCCCCTGATACCAATACCTTCATTCTCCATCATGGGGAAGTCGGTATCGGTCTCTGGGACATTCTTTATTGGGGGTATCCCTTTGGAGGGCCACCAATATGACGAATTCCTTCCGCCGATGAGCACCTGGGGAGACCGATAACCAACCCCCATACTGACATGGCATTTATTGGAGCTAGATAAGGGGACGCTGGGGGTCAAGGACTTCTTGAAGGACATCACCTATAAGGACCGGATTAGCCTATTCCTGGAGAGGGATCTGGCAGTCAAGATGATAGGGTGAGGAATACGGTGCCCAAACGCGTCACAAAGAAACAAGCACATATCATACTGGAGGATCTTGAAGGTGGGGAATTATCAGTCATGGGGCTACAACATCAATGAGATTAGGGACCCGAATGTTCGGTACACCAGGATTCCTTGCCACATTCGTGAGTGGGAGGATCTTTTCAGTGTGGGATGCAAGGATGGGCATCCGTCCAGTGACCCTGGTGATGGCTAACATCATGGCTGCCAACAAAAGATTCAATCTGGGGTCCCCATGTTGGCTCAGATGTATACTATTTTTCAGTGCATCTCGAGAGGGGGATCGCCTATGAGATTCTATGGCCCCTTCCAGATTTTCCATGGCTGGGTTGTAGCTCATTATGGAAGATACATCCTCACGAATGCCATCTGTCCTCTAGGAAATGGCCTACGACCCTCCCTACTGAACATTTCCAGGTTCATTCCGTTGATGCTCAATGAAGAGGGAGTAAGGATGAGAATTTCTAACCATGAAAGCTTCACCTTCATCCCATTTCCCAACCCAACTAGCAAGATGATAGACAATGGGAAAGGCTCACTAGAGCAGAAGGAGTTCTTCCAGAGCATCAGAGGCAGGGTTTTTGTGGCCCGGATTGATGGGAAGATTTTCTGTGAGCCTTATGTGCCATCCAGGTTCACCAGGAAGTTTGAGTTCCTCTAGAAGATACCGAAAAAATTATACATAGACATCTGATATGAAAGGAATCCAAGTGTTCTTCGTCAACTGTGGCTGATGTTCACGACCTATGGCTCCGGTGACTTCATCACCTTTCCTCCCACCAGAGTCAACACTAGTCCCTCAACCGATTATGATGAACATTGGGCCATAGCATACCTTGAGTGGCTTTTGTGGAAGCGAGTTCGGCAACTCAAGGTTTCCAGTGTTGAACCTGGGTGGCGATAGAGCAGGAAGAGTGCCACTAGAGGGGGAAGATCTGAGTTGCGTTGGGCAACAGGGCCCACACAGGCCGAGACCTCAACATTGGGGATGTCACATGGCGTGGCCACGCCCTCATAGCCTAGATGAGGAGGGTCCCATGGAGCAGCCAAAGAACTTCCTTCTCACGAAGAAATATTCCCTGCACTATGGTTGGATTGGATAACCCTGCGGTAGTTGGTGAGTACTGAATCCCTCTGTAGAAGATAGTGCGGGACAAGATCTAGCTTCCAGAAGTCGGGCTTATCAGGGTTGTCGACAGAGTGAACTTCCATCGACGACATGCGTATCTGATATCCCGGAACACGTATGCATGCCAACAGGGTCGTCTTGTGGATCCTCCTTTCTTGGTGAAAGTGATGCTCGACCAGGAGCATGATCCGTAAAAACGGCATCGAGGGATGATGACAGCAATGTCAAGTCGGAGGGCGGAGAGATAGACGAGGAGGAGGTATAAATAGAAGGTGAAGAAGAAGGTGAAGGAGAAGTTGAAGGAGAAGAGGAGCCTTAAGCTGAGAGGTCTTAGGGGGCATCCCACCAAGGGAGTCTCCGGGAGAGCGGTGAGATCGTCGGATCTGATATAGATGTGACTGAGCTACTCGAGGTATGATTCAACCCTTATCTATCCTCCTTTTATCCACTTTCCTTTTCCATCCTTAATTCACCCTCCTTATCTTACTCAGGAGCATATAGGTGTTGATCAAGCGTCTCTAGTCGAAGTAGGGGGAGAAGCACCAGTGGAATAAGGTGGGGCACCAATGCCCATTATCGAGATGACGAGTATTGAGGGATCCCCCACTATGACAGCTCCTGTAGCGGCCAGAACACTGGAGGTTGGTACCTTGGGTTCCTGTAAGTTCCTTTCTTCAATGACGGTACTTTCCGTCAGTGGACTCAATAGATTAGGGTGCTCCTCGTCTATATAGTGATCATGACATTGGAGGCTCGTTGGGCTACTGGGCCCTAACCACCTGTGAGTGAATTAATGAAAAACGTACCGCCCTATCTAGGACATGCCTCCCAAACGGATTCGGCCCCGACAATTGGTGAGCAGGGAGTGGTGGACACCAGTGGTGTTGTTGTCAGGGCATGGCCAGAGGTTAATGAAGGTGCCACCAAGGTCAAGGAGAGAGAGGAAGGTTGCTCAGATGATGAAGATCCTCACCCCCTAGGATAAATATCCGAGGAATACCCTACCGCTAGCCTGTTGGGTTTTTTCCTATCTATCAGCCCGCTGATCCTGAGGAAATTGATGATTCGAACTCGGAAGCGGACGGGGAGAGCCAGATGACACGAACCAAAGGGTGTAAGTGCATCCGGAATTTTTTCAGTCATCCTTAGATGGAATGGATGAAGAAGATGGGATCACTACACACCTGGACGCATTTCCTCTGTGCTGGAGGGGAATATGGCCAACACCTTTACTTGATGGTCCGTGACTACATAGCCGAGAATATACATGAGAGCATCCGGAGATCTGACATCACCCAGTGTCAGGAGGAGTTGGGTAGTACCCGAGCATTTCTGAAGGTAGAGAAGAAGGTCTGACACCTCGATTAATAGGCGAAAGAAAAGGAGATATTCATTGAAAACTGTTCTGAGCTCATGGAGAAGTTGATGGCCCAGCTCGGAGACACCCAAGAGAAACTAGTGGAAGTGAGTCACCAGATGACTGAGCTCCAAACCAAACATGCATGGGAAAGAGCTAGGGTCATTGAACAACGCTTCACGGCTGCTGATTATGAGAGGGTCCTCAGGGGAAGGAATCAATCCTGGAGGCCACCAGCCAAAAGGTAGCGGTGTTGGAATGATCTATCCAGGAATCCAACCCTTAAGGGCCCTGTTTTGGCCGAACCCATGAAATTATTTCGCATTACTACTTCTTATTTTGAATTGTATGTATGGAAAAATTTATTTACTTTTCCTCATGGTTTAATGTGCTCAACCTTAATCCCAAAATAAATATAAATCCATTCCTAAGCTCACGTGGGTCGTACACGATGTGGGAAACAAGGGATGCTCGTACTATCACTTCGTTTGATCATGGGAGCCTCAACCAATCTTCAGGCATTGGAGATTCGAATCCAGATTTTTGAGGAGAAGCGGGAGGCCCAATCAATGGAAGAGGACCTCAGACCAATTGATGTATCGTCTTCTCAATGTGATCCAACGCACGAGCGGGTCAATGCCAGGGGCATTGGAATCTGCCCAAACATAGGGGAATGAAAATTTTGAATCATGTTACCCCAAATTTGGAACAATGTGGGAGGGGTGTGGCAGTAAAGGAAAAATGTTGACCGTGTTCGAAACAAAATATCCCTCTTGCATTAGCTAGAAATGGGTAAATCAAATGATGGTCGAACGATGACCATGTTCGCAATATGGGACCTAACTCAAATATTTCCCATCAGTCTTCCGGAATGTTGGCCCAAAACATCAGGCGGGACATAAGCCGAGAATCCATACTATTAGGGGGCCCCTTCAAACATGAAAGAGGATGATCATTTGAATTAAGGGGCACGTAAAGCGTGGAAGTTGGAGTGGTGGTTTGTTTGATCATTATCCAACACTCTTGAAATTATGCCACCGTGATGGAGACACATTAGGTAGATGCATTAATCGGATCATGGATCATTCTTACCATGAGATATGACCTCTTTGGTGAGGGAACTGTCACTTCACAATGTCATTATGGGGAATCCTAAACTTTTTCAGGGAAAATGATGCAGTTACACAACTTCCTGAGTAGTAAGGACAAGGTACTGATAGTGAGAAAGGATGAGATTTGTGATTCCCGGGGTTGTACCCGATACAAAAAGTCCGGGTGTTTCTATGTATCCCATAAGAATGGGAATCAATCCAAACGTAGTTCTGGAAAGGGTCTTGGTTTATGGTCTTAGTACTTGGACCAGGGATCGGTAAGGAATGCATGGGACACATGGTAAGGTGATTATAAAACCTGGCGTCAATGAGGACATAAATCCAAATTACCATGTGTTCCTAAGGGAAGTGTTTAATTCAAGGGACCGAATACAAAAGTTAGGCTGGTCCCATGGGGAAGTGCTTGTGCATTCCTACGTATCCCATAAGAATGAGAATCAAGCCATACGTAGTTTTGGAAAGTAGCACGGTAAGGTACTAGTGCAAAGGATGAAAGGGGCATGTGGGTCTGGCCCTTGTACTAAAAGAAGTGGTATTTGATGTATCTTGTTTTTCATTTAAAGTGAATGGGTTTTTTTGTGAAGTGAGAGGCCTAGGGTAGAAATTCCCAGCATCACCACAAGAATCAAGCTATATACAGGCGTTGAAAAATGGTATAGTGAATGATCGATACCCAATGTGATATCTTCTATGATGAGTTTATCACAATGAAGTGTCGTTTTTCGTCATGTAGCCGATATGATATTATAACAGTTTAGGGTCATCTGATTGGACCTAAAGGAATGCGTATGACGTGATACAGTATACTTGCCATGAATGAGGAATAGGTCCACATCATCACCATGCGCAATTCTGGGAGAGGATCCATGGTCCATGTGGATGAGGGGAAGGAGAAGCTAGCTCCTAGCTGTGCTGGACCCGGAAGCACGATGCCCGGGTGATCCTATGTATCCCATGAAGATGAGGATCAAGCCTCATAGAGATATTAGAGAAGATCTCAGTTTATGGTGTAAAATCTCAGACCATGGGAGCCCCAAAAGACGTTGTATTGCAGATTGTCCCCCTGACGTGTGGAGGTGCACTGAGGGATAGTTCCATGAGTGTTGAGATTCCACCTAGACATGATGGAGTGGAACATAATGTGAATCATGTAACCAACATTCAAGGCCCGAATGGGCTGTCATGATGACATAGGATAACTACTGACCATGTTCGCCACACATCATCCATATCACGTTAGCCTGAAATGAGGAGAAACAAATGAGCATCGACTGCTGACCATGTTCGCAACGCGGCACTTGTATCGATTTTTTTGTCTAAAACCCTCATGAGAGTTGGCCCATAATGGTAGGAGAGCCCTTAGGCCTAGAATCCATGCCGTTTTGGGGGTCCCTTCAGGTGTGAAAGATAACAGTGGCCCAAATGAAGGGGAACATGAATCTTGACAAGTGGATGGAAACTTTCCCATGTTAAATCTGACACTCCAGGTCCTAGACCATAGTACTCTTAGACACATCAGCAAACCACTGTAAAGGGTCGAGGGGCTCGACCTGAGAGGGTCTAGACCCAAAATTCAATTTTTCGGGTAGTCCTATATATCCCATAAGGATGGGAATCAAGCCACACGTAGTTATTGAAGATATAGTTTAATGTCATGTAGGATGACATACAATTTAACGTCACGTAGGACGACATAGAGTTTAACGTCATGAAGGACAACATACAGTTTAACGTCATGAGGGATTCCATACATTTTAACGTCATGTGGGATGAAATACAGTTTAACGTCGTGTGGGATGACATACATTTTAACATCATGAAGTATGACATACAATTTAACATCATGTGGGACGACATACAGTTTAAGGTCATGCGGGATGACATATAGTTTAAGGTCATGCTGGACCACATACAGTTTAAGGTCATGCGGGACCAGTGTGCAATTTAGGGTCATGTATGATTGACAATTTATAGTCGTGCAGGACTGTAATCCTGTTTAAGGTCATGTAGAACCCGATATCTCAGGAAAATTATTGTTTGAGGCACTTGGAATTGGTGGGAGGAGTTATACGCTCACCATCAATGGTCACTAGGAAGTATGCTCCATTGGGATAAACTTTATGAACAATGAAAGGTCCTTCCCATTTGGGCTCTAACATGGGTGGTTTGCTACTGGGGATCATTGGTTCCCTGAGGGCCAATACCGAGTCACCATGCAGGAAAGAGCAGACGTGAACCTTCTTGTTGAATGATCGAGCCATCCTGCTCTGATGCCTTTCTTGGTTGTGCATGGCGTGAAACCTATTCTCGTCCAGTGCTTCCAATTCATCTAGATGGATTTCCACCACTCTATCTGATGCTTTCTGGTCATAGACCTTTGTGCGCAATGAGGGAAACTGATTCTCGATGGGAAGGATGACCTCGGTTCTATATACCAGGGAATAAGGGCTCACCTGGGTGGAATTACGAGTCATCATCTGATAAGCCCATAGGGCGCTGGGGAGCTTATCTGGCCAGATTTTCTTGTTCTGACCAACTATTTTCAACAGAATGTTAGAGAGGGTTTTATTGAATGCCTTAATCTACCCATTCTCTTGTGCATGATTGTGAGATGTGTGGTTAGATCGGATGTTGTACTTGGCGTACAACTTTTTCAGCTCAGCTGCTTGGATGATGGTGCTGTTATCGGTGAGGACAATGTGAGGTAATCCAAACCAATGGATGATATTGGAACGCACAAAGTCGACAATAGAATGGGCCTTGACTTCCATGAGTGGAATTGCCTCTGCCCACATGGAAAAGAAATCTGTAGCGGTTATAATGAATCAGTATTGGCGAGCCATTTCCGGTGGGTACGGTCCTATGACATATAATCCCCAGACTGAAAAGGGCCAAGAGTAATTGGTAGTGTGGAGAGGCTCCAGAGGCCAATGAAAAAATTTAGCATGAAAATGGCATGTGTGGCACCTCTTGATGAACTCGATGCAGTCGTGGATCATGGAGGACCCAAAATACCCTAATCTCTGAATCTGGTGAGGTAGTTTTGGCCCAGCCTGATGGGAACCACAAGAACCGGTGTGAACCACTTGAATGACCTATGGAATCTCAACCCCATGAATTAAATAGAGTAGAAAACCATCATACCCACACTTATAGAGGATGGTATCTAGGCTGGGACTGCTCTGGAGGGTAAACTTTAGCTTGTGACGTTGGATTAGCTCGTGCTCAACCTAGTCTGATGGAAGATTATCGTGTTGGAGTTATTCAACCAAGGGTGTCCTCCAATCGGCAATCATTTCGATCACTGCATCCGGATGACCTAGGGGTCCTGACGTAGAGGCCCTGATAGTAATATAGCTTACATGTGGGCCGTCGTCACCATCTGAGATAACAATGGCTATGACTCTCCGGTGCGCCATGTGGATAATAAAATCATCATATTCGGGTTCTACAAGTGATGTAGCTAAGCTGGCCAAAGCATATGCTCGACCATTCTGTGACCAAGGGACATGGATAACCTCTATCTGAGATAAAAATCAGGCCATTAGATGGAGGATGCACTCCAACAAGGGTACGGGCTCTAGATTCCGGACAACATAGTCGCCATTGACCTGCTTAATGACTATCTCAGAGTCCCCTTTCACATGAAAATGGGGCGCGTCGATCTCGAGGGCCAGCTCAAGGCAAGTAATGAGGGCCTGATACTCTTCATCATTGTGGGTGTAGCCTTCTGAAAACAGGAATGAGTATGGCAGAACGGCCTGCACCAGGGTAATAAAGATGATACCCAATCCTACTCTATTGAGTCGAGGATCATTGAGCCTCCTACTGGTGGGGTTCCAGGAGGCACCATCAAAGTGCATCTGCCAACATGGGATGACTTGATCTACATAGAGGATTGCCTCATCTAGAAAATACAAGTCGAGGTACTGGTCCGTAGAGGTTAGATGGGTAATTAGAAATTCTTCAAATGTTTTTCCCTTGATAGCCTTCTGAGGCACGATCATAATGTCAAACTACTGGAGGATCACTGCCCACCACTCTAGGTAGCATGTCAACATGGGATGGATTAGGATGTACTTCAACGAGTCTACTTGAGACAGCAGATATACCTCTTGGTGCTGTAAGTAATGTCTCAATTTTTTTATGGAAAATACGAGCGGAAGGAAGTTCTTCTCGATGGGGGAGTATCTGGTCTCCGTATTAGAGAGCATGCGACTGAGATAGTAAAGGTTTTTCTCTGTCCCCTCATTTTTCTTCTGGGTGAGAAGGGTCCCAAAAGATCATTCCATGGTGGTGACATAGAGGACCAGTAGCTTCCCGAAGACGGGTGGCATCAGGACAGGAGGTCGGAGCAGATACTGCTTTATTTCCTCAAAGGCATCCTGACACTCTTCGTTCCATTCGTAATCAGTTCCATTATTCATGAGCAGAGTGAAGGGCTTACCCTTACCATCCAGATTCGCAATGAATCAGTGTATGTAGGCCAAGTGTCCTTGGAAACCTCAAAGCTCCCAAATATTACTCGGGGGAGAAATTTGGCTGATGGCCATGATCTATTTTGGGTCGATCTAGATGCCCCGGTACCTGACAATAAATCCAAGGAACTTTCCAGAGGTAACCCCAAAAGCACACTTCAATGGGATCATCTTCAGGTGGCGGGAACAGAGGAAGTCGAACACTTTATCAATATCCTTGAGTTGGTCCTGGAATAGGCAATATTTGACTACCAGATCATCCACATAGAACTCCACCAATGTCCCAATGATTGGCTTGAATATGCAGTGCATGACCCGCTGATAGGTGGCACCTGCATTCTTTAGGTCTATGGGCATAACCTGGCAATAGAAGGTACCTTGGGGCGCTCTAAAATATGTTGAATCCTCGTCCTCAGGTGACATCAGGATCTGATTATACCCTGATTAACCATCCATGAAGGAGAGGGCTTGGAACCCATCTGTAACATAAATCTTGAGCTCCGTCACTGGAAGGGGGAAATCATCCTTCGGGAAATGGAGGTTGAGATCGCGGAAGTCAATGTAGACTCTGATCTGCCCATTCTTATTCTTTACAGGTACAATGTTGGCTAGCCACTTGGGATACAAGACCTCCTTGACAAATTTGGCTCTGATGATCTTGTCAACTTCGGCCACGACCATGGCACCGTGAGATGGGTGCATCTTTTTGGGAAGCTGCTTGAACTTGTGCTGATTTGTCGGAAGGCTGAGGCGGTGGATGGATACCTGAGGATATAGTCTTGGTATCTCGTCGTAACTCCAGTAAAACACATCACAATGCTTTTTAAGGAAGTATATGTACCGCTTCTACTCCTCAGGGGGCATGAAGGCACTGATCAACGTGGGTCTCGGATCTGCCTCGCTTCCGAGGTTCACCTGTACCAGCTCATCGACTGTGGTAGAGAATCCTTCCTCAAAAGCCGGGGGAGCATCCTCTATATCCTCTTCTCCATTTATAAGGGGATCTTCCATGAGGTAAATTGCTTCTGAGTTACCATACCCTGATGGGAGGCCGGTACCATCTTGAGCGGCAGTAGTTTTTGCATCGGGGAAATCTGGTGCTACTAAGACCATATCAATGAAGTTTGTTGACTCGATCCCATCTGGTCTCCGGCCCAAGGGGCCACACTTAATAATATCAATTCAATAGTGGCGTTTCGGCTAGAGCCGTCTTATTCCAGCACAACGAAATAGACAAGTATGATGTACTTTCGTTGCCATGAGTCGGACGCCTCGATACCTGATGGGAGTGGGAGGCTCGAGGATCACTGAGGCCTGATTTGTATAAGAATACAAAGTGATCTTCCAACACTACCTATATTTGGGAGCATGGTTCCTTCCAATCCCGGAAATGACAAAACATTTCCCCATATCAGTGGTCGTGGCCTCAAACAGATTGATCAGGAAGACGTAGGCGTCATTTAGGCTTCCCAAGGATCGGTCGTAGTGGTGACGGGATCAACTTCACTTGCCTATACTTGTTTATCCTTGCTATTGTAATAGTCAGTGCCCAAATAGCAGGCTTTACAAGAGGAGAAAGGAGACACTTCACTCTTAAGTATGCCCACTTGACCATTAAGGGAGTACTTAAGGAATTGGTGATACTATGAAGGGACCACCACATGTAGGTGGAACCATGGCCTACCCATCACTGCATTATACGCAGTTTTCTAGGAGACAACCATGAACTCAGTGCTGGAAACTAAGCCACTGAACTGGTTCTTCAGATGGATCGTACCAATAAGGGTCTGCTCCATCCTTTCATATCCCTGGTTCCTTAAATTGGAGGGAGTCAATTCATCTTCGGATAACCCTAGCTTCGATAGTGTCCATGTCAGGATAAGGTTAATCTAGGATTCGGTGTCAATGAAACAACGGCGAACCTCCATGCCGTTAAATTGGCTGATGATGTACAGAGGGTGGATATTCCCCTATATGGGGGAGCATTAATCCTCTCCAGAGAATTAAATGATGTCCGGAAATTTGGCATTCCCATGCACTTCAGCGTGGAAAGCCTCTACTGATGTTACCTCTATCTCAAACTGAAGGGGGATTCTTAAAGCCTCAGTGAGTGCTTCGTGCATATCCGGTGATAGGAGAAGGGCATAAAGGATGGAAAGCCTTTTTAGGATTCCAGAAAGGTGCTTGAGAATGTCGTACTTCTATACCAGGTGTGAACTTCTGCTTGCATGAAGCCGATCTGTGATACGAGGCATCACGGGCCCGGCCGGCCAGACCGACGGCTGACTGGTAATAGGAATATCCCATTGTTCACTAGTCGAAGCCCGAGAATTAGCTGTTAGATGACGATCAGAAAACTGAGGTTGGCCTGTAGCAGTTCGAAGCTAGTCTCGGCAAGACCGAAGTGGTTCTACCTGATCTAATAGCACAAACGGTGGTAGAGGTGGTCCTGTTGACACCAGATGAAGAGGTTGTGCATGCTGATTTATACGTTGTGCATGTTGTCTGGTCTCAATGGCTTGCACAGACTGGAGGTAGGTTCCAACTAACATGCCCCAATGACCCATATGGTCTTGGCTTCACTGACATTGGCATCGGCTGGGGACGTTGGGGAGGTTCTCCTGGAGCTCCCCATCATTGGGAGTCATATTGAGTTTTACCAACTCAACAGTATTGACCGAAGCATACCCTTGACTGTCACTTGAAGAGTCATCCACCACTGGGCGGATTCTAGGAGGGATCCCCATCTTAGGGGGCATGAAGTCGCCGAGAGTATGGGACGATGATGGCATCGGTGGGGTGCACTATTTTTTCTTGTGCCGCTGATGCTTGATCTTCTGGGAAGAGGCCGGCTAAGATGATGATACAGAAGTGGTGGCCGCAGCTTCTGAAGGATCCATCTGATTCTGGCATGCACGGATAATGCGATGAGCATGGGATACCACATTTTGGGCCATCCAGTCATTATACTTCTGAGACTCGCAGTTAGGGACCTGCTACCACTCGCCTTCACCATCGTTATTGCTATCTGACCTCAGAAAGACACCCACCACTTGTGCCAGGGCCGGGTCGAAACTGAATATTTTTTTGGCAATCTAGTCTTTAAGACAGTCCTTGAACACATAGCATTTCTTTATGGTGTTCCCCAGGATCCTGTGACAAGGGCAGTAGGTGGGGTGATCAGTGAGATTTACCTCTTCTGGCTTTCTGCACTCAGGAAGCCATACAATTCCATGTTCTAAGGTACTGTGGATGTAACCGAGGACCTGGGCCTCGTTGAACGAGTAGGTATGATTTCTTCTGTCCAGAAAGGGGGATCTAGGAGCCTCACCCTAATGAGGAGCCTAAGGATCCTGCTGAGGAGGATGAACTTGATTATCTCACCTAAGTGGTGGTTGTGCGTTACGTGGAGGCGCCTGCCGATTATGAGGTGGATGCTGCTGGGCTTGAAGTTGTGCCCATGGTGGTGGACCTATGCAGGGATGTGGAGATGGCTCCACTGGTAGAAATTCTAGGTGCCTAGGGGCCTCTATCTAGGCCAACGCGGTGAGCTCAGCTCTAGCATCCTTTCGTGATGGGGTTACAGGGGGCAGTGGACATGCCTGGCCGGCCTGTTGCAGGGCTTCTTCAAGGCGCTGGTCCTTATCTGAGAAATCACGGAACCGTCCAGGATAGTTCTGAGTGATCAGGTAGGGAACCAGTTCTGTCTTGACATTCCCCACGCACATCTTCAGTAATTTCTCTTGAGTCAGTGGCATGTCACATGAGTATGTGAGCCCCTTCCACCCGGCTACAATGTATGCGACTCTCTCATCAAGCCTTTGTTTTAACTTGAAGAGGAATGCGATGTTCATTTTCCAGGTGGTAGAGCTAAAATGGAAAAGGAAATGCCTGTGAAGGTCCTCCCAGTTGGTCACAGATCCGACGGGGAGTTGGCTGTACCAGACGAATATCGGTCCCTCCAGTGTCTGGTCAAAACAGCGGAGCTTGGCAAACTCCAACTGTGTTGAGGTCCCTAACATAGACCCACACCTTGAGTTGAAGTTGGTAAGGTTCTGTGGCGGGTCCCCCATCCCATTAAAATGGGAGAAGGTGGGGTTTCTGAATCTCGGGGGTGTAGGAATATCATCCACCCATGACGGATATGGCTTTCCATCAGTTGGGATGACCACCTGTCTCATTTCCTATGCCTCTAGGTTGGCGATGAGTGCCACCATTGGATCATATCTATGGGGTTCCCTGTCTCAATGGGGATCCCTAACCACGAGCACATTTTTTGGTACTTTAATGTGGTAGACAGGCTCAACGGTTCATGGAGCAGCTGGTGGAGCGACCCTTTGGAAGGCTGGAGGAGCCTGAGCGGGGTTCCTTGGATTTTCGCTCTGTTATGGAGGTTATGGTTAAACATAACGCACCCCCATTCCATGAGCTCTTTATTCCACCCTGTCAGTGAGTGAAGCATGATCAGGGTTACCTAGGGGCAGATCGCTGAGGGGTAATTGTTCCTGCCCCTGCTGCCCCTACTGCCCCAGCCTAGGATCACCGTAGTTGGGTTGTCGCACTGCAATGTGTTTAGCCAGAAGTTCATCAAAAAACTTCTTCTGCTTAGCAAGTTGTTTCCGCAACATGATCTCCTTGGATTCCTCCTCTATCTTTTTCACTGAAGCGGATGGGTTGGAGTGTTTGATAGCTCTGACGCGCTCTTTGCAATTACCAGAATTTTGGCTGAGTCCCAGTGCCTCGGTGGGTGCAGGGAGACCTAGGAGGTTACTATGCTGATGATTAATCCTCCCCAATGGGTCCAGTAATGGGGTCACATCCTAGGGAAGAAGTTACCATCATGAAGTTCCATCTCGTTTCCCCTCCTGATAGATCCGTCATGTTGACCACAACTCTTCTCGGGGGCATGTCCTCAATGTCTCCTAGCAAGTCGGGCTGCTGGCGAATATCACTGAAGAGAAGGGAAGCATACTGCCCCCAGCCACGGACTTGCGCATGGGTGTTAGCCTCCTTAATAACTTTTCAGAGTACTTGGAAACTCTGAATGCACTGCTGTTGGAGGGCCCTATGGTGACCAGATGACTCAGGGTGCTGGACCACGGGGAGTGCGTCCAGGTCAACTAGATGACATTGTTTGCTGATGTCTTCAAGGTGCATTGGGATCCCGAGATAAGTCACTTGCTATTGGTGAAGATGGAATTGAGTTTCCCAGAAGGTCTTGTGGAAACATTCAAACTTCTCCGGGGTGAGAGACTCCGGCGCACAAAAATTTGGTCCTACAACCGGCCAGAACTTTTCCTGGAAGTGGCCCATTGTAAAGATAGTCCAGAAGCTCCTCGGCTCAGATTCAGGGTCTGGCCATTGATTTCCCCACTCGTCAACTGGGAGTGGCTGAGGAACTGGTAGCGGTACTGAGGCAGACTGCTGGGACGGCAGGCTAGCCAGCGGAGAATACAGCGAGCGGGGAGATTGGCTGCTGAATCATGGGCTATCCTCTGAGGATTGTAGTGACATGGCTGCTATATCACTATATGATGGACTGGAGTCCAAGGCTCCTGACACAGCATCGACATCTGCCAAGGGTGGGATATGTCATGGCTCATCCACCATTGACCCCCCAAAATAGCTCTCTATAGTCTCTAGCTGAGGAAGAGGGCGCTTCTGGAGATGACGGTGGTAACTGCGTGGTCGGTCCCTGGAGACATTCCAAGTTCTCGTCATCCTGGATATTACATCGGATGGAGACATGGATCCTATGGACCTCGCATTCTGGGAGTACGAGGATGATGCACCTCGTTCCGGCCCCAACCCTTAACTCGGAGGACTGAGGGGAGGGTTCCAGTGCCGGGTCGCACTCTGCTTCAGAGTCTGAGAAGCGAACTGGTTTGATTCCTGTCCGGCCCTCCCCAGAATTTCTCTTGCAGTGACAAACACCTTATCTCCTGCCCCTGGGTGGATCTTTGGCGAAAGGCCCACTTTCGACAAGAGGAGTTCTTTCAGCCATACTGGTGCTGGGGTGGAGAGAGCTCCCACCAGGGTGGGCCATGGTGTGAGGATCACTGGGGAAAAAGTCGAAAGGGACACATGGAGGTCCTCCGTGGGAAGCGCTGGAGTAGGAAGGACCTCCACTAGAGCTGATAGAAGCATAAGTAGGGGTGGTAGGAGTATGGGTAGGACCTCCATCCTCACTTAACCTGACTACATCAGTGCGAGGAAGGTCCTCATACTGGTAAAGTTGAGCACTGGTAGGACCTTCATGATGGGTGTTGGGGAAGTGGAGCTGGCTTTCACCCCTTCGATTTCTCGGGTGAGGAGGACCTTCTCCAACTGGCATGAGGACATGGGGAGGACTTCCATATTGGTGAGGGACTGAACATGCAATATCTCCATACCTTTGGTCTGTGGCAGGGGGAGTGACCCCATACCCAGTGTAGTGAGCACAGGAGTGACCCCCATACGGAGTATCGCTGTCACGAGGGAGACCCTTTCTTGGGTTGAAGGTCACTCGGGGCCGACCTCCAAGCCAGGGTTGGAAGCAGGGAGAACCCATACCCTCCGTAGTGGCAGTGCGGAGTGGGCCTCCGCACTGGGTGGCATTACTTTGGATTGGTCTCCAACAACTATCATTTATGCCGGTGACTGAGAAAGTCGACCCAGCCTGTCCATAGGGCGGTTGGGCCCTCAATCTAGGTCGGGTGTATAATTGCCCCTGCTCAACGTATGCAGGGAGTTGGATATGTGAGTCAGCGGTGGATCGGGCCACTATAGTCACTGATGTTGACGCCCCATGGCGGGCGCCCTCTTCATTTTGCACACGACGTTGGCATTGGGTCAGATGAACTGGAGCTGGTGGTGTAGGCACGTGGCTTACCTGCTCCTTGGCTCGGGGAACCGGATGGCGGCGCTGACACAGCTTGGTGGGAGCCCTCACCGGGAGCCCTTGGAGCAGGACTCCGATCAGGTCGACCCGAACATCCCCTACCTCATCAGCGTATGGTAGGGAGTTGTCAAGGTGTTCTGGGGACAAGCTCCCGAAACAATTGAATATTAGGGTGGGGAGAAGAAGCTCCATGCGCGGCCCTCGGCGGCGACATTGATGGTGAGTCGCAACCACCTTGAGGTCTAGGCGGTCCATATCCCTGGTGGGGATGATCCCCTCTTCCTCATACCTGCGTAAAAGTTAATTAATTACCCTTCTCTAGATAATTTCTGATGGGGAGTGGGGGCCTAGCCACCCAGTAGTCATGGTAGTCGAGGCCGTCATGGAAGAGGCAGAACCGCGCAGGGTGGCCGCATCGACATTGCCCCTACCCCTGTACCGGTGGACAAGTGGTGATTGCATTTTAGATGCGACAACATGGTTCCTGAAATCATGGAGATGAACTCATTAATACTGATAGGAATAGAAATTAACAACCAGTTCCCCAGTGATATTCCATCTTCCATGGACAGTAATAGGGATCCACGCAGACAACGTCACAAAACGGGATGCTCAACATCCTGATTGCCCCTGCGTCTGGAAAGTTTCTTGTCAGGCACACTTGGTGGGTCCTGGTACCAGATGATGGGGTCAGATAACATGTCGAACCACTGATGCCTCGAACAATACTAGTCTCCATGATGAAGAGAAGACCTTCACATCGGGTTCACCATTTCTGTTTCTGACACTTTCACTGGGGCACACACATCCATTACGGGGAAGACATGTGGTTGTTTCCCCACATTCTTGCTTTCCAAAGGTGGGAGGAATCCGCTTCTTATTAAGGGATTTCTGCACCTAGATCGAAACAGGATGATGGGATGTTGGTTCATTCTTCCGCAGACTCCTCCTCGGAGCTCGTCACGTAGTACGAGTCTCCCTCATAGATTTAAGACATTGTTCTTTAAACTCTTACAGCGCTATATCTTCATGGACACTAGTTAATTACACTTCTTATATCAGGAAATTCCAAGGGGTCCGGTCAGGGAAGCAACCTTCAATAAGGGGAGTAGTCACGTTGGGAATCACTGGCGTGTCTTGATGTTGGGGGATTGGAATGTCTGTCTTCTGTACCTTATTATAGGGCTTCTCAAGGGCGTAGAACCCCGAGGCATCTCACATCGAATACAAGGAATTGTATGCCAGGGGAATGTATCTGAGGTTTTCCTCATCTTCCCATGTTTAACACATGTAGAGACCCGAAGCCTGACGTACATGGACATTACATTACATTTGCGGAATACTTAGTACATAACAAAAACACACACACAAGGACCGTAATAGTTTAGTGTCTTTGGAAACTCGAACTATAATCTTCTAATCGTGGTGAAAGATCTTCAACATCTCCCATAAAGATCTTCCTTTTTTTTTACCTAAAACCTTTCTTTATATCCTGGGGAAAAGAAAACATAAAAGGGTGAGCTCAAATGCTCAGTAAGGGTAAACAAAAGAAATATCAATCACATCATATTCATAATAACATAACATTTTGGAAATCATAACCTGCAAAAGAGAGCATAATTACATAACATGGGATAAATCATGGCAGTGAAATGTAATCACAATAATCATAACATAAAACATGGAACTTTGTGGCATACACACATAATCATAGAGAATCATTTCTTGTTAGTCAAGACTCATTGCCAAGACTATCTTAGTGGACAAAGTCCCTTTCTGAATCGAGTAAACCTCGTTTCAGTCCTGTTTCACTGAACCGGTATAACCTACCATTCCAGCCATGTCTATCTCATGAGATATAAAATCTTTACCCAATGCATTGGAGGGAGATATAGGTCCCACTCATCTCATAATGATACCATTCTTATGTGTGCCACAAAATCATAAACCATACATCATTTCATAACCCATGTAATAAAAATGGGAATCTTAAACATCATGACATCATAAAACAATTCATATACGATAAAGGAATTCATAAAAATATTTCCATCACAACATAATCAAATCAATGTAATAATAGGGATAAAAACAGAACCCATTATTATCTTAGATGGAAAATAATTTTGATAAAACACTTGAAATGAATTCTTGAGGAAAATATCCTTTCTTCTTCAAAATCAATTTCTTTTCACAAAACATCATGCAATTTTTAAAGAAAGGGATTTTATTGAAAATATTCATGAAATCTTTTGGAGTAAGGTTCATGAAAATAAGGCTTTATAAAACCGTAAAAATCCATTCGTGCCGTTTATGTTAAAAAAACATTCTTCTTGTACTTTTGTCGGAAAAGTCAAAAAGTACCTCGTACGAAAAACGGCAAAAGATTCCTTTCACATCTTTTACTAAAAACTCACCGAAGGGTAAAATTGGATTTAAAAAATTGTAGGTGGATGGAAATAATATTAAATATTGAGGAAACATGGACGTGGATGATAAAATACACCCCAGTAAATACCAAAGTATAAACAATCTCAGATAAAAATGAGATTGTGATATTTCCCTCACCTTAGGTCCAATTTGCTCTGTATATGTCCGAACCTCCTGTATAATGATTTAAATAATGTCATTGACTTATTAAAGAATCATATTCATTGTTATGATATCATATATGGTTCACTTATGACATTATATTACCCGTTCTTTTGTAAATTCCATGTTAAAGAAGCGCTTTGGGTAAAATCGTTTCATTTATCGTAGGTGTTTTGACTTGTTGTTCTTGACATCATTATTACTTATATCATGATTTACTTACTTCCAGAATATAAAATATGATTTATATATCATATATATTCAGTATATATATATATATATAATAGATAGATAAATAAAATGAAAAACACCGTTCATGTAGACGGTAGTCCGTACGTACGCATGAACGCTGTTTTTCTTTCCTTATTGTCTTGAAATGGATGTAAGTAGATGACATACATATGTATATATATACATAAATCCAGTAGCTTTATAATTTCATATATTTCATTATTATTTCTTATATATACATTATAATCATTCTTAAATGGTTAACATGGAGAATGAATCTCATCGCGTCGTGGAGACGGTATTCCGTACGTACGCACGAGCGATGATATCATTTCTATAAATATTGAATTGAATTGGAGTGGATTATACAATATATAAGAATCAATATGATGTTGTAATAACTATGTATAGTTATTCTTTACACCATTATACCCATCCATGTAAGGTGGTGGTGGAAAATAGATTACACCACGGCGTGGAGACGGTATTCCGTACGTACGCACACGCGGTGATTTCTTTTTCCGTAGGATGGATAGATGGTGAAATAGGTTTGTTTCATACTTATAATAACATATCAGTATATGAGTGATACTGATGTTATTACTTCATAATTAAACAACCTAAGAAGAATAAGTGGAAGAAGAAATAAAGATGAAAGAATTGGTAACGGTAATTACCTCTTCTTTGAAGTGCCTCTTTGAGACCTCCTCTTAGGGCACTAAAATTGGTCTTGGAGGAAGACCAGAACCTCTAGGATGTTGCTAGGGAAGTGGAGAGGAGAAATTGGCAGGGTTTGGACGAGCTTGAGTGCTCAAATTTGTGTGAGGAGGAGGGGGAGGAGGTGTCCTTTTATAAGGGAGGAGAGGGGCACTTTAGGAATATCTCAAAATATTATTTTATATTAAAGTCAAAATCGGTTTATAATGGTTCCAAAGGGTCTTATTTAAAAGATAAGGTGGGGAGGGGTCGCAATCCTATCAACCAATAGAATTTAGACAAGTTTAGGATATTATTTTAACCTTATCAATTAAATTTAACTCTAAGTTAAATAATTTAACTTTTACCATGTCTTTTTGTTTTCTTTCACTATATGGTTAATAAACTTACTATAACATGCCAAACGAACCCCAAATTGTTTATTATTAATATATATATCCTTATCTAAGTCATTTGGCCGAACCTTATATTTTTAGGAATACAATAACAATTAATAATATAATATTTGATTTAAAAACTATTTTGTGTCAATTTTGACACTATTTGATATATGATTTTTGTGAAAGTCATAACAGAATTAAATGTTCGAACCAAGTTGATTAAATCAACATTAATATATCATAGTAACCTAGAAAATTAGTGTAATTCATAAAAAGTCTTAAATTACATTTATTTTGGTATTTATATTATCAATTATGTCAATATTTCATTAATAAGATAATTACTGCATCATCTTTGTGTCATATATAAATTATATTATTTGATGTCTAAAAATTACAAATAAAATACCATCATGTAGGAAATCTTTTTAGCTTTCTAATGAATATTTAAAATAGAATTTATCTTATGTATAACCCCATATTAAAAATTATTTACTTATTAAACTTTGATTTTAACTATTTTAACCCTTCTTTAAATAAATTAATAATAAATGTCCTAATCTAATCCAAGTGGGCCTAAATGGTCATATTTTATTCCTAAGTTTGTTTTTGGTCGAATTACACTTGTCCAATAGAATTAGGACATGTGTTAGGGTAATATTAATATTTACCCTTAGTTACCCTATTTACTATTAACCGTGGTAAAAAAAGTAAAAAGTTACTATTCACCAAAAAATTATTTTCATCTCATTGAACCACATTTTAGTCCTTGATATTAACCGTGTCTCTCGGATTTTCGAAATTCCATTCACAGAAGCGGTAAAATTATGTTTTATGCAAAATTCAGTTTTTAACCTACCACTTAGTAGTTTCATTATTCATCAAAAATTGATGTTTTTTCAGAACAATGCCAAAATTTCATCCTAAGCTATATTTCATATTCCAAATTCAAAAATGAAGTCTATTTTACCAAATTCATAACACAAAAGTTGCATTAATTAATTTTATAATTAAATCCTCCTGTTAAAACAAATAGCGTGTTTTTAAGAAACAATATCTATCAAAAGATTGACACTTGATTATGTCTGGTTTAAATGTGAAATTACAACCAATGACCAACATTGAATTAAATTGTAAAAATATATTCTAAATATACTTTAAAACCACTCAAATTAATAATTTATCACTATTAATAATTTCGATTAAAAAAGTTGTTTTTAATTAAAATTTAGTAATTTTCACTATTCATCAGAATATGAAAGTTATCCGAAATGTACCAAAATTTCACCTTAGGCTAAATTCGATACTCCGAATCCAAAAATGAAATCCATTTTGAAAAATAAAATTTACAAAATTTCAAAAAGTGGTTATTACTATTCATAACGGCTAGTTTTAATAACATTTTAATAGCATATCGTTGTTTAGTGAAACTCGGTATTGCGTATTACACACGCTATCGAGGAAGGTCGTGATTGCGTGTAATGCAAGGCAAGTCAAGGATGTGTGTTGTGCAAGCTCCTTTTGGTGTAGCGTACAACACAAGACATTAATAAAATAAAAAGAATATTTTTCATAAAATCTCGGGCTGTTACATTCTACCCCCCTTAAAATGAATTTCGCCCTCGAAATTCGTCGGGGTTATAAATGGTTTACTATTCGAATGTTTTTTTAATAGAAACCCACATCGTAAAAGGGAATATCAAAACATGGCTTTAAAAACTAAAGTATGAAATGTAACGATTACCCAAATAAACTAATCACTGGGTTTCCACATAGGTGAAAATATGGATATGGAAGAGAAATCTAACCATCATGTTCTGATGGAGAGTGGTAGAGAACATGGCTATGGAAAAGCCAGTAATCACAAATCCATAGATTTGTGATGATATAAGGTACCATCTGATTCATCAGGTATAAGATCACTAGGACAATCATTTTTGGTTTTCAAGATCATTTCCCTAAAGTTGAAAATTTGCTTAGAATAAATACTTACTTTATTTTGGTACAATCTCACTTTTGTTCGTGCCTTGAACAATTTCTACTTCATCTCTTAAATAAATGAAGTTGAATTTGTTATTTGTGAAGTGTTAGCAGATTATGTGATAGAATGATGGGTCATTCCATCTGTCTCAAACAAAAGGTTAGAAAAAGTTATTAAATATACATAAGTCATTCTATAGTGAGATTAATCACATATGGTTCCTAAAATGGACTTATACTTCATATATCATACTGCTTAATATAATAAAACTAGTTTCTACTAAACAGGGACTTCCTGTAGGTCAGTGGTAGGCGATAAAGGCCAGTCGCACTTCGGTTGTGGGTTCGATTCCTACAGCCTTGTCCGAAGCGATGGGCTGTCGCCCGTCCTGTAGGTTGTCCCTTTTTCTAAAACTACGATACTATAACATCCCATCAATAATATCGAAAATCTTCTATCCTTAAACAATACTAACTTATGTCCAACATAATCCAGTCTAATCTTTAGGCTTATACATAATACTGCAGTCCACTCTCATAATATAGTGACATCGATTACCAGAGATTTAACACCATCGTCGATCCCCATATATCATAAGATATGTTTTGTTGGTCACATTCCAAACATTCAAAGTCCTTAATCATGTATTCGCTTGAATACCTTAGTGAAAACATGAATGCAGTTAAAAGTTAACACTCTCCACATACCAAAATCCTCAAAATTCTATATACTCAAACCATGATATCACTTAGTCCTTATATCAATCATGAGCTCATGAATACTATTAAACATTTCATTTTCTCGTCTTCATTATGCGCATATCATCTTATTTCCAAAAAATATCTCAATCACTTTGAATACCACATTAGACCAATACATAAATATTCCAATATTCCATGATACAATATTATTTTGGAATCCCATTACATAAATACTTAATCATTCCACCACATTGTTGTCATATTCAACATTGCCAATAGTGATCGCATGTGACTTCCCTTTGTCCTTTGCCTTAAGCGGTTGCTCATGTCGATCATCACTAACCCTTGGATTAGCGCATTTATTAGCATAATGCCCCATTTCCTTGCACTTGAAGCATTGAAGTGTTGGTTGTGCGTTCTCTGCAGTGTTTGCTTTATTCACTTCATTAGAATCCGTTTTTCCATTACTTCGACACTCAGCTGCTCGATGACCTTCTTTTCCACACTTAAAACATTTTCTAGTCCCTTTAAGACAATCTCCACCATGCTTCTTTCCACACTTTGTGCATAAGGAAACATTCATCTTCTTTTCACCATTATTCTGAGATTTCTCCTTGAACTCCATCTTTCGTTTCTTGTCAAAACCATGAGATGGATATGTAACACCAACTTCCATTTCTACCTTGATAGCACAACGCACAATTTCTTCATAGCTACTGAAGTCTCTTATAGCTAATGCCCTTCGAAGACTTGGTTTTAAGCCACAGAAAAATCGATCAACTTTACTTTCAGGTTGGATGATAATTCCAGAAGCATACCTTGCAAGTCTTGTAAAATTCGCTTCGTATATACCAACAGATTCATCATCCTTCTGCTTCAGCTCAATAAATTCCTTTTCCATCTTTGTTCGAAGAATACGAGGGAAGTACTTACTGAAAAATAAGTTCTTGAACTCGTCCCATTCCATGGACTCAATTTCATCTCTTGGCCTCGTATTCTTGATAAGATTCCACCATTGATCAGCTTCACCTTCCAAACGATATACTGCTAAAATGACTTTATCATGTTCAGAACATTGAAGAACTGAAAATATCTTTTCAGTGGTGCTGATCCATTGTTCAGCAACAAGTGGATCGGAAGTCCCACTGAAAGAAGGTGGACGTTGCCTCATGAAGGACTCAATAGAATATTGTTCCCTTCTCTGCTCATTTGGATGTCCAGAATGATTCATAGCTTGTGTAAGTATAGAAATAAGATTTTGCACTCCATCTCCCATAACATTTGTTTGTTCAGGAGGGCAATCATTGCATTGTCCATTGCATTGATCAACACGGTTCCTTCGGGTTCCTGCCATTGTCTAAAACCCAAAAAGAATAGCGTGAGAGGCAAAAATCATGCTAGGGAAAACAACATAATAAAGGGGGAGTACCTTCAATATCTAACATCTTAGGTTTAATTCTATGATCGTTAGCGTAGTTCTAGTACTATAACTTATACGTCTACTTAACCTTAGGGACATCCCTAGACATACCGTAGAAATATCTCGAGGGATCTCACTAACGTTTTCGCATCCTAGTTTCCAAAGGTTGACTAAACCTTTCCTCTGATACCAACTGTAGCGGTCTAGAATTACTTCCAGTGGACTACAATTGATACCTATCAGGGCACTCCATGGGCGGCTACACCCCCTGGGCGGGACACACCACCATCCCCAGTGGCAGCCATTTCCTCATGAAGCCCTTGGGCGGAGAGCCATGCTTCGTCCAACGCTCACATGTGAGAGTTCCCAAGGATCGGATACATTCCTACCTCCTTTGCCTCTGATACCAACTGTAGAGACCCGAAGCCTGACGTACATGGACATTAAATTACATTTGCGGAATACTTAGTACATAACAAAAACACACACACAAGGACCGTAATAGTTTAGTGTCTTTGGAAACTCGGACTATAATCTTCTAATCGTGGTGAAAGATCTTCAACATCTCCCATAAAGATCTTCCTTTTTTTTACCTAAAACCTTTCTTTATATCCTGGGGAAAAGAAAACATAAAAGGGTGAGCTCAAATGCTCAGTAAGGGTAAACAAAAGAAATATCAATCACATCATATTCATAATAACATAACATTTTGGAAATCATAACCTGCAAAAGAGAGCATAATTTCATAACATGGGATAAATCATGGCAGTGAAATGTAATCACAATAATCATAACATAAAACATGGAACTTTGTGGCATACACACATAATCATAGAGAATCATTTCTTGTTAGTCAAGACTCATTGCCAAGACTATCTTAGTGGACAATGTCCCTTTCTGAATCGAGTAAACCTCGTTTCAGTCCTGTTTCACTGAACCGGTATAACCTACCATTCCAGCCATGTCTATCTCATGAGATATAAAATCTTTACCCAATGCATTGGAGGGAGATATAGGTCCCACCCATCTCATAATGATACCATTCTTATGTGTGCCACAAAATCATAAACCATACATCATTTCATAACCCATGTAATAAAAATGGGAATCTTAAACATCATGACATCATAAAACAATTCATATATGATAAAGGAATTCATAAAAATATTTCCATCACAACATAATCAAATCAATGTAATAATAGGGATAAAAACATAACCCATTATTATCTTAGATGGAAAATAATTTTGATAAAACACTTGAAATGAATTCTTGAGGAAAATATCCTTTCTTCTTCAAAATCAATTTCTTTTCACAAAACATCATGCAATTTTAAAAGAAAGGGATTTTATTGAAAATATTCATGAAATCTTTTGGAGTAAGGTTCATGAAAATAAGGCTTTATAAAACCGTAAAAATCCATTCGTGCCGTTTATGTTAAAAAAACATTCTTCTTGTACTTTTGTCGGAAAAGTCAAAAAGTACCTCGTACGAAAAACGGCAAAAGATTCCTTTCACATCTTTTACTAAAAACTCACCGAAGGGTAAAATTGGATTTAAAAAATTGTAGGTGGATGGAAATAATATTAAATATTGAGGAAACATGGATGTGGATGATAAAATACACCCCAGTAAATACCAAAGTATAAACAATCTCAGATAAAAATGAGATTGTGATATTTCCCTCACCTTAGGTCCAATTTGCTTCGTATATGTCCGAACCTCCTGTATAATGATTTAAATAATGTCATTGACTTATTACAGAATCATATTCATTGTTATGATATCATATATGGTTCACTTATGACATTATATTACCCGTTCTTTTGTAAATTCAATGTTAAAGAAGCGCTTTGGGTAAAATCGTTTCATTTATCGTAGGTGTTTTGACTTGTTGTTCTTGACATCATTATTACTTATATCATGATTTACTTACTTCCAGAATATAAAATATGATTTATATATCATATATATTCAGAATATATATATATATATAATAGATAGATAAATAAAATGAAAAACACCGTTCATGGAGACGGTAGTCCGTACGTACGCATGAACGCTGTTTTTCTTTCCTTATTGTCTTGAAATGGATGTAAGTAGATGACATACATATGTATATATATACATAAATCCAGTAGCTTTATAATTTCATATATTTCATTATTATTTCTTATATATACATTATAATCATTCTTAAATGGTTAACATGGAGAATGAATCTCATCGCGTCGTGGAGACGGTATTCCGTACGTACGCACGAGCGATGATATCATTTCTATAAATATTGAATTGAATTGGAGTGGATTATACAATATATAAGAATCAATATGATGTTGTAATAACTATGTATAGTTATTCTTTACACCATTATACCCATCCATGTAAGGTGGTGGTGGAAAATAGATTACACCACGGCGTGGAGACGGTATTCCGTACGTACGCACGCGCGGTGATTTCTTTTTCCGTAGGATGGATAGATGGTGAAATAGGTTTGTTTCATACTTATAATAACATATCAGTATATGAGTGATACTGATGTTATTACTTCATAATGAAACAACCTAAGAAGAATAAGTGGAAGAAGAAATAAAGATGAAAGAATTGGTAACGGTAATTACCTCTTCTTTGAAGTGCCTCTTTGAGACCTCCTCTTAGGGCACTAAAATTGGTCTTGGAGGAAGACCAGAACCTCTAGGATGTTGCTAGGGAAGTGGAGAGGAGAAATTGGCAGGGTTTGGACGAGCTTGAGTGCTCAAATTGGTGTGAGGAGGAGGGGGAGGAGGTGTCCTTTTATAAGGGAGGAGAGGGGCACTTTAGGAATATCTCAAAATATTATTTTATATTAAAGTCAAAATCGGTTTATAATGGTTCCAAAGGGTCTTATTTCAAAGATAAGGTGGGGAGGGGTCGCAATCCTATCAACCAATAGAATTTAGACAAGTTTAGGATATTATTTTAACCTTATCAATTAAATTTAACTCTAAGTTAAATAATTTAACTTTTACCATGTCTTTTTGTTTTCTTTCACTATATGGTTAATAAACTTACTATAACATGCCAAACGAACCCCAAATTGTTTATTATTAATATATATATCCTTATCTAAGTCATTTGGCCGAACCTTATATTTTTAGGAATACAATAACAATTAATAATATAATATTTGATTTAAAAACTATTTTGTGTCAATTTTGACACTATTTGATATATGATTTTTGTGAAAGTCATAACAGAATTAAATGTTCGAACCAAGTTGATTAAATCAACATTAATATATCATAGTAACCTAGAAAATTAGTGTAATTCATAAAAAGTCTTAAATTACATTTATTTTGGTATTTATATTATCAATTATGTCAATATTTCATTAATAAGATAATTACTGCATCATCTTTGTGTCATATATAAATTATATTATTTGATGTCTAAAAATTACAAATAAAATACCATCATGTAGGAAATCTTTTTAGCTTTCTAATGAATATTTAAAATAGAATTTATCTTATGTATAACCCCATATTAAAAATTATTTACTTATTAAACTTTGATTTTAACTATTTTAACCCTTCTTTAAATAAATTAATAATAAATGTCCTAATCTAATCCAAGTGGGCCTAAATGGTCATATTTTATTCCTAAGTTTGTTTTTGGTCGAATTACACTTGTCCAATAGAATTAGGACATGTGTTAGGGTAATATTAATATTTAACCTTAGTTACCCTATTTACTATTAACCGTGGTAAAAAAAGTAAAAAGTTACTATTCACCAAAAAATTATTTTCATCTCATTGAACCACATTTTAGTCCTTGATATTAACCGTGTCTCTCGGATTTTCGAAATTCCATTCACAGAAGCGGTAAAATTATGTTTTATGCAAAATTCAGTTTTTAACCTACCACTTAGTAGTTTCATTATTCATCAAAAATTGATGTTTTTTCAGAACAATGCCAAAATTTCATCCTAAGCTATATTTCATATTCCGAATTCAAAAATGAAGTCTATTTTACCAAATTCATAACACAAAAGTTGCATTAATTAATTTTATAATTAAATCCTGCTGTTAAAACAAATAGCGTGTTTTTAAGAAACAATATCTATCAAAAGATTGACACTTGATTATGTCTGGTTTAAATGTGAAATTACAACCAATGACCAACATTGAATTAAATTGTAAAAATATATTCTAAATATACTTTAAAACCACTCAAATTAATAATTTATCACTATTAATAATTTCGATTAAAAAAGTTGTTTTTAATTAAAATTTAGTAATTTTCACTATTCATCAGAATATGAAAGTTATCCGAAATGTACCAAAATTTCACCTTAGGCTAAATTCGATACTCCGAATCCAAAAATGAAATCCATTTTGAAAAATAAAATTTACAAAATTTCAAAAAGTGGTTATTACTATTCATAACAGCTAGTTTTAATAACATTTTAATAGCATATCGTTGTTTAGTGAAACTCGGTATTGCGTATTACACACGCTATCGAGGAAGGTCGCGATTGCGTGTAATGCAAGGCAAGTCAAGGATGTGTGTTGTGCAAGCTCCTTTTGGTGTAGCGTACAACACAAGACATTAATAAAATAAAAAGAATATTTTTCATAAAATCTCGGGCTGTTACAACACAGGTAATGTCATGAGTTTAACGTCCAGTGGAGATAGATCAGACTGATCAAAACACTGATTACAGTGGATCAGATGGAGGAACCCCCTGGAGAGAACACCGATATTAGGGAAAACACGTGGGTGGCTTCCTGAATGTTTTCTGATGGAATGGGGATGGGGTAGAATGATTCCACTAGGATGTGGTGGCCCGGGTAAGAATCAGGATGGATGATGGAAGGTTTCGTGAGGGGGGTGGTGAGTGGGATGGAAGTGTCATTGGGTGATGATGGTTTTGGTTTTTAAACTCAAAGAAGCTTCCTACATATCCCCATGTTAGGGAATCAAATTCCACGTAGTTTTATGAGATGATGGGACACCTGAGAAAGTGACCCGTGAGAATGGACGCATGGATGGGACCCAGAAGAAGTGGAACCTCTGGGTTGTGGAATGAACTTCACGAGACACATGGGCTCAATGGGGAGAGATCAGGATGGGTCATGAGTGATGGGCTTGAACCTCGTGGAGGCTTCCTACATACCATGCCTTGACATGGATCAAAGACCACATAGTTCAGATGGAGAATATAGTTTAACGTCATGCAGGACGGGGGCGAACCGACGTGAAGGTGCTCAGAACGACCAGGTGTTGGGGTTGAACCTTGTGGAGGCTTCCTACGTACCATGCCATGACATGGATCAATGTCCCTATAGTTCAGGATGGGTTGGGTCGTACACTCTGAGGTGGAACAAGGTGTTGGGGCTTGAACCTCATGGAGGCTTCCTACGTACCATGCCTTGACATGGATCAAAGTCCCCATAGTTCGGGATGGGTTGTGGCTTACACTATGATGCGGCCCAAGGTGTTGGGGATTGAACCTTGTGGATACTTTCTATGTACCATTCCAGGACATGGATCAAAGTCCCCATAGTTTGGGATGGGTTGGGGCTTACACTCTGAGGCGGCCCAAGGTATTGGGGATTGATCCTTGTGGGGGCTTCTTATGTACCATGCCTTGACATGGATCAACGTCGTCGTAGTTCGGGATGGGTTGGGGCTTAAACTCTGAGGTGGATCAAGGTGTTGGGACTTGATCCTCATGGTGGATTCCTACGTACCATGCCTTCACATGGATCAAAGTCCCTGTAGTTTGGGATGGGTTAGGGCTTACACTCTAAGGTGGCCCAAGGTGTTGGTCATGGTCGGTGCTCATTCTAAGCTCATGTGTTTGATGCTCGGTGTGAGAAAGAAGAGATAGCATAGGCCTGATGATAACGTTGTGAAAGGTGCGTCCATGGGAGATGGAGTGGGGATTACGCGAGAAGCGGCCCAGAGAGGAAAGAGGGGCTTATGTGTGGTTAGCAGCTCAGGAATTCTGGGATTACTCCAGGATGGAGGACCGATGGGTGAAAAATCACAGTGGGAGAGGGATTTGGTGCCAAAGAAAGGAGAAGCACAATTTCCCACCATGCCCTTCACTGGCCCTGGGTACCGAAGACGAAAGGAGGATCAATGATGCTTCCTTCAGCAGAAAAAGCTTGGGGATTACACCAAGGTGGTTGCCCTTTCTCGCAGACAAATGCCACTATAATAAAGAGGATATCATCCCCTGTGAGGGGTGATCCCATCCCCATGGAGATGAGTGGGCCTGGAGAATATCTAAGGCGGGGGACCCTACGTCTGTATAATGGGGTGAGGTCACAGTTTAACGTCATGTGCTGAGGACGATAGTGCTTGGAAGTTTAACGTCCTGCAGCTCAGATGAGGTGGGTGTGCTCCACAACCCTAGGGATTACATAATCGGTACCCTTTGCTCCTTGAGAAAGGGAAGGCATCAGAAATTCCATACAGGGGGGTGTTATGGAGTGAACGGTTGAGGGGCCCACGTTAGTGTGGTTATGCAAAGAAGCAATAACTGTTAGTGTGCCTAAGCGATGAAGCATGAGGAAAAGAAACACAATGGGAGGTATCGTCCAAGGGACTTTGAAGTTACGAAGTACAAACTTAGAAGGTCGTATGGGAAAATAGAGCATGATGTGGATGCTTGGGGTGTGAGAAGAACCCACAAATGGAATCCATATGAAGTGCATCGGTACTCATGCAAAGTGAATTTTGGGTAGCGTCGAGGTGAGTGGTCCCGGGGAATGGCGTGCAACCTTTGAGGTTTGCACGCAAAATCAGTAGCTCTGCACGAAAAACACCGGGTTGGTGCGAAATATGTAAGGATTTTTCGTAAATGGAGCCAATGTTTTGTGCGAAAGTAGAAAGGATTGTGCGCAAGGAGTAAAAATTGCGTGCAATTGAAGGGGATTGCACGCAATGAATGGGGTGTATGCAATTGAAGAGGATTGCGCGCAATTGTCCAACCCGCGCACAAGTGGAAGGGATTGTGTGAAAGGGGAAGACCATTAAGGGATTGGAATTTAGTCTTAAACCAAGGGGATCTCACACAAAGGCGGACCCCGTGGTGACTTGGTGCGAAAAGAATTGTACCCGAAGGCCATCTTTGTGCGCACGAAAGGCAAATTTCACGCACGAGAGCCAATTCAAAATTTTTAGCCTCGAAGTGGAAGGCGATCACCTTATATTTATAGGCATCCGGGGGTGTGGAATCTAGGTCAGTGAGTAATAATTGCGCAAAGTTGGTGGCGGCGTGAAATGTTGACCACACGGGGGCAGGGGCGTGAAATATTTCGCGTCCACGCCACCGGACTCTCGCGAATCCCGGACCATTCCATTTGGGGCATAATTTTTTCGTGCACTTAGGCATTTTTTTCGTGCAACCCCTCTAGGGCCCTCAGACGAGGTCCCCGTGTCCGTATATGACTTTTCTTTGTTGTTTTGAAACTTTCTTCATCAACTGAGCGTTTTTCGGCGTCTATAATGAATTTTAAGAAAGACGATTTTTACATTGCTAATGTTTTTTTGGAACTATGGGTTAATCTTGAGTTTATATATTAATTTTTGGTCATGGTAATATTTATTATTATGTAATTGATTATGAGTATATAACAATATTTTATGTCGACCCATTATCACATTTGGGATAAAATGAAACAAGTACCATAATTGGGTGATATAAATAATGTAAATGACAATTTAGATAACTTAAAATCTATGTTTGTGAGGGAGATTGATATTGATATTATTTTAAAAAATCTTAATGGATACTATTTTTTAAAAAAACTTTTCAATAAAATATTTTTACTTGAACTCCATTTTTAGTATACAAGTTATTTGAATACACACTAGGAATGGGTACATTTGGGTGTATTTGTCAAATTAATGTATTAGGATTATGATATGGGCAAGGGACATACAATTGTGGGGTTAGCTGGATGGATGGTTGGAATGGTATACACAATTAGAAGGATACTTGAAATCATATATTATTATATGTACTATAATTTTCTTTTTTCGAATATTCAAATAATGATTATACCATGTAGTGACAATAGATAATGTTTTTTATTATCATGTCATTATAGATGTTTCATATTTCCATTCTTTTGATAAGATTATTTCTAGGAAGCTGCAATATATAATTTTTATAGTATGATTTTTATCAATGATTATATTTTAATATTTATACTTAATTATATATTAATAATGATCTATTTTTTATTTTCTTGTTTCCTTCTATTAACTATAAACCATTTCCACTAAACAGTATCCTCTAGCTTATAGAGTGACATTCTTCAAGTAATGTTTCATAAATGGAATAAATAATATATTGTATTATACATCATTTCATTTAATTTATTGATTAACTATTGTTTTTTAATTATATATGTATGCATAAACAAATACATACGTGTAGAATAAGAAACTAGGAATATTATTTTTCATTTTTTATGAGAAATAAGTGTTAATTAAATAAATTGTTTCACAAAAATTATTGATACTAATCTAAAATATTGAAACAAAATATTGATATATGATTCATATGATATAGAAAATAATGAGTCAAACAACATGATTCTTGGAGAAAAATTTTCCGACAATTTCTGGTGATTAGAATATGAGGATGATAAATAATAGCTAGAAATAATCAAATGAATCATGGATTTTATTAATATTATAATTGGGAAACAAGGTATTTTTTCAAATAAATTAAAGTTATATGTTCTCATAACTTATGGCAAAAAGTTTTAATGAATATTTATACACAGATTTGATATGGGATAAATTTCAAAAATTACTAGCAAGTTTTATTACACATAATCTTCAAATCTAGTGAATAATTTAGAGTTTCTATAATTGAAACGACATAATAATATGATACTAAAATAAAAATATCATTTTTCATTGTTAGTATTCATTGTTCTAGAACAAAATTTTAACAAAAATTAAGATAAAAATATGATTCTAATTGAGTCTCTAACATGTGATCAAATCAATTATCATGGTTTTGTACTCATGAACCCATGTGGTAGTAGTGAATAAATTCAATGGATGAATGGAATCATTATAGACTCTCTAAAGTTTGGATCATTTCATTTTTGGTTGGGTAGAGGAAAATAATTCACTATTATAAGAATTTGGAATTAAATATCCATACATAAAGTTATTAATAAAAACAAATTGTAAAATTTATATATTACCCTAAAACGTAACATCATTCATATTATTTGTGTGGTTGAAGGATTATTCTAAAGTTGAAGCTTACAATTATGAAAAATACCATCACTGACTTGAGAATCATGGTTAGATAATGTGATTTAATCGAAAATTTGATGATGGATCTTCTAACATTAATAATTTATCAAATATTCCATTTAAGAAGGTACACACAAAACACAACTAGGTTACATATGAAGATATATTGTAATTTGACACTAATAAAAATAAAAAATAGTTAGAGTTAGTTGTTTATAATAGAACATATACTAGAGGGAAATGTAAAAATAAAATGCATCTTTATTATTACCACTACCATAATATTTTTTATGATTAATATAATGGATTCATATTCATTTACATTTTAACAAAAATTCATCCAATACAATTTTCATATAGAATTATTATTTTATTCTTTAATGATTGGGACACTAATATGAATATGGATTTATAATGGATTTAAACTATTATTTTATTCTTTTATGAATATTAATGTTATTTTATAATAGGTTATTTAGGTTTTATATATGATCATATATAATATAATATTTTGAATATATTAGATGATATGATTTAGGAATACTATTATCTATTATAGTCAAAGGGAATTTACCTTAATCAATGATATTTTTATCTTTTTTTGAAAGTGTGAATTTAATAGATGTTAAGATTGTATTTTTAAAGAACCATTGATATTGAAATTGTGTACTAGCTGTATTATTCTTGTATCAATAGTTTTAAATGTTAAAATTCAATTTATAGTAGTATTACAATTTTTTTTGCATGTGGTTCACAATGACTTTTTATACATTGAATAATGATAAATCTCTAAAGATTTATTTTTTTAAAGAAAATAATTATTATATAGCTTCCTTTGTATTACATGGAACCTTATGATCTATGGGATTAAATTATTCTATAAAAGAAATTTAGAGAGGAATTGTTTTTTCTAACCAAATATATCATCTTGGGTTATGCTGGATTTTTTTTCTTTGAATTATAATAGAAGATAATTCTTATGCATAAAATACATGAAACTAAAAAGTTGATTGTAATGAATAAACATAATTTTCCCTATTTTATTTATTTTTTAAAATATAAATAGATATACATTGTTTTTAAACTTTCACATAAGGTTACAGTATCACAAAATGTGATTCAAGAATGAATAAATCATATATACAGTTTTTAGTAAAAGATATAGATATTATATACTTACTATAATTCCTTAAGGTCTATCCAATTTACATAATCTTAATTATTCCCTCATGAAAGTTTTATACAATATATACCATTCCTCATTTTGTGGTTTTTTTTTTGGGATATATTGTTTTAGCTAAATATAGGATAAGACCATAAAAGGAAATTAGGTGTTTTCCAAAAGCTGTTATAAATGTATCATATATAATACTTTTTTAAAAATTATTATTATATATTAATGAAGAAATTTTTTGGAAAATTAATTTTTATAGTCAGAAATTTGTCATCAGCAATGAAATGGTAACATTGGAATATAATGGGAGCAACCCGTGAATTTTTTTTTAATTATATTCTGTATTGATTTTAAAAACCCATCATTTAATATTTTTCAATACCATCATTGTTAATAATGTATTTTCCATGAATATTATTATCAATGAATTGAGAAATAAAAATTAATGCTATTTTAACGATTAAATATAGAGTTTAACCAATACATTGAAATTAATATTACCAGACACCAGAATGGGGTATTCATATATTTTGATTGATTGGGAGTTTATTTTCGATGTGTTCTCATGAAAGGGTGTGATATAACAATGTATACATCAAGGTAATTATCAAAAAATGAGGAGAAATATCTAATGATTTTGTTGGACCTAGTGACATTATTATTTCCCCTAAATAGATAAAGGGATTGCCTATTTCATTATTGGATCAATGATCACTATAAATATATGATACTAAAGTAAATTTACTCTAAATGATATTTAAATTTAATACAAATTAGTTTGGTTTGTTTATTATACATTTTAACCATGATATATTATAAATACTAATAAACTATATTTATGTAATGAACATTATAATAGAGAAATAGAAACGAAAAATAAAAATGTAAAAAAATATTTGTAGATTAGTTTCATAGATTTTTTTATGTATGTTTTTAATATATATTGAATGGATATAAAATATATTTTTTGAGAAAATTTCTTTTAATCAAGGATATTTTTAATGTTTCCCATTTCCAGAATAAAATATAATTCATTGAATACTAAAAATATAAATGAAAATATTTTAGGATAAATTAACCATATGAGAATGCATTTATCTTAGATATATTTAAATATAGAATATTTTAGTTTTTTATTCAATAATGAATTTTAAAAAAATTTACATAGAATTGAATGATTTTGGGTCGTATTAATATTTACAAATACTCATGATCTTAATTTTAAATATATTTTGACGGAAACACTAGTTTATTATAATTTTATTTGTTTTAAAATTGAGGGATACAAATTTTTTCTAATTTTAATTTAATTTTCTTGAAAAATTAATTAATTTCAATGATCTTAGAATTAATATTGACAAAAAATTCCCACAAGGCTTCGAGATTCATAAGAACTACAGTAGAAACCAACTCATTTATAAAATATTTTTCATAATACACTATTCATAAATAAACTGTAATATTATCATTATGTTGAATTTTTTGTATGATTTCCCTCATTTATATTATAAAAAAATGTGTAATTTGAATTTTACCCAAAGGTGAAATTCTATTTCATAATAATATATTTTATCAAATATTTATAGCATCAGATATCATTACCTAATATATACCATCATTATATGAAAATTTTATTTGAAAATTTTATTTTTTGAATATGAAAATAATATCAACAAATGAAATTCTTTTAATATAAGTGAATTATACAAAGCTGAAGATAGTATGAACCAGTAAATAAAAGAAACCATAGTTCATAAAATTGAAGGAAATATAATCAAGATTAAATAGATTGTTTTGATAATGAATAATCTCATCACTGTCTTTATTGAATGAGGGTTTTCCAAATTTAATACAATATGAGAATTTATCTAAGGAAACATTACATGATGATATAAAAAATAGTGTATTTTAATGATGAATATATTGATGTTGAACTCAATTTTAATGAGAATTTAATATGATGTGTTAGGCTAGGGGTATTGACTGATAGATGGTGATGATGATGACCCAATATCAAAGAACTGATATTGTGGGATTGATGATTTTCATTTGATGTATTTTATATTTCAATTTCCTGATTCATGAAGTCAATGAGTAATTATGATTTATGAATACAATGAATATAATGATAAAAAATAACTGTAGATATGGTTATTAACTCCAATGGCCTGGAGGCCTTCATTTTTTATTGATTTTTTGATAATCCACCTTTCAAGGGGTGAGGTGGAACCCTTACAAGAACCGTAGGAGTAAGTATTATATGTCCCATAGGCCTTATAATAATTCAATGCTGATTGGCTTCAAACATTACATACAACCCAGACTAACTACTTAGAACTACTCCTCCCCGGCATCTTCATCGTGAAATCAGCTCTCCACCATAACATGGCTGTTTGACTAGGCATTCCTGTGCATGGACAGGCTTGTCCCGATGGTAGGTGACATACCCTATCATTCTTGCAATCCTTTTAGATTCGGCTATGGTTAAATCTCCTTGCTCCTCATCCTTATGATGCTTGTTCATTGTAGTTTGTCTAGTTTGCATCTGCATTTAAGGTCGCCCGAAGGCCTTGAGGTGGCCCAAAGGCCTTATTGACTCAAAGGCCTGGGTGGCCCAAAGGCCTTAAAGAACTCAAGGACCAATTTAGTGGCCCGAAGCCCCAAATAGGGGAATATTTCTGGCAGTTACAGTGCCAAATAGTGCCTGTAATCGTCCTGCACAATACCTGCTACAGTGCTGCACATTTCCTACTACAGTGCCTGCTACAGTACTTCTACAGTACCTGAAATTATCCTCTGCTTGGATTTGATCCTGGGTCTCCTGCATACACTTAAAGAGTACTCACCAACTGGGCTCAGGCTCATGTTCTTGATATGTTTATTAATGATTTGAATTTGTTTCAATTATCTATTTCAACGATGGTTATATAAAATATATCTAAATCCAAGTTTGTCAGGGGTCTTAACTTATGTTAAAGAGGATAATAAACATTTCAAGTTATTCTAAACTTTTTCATGGACTAGTTCACATGAAGGAGATGATTAATAACAATATAGATAGTGATTCCAAGATAAATTGATTGATTCATTATTTTTATAGGAGGAATAATTATTTCATGTAGAAATAATGTGACTTCATATATAATTTTTTGTGTGTGTAGTAATTATATAAAGAATGTGAAAGTTGGATAAATTGAATTTACCTAAAACTAGGTGAATTTGTAATAGTGATATATGATATCTAAAAAATCCATGAAATTTGGATAAATAAAACACTCTAATTCATTTGTCAGATAAAAAAATGGCGAATTCATGAAATAATTCAAATGGAAAAAATATTTTAATGTGGGATAAAATGACACAAACAATTGTTAAAGCATTCTATATACCATTTCATGATTAAAAAATAGTAAAAATCCGCAATGATATAAGGAGTATAGGGGTAGGTGAATATGGGGTGATTTAATTGGGATTCAATCATCCTCCTATGAATTTTAATGTATTTTCTAAAAAACCACCTTATGGTTACTTGGAATGTAATAATATAAAAAAACCGCATACCACAATGTTACAAAATTTTAAAAACAACCAACTGATGAAAATTTAAAATTTCAAAATGTAACACCCAAAAAAATGGAATTAAAAATGTTAAAAACCACCATAGAATTAGAGTCACGAGCCACCACTTACTACATGTCTGAACAATATCATTCCCTAAGCCTCTATTCATATCAAATTCTCCATCACCATCAACTTCATCAGTCATGTCCGGTCACTATCCATCTTCATCATGAGATCCATCATCGACATCACCATCCTCACCATCTGAATGAAAATATAGTCTTTGTAAAAGATAATATATCATTTTATCCATTGTAAAACATCATTTCCATGTCATAGAGAACTAGAAATATAAAAATAAAAAACATAGAAATTGTAATATCATTGAAAGTGTATCTTCCTAAACATCACTAAAAACCTCCACCGTAAAAATATCAAAGTCAAGGGGGGATATGAAATAACTCAACAAACACCTGAATATATCAATTGGAACCGAAGAAAAATAATGAGAATCCAAAATAGAAATATAGGAAAAATTGAATCAGTACATGTTGAATTAACCCTCATCTACCAAATTCCACCTCCCAAAACCTCAGAAAAACCACCACACCCAATCTGACTCAGATAGGAGTTGATGGACCTGAGATCAATGTAGTTATTTTAATGTCATAGGGATTTGAACATTGGTATCACAATGTTGTTGAAACAAGAATTAAAATAGAAGAATGATCTAGCATAGAATCACCTGAAAAACCCTTCGACTGCCGAATTTATTAACCCAAAACCACATTGTATCCATCACTCTAAATCAATCCTAGAGAGACACAATGGAATTTGAGGTCATTTCGAGGTACAAGAAGCTATGAGATTTAATAGTGACTACATTCCTCTATACCAATTGATCCACCATGTTATACAATCAACGATAAAATTTCACCACCATAAAGGTATATGGAGGAAGGATCAAAAAATAAGTAAATAAAGGAAGGAAATGAGGAAGATATTTCACTCAAGAAACATAGAAAAAAACATAGGGATGTCTATAGGATCATTAAAAATAATGAAGTGAATTATAAACCCATATAAATACTATTATTGACAAATATTACAATCCCCTTTCTTAAATTTATTCAACTAATTTTTTATTTATGTTTCCCACAAAATCCTTTAGTTTTGAAATAATGCATTGTACATGTAATTCATTACGATGAATACAATTATGGATTTAGTAACATGAAATTATTTACTTATTTTATTCATTATGATTTATATATGTGCTCCATATATTTTATTCATATAAAATTGTTATCATTTATTGATTTATTGATATATGAAAATTAAATTCACTAATGTAATTTTTTTTAACCCTTGTGATAATTGATAGATTTTATATTTTAACATGTTTTATGAATATTTATATAGGAATGAAATATTAATTCTATGAATTATTTCATACTAGAATTTCATAATTAACCTAATATCTTAATAATAAAATCATCTAAGGGTTATGTCAATCAAATTCCCAATAAATTTTTTTTTTGTACGTCTTTTACAAAAAAAAAAGTATCATATAATTGTACTGTGATCACACACTCTAACATCATCCTTAATTTCCATTTCGCTAACACATTCATTCCACAATATATATGAATTCAAATTTTCTATAGATTTGGATTTAATAATTCCATTTATATTCTCCCTCATTAACTTGGTTTATACCATGCTCTATGACAATATTTATTTTTTGGATGTCTATAAATACATTAATCGATAATCAAATAATAATTTCAAAATTTGGAATTATTTCAATGAAATTATTTTTGTTACTCTATTATTTTTTTCATAAAAATCAACAAACATATACTTCAACAATAATAAAAATTATAATATTAGGTTAAAACATCTTATAAATGTTGCTACTATTGTCTTCTTTCTAAATTTTTTAAAACAAATTTTTTTATATTATTGTTTATTTTTTTTAATTCATTACCAATTAAATAAAATCAACAAAAATTTGTAGGATATGAATTTATTAAAAATTTCATTTTGAACAAAAAATTATCACCATTATAAAGGATAATTCAGAATGGTAAATTTATCCATGTAAACAATTTTATATACATTTAATTCTTTTCCCCATCATTTAATCCCTTTAATAATAATTTTAAATTTATTTTATGATGGGATTAATGATGATAGTGATATTATTTGGAAAAGTAAATACAATTATTTCTTATGTATCAACGTGAAGAATAATTATGGTTAATCATTGTTTATTTTGTTATAATGGTAAAGAAAAACTCTAAAATATTGAATGATAACCTCATATCATTGATGTAGTAAAATGAAACTCTATTTAAAAAAGTGATCAGTGAATGAGAAACAATTTCTTAATTCTGTAGAACATAAAATTATCTATATTCATATACGTATTATCTAACATGATAATGTTATATGAGAAATTTTTTTAAGCGTCTACTTATTATTGGGATTTTAATTGATAAAATTATCCCTAAAATTAAAATTGAAATGAAGGGTTTTAAAAATCAAGATCATTATCCTTTCAACTAAATAAAATTTGTATCAGATAAAAAATGTTCTAGTATAATGAAAATATACCCATATCTCCAAACTATGAATGTTAAGGGTTAATAAATAATTGTTTACAATTTTTTAATGGATGTTGAAAATAAAAACAATAATTAGTTAAAAGAACATTCCATTATAATCTATATTAAAAACATGGTTAGATGAACATGAAAATGAAGTAAATATAAATGTAAAAGTGTATATTGGACTGCTTCCCAATTTTGTAGAATCATTTCAATTATATTTTTATAAAATCATTTCTAAACATGTAATATGAAATAGAGCTGATTAATTCATTTTTATTAATAAGATGTGTAAAATATATAGAAGATGTATGAGAAACATGGAAACCCACTAGATAGACCCCATTTAATGTATTCCAGTTATTAAAACATGAAATATATCTATTATTGATAATACCTAATGTGGAAACTAACATTCTTATAGCCGTGCAAGGTAGTTTTTAGTAGTGTATTTAGTTTTAATGTGATTTTTTATAATAATATAGAATTACCAAAAACACATATAAAACATAAAATCATTTGGACCTACACATATAATGGTTATTAACTATGAAATCACATCCTCTTGGTGAATATGTATTTATTTCATGGATTATAATGTTAAGGAACCTTAAATTCCCATTTTACGGGCTCATGTTTTAATTCCTAAGTGTGAAATATAATGAATATTTTTCTCATATTTTTTATTTTTTAATAGAGTGAAAAATTGTATATGGAGGTGTATTATAATGGGATTGATATTTGTAATAAATAAATATATAATGTAAAAAAATTTAGTGGATAATTATATAAATTTATTATTATATTTTTAATTATAACAATGTTTATATAGATGTTAATTTCATTTATAACTTTTTTAATATTTGATTTTTGGTTGTGGATGTTTTAAAATATTTTTAGTACTGATAGGTATATAACATCACTTATTTTAAAATCCCAGTATCCATTATTTATTACATATTAGTACACATATTAAAATCCCAAATAATCATGATGCTTAATCCCTTTTGGAGATAGGAACATAGGATAATAACATGAATCATATTTTAGACCAACATTATTTAATATATCAACTACACACCCTTAAAATCACATTATAATTCTAAAAATATCTAGGATAATATGGGTTTGTACAAAAGAGAGGGAATAAAATTAAATTCATGTAAGGAAATAATAAAATAATAGAAGGTGGTAACATAGTACATGTGATTCATGATAAACACAGAGGCAACCTAAGGGGTGAGAATTATAAACAAGAATATATAACCATGAGATAGGATGATAAAAAAATGAAAACATGGAAATTTTCAATTACAAAAAACATATAATCATAAAAATTAGTCAAGGATAACTGTCATGAAATTTTAATACCATTATCCTGAGATAATATCATGCTCAACATAAATTGTATCTCTTTTGATGAAAACATTACCCAATGAATTTGAGGGATATATAATTCATTCCCCAGACAATAAATTAATATAATGAAAATGCATCAATTTAGAACATTTATCATAAAAAATATGGACATATTTTATCACCTTAAATACCACGACTATAGAGTTTCTGTTAAAAACATTGAATTACGCATTTGATAATGGATAATTAAATATATTTTATTTCCCTTGATAAATTTTAATTAATGTATTGACTTGACATATATTAGTCAATGGAAATACTAGGAAACAATTTTCAGTATAAAAGGAGTTCTTAATGATTCATGAAAAGATTAAAGGATTGTTAAAGGGATATATCATAACTTCTATGTCCAAAGTAGGTTAATATGAGTGTTTAAAAACATATCAAAACATGAAAAATATGAAATCAAAAGTCATAATATATACATGGTTCTTGAATAACTAGGAGAATGAGGGGATTCCATACAATAACATGATTCTCCCAAAATCATAGGTGGAGGTTCATAAGATAATGGAAACACCATGGGTTGTCTATATAGATGTAACTACATAGTTACTTCATTATTAAAAGGTTTTGAGTGAATATGAGTTATAGTATGAGTTTGAATTTATTGAAAAAAAATGGGGAATTGTTTATTATCTTCAAAACATAGGTTTTGGATTCTATAGGATAAAATAAAAGGAACCATAATCCTTAATATGGTTTATTCACCAGGTTATTCCATAGTGGAGTGGTTTTAGACATTTTATAAGGCTATGACGCTAACTCATTTAAGTAATATCTTTCTGATGTGGAAGTGAGTCGTGTTCCTAAATAATTAATTTTTTAAAAATAAAAAATAAAATAAATCTTTGAGGATTTGTTTACGGTTAATAAAATTAATAAAATAACACTATAATCAAATAATTTTGATGGGTAAATATATGTTTTTGTCATGGATACTATTTATAGTATGAATTACATCAGTTTTAGGATTTTACTATTTCATAATAAAAATCATATATTAATTTCATGTAGAAATTTTAACAAAAAATTCAACTATCTTTTAAAATTAAAAAAATTAATGTTTTTTAATTTTTAGGTACCGATTTAAAAAATTATATATATATTATCTTAATAATTCCCTATATATAGAAAATTACAATTGTTACTCATAAATACATAGTTTCCTATAATGTTGTGTTTTATGATGAAAAAAAATTATGAACATTATAAGAAATATTAATAACTTCATAAAATTATATTATTATTAATATATAAATTAATTATATTTATTAATAATATATTATAAAAATAACCTTAATTTTTTGAAAAAGAAAATCATTCAAATGTGTTTCTTCATCAAAACTATATATTTAAAAAAATTATAATTTATGTCTCATCATATAATGTTTTATTTTAAAACTAATTATTTAATTATTTATAAATAATTAGGAAAAATGAAAAATATAATCCTTTTAAATATAAATAAATTCATATTGATTATTTGTAGATAAAGAACATGTTTTTACACCAATGTATTGGGAACAAGTATGATGTGATACAAATAAAATATATTGGGTTGGTTTAGAAAACATTGTATGGGTCCTGATCTCAATAATATTGAAATTATTGTAAAATGTGTTTCTCTTATACTTTAATAACTAAATATCATTATATTCTTGGTCCGGAGAACCTCATAGTGATTCCATCTCCCTTTAATGCTCATATAAATAGGATTTAAAGGGTATTATTCTACCGGTCAAGGCCATCACTTCATTCATCTATGGGGACTGGATTTTATCATAATCATTAATTGAGACTTATCATAACTAGAAATGTAAAACAACTATATTATCAATAGTTACAATTCACAACTCTATTTAAATTCCAACAAGAAAGAACTTATCATTGTCCAAAATAGCCACTATAGTGAATATGTTACGGGATAATTCATTTATTCATTTGAAAAAGAAATTTTATTTTATATATTCAGGTCCTTACATTATTTGACCTTCAGAAATTATACAATTAATGTTTTAATTCAGATAATAAAACTGATGTGGGTATGTTTTTTTGATTGACACTTTTGCTTCCAATTTTTCTTCCTCAAACTTTTTGATTCACCATTATAGGTGACTTTTCATGTTTCATAACAATTTTTCCCTGAAATACTAGTTCTTAGATATATTCTATTTGTATGAAATATCATTATCCAAAGGGTACAAAAAAGGATACATTACATGTGTGGGGTCTTGATTGTACATCTTATATAGTGAAACATAGAACATATTATGTATGTCAGCACAGTTAGGAGGTTGGGATAGATGATAAAACAAAACATCAGTGAGGAAAAAACCCATAAAGGTGTGGATGTATCTTGTAATAATGATTCCCTTTCTCCCAAATTTCATTTCATTAATCTGTAAAGATATATAAATGTACACAATATCTCCATCTGAAAACCCAAAATCTAATATATGATTTAATTCATTGATTTATTATCAAATTTTTTCATATTTAATATTACATTTAATTGTTTGAACCTTCTCTATCATCACATGGACAAGATCGGGTCATATCATCTTCCACTCTCCAACTTCAACCCATGATGTAAGATTCCGACATCTATTCCCATATATAGCCTCATAATGTTTCATTAGATTTCTATAACAAAAGATTTATTTATAGGAATACTCTAATAGGAGAAGGTTTTTATCTAAATATCATTGGAATTATTTTTAATGTGATATATATTTAACTTATATATTTAAATTAGTTATCATAGTCTGACCATTAGTTTCAGGTTGAAATATTTTTGTAAAAACAAGCTTTTTATCTGGCACTTAATGAAGTCATCTCCCTAACATTGAGGTAAAAATCATATATCAAAAAAAATATTGGAAAGTTTAACTCAATGTTGTATTGAAAATTGAATTAGTTATAGCATAGTATGTTGGTAAGGAGAGAAATAATTTTTAACATAAATGAAATGTAAGGATTTTAGAAGGTGATCAACAACCACCCAGATTGATTTATTTCATATAGATGGAATGGGGAGTGATATGAGGTTATTCATGGTTATGTATTCAAATTTCGATAACATTTTGAAAATATTTTAGTGAAACCATTATAATTTTACAGCCATCCATGACTTTTTGGAATGAAATACTTTGAGATATAAATTCAACATCTCTATATTTTATATATATCACAATTTTTTTATTTTGATATTTATACATCTTAGTAATTCCTATATGAATAGATTTGGATGATTAATGTGCATCAAAAAGAAGTTCCCTAATAATTCATGGTTTTATAGGACACATATCCGTCTTCCAGACCATACAAATCTATAATTTGAATAGTTTAACAAATTAATATTCTCTAAATTTTTCTTTTTCAATTAATCTACATTGTAGAAAAACTTAATATTTTTAATAAATTATTTTTGTTTAGTAATTTGAGTACTGTATTAAAATTCAACTTTTATTAAATCCATGTACATAATTTACATCTCCTTTAATATTTGATCCCTTGACATCCACATTATTGATAGGTTTGTGGGTTCATTTCTACATCGATTATTGGCATCATTTTTCTATTCCACTGGTCATAATAGATCTATCAATCATAGTATATGATTAGAATTAACCTCCTATTTTGTTTATATTGAGATCCTTTATTGTGAATATATATTAGATTTTTTTTATCATTTCAAATTTAACACTTTCCCTCATATTGATAATGTTTCCAAATAGTCAACTAGAATATAACTAAAATCAAATATATATGAAGTTTAGGGTAGTTATTCTCATACTTATTTAAATTAAATGATTAATAGCCTATAATGTTTTCACGTTACATGACTAGAAATCACAATACAATAATGGAATCAACATTGAAGACCACAAATCATTCCCCACTAATGGTTAATGTGAGTACTAGTGTAGTGATTAACCACTTCATTAACTCCTTTACTCTATCTTTGTATTCATCTGTCCAAAAAAACATGATTCCCTTCCATGTTATCTTTGAAAGTGGTATTTTATATAATGAAAAGTTTCTCAGAAATCTAAAATATTAACTATCCATACCATGGAAACTATGGATATTAATCATAGATATATTTCTAGGCCAACCATTAACGTTCTCTATTTGTAAGGAACCATGTATGTAGCATTGGTGATGCTATTATTCCATTGAAATAATAATTTCTCCCCTAGAGACAATCATTTACTATATTTTTCATAGAATTTTTCTGTTTACACTGTCATTAGTTCAATATTCAAATGATTCTCATGTTCCTCCTTTCATTTTTAGTAGATAATATTTTCTTCTAGGATTAATACCCATTTTATTCATGATAATTTCAAAAAAAATATTCATTATGTCCATAAAATTCTTATATAATTATTAAGTCTAAATTGCTTCACTATGAACTCATAGTTTCATAAAGATGTTAAAAATATAGATTTATTTAAATCCTATTACATCACTATTAGTTGATAATACCCAAATAGATGTTCCACATTGCAAATGTATAATGATACACACAACTAATCAAAAAAAATCATTAATATGTGGAATATGATAATTTTTATTTATAATGATATTATTGATCTCATGAATGTAAATGAAGTCACACATTAACATGTACTTTTTCTTAAAAATGGATTTTAGTGACCCCATAGGGACACAGTTGGGACTATCCACCCTTTATCCATATTCTCATGTAGTTTCTTTTTCAGCTATTTATTTTCACCAGTTGACATTCTATATTGATTCATGTGTAATATAATAGTTTCAAGTATTAGTTCAATTAATAACTCAAATTAACTGATAGGAATAAGATAGAGAAATTCTTCAGAAAACACATCAGTGAATTCCATTACAATGGTAATATCTTCAAGGATGTTATCTTCTATATTCTCAATCATATTGACCAGATTATGTTTCCAAAAATGAAAAAACAAACATGCCTCAGATGATGATACAAATGGATATTTACACTCCCCCATGAAATTTTAATGAATTACTGGGTGATTTGTGATATGAAGATTGGCTTTATTCTATTAGGAATTAGTATTGGCTCAATATAAGTTAAGGTAATCCCCCACTATTACATCATAAATTTATTCTAAACATAGTATCCTATATTTTTCTTGGAAATTCACCACTAAATATTTTATAGGAGTTTAGTTATATTATTAAGATGAAACCATTGAAACGTTTTCCATATTCACACATAACTAATATTTCATAATTTATGGTGGTCTTTAAATAGTTCTAGTTATCTTCCATGATATTAATGAATTATATAGAAAAAAATAAAATATAATGTCAAATATCCTTTAATGAATTACTACATTACAATTTACAAGATTGTTATCAGTATCAAACTTAGTGGTTTTGAGTGTATAAGATGGTCATTGGTCCCTAGGTCATATATTTTGTTTTCATCATTTTTTATCATCAAACTATAGTATAAAGCATTAAATTTTCTAGTTAACTTGTTCATATAGATGAAAAAAATATAATATCGTTTTTGGGTTGACTGAATCCTTACATTTACCCATCACATAATTTTGATTCTCCATAAAAAATCTCTAGGTTTGTTTATTTCCTTCACAAACATGGATAATTTCCATTCCCACTTTTAGTACATTTTCAGTGTATTATTTCTATACATTTCATAGGAGGATTTATGGACAAGGTTTCTCCCTTGATATTTCTCCATTATACCAACTAATTTAAAATAATTACTAAATTTATTATCCTTTATCCCAATATACACATCATGTTATTTTACCTCTATTTTAACTTTGATAGAATAATATAATATATCTTCATAGGTTTATACATCATTAATCACTAAGTAATTTCATATTTATGTAGTCATATACCCAATGATTCTTTTAACTCATTATTTTTTTTGTCAAAGAAAAAGATATGTGTATATAATGAAGGTATTTTAATGTTCCCTGCATACATTAGGATGAATCCGTCTTCATTTTTCATGAGTCCAAGGACATAAATCATATTATTCTTTTGGATAGTGGGAGGAAAATAAATATCAAAAAACATATTTTATATTTCATTCCACTACATAACATTGATTCCATCCTCAGTTTTCATGCTTTTTATCAACATTCACCACTTATCAGCTTCTCATTCTATATTACAAAATTATAGATGAAACATATATTACTCATGTTAATGGTGTATGGATAAGATAATTTTAATGGATTTGATTCATTGATCCTAATAAAATGGTTTAGAAAATCAAATAAATGTTAAAGGGATTTATAGAGAGATTTTCCCAATTAAAACGTGATCATTCATAGGGGGTTATGGGTATAACCCTTGATCCATGATTTTTTGCAATACATGAGTAAAATGGGAAATTATATTCATTATGAAACTACTACATAGTCTCATAGGTTTGAGCATCTCATTTAGTCAGTGATCACATTACCCCTCACATTAGTTGTTCATTGGTTCCTCCTATTTATGGAAATTAACTTGAATAAAGGGAAAACTATGGATGATAAATTTTAAAATATTGAAAAATGAAATAGGATACTATGAAAATTTATGGGAAAACATATAAATGTCATAAAATCATCAACCCACGAATTGAAATGTTTTAATACATATTATCCATTATCTATTTCCAAACATAAACATTTATGGGATTTTTCCCTTAATGTTGGTTTATACCAAGATTATGAATGTATCAAAGGATATCCCCCAAGAGTTTCAAATTATGAGCAAAAAAATTTCTATTTTTGGTGCACCAGGTGAGGATTATTTCAATAATAATGAACCCTTTATTGTATTATTAACCCGATGTAAAAACTATACAAGTTCTCCATCCACTTGTTGTATATAGACCTACATATTTTTTTAATGGAAACCATATACTCTATACTATATGAATATTTATTGGTCATTTATAATTATTAGTATTATCCACAATACTTCACTATATTTTTATAATCATAAACCAAAATAATTAGTGGAATTTCCTATGATAAAAAGAATTAAGACACATATTTTAATACACATTAATTTATAATGTATTTCAAAAATGCATAAATAATAAATTTATAGAAGTTAATGAGGATATTTTTCTTTTTGATATGAGGTATATTTCATAATAAAATGAAACATGGGTACTCCAAAAATTTTCAAAAATCCCACATCATTCTCTTATAATTCTATTTTTATTTTAAAAAATAATTCTATAACCTAGGGATGTAAATAATAAATTGTTAACTTATAAATCCTAGAAAGGGAATAACGAACCATTGAATGATATAAATATATACATGTGATTCTTATAGAATCTGAATATAACCTTATGTTAGTGACAATCATAAAATTGAATATCTAAGATGATATATGTTGATAATAGAATTCCAACATGGGACTGTGTAAACAACATAAAAATTTACTTCACAAGCCTATGTCATGTATAATTGCAGTACATCATAAAATATATTTCTTTGGAAAACATTATATACACCATAATTGGTATCTAATAAGATTAAAACATTACACAATGAATTTTAGGGATATGTAATACCATAATCACCAGAACCGTAGTTCCTATGTAAAAACTTAAGTGTGATACATATATCATTCAACCTGAAAGTTTTATTTCAACAGTTTTAATCCAACAATAAAGGATTGTGGGTTATATAAATATTATTCTATAAAAATTATTGATATTTAAATAATGGTGAATATCCATGAGTGTAAATTGTAATGAGTGTTAACTAAAATAATATTTTTCATGGATAATTCTACGATAACTTATACAACATAAAGAGTATAAATAATTATTCCTAGAATGGATTAATTATAATTAAAGGGTTCTCTAATCAAATTTAGATAATATGTATAGTGAGAGGTAAGGGTATAAAAATATCAAAATATGGAAAATCAAAAATCAAAAGGCCTAATATAATAAAAGTTCCTGAATAAAGATGTGGATGATAGGGTATATGGCCCTTATAGAGAGCTTAAATAAGTATTTTATGAACATATTAAGAGAATAGAAACACCTTGGGAGGGATCTTGAGAAATAATGGGTGAGTAAAATCATTTTCAAAGGGTTTTTAGTGATTAAGATTGGGAGATCAAGTGGGTATTTATAGTAAATGAATTGAGAATTCATTATTTGTTTCGAAACATATAGTTTGGACCATATAAGATATAATATGATGTATATAATACATACCACAAGTATTACATATTTTCTTCCAAGTAAGATTGGTATTAAATAATTTATAAGGCTATGAACAAAACTCATTAATATAACCCCATTTTATGTTGATGTTTGTAATTATAAAAATGAATTATTTTGAACACATTAAATTAAAATATATATTTATGAATATTATATTATATGTTTATAAAAATGAACATATAACATGAAATAAAAATTTATCTAATTACTATTTTTGTATAAAATATATTTAATTTAAAACATCAATTTCTCACATTTATAATGTGATAATACAACATATAATTAGAACGTAATTAATTTTTACCCCATAATTAAGCTATCATTTAAAATTATGAAAAAATAACACTTATATAATATTACTTATTGATTTAAAAAATAGTATTTTTTTGATTAATAATTCAAAATTGTAAAAAATATCCCTTTTAAATCAAATATCCATGATTTTAATAAAAATTATGGGTTTTAAACAGCAATAAAAATTTCAATATCATACTAAAATAACATTTGAATTCATAAAATTATATTATTATTTATATTTAAACACTTAATCTTTAATATGAATATATTATTAAATAAGTGTTTTTATAAAAAAATATAGATTTCAATAACATGTATTTTATCATTAAAATTATAAATTTCTTATAAATATAATTTCATTTTCATTGTGTCAACAAATAATTGTAAACTAACGAATTATTTTATAATTTATAATGTATTAATAATGATAAATATAAAAACACTATAAATAGAAAAATCAAGATTAATAGTTTCCAAATTCGTAATCAATTGGTACACAAGCATATATACTATGGGTAAGGGGTGTAGTGGTGACAGTTTAATGGGGTGGTTCGATGAACAATGTTTTGGATGTGATCTAAAAAACCGAGAGCATTTTATCAAAATTCTTTCACTCATTCTTTAGTTAAAATAACTCATCTTAGGATTATTCTAGAGAAAATACTATTGTTTCTATATCCCTAAAATGTGTTTATAAATGGGATTCATTGTGTATCATCATTCTAGTTTTGGGTATCAGTTCTTATATCATTGTCAATTTTATTTTATCATAACACATAATATATAAAAATATTAATTATCATGGTGAAATGTCATTATAATCAGTGTATATGACTCTTAATGATATATTTAATCTAAAATGATATAACTCATAATGGTCCAAAAAACTAAACTAGTACTTGAATTACTAATATAGTTATTTAGTCAATTAAAATGTATATTTCATTTATATAAAATTTGGTTTTTATAATCATAGGGTGGGAGAAATTTTTTTATCAATATTTTTGGGGAATTAATTAATCTATATGAATAATTTTGAATGGTGAATCCTTTAATAAAATTAAAATAATGATATTTAGTCGAACCAATTTATTGAAAAATGTTTCAACTCTCTTATTAAATATTTTAATTCTACCATACATTTTCATTGGACTGTTTTATAATTTTTTATGTTATATAAACATGAGATATCATTCTTGTATCACTAAATATCATCCTATAAATTTAAATATTGACAAAAAATAATATATTCTTCCATAATGAAACTGATTATACAGAAATATTTTTTTAATATTTATATATCTAAATAATGATTAATTTGGTAATAAAAATTATATTATCAAAATCATTACTATGGTTTGAAATCTCACTCAATTCCTTTTCTATATTGGCACTTCTTCTTTTTACCTTTAATACTCATTATATATGAATAAACCATATTCTAAAATCATATATTGAAATGAATTTTAAAGCACATAATATTTAATTCAATTTTTTAAAAGGATAAGGGATGATGAATTGTATGGATAATATTAGATCACACTATTATATAATTAGAACATATATTTCAATTTATTATAGGATTATTATATTGAGATCATTTTTTTCATCCCTTTTGTATTATAGTAAATGTATTGTTGATATGAGAGTTCCATTTTGAAGGCTAATTGAATATGAGTGTTGTGGATTGAAATTAATTAACTAAATATACACATCTTTGTAATGGATATTTAATTTTATAAATATTTCAATTATTGTCTTAATAGTAATATATAATTATTTTACAGTTAAAATGGTTAATTTCTTTCCCACTCTTATGATAAATATATAATTTCAGATCAAAATTTTTAATAGTTTATAATTATGTTTGGTTTAATTTTTTCACATGTATTGTGGTGTTTTATTTTTGTTTTTGTCTTTTATTTTAAATATTAGGAACAAAAAGTTAAAAAATGTACGTTTATGAAAAAATTTAATTTTTTATGAAATTTATGACATACTAAAGGATTAAAAAATTATTTCTTAATGATTTTATTTCATATTTTGATCATATAATAAAAAATATATTTTTTTAACTTCACTGAGAATGTTGTACATGATTTTAGAACTAATGAATTAAACATAAATTTTATAATGAAATTATATGAAATTCTTCACCCACATTGATGTTCATTATTGGTGGAATTTTTTGGTTTTATTTGCATGGTAGGGGACTCAATTGTGATATAATTTATGTTATTATATAGAGATCAGAAATACCATTATTTTTTTTCAAAATAGATATTTCCATGAAAATGTTTTTTATTAAATGGAATAATTGATATATTAATTTTGAGGTTTTTTATTCTACATTATGTTATGTAATTTTTATTATCTCCATAAAATAAATTAATTATCATATTCTATCTTTCAATTTAATTTTATTAAATATTTATGTTTAATTTTTAAAAATGTTTTTTATTTTAAAATTTTGATTTTATTTAAACCAATGATATTTGTATTAAAATATACTAAAAATTAACATCCAATCTATGATGATACTTTTACTATTATATAATTTTTTTTAAGATTGGTTTATCAAGATATTTTTAACTAATAATATAACTCATCCATTCAAACATTTCAAATTATTAGTTTTTATAAAATATGGCGGTTAGATCCCTATATAGATAATGTTAATATTAAATGAAAAAACAAAATAAAAATAAATTCGAATTTATTCATATAAAAATATTATTATCCAATCATCATTATAAATCTAGGAAAAATATTTTCACTATAAATAATACTTTTTGAGAGTAAAATATTAAAAATTTACATAATAATGTTCAGGGGGAAATCATTTCAAAAAATACCCTATTTTTAGTCTGAATATTATTCTATTTTTGTGATTAATTGTCTTTCTATGAATATATTTAATTGACTTCATAATGAAAAAAATATATATTATAATTTTTTTTGGATTTGATGTTTTTTATTTGTATTCTTGTTTTCCATATATTAATTAGGAAATTATAATCAATTTAATGAAATAATGTATTTTAATTAATAATATCGTGATGTTTGATCATTTATTGATTAAAATATAAATCATAGAATATTTCAATGATTGAAGAGAATTGTTTTACAAAATTTGATCATATAACAATTTATTTTAGAATCAAATATTTTATGATCAATTATTTCAGCTGTTTGTGTTGAATTATAATTGAAATATTTTTTTAATATTTATATGTTTTATATTGAAATAAATAATTGAAAAGATAAATATTATAATTTTATGTAAATTTTGATGCAATGAATTTTTAACTTCATTTTCTTGAATCATAAAAAATCAATGATATATTTTTTATTTTTTATTTTTAACTGATAAATTAGTAAAAAATTTATGCTTTTTAGAAATTAACATAAGTCATATAATTATGTAAGAATTAAATAATCAATTTCCATAGGTGTACGAATTAATGTAATAAGACAATTTCCACCTTAATAAGGAATAATTTTACTAATAATTCCATATGTATAAGAATAAATACCCACAGATAATATAGTATAATTACATAGGAAGTAGTATAATTTTAAGAAAAAATAATTTGCATATAAATATATCAAAAAATATATTTTTCCTAAAATATATTAGTTCTCATAATATATAAAACCCATATAAAAATTATCTTTTCAATACATATTGTCGGAAAAATACATAAATTATGATCTAATAAACATCATTTTTATGAGAAAATTAATAGGATAATGACTTAGGATAGACGACTGAGAAGTCAAACTAAATATTGTAAATATGTATGAAGGACTATGGGGACAATTAATCTCGAGTAAACCAATGTGAATTTCCAATCTCTTTTTGTTGATTAATGTCATTTCCAAAAAATATCAAATCACATGTTCTGACTAGTAATTATGCGTAGGATGATCCTCTGATTAAGATTTTCTAATGAATAAATATTTATACATTTAGAATAGATTCTATGTAAATTGATGAGGAATGTAGGAGAAAAAATTACTTAATAATATTTAATAGTGATTGTGGCCCATTACATCTTAATTGAATATTGACAACTAATTATTTATATTTTTAGTATTTTATATTTTGTTATTCAAAATATTAATTATAATTGGTTCTTGTGGATTATATTATCCACAACTATTAGGATGAATGTAAATTCATGCATGGTAGTTGTTGTTTTTTATAAAATAATGCATGTGTTACATTTTTAGAAGATAGGATATTACTAATATTGAATTTGGAACTTGGGGGTATCAAAATATCATTTTAGTTTAAAATTAAATTTATGTTGTTTTTTGAGTTGTTTATGTGATGGTTTTAGTTAATGTGATAAGGATTACTAAAAGATAGAAAGTGTTAGATTAGAAATTATTGACTCCAATGTCTTGGAGGGAAAATAATTACATTATGGTTAAGGAATCATACTAGATTTTTAAAATTCCAAGTTTGATGTCATGATATATTAAATTTTGTAGAAGGTGAAATTAAAATCATGTGAAAGTATAAGAAATTATTTGGGATACTTTCTATAACTAATGAAGTGGTGAAAAATGGAATTATAATACCTTTTGATTTAGTTGTCACAAAACAGAGGTAGAGAATTTATGAAACTATGTCATTGGTAAATATCTATAAATTGGATATTATATGACAGAATAATTCATGTACCAATTCTATTAAATAATTATTTCACATTAGATTAATGAAACTAAAAAATATGAGAATTAGAGAAATTATTTTTTTGGGAGGTATGAGGTGTAACATCAATCAGAAAGAAGTGGAATATATTTAGTAGGGAGTGATTTAATATGGATAAATATTATCCTTAACTATCCTACTTCAATTATAAAATATTTATAATTTCATTTTATCATGTTTTCTTCTAGATTTCTATTTTGTGTTGTAGTAAAAATTCATTTTGGTCATTATAATCATTTTTACAATTAATAAATTCATGTTCTTATTTGTTCACTAAATTTATCTATATGTTATTCTTGGGTTTTCTTATATATAAAAAGTTTGTTATATTTGGTATATTGACAAATAAAAATTAACATCAAAACCGTGTTTAATTTTTTATCCATTTCCATATATGGATGGATTTATTAGTTGGTCTTATTGATTAGAATTTCAGAGTTGAATATAAATTTTATTATATGAATGAATTCCAAATAAAAATATTTTTTTAAACAAATTATCTTAAGAATCATAATTTAATAAGGTTACATTAATTTCATTCACACTCATCCTTCATTTGTAATAACCCCAAACCAATATAGTACATCCCAACATTACTGACATCACACACTAACCCTTGGATCTTCATTTCAATTCTACACACACTTTTAAACAATCAACCTAATAATTCCTACATTTTTGAAGATTAGTTTTAAATAAATCTATTAATATTCACCATTATTATAATGGTTTTTACCTCACTATGATAATTTAAAACTTTTTTAAAAGGTCCATAATAAATAACACATTTATTCCACAACCCTATCTATTATATTTATGGTGACAATGAATTTTGAGGATATTATGATGAAACAAATAGAGTTATATATTACATTGACACGATAGTAATTCTTGTAGATCAATTGAATGATGTACATAAAAATTATATAGAATGAAAATGAATTTATGACCCCCTAAATTTTGGGGATATAATTAATCTGTGGTATATAGAAATTGATTTGAAACACAGTTACACTATTATGAGTGTATTTACGACTAGTATTTATTATGTGGTTCTGAACACATTTCAAAAATATAGATCTATAGTTTTTATTAGACAATAGAGTTGTATCATGGAATCAAATGAAACATCCCATGGAATGTAATGAGGAATGTCATAGAAGGTTTTATATCAAAATGTTTTAATTTTAATATGTAAAAATTTCGAATAAGTAAATGATGTAACTATTAAAACATTAACCTATAATGACCTAGAAATAAGATAATGTTAAAAGAAAGATTCAATATGATTTACTAATGTGAACAACAAATATTTATTCTATTTGGTTGATTATATAACTCATAATATAGATATCACGATTTTTTCCTTTTTAGAGATGTCATTAGTATAATATAGTTTCAATTTTTATTTGAATAGAATATTGAGGTATATGGGAGTTTCTTTTTATATTTTAATTTTTAGGAGGCTCAAATTAATCTCAAAGTGGTATTGAGGATTTAAAATTATGATTAGTTTAAATTTTAAATTGGATATGTATAATATTCCAAAATAACTTTGACAGGAATTCATTGCGTTTGTTAATTGTATTTTAGAAGATCCTTGATTGATCATATTCCTTAGTTGAATTTTAATATTATAATTTTTACCAGTCATCAACTGAAAAATAAAATTTAGATGATATTTATGGTGGAAATTTGACTTAATTTATATCAGTAATTGAAAGATGATATTACTATCATTAAACATGTTTCGTTTTGATTTATTTTTTATTATATTTATTTAGAAAATAAGCTATTTAGGAATACCATGAAATGATAAAAATATTATGTAGAAAACTAAATAAGAATAAATGATTTTATAGTTAGTGAGTGTATCTGTGATTCAAACCTAAATGAACAATGATCCCTCAACTTATATAAACATACCATATGAGACACTTTGAAATTGTATATAGGATCTTGAATGTGGGTTATTTGACTATAGTTTTCACTAAAGTACACTATGATGCATGATGTGTTTCATTTTTCATAGTTGATGAACTATAATCCAAATTTAAATTAAATATATTGTAGTAAATAAATTGATTTTGAACAAGATATTTCAATTATTGAATGTTTGAATGGTATCTTTGATAGATTGTAGATGGACAGCAAGGGGAATAAAGTTTCATTAGTTTTATATGGAAATAGGTAAAATATAAAGAAGAAACAAGGGAGTTATAATATCAAATCCATTAGTAGTATAAATAATAAAATATATATTTTTTTGAATTAAATTGTCCCATAATCTATAGAAGCTTCATTATTTTTTGAATTTATTTACTAATGTTATTTCCTCAAAAAATAATTATATTAATAATTATTTTATTATTTAATGATATTAAATTTTCGTAGTGTTATTAATATAAAAATACAAATACGGTTCCTTTTAGTGAAATTACTGTGATTAGATTCATTAATAAAATATTGGTGATTAACTTGAGTTCTTTTGATGATTTATGGTAACTCATATTTATGGTTATCATTTTAGAACATAAAAATTTTGGTGTTTGGATACGTAAAATAAATAAGTCACTCTACATTAAATCTTTTAATTAATATTATTTATAGTTATGAGTAGTAACATAAATATAATGATAATTATAATCTATTGAAGAGAGTTCAATTGGTTATTTTAGAAAACATTAAAATTGTGGGATTATTTTAATCAATTTGATATAAATTATTTTAGATTATTGAACAATGTATTATGGTGGTGAGAAAGAAGATGTTATTATGGATAGAAATCCAGGGAGGAATTGAATCATAATTGGTGAATTATATGTGTGTGGATATTATTTTTTAGAATATAATAATATTGTATATAAATAGTGGAGGGTATTAATATAAAAAACCATCCATGATAACATCAATGGAACTAAGTTAGATAACCATAATACTTTGGGAACACATCATCTCCCAGAGGGTAGAAAACAATAAAATGAAAATTGGAGCAAGGGTAATAGATGGTATAACCTATTTGGTAGTTAACTGATGAATGTAATATTTTATATATCGTTAATCCATATTTTCATAATAACATGTGGTATTTTTATACATAAAATAAATATAAAAAAATATCACCTATTGGAATTATGTACAACAAAAACCTATCATCATATAATTTCATAACTAAATGAATAAAAAAAATATGATATAATTTTTAATAACATAAGATTTTTTAAAAGGAGGTTAAATTAAAAATAAAACAAGTGATATATATTTAGTGGTCTAAGATTATGATAAATGTTTACAATAAAAATCCATATGTTGGAAATATACCATATAACAACTACAAATATCTTTTATATTAATTATCCATAGATCTTCCAAAATCTCAAAAATGTTAAAACATAATTCAGTGAAATATGGGTGGAACTATCCATACTAAATATGTCATATTATATATAAACATATTTTTACCTTTATAAGGACAATTAAACCATTAGAATTTGTGAATCATAATGGTAATACATGTAGAGTGTGATTTTAGTATACATTGTGGAAGTTTCCATCAGACTATATATGGTCCATTATAAATACAAGTGTCAAATACATTAATGTAATGTTGGATGGTAACAAATATTCAATAGTATTATACAATTTTCTTCTGGTATGTTAGTGCCCATGATAAAACAATAACCATGTTATTAATATAATACAAATAAAAAATATTACATATCAATTATACATTAATTATTTTCCACAAATATCTTCTAAATATACTTCCATCCAATAATCAAATATGAATAATGCACCTATCCACCATATAGATCTCCTCATCTAGGAAATCAATCTAAAATCATCCACTACAGGGAAACAATATCTATATATATATATTCACATGAAAACTTATATATTAATATATATTTTTGTAATCATCATCCCATTGATACAGTAACTACTCTCTAAGATGAAATGAAAAGAAATTAATAACACCCTCACCAAGGAGGTCACTCAACACAACTTATGTACGATTTAATATATATATATATATATGTGTGTGTGTGACTATTAATATAAAAATATATTCAATCCCTCTGCTTATATATGACTCCCTCCTCTTAGGGAGAAAGATATCACATTTATATGAAAGTCCCTTGAGAGATAAAATTATATGATTTATATTGGAACCTATAATATATGGACTAATTCACAAATATAAAATATAGTTGAATAGAAGGATAATGATACACGATATCACCTAATAATACACTATGAACAATAATAATCTCATTTTCAAAGTCAAATTGGATTGAAACAAGGTAATTATCTTATGAATCTAACCATATTATCAAAAGGACATTATAGAATTGTTCTTTATCAGAAAACATTTGTAGTAACTTAAAAAATATATAACATCACTAATAATATATGGTTTACTAAAAAAATTTATACAAGGTATTTATATTTTAAATTAATCAACTAATTAACTTCAAAGCATTATAGTAATAGAATGGAAGATCAAAAAAATATCTACAAAATGGAAAATCATGTTACTAAAAATAATACGCTATTTTTGTCACATGCATTAACTGAATAATAATAAATACATAAGAAAGACATAATGATTCCCAAATATGTGTAATATTTTACATTCTATAGATTTTAAATATAAAGTTTTTACTATATTTATCATGGAACAAAATCATTCATGTTACTATTACACTACCACATACCTATATAGTAGCTATATATTAACCATATGAGATAAAGTGTAGAGGTTAACCCACAAATGACTATGTTTATTTCACAACATGATCATGAGATATAAGATATATTCTTATCAAATAACTCCAAAAAATTAATATTGATGTCTTGGGAGAGACCTTTAATTGATTATGATGATTAAACACTTTATCCACTCCCCGATGGATGAATATTCTTAAGAGGAACAAATATTCAAACTATAAATAGAGTTTATTTATTGGTGGTGACTTTGAAATGTTTTAAATACAATTTATAATTGATGAAACTATGAAATACCATATTTTTTCAATTTAGGAAAGCAAAAAATACATTTCCAAGATTTTTTTCAATGTAATCCTCTTTTTTGTAGGAAGATATAAGGAATAAAAAAGAAAGAACAATAGAATGGGTAAATACTAAAATAAATTATGTAATTCCATGTTTGGGGTAGATATGATTTAATTATAGGTTAATATGATTAAAAATATTCGGTCTTAAGGGATTTATCCATGTGATAATTAAGAAAACATTATGACACCCTTGGTACATGGTGATTCCAACCAAATCCACTTAACCATTGGGACCCATACTCAGTACCTAATCATGGATGACTATTAATATGATGGTATTTATTTCTTGAGATCCCCATTAATATCTTTAACTTTAATCCAATATCAACTAACACTTCCTTCATCATAAAATACATACCATATTGAATTAAAATAATAAAGAATTATTGGAACACTAACCCCATATATATATATATTTCGTTTCATCTCTAAACATCTTATCCATGAGAATCTTCAATTGGCCTGTAACAACCCATGTATTTTTAGAATAATATATTGTCATATCTATTAATATTTGTGAATAAGATATTAATTTTATGTTAAAATGGAAACTTTGTTTGATAACATACTCAGAACACACCAAAGACTTTATATTAAATATTTTGATGCACACATCTTTGAGTTATATCAAAAAAAAATATAATATTAAATGTTAGATAACTCCTAGACATTATATTGGTAGGATTGAATATAAATATCTAAAATATGATTACAAAATTTCATTAATTTTTTTTTAATTTTATCTTAAAAATTTTAGAGTATTAAAATAATAATTAATATGATTTTAAGCATGAAATACTCTAATATTCGTTAAAAGGTCGATTTATCGCCTTTTGATGGAAATTTTTTTATATATATAGTTTTTTTTTTCAAATTAATATGTTCTATTTGACAAAAGAAACTTCTTATTTATAAGCGGGACATCAAAATTTAATTTGGGTAAAATATTTGTATATTTCTGATAAAATTATTTTTGTTTGATGAATAGTGAAAAATACTGTATTTTAATTCAAAACATCCTTTTAATGTAATTTATTTATATGATTAGACTATATTTTTAATTTGATTTAATGTGTAATTATATTATATTTTTACCATTTAAAACATTTTTTTTCATTGGAAGTAATTTAAATTTTTAATTAGACATAAACACTTGTTAATATTTTGATAGTTATTATTTCTTAAAAACACGTTTTTTTGGTTTTGACAATGGGAATTAATTTTGAATTAATTTATGAAAATTATGTGTTTTGAATTTGTAAAAATGGATTACATGTTTGGAATCAGGATGTCCAAATTGTGTAAATAGTAAATTATTATTTTTAGCCATTATGAATAGTAACTTCAGTAAATATTTTAATTTTCATGGTTAAAGGGTAAATCTGGTAAATAAAGTTATTTTTTTATAATAATGTTAAGTTACCCTAAAGAAAGTCCTAACACTATTTAATGATACATGTCTGAACATGGGAATCTTGTGGATGATTTTGGGGCTCCATATATCCACATTTATGTGAAAATTTCATTTTATAAAAATTAATTTAATGTCAAGGAAAATGTAACAAAACATGTATATTTTGGAAAAATGTTTATTATATAAGGTAATATAAGGTATATTGTTTACTATAAATATTAATTAAAAATCATAAAATATTTCCTACATCATGGTATTTTAATAAAAAAAATTAGACATCAAAAAATAAAATTATTTATGACACAATGGTGATGTATTGATTGCCTTATAAATGAAAGATTAAAATAAATGAGATTATAAATTTTAAAAAAATTATTGTAAAACATTTAATGCAATCCATGAATTTAATAGATGATAATATCTTTATATTTTTTAATAAATTTAATTTTCTTGAAAGAATTATGTTGTTATATATTTTTTAAAAAGACACGATATGAATAGTATAAAAATTGATAGAAATGAGTTTTTAAATCAATTAATATTTTATTAAATGGAAAAATAGTCCTAAAAATCTATGATTCATCCAAAAAACATATATGATGTTTAAAATTTCTCTAAGAATCAATTTTGGGTTGCTTGTAATTTTATAGTAAATATATTAACCATGTAGTATGAATATACAAAAAGACATGGTAAAAGGTAAATAAGTTTACAAAGGGTTAAATAAAAAGGATAAGGATTAAACAATATCCAAAACATGTCCAATTATTATTAGATTAATTTATTTTTATTTATATTCATCTTATATTATTATTTAAAGATTTTTGTACATTTTGAAACTGAAATATTATTTTATAATAAAATAATACTTTCAAACATTCCAAAAGAGCCCCTCCTCCCTCTTATAAATGCACACCACCTCTAACCCATAACTCAAACCTGTCAAACCACTTGCCTCTTTTAAAAACTACCTGAATATACCTAAAATATATCTTTAATCATTCTAGAATCCTTCTCGAGGGTAAAAGCCAATTCAAGAGAGCCCTTTTCCTCAAATCAATAGAAGTTACCCGATTTGAGGAAACGTCTTCTCTCAAGAGTTATTCAATTATTTTTCATTCTCCAATCCTTATGATCTTCTTATTATTTGTTTATATAACAACACTAGTATCATAAATATTTTAGGTTGGTGTTATGATAAGGATTTGAACTACAAGTACACAAACATCAATCTAATAAATAGGAACATACTTTTTCTCTGGACGACGAACTACTGCCTCACGAAATGATGATTGTTCAATTATCTCCTACCGCCTCTCATGGTGGAGATTATGTTGGAACTCAAATTATATATGATATATATGGCATTTATTTTATCTCTATTATTTTTTAATTATCATTTATAAAATAATTTTATTCTTTTAATGTTGTATATATATGATAATTTCATTTGAGGAAGTGCATACAACCGCCCCCTCAAAGTGATATAACCCGTTCATGCTATACATGAAATGTTTAAATGATGAAATTAATGAACATGTGTGTCATGACCCGTCCTCGGGGCCAGTGCCGTGACTAATTCAATGACTCAGTAGAAACATGATCATCATGTGAGGTATAGCAGACTAAAAGCCACAGGCATTTGGATCTAGTCCAAGTGGGAGTATTTTATAGTTGGTGTCCTGAGAACCAACTGTTTGTACTTTAATTATGTGAATGTACACTTATTATATATTTTTCATTGTTCTTCATGACTATAATATAATAATGTCATGGAATATTTGGTGCATTAATAAGGTCATGGAAGATCCCCGCTATGATGAGAACCTTGAAATGCTATAACAATATTCTTAAATAAAGTTTTATGGTTGGATGATATACTATGATAAGACACATAGTATACAGGCCGTCATGTGAAAGTACTCATAAGAGGACGAGACTCTCTCTCATGGAGTTTGCACTTGGTAATATCCACGATGGGAGATTATGAGAACATAACTGCCAGTAGTAATTCCGCATTTCTTGGTGTCATAAAAAATTTCTATCTATGAGTGTGTGTATTGGTCCTTAGATTAGAAGATTATCATTAACTCATGTCATGACTTGGGAACTTAGATTTGCTGACAAAAACCATCACGAAGATAGTTGACAGGAAGTAGGGTATGTTTGGTACGTCAAGAATGACATGTTGTTAATGGATATGTTGAGGAAGTATTTTTCCCTTCCATATTTATGGAAGTAGATATATTAGGTCCGTTAATTGAAATATAACTGTCACACAAATTCCATGTCCATGGTGTCACTACAAGTTTATTTCTATATGTCAAAGAATGAAAGATCAAGCATATAGGTTTATGACACGGTCGTGAAACCTTCTTGATGAGATATAGAGACAAAGGGATTACATTACATGGTAAGTGTTTGAATGTGGTGACACGTCAATGCAGCATCAACTTCTTTCTCTTGGGTGCCTTGACCCATTGCTAGATAGTAATCTTCAACTTTAGGCTAGCCCGCCTAATGCCAATGAGAAAGAGGCCTAGAGGGTCACACAGTAAATGTATCCAAGTATCTCAAGTAGAATAAACATTATTCTCGTATGTGGTCTAATACTTTTTCAAGGAAGCCTAAATCATTTTAATGATGGAGGAAGAATAAAATGAAAACAAGTACACACCATGTATAAATGATTACACTCCGTGTAGTTTTTAATTTTGAAAGGGAATGAAAAACAAGTACATGCCATGCATTAATGATTACAGATCGTGTAGTTTTCCTTTTGGAAAACAAGTACACGCTGTTTATTTATGAGTACACACCGTGTAGTTTTTTCAGTCACGATTTTGAGGAAATAATATTGTTTTATTAAATGATATTTATTATAATCAGAATGTGCGCATGTAAAGGAATTAAATATTCGACATGGGGGTTATTAATAAGAGTTAATGAAATAAATAAAATGTATGACACGTTTTTTTATTGTAATAACTCTATAACTACAAACCAAATTATAAATATCCTCACAACCCAAAAACTTTTCCCTAGTCGTTGTGTGCAACAATTTGGGAGAAAATCTCTCAGGACCGAAAGAACTCCTTCCTCCAAGAACTCTCTCAAGACTGAGAGAGATCCTCCTCCATCGGATCAAGACGATCTAAGGCGGACAAAACAAGAAAAGGTTTCACCATGCTAGCACCCGGAGAATCTTTTGGTGACGTCCAGAGATACGTGGTGCATGTGTGGATCTCCGCTAGAGGAACTATATCCTTGGATTCTTTGATGAAATGACAAAATCACATGGGAATGTGATTAGAAATATAAATGAAGAAAGAATGCCATAAAAGGTACTCCTTGTTAATTAATTAAATTATTTATAATCAACATGTGACGATCGACTTTTTTTGTTCCGGGACTATTCTTATTCTTTTTCTATCTCTGTGATTTGATCCATGGATTCTGGCTTCTATCATCATATTGATCCCGGATTGATCATTTCTAATGACAAAATTCCAAGTGGGAACATCCACCCACAGGCTTCCGCTGCACCCAGAACCTTCATAATTATCTACACATTTTATGTGAGCATGGATTAATGTTTTTATAATTCCTTATGTTCATTCAGTGGTATTGAATTGTTTTTCTAGATTTATTATATAAATCTCATCTAGGAAAACAATATATCTATGTTCAAATATATTTTTCATGTATTCTTCTTAGAATATCATATGGAATAATTTTTTATAAATTCACAACTATAATTTTATAAATATATATCTTATGATGTATTTAATTTTCCTTCTAATTTTTTATGTCATAATACATCCAATTAAAGGAAAAATGCACCCTGATTGAATGGGTTTTCTATGTCTAATAAAAAAATTATGAAAAAATCATTCTTTGAACACAGGGACTGAAAGAAGGTGAAAATTATAAAATTATCAGTAATTTATTTTGATTTTGAAGTTATTGTTATAACGTGTATCCTTTCAACTCAATAATATACAACATTTTCAAGAAAAAAATATAAAAAATTAAAAGGAAAACCGGAATGTGAAAATTATTTAAATAATGAATTCCTCTATATAATATGTTATAATATTTATCTTACTCCCCTAGATAGAATATTTATATTAAATCTAAAATAGATATTTTTCTATTAGTTCATGTCCCTTTATTAAAACATTTATACTCATTCTAAATCATTGTGATTATCCAAATGATATGTAAGAGGTTGAATTTTTACGTGAATTCTTAAAGTTATAAAAATAAATGAAAATTTACATAATCAATTATCCAAAAATATAAATATTATTTACATATATATTATACAAATAATTTTTTTCAAATGATATTAGAAACTATCCACCCATTAAATATAAGGAAGGAATATTGATTAATAAAGTTTAACGATTTATTATTTCAAATTTTTTCAATTTTAAAAGTGAAATAATTAATTTTTTAATTTTTCTTAGAAATAATATTACTCATTTTCACATATTCATGCTATATTTCTATCTCAAGAAAACACCAGTTTCACAACATCTTCTCTATATACATCTATATTTCTATTTTCAATAATTATCTTTGTTATATAGAGATATATATTTTCATATTATACTAAAACCATTTTAATCAAAAAAATAAATTATATATAATTTTTTATGTTTTATCTAACTTTTTTAATCATCTAGTATTCTAAATTCCAAATTTTATTTTAGATTAAAATATTTGAACATGCCTTTATTTGTAATCTCTGTCTCTACAGGAATTATTAGTGAATATGATTTTTTATAAAAGATCCATTTTTACATGTTTATATTTTATCCATGAACAATTATTTTGGGAATAATTATAATTTGTATTCATGTATATTAAAAATATAATTTAAGTAATTAATCTTCATTTATATTCTATTAAAACATTATTATAGAATTTAATGTTTGTAATCACAAAGACTTCTGAAAATAAAGTCGTAGGTGGCCTTAAATCTTCTCTATCTTACCCTCTTTCATATTTTTGAGATTTAAAAACATCCATAAAACGAAAAATATTATCAGAAAGAGCATCTTATATGTTCTTAGATTTTTATTAAGGATAATTATATATTGAAGATTTAAATTCATCAATATTTAATAGATAAAAATATTTCATATATATAATATATAAGGTTGTTGAAGTTTTAGAGAAAACTTCATTAATATCCATATGATTCTATCACGCCTTAGCTTCTTTTGGATTCTTCTTCACCCATCATTGCCATGTTATATGTTCATTCTGATGGAGTGTTTCATAAGATTATTATTTTTTATTCTCAATTGATTTTATAATAACAATTTAAATATCAAAAGACTGGGAGTTTTCTACCAAATAACCATTATATTATTCTCTCGTACAACCTCTGTAACTTTTGATTCTTTTGACGATGGAATGGATGGAGAAAGAACCAATGTAAAATAATTAGTTGTAAATTGAACCTTTTAATTGATATTCATGATTAACTATAGAATTTAGGAATCTATATTTTTCATTTTTATACTTTTCTTATTGTATTTTTATTAATTATTGTTATTTAATTCTTCTATAATATCACTTTAGGAGCATTACATCCTTGTAATCACCCAAAACAAAAATAACATTGTAAATTTAATTAACTTATTTCATATTCATAAATTCATCAAAACCCTCATCATACATGGTATGTTGTTTCTTTTCCAACATTGGATGATATATGTCATCACATTTTCATTTTTCATTATTTTCATGAGTTGATCTATTTTTTTAACTAATATTGAGTTGTAAGATTTCATAAAAATATATATTTATATTAGTAACATATAAAAGACACGTATTAATTAATACCACTTCTCTAGTAAATGGTTATTTCACCCAAGAAATATTAAATCAATATTTATCTTGTAGAATTATATAAAATTTCATATAAACATATCATTTAATATTTAATAGATATGAATCATTAGTTTCTGATACCAACATTTCACTGCCTCTATTTTACACAATAATATCTTCACATGATTGAATTTTTTCATGATATAATGAAAATATAAGAAATATATATATTGATCAGTAATGGTATCTCTAACTCTATTTCATGGAATCAGGATGTTATGTAACCAAAGATATATGATACTTACAAGTAGATATAAGGGATATAATTTCGTAACTTTCTCATATGTGGAAAGGATAAAATATTCATCATTAAATTTCTCAAAACCCCCTAACTTCTCTGTAATATTAGGATTAATTAGAATTTCCTCAACTTATAAATGAATATAGAGAATATAATATTTTTTTGGTTTATTAACATATATGAATTTACAACTAGAGTAATGATTATAAAAATTAATCCTTTATCTTCACCAAATTCATAAAATTAGTAAAATTATCTGACTATATTATGATAATGAAAAAGAAAATCCTAATTTCCAAAAACATATAACATCCCCAAATGGAAAATAATAAATTATTTAACAAATGAGTAATATTTGTCATTCCATCTTATTTATATAAAACTTTTATTTTAATGAAATGTATTCCATAAATTGTTTGAGGAATCCATTAATGCTGATCAGATGAACCATGTAAAACATATGAATCATAAAGAAATTAATGACATAAAATATGAGTTGTATGATTTCCCTATATATATAACTTAGTAAAAAATAATTTTTTGCCTATATATACTTTATAAATACTTATAGAGAGATATGATGCAACTACTCTTGATCTAACGACTTAAAATTAAACTTATATAAATATATCTCATTGATTATTTTTCTAATATTACTTACAAATGATTGAATTAATTATTTTTTATAAGTGGACAATTTTTTATTAGAAAAATAATTTTTATGATGAATCTTATTAGTTTTATAAGATATTTTTTATAAAATTTATAAAGATCATAAGAATGGTTGAACCAATTGATATCATAAAAACATATAATTATATAACTCTCAAAAAGGAAATTATTTTTTTAACAAAATATTTTCAAATAATATAAACATGAATTATATTTTATAAAAAAATATATGGTAAAGATATATAGATAGAGTTTTACTCTAATAATTCTAGGAAAATTATTTTCTGAAAAATGATAGAAAACCATTTATTGAAAAATATTTATGCACAAATTGTCAATAAATATTTATTAATACTAAAAAAGGTCACAATATAGATGAAATTCTCTCCCCTATTTTGAAGGTATTTTTTACTTTAATAAAATTATAAAAATTATAATTAGGTAAAAAACATTTTATTTTTACCATTTAATTATTCTTATAAAGTTATCTAATTATACCAACATTTTGGGGTTTTGTAAAAACATCAGTGTTATGTTTTTACATTACAATGATTTTTAAAATGGTATCTCCTTTTTGTGTGAAATCAAAAAGGAAATGATTTCTTATATATATATATATTATATTATCTTGAGTGATGTTAAGGGGTTTTTAATAATAATATGGAACAAATTTGATCATAAAAAGTATGATTTTTTAATAAAACGCATTCGAAATTCACTAACTATGTGTTGTATCCACAATAAATGAGCACAAAAAATTCCAACTACAAATTAATTTTCTCACTAGAAAAAATTTCTACAATGACTTTTTTACTCACAGTCCAAGAATCTAAAATTGCACCTAATAAATAATGTGTTCTAGATGAAATTTTTCAATCTTATTTACACCAACCGATGTCATTATATGAAAAAATAAAATTCAATATCATTTCATGATTTAAAAAAATTACCAGGATCTATATTTTACTCATTGAAAAGGAAAATTCATTTTTCAAAATATTTGTGGGACACTATCAGATGATTTATAAACCAAAATCATATATATAATAAATTCAATATTTATTGTTGACTAAAAGTAAGGTATAGTAATAAATAATAATTCGTTAAAAAAAATTTAATGAATTTCTTTAATTAAATGTTTTCACAAATACATCAATATATTGTATTTATGAGAATATTATAGGATTAATAATAATATATTTAATTTCAAATAGTTTTTTTTAAAAATTTAATATACATTTTTAAAAATAATATATCATTCTCATTTTTGAATAATTTTAAAACCAAGGAAAATATATATTTCAACACTAATGATAATTTAAACTCATATTTCATATGATCTACATTGGGATCAAGATTTAGTTATTTATTTGAGTCAAATGAAATTCCATATAAATAAAAAAGAAATGTGATTTTTTCCTGAAAATCATTTTCAAGAAAACTATTTGAATCATTACTCTCTTAATAAAAATATCTTGTAAAAAACTACTAATTCAATCATTCTTGGATATAGGGGTTATTTCAAGACCTTATAAATCATTATTGAGTATAAAAAAATATGTGGAGTTTATTTTTATAACATAGTATCTTTTTAACCTAAACTTCCTTAAGAACATGTCTATCAATAGAATAATACATCATATCAACATTATAAATAGTAAATTATAAAAATTATGCATAAAATGGAAGAATATAAATAGATTAAATTATAATTACCAAAGCAAATGTTTATTCATTTTAAATTATTTCATGTTCATAAAAATATTTTTTATCTTTTATAATCTTATTTTAATCAATTATTACATTTTCATTTTTTTTATATTGAAATACACATTTAACTTAAATTAGAAGAAAATATTTAGGATGTTAAAAAAAATTAAAAATATTATTCCTTTAAAATTCGTTATTTTTATCTTTTAATAATATTTTACAAATAAAAATCACCTAAAGAAACATATTATGTATTGGGTTATAATTGTGAACGAAATGTAAAAAGTTCAGAGGCATTTTTGAAGGAACATAATTTTTGACTCATTTAACTATATCACCAATATTATTATCGGTAGGATATTTCAAAAGGATTGACTAATAAAATATTTTAATTATATATATTAATAAAAAATAGGAAGATATTATTATATATATATATAACAATAAATAGTTTCCTTTATTATTCTCTCATGAGAATAAATTTTCTTCTAAAATGGACATTTTTTTGAAATAATAATTTGAATATGTGGATTAATGTAATTGGAAAAAATATTCAGTAATATAAAATTTATCATAGTTTGGTTCCTAAAAATTACATTTAATTTTATTAAAAACTCAAAAATACATAGTAGTCATATAATATTGATGAAAAATTCAATCAATAGATATTGGATCAAATCTTATTAAAATATGTTTATAATAAAAATTATTACATAACCTCCAGAAACTATGAAGTTAGATTGTTTTCTCTTTTTTCCTATAAAAAACATATTATATTTATTCATTTAGAATAATTTAAAAGTGAAAAATTATTTATTATATAATATCCAGTACTAATTTCATCATCCAAAAACTGTTTTGAAATGTTTTTTCTGTCAACATTGTTCTTAGAGAAATATTATTTCTTCATTGAACTACACCATTTTGTTTAGGTGTAGTTAGAGATGAGAAGTCTTGTGTAATACCATTATTATAAAGAAAACTTTAAAAATTATAATTTTTAAACTCTATACCATTTCTAATATTAACAATTTGAAGAGTTATATGATTCATATTCTTAATAAGTTTAATGATTCTTTTAAAGCATAAAAAGTATTTCAAAATGTTCACTATAAAATGATCCCAGGTATATCTAATAATTTCATAAAATAAGAAATTTACATAGTATTTTCCAAAAAATATTCTATTTTATGTTGGAATAATGAAATCCTTATTCACAAATAAAAAAATAATTAAAATTTGAAACTTCATTAAATGATTTAAGACATGAATTATATTTCTTTTTAAATTGACAAGTTTCATAAACATTATAAAATTAATAATGTCACTATAGTAAAAATAAAAATAGTATATTCATAGAATGTGTATATGATGTTATAATATTACAATGATATGTCCATATATTCCAAAACCTATATTGATCCACCATTTCCTATTGGTAAGTAAAATTATATATTTAATTTATAAATATTAAAAAAAACTCTCTGTAAAATGTATTAATTTAACATCTAATCATTGAGTAATAAATTTATCATTATTGATGTTCATGAAATATCCATGATCGTATTATTAAAATATTCTCATGTGATTGTACATATAAACTAAAAAAATAAATTATATAAAATTATTTATTTTCTAATAAGAACATTATTAAATATACTGTATAATTATCATTGCGATATATCATGTATTGTGACATTACCACTTCTAAACATGATAATATGATGAAGTAATTTCATAATCTCCTTCATGTGTCGTAAACATATACTATTTTTATAAGAGATATTTGTCATGATAAATTCTTGTTATCCTAAAATATATATGTTATTATTTTAGTACCCAACCTTTCATGGGTCCATAATTATTAGAAATTAAATCATTATGAATCCAATTATTGTCAACATTATTATATAGTATAGTTTCAAAATCATTATAAATTTAATAATGGTTAAATATATAATATCCAATTTTATTAATTTAATATCTTTCATACGAATATCAACCTCTAAATTTTTTGTACTGATGGGGGAAATTTTTAGGAACCAAATAATTGTTTTCAAAATTTATGTTAGTCTTTATAAAACCCATTACTAATGTATTTTTCTGAGGAATCATTTATATGTACATGTTATAAATTTTTTTCCTAATGATAAGTAAACTTTTATTTCAATTACTTTTAGACTACAAAATTCTTCAATTTGATTCATAGATAAATTCTAATTATCAATAGAAGTAGGGAAACTTTTTTTATTTTCTAATTCTACACATTTTTTGAAATCTATATGGGTTGTTTTGAAATTAGAGGCATCTAATTTGTGTTTTACCCAATATAGTCGTCATTTTTTCATAAAAATTATATTAATTAACTTCATTTCAATTTTTAAATATTGAAACTAAAATATAACATGATAAAGTATCATATTCTTGAAATGATATATAATTTTCATCATTATAACATATAGAAATATTTTCATCATCAAAATCTAGATAACATGAATGAAATTTTTTTATGTTCTTCGTATATACCAAATCCACAAAGTAATTGTTTTTCTTTGGAATTATAGTATAAAAACCAATATTTATCTCATCATAACTACTATTATCTAAAAATGTTTCAAAATTGAAACCTGCATATAAATTACCAATATTTATAACATTTAATCATTTCAATCCCTTTTTCATGTATAACATTCATGAACATTCATATTTATTTTTAATTCTTCGATATTTCAAAAAAAATAAGTTTTATGTGTCTAGGGTTTTTACATTTATAGAAAAAAATTACAAAAGTATGTTTCATATCACTTTTAAATGTAGATTTATTTTTTTACATATAGTGAATGTAATTTTTGGAAATAAAATTTTTATCCTCTTTTCATGATTACAATGTTCATTTTCATTATATTGGTGTGAATTACATTCTATATCTACCTTTAAATTCATCTTGTATATTGACATGGTAATTTTCTTAACAAATATAACATTCATAAGTACATTATGTGTTCATGAAAAAGATAATATATTTCATTTTTAAAATTTTTAGTGCCCCTTTCAATTCTACCCTCATAATTTATAAAACTATAAATAAGATAAAATTTAATAGGATATTTATGATGTTTTGTGTCATCAATAACTATATTACTTCATTCATTTCAAATTATATCAATGATCTTCTCATGAAATATTTTATTTATCATGAACTTTTCTTTATGCAAATTATGAATATTAATAATCACTAAAAATCATTGATGAATTTAATATAATGATTCCATTGTAATGAAATAAATAGATATATTATTTTCACAATGCATAGTTCATCTTATTTCAACAAAATTGGTTATTATAATATGAGTAACCTTTAGTTTCTTCAATAGTTTCTAAGAAATAAATATTTCTATAGATGATTATTTTCAATACATATAGTATAATAATTTGTACTAATCAATTAATATTATATTATTCTTTCCCATAGTCAGTAAAAGAATTAACTTAGTTTCAAATAAGTATATAGTAACTTTTAAAAAACCAAATTATCAACTCCAGTGTTGATAAAAAAATATTCATTCTATATCTCCAATTTTTAAAATCATCACCACCAGTAGTTTATTGTCTGTATGGATTGAGATATTCAAATGAACTTTTTGAAAAAACATTCACCATAAAATATTATAGTAATATATAAAAATATATATTAGTGGAATTGTTTATACCAAGTAGAAACATTAACGAATAAAAAATTAATAATAAAATGTGTATAGTTTCATTATAATACAAGGTGTTTGAATTGTAATTTATGAACTAAAACAAAAAAAATTACTATGCCATTATAAGAATGTAATTATATTATGAATCCATAAGAAACATTTAAAATTAAATTTCACAAAAAATTACAATAAAATAATAGTAACCTTCCTTAAAAAATGAAAAGTGAAAAAATATAAAACATGTATATTATGAATAAATAGTTACACATGTTTTATAAAGGATGTAGTAAGAACATAACAATCTTTCATAAGTTCCCATTACTATTTTCATGTATATATTGACCCTTATTTTCATTTTGATTTGTTTTAGTATTGTTTGGGTTGATATATGATTATTTTGAGATTCCCATGGGGATATTCAAGGATTAGGAAATAGATTCAATTCAACCAAGAAAGCTGTTCTCCTAACTGATATGGTCTATAGGGTAGCACATGTTTGGAATCAGGTTTTTCCAAATCATGACGCCACATATCGATTCCATGAACGAATGGAAAACATGGGTTTTCATGGATTTTTAATATCTAAATCATTAATGCAACAAAAACTCACACACAATATAGATGTCTAAAGACTGAACATGATCAGGGAACATAATTACTACTATTCACATGTCCTATGAAAATGAAATACATGAATTTTTAAAACCAACCAGACATATTATTTTAAAACTCGGGATAGATATTTTAGAATCCTAACACCTATAGTTATTCGATAATAAATTTTTTGGAAGCTCTATAGAAGATTACATGGATCTCCAACAAACCAATTAGAAGAATCAATGTTTCAAGTGGAATATTCTTTGTATTTTCATTATGTGAATCTCCACTCATTTATTTCTCCTAATCTCCACTTCTCTATTTTATAGGGAGTTATAGTTAATAATTTTATTTATAGAACTAAACATCATTTTTTGGATCTTTACTATAATATAGATTTCAGGATCTTATACTCTATTGTTATTGTTTTGAAAATCCTATCCTGGGTTATTTCTTGCCCTGATACAGGGATTAATGTCAAAATTTTCCATAAGGATTTACCCTAAAATTGGAATCCTATTTTGATGATTTCTTTAGAATGAGTTATGAAATGATTTGAAAAACTAGATTTGGGATGAGTTTTTATATGAATTCAAAAGTTCAAAAAAAATTGGAAAATCCAAATTTTAAATAAATTGATACATCTTGTATGTTATTTTAAACATGGGAAATTGATTTGAAATGTGATTTGATGATATAATTACTTGATAATTATTGAGTAAAAATTTCAATCATTAATAATAATTTGAATGGGAATGAATTTGATATTATATTATGTTTTTTAATGAAAATGAATTTTGACAACTGAATTTGTTCAATTATATTGTGAATGATAAAATTATATAATTGATTTATTTTCCCATGATATATTTGTTGATTGTTTTCAAGACCATGTGATCATAGGCTTTTAGTTGGTGATTAGGACAAGAACACAAGGAATCTGAAAAAATGTCAATGGATTGATTCTAAATTCACAAACTAAATAATGTTCATCATAAGCTCCCATTATATGTAATATAATGGGTTTTGGATTTATTATCTAGAAGAATTTAGGCTTAGGGAGTGCGGACACATTCATTGATCCATGATGATGATTTAAACGATTGATGATCATATTTATATAGTCTATAATTCTGATATGATTATTAGTATGGTGATTTACATTATTGTTTTTACTTTAATATACATGAAATTGGTAGTATATTTGTTTTATTAATGATAATTTATTTATATAAATTATTTTAATTAAAATTATCATTTTTATGATTATGATATATATATGTCCTGATTTTGAGTGAAAAGAATATTTTCTAAAATTTCATGCTATATTATTCCTTGTTTTATTTATAATGAATGTATAAATGGTTTTTTTTTATTTTAGTACTTATGTATTTCTTGTATAGAGACTTATATGTGGTTTAGAACACACCCTAGTATTTCCATAATTCATTTACATGTTATCTTTTTCGAGGTCATAAAAAATGGAATGAACCTGTTTGATGTCATGAATGTTATTAATCCTTGGAACCTAGAGAGTTGGTGATAAACTATAGATATGTGATCCACCTATTATATGAGATTTATTAGATTCTACCATGATATATGTTTTCATCCATAATGATGTAATTTTTTATATATTTTTTTAATTGGTTGTTCCTGTTACATTCTACTTAAGGATTGTTGACAGACAATTTATTTTCTTTTAGTTAAAATTTTCTGTCGAAAACTCATTCCCACATGATTATTTTTTGATCCTCAGTGTTTTTTGTTTTCAACCAATGGGAATCATAAATTCAGTTCGGGCTATGTTAGGACTGGATCAAGTATCCGTGTAAAAGGTTTTTGGGAGGATTTGTGAAAAAAAGAATTAGATATGACTGGTGTGCATCATTCCATGAATATGATATAAAATTCATATATCCATGTATATAGGATGTATAATTTTTGAAAATAGTGGTTGTTATTATTGGTTGTTGATCCATATATCATTATAGTGAGCCTTATGTCATAATGGGAGTTTTGGAAAAGCTCAATTGAGAAATGTTTGATCAGATTCTAGAATTTTCACAGTTGATCTAAGTGATTTTATATCATTTTAACTCATGATTTAGATAAAAATATGCCAATCTATGATTACGTATTAATGTTATTTGTTTATATTTTATTGAAACATGAATTTTAAAAACCCTTTTCAATAAGATATATGAGGGAGATGTATGTTAACCACAAATGGTTAATCTTCTTATGTACCATAATAATGTTGTGATAATGGATTGTGTTGTCTATGATCTATGATAGGGAAATATGCATGTTCCTATTTAGGATTTACTGTTATATCCATAAAGGGATCAATATCATAATAATTATTATGATTTAATTATCTATAACACAAAATCATTCAATGGATCGAATGATCCACAATATGATGGTGACTAGTTTTAAAAAATTGATATACTTTTTATGGTTTTTGGAAAAGGATGAAGATATTAATGTGATATATAATACATTAAGCCTTGTAAGTCGAATATGGATATGTATAGATTCAATTGTGATGATAAAGAAATATGAGGTATTGGATAGGATGAAAATCAATGATATATTAAAATATCAGATTTATCTAGAGTTGACGAACTTAGAAAATTCCTTGTTGTTTCTTATATTCGAGTCGTGAAATATTATCGTGACACTGTAGGTGTCCAACTGTACTAATCTTTTTCTGTTTTTACTAATGGTAGTGAAAAAATAATTAATTTAAACATCTATGATTTGATATATATTTTTATTTCTAACATATGATCTCATTTCTTCATTCTGAAACCCACTTTATATTATGAACTTATTTATAGATTATTTGTAAAGAGTTAGCCATAAACATTACATAATCAAGTTAATTCAACTAGATTTTACTTTTTTACATTTCTGTGATCTTTATTTTTTTAGTGTTTTAGAAAAATAGGCAATAATTCACAAATATCGACCCATAAACATAAAAAGTGGATACAACAAAAACTATATGCATTTTTTATGATAATTGTGTTTAACATAGCATGCAATAAAATCAGAAAAAGTCATCACAACATTCATCGGGGCTTATCATTGTCTCTTACCCATCCTAAAACCCTCTGAAAAACATTTTATAACATGGGATGACCTGAAATATCTCAATAAGAGTCATTAAAAAGGAGAGAAACAATAAGAACATGAATAAATATAATCATATTAAATCACTTCCACAAAGACATACTTCTTACCCAAAATGTATCATATACTAACTTCATGAAAACATGTGATTTCCATAAAACATATATAAATAAATAAAAGAATAAAATATTTTTTGGGAAATATGTACTTAATATCGTAACTATAACACCCCAAGCTTCCATAGTATGCTTCTCTTTTAATAATACAATAGCTTGTGATGTACGCAACTTTGAGTTCTAGCACCCCACGACCAATAAAACAAGCCGTTATGACTAGTAATACTCACATTTTCAAATTTTATAAATTTTATTTTTCAAAATGGACTTCATTTTTGAATTCAGAATATCAAAATTATCTTAGGGTGAATTTTTGGTATTTTTCTAAAAAAATCAATTTTTGATGAATAGTGAAAAACACTGAAATTATTGTTTAAAACCTACTTTTTATTTAAATAATTATTTATTTTATTTAAATTTATTTTAGTTCAAAAAAGATACATAATAACTATATATTTTATATTTAATTAATTGGAGTCATTTTATAATAAAATTAGATATATAAAATTTTATTGAACATTTTAACATCTTTTACCCACCTTCTAGGCACATTAGAAAATTTTCATAAAACATAATTTCACCACTTCTATGAATTGAATTTAAAAAAAACTGAGAGTCAAGGTTGAAATTAGTATTTAAAATTTGGCTCAATATAATGAAAATATATTTTGGTTAATAATAACTTTTTAATTTTATTTGCCGCTGCTAAAAGTAAATAGGGTATTTAATGGTTAAAATGATATTATAATTACCATAGAACATGTCCTAATTCTATTGGATAATTTTTTTATACAAAAATAAACCTTTGGAGTAAAATATTATCCTCTTTTATTCACATGGATTATATTAGGACATTTATTATTATTTTATAATAAGAAGAGTTAAAAGTGTTAAATTCAATGTTTAATAACTAATCAATTTTTAATATAGTGTTATACATAGGATAAATTAGACTAAAAATATTTATTAAAAATATAAAAGTATTTCCTACATAACTTTATTTTATTTATATTTTTTAGAAATTATATAATTAAATATATTTATGCCACAATGAAGATGCAGTAATAACCTTAATAACGAATGATCAAAATAATTGATATTATAAATATCCAAATAAATGTAAATTGAGACTTTTGATGCATTTCAGTATATATTTAATTTATTTATTCTATGTAATCAATTTTTTTGACTTTCCCAAAAACCAAATACTAAATACTGTCAAAATTGACATAAATGTGTTTTTAAAACAAATACTATTTATTATTAATTTATATAATATTATTAAAAATCTATGTTTTGGACAAAGGACATAGATAAAGTTATATATGTTAATAATTAAACACTTGTGGTTCTCTTGTCTTTTTATAATATTTTTACTAATCATGTTTCATAATAATACAAGAATACATGGTAAACGTTAAAGTATTTAACAAAGAGTAAAATCTAAAAAATAATGTTAATAAGGTGACCTAAACATATATAAAACCTATTGGTTGAGAGATTTTTTACCCATACCCAAAATATCTTAGAAGTTAATCCTTTCAGAGCCATTATAAACCGAATATGATTATATAATAAATTAATATTTCAAGCTTTTCCTAAAGTGACCCTCACCTCTCTTATAAAAGATTCCTTATCCTTCTCTTAATATCACACCTCCAAATCCATTTGGATCTAAGAAAACCTACTCAAATATCCCCCAAAAATCACTCACTTCAATCTAAGGGCCTTACATTGATCAAAAAGCCAATATTAGGAGCCCTTTTTATCAAATCAAAAAGGAAGCACCCGAAGAAGAGGTAATAATTTCAACACCTCTTTCAAAGTTACTCTCTTATTCCACTTAATCTTTCTTTATTGATTCTATTCCAAAATAATAACTCCAGTACCTTATACATACTATGAGTTTATTATAAATTTGGTACAACCATATTCATTATTATATCAATCATATTAATGACAAAGTCACCAAACATGTGTACGTACGGCTTATCGTCTCCACGTCGTGTTGTTCTGTGATATTCAACACTTCATTATTTGGATGGGTATAATAATGTGTATAACCAATTTAAATAATAAATATGACATGTTAATGATTCTTTATATATGATATACTATCCAATTACATAATATTTCACCATCAATAGATTGATATTGTTGCTCGTTCGTACATACCGATTACAGTCTCCACGAACGTGATGAGATTCATTCCCCATCATAAACATTCAATAATAATTTTAATTTTATGATTAAAAATAATTATTAAGAACATACTATCATTCTTGATAATAATAAAACACATTCTATTCATAACAAACATGACTTACGTAACAATACATATAAAGGAAAACAAATCAGGTAACACCCGAAACTAAGATATTACTGAAATATCATTAACAAAGAAATATTAGAATATCATATATGATATATTATTTATGTATTTAGTTCTTATAGAATTTAATAAAAATTATTTATCTATTATACAGGAGGTTAAATTACCCTAGACTACGGTAATTTTTAAGTTAAGGTTTGTTTCTTCAATCTCTTCATTATCCGAGATTGTTTATACGTATGTATCTACTGGGACCTCATTATCATCCAATACGTGTTTCATAAAAATGTATTTCAATAAGTTTTTACTATTTACTGCACAATATGTTAAATTCATTTATACCCTCATTTTAATATTTATAAAATGGTTTTAAATGAATATTTCAATCGCTTTACAAACAGGGTAGTTTATGACCTTTTTTAAAAATTAAGGAAAGAATGTTTTTTAACTTATACGATGGGACTAACTATTTTACACTATTCTAACACATTCAATGTTTACCATACAACTTTATAATAATATTTTGATAAAAATAAAATTCTTTTATAATTATGAAACTTTTAAATGATTTCATAACAGAAAGAGAAATTTCACTCAAATAGTTTTTGGACTGATTTTATCTATGTCAACATCCTTCATTGTATATTACATTTGTTGAAGATAATTTATTATGATACAATATTATATATTTTATTGAATGTTTTACGATATGTTTGAATATGGACGTTCTATTTTTATACCATTCAAGGTTTATGTTTAAAGTATTAACATTTTGTATGCTAGTTTTAATACGATTGTTTATGTTATGTTTCAACCATTTAATAAGAGGAATGCATTGGACGTAGTATGTGACAGTTGAAGCTAGTTATAGTCCCTTGATGAATCGGTGGGTCTCATGAGACAAACTAATTTCTTAGCAGAAGGCCTTGAAAAAAATATTATTTGTAGTATTATCATGTGGCCTTGACTATGAGGTAATGATGTGTGGCATTATGAATTCCATAATTATGAAATTAGATATTGATATGACATGTAATTATTCGACTAGTAGAATATCCATGTTAATAATTAAATGAAATTATTTGATTTATATTTTTCCATATTATGCTATTGTTTAAGTTTAAAAGGCTTTTGTTTTTGTATTGTAAATTGCCTTAAATATTTATTTTTATTTTTGATAGTTTCTGCTATGTTGTTATCCTTACTGAGCATCTGAGATCACCCCTTTATTATGTTTTATTTTTCCCAAGATATGAATAAGTATATAATGATTAACCTACAAGGATTGTTCAAAGGATATGAGTGTGTTCAAAGGGGACACAATGTTGTTTTATTATTTCATGATGTATTGTATAACTTATATATGTATCCATTACATCCAAGGTTACTAAAGTAATCGGTCATTCCATACTTGATTTCTTGTGATCAAGGAAATGTTATGTAATAATGCACTAAATATTGGTATATAGGGTTAGGTCATTACAGTTGGTATCAAAGTGAGGTTTAGTACAAACCATGGAAACAAGATTTAGAAAAACACTGATTAGAGAACATCACCCTAATATATACTTTGAGGATTAGTATAGATTAAATTCCTAGAATTTTAGTAATGTATATATTTTATTAATTTCAAATAAATGCATTCTTCTCTATATACGAGTAGGTAGAGGCGGCTTGGGCACAGATGTACCTAGGAGTGAAAACACTGATAAGGAGTTTCGGGCTTAACCCGAGGTATCCTGGTACCTGAAAATGGGCCTTACTACACTCTTGGTTACAACACTCCTGGGGTATATGCTTAGTATAATTCAAAATTTCATTACAAACAATTACGATGGATTTATGAGTAAATACCTTATCAAATAAAACTTTTTTTTATGATTATGAATTATATGCATAAACAGTTAAATTAATGATAGGTATTTTACTAGTTTTGAAGTATGTATTGTGATTCGTAAACTAATCTAGTGTATGACATTGTACAAAAATTATTCCTAGAGGAAGGAATGAAAATCATATCAACACACATAAACAATGTAGGGATTTCCCTCCTACTCAGCATAATTATAGTAGAGTTGGTGATGCAACTAGTGCTGAACAACTTATGACCATACTGGGACTACTCACTCTAGTTTTGAATAATAACCTTACCCATATAGAGCACACTGATCCACAATGAGAAGGATCAATGTTAGAATGCATCATGATGCTACAACCACAAAAAATCAATGGGACTACCAATTCATTTATTTCTGAGCAATGTATATGATCCTTAGAAAAAATATTTCCTGCTTTGGGTAGTAGCAAAAGGAAAAAAGTTAACATGGATGTTTATTGCCTCACGGGGGATGAAAATCAATGGCGGTAATTAATTCAAAACATAAATCAGGATGAAGAATTATCAAATATGTAATGGATGGAGATTAAAGAGCTTTTCATAGAAAAATACTTTCCTCGTGACCATCGAGTGAATATGGAAAGATAATTTCGGAGTCTAATGCAAAAAGAGGATGATAATGTTAAAAAGTATAAGGCTAAAATTACATGGTTAGAAAGGAATGAAACATATTATATACATTATTGAATGAGTAAGATTGATCAATTATTTTATGGGTTACAACCATTTCTCTATCAAGCAGTAGTCTCACAATCCTTCTCATCATACGAAGATATTGTCTCATGTTCTATCAAGACAGAATCGGAATTTTCTATGTCATAGGACTTTATAGAAAAGCAAGAGAAGAAGAAATTTACTGAACACTCTAGAAAGAGAAATAAGGTGAAGTAGGGAAGAGTTGAATTTCTATATTGTAGTAAATGTGGGAAGAAACACCCCGATTATTTCCTGAATGGAATGTGAGTCATATACAAGTGTGATGAAAAAGGCCATCTTTCCAATGATTTCAAGGGAATGAATGAGTCTTTATATGTTAAATACTACAATTATTGAGAAATAGGGCATTATGAAATTTAATATCCTAAGTGTTAGGGAACAATACCTAAGAAAAGGCCAATAGAGCAAGGCCAAGCTTATGCAATCACTACTGCTGAGTCTGAAGCTCCGAATGACGTGGAGGAAGGTAATTTAATCGTTACCTCAAATTTATACAATTCTTTATTGGATTATGTATCATCATATTATTCCATATCTTCCTAGTTTTCTATGAAAATTAGATATTTCCAATTTTATTTAAAAATTGAGTTTTAAGTGAAAACTCCTAAGGGAAGTATATAACGTGTTTTATCTACTAATCTCATATTCATACCCATGATTGAATTTGATATAATCTTTGGTATAGATTGTCTTTCGAACCATCATGCTCAAATTTATTTTAAGAATAAGGAGGTTACAATTTTTGATGATGATGAGGAATACCTTATCATTAGTGCAGAAACATCACCATCTGATTCTTATCTAGATCCACCCTAATTAGCTCTACTAAATTAAATTATTGGGGAGGAAGAGAGTGAAATAACTATAGGTGAAGAAAGTAGAGTTCAAATATATTAACAACCTATTTTTCAAGAATATGTTGCTGTGTTTCTATAGTATTTACCTGGACATCCTCTAGAATGAGAAATTTAGTTTTCTGTTCATTTAAATCTTGGTTCAAGGCCCATATCGAAGACCCATTACTGAACGGCCACTATGTAATTAGTGGAGATAAATAAAAAAATAGAAAAATTGTGTAATAAAGTATTTATTCTCCCTAGTGTTTCTCCATGGGGAGACCATATCCTTTTGGTAAATAAGAAAGATGGATCTATGAGTTTGTTCATTGACTAAAGGGAGATCAATTCTATAATAATAAATAACAAATATCCCCTACCTCACATTGATTATTTATCTGATCAAATTCATTGAGCTAATTATTTTTCAACTATTGACCTTTGATTTGGATATCATCAGTTGTGCGTGAAAAAAGGAAGAAAATCCAAAGACAATAATTCAAAACAGTTATGGGCATTATGAGTTTACAGTAATACCTTTTGGACTGACTAATTCACCCTAAGTCATCATGGATCTAATGAATAGATTTTTCAAGGAATATCTTGATGGCATTATATTGGTATTAATTGATGATATCTTGGAATACTTCAAAAGATACAAAGATCATGAAAATCACTTGCGCACTATACTAAAGACTCTTAGAAGAAATGAATTATATGGGAAGTTTAGAAAGTGCAAATTCTGAATTTAGGAGATTTCTTTTCTTGGATATATTGTCTATAATGATGTAATATATGTTGATCCTATCAATACAAAATCAATCCATGAATGGCCAGCACCGAATAGTATAACATAGGTATGCAGTTTTTTTGGTTTAGCAGGTTATTATCAGCATTTCATCCATAATTTTTTTCGATATTCTAACCCATTAACCAAGATCACATGTAAAGGAGACAATATTTTATTTGGACCAAAGAGTGTGAATAATGTCATGAATAATTTAATAAAAAAAATTTCAATGATCCTCTATTGAATCTACCATCAGAAAATGATGGGTGTGTTATTTATAGTTATGCTTCAAAGAACAGACTGCGCTATGTCCTTATGCAGAATGATATGGTTATTTCCTATGCATCACAGAAGCAAAAAATTCATGAAAACCCTATCTGACTCATTATTTTGAGTTGGAATCTATAATAATTTCTTTTGATGATATAGAGACACTATCTCTATGGTGAAAAATGTGAGATATATACCGATCACAAGAGTTTGAAGTGTATTTAGTCATAGAAAGAACTCAACATGAGGCAAAGGCGATGGCTTGAACTAATCAAAGATTATGATAGCACTATACACTAACCCAGGGAAGGAAAATAAGGTGGAAGATTCTTTTAGAAGAAAGGATCATGGAGTTTTGAATAGAATGAGTGTTGAAAGGGATCCTATATTCATGGATCTAGTAAATATTGATATAGGAATAATCATTGAAGGTGAAACATCAATACTTTTTCAAATGGTTGCCAAACCATCTTTACTAGAAAGGATAAAAAGTTATTAGACTGATGATGAGGTGTTTAAAAAGTAAATTAAAGATGTGAATGATGGGAGATCAATTGACTTCATATATGAAGATGGATGTTTGAAATTTGGGAGGAGGATTTCTATTCCCGATATACCTGATCTAAAAAGGGAATTGTGGGATGATGCCCATAGCTCCAATTTAATTACACACCCAGGTAGAACTAATATTTATAAATATTTTATTGAACATTTTTTTGGGACAATAGGAAGAAGGATATTTTTGATTATGTGTTAATATGTATGATTTTTCAGCAGGTTAAAGATGGAAGAAAACATCATAGAAGAGTCTTGAAACCTATTACCACACATGAGTGGAAATAGGATCATATTGCAGTGGAATTTGTCATGGGACCTCAAAATAATCCTATAAGGTATGATTCAATATGGGTCATTGTTGATCATCTTACCAAGTCCACACATTTTCTTGCTCTAAGAGAAGATTTACCACTTGAATGTTTAGAAAAACTATATATTAATGAAATTGTAAGACTTCATGGTGTACCCCTATCGATTTCTTTTATCATGATCCCCATTTTACATCTATATTTATGAAAAATATTCAGAATTTCCTAGATACTAAACTTTATTTGATCACTTCCTACCACCATCAAACTGATGGACATTCAGAACGGACTATTTAAATCTTAGAGGACATGTTGAGATCTTTCTGTCATGACATTCAAGGTATGTGGGACCAACATTTTTATCTCTGTTATACTTTTCCTATAATAATAGCTTCCATTTAAGTATTCAGATGTAACCATATGAAGAGTTATATGGAAAAATATGTTGCACACTAACTTGATGAGATGATGTTTGTTGAAGAAAACTAATAGGCCCAGAACTTGTTGAGGAAATAATGGAAAAGGTGAAGAATATTTAATCCTAAATCAAAGAAGATCAAAGTAGTGAAAAGATCTATGTCTATAACAGAATGAAGGATTTGGAATTTCATGTATGAGATCAGGTTTTCGTGAAGTTATCACTATGGAAGGGTGTAATACGGTTCGTTAAAAATGGTAAATTAAGTCCCAGAAACATAATACCTTTCAAAATTATAGAATGAATTGGATTTGTAGCTTACCTAATGGAAACACCTCCATGTCTCTCCAAAGTTCATGATGTGTTCTTGGTATCATTGTTGAGATAATACATGCCTGACCCAATGCATGTAATCACCTATGAAGAATTAGAATTGGAACCCAATCTATCTTATTTTGAAGAGGTTACCAAGATTCTTGATACCAGAGAACAATTGTTGAGAAACCGGACGAATCATCTGGTAAAAGTTCTATGGAGAAACTATAAGATGGAAGAGGAAACGTGGGAACCTCAGGAACTTAAAATGAAGAACCACAAAAATATTTTAATGAATTAATATACTATAAATTTTGAGGATGAAATTATATAAAGGATTAAAGAATGTAACACCCAAGAATCCATGTTACAATTCTCTATGAATATTACAATAGCTTGTGTTGTTCGAAACATCAAGTTATAGCACACCATGACCAATCAAACTATCCCTTATGAATAGTAATACCCAGTTTTTTTTAGATTTTATTTTTCAAAATGGACTTCATTTTAGGATTCGAAATATCAAAATTACCTTAGGGTGAATTTTTTGTATTCTTCTAAAATCATTCAATTTTTGATGAAATGTGAAAAACACTTCATTATTGTTTAAAACATAATTTTTATTTAAATAATTATTTTTTTTATTTAAATTTATTTTTTGTAAAAATAGATACATAATACCTATGTATGTTTAATTTAATTAATTGGAGTCATAATATAATAAAATTATATGTATAAAATTTTATTAAATATTTTAACGTCTATTATCCACCTTCTATGCACATTTGTAAATTTCTATAAAACATAATTTTACCGAATCTGTGAATTGATAATCAAAAATCCTAGAGAGACAGTTTAAATCAGTATGTAAAATTTGGTTGAATAGGATGAAAATTATATTCATTGAATAGTAACTTGTGGATTTTATTTACCACTGTTAAAAGTAAATAGGGTTATAAAAGTTTAAAAATGATATTATAATTTCTCAAAAAAAGTCTTAATTCTATTAGATATGTTGTTTTCTTCCAAAATAATACTTAGGATTAAATTAATATCCACTTTGATATAATTGGATTAGATAAGGACATTTACTATTATTTTATTTAAAGAAGAGTTAAAAGTGTTAAATTCAATGTTTAATAACTAAACCATTTTTAATATAGGTCTATACATATGATAAATTCTACTATAATTTTTAATTATAAAGATAAAAATATTTCCTACATAGTGGTATTTTATTTAAATTTTTTAGATATTAAATAAGTAAATTTATTTATGACACAATGATAATGCAATAATTACCTTATTAGTGAAAGATTAAAATAATTGATGTTATAAATATCCAAATAAATGAAAATTGAGACTTATGATGCATTCCAATACATTTACAGGTAAATATAACATTTTTGAATTGATTTAATTTATTTATTTTGACGTAATCATTTTTTATGACTTTCAAAAATACCACATTCTAAATAGTGTCAAAATTGACATAAATGAGTTTTTAAAAGAAATACTATATTATTAATTGATATAATATTCCTAAAAAACAAACAATTGACCAAAGGACTCAGATAAAGTTAGATATTTCATTTATTAACCACTCGGTGTTATATTGGATTTTTATAGTATGTTTATTAACCATTTATTATAATAATACAATAATACATGGTAAAAGATAAACTATTAAACTATAAGTTAAATCTAAAACATAAGGTCAATAAGGTAACCTAAAAAAATATAAAACCTATTAGTTGAAAGTTTTTCGACCCAAAAATTCATTATCCTCAAAATAAATCTTTTCAATTCCATTATAAACCGAATATAATTTTTTATGAAATTAATATTTCAAGCTTTTCCAAAAGTGACCCTTACCTCTCTTATAAAATGGTACTTCCCCTTATCATAATATAACACCTCCAAAACCATTTTTATCAGCCAAAACCTGCTCAAATATCCTCCCAAATACCCTCAAATAAACCTAGAGGCCTTACTTTGATCAAAAAGCCAACATAAGAAGCCCTTTGGATCAAATCATTAAAGAAGCACCTGAAAAAGAGGTAATCATTTCATCACCTCTTTCAATGTTCTTTTCTTCCTCTGCTTCCTCTTTCTTTGTTTTTTTCCATTAAAAAATAATAAATATAGTACCTTATACATAGTATGATGTTATTATAAATATTTTATAACCATATTAATTATTCTATCCATCCAATTAATTAAAATGTCACCATACATGTGTACGTATGACTTACCGTCTCCATGTCGTGGTGTAGTTAGTTATTGAACACTTCATTATTTAGATGGGAATAATAATGAATATAACTACTATAACTAATAAATATAACATTTTTATGATTCTTAATTTATGATATAACATCCAATTACATACAATTTCACCATCAATATATTGATATTATTGCTTGTGCGTACGTATGGATTATCGTCTCCATGAACGCGATGAGATTCATTCCCCATCATAACCATTCAAGAATAATTTTTATTTTACGATACAAAATAATGATTAAGAACTTAATATCACTCTTGATAATAATAAAATAAATCCTATCTATAACAAACATGACATACATAACAATACATATAAATGAAAATGAATCAGTTACCACCTGAAACAATGATGCTACTGAAATTTAATTAACAATTAAATATTAGAAGATCATACATGATATCATATTTATGTATTTGGTTCTTGAATAATATAAAAACAATTATTTAACTATTATACATGATATTAAAGTACCCTCGATTAAGTAAATTTTCATGGTAAGGGTTAATTTTACAATCTCTTCATTATTCAAGGTTGTTTATATGTAAGTGTCTGGTGGGACCTATTTATCATCCATATTCATGTTTCTTAAAATTATATTTATAATAATTTTTAATATTTACTAGACTATGGGTTAATGTAATTTATACCTTCATTTTTCTTTTTATAAAATATACTAAATGGAATCCTTCCATTGCATTCCAAACAAGGTACTTTATGCCATTTTCAACAAATTAAGGAAAGAATGTTTTTTAACTTATACGGTGGGTGTAGCTATTTTCTGACGTTATAAAACATTCAAAGCTTACCTTAAAATATTCATAGAATATTTTTAAAATAAATGTTTTATTTTATAATTACGTGACTTTTAAATTATTTAAAAATATTAAGAGATATTTCACTAAAATAGTTTTTGGATTGATTTCAACTATGTCCACATCATTCATTGGATTTTACGTTTGTTTTAAGTTGATTTATTATGATAAAATAATCCATATTGTATTGAAGGTTTTGTGATATGTTTGACTATGGATGTGCTATTTTTATACCATTCATGATTTATGGTTAATGTATTAACATTTATCATGCTAGTTTTAATACGAATGTTTATGTAATGTCTCAACCATTTCATATATAATGAATGAATTGGACTTAGTAAGATATGGGTAGAGAACTCTATAGTTTTTCAATGCATCAGTAGGTATCATGAGACAATATAGTGTCTTGGCACAAGGCCTTGACAAAATCTTATTTCTAGTCCTGGGACAAGGCCTTGACTATTTGGTCATGATGTTTGGCATTATGAATTTCATCATTATGAAATTAGCTATTGATATTACATGTGATTATTCGACTAGTATAATATCCATGTGAAGAATTAAATTGAAGTATTTTATTCATCTTTTCCATATTATGATTATTTTTATGTTAAAAAAGATTTTGTTTTAGTCTTATACATTGCCTTAAATGTTTGTTCTTATTTATGATAGTTTCTACTATATTGTTATCTTTACTGAGCATCTAGGCTCACCCCTTACTTATGTTTTATTTTTCCCAGGATGTGAAGAAGTCTAGTATGATTAGAATGCAGGGATAGGTCAAAGGATATTACTATGTTCCAAGGGGACACAATGTTGTTTTTTATTTCATGATATACTGTAAAACATATGTATGTATCTAGTAATTCCATGGCTACTAAACTAATCGGTCTTTAGAGATGTGATCAATTGCGATCATGCCAATGTTATTTTATAATGCACTGACATTGGGTGACTACGTTTGAGGCGTTACAGTAACCTTCACAACTACCGTAAGATTTTTAAACCTCACTGCTACCTTACATTGTAACCCCCACTGCTACCTTACGGTTTAACCATCATAGTTTCATTTGGAGTAACCATATGGATGACTTCAAACATCAACATAACTAATGTATTTAATAGATATATATGTATCGTCCTTCATCATAAAAAATTCCCAAAAACCAAAACATAATAATAAAATATGAACAATTTCATAAAAACATTCCATTCAAACTTTTTCAAAATATATATTTAAAAAATGATTTTATTAAGAAGAGTCCCTTACATAAACCATATAATTGAACAAATAATTAATAAATTATATTTAATATGTATACTTACTATTATTCAAATAATAAAACATAATATATTACACATTCTTTTCAATATACATCATAGTATTAAAAAAATCTTAGAAGTAGATGGTTAACCCAAAGAATGGAAATTGGTTAAAAAGATTACCATACCTTGAGTTCGTATTACTGCAGACATGTTTAAACCTAATCTATAATGGTTAAAAGGGTGTTATTAATATTTAAAATAAACATACACATGTTTATAACACTTTTTTATGTTAATTTTATAACATAATTCTACCCATTTATTAACAATAGTTTGTCATTTCCAATGTTTCGGGTGCATTCTTTACACAGCTTCCAAGGTTAAATCGTATTGGATTTTATATTTATATGGAAATGAAACTACATAAGTAGAAAAAATCATATTTTTATATTAAAAAATATTAAATTAAACCATAAATAATAATTTTTTCATATAATATGATGAATCTTTAGATAAAAAATTAATGATATTTGTTTAGATCATTTTGGTGGTTCATTGATAAACACAAACTAGTTTCATTATATAATAAAATTATATTTATATATGTTAATTAATGATCATAAAAGATGTTATATCATACACATTAAAATATTTTTCAAAACTTAAAATGTATATATAAACATCCATGAAGGTGGTATGGGAAATTTAAAAAAAGCGTCGACGATATCGGTAAATAGACACATAATAGATGGCGATTTGTTGGAATATGAGAAAGAGGAGAAGAAGTGTGATGATTAATTTTTCCATAATCATGATAAAATTATAGTATATATATGATACATGAGTTTTAATTCCCCTTATAAAGGTTGTGTGAAGAGACTACATGAATATAAAATGAATTGAAAAAAAATAGATGAATATTAATGAGGATTTTACCTCTTAATCTCTTCTCCTTGATATCCTATTCAAGGCCTTTGGTTTTTTCCTTTTTTTGATACCATATGGTCTTGAACATGGGGAAAATCCTTGGGGAAATGATTGGGCATAATTTATACAATTCTCAATGATCGAGTACTGTGAGGTGAAGAGGTGGTGAGGAGTGGTATTTATTGTGGTGGAGGAGGGGGGTTTCCATAATTTTAACCATTAATTTATTTTTTCAATGAATACAAGAAATAATGTTGGTTTGTGTGGCTAAAAATAGTAAATATAGAATGTGATTTGTAAAGAATGGTTCTTACATCATTCATGATGTTAGTAATTGTGTATTCATCATATAATGTATATATACAGTAAATTACTATATTTCACTGTTCACCAAAAATTCACGTATTTCAGAAAAATACTATAAATCACCTCAATCATTATTAAAAAATTAAGTCTATTTTTTATAATAATTTTCTATATATTATTAATTTATTTTTTTATTTAAAATGACAATTTATTCCAAAAAACAAATTTTAAAACTATAACTTATTTTATAACTCCTTGAAAATTAAATCAAGGTGAAATATAATTATATTATAACCATAGGATAATAAAATAATAATTTATTATAATATTTTAGAAAATAATATTTCAGTTAAATTATTTAATTAATTATTACATTGTAGTTAATTATTTATTACTTACAAAAATACCAACACTTATACTATGAGAATATTGTCATTCATAAGATGCCTAAATTTAATTTTTTACATTCATTGATGAGGTTAGAATGGATTTGTTCATATTAAAATTCACAAGGGTCATGTTTCTACTCATAATGGACAAATTATTATTTATAAGGGTCAAGTTACTTTTCACAGAAAAAAATTATGTTTATTCTATCGGCCACTATATATCTTACTAATAGCAACTGAGTATGTCCATTTTTTGAAATTCAAATTATAGAAGTGGAAAAATTATTTTAATAGCTAGGTTATAAGAATCACCATTAAAATGTGTTGTTTCGCATACAATTAGTGTTTAATGATGTTCATTCTATGTTAAACGTATTTGTAAATTCATGGGTTGTTACACTCATCTCACATTCTTCAATGTTTTTCCTCATAATTTTTATTCACTTATTAAACAAATGGAAACACATTTCCCTCATATCATTTTCGTATTCCCATGTTGCTTCCTCAACCATGTGGTTTCTCCAAAAAACCATTACCTTGTGGATTACCATATTTCCTAAAACATTATCTCTATGATCATGAATATATGATTTTCTCTCATCATAAGAATGGTTCTCTTCCAGTTGAACTACATTTGGGCTCTAAATATGAGATTAATCTGGAACATAATTTATGAACAAAAAAACATGAAAACCATTGTGTACCTGAGATTAACATAGAGCGAAAGCTACTTAGTAAGTTATTTTTCCAAATTTCTCTAAGGTTTTATATGGTCCAATAAACAATGGACTTAACATTCCATTTATACCAAAAACAATAACACATTTACATGGTTAGATTTAATGAAAACCATGACCACTTACCTTGAACGAAAAATCATTACTCTTATTATCTATATATTTTTTATGACTTATATTAGTTGTCCTTGTTTTGTTGCTATATCATCTTCACTTTCTCAACCACTTAATCTACTAATTTTTTCTCCCACCAACTTTCTTTCCCTGACTACATCTTAAAAAATTGGAGTTCATCAACACTTCCCATATAATCCTTCAAAAGTGTGCATCTGTATACTATAATAAAAGTTATTATTATAAGAGAACTATAATAAAGAAATATGTTGATTCCAACATCCATGTTACTCCATTGAACTTGCTCAAAAAATTTCCACAAATTTCTAAATTGTTCTCTCTATCTGTCCATGATATTGATGTTCCAACGTAGTTATGAAATTTAATTCTATGCACAATGAATTCTGATGGTCATTCCAAATGTTATAAGTGGAATTAGGATCACAGTTAGATATAATTGATGTGGGGATCTTTATGTAACCTGAAAATATATTTTAGATATACTGGAGAAATATTTCACAATGAAATAATATCTTGAATATGAAGGAAATATGACGATGTAGTCATCTGATCAACAATAAACCAAAACAAATTGTTACCTAGAGAATTATTTGGTAGTCCCACCACGATGTACATAGATATATTGTAACACCCCAAGATTTTATGAGATATATTATTTTTAGTTACATCGATCTTCTATTATACACTACACCAATATTATCTTGTACTATACGCAACACTGCATTAGCTTGTAGTATAAGTAACACTATTCTTGGATCGTGTTACACACAATTTCAAGTTCGCAACATTGAGTGAATATATATATATGTATATATATATATATATATATATATTCAATGTATAAATGAAATATTGTTGGATTCTATTATACAAAACAACAAAGAAGTATTGCACTACACGCAACCCTGACTTGGCTTGCATTACACGCAATCACGACCTTCCTAGATAGCGTGTGTTATACGCAATACCGGGTTTCAATAAACAACGATATATGGATATAATATTATCACGAACTAGCTGTTATAAAGAGTATTAACTACATTTTTAATTTTATAACATTATTATTCATCTTACACATTTTATAGAACATGGTATGAAAAAAAAATTCGGGTAAAATATGTATTTTTCAAAACATGCAGTTTTGCCACCTTTTGATAGTGCACACACTTTAAATCTAGTATTTGACATTTTTTTAAGTTAAATTTTACAAAATAAACTTCTTCTTTTGAATTAGGATATAAAAAATTACACTGGATAAAGTTTTGATATTTTTCTGATAACTTTCATATTTTAATGAATAATAAAAACACGCTATATTTTAATTAAAAACAACTTTTTTCATTGTAATAATTTATATAGTTAAATTATAATATTAAATGGTTTTTAAGTATAAATATAATATATTTTTACCATTTAATATAATTTATGTCATTAGCATTAATTTCACATTTAATTCATTGGTAAAAACATTTCAATCTTTGGAAATGTTTTACCTTCTAAAACCTGTTTTCTTAACAATGGGATTAATTTTAAATTAATTTCTACAACTTATGTGTTTTGAATTTTGAAAAATGGATTCCATATTTGGAATCATTGGGTCCAAATTATGTTAATAGGCTACTTTTTATTTTTGGGCATTATGAATAGTAACTACGGTAAATTTTATTTACCCTAGTTAAAGGTAAATCGGGTAATTAAGGGTAAATATAAGATTATAAAATTACTCTAACACCTGCCAAAGTCCTATTAGATGACTAAAAGTCGACCCATATCAGATAAGGGCTGGATTAGATTCATTTAATGGACTTTTTTCCATGAAAATATTTTTATTGTTATTAATACCAAAGAAAGTGACAACATGTCACTTTCTTAAATCTTATAAGTATAATAATTTTAGTTTAGTGATAAACTTCATGAAACTTCGAATATATATAGTCTCCTTAAATCTAATAAAATTATCTACATCATATAAATTGATTTTTAATTTTTAGGGATTAAATAATTATCATTAAAGGTGACATAATAGTGATGTTGAAATTATTTTATTAAGAGAAATATCAAATAAATGGTTTTAAAAATATTAAAATAAATATTATATGAACTATTTAATGTGATAAACTAATTTTCTAGACAAATATGACATGTTATGAATCTATTAAAGCTTATATTTCGAACATATCTTCTGTATATTGGTTATTTAAATTCATATAAATAAATAGTGTCAAAATTGACACTTGTTATTTTATAAAAATAACAAATTATAAAATTGTTTACAAATCACAAAAATATTTAAAAATTATAAATTTAAATTTATATGTTCTAAAATGTCATAAAGTGTCAAATTATGGAATATTCACAACACATATGTAATTATATATAATAATTTTAAATTTTAAATATTATTATCACAAATAAAATTAAATTGATAAATAAGGATAAATCAAGTTGATAATGCTTAAAATAAATTCCTAACATGTCTAAATTTTATTGGTTGATTATATTACAACCCTATCTCATCTAATATTAATATATGAGTAATTTTGGAAGTTTTTAAGTGGTGTTGCAATTTAATATAAACTAATATTTCTTATATTTCCAAAGGTGCCCCTCTCCTCCCTTATAAAAGGGAACCTCCTCCCTCTCCTCCTCACACAAATTTGAGCCTTAAAGATCGTCCAACCCCTTCCCATTTCACTTCCCCACTTCCTTAGAAACCTACTAGATGTACTGGTATTCTCAAAAGACCATCTCTAGTGCCCTAAGAGAATGTTTAAAGGAGGCACTTCGAGAAAGAGGTAATACCTTCTACCGTTTTCTTCAAGTTCCATTCTTCTTCTACTACCTCTTATTTAATTGTTTCATTATGAAGAAATAACATCATTATCACTCATATACTGATATGTTAATATAAATATGAAACAACACTATTTCACCTTCTATCCATCCTACGAAAAACAAAATCACCGCGCGTGCGTATGTACGGAATATCGTCTCCATGTCGAGGTGTAATCTGTTTTTCCACCAATACCTTACATGGATGGGTATAATGGTGTAAATAATAACTATATATGGTTATTATAACATCATACTGATTCTTATATATTATACCATCCACTCAAATTATATTCAATAATTATGGGAACGATATCATCGCTTGTGCGTACGTACAGAATACCATCTCCACGACGCAATGAGATTCATTCTCCATGTTAACCATACATGAATGATCATAAAGTTTATTTAATGAAAAATAATAAAATATATCAAATAATAATTCTACTGGATTTATGTATATATATATATATATATATGTATGTATTTCATCTATTTAGTTTCATTCAATTCAATAAGGAAACGAAAACAACGTTCATGCGTACGTACGATCTACCGTCTCCATGAACGGTGTATTTCATTCCTTTTATCGATATATAATATATATGTATATGATGAATATATATTTTATATGAATAATTTTTTACATTCTGGAATTATGTAAATAATGATATAAATAATAATATCAAGAACGACAAGTCGAAACACATACGATAAATGAAATAATTTTACCCAAAACGCTGCTTTAACATGGAATTTACAAAAAAACAGGTAATATAAAGTCACAAGTGAAACATATATGATATCATAACAATAAATATGATTATGTAATAATTCAATGAAATTATTTAAATCATTATACATGAGGTTTGGATCCATATGAATCATATCAGACCTAAGGTAATGGATAACTTTTCCAAACTCGTTCTTATCCGAGATTGTTTACTCGTAAGTATTTAATGGGGGTTATGTTTATTATCCACGTCCACATACTCTCAAAATGTTTTCATAAAATGTTTACATTCCTTCCATGTATGTTTAAGACATTTTTACCCTTTTATTAATTTTACCACATCGTATGGAAGGAATCATTCTTTTGTTTACCGTACGAGGTACATTTTGACTTTTCCGAAAAAAGTATGAGGAGAATGTTATTTTTAACTTATATGGCGTGAACGGATTTTTACGGTTTCATCACGCCTCATTTTCTTGAAGCTTACTATACAAGATTGCAAGATTATTTTCAACAAAATTCTTTTCATTTAAAATTGCATGACATTTTGTGAAAAGAAAATGATTTTGATGAAGAATGGATATTTTCCTCAAGAATTCATTTCAAGTGTTTTATCAAAACCATTTTCCATCTAAGATGACATTATTTCATATGTGTATGTTTCAAGTATAATTTCTCTATCATTTACATGGTTTTACTTCTCTTATGATGAAATTATATCCATTTTTTTATATGGATTATGTTATGATGGGATCATGTTTATGAAACCCATTTTATTCTTTAGGTTATGATGAATGTTTTAAGTTTATTATGTGGCACAAGTAAGAATGATTTCATTATGAGATTGGTGGGACCTATATCTCCCTCCAATGCATTGGGTGAAGATTTATATCTCATGCTATATACATGGCTGGAACAGTAAGTTAAACCGGTTCAGTAATACAGGACTGGAACGAGGAGTGAACACGATTCAGAAAGGGATTTTGTCCATTAAGATGCTCTTGGAAGCAATGCCTTGGCTACTATGGAAATCATAACATGTTCTGAATGGTTTCCACAATTACATGTTTTATTCCCATTATATTTTATCATGGTTGATGTTCCATTATGATATATTCCTTACGTACTTCCACATTTTTTGTCTTTGCTCAAGATTTTGATGTTTAAATTTCATGTTCATGTTTTTGCTTTCAAATGTTTATGGGAGTTGTTGAAGATATTTCAACTTGATTAGAAGTTTATATTCCATGTTTCCAAAGACACTAAACTATTACGATCCTTGAGTTTTGGTTTTATTGTTAGGTATTAAGTATTCCGAAAAAGTAATTTATTGTCCATGTACGTCAAGCTTCGGGTCTCTATAGTTGGTATCAGAGGAAAGGTTTAGTTAACCTTTGGAAACTAGGATGTGGAAACTTTAGTGAGATCCCTAGATATATTTCTAAGGTATGTATAGGGATGTCCCTAAGGTTAAGTATAGGTATAGGTTATAGTCATATAATTGTGATAACGATCTTAGAATTAAACCTAAGATGTTAGATATTGAATGTACTCTCCCTTTATTATGTTGTTTTCCCTAGCATGGTATTTTCCTCTCACACTAGTATTTTTGGGTTTTAGATGATGGCTGGAACCCGAAGGAACCGTTTTGATCAATGTAATGGACAATGAAATGGTTGTCCTCCTGACCAAACCATGTCAAGGGAGATGGAGTGCACAATATTATTTCTATACATACACAATCTATGAATCATTCTGGACTTCAAAATGAGCAGAGAAAGGAGCAACATTCTGTTGAATCCTTCATGAGGCAGCGTCCACCTTCATTATGTGGGTCATCTGATCCCTTAGTGGCTGAAAAATGGATTAGTGCTACTGAAAAGATATTTTCAGTTCTACAATGTTCTGAGCATGATAAATTCATCTTATCAGTATATCGTTTAGAAGGTGATGTTGATCAATGGTGGAATCTTATCAAGAATACGAGGCAAAGAGATGAAATTGAGTCCAAGGAATGGGAAGAGTTCAAGAACTTGTTTTTCAGTAAGTACTTCCCTCGTATTCTTCGAACAAAGATGGAAAAGGAGTTTCATGAGCTTAAGCAGAAGGATGATGAATCTATGGGTATATACGAAGAGAATTTTACAAGACTTGCAAGGTATGCATCTGGAATTATCATCTAACCTGAAAGTAAAGTTGATCAATTTTTCAGAGGCTTAAAACCAAGTATTTGAAGGGCATTAGCTATAAGAGACTTCAGTAGCTATGAAGAAATTGTGCGTTTTGCTATCAAGGTAGAACTGGAATTTGTTCTAACATATCCATCTCATGGTTTTGATAAGAAACAAAAGATGGAGTTCAAGGAGAGATCTCAGAACAATGGTGAAAAGAATATGAATGTTTCTTTATTCTCAAATTGTGGAAAGAAGCATGGTGGAGATTGCCTAAAAGGTACTAGAAAATATTTTAAGTGTGGAAAAGAAAGTCATCGAGAAATTTATTGTCGAAGTAATGGGAAAAGGTTGCTAATGATGTGAATAGAGAAAAGACTACAGAGAAGTCTACACCAACACTTCAATGCTTCAAGTGCAAGGAAATGGGGAATTATGCTAATAAATTCCCTAATCCACGGGTTAATGATGATCAACATGAGAAACCTCTTAAGGAAAAGGATAATGGGAAGTCTCATGCGATCACTATTTTTGATGTTGAGTATGAAAATGATGTCGTGTAATGATTAAGTGTTTATGTAATGAGATTTCAAAGTAGTATCATGGAATCTTGTTTATGGTATTGTGGAATTTTGGAATATCTATATATTGGTTTTCAATAAATATATTTTACTAGTAAACATGAAAAATTGATTGAAATATTTTTGGAAAGCACCTAATATGCACATAAAGAAGTGCTAAGGAGATAATGAAATGTTTGATAGTATTAATGATCTCATGAATTATATAAGGACAAAGTGATATCATGGTTTGAGTGTATAGAATTTTTTGGATTTTGGTATGTGGAAACAGTTAACTTTTGACAACATTCATGTTTTCAATAAGGTTCAATGGGTATTCATTTTTTTCAAGAGAATACATGATTAAGGTATTCACATGATTGGAATGTGACCAACAAGATATATGAGGGATTAATGATGGTATTCCCATACTTGTTATATGACCTTTTTAGTAATCGTTATCTTTATACTATGAGTTTGGAAAGAAGTATTTTAGATAACCCTAAATATTGGAATGGATTATGTTTGACATAAGTTAGTATTGTTTAAGGATAAAACTTTTTTCGATATTATTGATTAGATGTTATAGTAATGTAGTTTTAGAAAAAGGACAACCTACAAGACGGGCGACAACCCATCGCATCGGACAAGGCTGTGGGAATCGAACCCACAACCGAAGTGCGACTGTCCTTTATCGCCTACCACTGGCCTACAATAAGTCCCTGGTTAGTAGAAAGTAGTTTTATTTTATTAAACGGTATGATATATCAAGTATTAGTTCATTTTTGGAATCGTATATGATTAACCTCACCATAGATGGACTTATGTATATTTGATAACTTTTCCTAACCTTTTGTTTGAAACAGATGGAATGACCCATCATTCTATCACATGATCTATTAACACTTCACGAATAACAAATTCAACTTCATTTCTTTAAGAGATGAAGTGGAAATTGTTCAAAGCATGAACAACAGTGTGATTGTACCAAAATAAATCAAGTATTTCTTCTAATTCAAAATTTTAAACTTTAGGGAAATGATATTGAAAACCAAAAATGTTTTCCTAGTGCTCTTATATCCGATGAATCAGATGGTACCTTAGATCATCACAAATTTATAGCTTTGTGAATGATGGCTTTTTATAGCCATGTTTTCTACCACTCTCCATCAGAACATGATGGTTAGATTTTTCTTCCATATACATATTTTCACCTATGTTCTTATATATGGAAACCCAGTGATGAGTTACTTTGGGTAATAATTACATTTCTTACTTTAGTTTTTAAAATTAAGTGTTAGTTTTCTTTTTTACGATGTAGGTTTCTATGAATAGTAAACGATTTATAACCCCGACAAATTTCGAGGGCGAAATTCATTTTAAGGGGGGTAGAATGTAACACCCCAGGATTTTATGAGATATATTATTTTTAATTAATTTTATCTTATATTATACACTACATCAAGATTATCTTGTACTATACACAACACCGCATTAGCATGTAGTATACATAACACTATTCTTGGATCGTGTTACACACAATTTCAAGTTCGCAACATTGAGTGAATATATATATGTATATATATATATATATATATTCAATGTATAAATGAAATATGGTTGTATTCTATTATACAAAACAAAAAATAAGTCTTTCACTATATGCAACCCTGACTTGGATTGCATTACACGCAATCATGACCCTTCTCAATAGCGTGTGTTGTACGTATTACCGGGTTTAACTAAACAATGATATATGGTTATAATATTATCAAGAACTAGCTGTTATGAATAGTATTAACTAAATTTTGAATTTTATAACATTATTATTCAACTTTCACATTTTCTAGAACATGGTATGAGAACAAAATAAATTTTTTGGTAAAATATGTATTTTTCAAAAAATGCAGTTTTGCCGCCTTTTGATGGTGCACCCACTTTAAATCTAGTTTTTGACATGTTTTAAGTTAAATTTTAAAAAATAAACATATTCTTTTGAATCAGGATATAAAATTTTAAATTGGATAAAGTTTTGATATTTTTCTGATAACTTTCATATTTTAATTAATAATAAAAACACGCTATATTTTAATTAAAAACAACTTTTTTCATCGTAATAATTTATATAGTTAAATTATAATATTAAATATATTTAAAGTATAAATAGAATATATTTTTACCATTTAATATAATTTATGTCTTTAGAATTAATTTCACATTGAATTCATAGGTAAAAACATTTCAATCTTTGGCAATGTTTTAACTTCTAAAACCCATTTTCTTAACAACATGATTAATTTTAAATTAATTACTACAACTTATGTGATTTGAATTTTGAAAAATAGATTCCATATTTGGAATTAGTGGGTCCAAATTATGTTAATAGGCTACATTTTATTTTTGGGCATTATGAATAGTAACTACGTTAAATTTTATTTACCATAGTTAAAGGTAAATCGGGTAATTAAGGGTAAATATAAGATTATAAAAATATCCTAACACCTAAAAAATCCTATTGGATGACTAAACATTAACCCATATCACATAAGGGTCGGATTAGATTCATTTATTGGACTTTTTTCCATGAAAATAATTTAATTGTTATTAAAACCAAAGAAAGTGACAACTTGTCACTTTCTTAAATCTTATAAGTATAATAATTTTAGTTTACTGATAAACTTCATGAATCTTCGGATATAAATATTATCCAGAATTATAATAAAATTATCTACATCATATGAATTTATTTATAATTTTTAGGGATTAAATAATTATCATTAAAGGTGACATAATAGGGATGTTGATATTATTTTATTAAGAGAAATATCAAATAAATGGTTTTAAAAATATTAAAATAAATATTATATGAACTATTTAAAGTCCTACACTAAATTTATATATAAATATAACATTTTATTAATCTATTAAATATTTTAGTTCGAACATAGCTTCTGTATATTGGTTATTTAAATTCAAATAAATGAATAGTGTCAAAATTGACACTATTGTTATTTTATAAAAATAACATATTATAAAATTGTTTAAAAATCACAAAAAATATTTAAAAATTATAAATTTAAATTTATATGGTCTAAAATGTCATAAAGTGTCAAATTATGTAAAATTCACAACACATATGTAATTATTTATAATAATTTAAAATTTAGAATAGTATTACCACAAATAAAATTAAATTGATAAATAAGGATAAATCAAGTTGATAAGGTTTAAAATAAATTACTAACATGTCTAAATTTTATTGGTTGATTTTATTACAACCCTATCTCATCTAATATTTGGATATGAGTCATTTTGGAAGTTTTTAAGTGGGGTTGGGATTTAATATAAACTAATATTTCTTATATTTCCAAAGGTACCCCTCTCCTCCCTTATAAAAGGGAACCTCCTCCCTATCCTCCTCACACCAATTTGAGCCTTCAGGATCGGCCAAACCCTTACCATTTCACTTCTCCACTTCCTTATAAACCTACTAGAGGTTCTGGTATTCTCAAAAGACCAACTTTTGTTCCCTAAGAGAAAGTTTAAAGGAGGCACTTCGAGAAAGAGGTAATACCTTCTACCATTTTCTTCAAGTTTCATTCTTCTTCTACTCCCTCTTCTTTAATTGTTTCATTATGAATTAATAACATCAGTATCCCTCATATACTGATATGTTATTATAAATATGAAACTACCCTATTTCACCTTCTATCCATCCTACAGAAAACAAAATCACCGCCCGTGCGTATGTACGGAATACCGTCTCCACGCTGTGGTGTAATCTTTTTTTCCACCAAAACCATACATGGATGGGTATAATGGTGTAAAGAATAAATATATATGGTTATTATAACATCATACTGATTCTTATATATTATACCATCCACTCCAATTATATTCAATAATTATGGGAACGATATCATCGCTTGTGCGTACGTACGGAATACCGTCTCCATGACGTGATGAGATTCATTCTCCATGTTAACCATACATGAATGATCATAAAGTTTATATAATGAAAAATAATAAAATATAACAAATAAAAATTCTACTGTATTTATGTATATATATATATATGTATGTCATCTATTTATTTTCATTCAATTCAATAAGGAAATGAAAACAATGTTCATGCGTACGTACGACATACCGTCTCCATGAACGGTGTATTTCATTCCTTTTATCGATCTATAATATATATGTATATGATGAATATATATTTTATATAAATAATTTTTTACATTCTAGAATTATGTAAATCATGATATAAGTAATAATATCAAGAACGACAAGTTGAAACACATACGATAAATGAAATAATTTTACCCAAAACGCTGCTTTAACATGGAATTTACAAAAGAACGGGTAATATAAAGTCAAAGTGAAACATATATGATATCATACCAATAAATATGATTATGTAATAATTCATTGACATTATTTAAATCATTATACAGGAGGTTTGGATCCATACGAAGCATATCAGACCTAAGGTAAGGGATAACTTTTCCAATCTCGTTCTTATTCGAGATTGTTTACTCGTAAGTATTTTCTAGGGGTTATGTTTATTATCCATGTCCATATACTCTCAAAATGTTTTCATAAAATGTTTAATTTCCTTCCATGTATGTTTAATACATTTTTACCCTTTTCTTACTTTTACCACATCGTATGGAATGAATATTTCTTTTGTTTACCATACGAGGTACTTTTTGACTTTTCTGACAAAAGTACGAGGAGAATGTTATTTTTAACTTATACGGTGTGAATTGATTTTTACGGTTTCATAACGCCTCATTTTCATGAAGCTTCCTATACAAGATTGCATTATTATTTTCAACAAAACCCTTTTCTTTTAATATTTCATGGCATTTTGTGAAAAGAAAATTATTTTGAAGAAGAATGGATATTTTCCTCAAGAATTCATTTCAAGTGTTTTATCAAAACCATTTTCCATCTAAGATGAAATTATTTCATATGTGTATGTTTCAAGAATAATTTCTCTATGATATACATGGTTTTACTTCTCTTATGATGAAATTATATCCATTTGTTTTATATGGATTACGTAATGATGGGATGATGTTTATGAAACCCATTTTATTCTTTGGGTTATGATGAATGTTTTAAGTTTATTATGTAGCACAAGTAAGAATGATTTCATTATGAGATGGGTGGGACCTATATCTCTATCCAATGCATTGGGTAAATATTTCTATCTCATGAGATAAACATGGATGGAACAGCAAGTTAAACTGGTTTAGTAATATAGGACTGGAACGAGAAGTGAAGTCGATTCAGAAAGGGACTTTGTCCACTAAGATTGTCTTGGAAGCAATGCCTTAGACACTATGGAAATCATAACATGTGCTGAATGGTTTCCAAAATTACATGTTTTATTCCCATTATATTTTATCATTCTTGATGTTCCATTATGATATATTCCTTACATACTTCCAAAATTTATGTCTTTGGTCAGGATTTTGATGTTTAAATTTCATGTTCATGATTTTTATTTCAAATGTTTATGGATTGTTTAATGTTCTCTATGTTTGCACTTACTGAGAATTTAAGCTCACCCTTTTTATGTTTTATTTTCCCCAGGAAATAAAGAAAGGTTTTAGTTAAGGAAACAAAAATGGGAAGATCGTTATGGGAGTTGTTGAAGATCTTTCAACATTATTAGAAGTTTATATTCCATGTGTCCCAAGACACTAAACTATTACAATCCTTGAGTTTTGGTTTTTTTTGTTATGTATTAAGTATTCTGCAAAATTATTGTATTATCCATGTACGTCATGCTTTGGGTCTCTATATATATTTTCCCATTTCCACACAAGAACAAAACATGGTTGAGGTATACCCTTTGGTAGTTTTCTCACTAATTTAACCTATTAACATTTCATGCATTTCACTGTAAAATATGAAATACCTTATTTCATTACATCCAACAAGTAAAACACCATAAGGTCCAGGAATATATCTATGCTTCCAGAATGAATTGAAAATGGATAACTATGATATTAACAAAATAATTCATTCTTCCAGTCATAATCACAATGGACATATAATCCCTTTCCCAATATTAAAACACAATCATTATAAAAATTCAATTCTAGTAGCTTACCCTTTCCCACCAATTATACCATTCTTTATAACTCACATTATTCATTCTAATCATGGTTAATTCTATCTGAGAGTGACAAAATCACTGTCACATAAAAAAGAGATTAATTACATGCACCAACAAATTCCCATCCAAAATTCATCAGATCATTAATTAGGGTGTCTTGTTCAAAATGTAACATGGTTAATGATGAATGACATTTTTGACTCAAGGCATCTTCTAGTTTCTATTATTTTCCAAGATGGAAACTAATTGTGAAATCATAATTCTGTATTAATTAATGTAATATTCTCAAACTCATGTTTGATTACTTAGTGAATATATACTTCAATCTTTTATGGTCAATATTTATTTCACATTTGGGTCCATATAAATGATGCCTCTAAATTTCCAATCAAAAACCAACATATGCTAATTACAAATAATGTGTGGGATAATTTATCTCAAAAGGTTTTAGTTATATTATATCATTAACAAATAAATTATCATTCTATATCTTAACACTACCAAATCCTATAAGGAAACATCAATGAAGATGAAAAATTCCCCATTTTGGCTGCTAGTTCAAAAATTGGGGAATTAGCCAATCTCTTCCTTAATTCTAGAAAAAACAACACATTTTTCAATCTAAATAATCATACCACATTATCATGTTAACATAGGTAACCTTCTAGATAATCATACAATGTTTTTAACATACCTTTAGTAATAACATACTAATCCATTTAAACAATAAATAATTGTATTAATTGTTGGTCTTGGACATTCATCAACCACTTTTTTAGAGGGATCAACTATTATTCCATCCTTATTTAAAAATATTCCCATGAAAAGAAATTTGTTCCAACCAAAAATAAAATTTTCTAAATTTCCCATATATCTTTTTTACATTAATTGTTTCAATACAATCCCTAATTTTTTTTCATGATCCTTATAAATTTATAAAAAGATCAAATTATCGTGAATAATAAAAACATACTAATCCTTGTTTTCATTTAATATTTTATCGATAAGATCTATACGTACAGTAGGGGAATTTGTAGAACCAAAAGATATAAAAATATATCACAATTCTCATATATGGTATGAAATGTTGTTTTCAGAATAACGTCCTCTTTTTTCCTTTAGTTGATGGTACTCGGATCTCAAGTCAATATTCAGACAAAACTGAAATCCCTAAAGCTAGTCAAATAAATCATCAATATGAGGAAAATTATACATATTTATAATAGTAATGTTATTGATATCTCTTTGATCAAAGAAATGTTTTATAGAACCATCAATATTTTTAACGAAAAAATATGGAACACCCCATGGTGACATGCCAAGATGAATGAACCCTTTATCAAAAAACTCATGAAACTGATTTTTCAATTCAATAAATTCCACTTGATCCTTTTGATAAGGCGGTTTTGAAGTTGTATTAGCATAAAAAACCCCAATAATAGTTAATCCAACTTACAGATATAATTTATCCCTATGAAACTCATCAGGAAAAGTATATAGGTATTCATTTACAATTGGATCATCCTTAATCTAAATAGTTTTGTTGTTTTCATCAATATGAGAAAGATGACATTCATTTAAATATTTTAATAGTTTATCAACTTCTTTGTAGGTTATCAATCGAATGGGTTCATTCATGTTTATAAAATGAATCTTTTTCTAAAAAAGAACATCGATATCTATATAATCAATCATAATAAGATAGACAGAAAGATAATTAATATACACAATAAAGCGAAACTTTACTAGGGGAACACAATGAGGTTTTCATGTAATGTATTTCCCCAAATAAAACAAGAAGATTATTATAATGTTTTTTATTTTAAATATTCCACCTTTTTATTCTAACTATATGTTCCAGTCTCATTTCATGAAGTGAAATTTCATATTTACCAATAAATTTCTCAGAAATACGGAATTTATAGACCCATTATAAAATAAGACAATAGAAAAATATGAATAAACAAACAATGTACATGATACCACATAATTGGATGGACACAAATCCACTTATATGTTAACAAAGTATCTCACTTCATCTTTCAACTTACAATCTTACTGATTTATATCATTAAGATATTTATTTGGGTAGGTATTTTCATCTGGACCCATCTCACCACATTTATATCAATTTATATTTTGATAACCAAGATTAATCATAAGATTATTTTCATTAAAATATGTTTCCATATTTTTAATCTTATCATATCGAATACACTTCCCAGTTCTTGTAAGTCATTTCCCATTATTTTTTATCTCACATTTCACAAAATAAAAACTAAACCGACATACCTTTAAATTTTATTGATTGATTCTTACCCATCACATCCCATATAGACCTCTTATTCTACTAATTTTATATGTACCTGTAATATTTAGAAAACTATATTTATAATATCTCAAAAAATAAGAAAATTTTCTCATAACTTATGAATTAATAGGGGCGAAATTCCCATCGATATCTTAGCATCAATAGTGATTAAAATCTGATTATTTTTTATCGACATACAGAATAAGATTTTGAGTGTACCTTTGCAATCAGGTGATGTTTTCTATATACATAGCCAAAAAATCTTTAAAATGTTTTTCAATTCAAATAATTTCTTTTAAATACTATGTAAAACAACCTTATAAATATGTTTTTGAAGGAAATGGTTCTTATATTCATCTCATTCCAAGGAATAATTCTCCTTGCTATCCCTAGTATTATTGACCATTGACCACCACTGGTCAGCTTCTCCATTAAAATTATAAATAGAAAGACTATCCTTTTAATTTTTATCAACCCTTAATGACGTTCAATATCTTTTAAAGGGATTTAATACATTCTTTTACTGCCACTTAGTCCGAATATCCACTAACCGATGGAGTTTTTTTCCGTATAAAATTTTCCACTATCATCATGTTCCACTGTGTTAGTTGTAGTTGTTCTATTGCATTTATTACACCACCATTTATTTCCTACTTAAATGGATCCATTACAATAATATATTGATCGGTTACAATTCCCACCAATCATGGTTGTAGATTTGGCGAGATATCATCCTCTTGGTTCCTTCCTACTTCAACTTCTATATTCCTTTAGTGGAAAATCATTCTAAACAAATATATCTTAGATAATGAATCATTATAATAATAAAATGCTATATCACTTAAACATAAACACGAGTTAAAAATCATTTATGGTATTATATTTACATCATACTTACCCCTAATGTCATCTAAACCTCAAATCGATAGTAACTCTAAGGTCGTGGACTTGAACATTACATAATATCATTAATTCAACCATATATCACTTATTTACATTACCAAGTATCTTTTTGGTTTAGAGATTTATAAATTTAGGAAATAATTAATCCATATCAACCCAGATTCACAAACATTAGATACTACTAAAATCATTATAAAAGTGTTTTCAATAAAACAAGAAATATATTCCTGAAATGTCTTTACAAAATTCACCTTAGATTCTGTTTTTCTATTACCCATCATTAAACACTATGAGAAACTTTAAATCATTTGATGAGAAAAAAATATCATAAAGGGAAATAAAAAATAAGGATATAAACTGTTAGAACAAGAATACTTGTAATCTTATGAAATCATTTCCACAAACACATACTTATCTCCCATACGGATTCAAATACCCACATTGTGAAAAAATTAGGTTTCCAAAAATCTTAGAATACAAAAATAAAACGTTAAAGGTATCTTGGGTAATTAATTACCTAATATTGTATCTATCACTGCTACCTTTTGATTTTTAACCCTCATGTATACCTTACTAGGTAACCATCATAATTACTTTACAATGTATCCCTCATGGCTACCTTAGGGAAAAACCATCATAGTAGTACTTGTAGTAACCACACAATTGACCTATAACATAAACCTACTGATGGAATATTATTGAGATATAGGACCCATATTTATTAAAAAATAATTCCCTGGAACCATAACCTAATAATAAAATATGAATAGTTTCATAAAAAAATTCCTTTCAAACATTATTTAAATAAATATTTAACAGATGATTTTAAAAAAAGAGTCCCTTACATATATTATATAATTGAAGAAATAATCAATAAAATGAAATGAATATGTATAATCACAATAAATAAAAATTATAAATGATAATATATTGCACATTAATATCACAAATAATCTTATTATGACAAAATTAATGACGTAGAATGGTATCCCATGGAATGGAAATTGGGTTTAGAATTAACTTACAATGTGTTCATATTACATAAAACATGTTCATATCTCATGTTTAATGATAATAATAATGTTATTAAAATTTAAAAAAACATAATCATGTTTATTACACTTTTTATAATCATTTTATAACATCATTCATCACATTTATTGACATTTTGTTTTTATTTCCACTGTTTGGGGTGCGTGCTTCACACGCTTTCCATAGTCAATTAATATTGGATTTTATTTCATATAGAAAAGAAAAGAAAAAAGTGTAATAAAATGTTATTAATATGTTTCCAGAATATTAAATTACAGCATAAATAATTTTTTTTCAGATATGATGATGAATCATTATATTTACATTAATGATATTCTTTTAGATATTCTTGGACGTTCTTCGATAATCACAAACTTCTTTCGTTATATAATATACTATTAAGTATATATGTTAATTAAAGAATATAATTGATAGTATATAATACACATAACAATATATTTGTAACATTATAATGTTTTTATGAAAATCCATGACGGTGGTAATAGAAATTGAAAACACATTATCCACGATGTTGGTAAATCGAACCATCACGAATGTTGTTTCTTTTTTTTAGAATAAGATGGAGAGGAGAAGTAGTAAGATGATGAATTTTTACATAAACAAGATAAAATATATTCTATATTTTATACTAGACTTTTATTACCCCTTTTATGATGGTCTCTTAAAACAGTATATTAAATGAAAAATAATGGAAATAAAAAACAAATGAAAGTGAAAGATGATTTTTAACTTCAAATATATTCTCAATGAGATCCTCTATAAGGCCATTGGTTTTGGCCTTTTTATGAGACCAAAATGTATTTAACGTGTGAAATATCATTATAAAGGGAATTGAGAGTAATTTAGAAAATTATGGAATCTTGATATGTGTAAGGCGATGAGGGGTGAGGACTGATATTTATTATGTCGTAGAGAGGATTTTTCCCATTATTTTAAACATTCATTTATTACTTTTCTTAAGAAAAGAAATATGGTTCATTATTTTGAAAATAAATAGTAATGAGAACATGTGAGTTCAAAACAAGGGACCATACATAAGAAATGATGTTATTAATAGTTTATTTATCATATAATGTATATATACTGTAAATTAATATATTTTACTATTCAATAAAAGTTCTAATATTGCAGAAAAATCCCAAAAACATACCCCAATAGTTTTTATAATTTTCAAATTCAAAAATGAACTCAATATTTTGAAAATAATTTTTTGTATATTATTTAATTAATTTTTATATAAAATCTTAATTTATTTTAAAAATAACAATTTTAAAACTATGACTGATTTTATAACACCTTGAAAAATTAATCATGGTCTAATATAATTATATTATAAACATAAGAAAATATAACAATCATTTATGATTACAATGTACGAAATAAATTTTCTCTTAAATAATAAAATCAATCCTAAAATAGTAATTAAAAATTTATGAATTACAAAAATACCTACACTTAAACTATGATAATATTTTAACTAATAATATTCAAAAAATTTATTGACAACTTTATCTGTGATGTTAATATTCATTTGGTCGTATTAATTTTCATAAGGATCATGTTATTTTTCATAAGGGTTATGTTACTATTCATAAGGGTCAAGTTATTATTCAAAAATATTATGTTGATTATATCGAACTCCAAATATCATAATTATCACAACCTTGTTTATCCTTTTATATAAAAATTCAAATCTTAGATGTGGAAATATTATGTTAAACGTATAGGTTATAACTATATACTTAAAAAAGTTTTGTCTTGCAGAGATCCAATGTTTTTTTCATATCATTCAATATTAAATATAGTTTTAAATCCTTGTGGTGTTTCAATATTTTTTGGAGAACATGATATGGATAGTATGTCATGGTTGAAAATTTTCCCCTTTCCTTATAGTGAACATTATATGAATATATTTAATTAATGAGAAATCATGATGATTCTCATAGAGGATCATGATAGTATGAATCATATAGAACTATTACAATTACTTTTAAAATACCTATGAATTTATTTTAATGAGGAAGGGTGGGGAATTCTAAATAGTTTTTCAGTGAGTCTTCCAAAATTTGTTGATCTTGTGGATGCATATGTCACCTATATAAGTTTTTTTCATAACTTCTGGGATTTTTATAGTGTAGAATATCATCCTCTCATAAAATTACCATGGTATAACCATATTATTAAATAACTAAGTGGTTCCATCAACAGAAATCCTGAAAAATTCATCTTACTGAAGTGTAATAGTCACTAGAGGATGTTGATGCTGGTCCAATGGTAGTGAGAGATAACTTCACTATAACTTCTAATTTAGTGTCTTATCTATTTCTCACTAATTCACCTCATTAATTTATTTCAACTCATACTATGAACATGTGAAATATTCATATGTTGGTTTTCTATTATTTTTTGGATAAAACACCAACCCTTAGAACCAAGAGAGTTAATAGTCTCAGTTGTCTTTCCTGTGTTTTCTATCATTCATATATTGATCATAACTATAATATTTTTTACCTCAATATGAATCCTCTTGGTGTCATGTTTTCGATGGAATGGATAATTTCTCATATGATACAAATTTATTATTATCTTTAAATGGATTCATGTTTTGTTCTTGTTAGGGTGATCCTTGTTTTTCATGGATAATTAGATCCAAGGTCGAGTGGATCCCATAATCCTAGTTTATCGTTGTGAAAGGTATTATTGGTGTTTCATTCTGATATGTAGTGATAATATTTGATTGATGACCACACACTAGTTTTTTTTGTGATTCTAAATGTTTTCTATGTTATTTCTCAATCTATCCACAGGTAAGAGATGTGTATTTTTACATTGATGTGGTTACTAGAACACTTAAACTATCAGTACCTTATTAATTCATTGAACCATATGACAATAAGGACATGAAAACTATGTTAGAAGTAATTTTGAAGAATAGATTATGATCTTATGTGATTCACTGTGGTCTGTACATTTTCTATTTTCAACAATAGAAAATTTGACACTTCATCTTAGTGTTGATTATAAAAAACTCAATCGAGTCATGATAAAGAAAAAATATATGATTGCATGTATGTTTTATTTTTTATCATTAAATAGTGGTGATGTTATTATTTATTATTGATCATCAATAGAGTTATATTTAGTTCAAAATAAATTAATATGACATTCACATGATAGAATTCTATAGTAGGTTCTACATTTTTTTGTATCTTGTCATGCATATTGGTTTAAAAAATTATCATACAATGATCATTGCAATGATGAATAAGATTATACACATATACCTCAACACATTCATTGTAGTTTTTATATATGAAATCTTATTTTACACCATAACTAATGATGATCATATGTGTTATTTGATAACAGTTCTAGAAATCTTTAGACCTCAAAAAATTCAGGTAATGAATTCCATATGTAATTTAAAGATAAGGTTGGTTATACACATAGGATACATCTTACCATAATGTGGTATTTCATTTTATTATTTTAAGGTAAAATCTATTATGAAATGGGATGAATAATTGAATGTTTTTAATATAAATTTATTATTGGAATATGAATGAAACTATCACATTTATGCTAATGATTTCTAGAATATTGAATGTATGATTACCTATATCGCTCTAAATGTAGTGAAATTCATGGGGTATTTGAAATTTTAGTGTTCTATTAATGAGATTAATCAATATAAGAATTAGAATGTATTGTTTAATATTCAAGAGGTTGGGATAATCTATGAGTTATTTTATAATAGATTAGTTTTTAGTATGAGTTTCTATCATATATTTTGTGATATTTTGGTAGCCAATGGTTCATGATTGCTTCATCAACATGAGAAGAACTATTTGACCTTTGAACTCTCATCCTTGAATCATACTCTTAATATTTGTAGACATTATATTTTTAGATATATTATTTCCATTTATTATTACTATAAAATCATGAGTTTTTCCTTCTAGGAAAATATATAAATATCTAATAGTGGAATTAGGGGGAGTACCTACAATATTTTTTTAATATTCTCTATGCAGCTGGTAAGGGGAATATCTTCAATAATGTGTTTAGTTGGAATATTTTTACCCAGTTCATGATAGAAGTAACATAATAGTGGAATATTATTGTCCGTATTGATCTGATTCATTTGGAAATCCAAGAGAATAATACCGATATTATTTTGAAATTATTTTAGTTAACATCCAATTTTATCGACCTGATTTTTTACGATAAATAGCATGATGTTGAATTCCATGGAATTAGGTGATCCCATTATTGCGGGTAGACCATTTTGTAGTTTTAATTCATTATATAGGGATATTTGATCGAAATAATTCCAAATGGTAAGTTCATGGAAGTATTAAAAGATTTTTCTTGATAGGTGAAGACAATTTTCGAGTCCATGAATGATACAAGACATCAATGATATTGTGTTTCATTGTTATATATGCTAATAGGTCAATGGAGAGTATAATATTCCTTTGAGATTTCTTTAGCCTATTATAGTTTTTACATGGATGCAGGATGATAATTTTTTTTGGATTTTGTGGTTAGATTACAATATACCACATGATAGAAGAATGTGATGTGGGTGGTCAATGATAGGCTAACAAAATCAGCTCAATTTTTATCAATTTTACATACAACCATGTGTTTGGATTTTGGAAATCCCTTTATTAATGATATTGTACATTTTCATGAAATTAATTATTTTATAGTCTTTAATTGGAATATCCATTTTATATCTAATCTTGGGGATGTCCTCTTAGAGATTGAGGTATATTAGGTAAATTTGAGAATGAAATATCATCCACATATGGATATCAATAAAAAATGATCTATAATTATTCTCAATGAATTTATAAATGTTTGTGTTCTTGACAATGGTGAACATAGGATGTCCATTTTTGAGATGATGTGTTTTGCAATAATAATAGTTACTATTCATATATCGGAACAGATCTTTTTTATTATTTATATGGAAAACCAAGAAAATATATTTCATGTTGTTAGGAGATTGGGGAACATTCCAAGTATTGATTAGGTTTTTTTATAGATAGAAATGGTTATATAATTCATTCGTCATATAATGGTATAAATAATGATCCAATTAAAATCTTATGATGATAGTTATCGATGATTTTTAGATTTTTAATTGGGGGACTACATATTTTTGGAGTTTTACCTAGGTTTTGTTTCTAATATATTGAGAAACATGGAAGAATTATGTTGAGTTTTGTGGGACATTTTGATATTTTTTAATTGGAGGGGAAAATCGAATACTGTTTAGAACTTCCCATATAGTTAACATTGATGAAAAAAAATGAAGTATCATAGCTCAGGTACTATCATATAGATCCTTATCATGTCTTGTGCTGAGAAGATCTTGATGTCTAATTTGATTTATTGATGACTGAGTATCTAGTCATGATTGTTAATTTTGATACAAAGGAAATACATGGGAATATGATAGCATTATTACATTTTCTATGATATTATTGTTCTTTTTCACATGATACATGGTATTAAATGGATATTATGGGATAAAATTGTCTTCTTATCTTTGTTATGATATATCATTTATATAGTTTCATGGAATTGATAATGTTTTTGGTGGGGTTCTTGTAACATATTATTACCTTATTTCAAAAACAACATGCCCTTTATATTTTACATAGTTTTGGTCTTGTAACAAGCATTTTGGGTTGATCTTTGAAATTTTTTGTAATCTTGTACGGTTTTTCATGTTTGGTGAAAATGATATGGAGGGGGGGTGCATGGTTGGGTAATATTTTTTCTAAACCATGTGTCCACCCCTCTAAAACGTTAACCCTTGGATAGTGATGTGAATGATAATTAATGTATGGTTAAAAAACAATGCTCTAAAATTATTCACCTTATCTTCATGTCTTGTTTGGATGAATGGTATGGGATATTGGTTACTACTAACCAAGAATACCATGTAATAAGAAGTGTATTTGGGGTTTTAACCTATTGAAAAAAAAAATTAATGTTGATGGACATCATTTAATATTTATTACACGCCAATCAATACTAATCAGTTTATTATTCATTATGAGGATCCTTAGAGGACTCATTATTTATGTAAAAAATATTTAATTGCATATCAACTTGTAGGTGGAAGTTCCAACCCCACTCAAGTACGTGGATCTACTCTTCTATAGTTCTCCTGATATTCTATTATACCATCATTATATAATAGTATATCATAATTTATTGATATATAGAATATATATATATTAATGGACCTTGATTCTTCTTTAAATTTCTTGACCTCTTACACCTCTGTTCTAGGTTTGTGGATCCTATTTCATTTTTTATTTGATCATATGAGTGAAGGTAGGTGGTTTTATAAAACATTACACTAAAATTGATACCCTATGGAATTTATTTCTTAGAAATTAGTTTTTAATTGACATGAAAATAAATTTAATGATTATTTGATTTGTTATTTAAAACAGAATGAGAATTATGTAAACCATAATTTTAAATAAATTTAATTTTTAATGTATGTTTTTATAAAAAGAAAAGAATGATTTTATAATTTATTTTATGAAATGACTAATTAATCAATCATGTGAAAATTGAATTGTATTTGCAGTTGATTTAAATGATAATGAATTTGATGAAATAATATGATTTGGTTTTAGTATAAAAAGGAAAATTGAAACCTAAATTTTGGAATATGAATTGTAAATGTTGAAATGATTTAAAATCACTTATTTCCCATTGGTAGATTGATTTTACTTTAATGAATATGTTATCCTAGGTAATAATTGGGAGATTAGGATAAGTATAAAAGGACACTGACTCACTATAAATGTATTGATATTAAAAAAACTATCCTAACCATGTTTAACATGATTTCCCTTGATAGGTACCCTAATTGGTTGATGATAGAATATCCCAATGGAATGAGCCTTACAGAGTGTGCACACATATCTTGACCTATAATGATTACTGAGTCGTGTGTGTATTGTATTATAGGAATCTATCATACGGAATGGAGTTTTAGTATTGTAACACTCATTGTGGTTTTAACATTAAAATAATATCAATTTACAATATACCTTTTTTATACATTCCAATGTATTTGAAAATTTATTGTATATAAAATTTAAATTTAATACTATATTCATAAATATACGTTCAATTTTTGTTGAAAAAAAAAAGATTTTCTAAAAATATGTCCATGCCTTTACATGTAATATTTTATTTAAATTGAATTAATAAATGGTTTATTATTATGTTATATCATAAGGAACCCTTGTTGAGACACTAATTAACTACTTATCCCATAACCTAACTTTACCAATAGATATTGGTCGATTTTATTTTTAAATATCCATGAAAAGTGATAATGACCACTAGGATGTGGTGGATGATATTGATACTAGGGTCCTAGAGAGGTTAAGGTGGCCAATGTGAATGTGATCTAACTATGGAATGTGATGTATGCGACTTTAAATCGATATATTTGGTGTCCTTTATGAAGTTAAATTTTGGGATTAGTTTAAGATGTTTTATTCTTTTACATTATCCTTGAGGATTGTTGACATACTAAAAAAATATTTTATCTTAAACTATTTTCTAGAAATACCTCTAACAAATTATTCTAATATAATTCAAGTTTAATCTCCTAAACCATGTTGATAAGTAACATGCTTTCGGATTTATTAGGACCAACACAAGTATCAAAGTACAGGTGTATTTTGGTTCGATCATGACAACATTCGTAAGAAGGCTATGTTAGTTTAACTATATTTTTAAAGGGATTCCTAATTAGACTCAATATATCAATAGTTTAATGTGTCTTATAAATACCTACCTTCATAAATATGGAATTCCTTGATCAATGTTACTGAAAAATGCCTTTGTTTCCATATCCATGGGAACCCCCAAACAAACCAAATCAAAATAACCAACGTCTATCAAACCCCTATGATTCGTTGATTACAAATTTTTAGACATAACGATTGGAAAATAAAAGAACATAAGGAATTTGAAAAAGTAAAAAAGATAGAGCCCTTATGTAAACCTATCTTAAAATATGATTTTTTTATTTCATAACATGATTTCCTTACAATCAATACATATAATAATTATATTTTTTTGTGATGGTTGGGAAATATTTAAAAATATACTCCCCATCCTCGAATGAAGCTTCTATTTATAGTCATATTTCCAAAGGTCAAATTATTAATATTTAAATCTTGGTCATAATTACATCTGATTATATCCAATGTCTCTTAGATAGAAAATACAAAAATAATTTTATGATTCTTATAATAATCTATAGAACTTTAGATTATAAGGATTCCTTTTATTATAAAAAAATGTTCATATATTGGAATAAATTATCATTTTATAATAAATATTATATAAGATCATTTGGAAATCTTGTCTACCTCCATCCAATGATGTTTTCAATGTGGTATTGGTATATTTTATTAGGCTATACTTTATTATAATTTTACTAATATAATTTTTTAAAACTATGATTGATTTTTTTGTGAATATTCTACCACATCAGCAAAATACAAGTACACATAATTGAAGAAAGATAATCATCCTATAGGAAGGGTATTCTATGTCCATTAAAAAAATCATATGAAAACACTCTAATAAAATGTGATTTATAAATGTTTTAAATTAATAATATGTAATGAATGTATATTGATATTTTAAAAATACCATTTTAATGTATTTAGTGTTATCCTTTGGACTCATCAATATTTAAATTTTAAGTTTTGATGAGTGGTGTTTTGAAAAGGTTCAAAATTATGAATATTATTATTTGGTATCATCATTATAAAAAAATCCTTCATAATGTTTTTAGTGAGATAGATTTACAATATTTCACATAAATATGTGATATAATTAATATATATGTAATGTGTAAAAAATCTAATAAATATACTATGAATTTTACATTGATCATGTTTTATATCATCTATGATATTTATGGAAATTACTTTTGTTTGTAATAGATAAATAACCCAAAAAAAATTAATTATATATAACGTATCATATATTAAGATATTTATTTTTTATCATCTAGTCAATATGTTATCATAAATATTCTTATAGGTATACATTATATGATGTGCATTGATATTTAGACACCGATATACTGACATCGAATTATACCTAACTAATCTTAAGCCTAGATAGTTATAGGTTATATTAAAATGTTAGGGTTAGTGTGATCAGGTTTTGCAGATACATATGAAAAATATTTCAGTAATGGGAAAATGGAAATAATAATAAGATTCATTATGTATGTTGGATAGGGCATGAATTTTTCAACAATGAATTTCATAGAACATGTCTTTGATATAATTGGGGGTTTATGGATGATAATAATTCCCTATTACATATGGTTTGATAGACTACCATCATAATAAATATTATACATTGATAATGTTATTTTGAATGAAAAAAAAGAAAATATTAGCTAAGAAGATTGTGGTTGAGTATGTATTGACCATGTCATTGGCTAGAGAACGAAAAATATGGGATTTTCTATTCATGTAATGAGTAGATAATTTGGTCCATTGATTTAGATATATCTAGTAGAGTTTATACACACATAGATAATATATATGATTTTGTTTTCTATTCATATGAGTGGAATTTGATGTGCTCATATCTAAAGACAAATAACATGTCATGTATTGCATGACCAGCTAATTCTAAAACAAAATAATCATGAACATATGATTAGACTATATGATATTAGCATACACCGTTACCCATGGTCAACCAATATATTGGGAAACAGAATATTTGAGATTTCATTCAAGCATGTGATGTAAATTGTGGATACTGGTATAGAGTTACATGTGTTTAACGGAGGTCACTCCATGTCCATTTACACAGTGAGTAGAAATTATTATTTTCTCGAGGCCTATATATACATATATAAATATGAATTTGGTTATTTATATTTGTTGTTAAGTTAGTGAAGGCTCATTGGGTAACACATTGTATTTGACTAAATAATTATTTTTTGGACTAATATATGATCTTAAAATGTTTATTAGAATTAACCAAGGATAATTTGGATATGTATTACCAAAAAATCGGATATTATTTTATACATGATGAAGTTAATGGAAGTTTTTATTAGGATTTTATCATGATATACATATTTATTTTTGTATATGTTACTCAGAAGTAATTATATACCAAAAAATATTAGGTGAATTTATAAAATGTTTTTTGCATTTAGTTAAATATTGTTATTTAATGGGATATAACATAAAATAAATATTAAAAGAGATGGATATCTTAAGTAATACTAGAATAATGTTATAAAATAAAGTTAATCATTATCGTTGGAACATTTACCCCATGAACTCTTCCACTAATGGTATTGTTGTGTTTGATGTAATGAGATGGGTGTTTAATTTAATTGAAGCCCATATTTAATGTGGTATAACCCCATAAGTTATAACACACAAGATAATATGATATTACTCGATTAAATTTCTTATGGACCATATTAAATACAAAAAAATCCAAGGAAAAACAACATATATTCCATTAACATTCACAAAATCACATAAAAATCCATTCTTTTCTTCACATTGGATTTATTATATAATAGAATATAATCCCCATATTCAATATCAAATGAGTAAATGTATGAATGAAAAATATTTTATTTTAGGACATGATGACTATTTCTTGTATTAGATAATAATAAGGGAATAACTAAAAAATTTAAAAGGAACACTATCACTTTATAAATAAATATTTTAAATATCTTCTTTTTTCGCATGATTCCTTTGAAACCATAATCAATTTCTTATGCATTACAACCCATTATATCCATTTAACAATTTAAATATATAATTGATTCAAGGAAATGGGGACCAGTTATTAATTATTACATAATAAAACATTTGATAATACGCACATATTCAGAGAATCCACCATCATTATTTTTTATGATAAATATACCAACCATGAGTTAGGAGATAGATTATAAAAAATATATGTACACCTACTACTCATGTTTAGATATCAATTCTCATAAATGTTATTATTCTATATGATAGGGTGGAATGAAACATTTTATTTGGTTAATTGAATTGAATCAATAAATTAATCCACCTTATGTATTAGAGGAAACCTTGAAATTTTAATGGGAAATACTTCTTTAATAAACCCCTTACAATTTTTAGTTCTTTAAATATAATGGTTTAATGTTATATGAGATATAAAAAAGTTAATTGATAGGTATGAGTCCCAAAAAACTATTGATCCCAACAAACATTCTTATCTTCATGATCCCATCCACCACAGAAGAGTTTATTATGTTCTATCTGGGGAATATAATGAGGGATTCCTTTTATATAAATAAATATTATTAATAAATTAATCCAACTGGTAAATGAAAACAATTAGATCAAATATGTTCCTTTATGTGGTGAAGAATTCATAGAGATGTTAGAATTATTCCATAATAAATAGATATAATAGTCATTTCTGTATCATTTCTTCCAATGTAAGTAATGGTATATTTATAATCATAATCACCTTATATGATTCCACTTGAAATCCAATATGATACAATAGGTACTCAGAAAAAATTATATAGATCCCTTATATCAAACAAGAAGAATAAATTATAGAATGTTCCATCCCAGTACCTATAATAATTGGAGGACCCTTCATTGTGCCAAAAATAATTTGTTTTTACAAACACACATGAAATCTATATATTTACCAAATAATTCATAAGATACCAACATCGATTGTTGTTCAACCAACTACAATATCCATACTATATGCATACAACACAATTAAAACATTCTATTATATTTCAATATTCCTTTTATATCTTTTCAACTATCCTATATTTGTAGGGTCTAACTTTAATATGGTCATTTAACCACACTATCAAATGTAATAGTCCTATAAAACAACTAGAGTTAACTATTACAATAGAAAAAGTGGAAAATAATTATATTTGAATGAAAATTAGTCTATGTCTGTCTTTCCAAGCCTCATATGTGAGCATCAAACTAGAGGTCCTCTATAACTATAAATAAGATCCACCCCACCGTAAATTCCTTATAAATATCTTCCCCAAAACCCCTATTCATATTGTCTCCTATGAGTACTATATTAACCGCATCGTCCCACCAAACTATAGAACCATTTTAATATATAATTTTTTCACTACCTTATATGAGATATAGAGATTATAAATCACATCATAGGTCTAAAATAGTACATGTAAAAATATATCTCACACCTTCTATACAAAGACTCAGAAAAACCCATATATGAAAAAAAATGAAATGTATTAGTGACTTAAATTTCATATTACCTCATAGAAAATGAACCGTATCGAATCCCCAAAACATTCAATATCATAACCTCATAAAATTGCTTCATAATTGTGTTTTTATTTTTATGAAATCATGGAATCCCATGGAATTGTGTCCCAAATGATTCTTTTTTCTCCACCATAACATCCTGAAATCTACATCGAAAAAATTCCAAGATAAATGTAATGAGAATAAATGGATTTCATATCAAAGTGATACTTCCCTTATTTATAGGTTTAATATTATTTAACCAATCCTCCACTGTATTAAGTTAGACATCACCATGGATGATAGAAGTGTTATGGAACTCGAAATTCTACATAACATCAATAGATGAAAGGGCATATAAGTGTGTTATATGTACCCTTTTCTATTGTACCAATGTAAGAAATTATCAAAACAACATTTTAGTATATAATTAATCTTATGAAAATATTTTAAATATATTGTATTTTAACATACAAAAATAAAAAAATGAATCGCAAAACATTTTACAATGAAAAATATAATTGTTGTAATGTAAATGTTTAATTAGGGGTAATTCCAAGGTGTTACCAGGTTATGATACATATATGAAAACATAAATTAGTAGCAGTTTTTAATACTAATAGTGATCACAACACCCACATTACATGATTTGGTGACGACAACACATACATTACATACTTGTGTGAATACTAACTATAGCACATGAATATCACCATCAGATTATTTAATGAATTTATAAAAATATAAAATAATACATATTCTTATGATGTGATTGGATTAGTTATTTAGTGAATTTTAAAAACATATTATCTAAACAATCGTATGCCTTTATCAAATAATGTACATTTTCCCACTATAGAATGAACTACAAAATTGATAATTTTTCATAAATAACTCCTAAAAATTGTCCAAAAATAAAATTTCATTCAAAGCATATAATTTTAAATAATTTTTTAAAAACATGGTTTAATGGATACATAGGAAGGAAAATATAATTTGATATAAAAGGTAAAAATTATATCAAAAGTTATGATGAAATATATTATATGACAAGAGAAAATAAGTTTAAAATGATTCTATATAAAAATATAAATTTGAAATAATTCCATGACTGAAATATCTATATGAACAATAAAATTATTTTTAATACAAAATTAATGGTGACAGAATTCATAAATTTTTACATCTATTTCAATTGAGGCCTCATAGATGATGTTATTCATTATATTAAGGAAAATACCAATACATTATTCATTCATCTAAAATCATATCCAAGACAACATGATTTCATTGGTTATGATTATAAAAAATACCCAAACTATTTAAACAATGAGACTAATAGATGAATCGAATTGATATATAATAGTGATCCCCTATAATCAGTTATTTATAGATAATACATTAACCATATGTGGGATATGAATAATAATACCATGCATTATAATTATTCTTGTCACAATCTGTCCTAGTGGGGTTCGCACCGCGACTCCCCAAGCCCGCCTCCAATAGGCCAGGGGTGGTGACTAGCACTGAGTAGGAATATTACTAACATGGGAGGCATTTCCTAAGAACCTATACACACACACACATATCCAAGACCACAAATGATGAAATATAAAAACTACTATGGAACAAAATGAACGCATAAAACTAAACCAAACCAACAATGTATGATGGAAAGTAAAGTGCTAAAAGAAAATTGGTCCAGAATACAAGCCCACAAAAACAAGAGTATGAAAACAAAAAATTCCAACCTGCAACATAAAGAGGTACTAGGACTGCTGCTCGTAGCCATAGGAACACCTCGGCCTGTGGGGAAACTCAGAAAGCTTTGTCCTGTCCTAGTCTTCCCTAGACTCTATCAAAAGTTTTCACGTCATCACAAGACACAACACATGAGGTAAAAGCCCGTGCAGGGGTGAGTATAACAATACTCAGTAGAGAACCCCAAAAAACACAAAGCAATACAAAAATAAAGGCACAGTCAGCTCTAGACAGTATATGTCAATTGAACATATAATAGGAGAACAAAATCTAGATATACTCAAAACTTAGACCCATCGTCTAGAGACAAGCCACACAACCGCATACCCCTGCTAGGGATTCAGTTCGAAGGTTCCAAAAAGAACTCATCTGGGAGAACTCACTCCACAAGTCTGGTATTCTGATGATTTCCGTCTGATAAGAACTGTTCATCAGGAAAAGTCACGAGAGATGGATACACTCACTATGAGAGAACACACTCATGAGTGGGGAAAGATCACGATACACAGATGAGGATCACTGTCAGGGCCATAGAGGATACCACAACTCATCCAGATTAACCTGATAGTTAGAGGATCAACAACTGGTAGATTTGGTCACGTCGATGCCTGACTCTACCTTGTGTCAAGATAGGATAGAGAATCTCACTCATGGCCTCTTAGAGGGATGCTTGACTCTATCACATAAATTCATGCTGAAGGGATCATACTCCTGTAGTAGGGAATGATACCTGACCTCCAGGGGAATAAGGAGAAGGGGAATTAATACAAACAAAACATGTCTAGGATATGGTGGAAAATAAGATCAATCCATGTACAGAATAGTATATTGCGTGTAGAAAGGTCACACACCGTGTCCTCTGACCCTGGATACTACCCGTCTAAAACGGCTCATGTCGCTAGGATGGTCATGAAAAATGAAACTACACGGCATGTAAAAAGATAACATGCCATGTATATGTATCTGGGGTCTACCCCGTGTATGCTAGCCATGTGCCTGTACATGGTCTCAACCCATGTACGGCAACCCGTGTAACAGAAACATGGGGTAACCCATGTTACTGTCCTTGGTTGGCTGGGTGGTGGAGTACACGGTTGTGTACCCCATCCGTGTCTGTGTATCACCCGAGATACATATCAATCTTCAGTGAAGGTCCAACATGCTGTGTAACCAGGGTTACACGCCGTGTGATACCTATCTGACCCCCAAAACCCTAGCAGCTACCACAGATACTACACGGCGTGTTCTTCGGAAGTACATGTCGTGTATTCCATAATTTTCTAGAATCGACGCTTCTCATCAGCGTGCCTCCTGTGATGCCTCGATATTTATTTTGATGGTTAGATCTCCATGAAACCCTGGATTTTGGGTTGGCCCGACATCCTGAAGTCGTCTCCATTTTTTTTGGGCCTCCGATCGGCCCCGAAAACACGTATTGATCCACCCGCACAAAGAACGGTCGAAGAACGGTCTTTCCTGATCTGGTCTGATTCATCGTCCACTATCATCGTCGCACCTTCTCTAGGTCTTCATGATGTCAGATATTCAATTTGGGATCTTTGCATCACAAAATGAATCTGCAACGATCCGTTATTCATCACCCCACGAAGAACACAAAGAACACACAAGGGAAAGGAATGGGGAAGAAATCCAATAAACAAAATCAAGGAACGAACCTCCACCAACGTTCGTCGCGGCGTTGATCCGCTCCCATTAGTAGGATCAAACAGAGAAAAAATCAACAAAAATTCATCATGGATTTAATTCCTCAAGATCAATCCAATAAAACCTCCCACAAGAATGTACGAATCCGCATAGCAACTTGATGGTGGTTGATCTAGATTCGTCATTTAAGTTTAGAAACAGAGAATGAAGAATCAAAATAATAACCCCTACCTGGAGAAGGGACCGATCGTGGATGAAGGGTTCATGCTACCGTCATCGTTGAGATCCTTCAACTTTATTGGCAGAGCGATTCATGGCTTTTATTCATCATCGATCATCGCCTAGAGTTCTCTCTAAGGTTCCAAGATTCCATCAGAGTTTTCTCTCAACCATTTCCACTGAGATACATATGAATAACCCATTAGAAAGGGGAATCATTTTTCGTAATTCCACCATACTGCGACATTAATGAGTTAAGTTGTCATTTCTGAGACATTATGACATGGCATTAAATATTGAAAGAGATGCCCCGTCGTTGCATTGCAGAGGATGTTTCCAAAAATAAAAAAATAGACTTTGCGAACTAAATTTATTTTATTTTACTAAAAACGTTAAAAAATTAACTTTTTCCCTAAACCCACACCGGTCTAGGTTAGACTCACTCTCAGGTAAAGTCGTCGTCCCAGACGCAACGGTGCCCTTATATTTTTAATCCATGTATCCGTTTGGAAACTGCCACAACTGCACACATATGTCAACTCACTTATCTTAAAGAAGTTCAACCCACCATTCAGGGATCATTGGGCCTCAAAATGATTTTCTGTATCTGTGGTTGGTCTCGTAATAATTCTATATAATATTTAAAAATAATACATAGAAAACCTGAGACATTACAATTTTACCATAAGACTCTGTTATAGAATAACAAAATATAGAATTTATAATCTTTTCCATATTAAAATGAAAGGGATTAAAAGATCATAAATAATCCAAATAATGTAGGTGTATAGTCACAAAATAAATAGTCAACATTTTTGAGTAGCCGATAATAATTCATTTCAGAATAATAAATTCCCAAATAGATAATATTTCCATAATAAAAAATTGAATATATTTCTATTTAATAATCATATATACATACACCATACCATGAAAGGGTACATTTTTAAGTCAATATTTTTTTTAAATTAATTGAGGAATGGAATACCAGTGAAAACAATTTAATCAATAAAAAAATATAGAGTGTTCATAGAGGAAATTAATTTGGTTTAAAATCATCATATAATAGTGTTTATTGAGAAATTTAAAAGGAAATTATTCACATTAATGAGTTTATTCACACAACATTGTATATTTGGATTTATTTTAATATTTTTAAAATTAAATTCCAAAGGAAATAGATATTTTTTAGATGAATTGGAAATAGGAAATAAAATTATAATATATTTTTTAGAAAAAAATTAATATTATAATAAAATAGAATGTTACATGTCACATTCCATAGTCAATATCAATATTTTCCTGTGAAAACATTTGTCAACACTTTTTTATAAATGGATAAATATTAATAAAATACACATGAAACTACCAAATTATTATCAGAATAAATGTGTGGTGGATTATAAAACATTTTATTTTGAAAGGTTCCATAACATTTTTAACATATATAAATTTCATCATAGGAAATGAAAATCCTAAAAATAAGAAAAAATATACTCTATAAAATATGATATAGACAATAAAAATGTTATATTATATAAATCGAAATTAGGATTCTAATTATTATAGATATACCTTTTGGTATGGGAAAATATGTACATGAAGCCAAAAAAACATTACTAAGAAGATATATATTTTTCTTAATAATTATATAACATAATGGGTAAGATATTATCGGAGGTAAAATAATAATATTCAAGGAGTAATATCCCTCAATAGTAATAAAATATAACACAAATGAAATCATATAAGGTATGAAACCAATCATGGAGAAAGGAAATCAAGAATAATCATTTTACCATAATGAACCGATTTCACATAACAAATAATATTAAAATAACAGAAACATAAGAGTCAAATAAAATTAGATGAATACCAAGGAATGGATGTCTAAATTTCAAAAAGGTAATGTTATTAATTAATCTAGATGGATATCGGTCACTGAATGCAATTTATTAGTAAAATAATTGTGCATAATGTCAATCATGCCTCAATGATTAGATAATGAGATAAAGAAGACATTTATATAATTTATGACATCCTTAAATGATATTAAATAAAACATAAAATAAATACATATTTTGGTCACATATTTCAAAAGTATTTTCATATCTAGATCTTTTTATAATATAGATATCTAATTTTTCTCCACAATAATTCATTTTATATTATAATTCCAATATTATTTTTAAGAAATATTGGTTTTTTAGACATTGATTAATCATAAAAATGTGATACATAATTAATATCATTTGGTTCATTATTTATTGTCATTAAATGTTTTATATGAAATTTAAATTATTATTATAATGTAATATTTTAATTATATATGTTTTTGTTGTTGTGGTTACTATAGATGAAACTATCACTAAGAATGTTTCAATATTTTTTCAAAAACAATAATTTGAACTTTAATGAAGTTGTTTAATATTATTGTTACATTCAAGAACCAAAATAAAATATATTTCTTCTCAATTATCTCACATATTATCCATAATTATTTTTTCATAGTCCTCAATATTGTTATTTAAAAACAGTTCTCAATTAGTTTGTTGGATTGACCCAAAAAAAGAAAGTATCATAATTAATGAATGATTAAGATAATGAAACTGAATTAATTTTTTAATAATTACATTTTTATAGAATAATAATGAAGTTAGATATTAAATATTATTTTGATTAACAATTTTTTTAACGTTTAAAAAAATTAAAAAGGATGTAAATGAAAAAATGAGATACATAACTTCATAGAGGTGGTAGTTTTAAAAACATTTGGTTGAAATTTTTATTTCATTATGAATGAGTGACAAACAAGTTTTAGTATTATTTAACTCATTATAATGATTATTATATTATAAATTTATCCTTTAGTCTTCAATTTCACTTTTATTTCCATCAACTAAATTTGTTGATAGAAAATAGAATTTTCTACTTCGTCTAGGAGGTAGTCCCTAAAACCAAAGAAATAAGGGTTAAATTTACTAAATAGATTATGGAAAATGTGTTCAATAAATTTTACCAAATAATAATAACATTCATTTTACATACGGTACATATTAAATTATATTCTAATTTCAATGAAAATTACTTTCTAGAAAGATATAATTACAATAAAAGATGTTACGATCAAATTTCTCACATAGAAGACAAGTGATTTCCTAAAAAAAACTCCATAAAAATGAAGGTCTTAAGAAAATATATTGTGATATAGTATCTTATAAACATAATAGTATTATAGGGTAAAAATATGGGGTATTTATTGTTGGAGAAATTTAATTATCCTAGTGTTCATGAAGGCCTGGTGTGGGGATCATTCTTCTAGTAATGAGAATTACATTAATTTAAAAGTTAAACTAAATATAATGATATCACATTTTTCAAAATTTATCATAAAATCTATAAAGTTCAATAATTGAGCAGGGAAGATAAAATTTAGAGAATAAATTATCTAATCAATTGAATTCATGATTTATGTGTTTTATATTTATTTATACTTTGATTTTTTAATTTTTCCATTTTTTGTTTTATTGTATTATCCATATTATACATATATAAATCAATGTTTAAGACTAAAAATAAAATAACCTTATTTAAATTATTTCAAAATACTGATTACTGGTAATTATTTTCATTAGATAAAAAATTTACATGTAAGGAATATCATCTTTAACATTAGATCTTTTAATTTATAAAGAATATTTTTTGGAGAGTGTAATTTTTAGTTTAAAATTTTTGTGTAGGATAAATAGTTAAATGATTTTTTTTCGATAAAAAAAGTATATTTTATAAAAAAATTCATATGGATTTATTGTAGATAAAAAACAGATGTTTCCAAAAATAATATTTAATTTATAAGAAACAAAAAAATCACATTCATTAATTGTAAAATATTAATTTTGGTCATAAAATGATAAAAATATGTTTTATAATTTTTTAATTCTATTTAAAAATTTATAGATTTACAATAGAAATTAATTTGATCAATTATATGATTTTACAATATTATAATTTTTTCTTTTATAAATATAATGCCTAAAAATATATTATTTTGTAAAAAATTATTTTTTTCATTATTCATCCAACAAAAATCAACTATTAATAAAAAAATCCAAAAATATCTTCTTATTACAATATTTAAATGTCTAATTTAGATATCATTATTATTATTCTACAATTTCTATACAAAATGTGTTTATTTATCATTTGAAAAAAAAAATCTAAAGTTTTTCCCAAAAAATAAATGTCTGAATGTTAACTATTTTTATTAGTATTTCCTATAAATTAATAATAAATTACTTTTTAACATATTATTGATATCAAACGTATATTTTGTTTCTTAAAAAATTTTAAAATTAGTTTTTAAAGATATATTTGAAATCACAATTATGTCATATTACTTATTTGAATATAAAACATATTTTTTAATACCTTATCTTTGATAATGGAATTTATTTTTATTTCAATATATAATTCATAATTTAATAAAATATATTTTAAATAGTACAATCTATCGGAAAAAATTATTGCTAATAAACTATATTTTGGTGTAATGTTATTTTCGGTTTCATGAATCAAATTTTATTCAATATATTTTCTCCAAAAGGAATATATAATTTAAAATCTTATGTAGTTACAATCTATAACGCTTAAACCAATAATTTCCTCTCAATTTTATTAATAATCTAAAAATAAAATTAATCATTGGAATCTAATATATATATATATATAAGATCTATATTAAACTTATGCTTCTACGATAGTATCTTAGGTATGCATAGGGAAAAATTATTTTCCCTTCACAATGTTTATGAATATCTAAAATTTTACACTGAAAATAGTTTCTACAAGACCTCTATTTTCTCATATAAATCATCTTCATGTTCCATTATGAATTTCTACTTGATGATTCATCTAGTATTTTAGTCATGTAAGATATAAATCATTCCTTCCTTCATCATATTTATCACCCAAACATCTATGAGACTATATTAATATCATATTTGAATTTTTTAGGAATTCAGTTATGGTCACATTGTTAATCATAATTATTGATATATGGTATGACATTGTCAAATGGTTTCTCACTTTATTTTTTGTCGTGTAAGGTTGACATATGGTAACATCACTCAATTGTTGATTCCTTTTATTTTAATCTTAGTTTCCATAAAAATTGTGGCATAAATATAACAAAAAGGATTTAATGTGAGTAATGAAATTAAAAAGGGAATCATTTTAAGATAAATAAATGAAAAATTAAATATCAATATTTCATATTATTCAAATTTGACAGATTTTATTTCTCTCAACAAAAATTAGTCTTAGTACAATATAATTTTCCTTAAGAAGCATTATCTCTTATTACACACTTTAATTTCATATGTTAATAAATATTTCAGTATTTATTTTAATGAAAATGTGATTACCCTAACATTATATCTTTTGATCATCTATTCATATATAAAATTATAGGGCCACTCATTATGAACCTGAGTAAATATCGACTAAATAATAAAAATTAGTATTTGGTTGATTTACCTTAGGTGAATATGTGACACAATGTCAAATATGTGACTTTTTTCAGGTATTTTTTCCTTTTATTTATGGTCTATCTTTTTCCCTAGGTTCCTTTTTGAATTATGGAGAAAAAATGGTTTTAGGAGGGAAAACCTAGGTGCACGGTTGGAACACTATTACTGTAAACTATGAACCCATCCTAGGTAACTTTGTGGTAGTAAGTAGAACCTATATTTAAGCTAATGCATGGACTTGGACCTTAGCCCAAGTAATTGTGCACTTTGGATAGAGTTTTCACATAGTTGTCACATGGTTTATTAAATCGTGCTTCTAAACCTTGCGCCAAACCCAGAAAATTAAAAATATTTTTATTCTATGTTTTTCTTTTTCTGAATTAACCCCTCCTTTTCCCATTTGCTTTCCCACATGGGATATTCATCCATAAAAGTTCTCCAAGATCCCATAATAACAATCTTTCACACATTTTTATGGGGATTTGGTGGTGTGGGGGGAACACAATGGTTCTTCAATTATGTGATTATATCCACATTTCTTCCTTCATTCTAGGGTTTCCCCAAAATTTATTGGGGTTCTTTCTTACCAGAAGAAAGGGTTTCATTCATAGGGTTTAATTTTGAGTTTTTGGTCGGAAGATATTCGATTAGAGATCAATCTTTATTGCTTGTGGTGCGGTTGAGCTACTGTTGAATTTTTGCACCAAATTTTGGGCCTTTTAAGATCTTAGGTAGGTGGTTCAATATATAAAAATTATTTGAAAAAAAAATTCTTTTATGTTTAATTTAGTATGTTGTTTGTTCATTATGTGTCATCTGAATGCAGTTTTCAAAAGGATTAAGTGTGTGTTTGATTTTAATGAGTCACTTTTTCATGAAATTGGGTGTTTTCTAGGTGCCCAGTATTGAAGTGTCACTTGGAATGATTTTATAAATTATTCAATTGGTTTATTTTTTATATAAGGGCAAAAAATCATATCATGGAATCTCTTAACTGAGAGGTTGATTTTAAAATATCACTTTAGGTGAATTTTTTGGTGGAAAATCCTTAGATGGTTCTTGGAAATTTTATTATTATCAATTATATAAATGTTTTATTGAATTGTATAAGTAGTTTGAACCATTTTCTGGAAATTTTTTAGTGTTATTGTGATTTTAAAATTAAATTTGGTTGTGAAATTGTATTTATGTGATAAGGGAGTTTTTTTAGCATAAAAGGGAATCCCATGAATCTATGATGGTGGACAAGTGATAGTATGATAGTGATTTATAAGTGGCTACAACTTGGTTTCACATAGCGGGATTGACGATGGATATATTAACTCTATATTGAATATGATTTGAGACCACTAGAAATTTTTATGTTTCTCCTCTCTAGTGGATCGTTCATGATAAGGATATTTTTCATGGTTCCTATACCAAATTTCACCGAGATACAAGGTACCTAGGGTCCCACTACAGGAAATTGGCTAAGGGTAGTTCCTAGGATTAGTACACATTAGCTAATTTTCATATACCATCAACATATGGTATTTATTATTATTATTTTTCAAAATAATGTTTGTTCTCTTTATAGAATGTTTTCTTTATAATTCTATTTCATTATATTTTGTTTTTCATAAAATTGAAACTAGCATTTCCTCTGTGTAAAATCATTAACGTTATATAAATTATAATGTTTAGTGCAAAGAATATTTTATTGGGTGGAATCCTATTAGATAAGGATCATACCACATTTTCTCCTTTGGGAGTAAGTATACTTGGAAATGATTGAAACTGGTAAGGGTGACGATTTTGGTGACAACGGTTTGGGTTTCTATCTATCTTCATGGTGCGGTGTTTTAGAGGTGGATTGAGGGTGATGTCCCCTTAACATGCAGTGGCTTTTGAGTTGGGATTGTTTCTACATTTTTTTCTATCCATTTTATAGGTTGGTGTAAATCTTTGTAATTCAATTCTAAAAAATTGTTAATTGGTTTTTTGGTAAAATTTTAAGATTCAATTTACTAACTTTTTCTGGTAGTTTTATGCTTATAAAATTAGTTAAATCATTACCAAGCTATGTTTATGATACCCAAAAACTTGTGACAGCCTGTGGGGATCAGGAACACCATTCAATCCATCCCATAAACTAGTTCGGGCATTAGTTCACATGACGACCTGGCTTGGTTCATGAAACAATATTATTATAGTAGGTTATATCATTGGTTAATTTTATTTTGAATGTGACCTATTAGATAAGATCTAGAACTATTGGGACTAGGAGTTTTGGATATGAGTATTGTTTCAAGACATCACACCTTGTGACATACCTCAATTATCCATGGTATGTTTGTAATTTTGTTTGAATTGTCTTTTATGTGGGATGTGTCGGCTGTAGACTGAATATGGAAAATGTTTGGGGGTGAGGTGGTTTGGTAATTTTATTATCAGGGAAATTTTAATTTATTTATTTTTGATGATATTAATGAAATTTTCCAGAATGTTGTAATAAGGGTTTCTATTGAGAATGTTGTTTTTGTAGCAACATGGCTCCCTAGAGGGATCCCATGAAACCGTGGTCGGAATCCATAAAGGGTTATCCTACACCACTTGATCTAATATTTTGAGAAGTTGTGATCTTGTCTATTCGAGATTTAGGGTAGGGAGTATCTCCTTCCCCCCTCACTAGTTAGAGAAGATGAATCTGGTCCTAGTAAGTACAAAGAATAAGAGTTTTTAAAGAACACGCCTCCTACATTTCGGGTCAGTTCAAATCCGTGAGAAGTAGTTGAGTGGATCGAGAAGATCGAGAGGGTGTTTGAGATTTTGGACAACCATGAGAATGACGTGGGAATTTTTCTTCAATAATTTGCATGGTTCCCAATCGGTGTTTGTGGAAATCATTGCTTTATGCTCGAAAGTATGAGAAGATGATCTGGAATAATTTTATGATCTTATTCAAGGAGTAGTACTTTCATGAGGGCTAGGCCTACGCCGTATCCCATCAGTTTATAAATCCATCCATGGAAGATTAGTCAGTGATGGAATATTCTATAAATTTTTTTGAGCCAATGGGGTAGAATCCTGGAATAGTTTATACTAAATATTTGAAAGATCAAAATTTTGAGAAGGGGTTGCAAACATAAATTTACTCTCAGGTCATCTTGTTTAACCTAGGAACAAATGATGAAGTTATTGATTGTGAATTCGTGGTCGAGATTGATCAGAAATAAATGCCCTGGATTTCTGGAGTGGATTCATCTTTAGGTAGGGGTAGATCCTTAGATAAAATGAGTAAGTGTAACATGAAATAATATAAGGAGGGTGGTAATTCTGGCCATCCTTGTTGGTAGTTTTGTTATGTAGCTTCTGATGTGATATAAGTTCTGTTTCATCAGTGTGGGAGGGTAGGAAAAACAATAAATTCTCTCATATCTCCTCATAGGCCTTTTCATTATTGAGGAATTTAAGGGAACATGCATCATTTTGTAAGGGAGAGGTGCACATAGGGTGAGGGATCCTTAAGTGTGGAGATAAACTGGGAAGAAAGGGTGTTAAACAAGAGATTATAGATAATGAAAAACCCAATTTTAATATGATGGAAAATAGGCATGGTTAGTCCACACGGTTTCGGAAAATTTCTGGATTGTTCTGTCTAAGCAGAGAAACCCACACAGTTACCTGGGAAATGGTTCATGACCATGCTGAATCTGTGTAATAGATATTGCCTCATTCCACAAGATATCTTTGTCTTTCGCATGGTTACTACGAACCATATTCAATCAATGTGCATGCGACTAACCTCCCAAATTTCTCCCATTTCATCCAAAATTTCAAACAAAAACACAAGGAAAAGGATGTAGAAAAATAAAATAGAAAAATTCCAGAAAAATTGATCCTGGATATGAAAATACATTCTATAGAAATCCAACATTGTGATTGTTCCGGAAGTAGCTGTGAGAGACCCCTTTTAAGTGTTGAGAATGTATTTTGAAAATATTTCAACGTAATATTAAGTGATAACTTTTTAACATGTTAACAAGACTCTAAATATGAAAAAATGAAGTGGGGTAGGAGATAAGGTCAATGATATATCAACCATTCATTTTCACACATGTATTATTCTTATTTTTATGTATGTCTCTATTAGAATTTTTAGTTTAAATATTTTTTTCCACAGTAAGTAGTATTTTACTATTTAAATTTATTTTAAATCCTAAAATAATAAGGACCGTGTTTGATAATTAAAACCTTACGATTGAATATAATTTATCAATTATTTTAGATTGTATTTTTATTTTTAAGAAAAATACTATTGATCATTAACTAACATAATTAGTAATGAAATATTTAAAGAAAAATGTACTTGAAGGTAAAATTTATCTACATTATAATAATATAAATGTATTTTGTATTCATGATAAAATTTTAATTTATTATAAATTAAATAGTTGTTATGATTATTTAATTTCAAAAAAATATTTCTTTTTAATGAAATAATATTAAATTGCATGAAAAGTTAAAAAATTGTTTCCTTTATTGAAAAATATTAAATATGTCACTCTAATTATTTTCATTAGTTTTATAAATTCAAAATGTAATTCAAAAATATATATTTTTAATCCTTAAATATATCATTTATAGAAAAAATAAGAAATATATAGGTCATTATATTTTATTTACAAATTTATAATATTTTCAAAGTTGTTATAACTTTTATTTTTCACTATTAAATTAAAAATCAAGTATTTTTTAAAAAGTAAATTTTATGACAATGTTAAAATATTGTAACAATATATCCTAAAAAATAGATCTATGAAGATAAAACATAATTAAATATTAATTCATCTCCTTGTTGCACCATAGGAATATAAAATAACAATACTTTCTATATTTAATAAAACTCGGAACATTGAATTTAAACGAACTAAAAAATATTATTATTTAAATTTAACTATATAAAAATGATGTTGAATTAGAAGGTATGAATATAAATAATTACATTATAAAATTTATAGAATTGATTTAATAAATTCACCATCATTTTATATTTATTAAGAAATATGAACATTATTTTAATTAACGACATTTTATTCTTCAACATATTTTTGGTTTCTAAAATAGGATTTTATATATTTTTGTTACAATTTATAATAATTAACTTATAAATAATTAATAAATTTTAAATCCTATTTATGATATCTTTTTTAAATTTACAATAAAAAAAATATTTTTGAATTATGTTTTCTAAATTTTTTTAAAATACTGATTTTTTATATTAATAGTTTAAAATAATGTTTTTATTGAAAATTATATTTTTGTGTAAGGAATTTAAAATGTTATACACTATTTTAAATATTTTAAAAAATAAAATTGACTATATAATATTATGAATAATCCAATTCTGATCATTGAAACAAATTTTAGAGTTAAATTTGTTCTAAAAAAATTCATAAAGAGAATAGATTTTTATGGAACAAAAGTTTTTTCTGCATTTAGTGGTTTTATCAATGATTTTTGAATTCAAAATCTAGAATCTAAATATTGAAAAATATATTCCAAAATTTCTATTTTAAATATGACATTTTAAAAAAAACATTTATTTTTGGTGAATGATAGTATTAACTTTGCTAAACATTTTTCACCTCTACCGATGTAAAAAAGTAAAATTGGGAAATTTTTTATTTGACGATGTTTAAAAATTTATTTAAACCTCCCATTTACAAAAATTGTATGGAGAGAGTTTAGCAATTTTGACTAAATTATTTAATATGTGACCAAATTTCAATAAATATATTTGAAAATGACTTTTATAAAAATTTATGAAAAGTATAAATGAAAAATGTAACACACTTGTATTTAACATATGTAATTAATTATTAAAAAGGTAAAATTATTTTATGATTACATATAAATATGAATTTCAGAAATGACCTAATTTTATATTTTTTATAACTTTACATTTAATTTTTTTTAATTGAATATTTACTCGAAATGCATACACAATACTAAAATAGTATTTATTTAATAAATATAAATTTAATAATTTATAGTAAATTTTTTTTATTTGAATTATTTATACTATTTTGAGAATTTTGAAGATTAATAATACATTATATATATTTTTTAAGGGATTAATTACATTTTCCTTGTATTTTATAATTTCCCAATTTCAAATTAAATAAATTGTTTACAAAATGAAATTAATGATACCCAAAAATAAATAATGTTTTATTAAATGATTTAAATTTTATAAAAATATTATAATTGGTAAAGTGATTATGATGTAACTTAAAATAATAACTATTCTCCATTTTTTTGAAAATTTCCATTTTATAATAACTATATTGAACATTAAATAGTGAGAAACCAATATTGATACGATAACTATCAAAAGGATTTACAGATAACATAAAAGATTTATAAGGTTGAAAAAATAATCCATGATCATCCAATTTTTATGAGATTAGTAGATTTAGACTAATAAATTTATTATATTAAAATTATATATTTTTATATCCCTGAAATTATTGTAATTAATTTCTATAAATTTAAAACATTATGAGATTTAAGGAATTCCCTTCCCTTCATTTTAGTTGGAAAACCCTCTCCTTATTCCTTCATACATCCGAAATCATTTTTTAGATTTTAAATAGATAAATACCATCCTAAAACCCATTAATAATATTTGATAATACTTAATTGGGTTGTAATATCAACCTTACTAGGCTTACGGTGTAAGGGAAAAATGGTTTTATATGAAGTGGTATATCATTAAATGGAATGTTATATTTTTTATTTTATTTTCTACCATTTTGAAATATTAATAAAAAATTGAAAACTAATATCATCTTTATATTTTATACACATATATTTTTTTATGTAAATTTAATAGAATATGTCCATATTATTATCCATGAAACGTGAAATGGAGTTATCATTTGTGTGAATAGTAGAATATCCCCTCACAAACTAATGTAATTAATTTCCATCACCATGTATCACGAATCAAAATAATGTTCGATTTAGTATTAATATATTTTATTAATTTAAGTTTTATCAATATTATAGGATTATATATCATATAATTTCATACCCTTTCATCTATTGAATAATGATAACATCGTCCATGCGTATGTGTGAACTACCCCTTCCAGAATGTGATAGATTCATTTTCCATCTCCAAATCACATTTTCATTAATGAAAAAAAAGTTATTTATGATATAATAATAATAATATTAAGATTAAATGATAAATAACTACTTTCCATCATTATTTTGAAATTTGTAAACATTACCCACCCATATGTTTGGCTAACACAGTCGATTATTATAATGATGATCATTTTTCATAGCAATATTTCATTTTCGGATATGAATGTCTTACTGGTGAAAAAACTAATATTTATTTTATTTTATTTTTTATAAATGATATAAAATGTACATCTTTACATTAGTCATTAAAAAAAATTTATCATCTGAACCAAATATCATCAAAGCATATGAAATGAACTGTATTGGTTATTTTATTATATATTACATGATAATAGATAAACTGAAATGAATATTAAACCAAAAATTTATTCTTTATAATGTAAATTATCAACAAAACATTATTACTCATCAATATACTAATTGTACATGATGATTAAGTCATAAGGTAAGTATTTTCTCATATCACTTTTGAAGTCATGAGACAATTTTTGTATTCTCCACTTACTCATTTTATGTGGGGTACATGATTCAAAATAGAGATGATATAATATGATTCCCTTTAAAAAAATATTTAATGATTTATTTAATGTTATTTATTTCATAGGAATGTTAATTCAAATGTTTCCAATCTATTAATGGCATATTTCATAATTTTATAATTATTCAATATTATTTATCATTATTAACATATTGAGAGAATGATATGATATTGATATCCTAAACCCAATATATTTTTATCTATTATATTTATTTTTTAAAATCTAATGCTTTCATTTCTATTTACACTTGTATGTACTAAATAGTTTTAATGAATGTTTTTTAGGAAATCCATCATATCTCATGTTGGTCCAGAATCATATTATTCAATGATCATATATTCCTTAAAATGGTAAAAATGGTTTGAAATATTATAAAATGATTTATTTAGGATATTTTTACCCATTTTTTTAATTTTATTAAATATTTAAATTCAAATATATTTTTATTTAATAATGAGTTACTTTTTGACATTTTTAGAATATTTGAATGAAACCACAATTTTAACATAATAACAAAGAAATAAATTTCATGACATTATGATCTGTCAATGGTCTGGATCACACACAACAATTTTAAGAAATTATATTCAAAGAAATTGTTTTTCCGAATATTTTTATTGTTTTTTTATGTTTTCTATTTGATGTGAAAATGTTATTTTCAATATTAATGCTTTAACAATGGTTTAAAAATATTTTATTACATCTTTTATAGTAGAACATTATTTCACATATTCGAAATATTAGATTTTTTAATAAAACCATCCTTATTCATTATCTGCATGGTTTCTGATCAAGTTGAATATGGAAAGTATTTACATTTTATATATTACTTTTTCTTTGTATCGAGAGTTTTAGATTAGTAATAAATGTTCATTATATTGAATTATATATTCATAGGATAAATTAATTAGAGTAATTATGTTATTTGAATGGATTTTTATATCCCTCAATTTTTCTACAGGTCTCATGAGAGAAAATAGATTTGGTAGTTGTAAAATGACAAACCCATTTACTTATAATGTATTGTAATGTGGCCTTGATAGTATGTTTGTGATGTTCATAATTATTAATTCTACTATTTGGGATTTTTTATTATATTCAAGGATATTATTCATACTCATTTTACTATTTATATAGAAATTTTTTATCATTTTAATTATACATAATGATCTTCATGTGAAATTTATTGACTTAATGGCATGTGTTTTAAATTAACAAATAACCATATTGATTATTAATTATTCACTCATTATTTCACCCAATGTTTGTAAAACTTATTGATAATCTGAGCTCATCCATATTTTATTACCTTAACCATGATATGATTAAGTAATCTATATATGAGATAAGAAATGTAGAATATTTATATTCACTATGTTTTATATATAATTTCCAAAGTAATATTGGAATCATTTATATATTGGGTTTAACATGACATAAAAACTATTCAGTCAGTCATGATATTATATCTTTAAACAAATAAAACTACATAAAAATTATCCACAATATTTTGGCTAGTGGAGCTCGGTTATTCATAGTTTCATTAGTGGAAATTTAATAAAATCATTGGGAATTAGATTTATGAAAAAATATATATTATAAAACATAAACTTATTACTAATGTTGATGATATATATAAGTTTATGTTAATATCATAATTTCATGGTAAGGTATATATTATTTTGTTTCCATAGTAATAAATACTGATATAGCAATTACAAGTATACATGGAATTGAAATAGGTTCATTAACCATAAATGAGAGGTTAAGTATTTCTCCTCCACTAATCGAGTTCATTTTTAGTGTGAATAGACTGTAGAGATATTTTTTTAATCCTTATGGATATAATTTGGTTTATTCAAATAATCATTATTAACAATTATGATGGATTTCATTAGATGATGACTGAGAATTACCATTGTTAAAACAAATGTGTAGTGATTTTGACATCCTATATAATATTTTTAGGATTATATGGTTTCCAAAAATGATTAATTTTTCCCATATTAGAATTTTTAGTATAATTAAATTTTTGAAATATGTAATAATGAAGATAAATATAAATGTGATGAAAAATGTAGTCATTTTTATAAACCATATAGAATGATTAATAGACTAAATAATATGGTGATTATTCATTATCAATTATTGGTATATATGATTAATAACCTACACCTTAACCAAATTCGAAACACAAAAATGATCAATAGAATAAATGTTTTCGTAATCTCTTTTGTGGATATTATTGTGTAATGAATGCACAGTTTTCTTCATGTCAAAAATTTGAAAGGAGATTACATATTTATTGTATAATTATAATGGGAAATTATTTTATATTTTGAAAATAATAGAATATATCAATGAATTATTGAGAAAAAAATGAATAGTTGGATGCATGTATGATGTCTATTATATTATAATATTGATAATAATGTTTTATGTGTGTGGAGCTATGGAGTAGACCATGAAAATTACCTAATCCAAGGATATGTTCTAAACCAAGGAATGAACTGTTCAAGAGAAATTGGTAAAATGTATGGATGAAAGTTTTTATGTATTTTTATTTGAGTATTATGCCATGGATGTGTTATTTAAGTTATATTAATGATGTAAGAATAAATTAACATATAAAAATTCTTATATTGAAGTTTTTATTTATGGATTTTGGAATATATGATGAAATATACTAAAATAAATTAAAATTTATTTATTTGTAAAGAGAAAATGTATTTTTTCATAAAAATATTATTATCCGTTTTGAAGTGAGTGGGATATTGTTGGATTCCTAGAATAATGATTATTAATTTTATAAAAATGAGATTTCTGTTATGTTTGGTAATGTTTATTGAAATTTAGGATGTGTTGGTCCTTATTGTTATTTTATTTCAGGGGTTAGGATTATGATAATTTATTTAGGCATATATGGTCTTCTAAGGGGTTTAAATAAGAGTTATATATACCATAATTAGGTTATTTTTCTAGGTTTTTTTAGTTTCAATGGATATAATCATAACTAATAGATTATGGGAAGAATCATTTGGTTGGTTTTATATTTTTCGAAACATTTATAAATATGACAACTACAATTTAATATGATTTATTTTCTTATAAAATTTAAGTAAATAATTATGCATGAAATAGTAGGAATGAATTTAGAGAACAGAATATTTATAATGTTCAGACTCAGTGTGAGAACCTATATCCTTTCTATATCCAATCATGTGGGTTTATAGAAATCCACTATTATAGATAAGTGAATACAATATGTGAAAACTCATGATAGAAACCTTCTATATCCTAATAGGAAATATTATACTAGCTCCTTTCATATTAAAATGATTTCATATAAAAAAATTGATCACTTCAAAATAATAAATATTTTGTTGAAAATTCTCCATAATATCTCAGTTCGAATCCTTGGCCTTATTATAATGGATCTGTTTTTCTCAATTCAATGATTCTGGATCAGATTTTCCCAATACAATTAATTTGTATATGATTCTCTCAGTACTATGTGTCGGGATATAATTTTCTCTATAAAATGGACTCAATACAATGAACCCATTTTCAATTTAAAAAACACAACTCTTCTCAAATACTCCATAAAATGAACCTCAGTAAAATTGACTAAATCTGATTGACATAATATGATCTTTGCCAATAATATATTTCTAAATAAGGTAATAAAAATTTCCACTGTCTGATCCTACTCATGAGATATCTATTCAGAAATTACATTCACATGATTTATTTAGTGCTCCACATTTTTACCATATGTACAATGACCACAGAGTGAAAATGATCTGAGAAAATATGTTTAGCTTACTGATAAAACATATGCATGAAACATGTAACCATTCCCCTCTTTCTAATATTTCAAAAAAACCGAATATCTCCCACATGAAAAACTTCAACAATGACATCTTAAATCCTCTTTTGATTTCTATGAGATTTTTGAAAAACTAAATTTCAGGTTTAACTCCTCAATAATTAACACCCTAATGTTCTCAAAATAAATTAAAATGAATGAAAACGTATTGTTTTATGGATATAGTTGTAAAAAATCTGTTAAACATCACCTTCATGCTTCTATTTTTCGAATTCAAAAAAAAATGGAAACACATAGTTTTGATCAGTAAGTTATTTGGAGTCTGATAGAACCAACATAATTTTTGGTGAATTGTAACATACCATTATGAATATTAATATGAAAATTAATAGGACCCTTATTAATAGTAAATCATATTATTATTTTATTTTCATAATGATAAGAAATAACTATATTTTTTATAATTTTTCAATGTGATATAAAATGAGTTAAAGATTTAAAATTATTTTATTTTTTATTGAATGATTATGTTATTATAAAATTGAATTAATCATATTTAGAATCATATTTTTAAAAAATGGAGTTCATTATTGAATTCCTCATGTCGAAAAATTATTGGAAGGAATTTTTGGGACTTTTAAAAAAACATGATTTTTTGGTGAACAGTTAAATTTAATAATTTACAAAAAATACTAAATGAATGAATTTTTGTATAATTCTTATATCATGGATGATATATATGAGCATTGGATAAAAATAACATGAACTTATTACTATTTTTGTCACATTAATCATGAATATTCATATTATTGAGAAATAATATTAAACTAATGATTAAAATAATGGGAAACCCATCCACTCCTCCACTATAAATACAACCCTCATCACCTTATCTTCTCAAACCGATCAATTATTAATAATATTCTAAATTATGACTAATTCTCATACCAATTATACTCTCCACTTCCAAGACCTACTAGTATCACCAAAAATCCAAAACCAAAGGCCTTAAGGAGGAAGTCAAGGGGAAGAGGTCAAGATGTAAAAATCCACTTTTATTATCTTGTGGTTTATTTTCAATTATCTTCTTATCATATACTATCTTCACCTCTATTTATACAGGAGGAATTAATGAATAAAAATCTTAGATATTCTGGATTTTTTCATGTTTATGAAAAAAATTAAACAACATAATTCTTCTACTCTTAATCTTATTTTATCAATAAAAACAACGTCTGTGTTGCACTGATTTACCGAAATCATAGACGATGTGTTTTCAGTTTTCAATAATTCCATCAAAGATGGAATTAAAACCATTTCAATGGTAAAATCAAATTTTAAACTGTATGATATGACTTTTCTTATGTTCTGGAATTAATTTATATGTGTAATATTAATGATATATGATGAAACTACTTCTTGATTATCGAAGAACCACCAAAATGATCTAAACAAATATCAATAATTATTAAACTATTGATTCATCCTTATAAAATATAAAAAATTATTTATCGAATATTTTTATATTCTGAAAATATTTTACAACCATGTCATTCCACTTCTAGAGACACACTTTTATTCGATTAGAAAACTGTTTACGAACTGACCATGGAAATCATGTAATGGACGCACCCGAAACAATGTAAAGAAAAAAATATTAATTAATGGGTGGAAATATCTTATAAAATGATCATATTAGGTGTCCTAAACATGATTATGTTTCTATAAAATTTTAATAACACTCTTTTTACCATTAGAATGGAGGTTTAAACAGGTTTTATATAATAAGAACGTGATGTAATGTAATTCTTAACCTAATTTCAATTATTTTGGGTAACCATATACTACATTGATTATGTGTCACTACGATTATTTAAGTAATTATTTTTTAATATTAAATTTTATTATATGGACTTATTGTGTATACACATATTTATTTCATTATATTGATTCTCACAACAACTATATGATATTTTTAAGGTACTTTTCATTAAAAATTCTCTTTTATTATTCTATTTTACAAAAGTTAAAAGTATTGTTTTCATGAAATTATCCATATTTTATGATTTCGTTCTTATTCATGGGAATTGTTAATTATAAATGATGGTATATATATTTACCTCCAATAAATTAGGTATGTGAATATTGGAGGTCGACTATATGGTTACTCCAAGTGTAACTAGGATGGTTTTACTATAAGTTAGTCGTGATGGTAATATTGTAAGTTATCCATGAGGGTCACAAATCATAATGATGTCATGTGGGTTACAATATATTTAATAAATTTCCCAAGATAAATTTATGGATTTATATATGATTTTAAATGTTTTATGGAAATATCAGGATTCACAGTGTATGTATATATAGTTTAGAAGAATGTAATTTTGAAAATGATGTCATATGTTTATAAGAAGTCACAGACTAATGGTTTCATTATTTTTTTTTATATACCTTCCTGATATTTTTATTCTCATCCCAGGTTTTAAAATTATTTTCACAGTTTCTAAGGATGTGTAAGAGATAAAAGGAAGTCATGTTAAATTTTATGAGGATTTTTCAATGAAATCATGTAGTTTTTTTTATTTACAATTTTATTTTTTGGAAGAAATAGATATTGTTTTAATGGAACTCACATTTTATGATTGTGGATTGATATTTATGAGTTATTTCCAAAGTTTCTAAAAATATAAAACCAAAATTTCTTTGGGAATGTGAAGATGTAAAATCTAGTTGATATATCTATAATATGTAATTTTTATGGTTGGGACCTTATAGTTGGTATCAGAGTGTGGTTTAGATAATGCTAAGTGTTTGGATAATGAAAATATAATACCATAAATGATATTTAAATTATTTTTATGTTGAAATGGAATATAATTTAATAATTAAAATGTCACTTCATCTATGATATATTTATTTTGAATGGGTTTTCATAGAATAAATATGGATTCTTGTGTTGGAATGATGTGAGAGGCTGATATATTTTAGAATCTGCAACCGTGAATGTTGGGAATTGCAACCAATAAGTATGTGATAGTAATATATTAGCATAAGAAATAAAATAAATGATGATGGAATCCATGCAAGATAACAACCATAACTACCACATTAGAACTTGATGATAGTGGAATATTTTATAAGGAAACACCCTCATTCTTTTATTGGATCTTCTAAACCAGTAGAAGCTTAAGGATTTGTTAAATCCCATTAAAAGTTATTTGATGTTATGGGATGTTTAGATAATCAAAAGGTTTGTCTTTAAACTTATCATTTTGAAGGTGAAGCTGATCAGTAGAGGTCAATGGTCAAAAATATTAGGGATAAAGATGATATTTAATCCTTAGAGAGGGATGAATTTAAATGTATTTTCCTTGAAAAATATATCCCTTCAAAATTATTTCTCAATGAAATTCAACATAGGGGGTGAATAAATTTCGTGAATTGAGGGAAAAGGATAAATATTCAATGGATATGTATAAAGAAAACTTCGCCATACTAGAAAGGTATGCTAGAAATATTATTTGGGATCTTGATAAAAAAATAAATAACTTTTACTCGGGATTGAAGATAACATACCAAAGGGAATTGGCCTCCCGAGAATTAAATTTTTATGAGAAACATGTATAATGTGATGAGGGGGTATAAATAGAGTTCACTGATGATCATGGGTACATTGAGAAAAAATAGAAAACTAGGTCCATATGGGATGCAAAAGGTACAAATCAATCAAAGAAATATGATGGTAATAATGTTTAGTTTCAAATTTGTGAAAAGGGTGCTGAAAACACCATGGGGAATGCCTTAATAAAACTGGGAAGTGTTTTAATTATCGTATGTTTGTACATATGGCATGAGATTTAAATGAAAATGATCATAATATCAATTCTAATTAGATAACTATAATGTGTTTCAAATGTCGTGAGATGTGTCATTATGAAAATATCTTCCCAAAGAAATATCTAAGTGATGGAAAACAGTTAAACTATAAGAATAAAGGTGTAGTGAGACCCTTTGTGATTTTTTCATCAGATGAAGGGCCCTCCAATGAAGTGGTATCAGGTACATGGTTGGTTTACATGGATTTTTATATAGTCTTATTTTATATGGGGTCTACACATTTCATTATTTTTTAGAAATATTCTGTTAAAATTTGAATATCACTTAGAAAATGAGATCAGAACTAATTTTTAAAACACAAGGGGGAAATTTTACTTCAAAAAATATTTTTAGAATATTCCTATTGTTATGTGTGGGAAGATAATACCATCAAAATTTGTGGTTTTTCCCTTTATATAGTTTGATGTCATTCTGGTTGTGGATTGGATTTTTGTTTATCATGCTATGATTTATTGTAGTGCTAAAGAAGTTATTTTTAGGACGATTTTCAGTTTATATACATGAACAAACGCATACAACAGATATAATATCTAAATGATGAGAAACTATTGAATGATGGAAATTAATATTATAATTCTCATATTGTTGAAACAAGGGAACTATTATGATTAATGATTTTCAATTGGTAAATGAATACCAGAATGTTTTTATCGATCAGTTACCTGGTGTTTTACCTAGCCAAGAATATGAATTCAAAATTGACATAGATCATGATGCTAAGACATTATCAAATACCCCTTATTGAATGGATAAAATTGATCTTCATGAATAGAAAAATTAGTTGCAGGAGTTTCTGTATAAAGGCTTCTTTTGTACTTGTAGTTCACCTTGGGGAGCCCCTATTTTTTTTGTAAAAAAGAAATATGGTTCCGAGATACATTCCATTGATTAGTAAGATTTGAATGAATTATTGGTAAGAATAAGTGTTCATTTCCTCAAATAGATGACTTTTTTTTATCATCTGTAGGTACATAAATATTTTTTCATGATTGACTTAATATCTGTGTACCATCAGCAGAATGTAAAGGTGGATGACACTCCAAAAAACATATTTAAAAACTATATATGGTCATTATTATTGTTTTTTGTTATGTCATTTGGGATAACTAATACAAATTTTGTGTTCATGGATATTATGAATAGAATATTTCATGAGTTTGAAAAAATTTTGGGGGTCTTTATTAATGACATTCTGGTATATTCTATAAGTAAATAGGAGCATGAAAAACAACTAAGGTTTGTTTTTTAGGCCTTAAAAGAAAATAAACTGTGTGGAAAATTCGGCTAGTTTGATTTTTGGTTGCAATATATTTATTTTCTTGGTCTTATTTTAAATAATGATTGAAAAATAGTTGATCCTTCCAAAACAAAAGGTGTTGATAAATGGCTAAGACCTACAAATGTTATAGTGATTTGTTGTTTTGTTAGATTATCAAGTTGTTACTAATAGATTGGTATAAACATTGCACAGTTTTCTATCCTGATAACTTTGTTAACATGAAAAGGGGAAAATTTGATAGAATAACGTCTTGTTAGTTTTCAGGAACTGAGGAAAATATGGTTGAATACTCTATTGTTGGCCTTGCATTCTAGAAATGATGTGTTTTCCATCTACAGTGATGCTTTATTAATTGTACTTGGTTGTGTTTTGATTTATAATGATCATGTAATAAAATATGTATCAAGATAACTAAAACATTGTGAGTTAAATTATCCCAAACATGATTTATAATTAGAAATGTTAGTTTTTTTATTTGAATATATGGAGGCATCATCTATATAGATCCAAATGTGAAATATATATAGAAAATAAAAGTCAAACGTATATATTCACTCAGAAGGAATTTAATATGAGGTAGAGAAGAGGGCTTGAAATGATAATGGATTATGATTTCACTATCAATTACCATCCTAGAAAAGAAAAAAATTTGGTAGATTTCATGAGTTGAAAACATCATGGATCATTAACTATGTTATGGCTGGAACAAGACTCTTTGATTAATGATTTGATGAATTTTGTAATGGAAGTGGTTGATGAAGGACATTCCTCTGTTTTGCTTTAGGTTTTAGTTATGTAATATTTGTTAGACTGATTTAATCATCCATAGAAGGAATAATATGAGTTATAAAAAAAGGTAAAAATGGATATAATGGTTATGTTTCCAAAATTTAACATTGTTAAAGACCGTGTTCTGTGATTTGTAAAGAGATTATCTGTGTCTTGTGATTCTAATATGAAGAAAGAGTTTTCTCCTGAAGCTCATAGTTCAATTTTTTCAGTTTATCCTAGAAGCACAATGATGTTTGGATACATTCAGTATTAATACTTATGGGTTGGAATGAAAATATATATTTCTAATTTTACCACGAAATGTTTGAAATGTCAACAAGTTAATGTAGGGAGGTATTTACCGAAGGGGGTGGTTCATAATTTACCTTTTCCAGAGTAGAAATGAGAAAATATAAATATGGACATCATAGTGGGACTATTAAATACTTATGAGGGTAACAATGAAATATTGGTTATTACTGATTGACTGAAAAAATATGACCATTTTCTTTCATATTTGAGATATTATGTATTTGGATTAAAATTCTAGACTATACCTCAAAGATAATGTCATTATACATGGAGTTACTATTTCTATTGTATCTTCTCGTGATCCGAGGTTCACTTATAACATTTGGAAAGTCCTAAAATAGTTTTTGGGAACATAATTAAATATTATTACAACTTCTCATCACCAATCAGATACGAAGTCCAAATAGACAATTCAGATTTTGAAGGATATGATTTGAGATTTGTCAATAGACTACCAGAGATGTTGTGATCTATATCATTCTTTAGTTGAGTTTTCATTTAATAACAATTTTCATTATTTATAAAGATGGCCCTTTCTTGTCATTATATGAGAGTCAGTGTAGAACTCCTGATTTTGTGGATAAAGTCTTGAAAATGAAGTTGATAATACTAGAATTAGTAGACGGTTTTGCTGAGAAATTAAAGATGATCTAGCAGCATATGAGGATATCTCAGAGTTGGAATTAAAATTATTTAGATAATAGAAGGAAAAAATTTCTTTTGAGGTATGTGATCATTATTTTCTTAGAATTCCACCATGGAAAAGTGTTATGCATTTTGGTAAGAAAGTAATGATAAATTCATGGTTCATTGGACCTTATGGAATCTTAGAGAATATTGGATCAATTGAATATCGAATAGTTGTGCCTCCAAGTTTATCTTAGGTACAAAATTTTTTCCCTTTTTTTGATGTTGAGAAGGTACATGCTAGATTCATCTCATGTTTTGATCCCAAAAGAAGTTTAGTTGGAAGAAACCCTTTCTTATGAAGATTAACCTATTCAAATTCTTAATCGAAGAGAAAACGTATTGTAGAATAAGGTAATGCACTAGGTAAAAGTTTTTTGAAGAACCCACATGGTTGAAGACGCAACATGGAAATCTTAAAATGGTATGAGGTAAAGGTACCCTCATTTTTTTAGTATGTAAATAAAATATAGAGGATTATATTTCTAAAAGTTGGGGAGAATGTAACATCCAAAGGTTTTAATAATAAACTAAAATTAATTAAAACACTTCGTTTTAAGGAGATAGTGGTAAAGTAACTGATAAAAATATTTTTCCCTCTTCTTTGTTTTGAATTATGAAAAATGAACATACACAGTTGTGGTCAGTAGCTTATTTGTAGTCCTATAAGATCAACATGATTTTTGATAAATATTAAAATACCCTTATTAATACTAATATGACCCTTATTAATAGAAAATAATATTGTTTTTGTCTTCATAAGGTTAAATGATAATGAGGTGTAGTTTAATTTTTCAAATTGATATAAAATGAGTAAAAGTTTTTAAATTTTTATTTTTTTCGATTGATTTTTTATTTTATTTGAAAACTAAATGAATCATATTTTGATAATTATTTTTAAAATCCGGAGTTAATTTTTTAATTCTACATGTCGAAAAATGGATGGGGTGAATTTTTGTTATTTTTCTGAAATGCTTGATTATTTTAGTGAATAATTTAATTTGATAATTTATGAAAAATGATAAATAAAAGAATTTCTACATCATGATGGAGTCATGGATGATTAAAATGGACATTGTTTCAAACTCAAATTTACTTATTACTCTCTTGTGTTATATTAATAAAGACTTTTCATATTCTTGAGAAAAAATATTATCTTAATGACTAAAATAATAGAAAACCCCTCTTATCCTCCACTATAAATATCACCCTCACCCCCTCTTCCTCTCACACATTTCATGATTTGAGAATTTTCCAAATGAAAAAAAAATCAGTTTCTCAGGTCTCTTCCCAATGTACCGGACTTACTGGTATCCCTAGGAGTCCAAAAGAAAAGGCCACAAGGAGTATCTCAAGGAGAAGACATCAAGAGGTAGAAATACTCTTTTATTTTCTTATGTTTCGTTTTCAATTATCCTCTTTTCTTATACTATCTTCACATCACCTTATCCTAGATGAATGAATGATTCATAATATTATATATTATATATATTATCATATTTATGGAAAAATCCATCAACATAACTCTCATCCTTTTCCTATTTTTATAAAAATCAAAAAATTGCTCGTGATCTGTCGATTTACTGACATCATGGACGATGTGTTTTCAATTTACATAAATTCTATCAAATTTTGTTGTCAAACCATTTTAACGGTTGAAACATATATTTATGTATATGATATAACCTCCCTTATTTTTTAGAATTAGCATATAGTTTTAATATTAAAGTTATATGAAGAAACTAGTTCATGATTATCGATGAACAACCAAAATGGTCTAAACAAATATCACTAATGATCTACCTTATTATTCATCCTCATACCATATAATAAAAATAATTTCTAGATTCATTTAATATTTTGGAAACAATTTAGAACCACTTCATTCTACTTCTGGAGTTTCACTTCCATTTGACAAGAAAACCATTTACGATCTAACCATGGAAATCATGTAAAGGATGCACTCGAAACTACAGAAAGAACAAAATATTATTAATTAATGGGTGGAATAATTTTATAAAATGATCATATAAGTTTGTAGAAAAACTAATATATTTCATAAGAAATATTTATAACAATCTTTTGACCATTATACATGTTTTTTAAATAATTTGTAAGTAAGACCATCTAGAGTTAAGGGAATTCATAAACTAATTTCCATTCATTGGGAAAACCTTCTACTACATTGATTATGAGTTAGTATGATTATTTTAGTAATGAATTTTGGTTAATATTAAGTATTATTATGTGGAATAATAGTTTATATACATATTCCTTTCATTATATTGATTCTCAACAAAATTATATTATATTTTTATGGGACTTTTAATTAAAAATCTTGTTTCGAAATTCTATTTTACAAATTGTAAATGCCATATTTTTGAAATTATCCATGTTTAATGATTATGATATGGTTGTCAAGAATTTTTTATGATGAATGGTGGGACTTATATAACCCTCAAATTAATTGGGTATGTTTTTGTTGGAATCCATTCATATATTTACATGAAGTGTAATTGCGATGGTTACACCATATGGTATCAATGAGGGTTACAAATCATAATGCAGCTGTGGGGGTTAAAATATAAGTAATTAATTCCACAATATAACTTTATGGATTTATATATGTTATCTAATTTTTTACAGTGATCAAATTTTTTACAAATTAAGTATATATTGGAGCGAAGTATGTCTTTGTGAGAATGATTTCAAATTTTTTATATGTATTATTGGATTATTTGTTTCTATCATTGTTTTTATATCCTTTACTGAGATTTTTTTTCATCCTATATTGTTAAATTCTTTTCATAGGTTATAAAAATATTTAAGAGAAATAAGGATTTCAAGTTATATGTAATGATTATTTTTAAATAAAATCATTTAGTTGTTTTGTGTTTATAATTTTATGTTTTGGAATCATTGGATACTATTTTAATAATACCCACTTTGTATTTTTGTGGGTTGTTATGTATGATGTATGTCAAAACATTCCAAAACTCTAAACCAAAAAAAAATTGTAAATCAGAAGTAGTTAAATCTAGTTGAAAAAATATGTAATGATTATGATTGGGACCTTATAAAACTATTCATAATACATTTGGAATTTTTATTTTGAGTCTTCTTTATAATTATCTCATTGATATTTCTTTTTCCATCTTTACCTCATTATAAATTGTTTTTCCTTCATTTATTATTCTGATGGAAACCTGATAATGATGAAATTTTCATTATTATGGAATTATCATTATGATATATTTTATATTGTTATTTAAATCTGATTACGGTAGAATTTTTAATTATTATGGAATTATCCACTCTGAAAAATTTAAAATTTTCAAATCTATCCTCTATTTAATGAAAATAATTTATAATGAATGTATTAATGGTGTTTGATATATATTTTTCATCATAAAATGATCATCTTATTTGTTTTATGAATTTATGAATTATTTCAAACTCATAACATCACAATATGTTTTAGAATTCTTCATCAAAAATACATCTTCTTAACTCTATAACTTCTTACTTTCTCGGATTATGACAATGATAAACATCCAAAAAAATACCTCCTTTGGATATTTTCGATTTAAATATATTAATACATTGTATATGGATTTGATTCTTTCATAAAATTTTTACATTCTCAAAAAATTTCATTATTATGGATTTGATCTGATTCTTGGATTACAAAATCATTATTTTACAATAAGGATAGTTATAAAAAAATAAAAAAAACATTATTTTAAATAATTTGACCACAATGATTATATAAGATCCTACTTTGTATTTGTTGAAATCCCTTATTAAAAAATTTTAAAACTCTAATATTTTTTTCATAACATAAATTCTGTAAACAACTCAGGTTTTTTGAATTTTTTAAAAACATAGAATTTATCAAAAGTTAGTGTCATGAAATCACATTAATATATATAATAATGTTTTCAAGATAATTCCATCTCTCAGAGGTAAAATTTTTTTGTAACCAGGTAAATATAAACTCCCCCTCACCATTCATTGTATCTTAATTTTATTTTCCTCTCCCATATTATATGATAACCACAATAACATATTCATTTTTGAATGATAGTTAAAAAATTCTTAATATGTAAAAATGTTGTTACTTTCTCTACCCCTTTTCAAACATAATCCAATACACGATGGGGGTTCTACGTTATAAGGTTTAGGAAGTAATGGGAGGAGGGTAAACCTGATTTTTTAGCCATAATTCCACAAATAATTCTTTTTACATTTATTTTTTAATGATATATTCAATATGATACATTTATTAATTGTATTCCAACAAAACAACTCAAATAAAAACTATCAATTTTATAAAGTGAATCTGTATATCAATGTGTATTGATATTTAAAATTAGACATGATTCATATAAAGATTAATTAATCTCTTATTATTACAATGCATATTCAATGGTATATAAACATTAACATTCTAATCATTAAGCTAAAAATTAATCCATAACATTTGAGTAAAAGCATGAGTATGTGAAACATATTTAGATTCATGTTTGCTAAAAGATACTGAAAATTGTATCTTACTATACCAACTCACACATCATTCAGCCTAGAAAAATGTTCATCCTGATGCTGATTTTCTATCATTATAATCTCCATCCCAGTTGGAAAATGTGAAACCTTAAAACAACATCTAACTATTTCTTCTGTATAACAACCCATGTGATGTTGTACCTTTTACATTTCTCGGAATTCTATTTTCTGTAAACATAAGTGATTTTTTCATAATACATTAATATATGGGACATAATGATACATCAAAAAAATCATACATTGAGGCTCTTGGGTAAATAAGACTTCTTGTCACCATTCAAAAGTATTTCTGATTTACATTTGTTCTAGATTCATCCTTAATAAATTTGGTGCTTTCTGAAGTATGAGTTAAAATTTTACTAAACTATATAATCCCTAACAATTTTAAAAATTCCATCACATACTTTCCTTGGTATATAAAAAAGTATTTATTTGTTGAACTAGTAATCCAAGGAGAAATGTTAATTATCCTAATATTGAAATTTGAAAATTCAACTTCATTTCCTCAGAAAATGTTTTACAAACATCTTCTATAACCCCGCCAAAAATTACTTCATCCACATAAGAAATTAAAATTAATGTTATGAAGTCAAAAACTTTTAAATATATGTTTCAATAACGTTTTTCATTATTAATGTTCAGAATTTTCCAAAAACATCATATTTTATGTCACGCAGTACAAGGATCTTATTTCAGCCCATAAGAATCTTTCTCCAATTTATTATTTTTTTCATCCTCATCAAGTAAAAAACTATATGGCAATTCAATGTAAACTTCTACCTCAATCTCATAATTTATAAAGATGATGTTGCAACCATATGATAAAAATTATAATTCCAATGTGTGGTCACTGAATGAAACACTCTAATAGTCAATAGTCATGAAATTTGAGAAATCATTTAATAAAAATACATTACATCGACATTTATATAGAATTTATAAACAATTATTTCTTATTTTATTGAAAATTCTCCTTGATCATTAGAATTAATTCTATAAATAGACATTTTTTCAATTACATTTTTTATTTATGATTGTCAAAAACTTTCCCATGTTTCATTTTTCCCAATATGATCCAAATCTTCATTCATATAATCCACTATTTTTTTCTATTTTGTGGCTTAAAAAACTGATTAAGATCAACTTTTGAGATAAGTGAAGTTTGATTTTCTAATATCAAATTTTCTCTTCTCTAAATTGGGGCCTTCTAATTCCCAATAATGTTTTTGGATTCAAAAAATTTGGTATGTTAGGAAATTTCAAAATCTATTTCCCAAATAAAATTTCCCCATCACATGATTCATTTGAATCTTCATAAGGATTGTTTGAATTAAATTCACAATTGATGGAAATATCCAACTTATCTTCCTCAGTAATCTAAACAACTATTGTTAAGGAACATTGATTTTCGATTAACATCACATCATATGAGTCCAAAATCATTTAAAAATGAATTTTTAATCATTTTTAACATCATCCATTTGATGAATAAACAATGAAATATCATTTCAAATATTTCTCATCAAACATTCCCAAATTTGAAAATTTTATTTTAAGAAAACATAAAATTTTGTAAACTGTGATGTATTTAAATAAATTTTTTTTGTTAGAAAACATTTCATTAAGAGTCATGTTGGTTTTCATTCTAAAAAAAACTACTATGAAAATGTACAACAGTACAAAAAAGTTTCTCCATTAGACTTTGGGATGTTTTTATTATGATAAGATATTCCATATAATTTCTACTAAACTTATATTCCATCTTTATCCAACTCTATTTTTTGGAGTATATGGAGAACTATAATTATTATTGATTCCATGAATTCATAGATAAAATTCAAATGTATTTATTTTGAATTATGTAACATTATAAATTCCAATCTGTTTTACAGAAACCCCCATTAGTTTCTCAACATCTTTTTTGAAGAATTAGAACATTTCTGTAGCCTCAAAATTTTGTTCATTAACATGATTTTTGTTATCTGAATGAAATCACCAGTGAAATAAATAAAGTATAAATCTCATTTATTTGATTGATGTCTCATCATCCCACATATAATGGAATGAATAAGATTAAGTGATCTAGAGAAGTTTCAAGAAACATCATGTTTTTGAACAATCATTCTATAAGATTCTTCAACATCATGGTTTTTTATAATTTTCAAAGCATTAAAATCTATTTAATATTTATTTGTATTTTTAAAAATTGGATCCTACATCGTTACATATATAATATAAAAATTTTAAAGTTTAGAAAGAGATAAATCATTCTTAACTTTTAGAGATGAAATATTTGAATCAATCCTATATATAATCATTCTCATAAGTTTATTCACAATTGTTGAATTTTCTTAGACATCTCCATGTACTCTAATGTTATAAAACATTTCATGAACTATAGTGAAGTATTCAAAAATTGTTTCTTCTTCACTCATTTTAACAACTTCATCCTTACTATGCTGGATTTTTAGCTTTTCTTCCTATAACATTAGTATTTCATTTGAAAACACACTGAAGCTTGTCCCGTATACATTTTGAAGTATCAAGACCAATCACCTTCTGATAAACATTTCCATATAAGGACAGAAGGATTGAATTTCTAGTCATTCCATAATCATCTATATTTATATTATCACAAAAAAGAAGAGGATAATATTTCTAAATATGTGGAAAACCAATTGTATCGGCTTCAATAACATCCATGCTAATAGATAAGAGATAGGGAATCTTACTTGTTCTCAATGCATAATAATTTTTTTTTAATCCTAGTAATTAATTTAAAATTTCTAGAATTGATATTATTCATGATAATAATTAAACCAGGGAACCTTCCTTCTGATGCCAATTGATGTTCCATTGGATCTACTAACAACTCAGAAGGTAGGGTTGAAGCTATTGTTCACTTTTTATATGTTTCCAAACATTTATAAACATAACCCCTAAAACAAATTAGTTTTATCGCTTTTTCATCTTTATGAAAATAATAATGCATGTAAAAATAGGAAATGAAGTTAATAACATAGGATTTATAAGGGTTGACCACTGTGTTAGAACCAACATCCTTTTCATAGCCACTACCATTTTTATGTAAAACCATTATTATAATGAAGTGAATGCAAGTTGTCCCGTATCCTGATAGAGACCTACTATCCCCCGATAAGAAAGATAATAATGACCCACATTTTTTTACAATTTGATCTTATAAATCAATTAATATGTAAAAAAGAATAAAGTATTTTTTGAACTTGTTACACAATTTTTTAGTATGAATCTTTAGTCCAATTTGGAATGATCTTATTTAATCAATACAATTTTTCTTGACCCGAATATATAAACACAACTAGTCTGGATATTATTCTCTCAATACGATGACTCTAAGACTGATTCTCTAAATTTGATAAACTTATTCCCAATTTTAAAAACTCAAACTCTGGTTATGTACTCAATATGATGTACCTCTTTCTGATTTACTAAACCTGATATTCATAATACAATCCTTCTTAAAATGATCATTCCCAATCTAATAAATATAACATCGTATATTTGATCTTCCTCAAGAGGACTCTATTTAGAAATGAAATTCAATTTATTTTTCTATAATCTACCAGTTCCTCTTATGTGAAAATTCCCCACAGATAATGTGATCTAGGAAATTATTTATAGGTGACTCACAAATCAAAATAAGGAAACATGTAAACATTTACCATATCATAAAATTTCAAAAACACTGAAAATATCTCCAATTTAGAACATAAAAATTGAAATCATGAATCCCCCTTAGATTTATTTTAGATTTATGAATAATTAATTTCAAGATTTACCTCAAATAATATTCATAAAACATCCTGATTTTTTAATTCTTAATCATAATATGGTCATAAATATTTATATTTCCTCCTTCAGCTCATCAATAATTATTTTTCTTTCTCAGATACGTCCTATGTAATCATCAATATGATGGAATTGTCATTCTAATAGAAATATCATTACGATGAAATTACCATTATGATAGAAATCCAATTACAATAGAATTTATAACTATGATGGAATTACCCCCTATGAAACATTGAATTTTTTCAATCGTTTCCACCATTTCTTCATAATCTTTAATGATGAATGTCATCAGGATTAGTGAGAATATAATGATCATTAAAGCATCATCTAATTTTTTTAGAATGTATAATGTATTTTTTACTCATAACATCAAAGTCTACTTTCCTAACTCTTCAGCATGAATGAAACCTCTTCACCTAAAAAAACAGTTTTATTTATATGATTACGAAAATGAAAAAATAATAGAAATTAACAATTTTGGCATTGAATTATATTTTGATATGATGATCTTATTGTGATGCAGATGGAAAAGAATCCTTTAGAAAATATATAAATTCATACAAAAGATCACTCTGATAGATTAGATTTGCTTCTGAGATAATAAAAACATTAATATAAAAAACAATTGTTTGTTAAAAAAATATAATAAACTTGATTAAAATAATTTAACAACAAATTTTCTTCACATTCCACAAGTTCAAATACATAAACTCCATATTTTAGGATTTTGGAAATGTGTTTTTGAGGTTATTAGAGACAATTACACAGATTCAATAATAATACACAATTAATGATTAATTAACAAATATTAAAATATAATTTTATTTTATAATAAAAATGTTCTATTTGGTAGGGGATATACATAGTCTCGATGGTGGAAAAACAAATTCTTTGATATGTTGAAATTTTTTGTGATATTTGTGGTTTAGAATATGATTTTGTTTAGGTTAGCCTCTAAATTTGATTCTTTATATTTTACTAAAATATATTGTATAATAAAACTATTATATGATTTTTCATTATTATTTATTAATTTTGGGAGATTATTCATTTAGATGATGTATATGTGACACATTAATATAACATGTTGATGAACTCAATTAAAATTATGGAATCTATGTCAAATGGTATGAGATCACCATTGCGGTTCAAAAATTATTAACGGTTGATGTTATTATTATTAAATTGGATGTACGGTTATTTACATGTGGGATAATATAAGTTGAACTATTTATGTAATTCTAGAAGGATTAAAGGATAATGTATTATTACATCATAATAAATATTATACAATTCGAAAACTATCTGACCTAATTGTAAAAAAAATTGTTTTTAATCATAATTTTATTATTAGAAGAATATAGTTTCATCCTTTTTAGATTATGTGATCCATAACTAGTTGATAATATTGCTACAATTGTGATAAATTCATATAGAATACTCATCATCAATAGAAACAATTAGATTGTAGTGGATCTTGATCGATCTATAAAATACTACTTGTAATGTAATGTTATTTATTTAAATAAATTGAATATTTGGTAATGGATTTCATCAAATCTTGTAAATGGTTCATGAAACAAATTCTTTAACGATTTACAATCATTTTATAATGGATTTATGGCCTTTGCACTGAAAAATAAGTCATAGTTTTGTGGCTATTAAATTTCTAATGAAAAGTCAATTTATTATGATCCATGGCCTATATAACTATTCATTTTTAGGATCATCATTTACCTCTATATTTATAAATAAAATTGAAAAAATGTTCTCTTATTTGAAAACCATGTTATGTGTTATTCTATATGGATTTTGTATAAGCCTTCCCTCTCTTAATAGAGAAGTTTTATAAACACTTCATAATTGATGGTATTCCACAATGATATTTGGAAATATCAAAACCTTGATTACAAATAATATATTAAAATAAAATGAAAGAATTCATTAATTTGGGGGACAATGTGATACACTAATATTTTAAAATAATATTATATTCGGTAGAATATATATAACCTACAATATCGATTTAGAACACATTAAAAATTATTATTATTAAAATTTAAAAATTATATCTGAGACAATGAATTTTCATTTTAGAACATGTCTATACACCTTATGAAATATCTATAAAGTTAATAAATAGTAATTTTATTGATTAATTATTATCAAATAATCTGTCAGTTTTTAGTAAATTTGTATTATTCTTAAAAATACGATTATTAAAAAATAATTTTCCAGCATATTTTGGATACTTATACTAATAATTTTTTGAAACATTTATGAAAACAAATGCGTAAAAATTATTATTTTTATTTATACTTCCATAATTAAATTATAGTGACCTCCTTTTATTTTTTCTAAAATGTTTTAATTTTAAAATGAACGGTGAAGTGTATTAATGTTTTGTAAATTGTATATTTGTCTCAATCACATACAAGGATCCATTTTTTTTCAAATAGTATAAAAAAATAGTTCTCTTATATTAATAATAATCTAAATATTTCCTTTGGATTCAATTTTGTTGAATAATTTGTTATAAAATCATTTTTATACCAAAAGTGAATTATATAAAAAATTATTTCTTTATCGTGTTTGAAATTATCAAACTAAATCAATTAATATAAATTATAGAAATTAAATATTAATAAATTTATTCCAAATAGGGAATCATAATGTCAAAAAAATTATATATACTTTTTCTTTTTGGAGTATTTAATTGTATCCTTTGTTAATATTTTTCATCTTATTAAGAGTAAAGTGTGTAATATATTATTTAAATTCTGTGATAATTATTTTATTTGACACTAACACGTGATATTATCTTATTTAATGGGAGGTTAAAGATATTATTATCCAGAACTCTAATATATGGCTAATAGATTTTATTATTAACTTATTATGATGTTTAAATCAATTTATGTAAATAATACATAAACATGTCTGAATATTGAATTTAACATCCCTAATGTTTTATCATAATGGGAAAAGAGATCAAGATTGGTTATAAATTTAATTTCAAATATAAATATCTTTCTTTATCACTAATAAATATCTTTAATTAATTCTTATTGAATATTTACACAATAACGTCCTATTATTTAGTAAATTAACATAAATTTTAAGCATATGATTATTAAAAATTTTAAATTACTATAATTTCATTCAATTAGTTTGTTCGATGAATTTTATAGGTTCATATAACTTGTTAATGTGGAGTAAAATGGTTATTTTAATATTATATTTTATTCATGTATCATTCTATACCAAATTACATGGATTGATTCAAAATTTACATTAATGATATTTATAATAAATATTATTTTATTAATTAATTCAAAATATCAAAAAAAATTCTATATTCTAAAAAATGACTAAAATATTGTATAAAATATCAAAAAAAATTATAATTTTCACTCAATTCCCTTTTTCTCATATATATAATTCCCAATAATGATTAAAAAACATTGTTATCAAGTTAATTAAAAAAAGGGTTTACACAGGGTTAAAAAAAGAAAATAGTGGAAACATTAAAAACTAAACTAATTTGTATTGTATGTGGTTATTTTCAATCCTCGTCATTATATAAAATAATTAAATTAATTTATATCTGTTTTCATGGAAAATTAATTTATATTAATTTTATATATAGATAAAATCCACGAATAGCCCTCCCCTCATTATAAAAGGAATCCCCTCTCCTTAATTCATTACATATCAAGATACATTTTTTATAAAAAAAATCCATGCACAAAATATCATAACATAATATAGATGCCTTTTTTGGTCAAAATATAAATTTAGGGGTGTCACGAACCAACCCGGGTCGACCCTGAACCGGTCACCCGAGTCGGCCCGCAACATGGCCCGAAGGGCGTTCCCGATCCCCACGGGCTGGAAACCAGTGTCGGGCATCAAAATTAAACCTCTGGGAACGATTTGTCCCATAAAAGATACATAGATAAACAAGAATAAACAGAACTCGAGCAGCGCAACAAGAAAAAGAACAGAACTCCTCAACATACCTCCATGTGACCATCCAAGTCACCTCCCAACCAAAAGTAGGACTTTCTCTAACAATGAGCAACTCAACGGAGAGAAACCTGATCAATGGAAACCTGCAACTAAAAAGATAAAGTAGGCGTGAGCATTTAAAAAGCTCAGTTGGGATTCCAAGAGTAAACCACTGAATCCAAGTCCTTCCTTTACCGAAACAATCCATTAATTCATGTTGGAAAATACAATTATAAAAGTAGGGTTTTCACATTTGAAAATAAGCAACACATTTTTTTTCATTTAAAACCCAATACACGCTACATGCCCTTATTCAAAATCATTTGTCATTTTATGAACAAAATCCAAAACAGAATAAATCAATACTGTTCTAGAGTAAAACGAGTAAGAGTAAAAGCTGAAAATAAACTAGTGCACGGAAAGTAAACAAGGCTAGTGCATGGAAGGTAAACAAGACCAGTGCACAGAAAGTAAACCAGACCAGTGCACGGAAAGTAAACAAGACCAGTGCACGGAAAGAAAACAAGAAATGAAAATAATCCAGTAACCATGGGTGATCCTAAACATCCCTAGAAGACCCCTGGACTTACTCGGTTTCGGAACCACCTGCCAGCGTATGGTGAAGCTCCTAAGTCTATAACCAACTGGATGCCCTAACTGACCAATCCAGTGTAAAATCCCGCATGGCCTAACAATAAATCCAGGGGGTACCAACCCGTCTAATCGGGGTTGGTCAGCAACTATCACTCGATCTCTAAAAGATTCCCAGGAACCCACGGTGGTTATAATAATACTGTGTAAGTAGGAGGGCCCTCGCACGCGTGACTCATCTCACCGCACCTGATTTCCCCAAACACAGACGCTTCCTGTGCATTCACCCATAAAGGGTTACCCTAGATTGGAGCGCCCCCAAAATACACATTCAATCATTTCAAATTAACAAAGTGCCAATCGGGCCGTCACATCACATAAGCGTTTAAAACATATTTTTAAAGACTTTAAGTTGCTAGCCGGGCATTCACATTTTCTGAATCACATTATTTTCAAAAAAAATCACCACAAGACATCACTTTTAGAGGAACAATGCCACATCGTCTTTCAAGTTTACAAACCCAAATACCTTTACCAAAATAGTTTCAAATCATTTCTAAAACCATTTTCGTGTATAATATATCAAATAGGACTTTAACTTTATCAAACTCACATAGAACACATTTCAAATCTAAATAACCAAGTTTTAACGAACACATCAAAACCATTCCAATAAATCATACAAATGGACCCAAACATCATTTTGAAAACAAGGACCATTTTCACAGAGTTCCAATTCACTTTCAAACCAACAAACCCAAACATAACCCCAAACACCTTCCACCCATGATTCACATTGCAAGAATCATTTGATAAATCATTTATCCAACCAATAAAAAGTTAAAAAAAAAGAATACAAGTTCCTTAACGTTCACACACTAAATCAATTTTACCCAGAATACAGTTACCAATGGAATTTCCAAGATGTTTCTAAAGTCGTGCACAACTCCACTTTCCCAAGGGTTTATCAAACGAGCATTTCCAAACTTTAGTAAAAACGTTATGTTTTGTAAAACGTTTTAAATATGTCCATAGATTTATTAGAAGAGGTGCAAGGTTATATACACAAATAAAGAGTTGATTCAGAACCATCTTTAGTAACTCCAACTACCATAACAACACCAGCAATCAAATGACACACATTACCAGTGTGAAGACCATATATAAATAAATCTTATTAAAATGATCAAGCATCAAATAAATTGATTTAGAAAGGAGAATCAAGGAAAACCTACCTCAACTCACAGACCGAACACGGTGACGCGACACGCCACGCACGGGTGCGCAAGCGCCCGCAAGCTGCCGACAGCGGTATCACAGACTTCTCTGCCAACATGCCGCAACAATCACAAAAAAATAAAAAACACACAAACAAAAATTTAAAATAATCCAATCAAGTGAAAATCATGTAACCCACCTAACACTCGAGCAGGCGAAACGGAATGGACCCAAACCACTCGCTTACGATAGCGGTGTTCATCGCGCACCACTTTAGAACAAGGCGCGCGGTGACCGGGGCCACGACATCTGGTCGGGGGGCACCGAACGGCGTGGCGGAGCTGTGAAAGGCCGGCGGGTCAGAGCGGCTCAAAGGGGGGGGGGGGTGCGGCGAGCATGGGCAACTGGGTGCGGGGCAGTCGGAAGCAGGCTGGCCGGAGGTGGGGGCTCGCCAGAGTGGGAGGGCGGCGCGGCAGGGTTGCCAGAGTGGGAAGGTGGCGCGGCGAGGCACCAGAGGGGCAGGGCGGCGCGGCCGGGCTTCGGGGCGAAGCGAGGCCGGGTGAGGGAGCGGCGCTGAAGGGAGGTCGTTGCGGGAGCGGGGGGCCGGAGGGAGGCCGATGTGGGGGAGGGGTGTCGAAGGGAGGTTGGGTGCGGGAGCGGGGACGGCGGAGGGAGTCGGGACCGCCGAGGGGAGGGAGGCCGGGACGGCGGAGGGAGTCGGGACGACGGAGGGAGCCGAGACCTCTGAATGGGAGGGAGGCTGGGACGGCGGAGGGACCCAGGACAGTGGAGGGAGCCACACAGAGGCCGGTGGTGCAAGGGCAAGGGAGGGGCTGTTCTGCTCGCGCAGGAGGGGAAAACCGGGGGAGGGGTTCTGCTAACGCAGGAGGGGAAAACAGGGGGGGTTAGGGTATATTTTTATTTTTTTTATTAACACAATAATAATAATAGTAATAATATAATAATAACAATAATAATTATAGAATAAGTAAATAAACAAAAAATAAAATCCTGATAATAATAATAAAACTTTATAAAGATAATATAACTTTATAATAATAATAATAATAATAATATCGTAACTATAATAACAATAAAAAAACTTTATAATAATAACAATAATAATAATATCGTAACTATAATGATAATAATACTTTAACAATCGTAATAATAAAATAATAATAATAATATTTATAACAATTTAATACTACTAATTATATTAATTGCGAACATAAAAAATTTAATATTTAAATGTCGGGCGAACATGCGGTCACCCGGGCCGAACGCACCGTCACCGCTAACGATGCGGTGACTGCGCACCGGCGCGAAACCCTCCAACATAATTAAACTTAGAAAAATTCAAACTGGGGCCATGAAAAGATTAAAAACAAGGGCATCTGCGCTCGGGGTGTTACAATTCTTCCCACCACAGACACTTTCTTCCCCAATAAAGTCACCAAGGAAAAAGTTGGCCAGGATTCAAGTCTATGCCCAAACGGAACTACTGGAACCGAAGAGAAATGAGAATCTTAGGGTGACCTTACTCTACACAGGTCACACCCGACCGATTCAAGAGAAAACTGAAGTCTGAGGTTGAGGGGAGAACGCGAAGGGGTTCTCCCCACCACAAGAGCTCAACCTGTGCAGAAAAAATAACCATGTAAATAGACAACCCTAGGAAAGGGGGGGTCGACGCGGGAACTCCCAACCGATTTAAACCAACTCTTATAGCACGAGTGAAAAACAACACCTTCGTCGAAACGTTGAATCCTCGACCAAAGTCAACAACCTTCAACACTAGGGGGAAACCCACAGAAAAGACTTAACCAGACATCGAGTTGAAAACATGACCCATTGAAATCCACAAAACCTAACCACATCTACACAAACGGGACTACTTGGATCAGAATAGAATGAATCCATGATAACCCCATGGTAAAACAATGAACTTACAATAATGTCAAAACTTTAACAGCAGAAAAACAAGTACAAAAAGATTTTAATTGTTCCATCGCCAACACGGAACACAAAACCCAGACCAAGGCTTCACACCCCTGGGGACTCCTGACTGTGCGTGAGGTTCACCCCAAGACCTGTGGCTGGGGCTCTGATGGCTGAAGCATCTCCTGCCTCGCAGTCAGGTGCTGACACTCTCCAATAACGACTTCCTCTTCATGCGATACATCCTGCAAAACTTCTCCCAATGACCCAGATAGCTGCAACAATGACACGTCTTCGGAGGGTTGCGAGGAGATGGCTTCAAATGTCCGAAACGACCACACTGATAGCATACCACTGAACAATCTGACGAACCAGGAGCCGGGACCAAAGGAGATAACTCCTTTGGAATAGGTTTCTCTGGCATCCTTTCCTCGCCAAATAGAGAAACCCCACAAACAACTGGGTACACTGGACTGCCAACCACCTGCGCTACGGACACGAACTCAGCTAAAAATGTTTCCTCCACCAGCTTCTCGAAACGATGGTCTTTAAGAGGGAGGACCCACTCCTTAATTTCTTGACGGAGACCCCCGGTAAAAAGAGAGGCCTTCATGAGCTCATGCGACTCCACATCTAGAGAAAAGGAAATCAGTTCCTTGAAATGGTCAACATATGCTTTCACCGTCTGTTAACCTTGTTGAATATGCACAAGCTCTCCCTTTTTATTTGCCTTCACTTCTTCAGGTATAAATCATTGGACGAAGATGGTTTTAAAGACATCCCACGTCATTCTGACTTGCGTTGACGGTGGGGCAACCACCTTCCACTGGTCCAGAGCTGGACCTTCAAACAATCCCATAACAGCACGAACCCTAACAGTCTTGGGAGTTCCCAGTGTTCTAAAGATACTCTCCACTTCTTCAAGCCACTCTACTATTTCTAACGGGCCTCGATCACCACGAAGAATAGGCAAGGGCCGAGAAGGACCAGAAACTGGGCTTGACTCATTAGAAACATTGGGGATCTTTCTAGGCGACATTCTCTAAACAACATAAAAACAAAAATCCAAAAATCATCATCTAATCAAATCATAATCAAAAGGACAATCGCATACCATCAACTGGCTCGCACACCAAAAATCCACTTTTCAAAAATCACCATTTCATTTCAAGACTACTTCCAAACACAAAACCCACTTTCCGAAACAAAATCCAATTTCCAAAATCATTTTCCTCTTTCAAAAATCATTTTATAAAGACAAGGTCAAACCTTTGGTTTCAAATAAACACCCATAGCATCTCATGAATCATCGAATGCGTGTCCATCCATTCCACTCACGTCATCCACGAACAAGTGCCTCTCATGCACTTTTCGCACAAACCCACACACATGCGATCATTCATAAGGAAAACCAAGGGTTGCACCCAAACCATTTCCCTACCAATTCCAAGAAAACACCCAGTTTTGAAACCAGAACACTTTAAATTTCAAAAATACCTTTTCTAATTTAAACACATTTTAAAGAAAACACTTCCATTTCAAAATTCAACTTTAATTTTCAAAAACACGATCACACCAACCAGAACCAAACATAGTACAACTTAAAAAAGAATCACCAGAATGAGGAACTAGCAGTTACACTTAACTCGATGACATGGTCGTGAGCCATGCCCCAAGTAATCATCAACAACTAAGAGAAACTAAAACTGTGTACTCAGACTCCACATGGGTCACTACTCCATGTGAAATCGCGACGGGACACTGGCTCGTCTCCTGTTTCATTCCTCAATCCAAAATGAGGTCAAAAGGCACAATTTCCGGACTACTCCTGGTAACTCGAGGATCAGCGCGAGCAAGAGTTCGCGAAGCTCTTCCCGCACCTACCTCTTGAGTTCCGACAGTCCTAATCTCCTTCTACCGAACAACCCAAATAACAAGAACCTCCCTCTGATACCATTTTGTCACGAACCAACCCGGGTTGACCCTGAACTAGTCACCCGAGTCAGCCCGCGACATGGCCCAAAGGGCGTTCCCGATCCCCACGGGCAGGCAACCAGTGTCGGGCATCAAAATTAAACAACTGGGAACGATTTGGCCCATAAAATATACATAGATAAAGAAGAATAAATGGAACTCGATCAGCGCAACAAGAAAAAGAACAGAACTCCTCAACATACCTCCATGTGACCATCCAAGTCACCTCCCAACCAAAAGCAGGACTTTCTCTAACAATGAGCAACTTAATCGAGAGAAACATGATCAACAGAAACCTGCAACTGAAAAGATAATGTAGGAATGAGCATTTAAAACGCTCAGAAGGGATGCCAAGAGTAAACCACTGAATCCAAGTCCTTCCTTTCCCAAAACAATCCATTAATGCAAGTTTGAAAATACAATTATAAAAGTAGGTTTTTCAAATTTGAAAATAAGCAACACGTTTTTTTCCATTTAAAACCCAATACACGCTACATGCCCTTTTTCAAAATCATTTGTCATTTTATGAACAAAATACAAAACAGAATATATCAATACTGTGCTAGATTAAAACAAGTAAGAGTGAATGTTGAAAATAAACTAGCGCATGGAAAGTAAACAAGACCAGTGCACGGAAAGTAAACAAGACCAGTGCACGGAAAGTAAACCAGACCAGTGAACAGAAAGTAAACAAGACCAGTGAAAGGAAAGTAAACAAGCAATGAAAATAATCCAGTAACCATGGGTGATCCTAAACAACCCTAGAAGCCCCCTGGACGTACTCGGTTTCAGAACCACCTGCCGGCATATGGTGAAGCTCCTAAGTCTATAACCAACTGGCCGCCCTAACTGACCAATCCAGTGGCAAATCCCGCCTGGCCTAATAATAAATCTAGGGGGTACCAACCCGTCTAATCGGGGTTGGTCAGAAACTGTCACTCGATCTCTAAAAGATGCCCAGGAACCCATGGTGGTTATAATAATACTGTGTAAGTAGGAGGGCCCTCGCACGCATGACTCATATCACCGCACTTGCCTTCCCCAAACACGGATGCTTCCTGTGCGTTCACCCATAAAGGGTTACTCTAGACAAGAGCGCCCCCAAAATACACATTCAATCATTTCAAATTAACAAAGTGCCAACTGGTCCGTCACATCACATAAGCATTTAAAACATATTTTTGAAGACTTTAAGTTGCTAACTAGGCATTCACATTTTCTGAATCACATTCTTTTAAAAAAAATCCCCACAAGACATCAATTTTAGAAGAACAATGCCACATCATCTTTCAAGTTCACACACCCAAATACCTTAACCAAAATAGTTTCAAATCATTTCTAAAACCATTTTCGTGTATAATATATCAAATGGGACTTTAACTTTCTCAATCTCACACAAAACATGTTTCAAATCTAAATAACCAAGTTTTAACGAAAACATCAAAACCATTCCAATAAATCATACAAAGGGACCCAAACATCATTTTGAAAACAAGGACCATTTTCATAGAGTTCCAATTCACTTTCAAACCAACAAACCCAAACGTACCCCAAAACACCTTCCACCCATGATTCACATCGCAAGAATCATTTTATAAATCATTTATCCAACCAATAAAAAGGTTTAAAAAAAATAATACAAGTCCCTTAAGTTCCACACACTAAATCAATTTTACCCAGAATACACTTACCAATGGAATTTCCAAGATGTTTCTAAAGTCGTTCACACCTCCACTTTCCCAAGGGTTTATCAAACGAGCATTTTCAATCTTTAGAAAAACGTTATGTTTTGTAAAATGTGTCAAATATGTCCATAGATTTATTAAAATGGGTGCAAGGGTATATACACAGATAAAGAGTTGATTCAGAACCATCTTTAGCAACTCCAACTACCATAACAACACCAGCAATAAAATGACACACATTACCAGTGTGATGACCATATATAAATAAATCTTATTAAAACACTCAAGCATCAAATAAATTACTTCATAAAGGAGAATCAAGGAAAACCAACCTCAACTCGCAGACCGAACAAGGTGACGCGACACACCACGCACAGGTGCGCAAGCGCCCGCAAGCTTCCGACAGCGGTATCACAGACTTCTCTGCCAACAGGCCACAACAATCAAAAAAATAATAAAAAACATACAAACAAAAATTTAAAATAATCCAAACAAGTGAAAAACACGTAACCCACCTAACACTCGAGCAGGAGAAACAGAACGGACCCAAACCACTCGCTTACGACAGCGGTGTTCATCGCGCGCACACTTTAGAACAAGGCGCGCGGTGACCGGGGCCACGACGGCTGGTCGGGGGGTGCCGGATTGCGCGGTGGCACTGCGAAAGGTAGGCGGGTCAGAGCGGCTCAAAGGGGGGGTGCGTCAAGCAGGGCTGGCCGGGTGCGGGGAAGTCGGAAGTAGGATGGCCGGAGGCGGGGGCTCGCCGAAGGTGCTGGATGGCGAGGCGGAAATGCCAGAAGGAGTGGGCTGAGCATCGGGGTCGTCAGAGTGGTAGGGCGGCGCGACGGGGTCGCCGAAGCGGCAGGGCAGCGCGACGAGGGACCAGAGGGGCAGGGCGGCGCGGCCGGGCTTTGGGACCGAGCGAGGCTGGGTGAGGGAGAAGCACCTGAGGGAGGTCGTTGCGGGAGCGGGGCGCTGGAGGGAGGCTGGTGTGGGGGTGGGGTGTCGAAGGGAGGCTGGGTGCGGGAGCGGGGACGGCGGGGGGAGCCGGGACCACCGAAGGGGAGGGAGGTCGGGACGGCGGAGGGAGTCGGGATGACGGAGGGAGCCGGGACCGCCGAAGGGGAGGGAGGCTGGGACGTCGGAGGGAGCCGGGACAGCGGAGGGAGCCGCGCAGGGTCTGGCGGCGCTAGGGCAAGGGAAGGGGGGGTTCTGCTCGCGCAGGAGGGGAAAACCGGGGGAGGGGTTCTGCTCGCGCAGGAGGGGAAAACTGAGGGGGTTAGGATTTAATTTTTTATTAACACAATAATAATAATAGTAATAATATAATAATAACAATAATAATTATAGAATAATTAAATAAACAAAAAATAAAATCCTGATAATAATAATAAAACTTTATAAAGATAATAAAACTTTATAATAATAATAATAATAATATCGTAACTATAATAATAATAATAAAACTTTATAATAATAACAATAATAATAATATTGTAACTATAATAATAATAATACTTTAACAATCCTAATAATAAAATAATAATAATAATATTTATAACAATTTAATACTACTAATTATATTAATTACGAACATAAAAAATTTAATATTTAAACGTCGGGCGAACACGCGGTCATCCGGGCCGAACGCACCGTCACCGCTAAAGATGTGGTGACCGCGCACCGGCGCGAAACCCGCCAACACAATTAAACTTAGAAAAATTCAAACCGGGACCATGAAAAGATTAAAAACAAGGGCATCCGTGCTCGGGGTGTGACAAGGGGGTCCAATGTAAAAAATAAAATCTCATTTTCTATTGAAGATGTATATCTTTTAACTGGATTTTGTAATTTTATTTCTTAATATACCATCATCAAATTTTATTAAAATATGATGAAATAATTCAAAAAAATTATTACATAAAAATATATGTTATTCTTTTATTGGAATACCGAAAATTATTATCCTCTTCCATCAAATGGGAAACAAAATTGTTGTTCATTTGTATGGAAAACTACCACCTCATGAACAGATGTAATTCATTTTCCATCACATCCTCTCCTGGATAGTTATAATGATTTGTTTGTATTTATATGTAACATTGATGACCAATACTTATATATATATATATATATGATAATATAATTTTTAATCTAATTGCATACATTTCAATCCGTTAAAATTATAACTTCATCCATGTGTATAAGGGGAGTACCACCATCACGGAGCAACGTGATTCATTGTTAATTCCCACATCACATGGATTATATATATATTTTTTAAATTCAAAGATATAATATGGATTTTATGACATAATTATTATTTGATAATTATAAAACAGGTTTTACATTATTTTCATTATTTTCATTGAAAAATGGAAATGTTTTTAAAGAGTATTTATGATTTATCATCCCTATGATTATAAAGTAGTTCTTAATAAAAAACCATTAATTATTTTATTTTATTTATATTTATTCTAAAAAATTATAATTATTTAAATAGATTAATTATATAAATGATGGAATAATGAAAAAATTTATCATAGTTAAACTATCATAGATGTAGAGACCCGAAGCTTGACGTACATGGACATTACATTACATTTGCGGAATACTTAGTACATAACAAAAACACACACTAAAGGATCGTAATAGTTTAGTGTCTTTGGAAACTCGGAACGTAATCTTCTAATCGTGGTGAAAGTTCTTCAATATCTCCCATAAAGGTCATCCCTTTTTTTACCTAAAACCTTTCTTTATATCCTGGGGAAAAGAAAACATAAAAGGGTGAGCTCAAATGCTTAGTAAGGGTAAACAAAAGAAATATCAATCACATCATATATATAAGAACATAGCCTTTGGAAATCTTAACCTGCAAAAAAGCTCATAATATCATAACATGGGATAAATCATATAAGTGAAATGTAATCCCAATAATCATAACTTAAAACATGAAACTTTGTGTCATACACACATAATCATAGAGAATCATTTCTTGTTAGTCAAGACTTAATGCCAAAACTATCTTAGTGGACAAAGTCCCTTTCTGAATCGAGTAACCCTCGTTTCAGTCCTGTTTCACTGAACCGGTATAACCTACCATTCCAGCCATGTCTATCTCATGAGATATAAAATCTTTACCCAATGAATTAGAGAGAGATATAGGTCCCACCCATCTTATAATGAATCATTTCATATGTGTGCCACATAATCATAAAACATACATCATCGCATAACACATGTAACAAAAATGGGATTCTTGAAACATCATGACATCATAAATAAATTCATATAAGATAAAGGAATTCATAAACATAATTCCATCACAACATAGTCAAATCAATGTAAAAATATGGATAGAAACAGAACCCTTTATTATCTTACATGGAAAATAATTTTGATAAAACACTTGAATTGAATTCTTGAGGAAAATATCCTTTCTTCTTCAAAATCAATTTCTTTTCACAAAACATCATGCAATTTTAAAAGAAAGATATTTTATTGAAAATAGTCATGAAATCTTCTAGAGGAAGCTTCATGAAAATAAGGCTTTATAAAACAGTAGAAATTCGTTCGTTCCGTATAAGTTAAAAAAACATTCTTCGTACTTTTGTGGGAAAAGTCAAAAAGTACCTCGTACGAAAAACGACAAAAGATTCCTTTCATACGTATTACTAAAAACACACCGAAGGGTAAAAATGGATTTAAAAAATTTTAGGTGGATGGAAATAATATTACATATTGAGTAAACATGGATGTGGATGATAAAATACACCCTAGTAAATACTTACGAATAAACAATCTCGGATAAAAATGAGATTGTGATATTTCCCTTACCTTAGGTCCAATTTGCTTCGTATGTGTCCGAACCTCCTGTATAATGATTTAAATAATGTCATTGACTTATTAAAGAATCATATTCATTGTTATGATGTCATATATGGTTCACTTATGACATTATATTACCCGTTCTTTTGTAAATTCCATGTTAAAGAAGCGTTTTGGGTAAAATCGTTTCATTTATCGTAGGTGTTTTGACTTGTTGTTCTTGACATCATTATTACTTATATCATGATTTACTTACTTACAGAATATAAAATATTATTTATATATCATATATATTCAGTATATATATATATAATAGATAGATAAATAAAATGAAAAACACCGTTCATGGAGACGGTAGTCCGTGCGTACGCATGAACGCTGTTTTTCTTTCCTTATTGTCTTGAAATGGAAGTAAGTAGATGACATACATATGTATATATATACAGAAATCCAGTAGCTTTATAATGTCATATATTTGATTATTATTTCTTATATATACATTATAATCATTCTTAAATGGTTAACATGGAGAATGAATCTCATCGCGTCGTGGAGACGGTAGTCCGTACGTACGCACGAGCGATGATATCATTTCTATAAATATTGAATTGAATTGGAGTGGACTATACAATATATCAGAATCAATATGATGTTTTAATAACTATGTATAGTTATTCTTTACACCATTATACCCATCCATGTAAGGTGGTGGTGGAAAATAGATTACACCACGGCGTGGAGACGGTATTCCGTACGTACGCACGCGCGGTGATTTCTTTTTCCGTAGGATGGATAGATGGTGAAATAGGGTTGTTTCATACTTATAATAACATATCAGTATATGAGTGATACTGATGTTATTACTTCATAATGAAACAACCTAAGAAGAAGAAGTGGAAGAAGAAATAAAGATGAAAGAATTGGTAACGGTAATTACCTCTTCTTTGAAGTGCCTCTTTGAGACCTTCTCTTAGGGCACTAGAATTGGTCTTTGAGGAAGACCAGAACCTCTAGGATGTTTCTAGGGAAGTGGAGAAGGGATTTTGTCAGGGGTTGTCCGAGCTTGAGTGCTCAAATTGGTGTGAGGAGGAGGGGGAGGAGGTGTCCTTTTATAAGGGAGGAGAGGGGCACCTTAGGAATATCTCAAAATATTATTTTATATTAAAGTAAAAATCGGTTTATAATGGTTACAAAGGGTCTTATTTTGAAGATAAGGTGGGTAGGGGTCTAAATCCTATCAACCAATAGAATTTAGACAGGTTTAGGATATTATTTTAACCTTATCAATTAGATTTAACTCTAAGTTAAATAATTTAACTTTTACCATGTCTTTTTGTTTTATTTCACTATATGGTTAATAAACTTACTATAACATGCCAAACGAACCCCAAATTGTTTATTATTAATATATATATCCGTATCTAAGTCATTTGGCCGAACCTTAGATTTTTAGGAATACAATAACAATTAATAATATAATATTTGATTTAAAAACTATTTTGTCTCAATTTTGACACTATTTGATATATGATTTTTGTGAAAGTCATAACAGAATTAAATGTTCGAACCAAGTTGATTAAAGCAACATTTATATATCATAGTAACCTAGAAAATTAGTGGAATTCATAAAAAGTCTCAAATTACATTTATTTTGGTGTTTATAACATCAATTATGTCAATATTTCATTAAAAAGATAATTACTGCATCATCATTGTGTCATAAATAAATTAAATTATTTAAAGTCTAAAAATTAAAAATAAAATACCATTATGTAGGAAATCGTTTTATCTTTCTAATGAATATTTATAATCTAAAAGCCAACATATATAACACTATGTAACAATTGTGTTTCTAAAAGATATATGCTTGTGTCAATTTTGTATTCATTTTAACTTAATTAAAATAAAGTGTCATTATCACTTACAAGTGGATCAATGGGGTCCCAAAATCGACCCAAAGATGCCCATGGTCGACCATGTATCAACCAATGGGGTTAAGACACGTTTTAGGGTAATTTAATATTATTATAATATTATTTTTTAACCCTTATTTACCGGATTGACCCTTAACCATGGTAAATAAAATATTTACCGCAGTAATTATTCAAAATGTCTAAAAATAAAAGTTATCTATTTACACAATTTGAACATCCTGATTCCAAATATGGAATCCATTTTTCTAAATTCAAAACACAAAAGTGGCAGAAATTAATTTAAAATTAATTCCCGCTGTCAAAACAAAAAGCGTGTTTTTAAGAGATAATAACTATCAAAAGATTGACACTTGTTTATGTTCGGTTTAATTGTAAAATTGTGTCCAATGACCAAAATTATATTAATTGGTAAAAATATATTCTAAATATACTTTAAAACCATTCAATATTATAATTTAACCACATAATATATTACGATGAAAAAAGTTGTTTTTAATTAAAATATAGCGTGTTTTTACTATTCATTAAAATATGAAAGTTGTCGGAAAAATATCAAAACTTTATCTAATGTAAATTTTTACATCCTGATTCAAAAGAAGAATATTATTTTGTCAAATTGAACATATAAACATGTCAAAAACCAGATTTAAAGTGGGTGCGCCATCCAAAGGCGGCAAAACTGCATTTTGTGAAAAATACTTATTTTACCTGAAAAATTTATTTTGTTCTTATACCATGTTCTAGAAATATGTAAGATGAATAATAATGTTATAAAATTCAAAATTTAGTTAATACTATTCATAATGGCTAGTTCATGACAATATTATAATAATATAACATTGTTTATTAAAACCCGGTATTGCGTACAACACACGCTATCGAGGAAGGTCGTGATTGCGTGTAATGCAAGCCAAGTCAGGGTTGCGTGTTGTGAAATAATCCTTCGTTGTTTCGTATAACAGAATCCAACCATATTTCATTTATACATTTAATATATATATATATATAACTATTATCAAAATTGTGTGTAACACGGTCCAAGAATAGTGTTGCATATACTGCAAGCTAATACGGTGTTGCGTATAGCGCAAGGTAATCTTGGTGTAGAATACAACACAAGACATTAATGAAATTAAAAGAATATTTTTCATAAAATCTCGGGGTGTTACATTCTACCCCCCTTAAAATGAATTTCGTCCTCGATATTCGTCGGGATTATAAATGGTTTACTATTCGAAAGTTTCTTTGATAGAAACCCACATCGTAAAAAAAAATACCAAAACTTATCTTTAAAAACAAAAGTATGAAACGTAACGGTTACCCAAATAAACTAATCACTGGGTTTCCACATAGGTGAAAATATGGATATGGAAGAGAAATCTAACAATCATGTTCTGATGGAGAGTGGTAGAGAACATGGCTATGGAAAAGCTAGTAATCACAAAGCCATAAATTTGTGACGGTCTAAGGTACCATCCGATTCATCAGATATAAGATCACTAGGACAACATTTTTGGTTTTCAATATCATTTCCCTAAAGTTGAAAATTTTGAATTAGAAGAAATACTTACTTGATTTTGGTATAATCTCACTATTGTTCATGAATTTAACAATTTACACTTCTTCCCTTAAAGAAATGAAGTTGAATTTGTTATTCGTGATGTGTTAGCAGATCATGTGATAGAATGACAGGTCATTCCATCTGTCTCAAACAAAAGGTTATCAAAACTTATATACATAAGTTGATCTATAGTGAGATTAATCATATATGGTTCCTAAAATGGACTTATACTTCATATATCATACTGCTTACTATAATAAAACTAGTTTCTACTAAACAGGGACTTCCTGTAGGTCAGTGGTAGGCGATAAAGGCCAGTCGCACTTCGGTTGTGGGTTCGATTCCTACAGCCTTGTCCGAAGAGATGGGCTGTCGCCCGTCCTGCAGGTTGTCCTTTTTCTAAAACTATATTACTATAACATCCCATCAATAATATCGAGAAAACTTCTATCCTTAAACAATACTAACTTATGTCCAACATAATCCATTCCAATCTTTAGGATTATCCATAATACTGCAGTCCACTCTCATAACATAGTGAAAACAATTACCAGAGATTTAACACCATCGTCGATCCCCATAAGATATGTCTTGTTGGTCACATTCTAAACATTCAAAGTCCTTAATCATGTATTCGCTTGAATACCTTAGTGAAAACATGAATGCAGTTTAAAGTTAACACTTTCCACATACCAAAATCCTCAAAATTCTATATACTCAAACCATGATATCACTTAGTCCTTATATCAATCATGAGCTCATGAATACTGTTAAACATTTCATTTTCTTGTTTTCCCTTCATTATGCGCATATCATCTTATTTCCAAAAATATCTCAATCACTTTGAATACCACATTAAACCAATACATAAATATTCCAATACTTCATGATACAACATTATTTTGGAATCCCATTACATAAACGCTTAATCATTCCACCACATCGTTATCATATTCAACATCGCCAATAGTGATCGCATGTGACTTCCCTTTGTCCTTTGCCTTCAGTGGTTGCTCATGTTGATCATCACTAACCCTTGGATGAGGGAAAGTATTAGCATAATGCCCAATTTCCTTGCACTTGAAGCATTGAAGTGTTGGTTGTGCGTTCTCTGCAGTGTTTTCTTTATTCACTTCATTAGAATCCCTTTTTCCATTACTTCGACACTCAGCTGCTCGATGACCTTCTTTTCCACACTTAAAACATTTTCTAGTCCCTTTAAGACAATCTCCACCATGCTTCTTTCCACACTTTGTGCATAAGGAAACATTCATCTTCTTTTCACCATTATTCTGAGATTTCTCCTTGAACTCCATCTTTCGTTTCTTGTCAAAACCATGAGATGGATATGTAACACCAACTTCCATTTCTACCTTGATAGCACAATGCACAATTTCTTCATAGCTACTGAAGTCTCTTATAGCTAATGCCCTTCGAAGACTTGGTTTTAAGCCACTGAAAAATCGATCAACTTTACTTTCAGGTTGGATGATAATACCAGAAGCGTACCTTGCAAGTCTTGTAAAATTTGCTTCATAGGTACCAACAGATTCATCGTCCCTTTGCTTCAGTTCAAGAAACTCTTTCTCCATCTTTTTTCGAAGAATACGAGGGAAGTACTTACTGAAAAACAAGTTCTTGAACTCGTCCCATTCCATGGACTCAATTTCATCTCTTGGCCTCATATTCTTGATAAGATTCCACCATTGATCAGCTTCACCTTCCAAACGATATACTGATAAGATGACTTTATCATGTTCAGAACATTGAAGAACTGAAAATATCTTTTCAGTAGTACTGATCCATTGTTCAGCCACAAGTGGATCAGAAGACCCACTGAAAGAAGGTGGATGTTGCCTCATGAAGGACTCAATAGAATATTGTTCCCTTCTCTGCTCATTTGGATGTCCAGAATGATTCATAGCTTGTGTAAGTATAGCAAAAAGATTTTTCACTCCATCTCCCATAACATTTGTTTGTTCAGGAGGGCAATCATTGCATTGTCCATTGCATTGATCAACACGGTTCCTTCGGGTTCCAGCCATCGTCTAAAACCCAAAAAGAATAGTGTGAGAGGCAAAAATCATGCTAGGGAAAACAACATAATAAAGGGGGAGTACCTTCAATATCCAACATCTTAGGTTTAATTCTATGATCGTTAGCGTAATTCTATTACTATAACCTATACGTATACTTATCCCTAGGGACATCCCTAGACATACCTTAGAAATATCTCTAGGGATCTCACTAACGTTTTCGCATCCTAGTTTCCAAAGGTTTACTAAACCTCCCTCTGATACCAACTGTAGAGACCCGAAGCTTGACGTACATGGTCATTACATTACATTTGCGGAATACTTAGTACATAACAAAAACACACACTAAAGGATCGTAACAGTTTAGTGTCTTTGGAAACTCGGAACGTAATCTTCTAATCGTGGTGAAAGTTCTTCAATATCTCCCATAAAGGTCATCCTTTTTTTACCTAAAACCCTTCTTTATATCCTGGGGAAAAGAAAACATAAAAGGGTGAGCTAAAATGCTCAGTAAGGGTAAACAAAAGAAATATCAGTCACATCATATATATAAGAACATAGCCTTTGGAAATCTTAACCTGCAAAAAAGCTCATAATATCATAACATGGGATAAATCATAGAAGTGAAATGTAATCCCAATAATCATAACTTAAAACATGAAACTTTGTGGCATACACACATAATCATAGAGAATCATTTCTTGTTAGTCAAGACTTAATGCCAAGACTATCTTAGTGGACAAAGTCCCTTTCTGAATCGAGTAACCCTCGTTTCAGTCCTGTTTCACTGAACCGGTATAACCTACCATTCCAGCCATGTCTATCTCATGAGATATAAAATCTTTACACAATGCATTGGAGGGAGATATAGGTCCCACCCATCTTATAATGAATCCTTTCTTATGTGTGCCACATAATCATAAAACATACATCATCGCATAACACATGTAACAAAAATGGGATTCTTGAAACATCATGACATCATAAATAAATTCATATAAGATAAAGGAATTCATAAACATAATTCCATCACAACATAGTCAAATCAATGTAAAAATATGGATAGAAACAGAACCCTTTATTATCTTAGATGGAAAATAATTTTTATAAAACACTTGAATTGAATTCTTGAGGAAAATATCTTTTCTTCTTCAAAATCAATTTCTTTTCACAAAACATCATGCAATTTTAAAAGAAAGATATTTTATTGAAAATAGTCATGAAATCTTTTAGAGGAAGCTTCATGAAAATAAGGCTTTATAAAACAGTAGAAATTCGTTCGTGCTGTATAAGATAAAAAAACATTCTTCGTTCTTTTGTCGGAAAAGTCAAAAAGTACCTCGTACGAAAAACGACAAAAGATTCCTTTCATACGTATTACTAAAAACTCACCGAAGGGTAAAAATGGATTTAAACAATTTTAGGTGGATGGAAATAATATTACATATTGAGTAAACATGGATGTGGATGATAAAATACACCCCAGTAAATACTTACGAATAAACAATCTCAGATAAAAATGAGATTGTGATATTTCCCTTACCTTAGGTCCAATTTGCTTCGTATGTGTCCGAACAACCTGTATAATGATTTAAATAATGTCATTGACTTATTACAGAATCATATTCATTGTTATGATATCATATATGGTTCACTTATGACATTATATTACCCGTTCTTTTGTAAATTCCATGTTAAAGAAGCGTTTTGGGTAAAATCGTTTCATTTATCGTAGGTGTTTTGACTTGTTGTTCTTGACATCATTATTACTTATATCATGATTTACTTACTTCCAGAATATAAAATATGATTTATATATCATATATATTCAGTATATATATATATATAATAGATAGATAAATAAAATGAAAAACACCGTTCATGGAGACGGTAGTCCGTACGTACGCATGAACGCTGTTTTTCTTTCCTTATTGTCTTGAAATGGAAGTAAGTATATGACATACATATGTATATATATACATAAATCCAGTAGCTTTATAATGTCATATATTTCATTATTATTTCTTATATATACATTATAATCATTCTTAAATGGTTAACATGGAGAATGAGTCTCATCGCGTCGTGGAGACGGTAGTCCGTACGTACGCACGAGCGATGATATCATTTCTATAAATATTGAATTGAATTGGAGTGGATTATACAGTATATCAGAATCAATCTGATGTTGTAATAACTATGTATAGTTATTCTTTACACCATTATACCCATCCATGTAAGGTGGTGGTGGAAAATAGATTACACCACGGTGTGGAGACGGTATTCCGTACGTACGCACGCGCGGTGATTTCTTTTTCCATTGGATGGATAGATGGTGAAATAGGGTTGTTTCATACTTATAATAACATATCAGTATATGATTGATACTGATGTTATTACTTAATAATGAAACAACCTAAGAAGAAGAAGTGGAAGAAGAAATAAAGATGAAAGAATTGGTAACGGTAATTACCTCTTCTTTGAAGTGCCTCTTTGAGTCCTCCTCTTAGGGCAGTAGAATTGGTCTTTGAGGAAGACCAGAACCTCTAGGATGTTGCTAGGGAAGTGGAGAAGGGATTTTTTCAGGGGTTGTCCGAGCATGAGTGCTCAAATTGGTGTGAGGAGGAGGGGGAGGAGGTGTCCTTTTATAAGGGAGGAGAGGGGCACCTTAGGAATATCTCAAAATATTATTTTATATTAAAGTAAAAATCGGTTTATAATGGTTCCAAAGGGTCTTCTTTTGATGCTAAGGTGGGGAGGGGTCGAAATCATATCAACCAATAGAATTTAGACAAGTTTAGGATATTATTTTAACCTTATCAATTAGATTTAACTCTAAGTTAAATAATTTAACTTTTACCATGTCTTTTTGTTTTCTTTCACTATATGGTTAATAAACATACTATAACATGCCAAACGAACCCCAAATTGTTTATTATTAATATATATATCCTTATATAAGTCATTTTGCTGAACCTTAGATTTTTAGGAATACAATAACAATTAATAATATAATATTTGATTTAAAAACTATTTTGTGTCAATTTTGACACTATTTGATATATGATTTTTGTGAAAGTCATAACAGAATTAAATGTTCGAACCAAGTTGATTAAATCGACATTAATATGTCATAGTAACCTAGAAAATTAGTGGAATTCATAAAAAGTCTCAAATTACATTTATTTTGGTGTTTATAACATCAATTATGTCAATATTTCATTAAAAAGATAATTACTGCATCATCATTGTGTCATAAATAAATTAAATTATTTAAAGTCTAAAAATTAAAAATAAACTTACATTATGTAGTAAATCTCTTTATCTTTCTAATGAATATTTATAATCTAAAATCCAACATATATAACCCTATGTAACAATTGTTTTTCTAAAAGATATATGCTTGTGTCAATTTTGTATTCATTTTAACTTAATTAAAATAAAGTGTCATTATCACTTACAAGTGGATCAATGGGGTCCCAAAATCGACCCAAAGATGCCCATGGTCGACCATGTATCAACCAATCGGGTTAAGACACGTTTTAGGGTAATTTAATATTATTATAATATTATTTTTTAACCCTTATTTACCGGATTTACCCTTAACCATGGTAAATAAAATATTTACCGCAGTAATTATTCAAAATGTCTAAAAATAAAAGTTATCTATTTACACAATTTGAACATCCTGATTCCAAATATGGAATCCATTTTTCTAAATTCAAAACACAGAAGTGGCAGAAATTAATTTAAAATTAATTCCCGCTGTCAAAACAAAAAGCGTGTTTTTAAGAGATAATAACTATCAAAAGATTGACACTTGTTTATGTTCGGTTTAATTGTAAAATTGTGTCCAATGACCAAAATTATATTAATTGGTAAAACTATATTCTAAATATACTTTAAAACCATTCAATATTATAATTTAACCACATAATATATTATGATGAAAAAAGTTGTTTTTAATTAAAATATAGCGTGTTTTTACTATTCATTAAAATATGAAAGTTGTCGGAAAAATATCAAAACTTTATCTAATGTAAATTTTTACATCCTGATTCAAAAGAAGAATATTATTTGGTCAAATTGAACATATAAACATGTCAAAAACCAGATTTAATGTGGGTTCTCCATCCAAAGGCGGCAAAACTGCATTTTGTGAAAAATACTTATTTTACCTGAAAAATTTATTTTGTTCTTATACCATGTTCTAGAAATATGTAAGATGAATAATAATGTTATAAAATTCAAAATTTAGTTAATACTATTCATAATGGCTAGTTCATGACAATATTATAATAATATAACATTGTTTATTAAAACCCGGTATTGCGTACAACACACGCTATCGAGGAAGGTCGCGATTGCGTGTAATGCAAGCCAAGTCAGGGTTGCGTGTTGTGAAATAATCCTTCGTTGTTTCGTATAACAGAATCCAACCATGTTTCATTTATACATTTAATATATATATATATATATAACTATTATCAAAATTGTGTGTAACACGGTCCAAGAATAGTGTTGCGTATACTGCAAGCTAATACGGTGTTGCGTATAGCGCAAGGTAATCTTGGTGTAGAATACAACACAAGACATTAATGAAATTAAAAGAATATTTTTCATAAAATCTCGGGGTGTTACAATAGACATTTTTGACATATGAACCGAATATCGTAAAACCATATAACCTGAACATAATTGATAAATTAAAATAAATATAAATTGAAAACAAATTAAATTAAAATAATAATAAATCTGTAAAAAGTTAATAAAAATTTAAATAATTAATATATGTTTATTATTTGGGAAGATAACTAACATATGTGATGGTTCATGCATGCAGTTTGGTTTTTCTCACCTCACTCTTGTTTCCATGAGACATACGTCACATTCACCATTATTATCATTCATATAATATATATATTAACCAAATGATATGATATATTTCAATTCCCTTTATATTTTTTTATGTAATTATTATTGTTTAGTTATATCTTGAATGGATATTGGGATTCAAAAGTTACTAATGTGGTAATGGTTTATATAATAATCTCATCAGTAATCGAGATTGTTGGCATTTAAATATATTTTTGTGGAATTATATGTTATTTATATCTAATACCAACTATATTTTCTTCATCTTTTTTTAGGAAATTATAATTTTACCTTTTATATTTCTATTTAAAGTATTGAAAAGATCGAATATATGTTTTTAAGGAATACTGACTTTTCTTCTTTAAAATTTGTGAATATTTTTCATTGATGTTAGTATTATCCCAATTTTTTTAAAATGTTGTTAATATTACCCAATAATTTACTAATGAAATTTATATGCTTGCTTCAATTTTTACAATATGGTTTAAAAAAAACTTCTTACAACTTTTCTAAATGAGAAACTTTTTGACTCTTTTAAAAAAATGTGGACAGATTAATTTTCTCACATGCTAGAAAAAACATTAATTTATTAACTTTATAACAAATAAATTTATTCATAGTAACATTACACATTTCCATAATACATTTCAATTTGAATTTAGTTCAATATTCATGAGTAAATATTTAGTTTTAAAAAATTAATTTTAAATTGAATATGGTGTTTTCTTCAAGAACATTGTAATGATATTTTTGTGGTAAATATAATAATTAATGAAAAAAATGATTATTTTACAAATTCTTAACTGGTTTTATTTTATAAAGATATCATCTGTATTCATTCTATGTAACATTTATGACAAGTTTTATAGGGGAATGTATTGATATTTTTTATTATAATTCTTACCATACTAATTTTTTTGGATTATTTTTTAATGAGAATTATGTATTATTATTTATTAATATGGGGATTGAATTGGACTTATTATGTAATATGATGGTAATGTTATATCTCATTGATTCTTCAGTAGGTATCTTCAGACAAACTATATTTATGTTTTAGATGAGGTGTTACCATTCATGTAAGAAATCTAGGCACAACCCTTGATGGTAACTTTATGTTGGTTAAATTTAGACATTCTATAATCAAATGATAAGTGATGATATGAAAGGATAAATTTCATCCACATGTGATTAGTTATATTGAATTCTTAACAGTCATTTATTTCTTGAATATTATTTTTCATTCTAAATTGTTTGATTAAATGGAATATTTTTTTAGTTATTACCTTTCAATTTGATTATTCCAAATTTATTCAGGATATATTCCATATCATCTAAAGCTTAAATATTATATGATATTGTCATTTTTTTCCATTCCTAAGGATTTTATGAATGAATATTTTAACATGTTCCAGGATGATGCATATTTAATTTCATTATTTTTTGAATTTAATTACCAATGTTATATTGGTGGAGTGTAAGAATTTAGTTTACCAATAAAAATAAACTATTGGAACATCAAAAAATAAGTCATTTTTATATTATCCCAATTTAAATATGTAACCACGTTATCTAGGATAATGGATATAGGGTCCTTAGACAATATATACATGGGGATTTCCAATAATTATGAAGGTTTGAACATTTTCCAAGGGCTGAATATATCCACAATATAAAAGAATTTATTCAATTATATAAATAAAATTTAAAAACATAGATTTATAAAGGAAGAAGATAATGTATCATCATATAATTTCGAAATATTGACTTACCATATAGATTGATAGAAAACTATTCCACCATGGATGGAAAATCACATTATATAGATTTAATGTATATAAATAAACATTGTGTGATCCCCCAGAATATATACCTGTAATATTATACATTCACAATCCAATAATCATCCATATTGCACAATCCCCTTTACCACACTAGGACCCATATACATGAAGTCTGTATATTCATCAGAATGAACATGTAGTGTGTAATTAATATACAAAATAGAACACTAATAATTCATCATTAAATAATGTTCAATGGAATAATATCAGTAATTCATGCTATAACAAATGTGAAAGCAATCAAAAAAAATCATATATAGAGCATTCATGTGCTAACCAATCCACCATAATCCCTTGATATGCCATCATTAGATCCTTATAAATATGAAAATCATATGATATCACTTTTGATCATGAACTATCCAAAATAATGGTTATCATGTATCTTAGTAGTCATAATACATTGACTTTGATCAAGCCTCCATGCCTCCATTTTCAAACACTGTAACATTTTAGTTCAGCAGTCCATCATACCTCATTTATGGCTCAAGTCAAGAATCTAGGAAACCATTCCCAAAATGCTGCTACAATCGGTGTAGCAACTTAATATTTTAGTAGATAATTATTGCTATTAGCATATTCAACATGCAACACTATGTTTAAATAATCAACGACATTATCTTAAAATATTATTATATAAACCTGAAGGATATATCCTATACATTAAATTTTATGTTCTGAATAATATTAATAAATTTATGATATACATAAAAATATCATTCTAAAAATAAATTTATTTAAAAAAATTATTTAATTATCACTAAACCTTAATAATAATATTTTATTCATCAAAATATATGTTTCTTCAAAAAAAATTTTTTATTTCATGACAAATATTTATATTTAATTTATGGAAATTTTACAAATGAAATTTTTTAAAATTAATCAATTTTAAATACTCATCTTATCGATATTAACCTATGATAAATTTTTAAAATTTTTCAAAAAATATATTTTTTAGTAAATATCAAAATGTACCACCTTTACGATAAAAGAATTATTTCATTTGAATAAATTATATTATTGAAATATTAAATAAATATTTAATATGATAAATAATTAAAATAAGTGTTATATATTTATATTTTTCTCAATTATAAAATTTAATTCATTTTAGTATTTGATTTTAAAATAAGTTAATTTTTATGCAGTAAATGTGATTTTTCTGAAAAGTGATTTAAAGTGCATAATGATTCTCAATATTAAATATTTAGAGTAAAACATAATTAGGAGTGATTCAAATGGAATTTTTATATTATATATATATGAATTTAAATTCATTTCTTTATTATTACACATTATATAGTTGTTATATGTTAATATCATTTTAGATAATTGAATTTATTGGAGACTTCTTTTTTCAACACATATTCAGGAATAGTTTAATTTAAATCGTGCCCCAAATTTCATTATAATTTTTGGAAATTTATTCCTTAATTATAATAATATTTTATTTTATATAATTCGTTCAACATAATTTTTGAAAATAATGAAAAGTATACGTATTAAAAATTAGTTTCCCTAGTAAATGTAATTATGTGTTTTATGCTGGATAAACAAAAATTATAATGTTGAGAAATTAAAAAACATACCTAATTCGATTATTATGACCATATTTAAATCGAAATTGTTCTATGATTCAAATAATATCAATTTGGGTCCTTGTGGAATGTGAAAAATGTCGGTGTAATTCATTTATTTGAAAAAAAAATCAACATGTTTTCACTCCATCATTTACAAAAGGCCACCCCTCTCATTTCATTCAAAAACATCCTAAACATATTTTTTGCACATTACATGTCCAAATATATTACATATTTAAATAGCCTCATCCTAAAATAAATTCTTTTTTAAAAATCCATCATACGAAGGCATATATTATATACATAAAGATGTTGTTTTAGGGAAAAGTACCATCCTAATGAAATGGAATTATTTTATTTATATCCCAACCCTATGAAATCATATTAAAAATTGATGATATAAAAACATAAGTATAATAAATATACTTATTAGTTTTTATGTAAATGGAACAACCTACTACCTTCTCCTCCTCCCTTAAATGGGAAAGAAAAGTATTTCCCATGTGCACGGTGGACCACCACCTTGTGAAATATTGTGATTCATTTTCCTAAAATGATTCCCATATATATATATACTAATATGTGTAATGGATATTTACAATATTTAGAATATAATTATTATATTTGAATTATAATAAAACATATTATTCACAATATTATATTCCATAGGTAATAAAATAACGTTACTAGAGTGCATGACAAACACCACAATGTGAAGCGTTGTTATTCGTTTATCACATACACTATATGCCGACTATAATAAATAATAATAATATTATTATATATGATATTTAGGTTATATTAATAATTATGGTAATGAAATATAACATCTAATTTATCTCCTTACCATACATGGTAAAAAGAACCATAATTTTATTAATGAAAATTCCAATACAGTAAAAATGTCTTGTTTTACAATGAATAAACATCACGTAGAAAAACCAAATAAAAATATCCCTCAGTAATGATTGATGAAAAATATTTATAAAGACCTATAATAATTACAAATAATACAATTTGATAATAATTAAGAAATAATAGAATTAGAATAGGATAATTTAGATTGACTCGATCAACCAGAATGACCGCATTCACGTACAAAGCTATAGAAATAAAACATATTTTTAGTTATAAAATTCTCATTCTGACGATAAATTGAATATAAACATGAGATTATGTATAAGTGAATGAATAAATAAGGGAATATTATGTATTAAATGTATTTGAGTAAAACAAATGGTCATTATAAATATGACTAGTTGAATAGTAAATCTGATAATTTGAATAGTAATATTATCATTATGAATAAAAATATGACAATTGGAATTGTAATAATAGTTATGTAAATGAAAAATATAATTTAGGTATCATATAAAATTGAAATATAATACTTTTAATCTACGGTATAAAAATGATAAATTATGTGTTTTTATTTTTTAAAAACATACTTCTTTAATTTGAAATTCATTATTTTATATAACAATTAAAAAGAAAATTTATTTTTATAAAATGGATTCATAAATTGATATTATATTAAATTTTAATTGTATTATAATTTTATGAGAATGTAAGTAATTTTATAAAGGGTCATAAAATCGATTATAATATAAAAATTCATATTTTAATAAATGAATAATTTTTATAAAATGTAAATAATATAATTTTCATAAAATGGACTCCATTTTGGAAATCTAAATGTCGAAAAAATGTTAAGGTGAAATTTTTGTAATTTTTTAAAATAGTTTAATTCTCAGTTATTATTGAAAAATAAGAAGTTACAGTATTTAAAATTAAAATCCAAATAAATGATTTTTTATGTTATAGATAATGTAATAAAAATTATTTATTACTTCCGTACATTAGTTACAATATATATTCATATAAATAAATATCATTGATTTTTTTGAAGCATAACAATAGTCTAATTAATATAATAAAAAGCACCACCTTCTTCCATTATTGATACCACTCATTCTCCAAACATACTATGTGCCTTTGATATTGTCAATATTGAATCCAATTACCTTCCAACTATTGTTCCCCTTTTTGTAGAAATTATTTTCCAACCAAAAAAGAACAATTATGTGTCCCTTAATGTGGTCCTCAAGTAGATGACATTCAAAAGGTAAAATCCTACACCTTCCTCTTTTAAAATCACTATTTCATAAATCTGATGCTCACCCTTATACAAATAGGAATGATAAATTCAGAATCATATATAAACTGTATTTTTTAATTTTTAATGTAATATAAATAAAAAAATCTTATCGTATCTTATTTTATTCCAAAAAATACATCCTATGTTATATGTCAGGTATCCTTCATTTGTGATGTGCTTTCGTTTCCCATTACCTATTTCATAAAAGTAATAAATTAACATATAATTTATCAATGTAACCAAAATATGTTGTCAATATATAGTCTGAAAATATGTAATTAACCTATGAACATAATAATATATAAAATAAAACAAGTCTAGGATAGTGGTCATAATCTCCTTAAAGAATGAACACAATAACATCAACTTTTTTCTAAAAGAATCATCCCTATATATAGTCACAAAGTGATATTTGGTTCCATAGAAATTTAACAAGGATCATGAATACTATTTCATTACACTTCTATAGTCTTATTCACATTTTAGAGGAACATCTATATCTATCCACAAATGATTCGATAATGAAATCATGAAACGAACACTCTTGGAATGAAAAAAAAACTAACTTTATAACTCATCAAAATGTCTATAAATGAAACTAATAAAATTATAATAATTAATATTTTTATTAGAGAGTTTATGAATTTCATTATTAATTGAACTAATTTTATTATCCAAGACTATATGTTAATGTTCAGAGAACATCAAAAAATAATGTAACAGATCTCTTTGAACCTCTATATTAAATTCATATTATGAATTCATTCTAATTAAATTATTTTTCATCATCATTATTGTAAACTAATTATCCTATATTATTTAAATAAGTTCCACACATTTGTATCTTGATCAATTCAACTTAAATTTTTAGGTCATTACTTATTTTAAATGGTTCACTTTTTAATTCTCATCAATAAGAAAAAACAAATATATGAGAGCTTCAATATTTTTACACATTTTCATGAAAAATATAATGTATGATTTTGGGAGTAATTATTTTTATAAAATTACTAATTTTATCCAGATAAAAAATATTTGTTCAATTATGGTTTTATGTAATTTATTATTCACATACCCTCTTTCAAGACTCTTCTTTATTTTCCCTAAAACAATGATTATGTGACACATTTCAAAACATACCTAGCCACTTAATTTTCATGTTTTCACTATAGTTGGATTTAATTATTCTTGATCTATTTTTATATAGCCATTATTAATGAACAATGAATTTTTTTAATCGCTATTATCAAAGATACCATTATAATATGCACATTGGATATTCATTGGGACATGCTTACAAACCCCATTTCATTCCATAGGTAAGGATTATGTTTATATCTTATATTATATTTCTTTATATATAATAAATATGATCGTACTTTTATAATAGGATCACATAGAAATCCATCCAATTCCTTTGGTAATGTTTTATCTCAGGATATTTTATTTATTAGATTTGGGATTAAGAATCTTCCATAATGGGACACTATCCACATTGTGATGTCATCTTAATAGTTATACAAATTCATGATTATGTTATGATATATGTTTCTTCAATACTTATATATTTAAATGATCATAGGATTCAATGTTTAATATGATATGTATGTCTATTTTTAATCATGATCAGTTCCTTTTATGTAATCATTTATTCTTTCAGACATATGTTATATGCTTACTTTTCATAATAATTCCCTCAATGGGATTATTATATCATCTATTTCATGTGTGTATTAACAAATTTATCCTATGAAGTTATAGGATCCCAATGGAATCTAGGAGATTATTATGAAGATTTAAAAAAGGGGTTTTATTCTTATATCATGCCTTATAATTATTTACATAGTCATAAAAGACACTAAGATTATAGATCCATTGTTCATATTTAATCAGTATTTATACATAAAATCATGAAATAAAATGTGTAAAAGGTATGGGTCACTATAGTTGGTATCATACCATGGTCTAGTTATTTTTGGGGGTTGGTAAAATAAATATTTAATAAGAATTATTGGGATAATTCAATAACAATGGATAACCTATATTCAAATATAATTAATCATAATTTAAGATATAATTTTCCAATATATTTTTATATTTTTATGTCCATACATTCCTTGTTATATGATTAGTAGATTTGGGTTGAATACCACTAATTATATATTTCTATTTTTTGTTAATGTCCGGATATAAGAGAACCAATTCCATATAAAAATGTGATAGGAAATGCGATGGGTTCCCTGATGATATGCCACAAATGGTAGGGGTCGAAGCTTTAAACATCTTGATAGTGCTGGAAGAAATATATCAAGATCAGAATAATGTCATGAATCATGCTCAATACCCTCCATCTCCAAAGATAGAGAAATTTGTGGTCTAATACATTATATGACAGAATCAACATATATTCTGTTTGTATTTTCAATATCCCATCACTGATTAGACATGTACATCTATGAAAATATCATTTTTTCAGTTAATTAATTGGGTAGGTTTGATGAGGTGTTTTGAGTATACCTATAATGGTGGAGTTAAAGATTTTTTGGGAATCCAACATTTAAATACAATTTTCTCTAGGCTAATGGATTTTTATATGCCATGTAACTAGGTTACACATGCTGTAATGGTCTCATGGTGCATACCATGAGGGGTTTCCAATGTGAAAGCCACATGACGTGATGAGTCATTACACATCATGAAGTAACTAATGATCAGTTTTTATTCTAAGAGATGTTTTTTGGAGGTTATGGAAATTAACTATGTCATCGCATGTAATGGGGTAACTCATCGTTTAATACCTCGACTACAATTTTTAAAGAATAATTTTGTTTGAGATCCTCTTTTTGGAACCGATCTAGTTTCTATTCTCTCATCCCAAAGCCTTCCCGAGTCGATCTTGGAGCTGTCCAACCCTTTCATATCCATTCGTTTGTTGTTTAATCTTCATTCCATTGGTATTTTGATTCCATGGTAATCTTTATCCACCATTCATCATATTTCAAACTTTCTATGACATTTTAATTTAAATAAATTATCATGAAATTTATAGATCTATACAATGTGATGATTGATATCATTTTTGGGATTAGTTTTGAGGTCATATTCACAGTATTTCTTGTTTGAGGGATTCATTACATGTGCTTGTTTCATGAAAAAGGTAGGTGGATCCATCCCATTTAGACAAATTGATTACCCTTGAATTGCTCGATGCATTTTAATTGTTCATTTATATAAAAATATTTGAAATGGATTTCTAATTTTTTACAAGAACCCAATTCTAGGGAATTGGGATATTTGGAATTTCTTTGGCATGAAAATTGCAAAAACTAAAAATTCCATTCAATTATGTTGTGATTATGTAAATTTTTCGAATTAAAATGATTTATTTAAATTATTGATTTGGTGGAAATTATTTAGAATTTTTTTTGAATTTAAATGAGGAATTCAAATTTGAAGTTGATGTAAATAGATTTTAATGGATGTAAATATTGTTATAATGTCTTAAAACGTATTGATAAAAACCCAATGGTTTTTTATTCTCAAAATAGATTGTTTTTTATTAAAACATATTTTGTTTTTTAATGAAAATTGGAACTTGAAATAGTAGGAATGGAATAGATATGTATTTTAACCAGTCTTAAGATAAATTCCCATCATTGATTGTGTAAGAGCACATGCAATCCTTAGGTGGTTTATGAGTTATTTGGACACACTATTGATTATATAATGTTATAAAGCACATATTCTGTAGAACACATCTCTGATAAGATGGTAAAGTGCCACCATTCACCTGTGTTAGAGGGATGTTCCTTTATACATATTTATATGATCACTTGGAGGGTGCACAGTCCTTTCCCCTAGAACATTCATAACTATTTAGAAAATTACCACATTTCTAACATAACATAAAATTGAGATATAAATGTATTCCAATGTAGTTGAACTTATTTACATTCTATATGGATTTATATAAACTATTTTATATTATTTTATTTATTTTTTTTGGAAATATTCCATCACTCATAATGTAAAGAATGTGTGTAATGTATTTTCCATCATATGAATTATAAGGTTTGATTTGATTAAATATGTTTGAAAATACAAAAAACTAGTTTATTTTAAAATTGAAAGAATTCCTTTGGGTAAACTATTATTTCAATATATTATGGAATCAATAACGATAGTTATGTTATTAATATTTTCATATCTTTTTAAATAATACCTTTATGGATTTTATATGAAATGTACATAATTTGTGAGAAATATTAATGTTTAAATATTAATTAAAATTTCTGAGCACTGTTTCAATTCATCAAAATTCAATCCAGGTAACTATTTTAATAATAAAAATCACCCTAATGATCCAAATTGTGTGGTTCATGTTTTTATGTTTTACGTTTTCACTTTCCCACATATTAATATAAGTAATCATTGTACAATTCATCCATTTAAAGGTTCATATGGACCACATGAGAATTCCCACAGAATCTGTAATAAAATCAGACCATCCATGAAGATTGAATTGCTAGGCCCAATCAAGAATTGTAAATTACATTATTCTCCTCCAAAATTAGGGAAAAAATTCATGGAGTTAGGGATAAAAAATTTAGTGCCCAAATCCATTAACAAGGGGCCCAAATGATTCAATTATGTCTAGCCCACCATTCTGTCCTAGAAATGAATCTAGAACAACAAATTTTATATTTCTCCTGATATAGAAATCAATTTTCGTTGAAATTTTTCAGTGTAAAAGAGGATATATAGGTGGCCACCCTTTTGGAATAAAGAATTCAGATTTCAGGGAATCTTTTTATTCAAAAATCCATTCAAATTTCATCCGTTGAAAAAAGTATGGATATAAATAGATAGTTTAACATTGTTTATAAAAGTTTCCATAACATTGGATCCATAATTCCAAATGCCTCCAAATTCTAATAGCTATCTGGAATCTTTAATATCTACAAAAATGAAGAATAATATTTCTCTAGATTCGGCAATTTGAAATATCAAATTGGAGATTTTTGTGGAGGGGAAGTTTAGGAATACAAAAAACCCACAACATTCAGCTATAAATACATCCACTCTACTCCATGAATGATGGTGGCATTTCAGAAGATAAGAGCATACATTGGAAAGACCAAATCCTTTTCAAAGGATTGGGAGGACCATCCATACTCTTTTTTAACTCAAGATAGCCTTCCTCCTCTCTTGGTTATCATTTACTTTTGTGTTTTTCATTTTTGTAATCATGTAAGTCTTTGTTTTGTAATACCATTTTAATGAATGTTTCTTCTTCATATTCTATTTTAATCATCCACTGAATATTATTAAATTCTAATTCTCTTAAAATATTTTAAATCAATTTGAATCCCCTTCCCTTCTATTTCTTCCTCATTCAATCGAAATTCTATATTTAATTCTCATCACTGTTTGTGTCTATTTGTTCGACGCACAAATATTTTCTTATTGCATTCATTTTCATATCTTATTAAAACATTATCATAAACACAATAAATCATATTTTTAATAATCTTAATGGCTACATAAATATACCAATGGGGTGATTCCAAATTTAGGGATGTTAAGTGATTCAGAGTATTTCCTCGATGAGCATCCTTTAATTTAACATTGTGTATGTTGGAGTAATAAGTCATAGATTGATGACATATTTTGTTTAACGTATGGATTAAATGGACTGTTAGAACCATAAGATCAATACCACAATATAGTATTGATTAATATTAGAGTAATAGTTAAATTATGGCATGTATTAAAGCCTTAACAAATAAGAATTCCAATCAATGTCAACTTGTGACAGCGGTGTTGATTTAATGAAATAAAAATCATGACTCAAGGATATTAAAAAATTAACTACCTAATGATAACCTCACCCCAATATTTATAAAATTTTTTAATCAATATTAATTAATCAATCAGTTCAATTAAGCTCTGCAAACAAACCCCCAATCAAAATACAATCAACTAATAACAATCGACCACTAAAAAGTATGATCGAAGAGGATTCGATCCTATTGCTACTATAAACATTATCAGAGCATCAGAACCATGAATGATTGATTGGAAAAAATTAGTCGCATTATCAAATAATGTCATTTCTAGGGATGGTGCAATTAATTAGTCATTAGTTTCTAGTTATTGTAAAAAACAAAATTTAAAAAATTAGAAGAAAAAAACTCAATGAAAAATTCATCTTCATATTTCTTCCAAAATCTCTTTGAATTCCCCTTAGCATCCCAAAAAATCCCTCAGATTTAATTCACCCAAAAATTTTGTGAAATCTTTTACAACATAGGGGATACAATAGGGCTAATCAAATAATTCAAGAACAAGTCATTGTCCTACCAATTGAATTATAAATGGCCAATCCTAGGGAAAAAATACTTAAAGATTTTGTTTCCCCTCGTATGAATTACCTTCCTCTTGGTATTCAGTATCTTAACATATAGCTGACATTGAACTCAAATTAGGTTTGATTCATCTTCTCCCACATTTCCATGGTCTATCTGGTGAGGATCCACATCTCCACCTTATAGATTTCCAAGTGGTTTTCTCAACCATGAAGCATCAAGGGGTTTTTGAGGAAAAACTCGAACTCCGTGCATTCCCATTCCCCTAACTGACACTATTGAGTAATGGAACTACTACCTCCATCCTGGTTTCATAAACTCATGGATTGACATGATGAGAATTTTCATAGAAATATTCTTCCCTGCTTCTCGTACTTCTTCCATCCAAATTATAATTAGTGATATTCATCAATTCCACAATGAATAATTCCATGAGTATTAGCAGAGGCTAAAAAAGCTGGTGGAAACCTTTCAACACCACCAAATCCCTAACCAAATCATGATCTAATACTTCTATGTGGGGTTATTGGCTACAGAGAGAAACCTCATTGATGCCACAATTGGCAGTGACCATGTGGATAAAAATCCTTCAGCTATAATAGATCTCATAAGAAACATGGCTTTAAAAACACAACAATTCCATACTTGAGCACATGCTCAAGTAAAACAAGTACGAGTGAAAAAATATATAGAGCCCAATAAGATGACCGAGTGGATGAGGGAACCTAAAGGTCTTGTGAGACAACTAGCAGTGGCTGCAAAATCCCCAACCTCATATTCTCCACAATATATGTTCCCTGGACCTATCATGAACTATGGAATCTATAGCTCCCAATCTCTTCCAACTGACATATGTGAACAACTTCAAGGGGATTCCCCCGATTTATCTGGGATAGTGGAGATCAATGTTGTATATACTCTGTGGAACCCCAAAACCTCAACAACACGGTCAGTTTGTTAGAAACTTCAACCAACCCCATTCTAAGCCATTCTCATCTACCTTTAACCAAGGATTGTGGTGTGGTAATCCCATTTATCATACTCCTCAATTCCCTCCTCAAAAACCAACCCAATTCCAATATGGTAGAAGTGTTGGTAAGTTCCAACAAACTTACCCTTTTGTTCCTCAACCTTAAAAGAATAATCCTCCCCCTAGATTCGATAATCTTATTAATCCTTCCCAACTCTAAAATCAATACAATCACTTTCCCAAGTACCAAAATGAAGTAAATTCTAATCTAGGACAAGCCTCTTCTTCCATGCAAACATTGGAAAGTTTAGTGGAAGATCTTTCCTCTTTCACCCATTACACCCTCAAAAGCATTGAAACCCAAATTGGTCAACTTGCATCCCACCTGAGCAATCAAAAACAATTATATTCTTCCCAACATCTAGCTCAACCATTACCCAACCCAAGGGAAACGTATATTCAACTTCACTTAGACCGGGAAAGAAAATTTCCATGCCTCATGATGAGTCCTCCAACTCCACATTAAATGTTAACCTAGAAAATAAAAATAAAAAAAACATGAATCTGAATCTGAATCCATTCCCTCACCTCCTTCTATTACACTTAGGAACCCAATTCATTTTCCTCAAGACATTTCTAATCCCAAGAAGTCCTATGAACTCGATCCTGAAATTATTGACTTTTTTTATGTGTTAAAGTCAACATTCCACTCTTATATTTGATTAAGAATATCCCTAAGTATTCCATATTTATTAATGAATTATGAACCCATAAGAGGAAACTTAGGATCTTTGAAAATGTTTCCACCCAGCAGTCTATTCCCAAAAAGTGCAATGATCCAGGGACCTTTACTGTTCCGTGCCAAATAGAAAGTTCCAACTTCGATGATACACTCATAGACCTAGGAGCCTAGATAAATGTCATGCCTAAATCCACATTCCATAATCATGGTCTGGGTATTTTAAAGCCAGTGGGTGTTCTCATCTAGTTATCCAATCAAAGAACATCCAGTCCTAACGTAATAAATAAAGATGTCCTTATCTGAGTCACTGATCTTATCTTCCCAGTTGAGTTCTATTTCCTTGACATAGTAGGTGATACAACTTCTTGTAAATCTCCTCAAATTTTAAAAAGACCTTTCTTTATGACATCTAATACCAAAATTTATTTCCATTCTAGCATCTTACCCATGGAATTCAGTGACTAGCTAGTCATGTTCAATATTTTTCAATCCATGCGATACCCATTAGAGAATAAATTTACATTCCATGTCCATTCTTCTGAAACTCTCTATGAGAGTGTGTTGAATCCTAATCCATCATGTTCTTCTTGTTCTACTAATATAGGAGTTTATTAATATTGGATCCTCATTAACCATGTCAAAAATGGAGAAGTTGATGTTCACATTACAAATGCGAACTCCACTAATCTAAAGGATCTTGAAAACTCTTTGGAATCCCAACTCACCTATGGAATCCACTGCTCCAAATTGGATTGTAATGTGGAAAATGAACAAGAATGTTAATTTTTTGATTCAAATATGATTATCCAACATTCATCATTTCTTATCCATGATTATGAATATTGTATTATGTGTGTTCTGAATCCTGAACCAATTTGTTTATATTGTCTCGATGGTAGTGATTTTTGTCATATTTTTTTACTTATTTAATAATTTCATCACTGGTGATATAGAAATTGACCATTCTTTGGTGAACAACAATAATTTAAAGGATATTTATAATTTTATTCAGTCTTATGAATCCACTGATATGCATTACTCTACAATGGTATGTGATGAAATAAACAAGTCAAAACCAATTATAATCTCATAATCTGGTTTTATGTTAATTGAACCTTATATAAATGAACCATTATAATTGATACATCTTCCGGAATTTCCAATCATAGAAAACCATCACTTTGTGGATAAAATCATTCCTTGCATTCAAGACCAAATGGAGGATAGTCATATTCTCTCCCCCCCCAATTGAAATTCAAGAAAACAATCAAGGAAGGGTATAAATTATTCAATGAACAATATGAAATCTCAAAAGAGATGTTTTTCTGGATGAACACATGAATTGAGAAAATATGGTGGCCACCATCAGACTATGGGTACTCCACTACAATTCTCTAGCTATAGAAGAAATAAATGCACGCTTCTTGGGAGGCAACCCATGTTTTCTTTTACATTTATCACGTTTTAATTTCTTTTTAGTTTTTCATTAGATGAATAATGATTTTTCTTTTTCATGTAACATACCATATGAGACACATCAACATCCATGGACCCACCACTGGATAAATATAGTGACACACCAAATCCAAACTAGTGGAACCTGTTTCCATTTAACCCGCTCTCTCTCTCTCTTTTCATCTCTCTAACTATTTTTTCTTCTTTGTCTCTCTTTCATTTTTTACCACTTTCTTCATAAAACCCTTTCTTTTTCTCTTTCTATTTTTTTGGTTTTCTATTATAAAAAAACTCTAAAAAACTAAAATAAATAAATAAACAAATTAAAAAAAGAGTCATACTAACTCACCATCTAGTTTGGAAATTTTCTCCAACCATTTTGGGGAGTCAAAAGACATGGTTTCATCTAAAAAATCATGTGTGTTCATCATATATTTGGATAATGAATATTGGGTCAAATCCAAAAAAATTGAATGTTAAATTTTTGATTTGGAAAATGATTATCCCCAACTTAGGGGAACAATGTTTGCTTTCATGACAACGCCACCTATGGACATTTTTTCAAAATGTGTATTTTCCCCCCATTTGTGAGTCTTGAGTTTTTGAAACTTTGAGATGAATTTCCTACTTTGGTGTTTAGTAAAATGATAGAGGTATTTTATGAACCTAATTTGAATCATAATAGACAAATATCCTTCCATTTACCTTACATTAATCCTCCTTTGGAATCCCCTTATAGCCTATGAAAAAATTATCTTTCATAGAAACATTATAAGCCCTGTACCTTATCCCACTAAACATCTACATTGATTTACATTTCATTATCTTTGAACTTTATATTTGGGGTGGATTTCATTTTTGTGTTCCCTTTTAATGATTTTCAACGTGTTATCATATTCTTGAGGGCATGCATCCATTTTAGTGTGGGGGAGAGGTTGTCTTTCAGTGAGTATTTGAGAATGTAAATTCCTTTATGTAATATTTTAAATGTTATTGATATGTGTTAAAATAAAATCAAATAAAAAATATCCAAAAAAAGAAAAAAAGAAAAATAAAAATAAATGTTTTGTGTCTTCGAAAGTTAAAAAATCAATCTACATAAACTTTGTTCTTGTTTTAACTATCACAATTAGTGGTGTGATGAGTTCATACATGGTATGGGATACGATTGTGAGATCTTTTTCAAGTTCAACTTTCGAAAAAACTGAAAAAAAAGAAATGAAAAAAAAACTTTAATTATATATATTTATTTTATTGGGATAAGTATTGTGTTATATAAATATTTCCCCTTCAAATATCCATTAATTTTCTTTCACCATTGTGTCATTATTCTCACAATATTTCCCTTGTAAATATGTATTTTCGTTTCCTTCCCTTTATCATTTCAAAAAAAATTGTACATTGTTTTACCCAAGCTAATGTTTTACCCCTATTCTCCTCTCTCTTGGAAATTATATTCCTATCATCTCATAGAAACATAAAAACCCTTTAAAATACCTATTGATTCTTGTGGACTTTAGGATAGCGAAAGAAGCTATGATATATTTTAAATTATAAGATTTTAAATTTTGGTTGGTGAAAGAGTGACCCTCCATAAATGAATTTTATCATCATGAGAGGTGTGAGTTTTGAGTGTCTACATTTTCCATTTCTAAATTTGAGCATGAAAAAAGATGTGTTTTTTGACCCTTGTTTCTATAAAAAATTGAGGTGAAATTCAATATGGATGAGTGAAATGTTCTAAACCTCCCCTGATTGGGGAAAATACAATTTTAATATTTTTTTGTGAGTGAAAATGAGTTTTTCATGGTTTTATATTTGTTGTACAAGAGGTCATGCACAATACTAAGTGTGGGGGAGTTGATTTAATTAATATTTTTATAACAATTTTATACTACCTTTAATTATTTTATATGAAATGTGCCTAATTTTTGTGAAATATTAATGTTTAAATAATAATTATAATTTTTGAGTACTCTTTCAATTCTTCCAGATTCAAGTCGGTTAACTATTTTAATAATAACCATCACCCTACGTATCTAAATTGGGTTATTCATTTTTTTTAATATTACTTATTCAATTATCCTCAAATCATTAGAAGGAATCACTTTCCAATGCTTCCATTTGAAGGGTCATATAGACCACACAATAAGGCCCACAGAATCTGTGATGAAATTGGATCAACCATGAATATTGAATTTATGGGATCAATTTGGAAGTCCAAATTCCTTTATTCTCCTTTAACATTATAGAAACAATGCAATGTGTCACAAAAAAATTTCAGGGCCCAACTCAAATTACAAGGGTCCTAAATGATTCAATTAATTCCAGCCCACCAGTATTTCGTGAAAATGAAATCAGCACACCAAATTTGATAATTCTCCTAATAAATACATCTATTGCAGTTTAGATTTTGTAGTGTAAAATAGTACCTATAGAAGGAAGACATAGGTGAATAGAAAATTCGGATTTGAGTGCATCTTTCTATTCAAAAATCCATTCACATTTTGGCCATTGAAAAAGCATGGATAGAAATATAGAGTTTAGCATTGTTTATAAAAACTTCCGTAACTTTGGATCCATAAGTCCAAATTTCTACAAATTTTTATAGATGAATTAATACAATAACATCTACAATATTTAAGAAGAATATATCTCTATATTCAGCTAGCTTAAATGTCAAATTTGTGATTCAAGTGGAAGGGTAGTTTTGGAATTCCATCAACCCGCAACATTGGGCTATAAATACATACTGCACCTCTCCTTGAAAAAGGTTGGAATTTCAGAATAAAGGAGCTATATTAGCATGACCAAATCCATGCCAAAGGCTTGTGAGGACCTTCCATACTCATTTTTTCACTTGGGAGACCCTTCTGCCTCTCTTTGTTATCATTTATTATTGTGTACTTCATTGTTGTAATATTGTAAGTCTTTGTCTTGTAATTCTATTGTAATGGATGTATATTCTTCATATTCTATTTTAATCATCCACCATATGTTATTAAATTATAATGATATTAAAATATTTTAAATCAAGTTGATACCCCTTCATTTCATTTGATTCCTCATTCAATTGAAATTCTATTTTTAATTCTCTTCTTCGTTTGTGTGTGTGTGTTCGGTGCACATCTCTTTTCTTATTGCGTTCTTTTCCTCCACTTATTAACTCGTTATAATAAGCATAATAATCCATATTTTTAATAATATTAATATCTGAGTAAATCTACTATTAGAGTGAGTCCAAATTTAGGTATGTTAAGTGATTGAGAGTATTTTCACAATGTGTATTCTTTAATTTAACATTTTGTATGTTGTACATAACATTTCACAGATTAATGACATATTTGGTTAAACAGATGGATTACAAGGATTATTGGAACCATATGTTAACTACCATAATCAATTACTGATGGAGATTATAATCCTAGTCATGTTAATTCTTGGATTAAATCCTTAACACTTAGGAATTCCAATCAATGCCAACATGTTACATGAGTGTAAATTTAATGTAATATAAAGCAAGGATCAAGGATATAAAAAACATAACTACCTAATGATGAACTCACCTAAATATTTATCAATGTTTTATGACAATCTTAATCAATAAATCATTTCAATTATGCTCTGCAAACAAACCCCCAATAAAAGTACAAGCATCTCAAAACAATCGACTGTTAAAAAGTATCATCACAAAGTATTCGACCCAAGTTCTACATTACACATTAAAAAGGAATCAAAACCTTGAACGGTAAACAGGTGAAAATCGGCCACGTTTTTAGAGGGCCTTCATGGATTTTAAGCTCACACCCTACTTGTTATTTTAGGTTTTTTTATATTATATCCTTCGAGGTTCGATCTAGAGGAAATTATCTCATGGAGGTGGACCTATATGTTTAACCATGGGCTTGTTGTACTATTTCCTTAAGGACTTTTTCTACCCTTCCCTATTTTTTTCTCTAGTTATAGTACATTAGTGTTTAATTCCTCATTTAATTTTGGTACATTACTCGAAGAGGATATTCTTTTGAATGCATATTGACTTTATTTTGTTTCTTCCGCTTTATTGTAGGGAAAATTTGTTCTCACATTCATGTTCTATTATTCTAGGTACTAGTCACTGACCATTGTGAATTGGGAACACCATTCAGGATATGCCACAAATGACTCAGTTATTAGGTTACTCTGGTAACTAGTTTAGTTCATGACAATGTGGTATCAATGGTAGGTAGTTGATCTTCTTGTCTTGAAGACAATATAAATCGTAAAATATTTTTGGGACATGGAAGGTAGTTTTCATTGAGTGTCTAGATAGCTCTTACCGTATTAACAATTACATTTCCATGGGTGTTTAGTGGATGAATTCTTGTGTATTAGTTCCAATATTTTCTCTATTTTTATTTTGATAGAGTGAAATAATATCTTGTTTGTTCTATTGGTTGGGATTATGTTCCCCCCACTTCTCTATTTGATCTTTATCTGATGCCTTCCTTATTATCGTCAAATGTTTCCTAATAGCATACCTTTGAGAATAAGTATAAATTGGATCTAGGATAAAACTTATACTGAACCGTAGTGAGTGAATCCTCTAATAGACTTCAATCTAGTTGAGGTGATTGTGTTCACTATCTATGGTACGTGACATGAACCACCTCTACTTATTGTTCATGATTCTTCTATGGAACCTCAAGTGGATTCTCTTAAAAATTATTATCATGATTTACTTCACCAAAATCCACTAATTATCAATTTATTTCTTTCCCTCAACATGTTGAGTAATGTTTTTCATGATATAACGTCTATTTGAGTATTGGGAGACACCTCATTAGATCAAGGTGAAGTGTTTCACCATCAAGATGGAGGTACCAACTAAAATACGGTGGAAAATGATGATGATGAAGAAGAAATATGATGTATTAGAGTGGATTGACATCATGGTTACATTCACCATCCAGTTCTATTAAGAATCAATGGTATTGGCCAAGGATATAGATTTTTCTCATGTGTGGTCAGACCGACAAAACTGTGGCTAAGAAATGAAATCAAATTTCTAAACTCATGTAGTTGTCCCTAGGATTTTATCTACTGAGAGGATTATGTAACAATGGTTTCTATTTTCATTATAATATTATATTAATTTTTATGATTTGATACTAAAATAAACAACATATGATGATGCGATGGATTTGGTGATGATGCTCAAGATGGAGCTGGATGGAAAGTAACGATTGATGATAGTTACTTTTTCTCCCAGGTAGAGTGATTTCCATCAAGGGACAGTGGATGAATGATTATTATAATTTCAGTTCTCGATGTAAGGTTCATTCCAAACCACCTATAGTTACCAAAGGAATTCCTTTGACTTGATAGCAGTGTGTAAATCTAGGACACTCTAAGAGGGTTTTCACTGAGACACCTAATAACTGTAGCTCTTGTTGATGTTCAAAAAACATAAATGAAATATTCTATATAAATTCTATACCACATAGTGTAACAATATTAATATATCCTCCTAAATTTTCTTATGGATCATTTATGTTGTGCAATGGATATTAATACAACCATTATAACAAAGATAGAGCATGGTCTTTGTAGTCCCACTTGTGTATTTTCACTATCAGATTTAGAGATAGAATAGAGTTTTCTAGTCCTCAACATGAAGCCTCTTGATATCAATTTCCATATGAATTGGTTAATATTCAATAATTCATTGATTGATTTTTCTCTTTGATGGGTATATCTTACTACACCCAGTGTTGGGTCTCCTACATTTCTTAGGGAATATGAGATAAGGAATAGTAGTATCGGACCTTCATATCAAGATTTTCGAAAGGTAATATAATTGTTTTCATTCAATTTGGAGCAGGAATCATTATGCAATGTTCTACCTTCAATTGTTTCAAGTTCACAATGTGTTTCCTATTAATTTCTCTATTTTCCACCGATATAGGAGATTGAGTTTTATATTTACTTAATAACTTGTTCTTAAGTAGTATAAATTAACTGTTAACTCATGGAACAAGCTAAACTAAAGAAGCTAATATTCCATTTGGGAAATCTTCTTGACAAAGGATTTATATGCCCTAGTGTATCCCCATCGGTGGTGTTAGTTCTCTTCGCTAAGAAATATCATTGTTCTCTTTTCATATGTGTTTATTACTGAATGATAAATTAATTTATGGTAAAAATATTTTTTTTTTCATGGATTAATTATATGGGTGATCAGTTGAATGGGGACTAGTCATTCTCAAAGATATACCTTCTATCTGGTTACCATCATTTGAGGATTAAGGAATCTGATATTCAAAAAATCCACATTTTAGAGTAGGTAAAACCATTATGAGTACCTTGTTATTCCCATTAGTCTAAAGAATGGTACTTTAGTATTCATTGATTTTATGAACATAATTTTCCCTTATTATATATATACCTTTATAGTAGTCATTGGGGATGACATCCTTATTTACTCTATATTGTAGTAGGATCATGTGCATCTTTTGAGAATAGTTCTGAGTCTGCTTACAAACCACCCACTTTATTCCAAGCTTTCAATGTGTGATTTATGGATTTAATAAGTGAAAATAAAAAGAAATTTTGTGTTATAAAAAGGAATATTTGTTGATCCTGATAAGGTGAAGACTATTTAAAATTTGGAGCAACAACATAATGTCTTTGAAATTCATAGATTAATGGCCTTAGCTAGATATTATAATCCGTTCATGATATGCTTCTCGAAAATAGATTCTACGATGGCTACTATAACACATAAAGGAGTGAGGTTTTATTGGGATGATATTTTAGTGTTATTTTGTGGATCTAAAACTCATTTTGACTCTTACAGAGGACGTATAGGGCCATGTGATCTTTTGTGATGAATTGGGTTCAGGCTTGGGTGACATTTTTACCGTGTTTTCAAACCACAAGTGATTATGTTATCTCATCTACATAAAGACATAAATATTATCAATTGGTATTGGTTGAAGTGACTAAAATAGTTAAACATTAACATCACCTATACCCTAAGGAAATAGAATGTCCTTGTTAATGATTTGAGCATGAATCTTATAACATAGGAAGTGAAAGAAATTTAAAGAGTGGAATTTGATGGGTCTATTTTCATTGTTTCATATTGAAATCATGGAATCTAGATTTGATGATTATTTATCCATCATTTAGTGATCATATGAAATTATTAATATGATTCATTAGGATTAATATCATGATGATAAATTACATTGAATTAGAGTCTCTCATTATGGTGGGGAGATAGTTTCCCTATGGTGGTTCTCCAAAGAGGGTGTATTATGCTATCAGAATCTATTCATTGTAAAATTATAGTCACGAAAGGCTGTGATGGGGGAATTTCACAATTCCTAATGTCCTATGAACCTACTAATCCCTAAAATGGTCTATTACATTGGGTCGTAGATTTGGAGGCTAGGTATGAGATGGGGAATTGATGAGTTTGTCTCCCATTGTTATACATGCTAACTGGTTAAGTCAGAGCAGAAAAAACCATAACGGTGTATATAGACACTTCTAATCCATAAATGGATGTTATATGAATTCTCTATAGAGATTGTGGTCGTTTTTTCACATATACATAGAATTAAGAATTCAAGATGGGTGGTGATTAATAGGATGACCATGGTAGATCACATCATTCCAATTTGTGATACAACCAAAGTTGAGGAATTGGGATATCTCTATGTGTAGGAGATTTTCCATTTTCATAGAGTTCCATCAATTATAGTGTCTCATAGTGATCCTCGTTTGAATTTTTTATTTTAGAGATACCATCATGTAGCATTGTGATCTTGTGTTCGTTTGAGAACGTCCTGCAATCCACTGAAAGATTTCCTGATAGAATGATCTATACAGATTGTATAGAATATGCTACGCACATGTTTTCTCATCATCGGTGGGGATTAATATGATCACTTGGGGATGACTTACTTTTATTATAACAATAGTTACCATCCCATGACAATAATTCCCCTCTTTAAGGCCATTTATGAAATTCCTAGTAAATATCTAATATATTGGTTGAAGATAGGTGAATGTTCCATGGTTGTACCATGTATAGTGCATGATATTATAACAAAGATTCAATTAATTCCTTATAAAATGGCAACGGAATAGAGCCAATATAATTCTAATGTTGATCATCTTCTTAGACCATTGGAGTTCTTAGTTGGTGACCAGATGTTCTTGTAAGTTTCACCTCAGAAGAGTCGTCGACCGATGGAGAGGTAATGGATGCTGTCACACCCTGACCAGAGGCGCCTATTATTTTATTCTTTTCTTGGTACCATGTTTATTGGACAAAGTTTGGTTTGGGTCTGAGTTTGAAATTTTTGAAGCTTTGATGTTTTCGGTGGGTCTCAGGCCGGTGTGCGGTCACCGTACCGTTAGCGGTGCCCATGCATTCATCCCTGATAAATGCGTAATTTCCCGAGACATAAAATAACTAATTTTTTTTAAAAAAATGATTATAACACAAATATAATATGATTTTTTCAGATAATAATAATATCATCATTAAATTGATACTCATATTATTCTCATTAAATTTATATTAGTTTTATATTTATTAACTTTTCAATAATATTAATAATAATATTATTATTATTATTATTATCTGGGTATTATTATTATTATTATCCGGTATTATTATTTTTATTATTACTACTATTATTATTATTATTATTATTAGAATTTTTGTTATTATTAATATTACTAAAATAATTATTATCAAAATTTATATTAGCATTTTTATTAAATTTTTATATTAATTTTATTATCATTATTTTTTGGGAGAAAACCTTGGGGTGTCACCCCCTTCTTCCTACATGTGGATCGCGCATATCCCCTAGGTATCGACCTACAACATGCGACTCCCCCCATTCCTCACCTCCTCTACCGGACATGCCCCACTGCTGGCCTCCTACTCTAGCGTGCCTCCTAAAAAACCCTCTCCCATATTTCTGTCACTGCAGCTATTTGAGTTTTGTCTTGGCCTCCTCCCTACATAGACCAACCCATCGGCCTCCTCCTCCCTGCGCCACTGCTCACCGCAGATCCTCCCTGTGATGTCCGACCACTGCGGCTCTGCCTCCGAACCACCGCAAGACCACTCCTCTCCTCTCCAGCCACCCCTAGCTTGAGGCTTCCCCCATTTTAGGTGCGATGCGACCCCCAGACTCCCTCTTTGTGTGTCGTCTTCTCTTCAGATCTTTGAGTCAAAGTTGGTTGTTCCTCATTTCTCATTTCTTGAGCCGATTTTTGGTACTCTTATCACCTTACTCGTTCAGCCGAAACCCTATTCAAAGGGGTAACTTGATTTTTATTGTGTTGAATCTTGAATAGGGTATAAAAAGCCCTCCTCAAGACTTGTTCCTGCATGTTCCCACATTCTCTGCTGATGGTGAAGCGGATTGACTCCATTTTGGTCTGCCACTGACATCCAAGGTATAGTTTTATGCCCACTGTGTGGTTTCACAGCTTCGTTATGCCCCTAATTATCTTTTTTTAACGTTATTAAATATTATTGAAGTTGTTAAAAATATGTTTTGAGTTAGTTACTTGTTTACGTCTACATGCGTCTGTGATGATATGCTTGTTTAGGTTCCAAATATTTCTTTTATAATATTTAAAATATAATTTTCATCCCTATAGTATCCTTGTATAGTTTTTTTGTAATGTTATGGCATTGATGGAATAGGATAAAATTATTCTTTGGTGTGATTCTTTAATTATATTTATGTTGAAGTAAATTGATGTGATTTAGAGGGTGTTTCACTTAGTTTTGTTTTAAAAAAATGGTGAATATGTGATTTGGGGTTTACTTGTGAACTTTCTGAATTTTATAGGGATGGTTTTTAAATTGTATCTTGATTGATTTGTTTGGATTAAATTTTATTTTAATGCTTTTTGGGGTATTTCAGTCCCGGGGATTTATTGTTGGGAGTCACGGTCGATATTGAAGGCGCGCACACATATTCCCAAGTATGGATATGTATAGATATATGTATCTTCTATGTGTGTGTTCCCTCATGGTGCTGGGAACATGTGCGTCAGTTAAGGATATATATATATATATATCGAATTGCATGCATGTGAGTGAGTTGATGCTTGAGTTAGAAAGATTTGGCTCGGTCCTTCTCTTAAGTTAGGCGATTCCATCCTTTCTCACCTTATGATGTATTCCATAGGCACTTGCATGATTTCATTTAAATTGTAAATGTTATTCACATCATTATAAGCATTATAGTTTATTAATTGCAGTGTTTTTATGACATAAGAACCTGATTAGAACTGAATGCCTTTATCTTTAAATGGTATTTTTGGATGTATTGAGTGGTGGTTTCTTATAGAAACAATTTATGGAACTTTTTGTCCTGCGCTGGTTTGTTTTATAGAACTTAGTGTTTTTGTTTAAATTATTTCATGTCTATTTGATTATTTATTTTTCTCAAAACCTCGGTTTTATAAGAGTTTCTTGTTTTCTAAATGTTGTGTGTCTCTTTGGGCAGCTCTTTAAATTGGTTTGGAAAGAAATTCATGTGTATATGTTGGTTTGGCTTTTGGTGTATATATTTTGTTGAGTGTGTGGTGTAAGGAATTGTATAGTTTGTTTCTAAAAAAAATTGAACATAGGGTCACTAAAGACATTGATGGAAATTCTTTTAAACAAGGAACCTAAGGGCCCTTTTGGCTTTTCAAATACAAAAGTGGTGTATAGAGTTGTTTTAGAAGAGCTTCTGAAATGTTTTCATAAAGGCATTTGATTATGTGAAACTAGATGCCCGATTTACAACTACAAGTGTTTAATAAAGTGGATTTGAAAAGAAAATTATTTGATGTCCCAGTTGGTACTTTTTATGGTTGAAATTTATGCATATATATAATTATGTGGGTCTCTCCTATATAGGGTAACCCTTTATGGGTGAATGCATTGGAAGCGTTCGGGTTTTGGGGATGCATGTTCTGTGAAATGAGGCACGTGTGCAAGGGACTTCCTACTTACATAGTATTTTTATCACCGCCATCAGTTCCAGGGATTCTTTTAGATTATCAAGTGATGGTTTCTAATCAAACCTGATTCGATTGGTACGTACCCCCTAGATTGGTTGTTAGACAGGCTGGGTTTTCTACTAGATTGGTCAGTTATAGGGGGCCAGTTGGTTATAGTCATAGGGCCTTCCCCATATTCCAGTAGGTGGTTTTGATCCAAGTACGTCCATGGGTCTTCTAGTGATGTTTAGGATCACCCATGATTACTGGATTATTTACATTGCTTGTTTTTTTCGGTTCCACTAGTTTATTTTCAGTTTTCACTTTTTATTTGTTTTACTCTATCCTAAAATAATATTTTTTTCTGATTTGGATTTCATTTATAAAATTACAAATGCTTTTTGACATAGTGTGTATATTTTGATGGGTTTTCACATGAGAACAATATGTTCAATATTTTAAAATTTTAAAACCGTACTTTTATATTTGTATTTCAAACTTGTGTCAGTGGACTGTTTCAAAAAATAGAATTGTTTAATTCAGTGGTTTATTCTTGGAATCCCTTCTGAGCATCTCAGTGCTCAAACCAATTATATCTTTCCATTTAGAGGTTCATTTTCTCATGTTGGTACCTAGTTCTTCTGCTCAATGTTATAGCAGGATTGCTTCTGAGTTGGGTGGTGACCTAGGAGGTTACAAAAAGGTGTCTGCAATTTATTTTCATTTCGCTGTTAGTTTTATTTTTTATCATTATTTATTGTTTATCTATATATCCTTTTTTTTCATGGGCCAAATGGCTGTAAGTGGATAATTGTTGATGCCCGACCCTAGTTTTCATCTTGTGGGGATCAGGACCGCCCCTCGGGCCATGCCGTGGGCCAGATCGGGTGACCGATTCAGAGTCGATCCGGGTTGGTTCATGATAAAATGTTACAAGAGGAGGCACTTGTTATTTGGGTTGTCTAGTAGAATAAGATTAGGATTGTTGGGGCTCAAGAGGTAGGTTGTGGGTCGGTGCCCGATCACCACTGCTCGCAATGAGACCTAAGTTATCAGGGGTAGTCTAGAATTTGAGACTTTTTTCATTAGTTGTTTGGGACTGAGGAATGACAAAGGGGTAAAATTAGTTCATGTTGTGGCCTCACATGGGGTGGTGACCCATGTGATGTGCAAGTTCCTAGTTTATGGTTCTCTTAGTGTTATGTCTTACTTAGGTCATGGCTCACCTCCATGTCACCGAGTTAGGCACATACAATTGTTCCTCATTCCGTTTGTTTTAAGATGGTTGTGTTTCATTTTGAACTCCATTGATGTTGGTGTTTGTTAAAAAGGATTGTAATTTCAAAATGAAAAAAGATGTTTCTTCCAAATTCTTTTTGAAATTATTAATGTGGGTTTCTAAAGAGCAAGTGTTTTGATATGGAAAATTTTAGTGTGTGTTTGGGTTTTATCAGGGAAAGATATTTTGAACCTTGGAATTTTTTAGGGAGGGTCACATGTGCATGGGTTTGTGAAGAGAGTGTGTGGGAGCACTTGTATGTTGATGATGTAAGTAGGATTGAATGAATGCACATGGGACAGTTCATAAGGTTATATATGTGAGTTTTAAAATTTAAAAAAATTGGCGGTTTTTGAAAAAGTAATTTTTTCTTGTGTTTGTATATGTTTGGATTATGGGACAATTACCCTTGGCTTGGGTTGTTTCTCTGATTGATTTTTGGCTTAATGCCAGTTTTGATTGTGTTTTTCATGTAGTTCTCAATATGTTTCCCAGAAAGTCTCCAAAATTTTTCAAGGAGATACACTCAATTCCCAGTTCTTTTCGCGTGTTGCCAACTTATCGAGATAATAAATGTCTATTATAAGTAGTTTTATAGTTCATAATGATAGAATCTCTTTGGGTTTTTGGGAACACCCTGGATAGTTAAGGTTCATACCTTTATAGAGATATTTGAGGGTTCAGTTCTAGACTAGTAATGGTGGGATGTCTCATAGTCATTAGAGTCACAGGTGTAGTTGGTGGTGGTCAGATCTTGTAAAGGTTTCGTATCTGGAAAGAATCATTGTCTAAACTGACTCCCAATTTGTTGGACCATTCTTTCACATGCCGCTAGTCTTGCTAGTTCAAGATACAATGGCCCGGACCTCTTCGGTCCATTCCTTTTTGAAAATGAGGTACTAGAGGTGTTCCAGGAAGTGAAAGTGACTTGGGGGTGCGTTTGGGTGGACTTTTGAGGAAAGTTACATGGTAATAGATTTCGCACGGTTGGCACACGATTTTCCTAAACCGTGCGGCCAAACCGTGCAAGGCTGTTCTTGAGGGCAGTGGATAACGCACGGTTAGTGCATGGTTTTCCTAACTATGCGGACTAACCATGCGAGGAGGGGTTGTCAAGGTAGAAGCTAACACACGGTTAGCACACGGTTTGTTAAACCATGCAAACTAACTATGCTGGCACTTAAAGTTAGATACTAAAATTGTGGATCTAACTCGTTTTGCCTTTAATCACCTCGTTTAAGCCCCTATGCGGCCATAACTTGGGATTACCCTTCCTTGGTGGTGGAAGAACCTTTCCCAAGCATTTTGGAGGAGATCTCGAGGCTTCTCTTCACGAATCGAAGCTGTTTTCTCGAGGTATGTGTTACATTTTGTTTGGTTTCATATATCTACCTAGATCTACTCCTCATTTTCTCTCGGGATCTTAGATCTATGCCCGTTATGGGTAGATATATGTGTTTGGATGATGTTTGTGATGATCATTGTTCTTGGTTGTGTTAGGAGAGGATATATAGAGAGTATCCTTTGTGAATCAGCTCAGTCTCCTTGGGCGTTCTTCGACCGTTGTGGGTTTCCTCGAAATCCTTTGAGGTGGGGGATTTTTGGCTTCTTTAATTATTTATGTGAAATCATAGAGTTAGCATAATTTATCCCTTTGGATCACAATGTAATTGACCTAATTAAATACTTGAACTATATTAAATGAATTTTTTTGATTGCTTGTTGTTTTTTCATTGTATCATGATAACGGTTTGCCTCATGTTTCGCTAGATAGATTTATATCTATGCTTTCATTGCTCAGTTGTTCATTATTGATGGAAATTGATAAAGAAAGTAAATCCGGAATTAATTGATAATCAATTGGCTAAAGATAATGAGGCATGTAAATGAATCTGGTTGTTATCGTTGTTGTATTTGTTCTAATTTGATGTTAATCAAATTGGCATAGTAAGCATGGTAAATCTTTTGTGATAGCTTACTGATTAGGTTTCCCAGAATTGGAACCTACGAATTGAATCTGTTAATTCAAGAGGGATTAAAGAACTAGTTGGTTGATAAAAGATAATGCCTAGTAGGGTTCTTTGTTACCCTCTTGTTCGTAAGCCCGATTTCCTCGTGCTTTAGAGCCATGAGTGCTCATTACGTATGAAGGTTCGATGCCTTGTTAAAGGGCCAAGAGCCTATTTGATGTGATGTTTGTTTTCTTGTTGCGTGTGCAGTGATGTTACCATAGAGTTGTGTTGTGGTATGTGGAGGCATGGAGGCCTTGTTGTTGTGGAAGCGTATGATGCCTGGAGTGGTGAGATGCATCAGTTTATTCATGTGGGTGTCAGGGAGGACATAAGTGATGATGGAATGGGAAGTATTTGTTGGATGGATGCATGGTTACTTTGATTTAATGTTTACTTTCTTTACTTTTCCCCATTGCTCAAGGCAGCTGGTCTTGCTTACCCTTATCCAAAGGAGAGGAAGATGCGCGGGGTATGCCACGTGCTTTCTGTGTCACGCTTCTCAATGGGGTATGGGTCTACGCTCTTGCTATAGGTGGAAAAGACTCGACGGGTAGTACATCTACTCACCGTGTTGATCTACTTGTGTTTAGTAGCAGAGGTTTCTTTTCTAGAATGGATGGGAATATGGGAAAGTAATTTCTGTAATGAAATATTGATTAAATGGTGATGATTTATGGGGATGGGGATGATGGAATTTAAAGGTGATGTTGAATCATTAAAGGAACAGTTGTTTTTGAATGTGATGCCAATGAAGTTTAATGTGGTTGTGTTCATGGTTAATTAATGTGCAAAGAATTAATTAACATAAAGTGGAACGGATTAAAAAGGGAATGAAGTAACCTAATGAAGTTATTTAATTGGTTGTGTGCTTATATGATACCTAGTCTTAGAAATAGCAGCCCGGAGTCTGAGAGACGTTAGCTGTAGTTGAGACTAAGACTAGGTTATTCCCATAGTGTGTTTGTGAGTTATATATTCTGTACTTTTTATGTTTCTATACGCTAATCCACCCTGTCAGTAAGAGAAACTGGAACCCTAGGGAGTTTGAGCCCGGGGGGGGGGGGGGGGGAGTTTTCCCCAACATTCCGATGGGAGGGTGAATGGCTGACTACCCCCTTTGACCCTGCTCTCTTCTTTTGGTAGATACTAGTGCCATTGTAAGAGTAGTTATTTTTCCCCATATATGTGTGTAGAGGGTCGTAATGGCTTGTGGTTGTTTCCACACATATATTCTTGATATAGTATCCCATGGTCTACTATAGGTGTAATGTGTATTGGCTGTGATGGCTTGAGGATCCTTACTCAGTGTATGGGTTGTAATGGCTTGAGGTATAATACCTGATGTATAATACACGTTATGCGGGCTGTGGTGGCTCCCAAAAACTACCTGGTTACAATTGGTTGTGAGGATGGTGTGGAGCTTAGCCTAGGTGTCTGTGGGAAAGCCATGTGGAGCACATGGTGCAGATTGTGGAGCTTAGACCAGGTGTATACGGGCAAGCCTTTGGAGAGAGATGCACATGACGTATGTTGTTGGGGAAATGCAGCAAACCAGTGCGAAAGTAGTAGCGGGGTACCCTTGATATTTTTTTCTATATGATATATTCTTTTATGAATTACTTGGTGAGTGTATCCATGGTGAGGTTGGGAACATAGTATACCTGCTTAGGGGACGAGTTATTTTCACTGTAGTACGGACCTTTATGTTTACCATGGCTATTAAACAAGGTGATACTAGTTGTAGGGTGGAGACCTAGGAAAGGATCATGCATCATTATTCTTTGTGCCTGTCTGTGAATTGGTATACCTTGGGATAGGTTAACCTAAAACGATTGAATGAAAACAATTAATTAATTAATGTTTATTCTTCCATATTCCAGGATTAGGATCTCAAAGTGATTGTTATTTTTCAGGTATGGCTCCAGGTCGAAGTCCTCGTCTGGTTTGCGTAGAATATGTCCAGCAGGTTGTTCCAGTAGGTCGTCGCAGGGTAGAGGTTGGCGAAGACGACACTTGGAGAAAGACACTCCGAGAGTTTCGGTGCCAGAGTCTATAGAAGTACGAGGTCTCCATTTTAGATACAGTCACAGAAGACTGGTTGGAGGAGTTCGAGATAGGCTTCAGTTCGATCCATGCTCGGAAGGAGAATTGGGTGTCCTTAGCTGTGACAATGCTGCGTGGAGAAGCAAGGCAGTGGTGGTTCTTGTTCCTCGGGGATCGTGAGGAGTCATCAATCACATGGGAGGAGTTTCAAGACAAGTTCAGAGTCGAGTTCCTTTCCTCGACTACAAAGGTGTCCAGTCTTCATGAGCTTTTTACCCTTAGACAGGGGAGCTCCAGTGTTCGGGAGTGTGGAATCTGTTTTAGGAACCTTTTACGATATGCTTTGAACCTGTTACCAGATGAGGAGGCCAGGGCAAGGCATTTCAAGGAGGCTTAGAATCTAGAGATCCAGTGTCCGGTCACCCCATTTATGCTGAATACATATCTCGAGGTGTCGGCGAGGGAAGAGGCCGTTGAGAGGACTTTGTCCAGGACTAGATCATCATGAGAAGTGAATCGTCATGATCCCTCATGAAGGAAGGCTGTGGTCCGGGGTTCCCGGTTTTCAGGGCAGAGAGGCCATGGAGGGGGTTGTGGTCAGCTTCATGCTCTAGCGTTGCCAGCACCAGGGGAGCCAGATGTTATTCGAGGTACCCTTTGCTTGTTTTCTACCTTGGTGTGTGCCTTGTTTGATTCAAGAGAGGCACACTCCTTCATATCACCTACCCTTGTCCAGGATTTGGGACTTGAGGTAGAGAGGCTTTCAGTGCCCTTGGTGTTGACTACGCCTGTTGGAGGTCGAGGCGACTTGTTTGATGTATGTAGATACTGTGAGATAGGTTTGGGGAAACAACGCTCTTGGGGAGATTTCCTATGTTTACATATACAACCATATGATATCATCCTCGGTATGGATTGGTTGTATTCGGTGTAGGCTATTGTGGATTGCTTCGGGAAGAAGGTCATTTTCATCGGTGCGGATGGAGAGCAGGTAGTGTTTGTTGGTGAGCGAGATCTTCAGATGGATCATAGGCGTGTTCCATCCTTACCATCTATGGCAGATGAGATGATGATGAGTTCTTCAAAGGTTCGGCAGTTGGCATTTCCTAGGGTTATAGAGGAGTACCCTGATGTCTTTCTAGAAGAGGTTGTATCATTACCCCCTCGACGAGAGATCGAGTTTGGGATTGAGATACTGCCAGGATCATCTCCTATCTCTATGTATCTATATAGGATGGCCCCTTATAAGTTACAAGAGCTGCGTATATATCTTTATGGTCTGTTGTAGTGCAGTTTTGTTCGACCACGTGTTTCCCCATGGGGTGCACCAGTTCTATTCGTAAAGAAGGCTGAAGACAGTTTGTGGTTGTGTGTCGATTATCGTCGCTTAAACAAAGTGAAAATAAAGAACCTCTATCGTCTTCCGCCGAATGATGATTTATTCGATCAACTAAAGGGTGCATGTTGGTTCTCAAAGATTGAATTACGGTTAGGATATCATCAGATGCATGTGAAGGATGAGGATATTCCGAAGACTGGTTTTTGTTGTCGTCATGGGCATTATGAGTTCGTTGTAAAGTCGTTTGGCATGATGAATACTCTAGCTGTGTTCATGGGATTGATGAATGCTGTGTTTTGTGAGTTCCTAGACAAGTTCTTGGTAGTTTTCAACAATGACATCCTTGTGTACTCTACATCTGAAGAGGAGCATGCAGAGCATCTACGATTCGTTTTGGGGGTTCTTCGTCAACATCAACTGTTCGGGAAGTTGTCGAAGTGTGAGATTTGGGCTCGAGAAGTCTGTTTCATGGGGAATGGTGTGTCCCAACAGGGAGTAGTTGTGTATCCATTGAAGATAGAAGCTGTTGTGTCTTGGGAATCCCCCAAGACCGTTTCAGAGGTGAGATGTTTCCTTGGTATCGCATGATACTACAGGAGGTTCGTGGCCAATTTCACACGGGTTGCAACTCCTCTAACATCTTTGACCAAGAAGTATCATCCATTCATATAGACTGATCAGTGTCTGGAAGCTTTCAATTATCTATCGTAGAAGTTAGTAAGTTCTCCAGTCCTTTTTCTTCCAGCTGAAGGAGTTCAGTTTGATGTTTTTTGTGATGCTTCACGTCTGGGGTTAGTCTGTGTTCTTATGCAGCAGAGGTTAGTGGTTTCTTATGGGTCTCGGAAGTTACGTCCCCATGAACATAACTATGCCTCCTATGATGTCGAGTTGGCAGCCATGGTGTTTGATCTGAAATAGTGGAGACATTACCTCATTGGTGAGCGCTTTTTGGTTTTCACCGATCATAAGAGTTTGAGGTATGATTTCTCCCAGCGTGACTTGAACATACGACAGCGTCGGTGGATGGAGTTCTTGCAGGAATACAACTTCGAAATATCATATACACCTATAAAGGGGAATTATGTAGCTGACGCGCTGAGCCTAAAATCACGTAGTGATGATGTACATGAATCCGGTGGTTCCTAGAGAGTAATGGAAGAACTGTCATCATTGCATATTGATATGTGAGAAGTCATAGGTAGAGTTTGTCTTTTTTAGATGACGGTACAATAATCCCTAATGCATAAGGTGGAAGAGTCCCAGTTGGGGGATCTTGAGGTGGAGGTCTGGAGAGACCGAGTCTTTTGTGGTGAGGCCCCTGATGGTTGGTCTGAGGATGAACAACACAGAGTGTTATATATTGGAAGGCTTTTTGATCCCTTGGAGATGTGCGAGATGGTTCTTTGAGATTTCCATAGTTTGCCTTTAGAAGTACCTCTTGGTGTGACAAAGATGTACTGATCCTTGAGGAGTCAGTTTTGGTGGCCTCGGGTGAAGTGTGCAGTTGCGGAGTTTGGGTCTTGATGTTTAGTCTGTAAGTAGGTGAAGGCCGAACACCGTGTTCCTGGTGGTCTTCTCAATCCATTAAAGATTCCTTAGTGGATGTGGGAGGACATCTCAATGGACTTTGGTATATGTTTACCTCGAGCTCCGGGAGGACATGATGCTATTTGGGTGGTAGTGGATCGTTTAACAAAAGCGGCCCTCTTCATAGCGATGAAGGAGTCGAGATCAGTGGAATTTTTTTCGAGGCAGTATCTGGAGGAGTTTGTGAGACTTCATGGAGTTCCAAGGATGATCATTTCTGATCGAGACCCTCGTTTTACCTCCAGGGTGTGGAGAGGTCTCCAGCATGCTTTTGGTTCTCAATTATGCCTTAGCACTGCTTTTCATCCTCAAACGGATGGTCAGACAGAGCGAACCATCCAGACTCTTGAAGACATGTTACGCTCTTGTGTTCGTGACTTTGGTGGTTCTTGGATGAGGCACTTACACTTGGTGGAGTTTTCTTACAATAATAGTTTCCACTCCACTATTGGTATGGCACCGTTTGAAGCCTTGTATGGCCGGCCTTGCCGTTCTCCGTTGTGCTAGACTGGGGTCGGAGAGTCAACAATTCTCGAACCGAAACTAGTCCAGAATAAAACAGAGATGGTTCATGTGATTTGTGAGATGATGATGGTAGCGCAAGATCGTCAGGAATCCTATGCCGATCAAAGGAGGAGACCCTTAGAGTTTAATGTTGGGGGTCATGTGTTTCTGAAGGTGACTCCCCATCATGGGCAGCGAAGGTTTGGTCGTGGGGGTAATATTTCTCCCCGATTTGTTGGGCCTTTTGAGGTGTTAGCTCATGTTGGAACTGTGGCGTATCGAGTAGCACTTCCCCCTTAGATGAGTCAGATACATAATGTTTTCCATGTATCATAGCTACGTTGTTATCTTCATGAAGACTTCCACATCATTGACTGGGGAGAGATCGATGTTGATGATGATGCCACCTTTGAGGAGAAACCTGTGGAGATCCAAGACCGCAAGGAGAAGGTGTTGCGCGGGTGTTCCATCCCCTTAGTTCGTGTCTTGTGGCGACACGGTGGCATGAAGAAGATTACATGGAAATTTGAGTCACATATACATGCTCAGTACCCATGGTTGTTTAATGTCTAACTCTTTCATGTAATGATGATTCCTTATGTGGTTATGAAACCTTCATGTTTATGAGATGACTCCCTTCGTTTCTTTGGTGGATTTCTCTCTTTTGAGAGGTATCTCAGTGGGTGGTTGTTCAGACCATGTTTCGTTTTCTATGTAGGTGGGTTTTGGATTTTCGAGGACGATAATGTTTTGAGAGGTATCTGATGTAATGTCACGGACCTCTCCGGTCCATTCCACTGTGAAAATGCGGTACTAGAGGTGTTCCCGGAATTCAAGTTGACTTGGGGGTGCGTTTGGGTGTACTTTTGAGAAAAGTTAAAGGGTAATAGCTTTTTCACATTTGGCGCATGGTTTGCCTAAACCGTGTGGCCAAATCGTGCAAGGCTGGTCTTGAGGGAAGTGGCTAACACACGGTTAGCGCATGGTTTTCCTAATAGTGTGGACTAACCATGCAAGGAGGGTTTGTCGAGGCAGAAGCTAACGCACAATTAGCACACGGTTTGTTAAACCGTGTGAACTAAACATGCAGGCACTTAAAGTTAGATCCTAAAATTGTGGATCTAACTAGATTTTATTTTAATCACCTCGTTTAAGCCCCTAAGCGGCCATAACTCAGGATTACCCTTTCTTGGAGGTGGAAGAACCTCTACCAAGCATTTTGGAGGCGATTCGGAGGCTTTTCTTTGCGAATCGAAGCCAGTTTCTCAAGGTAAGTGATACTTTTTGTTTAGTTTCTTAGATCAACCTTGATATACTCCTCCTTTTCTCTCGAGATCTTAGATCGACGCCCTTTATGGGTAGATATACATGTGTGGATGACGTATGTGATGATATTTGGTCTTGGTTGTGTTTGGACAGGAGATATAGAGAGGATCCTTGGTGAATCAGCCCGGTCTCCTTGGGCGTTCTTCGACCGTTGTGGGTTTCCTCAAAAACCTATGAGGTAGGGGATTCATGGCTTCTCTAATTGTTTATGTGCAATCATAGATTTATCATGATTTAGCCCTTTGGATCACAATGGAATTGACCTAATTAAATACTTGAACCAGATTAAAAGAATTGGTTTGATCGCTTGTTGTTGTTGCTCTGTACCGTGATAATGGTTTGCCTCATGTTTTACTAGATAGAGTGATATCTATGCTTACTTTGTTCAGTTTTTTTTCTTGAGGGAAATTGATAAATAACGTAAAGCCATAATTAATTGATAATCAATTGGCTAAAGATAATGAGGCATGTAAATGAATCTGGTTGTTTCCATTGTTGTAGTTGTTCTAATTTGACGTTAATCAAATTGGCATAGTAAGCATGTTAAATCTTTTGTGATAGCTTACTGATTAGTTTTCCCGGAATTGGAACCTACGAATTGAATATGTTAATTCAAGAGGGATTAAAGAACTGGTTGGTTGATAAAAGATAACTCCTGGTAGGGTTCTTAGTTACCCTCTTGTTCGTAAGGTCGAGTGCCTTGTGCTTTAGAGCCATGAGTGCTCATTACGCATGAAGGATGAATTCCTTGTTAAAGGTCCAAGAGCCCATTTGATGTGATGTTTGTTTTCATGGTGCTTGTGTTGTGATGTTACCCTGGAGGGGTGTTGTGGTATGTGGAGGCAGGGAGGCCTTGTGGTTGTGGCAGCGGATGACGCCTAGAGTGGCGAGATGCATTGGTTTATGCATGTTGGTGTTAGGGAGGACACAAGTGGCGATGGAATGGGATGGAGGTGGTTTTTGGATGTGTGGTGACTTTTATTGAATGTTTATCTGCTTTACTTTTCCCCACTGCTCAAGGCAGGTGGTCTTGCTTACCCTTCTTCCAAAGGAGGTAAAGACGCATGAGGTATGCAACCTGTTTTCCATGTCTAGCTTCTCGACAGAGGATGGGTCTACGATCTCGCTATAGGCATCCAAGACTCGACGAGTAGTACATCTACTCACTGTGTTGAGCCCCCTTGTGTTTAGTAGCATAGTTTTCTTTTCTAGAATGCCTTGGAATATGGGAAAGTAATTTCTATAATGAATGATTGATTAAATGCTGATGATCCACGAGGATGGAGATGCTGGAATTTAAAGGTGATGTTGAATCTTTAAATGAACAATTGTTTTTGAATGTGATGACAATGAAGTTTAATGTGGTTGTGTTCATGGTTAATTAATGTGTAAATAATTAATTAATGTAAAGTAGAACTGATGAAAAAGTGTAACGACCCTAATTTTTCAATGGAAATTCCCTTCTTATAAATATGTCATAAAATAACATGAAAACACAACAAAATGAACTACTAAGTAATAAGTGACTTTAAACATAAGTTTGTCACTTCTATGTTTGGAATTTTTAAAATCTGACATTCACAGTTGTGTTCAAGATGATTTTTGGAGTCTAATGAAACAAAAATAACTTTTGGTGAATAGTAACTGCCATTATGAATATTAACCTACCCTTATAAATAGTAATATGGACCTTATGAATAGTAAATAAGAGTAACATTACCTATGAATAATAAAATAAAATTTATACATCTTAGAAAGTGACAATTTGACCTTAGTTAACGTTTTTGGTATTTTATAAGTCATAAATAATTAATTATAATTAATTAATTAATTAATTTAAAAGAATATTTATTTCCCTGAAATATACTCATAAATTATTTAATCAATTCTTAATATTTTTTAGATAATTTTATAAGACCCTACGTAATTTTTGAATGAACTATAAAATCAGTTTTAATCTTAAAAACTGTTTTTAAGTAAATTATGATTTTATTTAAATATTAAATTAATGATATTTAGAAAATTATTTTTGAAAAATAGAAATACTTTTTGGATTCTACACGTCGAAAAATGGTTGGGGTAAATTTTTGGGATTTTTCTGAGATACTGGAATTTTTGATGAATAGTTGAATCCGATAATTCACAATAAATGCTAAATAATGTATTAATTGAGTCATTGATGATGTTATGATGATGTAAGACAACTTGGTTCGGGATTACATTATAAAATTATTATTTTTGGTCATTCAAAACTCACTATTCCTTGTCTTAGATGAAATTAATAAACTAATCAATTTTATATTAAGGAAACACCTCTCCCCTCAACTATAAAAGTCACCCTTCACTTCCTCATTTCCTCACACCTCTCAAGCTCAAATCCTTCTCTAAACTCTGCCCAAACATCTTCCCTATCACCTCCCCCACGTCTAAAAGCTGCTGGTTTCATCAAAAGACCAAGACTAGCTTCCTTAAGGAGGATCTCAAGAGGAAGATTTGAGAGGCAATTTCCCTCCCTCTTCTCCTTTAATTTCCTTTCAAGTTCAAGTTTTTTTCTTGATCTCTCCCCACCTATATTCATCCAAATTATTTTTTAACTCCAATATTATACATATAATGTAATTTTATTATTCTTATGGGATATTATATCACCCCACACCCTTTCCCTCTTCCTTTTATTTTATTAAAGAGAACGTTGTTCATGAGTCGTTAATTTATCACCTTCAAAAACATAATGCTCTCTTTTTCCATTTAATCCTTCAGATCTGGCCATGAAACCATTTTTATGGTTGAACCAGAATATTTTATATGTATTTTGTTCTATTTTATGTTCTGGAAATTACTTGTGGCCATATTACTACGTTAAAAGTTAAAACAAGTTCGTTGTGATCCAAAAAACCGCTCAAATTAACCCAAATAACCATCATTAAATTCTTATTTATGATTCATCCACATGGATATAATTTGATTCATTATTAGATCATTAAAACTCCTGTAATATCATTAACAACATTTAATATCATTTCTGGATGTTTACTCATGTTCTACCCAAACTTCAGTTTAAGAATACAAGTGAACCACCCAAGAAAAACCATAAAAACGAACATCCCCGAACAATGTTTTTAAACTCTATATGTCATCCAAAGGAACATAATATGACATAATGAAACCAGAATGAACCCTATTAATGTACACATGGTTTTGGATTTCTAATTAATAAATATAATGTCATTATACATGACATTAAAGAGAAGGAAGCATTCAGGTACAAGGTAAAGGGAAATCTCGAACCCAATTTTCTTCCTTCGGGTTCTCCCTCTTTCACTCCTTTTTTGATATGGTTACTACTCAAAGATCATTTGTTCATAATTGCCTTTTATTTTCTGGGATATACATGTATGTCACTGGTTTTTACATCCATCAAAATGTTTTCCAAAAGAACTCTTCTTTCAAGAACTCACCTTTTACCTCTCATTGAAGGTTAATGGTTCTTGTATCAAGTATGTTGTTCCATCTTTATTTTGGGAACACAAAGCTTATGAATGTGTTATTATGAGATTAAACCCATTAATTTTCATGGTTTCATTATTTTGATTTGTGTTATATTATCATTGTGGCATGCATGATAAATGATAATGTTATGATGTGACAGGTGCGCCCGAAATTATATAGCGCAATATGAATGTTTAAATGTGACGGGTGCACCTAGAATTATATAGAGCTCCAATGAATTGGTTAAAGTGATGAATCTCATAATTAAATGTGAAATGATGTGTGAACGAGATTCTAGCTTGGTTCACAAGTATGTGTTGTAGTTAACCACTAATAAATGATGTTTCATTTTTATGCATTGCCACACTTCAAGTCTACTATTTATGCTCCTCTCATGTTCATGATCTTTTGAATATGTTATGATTATGCTCAACCCATGATATATTGTTCTTATCTATCCTCTTACTGGGCTTTTAGATCACCCCTTTTGATGTATATCCTCAGGTGGCTACATGTACTAAGGAGAGGACAAGTGACAATAAGATGAAATAGAAGAAGAAATTAAATGAATGTTTATGCTTGATGTTGTATTTGTTATGTATGGACATAGTTTTACCAAGACACTAAACCTTTGGTTCCTCTATGTGTAATAGTATTATGTTTTTTATCTTTGAAATGATGTAATAGTAATGTAAGAAAAGGCCACGTCGCAATAGTTGGTATCAGAGGAATGGTTTAGTAAATTTGGGTATTAGGATTAGTGAACCGTAGAGAAAACCTACAACATGAGACTAAGTACAAATTAGAACACAAGGATATTTACCTAGGGATCCCATATGTTATGTTTTTGGTATAATTGTTTAAATGAATATGTTATTCATGACTTTTTTACTTATATTTTGTTCTAACCTTTTCTATTTTAGAAAATGGTGGGAACCAGGAGAAATCAAGACAACAACTCATGCGAGGGACAATGCAATGATTGCCCGAATGACATCTCCAATAATTTGGGAGGTGGAGTTCAAAACTTCATGGCAATGCTTACCCAATTATCTCAGGTTATGAATAATAACCATAATAATGGGGAATGTCCTCCTTCACTGAAGAGGGTGCAACTAGCTATTGAATGTTTTATGCGGCAACGACCACCGACGTATTGTGGATATTCTGATCCACTAGTTGCGGAACAGTGGGTCAACTCCATGGAGAAGATCTTTTCGGTGCTTCACTATTCTAAGACGGAGAAGGTGACTCTAGCCATCTATCATCTAGATGGAGAAGCTGATCAATGGTGGGCTTTGATTAAGAACACCAAGCCAAGGGAGGAAATCGAAGAGATGGAATGGGAAGACTTTAAGATAATGTTTCACAATAAGTATTTCCCAAGAACTCCTTGCACAAAAATGGAGAGAGAATTTATAGAGCTCAAGCAAAAAGAAGGAGAATCTGTCACAACCTATGAAGCGAATTTCACAAGGCTTTCAAGGTACGCTTCGGGTTTTGTTATCAACAATGATAGCAAAATTGATAGATTCTTTAGTGGATTAAAACCACACCTTCGAAAGGATCATGAAATTCGAGACTTTGGGAGTTATGAAGAAGTTGTTCAGTGTGCTCTCAAAGTGGATATAGTGTTTGGAGAATGGTCTCATGGAAATGGTGATAATAAGAGAAAGATGTATTTTCAAGCTGGTGGATCTAATGACAAAGGAGGGAAGAAAAATCAACGACCCACATGCCAAAAATGTGGGAAGTTGCACAATGGGAACTGCCTCAATGGGACGGGGAAATGATTCAAGTGTGGGAATGGACACCGTGCTCAAGAGTGACGAAAAGACATGAAAAGAAAGGAGAATGTAGCCGATGAAAGGATAGAACCACTCATGGTTCAATGCTACAACTGTAGGGAGCTAGGGCACTATGCAAACCAGTGCACTAAACCTCGATCCCTCGAGGTTAATCAGCGTCAGCAACCACCAAATCCATAGGAACAAGGGAAGGATTATGACATCACTACTACGGAGGTGGATCATGATAATGAAGTCGTACAAGGTACACCTCCTATTCACTCAAGAATGGAAAAAGTCTTATTTGATTCTGGTTCTACGCATTCCTTTATATCTTTCAAGTTTGCTAGAACTATAGAATCGATGCCCCGAAACCTTGAAGTAGAGATATCTGTAAAAACACCAAGTGGTGCAATCATTAAACCCAAGTGTTTGACTCTTCACCTGTTAACGTATGTGGGAAGATTGTTCCGGAAAATATCATAATACTTCCCTTGGTGGAATTCGACGCTATAATGGGAATGGATTGGCTCTCGTTATATAGAGTACATATCAACAGTCAGGAAAAGAAAATATATTTTCATATTCTGAACCATCCCATGCTCCTCTTCAAATTCATGGAAGATCATGAATCTCCTTTGAAAAATCCTTTAATGGTGTAGGTGTTGATTCCCTATGAAGAAGCACACCTCACCCAAATGGTTGAGTCAAAGGAAAGTTCCAACCTCGAGGAAATTCCCATCGTGAGGGAATACATCGATGTATTTCCCGAAGAGTTACCAGGAATTCCCCCGGATCGTGAGCTATATTTCTCAATTGAGCTCATAACTAGAGATACTCCTATCTATAATTGCCCCTATAGGATGGCTCATATCGAACTAGAGGAGTTAAAGAAGCATCTGCAAGAGCATCTGGACAAAGGGTTCATACGCCCTAGTGCATCTCCTTGGGGTGCGCCAGTGCTCTTTGTGAAGAATAAGGATGGAACCATGCATTTGTGTATCGATTATCAGGAACTCAACAAGATCACCATAAATAACAAGTATCTTCTCCCAAGGATTGATGACTTGTTCGATCCGTTAAGAGGAGCTCAATACTTCTCAAAGGTGGATCTTCTTTCTGGATATCATCAGGTAAAGGTGAAGAAAGAAGATATTCACAAGACTGCCTTCCGTACAAGGTATGTGAACTATGAGTTTTTGGTGATGCCCTTCAGACTTACTAATGCCCCTGAAATCTTAATGTATTTGATGAATAGAGTCTTTAGACATTACCTCATCAAATTTTTGGTAGTTTTTATCGATTATATTCTCATATACTCCAAGATCAAGGAAGAACATATAAGACTTGTGTTGGTGACATTGAGAAAGGAGATGTTGTACGCAAAGTTCAGAAAGTGTGACTTTTGGATTAATCAAGTCACGTTCTTGGGACATGTGATCACAAGTGAGTGAATTTATGTGGATCCTTCAAAGACAAAGGTGATTGAGGAATGGACCAGGACCTCTAGTGTCACAGAAATCCATAGTTTTCTTGGATTAGCTGGGTACTATCGACATTTTTTAAGAAACATCTCACGATTGTCAAGCCCACTAACTAACTTAACAAGGAAATGGGTAAAGTATGTCTAGACGGAAGAATGTGAGGCAAGATTCAAGGAGCTAAAGAGAAGTCTAATCATTGCACTTGTACTCACTACCAAAAAGTGGAGAAAGTTTTGTGATATACAGTGATGCTTCAAAGAAAGGCTTGGGTTGTGTACTCATGCAAAATGGTAATGTGATAGCCTACACCTCACAACAGTTGAAGATCCATGAGCAGAACTACCCGATGCATGATCTAGAGATGGCATCCGTGATTTTTGCCTTGAAAATATGGCGGCACTACCTTTATGGCGACAAGTGTAACATATACACCGACCACAAGAGCCTAAAGTATATATCCACACAAAAGGATCTCAATATGAATCAAAGGATATGGATAGATCTAATCAAGGATTACGATTTATCTATTCACTATCATCCTGGAAAGGCGAGAAAGGTAGTTGATGCTCTAAGCAGAAAAGAACCTGCTACTCTATCCTTGTTGCGGATTGAGAAAGACCCAATCTTCTTGGATATGAAAAGGATGGATTTAGAAATCATAAGGGAAAGAGATACATCCTACCTTTCCCAAATCATTGTGCAACCATCCATTAAATAGAAGATTATGGAAGCACAAAGGGATGATGTTGAGATAAAAAAGAGGGTGAATGCAGTAAAAGAAGGGAAGCTACAAGATTTCCATATCGACGATGATGGTGTGATTCGGTTTGGAACGCGGCTTTGTGTGCCTTCATCACCCAGGATAAAGAATGAGCTATTGGATAATACACATAGCTCAACATTCTCTATCCATCCTGGGAGTACCAAGATGTACCGTGATCTCCGATAACACTTCTGGTGGGATAACATGAAGAAGGAGATTGCGGAATATATATCAAGGTTCTTGGTATGTCAGTAAGTTAAATCTTAGCGAAAAAGGTCCAAAGGTATGATGCAGTCATTGCCTATACCCATGTGGAAATGGGAAAATGTTACTATGGACTTTGTCACGGGTCTCCCGAAGACGTCAAAGGGGAATAATGCGATATGGGTTGTTGTTGACCAACTCACCAAGACTACCCATTTTATCGCTATTCGGGAAGACTTCTCGGTTGAACAACTTGCAAAGATATATGTGAAGGAAGTGGAGAGACTACACGGTGTTCCACTCTCAATTTTCTCTGACCGTGATCCAAGGTTCACATCTAAGTTCTGGAGGAGCCTTCAACATGATTTGAGTACTGAATTAAATTTCAGCACAACCTATCACCCCCAAACCAATGGCCAATCTGAACGGACTATTCAAACGGTTGAATATATGCTAAGAGCATGATCTCTTGAATTCAAAGCTAGTTGGGATCAACATATCCCATTGGTTGAGTTCTCATACAACAATAGCTTCCACTCAAGTATTCAGATGGCTCCGTATGAAGCTCTATATGGGAATCGATGTAGAACTCCAACCTGTTGGGATGAAGTTAGAGAAAGAAAGCTACTTGGTCCCATTATTTTTCAAGAGATGACAGAGAAGGTTCAAGTCATCCAGAAACACATCAAAGCTACTCAAAGTTGGAAAAAGAGCTATGCTGACAACCATCGAAGGGACTTGGAGTTCGACGTTGGAGATAATGTCTTCCTTCGAATATCTCCATGGAAAAGAGTCATGTGATTCGGATGAAAGGGAAGCTAAGCCCAAGCTACATTGGACCCTTTGAGATCCTTGACCGTATAGGATATGTGGGCTATCGTCTGGAACTTCCACCGAATATGGCTCAAGTTCATGATGTGTTTCATGTATCACTACTGAGGAAGTACATACCAGACCCCTCACATTTACTAAACTCAGAGGTGGTGCAGCTGGAAGATGATCTCTCCTATGAGGAGCAGCCGGTAAAGATTCTGGATCGGAGAGATAAGGTTCTACGCAACAAGACAACCCATCTTTTCAAAGTGTTGTGGATGAACCATAAGTTTGAGGAATCAACTTGGGAACCAGAAGAGGCAATGAAGGAGAAGTACCCTCAACTGTTTGTGTAATGTGAAATTTCGGGGGGCGAAATTTCTTAAGGGGGGAAGAATGTAACGACCCAAAGATTTTCAATGGAAATTCCCTTCTTATAAATATGTCATAAAATAACATGAAAACACAACACAATGAACTACTAAGTGATAATTGACCTTTAAACATAAGTTTGTCACTTCTATGTTTGGAATTTTGAAAATCTGACATTCACAGTTGTGTTCAAGATGATTTTTGGAGTCTAATGAAACAAAAATAATTTTTGGTGAATAGTAACCTACCATTATGAATAGTAACCTACCCTTATGAATATTAATATGACCCTTATGAAAAGTAAATAAGAGTAACATTACCTATGAATAAAATAATAAAATTTAGACATCTTAGAAAGTGACAATTTGACCTTAATAAACGTTTTTGGTATTTTACAAGTCATAAATAATTAATTATAATTAATTAATTAATTTAAAAGAATATTTATTTCCCTGAAATGTACTCATAAATTATTTAATCAATGTATAATAGTTTTTAGATAATTTTATAAGACCCTACGTAATTTTTGAAAGTACTATAAAATCAGTTTTAATCTTAAAAACGTTTTTTTAAGTAAATTATGATTTTATGTAAATATAAAATTAATAATATTTAGAAAATTATTTTTGAAAAATAGACTTTATTTTTGGATTCTACACGTCGAAAAATGGTTGGGGTAAATTTTTTGGATTTTTCTGAGATACTTGAATTTTTGATGAATATTTGAATCTGATAATTCACAATAAATGCTAAATAATGTATTAATTGAATCATCAATGATGTTCTGCTGATGTAAGCCCACTTGGTTCGGGATTACATTATAAAATTACTATTATTTGTCATTCAATACTCATTATTCCTTGTCTTAGGTGAAATTAATAAACTAATCGATTTTATATTATGGAAACCCCTCTCCCCTCCACTATAAAACCCACCCTTAACTTCCTCATTTCCTCACACCTCTCAAGCTCCAAGACATCTCTAAAATCTTCCCAAACATCTTACCTAGCACCTCCCCCACGTCCAAAATCTACTGGTCTCATCAAAAGACCAAGACTAGCTTCCTTATGGAGGATCTCAAGAAGAAGATTTAAGAGGTAATTTCCCTCCCTCTTCTCCTTTAATTTCCATTCAAGTTCAAGTTCTTTTCTTGATCTCTCCCCACCTATATTCGTTCAAATTGTTTTGTAACTCCATTATTATACATATACTGTAAATTTATGATTCTAATGGGATATTATATCACCCTATGCCCTTTCTCTCTTCCTTTTATTTTATTAAAGAGAACGTAGTTCATGAGGTGTTAATTTATCACCTTCAAAAACAACATGCTCTCTTTTTTCATTTCTACCTTCAGATATGGTCATGAAACCATTTTTATGGTTGAAACAGAGTATTTTATATGTATTATGTTCTATTTTAAGTTCTGGAAATAAACAATGGCCATATTACTAAGTTAAAAGTTAAAACAAGTTCGTTGTGATAAAAAAAAAACCGCTCAAATTAACCCAAATAACCATCATTAAATTCTTATCTAACAATTAATCCACATGGATATAATTTGATTCATTATAAGATCATTAAAAATCTTGTAATCTCATTAATAACATGTAATATCAGTTCTGGATGTTTACTCATGTTCTACCCAAACTTCAATTTAAGAATACAAGTGAACCACCCAAGAAAAACCATAAAAACGAACATCCCCGAACAATGTTTTTGAACTCTATAAGTCATCCAAAGGAACATAATATGACATAATGAAACCATAATGAACCCTATTAATGTAAACATGGTTCTGGATTTCTAATTAATGAATATAATGTCATTATACAGGACATTAAACAGAAGGAAGCATTCGGGTACATGGTAAGGGGAAATCTCGAACCCAATTTTCATCCTTCGGGTTCTCCCTCTTTCACTCCTTTTTTGATATGTTTACTCCTCAAAGATCATTTTTTCATCATTTCCTTTTTTTCTGGGATATACATGTATGTCACTAGTTTTTACATCCATCAAAATGTTTTCCAAAAGAACTCTTCTTTTAAGAACTCACCTTTTACCTCTCATTCAAGGTTGATGGTTCTTGTATCAAATATGTTGTTCCCTCTTTCTTTTGGGAACCTAAATCTTATGAAAGTGTTATTATGAGACGAAACCCATTCCTTTTCATGGTTTCATTATTTTGATTTGTTTTATATGATCATTGTGGCATGAATGATAAATTATAATGTTATGATGTGACGGGTGTGCCCGGAATTATATAGCGCAATATGAATGTTTAAATGTGACGGGTTCGCCCGGAATTATATAGCGTTCCAATGAATTGGGTAAAGTGATGAATCTCATCAGTAAATGTGAAATGATGTGTGAACAAGATGCTATCTTGGTTCACATGTATGTGTGGTAGTTAACCACTAAGACATGATGTTTCATTTTTATGCATTGCCATACTTCAAGTCTATTATTTATGCTCCTCTCATGTTCATGATCTTTTGACTATGTTATGATTATGCTCACCCCATGATATATTGTTCTTATATATCCTCTTACTGGGCTTTTAGCTCACCCCTTTTGATGTATATCCTCAGGTGGCTACATGTACTAAGGAGAGGACAAGTGCCAATAAGATGCAATAGAAGAAGAAATTAAATGAATGTTTATGCTTGATGTTGTATTTGTTATGTATGGTCCTTGTTTTCCCAAGACACTAAACCTTTGGATCCTCTATGTGTAAAAATATTATGTTTTTTTTCTTTGAAACGATGTAATAGTAATGTAAGGAAAGGCAGGGTCGCTATAAAAAGGGAATGAAGTAACCTAATGATGTTATTTAATAGGTTGTGTGCTTATAGGATACCTAGTATTCGAAATAGCAGCCCGAAGTCCAAGAGACGTTAGCTGCAGTTGAGACTAATACTAGGTTATTCCCATAGTGTGGTTGTGAGTTATATATTCTGTATTTTTTCTGTTTCTCTACACTACTTCACCCTTTTAGTAAGGGCAACTGGCACCCCGGGGATTCTGAGCCCTAGGGGGTGTTTTCACCAACATTCTGATGGGGGGGGGTGAATTACATACTACCCCCTTTGACCCCGCTCTCTTCTCTTGGCAGATACTAGTGTCATTGAGTTTTCCCTATATATGTGTGTAGAGGGCTGTAATGGCTTGGGGTTGTTTCCACACATATATTCTGGATATAGTATCCTATGGAATACTATAGGTGTAACATGTATAGGATATAATGGCTTGAGGATCCTTACTCGGCATATGGGTTGTAATGGCTTGAGGTATAATACCTGACGTATGATACACGTTATGCAGGATGTGGTGGCTCCCGGAAACTACCTGGATAATATTGGTTGTGAGGATGGTGTGGTGCATAGCCCAATTGTCTGCGGGGAAGCCTTGTGGTCCACGTGGTGCAGATTGTGGAGCTTAGCGCAGGTGTATACGGGCAAGCCTTTAGAGAGAGATGCACATGACGTATGTCGTTGGGGCAAAGCGGCAAACCAGTGGGGAAGTAGTAGCGGGGTACCCTTGATATCCATTTCTATATGATATATTCTTTTATGTGTTACTTGGTGAGAGTATCCATGGTGAGGTTGGGAACATAGTATACTTACTTAGGGGATGAGTTAGTTTCACTGTTGTTCACTGTGCTTTAGCATGATTTCTTTATTTTTGCATGAGAGGCTTCAGGGAGGATCGAACTGAGTATACTGTTATACTCACCCTACGCATATATAAACTGTTTTCAGGTCACTTGGAGTAGGTTGTAGATCAAGCTAGTTACTACTAGCTTGTGGTTGGAGGAGCTGTTCGGGATTGTGTTCACTGCCGTTTTACTTTTTTTTGGGTACTTATAGTTTTCACTTTCAGTTGTAGTACTTTTTCATGACATTTCATATATGTACATGGGTTTCTTTTATATTTCTGTTCTGAGTTGGAGTTGGTTTGTATCTATCTTATCTCTCTCTCTTCCGCATGTGTTCTCTAAGAGGGTAATGCCTCCCATCTGTGTGTTTACTAAACCCTCGGTGCTAGTTGCCAACCCGGGGCCCACTGGAGGCGGGACTCGGGGGTCATTATCTCCCTATTCACATTTCCGGCATAGGAGGGGTACACTTTTTGGGGAGGGGTCATGACACAGGCATTCTAATATGCCTTGTCGCATCTCTCCAAAGCCTTTATACCATGCGAATGTTCAGGCCACTGAGGATAGTTCTGAAAGAAGCATCGTTTCGGAGGAAGGAGTTAGGGACCTAAGGACAAAAATGCATGACTCTGAGGCAAGAGATGTTTCAGCCATTAGGGCCCTAGACAAAGGTCAAGGGGTGAAGATCTTGAATAGTCATGAGTTGCCGACGGTGTGTGGAACCTCTGTCTGGATAATGTTTTCAGCTTTGGGATGGAAATATCCAAAATTTACTTGTTCTATTCTCGTTGCGGTCGTATGCTCATCCTTGTTGGGGTGACGTGATGAGCTCGTTCCCCCACAATACAAGCGGTCTTATCTGCTCTCAGTGTGGTTTTTGAATTGTTCAGTCTATTTGAATTGTGTGGGCTCGTTAATAAATAGACCTGTTCTAATTTTGAGTTGGTCTTAATTGTGTTCGTTAGGGGGTGGTTGTTTTCATGAATGTAATGGATTGCATTTTTGGGTCCTTACTTAGTTCGAGTCACTTTTCCGTAGGCTGTCCTTTAGTGTGTTTGGGTTTTGTAAGGGATTTTAGTGTCCCAATGTGTCAGTCTTCCGCATAATATATTTTCTTAATCCTTGTGGTGGAGTTGTTCCATTTGCATTGAGAAGGAGATATGAGTTTAGTTTGGGAGTACCCACGTTGGCTCCCCCGAGGGGGGGGGGGTTGTTCGGGTTTCTATATTAGTAAATTCTTATGGTGGGGATAATCCTCTAATGTTCTCCACTCAATCTTGGGTGGTGGTTTTCGTTAAATTGGTCGGGTGTGATGTTTGTTGGGAATGGACACCCCGAGGCTCTTGGTTCTCTATGATTTTGTTCGGGCATGGACTCATGTTGTGTCAACAGTTGACTTGGTGACTTTCTCGAAGCATAAAGTTTTTGTGGTGGGGAGAATTGTCTAACCCCGACTAGGGATTCCTTTTATTTTATCCATTTATTGGTCCCGCGTCTTTTCGACAGAATTGGGTTTGAGTCCGGGTTTGAAAATTTTGAAGCTTTGATGTTTTCGGTGGGTCTCAGGCCGGTGCGTGGTCACTGTATCGTTAGCGGTGCCCGTGCATTCGGCTTTGGTAAATGCATGGTTTCCTGAAACTTAAAATAACTATTTTTTTAAAAAAAATGTTAAAACTGCCATGATAATATTATTTTGGCAGATAATTATAATAATAATATCATCATTAAATTGAAATTAATATTATTCTCATTAAATTTATATTAGTTTTTTTTATTAAATATTCATTAAAATTATTATTACTATTATTATTATTATTATCCTCGTATTATTATTATTATTATTACTAGTACTATTATTATGATTTGAATTTTTTTCATTATTAATATTACTACAATAATTATTATCAAAATTTATATTAACATTTTTATTAACATTTTAATTTTTTTTAATTTTTTTTGGAGAAAACCTTGGCCATCGCCACCTTCATCCTCCCCATGGATCGTGCCTCTCCCCTGGGTGTTGACCTACAGCAAGCGGCTCCACCCATTCTGCACCACATCTGTCGGACGCGCCCCACTGCTGGCCTCCTGCTCCGGTGTGCCTCCAGCAAAACCCTCCTCCTCCTTATCTTGCTATTGTTGCATGTTCTCTGCCGCAGCCTCCACCCGGCATCGACCAGCCCATCGGCCTCCCCCCCCCCTTCGCTAGTGCTCACCGCAGATCCTATCTACGATGTCCGACCACTACGGCTACGAATCCGAACCACCGCGATACCTCTCTTCTCCTATTCAGAAATCCCCCAATCTGGCGGCTTCCCCCCCCCCTCTGAATCTGTCTCTATGCGGCGGATTCTCTTCATATCTTCGAGGTAAGGTCGTTTGTTCCATATTTATCCTTCCTTGGGCTGATTTTAGGTCCTCCTGTCCCCTTACTCATTCAGCCGAAATCCTAGTTGAAGAGTTAGATTTATTTTGGTTGTGTTCTTTCTTGAATAGGGTATGGGAAGACCTCCTCAGATATTATTCTTGCATGTTCCAACATCCAATGCCGCGGATTGACTTCATTTTGGTCCACTGCTGACATCCTAGGTATAATTTTATGTTTTTTTATTGTTTTACAGCTTCGTGATGCCCCTAATTATCCTGCTATTGTGTTCCTAAATATTCCTAAAGTTTTTAAAAATATTTTTTGAGTTAGTCACTAGTTTCCGTCTACATGCGTCTGCGATGATATGCTTGTTTATGTTCCAAATCTATCATTGATAATTTTTAAAATATAATTCACAATCCTATGGTATCCTTGTATTGTTTTTTGGGATGTTTTGGCATTGATGAAATTGATTAACATTAGTCTTTGGAGTGATTCATTAATTATGTTTATGTTAAAGTTAATTGATGTGATTTTGAGGGTGTTTCCATTAGTTTTGTTTTATAAAAAATTGGTTATTATGTGATTTGGGATTTACTTGTGAACTTTGTGATTTTTGTAGGGTTGTTTTTTAAATTGTATCATGATTACTTTGTTTGGCTTAAATATTATTTTAGGGATTTGTAGTGTATTTGAGTCCCTGTGATTTATCATATGGAGTTGCGGTCAGTTTCAAAGGCGCGAACTCATATTCCCAGGTATGGATATGTATAGATATATGTATTTTCGGTGTGTGTCTTCCCTCATGTCGTGGGGAACACGTGCATTAGTTTAAAGAATATATATATATATATATATAGAAGTGCATGCGTGATAGAGAGTTTTTGCTTGAGTTAGAAATCATTGGCTTGGTCCTGCTCTTAAGCTAGGTGTTTCCATCCTCTCTCTCTTTCCGAAGTTTTCCATAGGCACTTGCATGATTTCATTTAATTTATAAATGTTATTCGCACCTTTATAAGCATGATAGTTTATTCATTGTAGTGTTTTTATCCCATGAAAACATGGTTAGAACTAAATTCCTTTATCATTAAATGGTATTGTTGGATGTCTTGTGTGATGTTTTCTTATAGAAGCAATTTATGGAACTTATTGTCCTACACTGTTTTTTTAATAGAGGATGTGCCTCTTTTATTAAAAAACCAGCAAAAGAAAAAATCCAAAAGTGTATGGGAAACCAGGAAAAACCCAAGACAAACAACTATCTACCTATATTTTTCATAAATCTAGCACTTAGCTTTTTTTTCTTCTTCAATTGAAAGCCATTCAGCCTTTCCATGACTGCGACCACGACCCCGACCTCTTGATCATCCTCTATTTGTAGGAAGAGGTTGTATTTTTGTAGAAATTATTCTGCATATATTTGAATTTGTATTTTTATCAAAACCTCAGTTTTATATACAGTTCTTGTTTTCTAAATGTTGTGGGTCTCTTTGTGAGACTCTTTAAATTGGGTTGAAGATAAATCAATGTGTATATGCCTGTTTGGCTATTGGTGTATATATTTTTTTGAGTGTGTGGGGTAAGGAATCATCTTCTTTGTTTCTACAAAAATTGAACATGGTGTTACTAAATACATTGATGTAAATGTATTGAAACATTGAACCTAAGGGTCCGTTTGGGTTTTTAAATACCAAAGTTGTGTCAAAATTTGTTTTAGAATATATTGTGGAATGTTTTCATAAATTTATTTGATTATGTGAGACTAGAGGCCCGATTTACAACTCCATGTGTTTGAAAAAATGGTTTTCATAAACGAATTATGTGACGGCCTGGCTGGAACATTGTATGATTGTCATGTATTCATATTTATTTAATTATGTGGGTTACTCCAATCTAGTGTATCCCCTTATGGGTGAACGCATAGGAAGAGTCCGTGTTTGGGATAGGCAAGTGGGGTGAGATGAGTCACGCATGCGAGTGCCTTCCTACTTACACATATTTTTATCACTGCCATGGGTTTCTGTGCTCCATTTAGATGATCGAGGGATGGTTGCTGATCAACCTCGATTAGAAGGGTTGGTACCCCCTGGATTGGTTATTAGGCTAGGAGGGTTTCGCCACTGGATTGGTCAGTTATAGGGCGGCTAGTTGGTTATAGATATAAGGGCTTCACCATACGTCGGCTGGTGGTTCCGAACTGAGTATTTCAGGGGTATTATAAGGATGTTTCAGATCACCCATGGTTACTGGATTATGTACATTTCTTGTTTACATTATGTTGCACTAGATTATTTTTATTTTTCACTTTTTACTTGTTTTAATCTTGACCAGCTTGATTTTTTTTTCTGTTTTGGATTTCATTTATAAAATGACAAATCATTTTGGAAACGGTGTGTAGCGTGTGTTGGGTTTTTACATGAGAACAATACGTTGCATATTTTAAAATGTGAAAGCATTACATTTATGTTTGTATTTCAGACTTGTGTCGGTGGACTGTTTCAGAAAAGAGAATTGTTGGATTCAGTGGTTTATTCATAGCATCCCTACTGAGCTTCTCGGTGCTCATGCCTATTATATATTTCCAGTTTTAGGTTTAGTTCTCTCGTGCAGGTTCCTGGTTCAACTGATCAATGTTAGAGCCAACTTGGTTCTGAGTTGGGTGGTGACCTAGGAGGTCACAAGGAGGTATGTGCAAATTATTTTCATTTTGATACTAGTTTTATTTTGTTATCCTTAGTTTTTTTTATTTATTTATATTTGGTTCATGGTCCAAACCATTCCCAATGGTTATGTGTGGATTCTTATCACTAGTTTCCAACCCATGGGGATCGAGAACACCCCTCGGGCCATGCTGCGGGCCGGCTCAGGTGTCCGGTTCAGCGTCGACCCGGGTTGGTTCATGACAGAAGCTTAGTCCTCAATTCTTGGGATCATTCAATGTTGTTGAGTGAGTGAGGAATGATACATTCCATTTAGCACTTCCACCATGGATGATGTCTATAACGACCCAAACATTCATTAATTGAAATTCCTCTTGATCTAATTAAATGTCTTATTATGGTTATATAAAATGTGAACATCATTGGTTTTCTGTTTCTAGATTTTAAATTACCATTATGAATTGTGACCATTGCTAATATAGCCATTGAATAGTGATCACATGATTAATATAAATATTCGGATTTAACAAATCTAATTTACTCAGATAAATAAAGCGATGGCCTCATCTAGTAGACTTGCCCCATACGAAGCCCATTTATTGGTGCACGAAAAGAAGGTGGCGTCATTGGGAGTCACTCTTGACCACGCCCAAGATGAGCTTGAACACGTTAATCTTGAGTGGAACTGACTATGGTAGAAGTGGAAGTTAATAAAGATTACCACTCGAGCGATGTTATCTGAGCCACCCCAAGAGTTTGTCACCATCACAAATCTTACCCTTCAGTCTTATGCGGGTTTTATAAGGGGTTATGTAACAATACCCTGGAACTATGACTATGTACATTATTTTTGTATACATAATGTGCTTTCATTTTATTATTGTTACTTTGTAAATAGTTTTTAAAGCACAAATAGTGTTTTTAGTTAATATTCAACTAAGAAATCTATTTTGATGAATTAATGGATTTTTGAAATATATATTATTTTAATAAAATATTATTATTATTATTATTATTATCAAATTAATTTTTATTATATATAAATTTTCATATAATTTTCTGAATGCAATTGTAATTTTTATTAAGGTTTGAATGCTATTTTTGTCAAAACCCATGAATTTTTGATAAATGTCGGTATTTATTTTAAAAGAAAAAATTCAAATATTTAGAAAATTATTTAGATAAAATGAATATTATTTTTGGAATCAGGATGATGAAATTATCCAATGGTGAATTTTTCATAATTTTCTGAGATAGTCAAATTTTTGGGTAAAAATTAATTACTGTTAAAATATATAATGTGTTTTATGACATCATAATGACCCAATACTGAGGTAAGAAAATACTATAAACATTATGTTCAGCCAATATATGTTTTAAAATTATAATAATGTCATTTTGTATTTGTTTAATTTATTTTACAATGCTTTAGTGGACCCTCCAAGACTAATAAAACATATTGTCTTTTTAAATAGCTTTCCTTAAGAGTGCGACTCACCTCCCTATAAGAAACCCTATTTTTTTTAGAAGATCATCCACTGGCCTTATAAAATATTATATTCCACTACCCTTTGAAAAAAAAACAATGGGAAAAAACCATGGTCTGGTTTGTGGTTTTGATTAGTTTATTGTGAGGTGTCCCAAACCTAAATAATAAAGAATTCCCTCTCCTTTCCTATATAAACCCGCCCAAGCTCCCACATCCTCTTCACTCAATGCCTTTGGAGTTAGACCAAACCCTACCATCCCCTCTCTATAATCCTTATAAGGTTCCATAATCTCCCAATAATCCTTTCTCAATCCTCTCCCAAGCCATTCGGATCACACTTCCAAGTAAGAGATTTCTTCCTTTGTCATTTTGGTCCAATTTTCTTTAAGTTGGTATGCCCTATTGTTTTCAATTAAAAATGTTGGGGGTATGATTTCACATCTCCCCCATAATTCCCTCTTCATGTTTGAATAATGAGAGATCCCCTTTCTCTCTTATTAATTCCATCCATGTATAACTGTTACCATGCCAATACATCGTAAGAAATTTCCCTCTCCTCATTTACATTCAAGTAATATTTTTGAATCATGAGTCTAAATTCCATTACAATTGCTGGGACATGTATTTATATGACACCCTTACATTCCATTTCTTGTAAATATGATGAGACACCCATTTATCACTCATCAACCATTTTTATGAATTCTTATGCCACGCCGTTACGCTGCCGAAATTACATCGCATTTTTTCAAGCCAAAGTCATTGTGTAGTGAATACAATGCCCTTTTCTCTTTCAAGGGTATTCACCTTTATTCACATTTACATATTGTTTAACGAGTTTAAATTATTAATTCCACACTCCTTTATCATTTAATAAATTACGATGTTTATTGAATCCATATTTTATGATCTGTTGAAACACTTATGCATGAAATGAATTGTTTAAGAAGGGTGCTCCCTAATAGTGCTCCAATTAATTGGATAAATTATTGTATCTTGATACGTCATGTGCAATGGGTGTGTACTCATTATAATTCATGTGCATTGAGGGTTAACTTGTGCTTCATGAGAAATGAGGGTTTACTCATGCTCTATGTGCATTGATCCTTGACTCATGCTAATTCCATGTTAAGTGTTGTTACCACATTTCCATGTTATCATTATCATGTTTTATCATTCCTTTATGTTAATGTTTCTCTTGTGCCCCATTGATATGCCTATTTTCTAACTTGTATTGTATTCCTCATGTAATCCCATGTTTATTACCTTTCTTGGATTCATAGCTCACCCTTTTCTTAAGCATGTCCTCGTGATATCCCATGCAATGCTAATTACGAGGGATTGTAGTGTTCATGTAAAGGAAATTTTCAATAAAGATATTGTATTTAATGTTTTATGTTGTTATGTAATGATCCTAAGCCCCAAAGACACTATACCTCTCTATCTTCGATGTTTTCTTAAGTGAAGTTTATGTAATAAATCATGGTTTAGTGTGTAATAAAATGTAGAGTTGTTATAGTTTGTATCAGATGATAGGTTTAGTTTTTTTAATTAGGATTAGAAAACCATAGTGAAGACTTAGAGATAAGAATAAGTATAAAAAACATCCCTATGTATTGGTGAGTATTGTGAAAGTGTTTTATCAAGAAAATACATCCCTATCTGGATACGAGCAAGTAGAGGCGGCTCTGACACAAATGAATCCTATGAGTAAAACTCGAAAATAGTGCTTTGAGCTATACTTGAATGGGAACTGGTGCCCGACAATGGGCCTTGCTGCACTCTTGGTTACGACACTCCTGGGGGCTATGCTTTGGTAAATTTACAAGCTTAGTATGAACCCTTATTATGGGAACTAAATAAACTCCCCTAAGAATATATGTTAGAAATTAGAGCATGAATATCCAAGATTGAATCCTATGGATTCATAAGTTAAGAAAATAAAAGTTATTTATAAGTCATCAGTTTTTTCCTTGGATTACCCTTTACGTGTTACCCCTACAATTACTTTTATTCTAGCCAATGGATGGTAATATGAGGACTCGGGCTAAAAACCGATGTGAAGATCAATGCGATGATTTTTCTAATGAGATCCCCAATCCGATGGGAGCAGGAATCACAAACTTTGTCACAATACTATCTCAATTAACTCAATAATTGAATAGAAACATGGGTCAATAGGAACGTTCAACCCCCCCCCCCCAAGAACGAATAAGTCGCTATCGAGAGATTAATGAGACAAAGGCCTCCTACTTTTAATGGATCATCTGATCCCTCAATCTCCAAACAATGGATCAACTCTATAGAAATGATAATATCCATCCTTTAATGTACTGAACAAGAGAAGGTTCTCCTAGATGCTTATTGTATGGAGGGTGAAGATGATCAATGGTGGAAGTTGATAAAAAATTCAAAGCTTGGGGAGGAGATCGAGGTGTTAGAATGGAAGGATTTCCGAACGATGTTTTTTGATAAATATTTTTTGCACACCCTCCAGCTTAAGTTGGAAAGGGACTTCCTTGCCCTTAAGAAAAAAGATGACCAATCTGTCAAAGCGTAAAAGAAAAACATCACAGGGCTTGAATGATACACCTCCAAATTTGTAGTTACCCTCAAATTAAAGGTTCATCGCTTCTTTGGTGGGCCGAAGCCTAGCCTATGGAAAGCACTGGCGATCCGTGACTTCGAAAACTATGAGGAAGTTGTACGATGTGCCCTCAAGGTCGAAATGGAGATCATATAATCTCAAGGGTATCATGGGGATATTAAGCATAAGGTGGACTTCAATACTTGTAGTCCGATGGATAAATCAAATGGTTCTATGAAGATCCATCACCCCACTTGCCAATGGTGTGGAAAGAAGCACCCCAGATATTTCTTGAAGGGGGTGAGGAAATGCTTTAGGTGTGGAAGAGAAGAGAACCAAAATGTTAACTGTTGAAAAGAAACACCCGTGAATACAATATAGGAGAGGAATTCTCCATTCAAAACTCAACATGTTGTTAATTTATACAACTACAATGAACCAGGGAATCTTGAAAATCACTGCCCTAAGACAAGGGTTTTCGGAGGCAACCAACAACATCCATGGAAGAAAAGGAGAGCTTCTTCCATCACTACTACAGAAGTGAACCCCGACTACAAAATGGTGATAGGTACGCTTGTTATTCATTCATTAATAGCGAATATACTTTTTGATTCAGTTTCTACGCATTTGTTTATATCCCAAATGTTTAGTAGAACAATCCCAAAAACACCACAAATCATGGAAGTAAAGATGTCGGCGAGTACAGAAAATTGGAAAATCATTGCATTCCATTAATATAACTCCTCCCCTGTCATAATATGTTGATTGAATTTCCTAGTGAACCACTTCATACTCAATATAGTAGAATTTGATGTAATTCTTATCATAGATTGGATTTCCTTAGATAGAGCCAACATAAATTGTAATTAAAGAGAAATCAATCTCTACATGGAGAATCGACCCCCGATTCTATACAAGTGAAAGGAGGAAGATGAATCTTCTTTAGATCCATCATCTTAAGCGTGGATATTACTGCACTATGAGCACACGTATCTGGATAAGATAATTTAGTCTAAGGAGGCAAACATCCTTGAAGACATGCCTATTGTGAGGGAATTCGCTGAAGTGTTTCCCGAGGAATTGTGTGGTCTTCCTCCTAGAAGAGATGTTGAATTCTAAATTAATCTTATAATAGGGGCATTGCCAATATCCAAGAATCTCTATGGAATGGCTTTTGTGGAGCTTGAGAAGCTGAATAAACAACAATAGAAGAATCTGGATAAAGGGTTTATACGCCCAAGTGCATCACCATGGGGTGCAGTAGTCCTCTTCATCATGAAGAGGGATGGTTCAATGCACCTTTACATCGATTATCACAAGCTTAACAAAATCATGATAAAGAACTAGTATCTTCTCTCATGAATCGATGACTTGTTCAATTAGCTGTGTGGAGCACAATAATTCTATAAGGTGGATTTGTGGTTGGGATATTATCAAGTATGTGTGAAGAAAGAAGATATCCCCAAGACTGCTTTTCGAACAAGACATGAGCACTATGAATTCATAGTAATGATTTCATACTCACTAATGCTCCAACAATCATCATGGACTTGATGAATAGAGTCTTTAGGGATTACCTTGACAAGTATTTGGTAGACTTTATATATTATATTATGATATACTCCAAAACCAAGGAGGATCATGAAGATAATCTAAGAATTGTACTAGAGACCTTGTAGAAGGAGAATCTCTATGAAAAGTACAAAAAGTGTGAGTTCTGGTTGAACGAGGTCTCATTCTTGGGCCCTATCACCACCAGCAATGTGATATCTATAGATCCCTCCAAAACAGATGCAATTGAGGGATAGCCGAGGCCAACATCGGTAACTGATATCTGTATCTTCTTGGGGATAACTGGATATTATCTATGATTTGTGAGAAATTTTTCACGATTGTCCAACCCTCTTACCTTGATAACTCGGGAGGGAGTAAAGTTTTCTTGGAGTGATGAATGCGAAGAAAGATTCAAGGAAAAAAAGGAGGCTTATCACTACACATGTACTCACTTTACCCACAAATGGAGAACTTTTTGTGGTATTCAGCGATGCTTAGATGAAGGCCATGGGCTATGTGTTGATGAAAAATTACAAATTCATTGCCTATGCTTCAAGGAAATTGAAAGTTCATGAGAATAATTATCCAACACATGATTTGGAGTTGGATGTAGTGATATTCACTTTAAAAAATTCGTGGAATTATCTCTTTGGGGAGAAGTGTGAACTATATACAGACCAAAAAAAGCCTCAAGTATATATTCACACATAAAGAGTTGAATGTGCTCCAATGAAGATGGTTAGATATAGTCAAAGACTATGACTGCTCAATCCATTACCACCCTGGGAAAGTGTACAAGGTTTCAGATGCTCTAAGTAGAAAGGAACCATCAATTCTTTCATTGATGAGAATTGAGAAGGATCCAATCTTCTTAGACTTGATAAAGATAGACATGTGAATGATAATGAAGGGAACATCATCAATCCATTCAAAAATGATTGATCAATCATATCTTTTGGAAAGGTTAAAGGATGCTCAAATGGATTATGTGGGAATTCAGAAGAAAGTGGAAGCTATCAGAAAAGGGAAATCCTCGGAGTTCAATGTTAATGAACAAGGAATTGTTTGATTTGGGAACACACTATGTGTTCCATCAAGTCTGGAGCTGAAGAAGAATCTTTTGGATGATGCACATAGTTCAAATTTATCAATTCACCCAGGAAACACAAAGATTCATCAAGATCTCTGAGATCATTATTGGTGGGATAAAATGAAGAAGGAGATCGCTGAGTATACATCAAAGTACCTGGTGTGTCAGCAAGTGAAGGCAGAGAGGCATAAGTCTATGGGGATGATGAAACCATTGCCCATACAAGCATGGAAATGGGAGAACATCACCATGGACTTTGTCACCAGACTTCCAAAGACATCCAAAGGCAACAATGCCATCTGGGTTGTTTTGGACCATCTTACAAATTCTATACACTTCATTGCAATTCGGGAGGATTTTTTATTGGATCAACTGGCACGAATATACATCAGGGAAGTGGTAAGGATATATAGTGTACCACTATCTATTGTATCCGATAGATATCTATGGTTCACCTCAATTATTTGGGAGATTCTTCAACATGATCTGGATACTGAACTAATATCAGTATGACCTATCATCCTCAAACTTATGTACAATCTAAGTGAAATATTCAGACACTGGAGGATTTGTTAAGATCATGTTCTATGGACATCAAAGGAGGGTGGGACTAACATCTTCCACTGGTTGAATTCTCCTACAATAACAGCATCCACTCAAGAATCTGAAAGGCACCTTATGATGACCTGTATGGGAAGAGGTGCAGAACAATAGCATGTTGGGATGAAGTCGGTGAATGTAAGCAACTAGGACCAGAAATGGTCGAAGAAATGGTGGAGAAGGTGAAAACCATTCAGCTGCATATCAAGGCAGCCCAGAGTCAATAGAAGAGTTAGCAGATAACCGTCAATGATTCCTTGAGTTTGAAGTTAGAGACATGGTATTTCTACACATATCTCCATGGAAGAAGGTCACAAGGTTTGGAAAGAAATGTATGTTAAGTCCAAGGTACATCGACCCCTTCGAGATTCTTGAACATATCGGGGTTGTGGCCTATCGACTAGCACTTCCACCTACCATGGCCAAAGTACATGATGTATTTCATGTATCCATATTAAGGAAGTACATACCAGACCCTTCAAATGTTCTCTCTTCATAGGTAGTACAACTAGAGGATGATATTTCTTATGTGGAGGAAACAGTGAAGATCATAGATCGTAGAGAAAAAGTTTTACGAAATAAGACAATGCCTCTCTTCAAGGTGTTGCGGAGAAACCACAATTTTGAAGAAGCGACGTGGGAATCGGCAGAAGTGATGAAGCAGAGTTACCCGCATCTATTTTAGTGTGGGAAAAGGAAATTTTGAGGGTGAAATTTATTAAGTGGGGAAGATTCTAACGACCCAAAATTTTATTAATAGAAATTACTCATGATCTAATTAAATGTCTTATTATGGTTATATAAGATGTGAACTTCATTGGTTTTATGTTTCTGGATTTTAAAATACAATTATGAATTTTGAACATTTCAAATATATCCATTGAACAATGATGACATGATTAGTATAAATATAGGGTTTTAACAAATACAATTCACTGAGACAAAGGAAGCGATGGCCTCATCCATAAGACTTTCCCCACATGAATCCCATTTTTCGGTGCTCAGAAAGGAGGTGGTGTCATTGGGATTCACTCTTGACCAAGCCCAAGATGATCTTGAACACATTAAGCTTGAGCAGAACCGACTATAGGAGAAGTGGAAGTTAATAGAGATCACCACCTGAGCGTTGTTATCCGAGCCACCCTAAGAGTCTGTTACCATCAAACACCTTACCATTCGGTCTTATGCGGGTGTTATAAGGGGTTATATAACAAGACCCTAGCACTATGATTATGTACATAATTTTTGTATAAATAATGTTTATTAATTTTATTATTGTTAATTAGTAAATAGTTTTTAAATCACAAATAGTATTTTTATTTAATATTCAACTAAGAAATTTATTTTGATGAATTAACGGATTTTTGAATTAAATAATATTTTAATTTCATATTAATATTATTATTATCAAATTACTTTTTATTAAATATAAATTATTGTATAATTTTATGAATGAAATTGTAATTTTTATTAAGGTTTGAAAGCTATTTTTGTGAAAACCCAAGAATTTTCGATAAATTTCAGTTTTTATTATAAAAGTAAAAATACACATATTTAGAAAATTATTTAGATAAAATATATATTATTTTTTGAATCAGGATGTCGAAATTATCCAATGGAGAATTTATCATAATTTCTTGAGAAAATCGAATTTTTGGGTAAAAAATAAATACCATTTAAATATATAATGTGTTTTATGACATCATAATGACCGAATAGTGTTGTAATCAAATAATATAAACATTATGTTCGGCCATTAAATATTTTACCATTATAATAATGTGATTTTGGGTTAGTTTGATTTATTTTACAAAGAATTATTGGACCATCCAAGACTTATAAAACATTTTGTCTTTTTAAATTGCTTTCCTTAAGAGTGTGACTCACCTCCACATACGCAACCCTATTTTTTTAAGAATATCAGACATTGGCCATTGGAAATATTTTTTTAAACTCCCCTTTGGCAAAAACCATGGGAAAAACCATGGTATGGTTTTTGGTTTTGATTAGTTTAATGTGAGGTGTCCCAAACCTAAATAATAAAGAATTCCCTCACCTTTCCTATATAAAACCACCGAAGCTCCCACTTCCTCTTCACTCAAAGCCTTTAGAGTTCGACCAACCTCTTCATTTCTCTCTCTAGAATCCTCTCAAGGTTCCCCAAGATCCCAATAAGCCTCAATCAAGCCTCTACCAAGCCTTTGGGATCACACATCCATGTAAGAGATTTCTTCCTTTCTCATTTTTGTCCAATTTTCTTTAAGTTGTTATGCTATTTTGTTTTCAATTAAAAATGTTGGGGTATAAGTTAGAACCTCCCCATACATCACTCTTAATGTTTGAATAATCATATATCACCTTTATCTCTCATTAATGCCCCTTTCTCTCTCATTAATTCCATCCATGTATACCTATTACCATGCTGAAATTCTGTAAGAAATTTCTCTCTCCCCATTTACATTTAAGTAATATTTTTGTGTCATGAGTCTAAATTACATTAAAATTATTGGGACATGTACCTATATGAAACCATTATTTTCAATTTCATGTACATATGATGATTCACACCTTTCACTCTCATCAACCATTTTTATGAATTCTTATGTCACGTCGTTATGCTGCCGAAATTGCACCACAATTTTCCAAGCCAAAGACATTGTGTAGTGAATACCATGCCCATTTCTCTATCAAGGGTATTCACATTTATGAACATTTACCTATTGTTTAAATAGTTTTATGTATGAATTACACTCTTTTATCATTGAATAAATGATGATGTTTAATGAATCATTGTTTTATGATCCATGTGGCACACTTATGCATGGAATGAATTGTTTAAGAAGGGTGCACCCTAATAGCGCTCCAATGCATTGGTTAAAGTATAGTACCATGATACGTCATGTGCAATGAGTGTTGACTCATGCTAATTCAAGTGCAATTTGGGTTTAATCATGCTTCATGTGCAATGAGGATTTACTCATGCTCCTTGTGCAATGAGCCTTTGCTCATGCTAATTCCATGTTAAGTGTTGTTGCCACATTTCCAGGTTATGATTATCGAGATTTATCATGAATTTATGTTAATGTTTCTATTGTGCTCCATCGATATGCCTATTGTCTAACATGTATTATATTTCTCATGTAATCCCATGTTTATTCCCTTATAGGGATTTATAGCTCACCCTTTTCTTATGCATGTCCTCAGGTTATCCCATGAAAATGATAAATACGAGGGAATGTAGTGGTCATGTAAAGGAGTTTTTCAATAAAGAAGTTGTATTTAATGTTTTATGTTGTTATATAATAATCCTAAGCCCCAAATACAATATACCTATCGATATACTATATTGTATCATGTTATTTTTATGTAATAAATCATGTTTTATTGTGTAATAAAGTGAAAGGATTGTTATAATGCCGATGCATATTATGTTAATTGTATTGTTGCTGAGAAAGTATCTATCATATCTATCTCTCGTTTTCAGCTAGACTTGTCTTGAGAATGAACCTAATTTATGGTCGACTATTCTACTAGCTCAGATAGTTGATTATAAAACCATTTTACATCCTGTAGGATGATACCATTGTTCCATGTGCTATGGAAACACTATTTTGATAATCATGAAATGTGGAAATGCGACACAATGTTGAAAGAGAAGTGGCCTCATATTTTTTTCATGGAAGCTTCTTCATAGGGTACCTCAGGACAAAATGTTTTTATGGTGCGGAGTATGTAACATCCAATTACCGATATGGCATGTACATAATTAAAATTTTCATGGCATTTCCTTTTCTATAACTTGTTAGGGTTGAAAATTAGATGTTAGGATACATATAATGACAAATTCAAATATTTGATGGAGTCCCAAAATTAACCAACATTTTATGAATGCTTATAGAGGGTTACACACCATGTTACTAGTTCGTATGAAATAGAATGGTTTATAGGTCCCTACAATGAAGGGTTTACACCATGAATGTTACTTGACATTATGAGTCTTTATAAGACATTAAGTAATTAATGATGGGTTTTTAATTCGAAGCAATTATTTTTTCAGTGGGTACATAAATTAACTATTTTAAATCCTGTAATGGGGATAAACATTGTGTAATACCCCAACTATGGTTTTTAAGTATGTTGCATTGCTGAGTTCCACATTTCTCCTCCAATACAGTTTCTTTTATCACAATTGAAGTCCATCCCTTGAGATCTTAATGCTCTCCAACCCGTCTCATTCTATTAGTTTGGAGTTCGATCATCATTGCATTTGAGTTGTGATTCCCAGGTATTATTTATTCTTCATTCATCAATTTTTATTTCTTTCCCCACCTTTGGTATTTCAATAGATCATCCTGAAATTGATGGATATATGCTATGTGATTTGGATCTCATTTCTTGATTGAGTTTTGTGGTCTAATACACATTCATTCTCACTATAGGGTTTCATTGCAAGTGTGAGGTTTGGGGAAGAGGTAGGTGGTTCTATCCCGTTGTGCCAAATTTATTACCCCTGAATTTCTTGATTTATTTCAAATGTAGAAGTAAATTGAAATTATTGAAATTAATTTTAATTAATTCACTATAATCAGATTATAGTGAATTGGTATTTTTAGAATTGAATTTTCATAAAAATTGGGAAAACCCCCAATTCTATTGAATTTTGGTGTGTTTATGGAAATTAGTTAACTTAAAGTTTAAAATTTAAATTATAGATTTGATGAAAACCATTTAAAATAAATTAATGAATTATATTTTTTAAATAAATTTGAAATTTATATAATCAATTTTTAATTTATTTTAATCTTCTATCAATGGATTAAAATGTTTTGATAGAAAGACAGTGGTTATATATTATTTAAAAGGTTTGTTTTGATTAAAACATGTCTTGGTTTTGAATAGAAATTGGAATTTGAAATGGGAGTAATGAGATTGAATTTTATTTCATGATGTCTTAAAATAAGTTTTCCATCATCGATTATTTAAGATAACTTTCAAGACATAGGTAATTGGGGAGTTATTTGGACACACTATATAATTATACAATGTTTTAAAACATAAATGCCACATGTCAAATTTTTGGAAGGATTGTGATGATTCACCTTTGGCCAGTCTCATAGTGATGTGTGTATACACATATATCTGTGATCAATTTGATTGTGTTTAGTCATACATCTCTGAAGTTTCATATATATTTGGAAGATGACCATGTTGTTCGATTATCTTATTTTTAAGATATAAATGTATTCCAATGTTTTCAAACATCATTACATGGATTCAAGATTTATATAAACTAATTTATATAAATGATTTTTAATCCCTTATTTTAGAAATATTCTTTCACATGTAAAGTAAATCCTATTATTAAAGTAATTTACATCAATTGAACTGTATAGAATGATTTGTTTAAATATTATCTAAAATTTCAAACCAATTAATTATAAAATTGAATGAATTCATTTGGAAATCTATTATTGGAATCTATTATTGAATCCTTGGTGAGACCCAGCTATGATTTTTATATCACACCCTACTTGTGGATTTAGGTGTTTTTAGATTATCTCCTTCCAGGTTCAAGCAAGGGGTAATGATCTCTTGGAGGTGGATCTGCCTATTGATCCTTGGACTTGGTGAATAGTGTAATTATGGACTTGGGCATAACATACCTATTTTGGCACTAGGGTTTAATACATTGGTCATTAAAGCCTTGTTAACTTCTGGTACATTAATCTTAGTGGAATTTATTTTTTATGCATATTAACAAGATTTTCCAACATCTATTAGGTTATGTGGAAAAGTATTCCCCAATTTTATGTAGTATGTTGTCATGTTATAGTCACTGAACTGTGGGGATCAAGAACTCCATATGGGATATGTCATGGTCGGCTTGGTTATTTGGTTACCAGGTTACCCGAGATGGGTTGTGATAATATTATTATCCCCACTTCATTGGATTACATATTAAATATATTTAGAAGTTATTATCTATCCACTAGTTCTCAGAACAAGATAAGGTCATGTTGGTGGTCTATCATATTGATTATGGATTCCAATCCACGATGGACACTGATCAAACACTCAAAGTCTAATGCATGAATTTATTACATTGAATGAGAAGGATTTATTAAAAAAAATTTGAATAATTACTTTCCCTAAAATATTCATCATAATATTGAGAAGTAATTCTCTGGACAGATTAAAATTAATTTTATCACATCATAGACTATTTGGAAAACTTCACAAAGCAATCAGGATATGTCTCTATATTTTACATAAAAACTAAAATAAATATTGATAAAACCTTTAGTGGACAAAATTTTATTCTATTAATTTTTTTATTTCATCCTTTGAAATATATGAGTTCCTTTTATAATGAGAACTTGATGATGAGATTGATTTTGGATACCCTAAATTATCTCATGGGCTAGGATATAAAATAATGATATGGTATTTTATTTAGGGAGGATAAAATGATAAGACCAACATTGTTAAGAAAACCCAACATACCACATGTAAATCTTTTTGGAAGAAGAATCACAAGAACTATCTAAAAATAATCATTAGATGATTCATATGTGGAAAAGAGGGGAATTAGAAAATTAATTTTCAAAATGTATATGAAGAAGTAGAATAATCTGGTTGAATAAAGGAAGGTCAAGGGAAAAACTTGACTTATATTACATTGTTTCAACTAAAATTAAAAATGGGAAATATGAGATCAAAATCTATAATTAATGTCTTATTAATGGAAATCAATGAAGACAATCACTATGGTAGTAAGGAATCGCATGTGAAATCACTACAAATGATTGGGATTTAAGAAAAGGGACATCACTCTTTATATCCATAGGCATCCGATAATTATAAAAAAATGTAAGTTGGAGGATGAATATCTTCTAGAAATTTTTTCTAAACAATATATAATATTTCCATATGGTAAAGTATGTATAGGAAAAATGATTGAGATAAATGTCATGATCATGAATTTAGACATTCCTATTGTGAGGGTATACACTAATGTGTTAGAAAATATATTTCAGGCTTTTTCTTCATAACCAAAATGATTATTTAATTATTGAAGTCAAATGTGGATCTATTTCCATATCATGGAGTCCTTATCGGATAGACACCATTATGATGGAAGAACTAAATAATCAGTTACATTAAAATATGGAAAATGGTTTTGAACTCTTGAGTACTTCACCATGGGGTGTTCCGGTCATCTTCATTAATTTTAAGGGTGGATTAGTGTTCCTATGCATTAATTATCACAATAATAAAAAAATGCTTATAATGAAGAAGTATCCTTTTCCACAGATAAGTTATTTCTTTAATCAACTATCCCTAGCCATATTTTTTACTTCTATGGGACCTTCAGTTGGGATATCACTATTTAAAGGTCAAGGAGGATGATATTCACCAAAATTAATTTCCAATTAGGTATGGATATAATGATTTCATTTTTATTTCCTTCAAACTTACTAATGATCTAGAGATATTAATTGGATAAATAAATTGATTCATTGTAGGATATCATGAAACAATTCTGGTAGTATTTTTGATTATATTATAATATAACCCTAGATAATGGAGGAGCATGATGATCCTTTGAATAAAGTGATAACTACTTTAAAAAAATGAACTATATAAAAAGTTTAGTAAATTTGTTTTTCTGGATAGAGTATGTATTATTTTTCAAGAATTTTACCACTAGAAAAGGGATATTTGTACACCCTTCTATCGAAAAATAAATTTTGGAGTGGCCTTAACTAGAATATCTTATATAGATCAATATATTCTCTAGTCTAAAAGGGTATTATTGATGATTGGTGAGGATATTATCATGATTTTCAAGGCCAATAACCAAGATATCTTAGATGGGTGTAAATGTTTTCTGTATTAGTGAATGTGAAGACCACTTCACAAAGAAAAAAAAGATTATTATCAGTAATACAATACTTATACTACCAAAATATGGTGAACTCCTCATTGTATAAAATGATGGATCATACAATAGGTTAGGTGGTGTAATAATTTAAAATTAATAATTGATTTCTTATTTCTCATGGAATCTAAAATTAAATGAGGGAAACTAACACATGCATGATTTGGAGTATTCAGTTAAGATAATAACATATAAAATATGGTGTAATTATCTCTATGATAGTAGTATGAGATATATACTGATCACCAGAGACAAAAATATATATTTAGACAATAGGAGATTAATATGATCCTATGAATATTGTTAATGGTCAATAAGAATTATGAATTCTATATATACTACAATCTTATCAAAGAAAATGATATGTAATATTCACTATATATAATGGAACTTGAAATAATATCAATGGTAATACTTAGGAAGGATTCAATATTTTTAAACCTTCAAAGAATGCACATATAAATACAATTAATAGAAAAATCAACTTTAATGTCTCAAATGTTTTTTCAACCATCCTTTATTGAGATTATAAAGGATGCTCTATGATATGATATGGAAATTATGAATGATGTGGAAGGTATTAGAAATGGAAACCCATCAGTGTTTAAAATTGATGAGGATGTATTTATAAGACTTTTTTCACCACTATGTGAATAATCAAATAATGAGATAATGTGGGAGATTTTGAATGGGGGAAATTGTATGACCTATAACATACAGAAAAGGTGCAAAAATATGTATTGAGATCCAAGAGAACAATATAGGTGGTACAATATAAAGAATGATATAACTAAATATACCTCAATGTTCCTAGTTTGTATGTAAGTGAATAAAGAATGGATAATGTCTGATGGGATGATGAGACCATTACCCATTCCTAAATGGGAATACAAAAACATCACCACGAATATTTTCAGTATACATTTCAAGAAATCATTATGAAAAAAATGAAATATGGGTTGTTGTGGATCATATTACAAAGAATACTAAATTTATAGTAATTATATAATACTTATCACTCAATTAATATTCACTAATATATATTAAAAATGTGTGAGGATTCATGGAGTACCATTATCAGTTTTATTTGATCAAGACCAAATATTTACAACCATACACGAAAAAAATTATTCAATTAGAAATAAACACTAAGATGAACATTAGTACATCTTATCAACCCTAGACTGATGCCCATTTTGAATTGACTATGTATAAATTATAATATATGTTGATATAATTGTCAACAAAATTTGATGGAGTATGGGAACAAAATATTCCTACGACTGAATTCAATTTCAATAGTAGTTTCCACTCAAGTATCAAAATGGATCCATATGAATCCCTTAATTGGAAAAGATTTTCAAAATTTACATGGTGGGATGCTGTTCGTTAAAAAAATATTCTAGGACATGAAATGGTTGAAAAAATAGTAGAAATGGAGAAGACCATTCAGTAGCATATCAGGGTATCCCAAAGAAGATTGAATCGCTACATAGATAATCATCAAAGAGACTGATAGTTGAGGTTGGAGAGAAGTTATTCCCCCACATGTGCCCATGGAAGAGTGTGATGAAATTTTTGAATAAGTCAAATTTATGTCCTAGGTACATCGACCCCTTTGGGATTATTGATTTCTTCATATATATAAAATAATTACTAGCACATCCACCAAACATATATTATTTATATTATGTATTTTAAAAATTCATCTTGAAGAAATACAAACTATATCTCTAACATGTAACCAATTTAGAGGTGGTACAATTGTAAAATGGTATATCCTATGAGGATTAATAAGTGAATATCATGGATTATAGAGATAATGGTATTCCATAAAAGACCACAGACATGATGAAATCTCTATGGAGGAACCAAAAATAAGTTGAGGTTACAAGGGAACAAGAAGAAGTGATGAAGTAGAATTACCCAGATCTGGATTCACATTGTTATGTATAAAGAAATTTCTGGTGTGAAATTTTATAAGGAAGAAGAAATTAACAATCTTATAATTTTAACAATTTAATTTCTATTCATCTAATAATGTCATTTACTATAATGACCAATAATGACATAGTTAAACTGAGAAAACTATATCTTAATAAATGAAGAACGATACATTAGTTAGAAAATAACCCATTAATATTTATGTATATTACAATGTAATAATAAATTCAAAATATGTGAATAATAATAGTATAATTTATATCTTTTCAATTAACTATAATGAACATTCTCACTGAAAAAGGTGCAGAAGAAAACCTTAATGTTTAATATACAATATTGATCTTAATGATGATTGAATATATAAATTTTAAGGGAATTTGATTTTATTAGTGAATTAATGGATTAATAATTATTTATTATATGTTGTTAATCAATATTAAAATTATAAATCTAACCAAATGAATAATAATATAAAAATTGGAATAGTATCCTTACCATTATTATAGTAATATGACCATTGGGAATAGTCATATGTCCATTTGAATAGTATCCTATCTTTGGATAATTTAATTTAACATTTTAAAAATCATATAAAATTAATATCTAACATATCTAAACCATAGAATATGAAATTAAAAATTTTAAATATAATAAATCACGTGTCAGTATTTTTATATAAAATAACTATATTATTTCAATTATTATTATATAAATGTTTATTTAAAATAAAAATTAAATGTATCATATTTGTAAAATTATTCTCATAAAATGGCTTCCATTTGGGAAACATACCCATACAAAATGGTTATTGTGACCTTTTGGGATTTAGTTACATAATTTTATTTTTTGTGAATAGTGAAATATGGTAATTTACAATATTTAACATTTTAAGTAAAATTAATTAATTTTTCGATGATAGATGATGTAATAAACCATTAGTTTGAACTCAAATGAAACATTTACAATATATATTCACTTTATTAAATAATATTTATAGTGTTTTGCTAAAAAATAAACTAATGAATATAATATTAAAAAAACAACCATCTATCATTATAAATATCACTCCTCCTCAAACATTCTAAGTCTTGTGTCATGCAAATGTTCTATTAAATTATCAAAATAAGAACCTTATCAAGTTAATAGTGTTTATTGTTTCAAAAAATGCCCAATTTTATGTTCTTTGATGAGTTTCTAAGAGAACTGACTTTGATGAGGTAAAATCCCCCATCTTCATATTTTAAATTCGCTCTTTCTTATACCTTTTCCTCAGATCCCATCATGGGGATCATGATAACTCTAGTATCATATATATATATATATAATGTTATTATTATATCAATGTAATATTAATCCAAAAATTTCATTTCATGCCATTTTATTTTAAAAATGAAAACACCATCCTTGATATATCAGTTCACAACCTTTGGGGACGAATAGTTTTTATTTCAAAATATAATTTTAATGAAAGGTTTTAATTCAATTTTTTTTATAATTTTCTATATATATATATGATATATTTTATAACATTATTTTTTTAATATATATCTATCATGTTATATAAAATTAAACAAGTTCGTGATACTCATAAATACCACAGAAAATAACGAACCAAATAATATAAGTTTTTTAACAAAATGAGTTTTCCTTATATATTAACACAATATAATATATTTAAGAATTAAAATTTATGGTAGGTCATTAATACTTTTTAATTAAACTTCTATAGTCTTATTCCAATATGAATAGAATAAATTTTATTTTCCAAAAATGATTCTACCAAGACCCCATTAAATTAACACTTCACAAATGATGATATTTATATTTATAACTCATCAAAATAGATGTAAATGAACTTAATAAAATAATAATATATCAATTATTGGGTTTAGAGTATCTGAATTAAATTATTAATTGATATAAATTTATTATATTTGACATTAGGTGAAATTTAAGAACACATTCATACGTAATGTATGCGATCCCTTCAACCCTCCATATTACTTTTAGGATACACATTATCACTATATTCATCAATATACCTCTCCATTATTCACCCATAATAATCCTATATTATTAAAATATGATCCACACATATGTATGTAGATGAATTCATCTTTCATTGATGTGTAAATCATGGTTTTAAATGGTTACCTTCTAAGTTAAGGTTGATAAGAACACCAGATTAAAACTAAACATCTCATTTTCTCACCTCATTTTAGTTACACTATAGAAAATAATTTATTCCACCGTTATTCTACTAAAATATCTCAATTTTTTTGAAAACCTATATTAATTCATTTCTATTTTCCATCTATCCGTGATAAATTCTTTTATTCAAAGAAAGGAAACACACAATACAACCCCCCTTGCTTAAGGTGGTTTGAAATAATGTAAGCTGAGGGAATCCCCTCTAATTAAGTTCATAGCCTTAGGTTTTAGACTACATGTGGGAATGAGGCAAGTGTGCTCGGTAGTCTGCTCAGCCAAAGAAGACAAATGATCAGCTACTTTGTTTCCCTCCCGCCTTATATGGGAAATATGAATGGAGTCCAGGATCAGAGATCTGCACTTCCTAACTTGATATGAAATGGACCAATGGAAGCCACCCTTTCCCCACAAAGCATCATGAAGAATGAGAGAGTCCGTCTCGACCTGAGTTAAAATCACACCTTCTTGAATGCAGAGAAAGAGACCCGTGAGCATAGCCTTGGTCTCTGCCATAAGAGGGTTACCCATTCCAAAGCAAGAAGAGAAGGAAAAAACAACATCACCCTAGGCATCCCGAACCACAACCCCTCCTCTCATTCTACCAGACACACATGAACCGTTAGTATTGAGTTTGAAACAATAACTAGGGGGATTCTAGGAAACCCACCTTCCCCGCACCTCGTTTGAAGCAGGTAGAGGCTGAGGGATTTTAATCTGAAGCCTGCCAAATGAAGGAGAACCCCTCCACTCCTTGTGGATATAAGACCAGTCCAGCAGCATGAATCTCATCCTTGCTAAAATGGATCGTGTCGAAGAGACCTCACCTCCAAAACATGCCTGGTTTCTGGCATGCCATAAACACCAGCACCCTGCACTCCAAATCCCCGCTCGAGCTGTACGCTCCTTCTCCATCCCAAGCGAACCTTGAAACCAGTCCCTCAGAAACGAGGAGACATCCCAATACTGAGGAGAGGAAAAAACAGAGCCCCCGAAACACTTCCACACCGCTGATTCCCAGTCCCCTTCAAAAAATAAATGATTCATGCTCTCCATCTTATTATTCCTGCAACAATGGCATGCAGAAGCTAAGTTCATACACAGGTATTTAACACACTCATTTGTGGCCACTTCTTTCATTCTAATACGCCATAGAAGAATGTTGAACTTAGTTGGAATGAAATTTCACCACAACACTCCATTCCATTCATCCTGGTGGTTTTGCTCTGAAACCATCCTTCGATACTCTCTGTTGGAGAAGACTTTAGAAGGCGAGGGAGAAAAAATACAGAGATTCGGACCTGTGTTTAACTTGATGGATACCATAAGGTCTTATTGATCAGAATTCAGCACAACCTCTATAAAATTGGGAAAAAAACATCAACTTTTTCACTGTAATCAAAGGATAAGGACACCCCGGGAAGCCAATCAAATTATTAGCCCAATTCTTGTGAAAAAAATAAAGGTCCCCTGAACCAACAATTCGTCAATCATGTGGAAGCAGAAGCTGAATCAGGGGGTAGAACTTCCCCCACCGAGGAGAACTGTATCCACGCACTTCTTCTTTTCTAACCCCACCAATATGAGACATGGTTCTTCCCCATAACGTTCGTTCCTCCAGAACATCACAGCCATGCTTTGCATGCATACAATTAATCGAGCTACAAAGGCTCCTAACACCACCCCCCCCCTTCAACACCAGCCTCACCATTTTATCCAAAGAGACCTAGTGCCTCTTGCCTTCGTCTTTTTCATCCCAAACGAAGTTACATAGAATTTTTTCAATCGTTTTGATCACTCCTTTAGGCACATTGAAAGCAGCCACCACATGCATGGGGATGGAAGACAGAATGCTATTAACTAAAGTAATACGAACTCCAAACGATAGGAATTTGTTTTTCTAGTTCAACACTCGGTTTGTTATCTTACAGACATTTGGATCAAAGTAACGTACCCGGAGTCTCCTGGAAGAAATTGGTGTGCCCAAGTACTCCAGAGGCATCACCCCATGCAGCATGTCCAGCCGTCTACACATGGAGGCCACCCGACTAGCAGTGCTCTGTTTTGGGAGAAAGAAGTTTCTCTTGGTTGAGATAATGATCTACGAACTCTAGTGGCAATACGTTTGAAGGATTTGAATAATTCCTCCAACCGAATCCTTCCCACCCTTAATGAAGATGATGGTATCATCCGCGAAAATCAGATGCGAAATTGAGGATACGTTCATCCTCCTCTTAAAAGGAGTTAAAATCCCTTGATTTAAACCTCTTTGAATGAGCCTGCTTAGAGTGTCTTGAGCCAGGATGACAATGCTGGGAGATAGGGGATCTCCTTTCCGAGGGCCTCTTGTAGCATTGAAGAATCCATGAACCTTTCTCTTAAGAGCCACTGCCATCCATGGAGAAATGAAACTCTTGAATAAGAGATCCGCCACCTTACCCGATAGGCCAATGCTTGAAAGAACTCTGTTAATGAAGCTCCATTCAAACCTATCATAAGCCTTGTTCATATCCAATTTGATTGCCAAGTTCGAGCTGTGGGTCTTGATATTGATATCCCTTAGCATCTCCTGAGCAGTCGCAATCTCTCCTTGAATGGATCCCCCTTTCACAAACCCATTTTGTTCCGAACAAATCCAAGATGAAAAAAATATGGCTATCCTCTGATTAATGACTATCACCAAGATTTTATAGGGGAAGATTCCTAAGCTCACTGGCCTATAGTGAGACAGAGAAGAAGGGCTATTAATTTTAGGTATGAGCACGATTATTGTTTCACTATCCACCCTTGGAATGCACCCACCCCGGAAGTAGTCTTGGGATGCCTCAATAATATCCTTCTTAACCCTCCCCCAAACCCCTATGTAAAACGATCCCGGGAAGCTGTCTATCCCAGGGGCGCTATCTAGGTTAAGATGTTGCATGGTTGCATGAATTTCCTCCTCACTAGGAATAGCCTCAAGGACCTCTTTATCCACCCGAGTCACCCTATTGGGAATCACCTCCCACAGCTCACTCCGACCACTATGTTATCCCGTGGCCATCCACATATTATGTTTAGAGTGAATATCCTTAAAGAAGGAAACTACTAAACCCCCCACTGTATCCCTATCATTCGAGTAAGATCCACTTTCTAATATGAGGTTAGGTGTGGATAGACACTTTCTCTCTCACATGCAAGCATGGGAATAAGTTGAATTATAGTACCCCTTTTGAAGCCATCTCGCCCGGGAGCGATCCCGAGCCTACCATTCATGCTCAAGAAGCTCCTCTTCCCAGCACACCTTAATAATTAGGAGATTATCAAAAACTAATATATCCCAATACTCCTCCAAGTTAGCCTCCAAGCCTTCGATACTTTGCTTTAGGGACTCCAGATTTTGGTCAAAAGGAGGAAGCTCCCTTTCCCAAGACATCAGATTGAGTTTCAAATGCCTTAGCTTATTATGAATGGCCACCCATGAGTGCCCCTATACAGGCTCGTTCCATGAATCTTCCATGAGCCGATGGAAGCTAACCATTTGGGCCCATCATTGATTAAAACAAAATTCTTCTTGACAATTCTGCATGGGAACTAGAGAAACCAAAATGGGAGAATGATCAGATATCCCACGTACTAAGTGCTTGACCATTGCATCCGGGAACTTTCACATCATGTTGTTGTCAGCCAAGCAGCGATCAATCCTACTCTAGCATCTCCTCCTTCCGTTTTGGTTATTACACCAGGTGAAACTATCTCCCGAAAAACCCTGGTCGAGTAGGCCCTTATCCGCAAGGAACTGAGCAAAGTCTAGGCTTTCCATTTTGGGAAATGCCCCACTACCCTTTTTCTCCTTGGTTTCTAGTACAACGTTGAAATCCCCCACGGAAATCCAGGGTATGTCCATTGGGTTAAAGGCACCGAGTCATTGCCAAAGGATATTACGTTCCTGGAAATTACAACTTCCATACAAAAAATGAGAAAAAGAAGCACTCCCCCCCTTTCGTTGCTTTCGACATGATATAATGGTCACCTACATCAACAAAATCCACTATACACTCCTTGTTCCAGAAAATCCATATGTGCTTATTGGTTGGTTTGGCATGCATGGACACATGCATTCCCATTTTTTGTTCAAAAGAACTGATCTTAGCAACCCTCTGTTTATGCTCGAGAACCGCAACTAAACATACATTGTTTTTCATGACTTCCAAATCAATGAAATCTGATTTCACTCGAGCTCCCAGTCCAAGGGTATTCTAGAAAAGAATAGAAGAAATCAAAAAATAGAAGGCCCGTCTTTAGCCCCTGGTAGCTTTGTCCTCTTATTGATAAGAGAAGAATCGACTCTCTATTTTCGAAAATGTGCCTGAGTGATGACCCTCGGGATTGTCACTGGAGAAACTGGAGTACTTCCATCATGAGCTAGGGGAGAAATGGCAGAAGACCCTGAGGGACACTCCATCAAAACACCTTCTTTTTACCGCTTCTTGGTTCCTTGCTATCTGATCCACCTACAAGAGCAGAGGGAGAGAGAAACGATGGCCCCAAGGGATAAACCAGCAACCCCACTGTCTCCTTAGAAAACCGCTCCTACACAATGTTGTATAGAAGATATAGATCCCGATATCTACACATAACCCTTCTCGGCAAAAAGGACATGAAGAAATCCATCCAATCCTTGAAGGGCTCTGGGGGAGAAAAAAAAGGAAGACACAAAGCTCTCCCCATTCTGCCCCCTGGGCCCCGAGGATCCACAAACGAACTCCTTTCGAGACCCCGAAGGAAGGATCTTTGTAGCACGCAGGATCAGACCTGGGAGACCCAAAAACCCCATAACCAACAACCACATCTGAATCCACTTGAGAAGGCAAGGGACCCCCATTGCGATGGGCTGACGAATAATAATAATTTTTATTCTAGTTTTGTGTTTTATTATTATATACATAGTCTTCCAATGAAATTATTATTTTTTATCAATGGATTGTGTTTAATATGTAGTTATGATTAAAATATTCTTGTAATATGTGTTTATGACTTTTACAATATACATTTAATTATTGATAACATCATCTGTGAACGATGAACTAGCACCTCACAAAGTGATGTAATTTTTTTGACTAATCACATGGATAATATTTGTATGGGTTTTTAATGAAATGAAATGATATTTATGATATAGTGATCATACTATAGTTATAAAATAACATTTCCTTTATCCCAACATGATCATAGGAAAATTCAAAATTTAATAATGCATACATACGATCTACCATCACCAAGATTATAATATGATTTATTTTTAAGAACATCTATCATTTAGATGAATGATTCTTTATAAACCAAATTTATTTTATAAGGGGGATTTACTACTTATTTAATGTATTATGGAATAAATATTGCATACTTCTTGGTATTGTTTGTAACAAATTGATTCCATCATTTAGGGAAGGTATGATTCAAAATATAAAAAATAGAATGTGCGTACACATTAAAATAATTTTAAATGATATTACTTATTATTTTATTTCAAACGAAGGAAGTAATTTTGTCATTTAATAATAATCCATTTTAATTTTTATATCCTCTATATATTTTTAAAATTATCATGTAATATTAAAATAAATAGCTCATATGTTCATAATATGATTGAAGTCGTTTTTTTAAAAAATATTCATCTTCATTTATCTCATCGATTGATTTTTTTTCATATAAAATATATTTTTTTAAAAATTCTTTAATTAGTTTTAATTATTATTAAAATATTATAATTTATTTTTTTACAAAATTCTCATTTTTAGTAAAATAAATTTTGTTTAAATAAACATTCCCTTCATTTTCTAAATTATTATAAAAAAATGTGAATGAAATAATTTTTTATCATACTCTCCATGTATAAAATTACCTACTATAAAGACCACATAACTCATTGAAGATTCCTTTATACATTTTATTGATTCATTTTAATGAAAATATTTTCTATAATATTTTTGAAAGATGTTTGTTTTTAAAAATTAATTTTCAACTTTAATAGTTTATTTTTCTCATGTATGTTTTTAATAATTAAAAAATATTTCAATTCATCAATGAAAATAATAAATAAGGTTATAAAATTCTAATAAATTCTATATTTATGATTCATATAAAGTGACCTATGTCATTCTCTATTCCATTTATGGTTATGATATTCATTAAGGTCACTTATACAATTCAATCTCTATGAAATGTAATTTTATTACGATTTGATATCGAATTATGAAACCCAATTTCTTTCATGGGATGTTATTATGTATGTGAATTATGATATATTACATTTATAAGGTACAATAAATTATGAACCTATTATGATGGGTGACACAGGTTAGTGGAAAAATGAATTGTGTAAATATTTTTTACCATAATGTGCCATGTATCATATTAGGGTGTAAACCACATCTATTAGGGGACCATGTCCACCATAAGATATTGTTTAGTAAATTTTCCTTGAATATTAATTATTTATTGTTTTTTTTGTTTCCAGAATACATATATAACCATTCCATTATTATAAAATGATCATTATCATATTTTATAATGGTATTACTCATGAATCCTCTCTTTTAGGATATATTTTTATTTCATTGAATAAAATGTTATGTGTCCTTATAAATTTTCTTCCATTAATTTGGTCTGATAACAAAACCCTCTATTTTATGTACCACATAGGTTATCATAAATTATTTTAAGTTCTTTTAAAAATTAAAAGTGCATTATAGAAATTAAAATAATGAATCTTCATTTAATTTGTTTTTTACCCGATCATAAAAATTCATTGAGCCTTTTTCAATCAATAGTTTTTTTATTAATGGATATTTATGAAAAAAGTCCCAGAATAATATGTTTGAAAGACTTGGTTAAAAATATTTTTTTAAAAAGGATTGGTTTAGTTATAATTTAGAAAATAGGATGATATTAGATTAGTGAAAACTTGAAGAATATTATGTTGACATGTATATGTTTAGAAAAATAAACTGGAATCTTGGAGAAGTAAAAGGTTAGTGGATACCACGAAATTATATCAATATTTTTATATTAAAAGTTAACGTGTTTACATTACTGATATACCACGGTGTAATAAAATTTTAAAACTCATGTCTTTTATGACTCGAGTGTTACCTAGAACAAAAAAATAGGCCGCACTCCATGCCTAGTTATACCTCCTATTGGACATGTTTTTGATATTCACATACTATTTACCAACAACTATGATGGAAATGAATTAAATGTTAGGTTCGAAAACCTAATAGGAAACATTACCATTTATAATATTGATGGATACAAATAATCTTATATGTCTATATATACATATAATTCTATAGGTATTCCATCTATTTTTATATGTTTTCTATTAGTATGTTCTTAGGTTATAATTGTGTTACTTTTAATCATTTTAGTTAATGGAACAAAATAAGATTAATAATGATTAAACCCAATTTTATGAGAAATGTAATGATTTCCAGAATGATATGGAAAACCCAATGGGAATTGAAATTAAATATCCCATCATCATGAAAAATCATCTCTATAACAAATCACTGATTTATAAATAAATTCCCCTTTTGATTTCAATTAAATTTATTATTATGTATTATGGTGATGGAAACAACATGAAATTTTTTTTATTATATCCTTTTAGATTTGAATGATCATAAAGAATCATATTCATTGATAATATATTCAATAAATAGTTATCAAATGATTAATATAAATATTTGTTTTAAAAATTCTAATTGACAAAGACAAAGGATGTAATAGACTAAAGTAGTAGGATCATACCCTATAAAGGCCATTTATTGAAGCTTCCAAGGGAGGTAGAATCTCTAGGATTTCCCATGACAATCCTAGGAAGATATCCAACAACTAAGCCAGTGAGAATCCATTTACGGGGGAAATCAAACTCATCATGATCACATTCCAAACCAGGCATTCCCAACAACCCCATAAATGAATCACCATCAATCACCTTACCCTTATAGAATTTTATGGTTTATTAAACATATATATATATATCAAGATTATAATAATTATAACATATATATTTTTTTTTCAATATAATAATGATTATATTTTATTCTTATCATTACAATATAAATGATATTTGTTTTATACAGTAAAGAGAAAAGTAATATTTTTCTTGAGTATTAAATTTCAGTTAAGTAATTTTCATGACTAATTAATGGATTGTTTAAATAATTAAAATTTTAATAAAATATTATTATTACATAATCTTTAATAAATATAAATTCTCAAGTAATTTTGATAAAGTCAACTGAAATTTTATAAGAGTTCAAAAATATTATTTCCACAAAAACACATCATTTATCAAAATTTTTTGATTCATTGGGTAAAAGAAAGAATGTAAATATTTATAAACTATTTTTTGTAAAAGAAATAATATTTTCTAACTGAGAACATATAAATAATCAAATAGTGAATTTTTTATTTTTTTATGTGAATGTTGAATTTTCATGGAATAATTAAATACTGTATAAATATTCAGTTTGTATTCTGACATCATAATAGCTTGAATTTGTTTTTTAAATAATATAACATCTGTCTATGACAAAATATATGTTATCAGTTTAATATAATGTGATTTTACAAATATTTTATTATTTTAATTAATCCTCTATGAATCCTCCATAATAAATTAATATATTTTAAGGTTTTGGAATCAATTTTTAAAAGTATAACTCACTTACATATTATCAAGGGTATTATTTTATAAATTTAGTCTATTGTACTTATAAAAAACTAAAAACCATCTATATTTTGAGGAATCTATGGTCAATTACTAGGTTGAGGTTTGTGGATTTGGTTATTTTGAATATATATAATCTAAAAACTATGTTTCAGAAATAATAAAGAAATGTATTCTAATTTCACATATATACCAACCAAGATCTAATTTATCTTAAATAAGAATCCTTGGATCACTTACTTTACATTCCCACTTATCTAGAGTCTTATTTTGGTGTCCCCAATCTATCATGAATGTCCTTGGAAGCATTTGGAATCATAATCTCGAGGCGAGGAATCATTTCCTTCACTTCTTTATTTAAGATTATTAATTATTTGATGGATTCTATTTACAATACCAATATTTGTGATTTTTTATTATATGTACCATATAGTTTTCAATTCTTGTAAAAATTATGATAGACCACTTTCTTTACATAAAACAATTTTTTGACTCACTATGTAAAGCTGTTATGATGCTGGAATTTCGCTGTGTTTATATATGTATAAATAATTATGTAGTGAATACCATACCAATATCATATAAAGTATGTTCACTATTATATATTTATAGTAATTCTATTTGTGACATATTTTTATGTATTATAGATTCCTTATTCATGTAATAAATTTAAGGGATAATTGATTCCATGTTTCACGATATATGTGGCACGCTTAAGCATGACAATGAAATGAATGTGATAGATGCTCCCAAAATATTATAGTGCTCCAATTCATTGTGAATTGATTAGTGTCATGATAAATCATGAAAATTTATTTTAGAGTGAACATAATTTATCAGGGGACATTTTCAATCATTACATATCAAAAGATTGATTTGACCATTTTTAATGATAAACTATTTGAACCTGTTGCCACATTTCACAATTCAACTTTATGATTATCATGATATATCATGATATATCATGATTCATTGTTTTTTATAAATCATAACCATTTTATGCCACATTCATATTAATATTGTATAAAATTTATTTATTACTTTATTATATTCCATGTTTATTCTCTTACTAGGATTTATAGCTCACCACTTTCTTATGTATAACCTCGGGTTATCCCATTTAGATTTATGTCTGAGAATGTTATGTAAATTTTCAATAAAGTTGAATAATTTTCCTAGTTTCTGTTGTTATTTAAAATACCCTATTCTAAAATACAATAAAATTATGAACAATAATATTATATTAATTGTGACATTATTTATAAATCATGTATTGTTGTTAAATTATAGCAATTTTTTTCATATATGGTATAAAATGAAATGTTTATTTATTTTAGGGATTAGGATTCCAAAATCTTTATTAAGTAATTAGGGATAAAAATTAGTATAATAAATCTTATATAATTTTTTTTTTCAATTGGGGAGTAATTGTTTTATTATCCAAATACATCCATTTCTACATACTAAAATTTTATGTGAATCTGGAATAGATGTACACATTGGTAAAACCTGATAACACCATATTAATATAAACTCGAGTAGAAACAGATACATAACAATGGGAGTTGCTACACATCTGGTATGTACCTCCTTGGAGATATGATTTCTAAAATTCATAACCTAATACAAACCAATATCAAGGGAAAAAATTACCCATTAGAATATTTTTTATGTACTATATAATGGATACCACTGTATAATTTTTAGAAAATCATAAGTTAATGAAGAAGTGTTAATTTCTATGTTATGCCATTACTGTCTATGTATTCATGCTTTTGTGTTTAATATTTTAAAAGTAATCATCCATAATATTTCATTTATTGAATCCAATATTTGTAAAATATGAGGAATCAACGAAATAACCAATGAGATAGGTAATGTAACAGTTGTCCTAACACGATGACCAAAACAATGGGACAAGAAATCCCAAACATTTTCACTATACTCTCTTATTTGACTTAGGTTATTAATAGAAATCATGATAATTAGAAGCAGACTAATCCACCTAAAAATAATAAAATTAAAATTAATACCTTTATGCAAAAAGGACTCTGAATTTCATTGGATCATCTGATCCCTTAATCACAGAAAAATATACGAACACCTTTGGGATGATAATATTAATCTATAAATGTTTCCAACATTATATTTTTCTACTTGTTGTTTATCATATTGAGGGACAAGTTGATCATTGTTTGGAATTGATCAAAAATAAGAATCCAGATGAAGAAATCAAAGTGAAGGGGTGAAAAAACGTCTATAGTTTTGTTTGATAAATATTTTCCTCAGACTCTCAATATTAAAATAGAAAGTGATTAGTTCTCCCTGGTGAAAAACGATGAAGAATCTATCAGGGTATATGATGTAAAATTCGAAATACATTCCCGATATGCCTTTGGTTCTGACTTTAATGCAATTTTCATGGATTACGTCATATTTTATAAAATGAAACAAATTATATAAAAATACTTCCCAATACATGAATTTAATAGCTAGGAGATCGTTTTCTGATTTACTCTCAAAGTCAAAATAGAGACCGAATAATCGTAAGGATATCATGGGGACAAGAATAAAAAAAGTGGAGTTTAATTCTGCAGTTCCAATGGACAAATGTAATGGTGCCATGAAATTTCAACATAACACATTTTCAAAATGAGGAAAGAGGAACATTAGAGATTTTATAAGGGGTAAAATGAAATTCATTAGGTTTTGGAATGTTGGACATCAACTGGCGATTTCATTTGAGATAATCCCACTAATGAGATGGATCCATATAATGGGATAAATGCCCACTGGGCCTTTCGGCTATGTAATGGGTCTCCCTCTTCCCAGTTAAAGAGGTCTTTGATTTGATTTAATAATAAATGAGGCTTTGGCCCCAAACTTTAAAAAAATTAACATTCAATCACGAAACATAGAAGTAGATCTATCAGTGAAAATGGAAAATGGGGTAATTATTGCATCCAAAGTATATAACTCCTCCAATATCAAAATTTGGTGGCTGAATATCCCATAGAAGATATTACTTATCCATTTTGAGTAATTTGACTAAATTAAGGGTATATATTGTATTTCACTATTTATATCCCTCATAAATTTATTTGAGAAGGATATCAACCACTATGTCATGAATTATCCATCGATTCACTATAGATTCAAAGAGTTGGATGAACATTATTTAGAACCAATATATCAAGAAGGAATTTTATTTACCGATGAAAAATAATATCAATATAAAATTATTGATTATAAATAAAGTATCAACATTGAAGACATTTTCATAGTGTGGGAATACATAGATGTGTTTATAGATTAATTTCATAGGCTTCGTCCTAGATGAAAGGTTCAGTTTTTATTTTCACGTATACCTGTGGGCTTACCATTATTTTTGACCCCAATATAGAATGAATATTATTGAAAATTCGGATATGAATACAAAAAATAGACAAATCTAGATAAAGGGTTCATAAAACCACATTCTTCACCTTAGGTTGCACTAGTCCTATTCATCATGCAGATGGATAAGTCAATGATCCTTTGCATTGATTATCATGATATCTAAAATATCACGATAAAGAACAAGTATCATCTACAATGGATTGATGACTTTTTCAATAATCTACATAGAGAAAAAAACAACCTGAGGTGGATTTGTAGTAAGGATATTACCATGTAATGAGGATGAAGGTGGAAATCCCCATGAATACATTTAGTATAAGGAATGGTCACTATGAGTTCATGTTAATGCCATTCAGAATCACTAATGCTCTTGAAATATTTATTGAATTGTTGAATAGACTCTTTAGATATTACCTAAAACAATTGTATAATTTTTAGATAATATTCTATATACTAAAATGGAATGGATGAGAATGAGGAGCATATGAGAAATATGATAAATACCGTATGACATGAGAGCCATTAAGAATACTAAAATATGTGTGTTATTTTTTAAATAGGTATCATTCTTGTGGAATATATTCTCATAAAATGGGATATTTCTGGACCCATCAATAAGATGAAGTAATTGAATGATGTATGAGGACAAAATCTGTGACTGATATAAGTAGTTTCCATTTAATAACAAGAAAACATCCTTGATTTTTAGTAATATCATCTTAATGTAAAACCCTCTAACCAAGGTAACATGGAAGGGATACTTGTTTTCTTACAATGATGAATGTGAAGATTGCTTAATAGAGTTGAAAACAAATAATATCACTAAACAAGTACTCTCACTACCAATAATTGGAGAAAAATCATACTATTCAACAATGGCTCAAAGAAGGGATTGGGTTGATTGTTATTGAAAAAGGAAAAAGTGAGAGCCTGGGCCTCAAGGTAGTTGATATTTCATTACTAGAACTACCCATCACATATCTAGGTTTTTCTATAGTATTCATATTGTTTAAAATATTGAAGAATTATTACTTTTGGTAGAAGTGTTAAATATATAAGGATCATAAGATTCATATGTATATATTCACACAGAAAGAGTTTAATATGTTCCAAAAAAGATGATTAGATCTTATCATATACTATTAATTCTAAATGTACTACCACTATGGGAATGGAAATAATGTTTATGAATACATATTTAGAAAGGATCTAAAAATATTACCATGGATTAGAATTGAAAAGGATATGATTTTATTATATGTAAAAAGGACAGATATGGGAATCATTAAGGATGGAAATATATTAATCATTTCAAAAAATATTTCTCAACAATGGATTATCGAGAGGTTGATGGTTGATCAAAGATATGATTTATGAATTTTGATGAAATAAAAAACTACAAGAAAAATTAAATCCCCAATTTTCAATGTTATTGAATTAGGAGTCATAATAATTGTGTCATAATAATGTGTACCATCAAATATTGGGATAGGGAAGGAGTTGTTTGGTGATTCATGTAGTTTGAAATTCACCATCCATACAAGAAGAACAACATTATTTCAAGATAATGGAGGTAAATTTATTTTTTGACAATATGAAAAAGTATATGACAAAATATATTTCAAGATGTCTGATATTTCATCAAGTGAAAGAGGATATGAAAAATTCTAATGGTATGATGCAACCTTTACCCATACTAATATGGAAACTAGAAAATGAAAATATAGAAATTCAAAATGTTATTATGAATACATCAAGATGAAATAATTTTATTTGGGTTTTACTGGATCATCTTACAGTGAATGAACACTTCATTGTGATATGAGAAAAAATCTCTCTCAATAAACATAAAAGGATATAAAAAATGATGTTTTGATGATTCATGGATGATGAAAACAAGTTGTATCTCATCAAGAACCAAAATTTACTTCCATATTCTAGAATATTATAAAACATGATTTAAATACCAAGTTGAAATTTGGCATAGCTTATCACCCTTAAACATATGGTCAATCTATGTTCACTATCTAGTCACTCAAGGATATATTGAGATCATGATCAATTATTTATTAAGGAAGTTGGGATCACCATATTCTTCTGGCTGGGTTACAATACAATAAATGTTTTCTCTAGAGTATACAAATGGATCATTATGATGTCCATTATGATAAGAGGTGGAGAAAACCTTAATTTTGGGATGGTGTTGGGGATTAAAAACTACAAATTCATGATATGGTTGAGGAAATGGTGGAAATATTCATGGCCATTCAATAACACATTAATTCTTCTTAATGTCAACAAAAGGGCTATCATAAATATTTTATAAGAGGTATATTTTTTAAATGTTAGAATCATGGAACTCCTAGGGATTTGTTCATGGTGGAAATTTATGATATTTTGGAAGAAGTGAAATCTTAGTCTAAGATATATCATCCACATTGATAACTTTGATCGCATCAGAGTGGTGGCTTATCGACTAGAACTCCCACCTCTCTAATATGAAGTACATGATTTATCCCATGTACCCCTCTTGAGGATGTTTATACAATACCACTCAAATTTACTCAATCCATATGTGGTACCGTTGGGGAATGATGAGCAGCCAGTGAATATTTTAGAGATTATAGAAACGGTTCTATGAAATAAAACATTCCACATATTCAAATTGTTGTGGACAAACCAAAATTATGAATAAATGATGTGGGAACATGAAGAAGTGATAAAATAGAATCAACCTCATCTATTTTAGTGTGATAAATTAAGATTTCATAGGTGAAATTTCTAATTGTGGGAAGATTGTTACAACCCAAACATTTCTAATTAAAATTACCATTACTAATTAAATAAAATTTATTATTATTTAAAATGGATATCGAATGAACATGACCATATTTATTTTTATTATATGCTGTCATATTTAAAAGACCATTATGCAACATAGTTGTTAATAATATATCCATTGAATATATAAAATCTGAATAGTAAATATATATGGTTTTAACTAATTCATTTGACTCATACAAATGTTGTGTTGGTGTCAACTACATGGATCATATCTTTTGAATAATACTTATATTAGATTATGAGGGATATATCATCTTTTGGGATTTCCCTTGACCAAGAGCATGTGGGGATCCAACAACTAAATCATGATAGAAACATTTTATTGGAGTTTTTTATGCTCATCAAGATCATGAACCACACCACGTACACCGAACCACCCCAATAAGGAATCACCATAATGCACTATACCCTTATGGTTATTTGGTGTATTATACGGTTACGTATCAAGACCATAATATTATGAATATTTAGATTTTATTTTTAATTGAATAACATTTATATTTTCTTCTAATTATTACTTTATATATGATTTTTATTCTTATAACAGAAAAACTAAATCATATTCAGAGTTAATATTAAATTTTAATTACGATCGTTATATTGATGAATTAAAGGTTTTTAAGTAAATATTATTTAAAAAAATATTATTGTTAAATAATTTTTAATATTTAAAAATGACTATATATATATATATATTATAAAGTCAAATATTTTTGTTACAAGGGTTTGAAAACTATTATTATCAAAAAAATCTCTTTATTTATCAATAAATTTCGATTCATATTTTAAATTTTAAAATAAACATATTAATAAACCAATTTATGAAATGATTATTTTTTAGGAATCATAACATCAAAAAATATCAATGGTGAATTTTTTATAAATTTACGAGACAGTATAATTTTCATGAAAAAAATTGATAGCATATAAATATACTGGATGTATTATGATATCATAATTCTATAAAGGGTATCCATGTAAAAATATAATTTTTAATTTTAAAATACTTTTTTTGTATAATTAATTGATTAATTTTATAAAGCCTTTACGAATCCTCTAATTGTATTTATATACATTAAGGTACCAAAAAATTTCATTAACTGTAAAAATCACTCCCACAATAAAAAGGGAATGATTTTATTATGTAATATCCTATTCCTAATAAAATAATGAAAACCAGCTATTATTGGTAGAGAACATGGTAAATAATCTTGTAAGGATTGTGTATTTTTTTATTTTATTATATAGACAAAAAACCTATATTTTGGAACAAAAAGTAATGTGCCTATATTTTCCTATATAGTCCCAACCAATCTCCCATTTCAATTAAAAAACTATTGGATAGTTTACTTTATCTTACCTATCCTCAATAGGGTTCTCTCATGTTTGTCCAAATTTCTCAATAAGATCCAACCAATCTTTTGAAGTAACACTCTCAAGAAAACATATCCCTTCCTTCTATTTTTATTGAAGTTTCTTCATTATCTTATGCCATATATTTCTAATTCCAATTTTTGGGATAATTTTTACCATTTTTCATTTATTTTATAATTTTTATTCAAATATAGAGTGACCATTCTTCACTCATCAACCCAATTTATTAATCTTTTTGTGATGAGTTATTAATTCCATGAATTTATCATAATTTTTCATGCAAAAACATTGTGTAGTTAATACAACACCCATTAACAATCAATGATTTTAACAATTTTAAAATTAATTTTTTATTAGGGACATTACATTAATTATTCTATACGCCTTAATCATGGAATAAAATTTCATGATAAATTATTCATTGTTTTATGATCTATGTACAAAAAATAAGCATGATAATGAAATTAATTTGATGGGTGCACCCATAATTATACAATGATCCTACACATTGGGTAATGTTTAGTCTCATGAGAAATTATGAAATGGATTACATTGTGAACTTAAAACATAATATGAATTTTTTCCATGACTATGTATTGGAAGAGGAAATTGACATATGTTTAGAATTGGGTTTTAATGCTATTTCCACATTTATCAAGATACATTTATGATTATCATTATATATCATGCACCAGTGTTCATTTTTATGATTCCCACTCCTTTAATGGACTATTAATACGCCTATTTTTTAACATGAATTTCTTCCTAAAATGTATTACATGAATATTCCCATACTGGGAGTTATAGATAAACCCTCCTTAATTTATGTCCCCAGATTATCTTGTTGAGTTTTATGTATGGGAATGTTAATTATGTTTTCAATAATGATGATGTATTTTCTTACTATATAGAGTTATATAATGTATAAATTTCCCAAAAACAATGTACATCTTGATCATCTGGGTTGTATTTTGTGTAATATTATTTAATAAATCAGATATTAATATGAAATATTGGTCATCTATTTCTTAATATATCTCAAATTACATTCAACGACTGAAATATAGTTTAATTTCAAAACACACTATCGATGAAATAGATGGAATATCATATAATTTAATACGACAAAGTTGAAAAAAAGATTTATATTTATACATGTAAAAAGTGTGGGAAGTAGAAAAATGGAAATTTCCTAATATTAACAGTTATATGACTTATATGTATGAAAGGAGGAAATAAATATAACTTCTAAAGATGAAATAACATCACAGTTTACCATTTGAAGTGAAATATTGTTCTACTCAAGGAACCTCTAATGGTTTGATTTCATAAATATTGGTATGATATTCATTATTTCAGAAAATTATACAAATCATTGATTAATTACTAAGGGAATAAGTTATGGATGCCATTGATTTTATATTATTATTTTTCTATATATTGGAACTCAATAAAGGTTTCTAATGTATTTTTATAAAAAACATTTCAATTCTAATAATTGTGAAATTTATAGGGGTTATTTTATAGTAGTTTCTTTATATATAACAATGAATATGTTGAATAGAAATAATAACCAGGAATTTATATTTAATGTTAAGATGATGTTTTATTTAAAAAACATGATCATGGAAAGTATAATTTTAAACATATATTTTATTATTATGTAATAGAAATCCTTTAATATTATTTTATTTTGTGGAAATGAATAATATGTATGGAAAACATTACTACCGAAAAACTAATTTGGTGATTAAAATTATTTTGAGGGTGTTCATCATATTATTTGGATACATTTTATTGGTTTTCTATGTCTATAACAATTATGTTTAATATAAAGGGTTATTTGGGATGACTGATATTATTTTTTGGATATGTTATTTGAGAGGATATGAGATAACATTTGAGGATGAATCCTTCATTCATTTTGTGGTTATAAGGGTGATTTGGGATATCTGGTTATTTAATATAGGAATAATATATGTCAAACCTTTGGTTTCATTGATGAATTTAGAGCATTAATAGGGTCATATTGATTTAGGGTATTTTATTAATTTTTGATAACCATTTTGGTTTTCATACTGATAGGAGTAGTATCTTATTATTCTTTTATGGAACATTTGATATATTAAATTTTAATATTAGTGCATTAAGGAAAAAATCACATTGGATATTTAATACATATACTAATAAGAGAGATTTAATGTAATTTAAGAACTACCAAATAATGAAATTGTGTTTATGAAATATAATGAAATAAGTAAATTATATTTTTAATTTTTCTATTATATAATAGTTATATAATTCCTCAACTCTAGGAATGTGATCACATAATAAATAATTTATCATATTACATACATACTTTTTGAATTAATGGAAATTTATATCATTAGGGATAAATTATTTTTTGTTGTTATATTTTTATCAAGAATTTACATTGTAGTGTTCAATGAGCTATATCACTTCCCAGAATTATTTACACCTAAATTTAATGTATATATTTTTAAACTTGAGATATTTTCTCCAGAATGGAATACCATATATTTTTTATTCAATATGAAATTATTAATTACCTTTACCTAATTTTAGTTTTATGTTTTATTAACAATTTTTGATATCCCAAATTAGGTTTACTTCTTTCTAACCTAACACATTTGTCCTCTTGTACACAAGAAAACATCTCCGTACAGTAGAGAATGCTTATTACCATCAAGTTCCTTGGATTTTAAAATGGGTACACTATTCCCTCTAATGAGAGTGGAATTAATTAGTGAAATCATTGAAAAAATCATGGATGAATAATAATAATGAATGTGACTGAAAGTTAAAACATGGTAAAAGATCATGTAATATATATCCCACGTTAATTCTATAAACAGTATGACATAAAAAATGATGATGTCAAATCTCTACAAAATGAATGGTAGGAATAAATCGTAGTAGTCCTGCAAAAAAATACACGATATAAAAAATAATCAAAATTATGAAAAACTATCCAATAATCCCAAACTCTCACTCAGTCAAATTCAACCATGATTACATTCTAATGCATGCATATTATATTACAAAATTTCTGTTCTCCCCCTATCCTCACATTAAATCTTATAATCCTACCAACTACCCATGACAGCTTCAAATAGGTATGATATGAATCCCAATAGGCTATCAAATATAATATCTATACAAATCCAATCTATCTATATAATCTGAAATAGTGTGAATGTATATAAAAGTTGGGTAATAATATACCAAATAACCCATACCCACTTCAGCCCTAGTTGGTAATGTCGTTGACGAAAATATCATTTAAATAATTGATTAATAAACAGATAAATTCATAATATACTTGTAATAATGGTGTAATAATAATGAAAATAATAAAGGAGGATACATAGTGTAACAAAGGAATCAATGACCTCTGGAGTTGGACTAACTCACATTCTTTACTCATGAAGTCTTTATTTAGGGGGTATTAGTTTAATCTATGGGGAATGTCCAAGGAATTACACTATAAATTAGTCTAATTACCTCCACGGAGATTTTCTATTGTAATCTCATGATAAGAAAAATTACACGAAATGTGTTGAATCTATGGTTCTATAATTCTAATGTCAATAAGATGAATGTATGGAGTGTATCCGGGGAATTATAAAATTTACAAAGGATTTAATTTGAATCATTGATAAAATGCTGAGGTGCTAACATACTATGAAAAATACGTTATTCCTTGGTGGTTATCTCAAATTAAAATCATTTTAATGAATCAAATTGAGTCTTGTGAGTAATCGTGGCATTCCATCAATAATACAATATTGATCAATTCTGACCATTCCTATATAGGTGAAAAATGTGAACTGAAATATTCACCTTAAAATATGTAATCATAGGTCCTATCATACTAATGAAATTTTATAATTTAACATGTTTAATCTAATACATTTCATTAGTTTTGTTAATGTTTTATAATGATATTCCACCATTACCTATTCAAATTATAGTTATTTAATAGAATCATTCTATTACATTTTACTAAGCATGACTATGTAAGTTAAGTAAATGAAACCAGTATCAGTTCACGTCATAATCATTTAACTATGAAAATTTATATCTACAATATATATAGAAGATGTGAAAATCCTTATATAATTTTTTAGTTATTATGAAACCCATAAATTACAGGAGTTAAAGTTAGACACAATCAAATGGTTCTTCAAATAAACCCTACATGGGTTACCAAGGGATAAATGAATAACACACCCTATTTGGTCAGTCAACAATGAGGTCTCATCTTTCAATGGTATCAAGTGATATCATTATGTTGATAAAACAAAATATTGAAAAAATAATTTATGGATGAATAATTAAATAATAAATGTTGAGTGAAATCTATGTGAGAACTACAAGAACAGGTAATATAAGGAGATACATTAACGAATACACTATAGACTACCTAACTTATTCCTTTAGTAGATGAATCATCAATTATCTACCCATATTTTTTCATGGATGTAAATAAAAGAGTATAATAGATAAAGGACCAAAAAAATATGAAATATGAGCTATCTACAAAATTTAATAAAAATATTAATAATAAATTAATAAAATAAGGCCACGGTTTAAACATCTTTTTTATTGTGGTCCAACGCAACGAAATTTTATTGATTCTGAGGATGGAAAAAAGAATTATACATATAACTTTGTTTAATGGGTATGAAAGTTATTTATGTGATAAATGGATTATTTTTCTGTTAGGATGGAGTAATAATATAGAGGGTGATCGTTATTAATAATTGCGTGGAATATGTACTATTACCCAATATAACGTGGTCTCGCATTTGGGCTATATGGTTGGTCAAACTGTGTTGCAGTCATGAAAAATGAACTGAAAAATTAGGGAACTCACACAATTTATTCACATAGTCTAGGAAACTATAAAAAATATATTCTATATGTCATAATAATAAACAACATATCTCCTACATGGGAAATATGCTTGGGGTGAATTGTTAGGGAAAATGGTGTTTCCCACTTATACTCACTCAACATCACCACACAGTTCAGAGAAACACCACAGAGTTCTTTGTATGGTTTATACTAGAGGTGAGGCCCAACTGTTTCTCCCACAGGTCAGGGTTCTAGTATCTGATTCAGAAATGGTCACCCTCAAAACCCATGTTACCTATTGAGGCATTCATATTCGGTAGAAAATTTAAATGTTAAAAAATATTAAAGGATTCATACCCTATTCAAAATTTAAATTCATACAGTCTTACCCCTTTATGGAACTTTCCCTCATGTTTCTATTCCAAGGGTGGTTGAAAGATATTTGATAATAACTTCTTCGACTATGCACATACATTAGCCTCCCACTCCAAAATACCTTCCTATACGTAATTGTGTTTTCATTGAACCCATACTAATGTCACTGATTGACCTCAAATATTCTCCATGATCATGTCAATGTTTTTTTATGGTATACACCTCTAAATAATAATTAGCATCTAATTACACATCCTCAAGATCAAAAGTGTCAGATGGGTCAACATGATGTTAGTGAAGCTACGAAACATGGAATATTCCATGAATGAAAAGGAACCAATGAGTTAATAGAAATGGTTTGTCTATCATACTGACAATATCAATGATCCCAACAGGTAAAGAACAAAAATGTGAAAAATTTTCATCTCCATTAATACATACATGCACATGTTTGGGTGATACTCTATAGAAAATATGATCCCCAACCTTGAAATATAGATGTTGTTAATGGTGATCAACATATATTTTTTATAGACTAAGTATCAAACATACACTTTCAGATTAGATGCATGAGCTCCTATGTCTACTGTGCAAGAGGAATTCTTGGTAGTGCTACCTCTCAATCCTATATCCTACATAGATTTGAATAGAATGGAATTCCATATAAGGCCAAATACATAGCCATCTGAATCATCTCTTGATATATATTATTATAGTAAAAACCAAAATTTAATATATTATTCTCCTAGGAATTTCTTTAATCTAGGATTTAATATCATATAATTTTCTCTAATAATAGTATCATATATTCAAACTAAACAATTTTTTGAGGGTTAATGGTTGTGCGCCGAAGGACCTACATTCCCAAATAATTGTATAACCCTTTCTATTTTCATGATATGAAATACGAATCCCTATATAAAACTATAGTACAAGGTACCTTATTTTGGTGTACAACCCCACAGATAGATAGTTATCCCTACTAGTAATTTGAGAATGTCTCTTAGATAGTAAGGATGTGGGATTCCTTCTTTAATTGAACCATAACTACCTAAACCTCATAGATACGTGAAAAGATACGATGGAAACCAACAAAAAAATTCATCCCAATATAATTCCATTTCTATTATATTTCTCATCATGTTGCTAACATGCTAGTGGGAAACATGTGCCCTACCTTCACATGATGGAATTTGTATAACCTAATGATAAACCATGTGATCTGAAGTTTCATCCACAGACATGAATACTAATGAATCATAACATGAAATATCTTATAGATAAATGGGAGAAATTACCACTGATAAGGATGAGACTCTAGCATCAGATCAAATCACATGCCTATCAGCACCCAAATACATTCATTTATATGTATGAAAATGTATTCATCAACAGAATTATCGCTAGGTGGGTTTTCTATGTAAATACATTCTAGTATGACTAAACCTTTCAGGTTTGAGAAATTATTTATCTTCTCCCTATCCACGTGTGAAAATATAATAAATAAGTCAATAATAAAATGTTTATCATGACATAATTAAAACTCCAAATTCATATTATAAATAAGGTATTTGAATTTTCATTCACCTCAAACGTCATGGATAGCATGTGCCTATGTTTTCCACTTCAGTTCCCCATCTACCAAAGTACCCTTTCTAGGAATATAGCCCCTCTAAAAGTTAAATGACTGAAGGTATTAAACTCATATACGTTTAATGAGATTCATTTCATACTTAATAAAGATATATTTGATTCTATTGTGATCCATATACACAAAAACATTATCTTCCATCAGATTGTTCCTCTATAAATGTATAATGTGAATAACTACTATAATCTCATTGTCATGTATCACATAATTAAGTTAGTGAGGTCTCAACATCATGATTGTTATATAGTGATTCCTTCCTCTTACATCAATACTATGACCATATATATCCCCAATGAATAAGATGGTTTTATATAGCCTCTTTCATGATCTCAAAGAATCATGATAAATTAGGAGTTAAGTCTTCCCTTTCTCTCCTTCAATGTATTCTCGAATTCTTCATACAATAAATACATCACACCATTATTAATAATCCCATTAAGAGGATCTACAAAAGGTGATGATTGTTGTATGAAATTATTGTAATATCAATCCATCCCCAATATGTTTTTTATATCAAACATGTTCTTAGGAATCCATGAGGACACGAAAACTCTCACATTCTCTGGGTCAACTAAAAATCATGATTCTATGATAATATGATTCATGATGTAAACATTTTCAATCTAGAAGTGGAACATTGTTGTCATAGAATAAAACCTACTCTCTCTCACTGTACACAATAAAATATCAAGATGTTTTTCATGGTTACATTGAGTATGATAATATACATATATGTTTCCCAAAAAAATGAATCTAGGCTAGGGTGAAAAATAATATTCATCAATGACCTTAAAATAGTAGGATTGACCTTAACACCAAACAACACATCCCGACATGCATATATACTAATACCAACATCATAATGTTTTTCGCGGTACATCTAAAGGATCGAATCAGTCCTGGTGATTATCGTGATCTATGGATGATATTTGAGAACAATCTAGATCACCAGTCCTAGTAAAAGAAATCATTCACTCGAGGTGATGCTATTATATTCTTAACCATAATCTAGTTCAATGATATTTAATATATGCCTAGAATCTTGGTACAACCAAACTTCTTGGACAAAATTATGGGTGAACCCCTTGATGATGTAATGGTGGAATAGACCCCTTAAATTAAAAATCCTTGTAATATCTCTTGATCTATTTTATATCAGTAGGTTCCATCCAATATAGAGTAATAAACACTAGATATTACCCGTGAATGATCATGATCATAACCATTACCGCACTATCAAAATCTAGTTAAGATATGTAATTTGGGGAAACCCACCAGTCGGATCCACCACTGAATGAAAATCTTCCAGTTATATTCCCTACTCCAAATAAAGGCTATAAATTTAAGATGTCACTCCATCTAGAAGATGATGCTATGATCTAGAACTACTGTCTTGGAGTACCCACTACCCCTTGAGAATATAAATATATCACACAAGTTATATAAATGATACCCCATAGATATAGATGTCACCATAGGCATTACATGGGACCATTAATTTCATATTGAGAGTTTCTTTGAATCATATTATCTATAGGATTAAGAGGTTTCACAAGAAAAGATAACTACCAACCTCAAGGGGATAGTACATGCATTGGTGAATACCCTATGACTGCACCCCCAATATTGTGTATAGGGTCATCACCCAAAAATAACTACATAAAATCTATCCGAGGATACTTTTTAGTCAATAAATAGATAATGTAGGGAGTACCACATGTATAGAATATAAGCGCTATGATAGTAGTAACATTTATAATAGTACCTCATAGATTAGATATTAATGGTATCAAATCCATGGGTATCATATTCAATGAACGAAACAAGCATTTTCTATAGACCTCAACTATGGATTGAATACCCTAACCATGACTACACTACTGGATCTAATAATGAAATATCTAGCTACCACCGCCTTGGAAGACCCCTCAACAAATTTTGACGGTACTATTAATGTTTCCTTCTTGATGTGGGGTAATTCATCCTTCTCCTAATGCTGGAGATGGTACATTCCTCTTATACAAGATTCAGATGGAATTATATGTAAGAACCTCTAATGATTATGTATCTATTTGCAATCAAAAAACACAAGAGAGTTCATATCACCTTAAGCCTTCACATTCCACTACCATCCATATGAATGGAGAACCTATGATTTACTAGTGTGGGTATTATATCCTCCATCAATCTGATGATAATCCTCAAGGATACTCTTTATTCACCAATAAGTTATACTAACTAGTCTCAAAACTGAACCAATATTCCCAGTTCTATCAGTATACCTCGTTTTTTTCTCAATTATAGGATCACATACCATGATACTAAATAATATATATAGATTACATAAATACACCTATGATAGCATGAAATACATGATACCATCCTCGATTTATCCCTCTCATAATAGCTTGTCATGTGAATGAAGTAGTAAATACTGTTACAACTTTGTAAAATGTGTTGATTTAACCCTGAAAGACATAATACCCTAATCTACATGCATGATCACCTTGTCCCCGAAATTTCTTGGTGTTTTATGAAAAATTTAATCACATAAGTATTTTGGGATTTCCATCTCGTCCATGCCCTGATGACGACCATCCTGAGTAAACGGATCCCACCAATGCATCACATAATCACGTTACATGTAGGTGGAGAGATTGAAAGACTTATACATAGACATGAATATATGCTAAAAGATAGATATGAATTACACAATATAATAACCATCATCCTGAGGACCGCCATTCATTATGAATATGGGAGGATGCTACTACTATAACATGTGAGTATGATTATATATCGTAGGTGCAGGTCATGTATAACACTATATAGACTGCAATTAACCTAGGAAACCCTATAAAAACTGAGGTCCAGTTCCCAGTGACAGAACAAGAGATGGTCCCTCATGTAATCATGTTGGAGGTATCACTAGTCGATCAGGGCCCACCACATATAGAGCAGTGCCGCCATTAACCTCATAGAATAATACTAGAGGATGACATGGTGTAATAGGTCATCATTTTCCAAGACACTCCTTAGAAAATGATTCAGATACAGATACAATTCATATGATAAGGAAATTAAAATAATGGTCTCACTACCCAATATACTACCCCGACTACCTAATTTGAAGGCTGTTGTATTTTTAAGTGTTCATGATTTATTTACATTGGTTCCAATATATGGAGGGTCAATTTTAATTTATGTATGAAAACACTCAATAAATTTAACATGTTATATTTATATATATGTAATAACATTATTTGTAATTCCATATTTATATTTACAATTGTTTTATGGATATATAAAAAATACACAGAATAATTAAATGGATTTTCATTCCATGTTCATAAATGATCATATACTATATAACTGAGATCAACACCAATGTAATTTCATTCAATCACCTTACATTCGGTCTCATAAAGTTATACATAAATCATTATGGATAAATTTTATGAACTAAAAATTCTAATTGATATGGGATCATATATATTAATATTTTAATTTGGTATTATTTTAGTCACATCCGATGAACAAATCAGGAGACAAGGGTTAAATCACATGCCTGATTCAAAATTAGATATCTATAGTTCCACAAACATTCTATACAGTAAAACACTACATTTTAATGAATAAATTTTAAACAAAAAATTCCATTTCCCTGTAGAATATCTTAGTATCACTATTATATATAACAACCATGGATAATTCAACAATCATTACCAACATAGGAACGAAAAATAATGAATTGAATCTATTTATGGTGGAATATACATGGAATGTGAATTCAAGGTGCCTATAATGATCGAAGTAACTATTATCCATTTCATTACATGACATAGAAGAGTATCAATAAATCAATTTAATACAAACATTTCATGTGAATCACCCAACAATAAAATAATGTCAAATATAAGAAGAAAAAAAGAACAAAAATTTCACATTCCCACGAAACAATGTTTTTACCTTAAACACAAGTTAATTAATCACATGAATGAATTATAACCATGTTCAATTATGTAAATAATATCCGATATAATTATCTCATAGAATAAGAAAACAAAAAAATATCTAATACCACATTGAGACGTCTTGGACATGATTCACTCATGACTAACCAATCCTTGTTGGGAATAAGGACTCATATGTTCCTCCCCATACACAAAAGCCATCTGAATATAAATGATGTATTAGTGTGTGAATGTAAGGATACTATTCAATATTGTAAGAGTGATTATAATCAATTAAATTGAAAATAATTTCTTGGATTCATAATAATAATGAATAGTACTGAAAATGAAATAAAGTATTTGAGTATATGTAATAAACACCCAACACATAATTAATAAACTATATAATATAAAAATTCAGTAGGTTGTGTATCTACAAAAATAGAGGTTGCAATACATGATAGTATAAATAAATTCAAATACATGATTTACTAAAGAATAAAAATAATAAAAAACTATCCAAGCAGTATGACCTCTTGATTGGTCATGTACTACCTTGCTCATATTCTAAAGCATGCAGGTTAGGTGTCCAATAATGTATTCTTCCCATTGACTTGATTAGTGGTCATATAATTTACTAGGGTACCAATGTCATCCAAGATAGGGTGTGGGATAAATCATTTTAGGCTTTAAGAAACAGCTTATAGAAAAATACAGTATGTGTATATTAACTGAAAAAGTGTGAATTTATATAAAAGTCTAGTAATTAAATAAAAAATGATAACAACGTCATCCTAATATAGTAATGTATTTGAACATGTGATCAATTATTAAATTTAATTATTTAAGTATTAGTGTCATAATATAATTTTAATCGTGTTTCAATAATGAAGTTGATAATAATGGAGGATCCAAGGTGTTTCCAAAGAGTCCATGATCTTTGGGGATGAGCCAACACATAGTAACAACTTAGGTCATCTGTATATAATGTTGTCTGAGTGTAATACAAGGTAACATCCAAGGAATTCCGTTTTAAAAGAGTATAACCAAGTTCATGGATCTGATTCATGGTATTCCTATAATAAGAATGGGTGGCCCCAATGGGGTGATTCCAAGGCTCCATTTGTTTAATGACATAAAATTTAATCCATGGTGTGTATACAAGGAATTATAATATAATGAAAATATGTGAAGTGAATCCTCGATACAACATTGCAGCCCTTACATAATAAGATAATGGAATGATTCGACGGTTGGTATCTCAAATGAAAATTTTGTCAATGAATCGAAATAAAATCCTATGAGATGTCAAGGATATACTTTGTAAATCTAGGGATGGATATTGTTTTTCTATTCAAATAAAGATGACAAATATACAAATAAATATGGACATTATACTCATTAAATTTATAACATATGTCATAATGGGACATGAATTGCTAATTTCATTTTATAAAAAATTAGGTTCACTCTGATACCTTTCATTAAGCATCACAATGTGTTATAAAGAAATAGAAACATTCATAATTATATATATAATAATTTAATAGTTTCATTCTATTACCTGACATTATACTATAAAAGATATTTATGTATATCAATTATAGTGACAATAATTTAACTAGGACAATTGATATATAAAATATTTGAACATTCCATAAAATTATTTTGATAATTTATTAATTATTATTGTACAATTACCTTATAAACTATCATGTTAGTTCCACAAAAATTTCATGGTAGATAAATCCAATATATTCTACCTAGGAATAAATGAATAATACACTTTATGTTGGTTGTTCGTGTTGAGGTATGAACCTCCTATTGTATCAACTGATATTTTTAGTTCCATAGAAAAAATATTGAAATACTAAATTAGTGAAAAATAATTTAATAATAACATCCCTATGAAATTGGCATGCACGCAATATAAAAAATTAATAGATGGTTACACATTAAGGGATGAGTCATAGACCTTTTTCTATAGTCCTTTAGTAGATTTCACATCATGTATCATTCCATTTTTTCTCCTTGGATCTAAAATCAACCATTTTACCCCTCAAAACGTCCATGAACAAATTAGGGATTCATACTAGATCAAAAATAGAAAATTTTACTACAAATTAAAAGATCCAAACCGTATAGATAAATTAGGTTCTTACATTAATTTTGCAATGTGTGATTTCCATATGATACATTTCTAGTGTCAAACCCTTTTCCACTATGACATGTTTAAAATTTTACATTAAATTTATTTAATGGAGATAGAATTTTACCCCCATTTAGTTTATAAAAATGATATTCTCCATAGCATATTCTATATACAATATTGTGTTTTAACAAATAACGATATAATTTTAACATAATATTTCATAAACATGACTGATATAATCTTGTCATCAATTTAGTGATTATTTATATTATAATGCAATATATTATATATATACATATAATCCCCCAATCAATAATTTTTTTTAAAATCTATGTAAATAATAACTTAACCGTAATAATTATTTTTATTATATTGAAATTACATTTTCTTCAAAAAAGATTTTTCTTTCCCTTATGATAATATATTATAATTATTTTTTTTCAAATTTTATAAATATTATTTTCTAAACTTAATATCATTTTTGAAATAATTATATCGATATTAATTTAAGTTTAATAATTTTTAATTTTTTGAAAAATTTCATTTCTCAATGGATAGTGAAATATGTAATTTTTTAATAAAACAGTATTTTATTTTTCATAAACCAAGAAATTCAAAAGTATCATTATTTATTAATATGATTTAAAGGTATATTAATAATTTTTTATTTATGATTCTTCCAATTAATTATATTCAATTAATATTTATGCATTATTCTTTTTTAAGTTTATTTTTAGGCTTCATAATAAATTTTATCTCAAAATTTTATTAAAATACATAATACTTAACCATTTAAAATATTTAAATAATAATTAATTGGGTATTTTTGAAATAAATTTTATAAATTTTATATAATTAAATATGTTTTAAAATTAATTATTTTATTATTAATTATTATATATTTACTATATGTTAATCTTATGCTTTATAAATGGATGTCGTGAAACCTAGCTTCTTCGAAACGAATGTGGGAATAAAAATAAATTATAATATACCACTACTATGAGAGATCATTTTAAAAAATAATTTAATATATGGAATTATAATAATTTTTATCATATAATTATTTGAACATTATATTTGACCATATTTAATAATAAAACAATAAGAATTAATTATCATTGTGTAGGTAAACCTGTTTTACCAGGGTTTAAACTAACTACATAAGAGTTGCATATGGACAAAAACACATTTGATTCGAATTTTATTGTCCTATTTCAACCTTTTGTCTTACAATTTTATTAAATATTTCTATTTTAGATCAATATGGTAGGTAGAAACATGGATGTAATGCATTTTTGTCAAAAAGTTTATGTGTGTCCTCTCTCACACTTATAAATTTCCACCCACTCTACTATAATTTCCACACATAAAATCCATCTGTTTCATATAGTCCCATAAAAAATAACATCCTTACCTCCCTCCACAAATACAATATGAATTTTTATCATACTTACAACATTTTATGGATTTTGGGGCAATCAAAAAGAAGTTGTAAGAGGAGTAGGTGAAGAATTTAACTGAACATTTTCTTTTTTCATCATAAATTTCCTTAAAATCATATTAATATGTTATGATAAAATAATATTAGTGACATCCATATATTTTTATATTTAAAATTATGATAATTTTATAAAAATACCTCCTCTATTAAATGAGGAATGAAGCTGTTGACAATGTTTATAGTGGACTACTGCCTCATGATCCAATGTAATTATTTTTTCATCACCACTTTACATTTCTCAATATAATTATTTATATAATTTTTATATATGATATTTATGATAAATTTGTACTTCTTCTATAATAATTTCACATGCCCCTTCAAATTTTCAATTACAAAGGGAAAATGATAATGCCACTCATTGTACAAAAATAACTCCCTCGCTAAGTGATGTGATTGATTTTTTATTTATGATTCAAATGAATAGTTATAAGTATTTAATTAATTTATATATATGATATTTATGAAATATTAATCAATATTGTAAATAAATATATCATTCAGTTTCTTATAATACAATATATTGAATAAATGATAATTTCGTTCTTGTATCGGGAAAACAATCACCTTGTGAAGTGATTCCATTTATTTTTATTACAGAATCACATGAATGGTAAGTGTAAGGATATAATATCCAAAAATTATGTACAAGTCTGTCATTTCCATAATGAAAACTCATGTGCACTCCCCATATATAAGACAACCAAATCATGGCGGCACACTGATTCTATATACTAAAATGATCCTCTAATGTCATACTAACACACATAGTATATTAAATATAACTTGGAAAAAAATATCTACATAATAATACAGTATAACAATAAAAAATATGTGATATACTTTGAAGATAATCATTCATGATAAAAGTATGTACATTAAATAAATAATCATTAATATGTCTCATGGGGTACCCACACAATCACATGGAACCTCAATTGTGCACGGTGAATCAAAAATTTTAATGTAATGTTTCATAAGCCGCAAACAAGTTTATTAATGAACACAAAATAGTACTAAACATCATCTATCAGGTTTTTTTACAAATGTATCCAATGATCATAAAATGATCAATACCCAAACCCTATTGCTCAACCATAGAAAATTAGCTCTCATATAAATATGCCTATCTCCAGTTCATGTTCATTAAGAAGAGGTTTATAGAAGAGTCATAAGGATATTCAAGGAAAATAAGGTGGTTATGTAGTATCCTACCACAAAAATTCTATAAAAAATAATTATAAGATATATCAATGAAGTGGATGTTAATTAAAAAATTTCGTTGTCTATAAAATAATATATCATGAAATACTTAGAAATTATAGAGGGAAACCTTGTTTCTTTATATGAAATATGTCCATAAATAATATGTCAATAGATATGTTTGTATATGATTATATTCAAGAAGAATATAATTTTAGGATGATTGATCAATGGAATATTTTCTGGAAACATCTACCACCAATTTTTTTTACTTTATTTAATGATATGTCATTGACCTATCCAATAAACTAGAAATGTATAGACAAATCATCATGATAATATAGTTTTATCCTCATTCCACAATCATAAAGATTTCTATGAAGATGATATAAAATTTATAACAATAGTATATTCATATTTTATGGTAGATCCTTTTTTAGGCTATATCATTATAAATATTGACTTGTCACTAATCTAAAAAATACAGGATAATTCATGATCTGATCCACACAGAAAACATATATCCATCATAGATCTATTCTCAAAAATCAATAAATAATTGGAGTGCGGAAATTATGTTGAGGTAACTTATAGTGAACCAAACAGATCACATATAGATATTACATATTTTTATATGAATATTAAATATATAACAAGATGTTCAAAGAATTTATCATAAAGGTTTAGTGTCGTAGTAAAAACACATGCATAATTTTTTTTTAATATATATATATATAATATTTGACTAACTTATTCATATTTAAAATCCTAGATAATCATATCACACATAAAAATATTATTCTTAACCATGGTAAAGGAAACACTAGAAATAATGATATCAGTTCATCCACATGTGTATACAACAAAGATATATTTGATCACATATGTATAGAATAATTAGATGGGTTTTATAGAATGAGAGAAAAAATTAAAACCAAATCCATTATATCATAGATCATAATTTGATTCATAAAATTAACCTTATAAATTTATATGATATGTTTAACACAATAATAAAATTTTATGTGATAATGGAACATAGAGTTTCAGAAGGCCTAAATTTGTAGCATGCAAATAATAATAGAAAATATTTTTTTTGTTACAGCGTAGTACCAAGAATGTAAATGTTGATTTGAATCACTCACCATTACATCACATATATAGACAAGGTTTAGTCCTAGGTCAATCACAACAGATAGAGTTCTTTACCAAGCTACAATTATTCCCTACACCTATATTATTCATCTCATGAGATATCCAAATTCACCCAATACATTAGAGGGTTACAGAGTTCCTCCACAGATATAAATAAAAAAAATAGTGCATATTTTTTTGGGAAGATCAATACAAATTAATAAATAAATTACTATTGTAATATATGATATTTTTATAATTATTTCATCATTTCATCATATCATAACCTATATAAAAAGAACTAGTTTCATATTATAATAAACCCATGAAAAATAAAACGTTTTCATATAATAATATTTAACTTAGCATTATTATAATTTATCGAGAATGTAAATTATGATGGAATCATTACATCGTATATACTATAAATCATTGGTGACATCATTTTTTTCAATATAGATGAAAATGACATTTAAATACAACATTAATAATTTCTTGAAAAAATAAATATACATTGTGGGAAATATATTTTTAAAATCCAAATATTTACAAAAATTTAAAGAATAAGAATCTTATAATACAAAAATGGAAACAGTAAAGGATGTCTATAAATCACTCAGTTATTATGAAGGTTTAAAATCATATTCTTGCAGTATATCTTAATACATAGTTTATTTTCACAATTTTGGTAAAAATGAAAAAATAACTCATTTGGAAAATGAAATGGTAATTTTATTTAACAGATTTATTAAAAAATCACACATGGTTAAAAATTAAATTTTACAATTAAAGGTGATAATTTAGAATATTCAATGAAATTTTTTAAAGAATACATATACATGATAGAATAAAAAATCCCGACTAAAGAGGAAAGAATGAATGCTCTTATAAAACCATTTTTCTTAATTATTGATAGTAAAAAAATAATAAAAAAGATTTAAAAATTAAAAATTACATGATTAAATATAGTTTAAGAAAATTAATGAGATTAATAATAGGTAAATCATGAAATTTCATCATTTTTAAGATAATAATAAACCACCGCGCTAAATAATGAGACTGTAACATATAAACCTCACTAAAAGTTTGACATGTTATGAATGTTCTATGACCTCATATATAATAATATTAACTCAATTTTAATTCTACAAAATTTCATTTCACAAACATTAAATATCATATAGGATCCACTTATTACATTTCCAAATAAATATTTTAATAATTCCACATTGAATTCATTTTTTCTATATGTTAACTATTCCATTTTCTTTGAAAAATTTTATTAATTATTTATATTTGTTGAACATTTATTATGGTTATATAGTATATATTATTTAATTATGATAAAAAATAAATATACACATAATATATGTATTTAGTGGAATCCATTAATTTAAGTTATATTAATATGAATTACAATGATGATGGAGATTTTGGTCATATGTTTATGTAAACGTTGTTTTCAATGATCAATATATGGAATGAAATTTAGTTAAATAATATTTAACCTTTATATATTTATTATTATATCACAGTAATATAATTAATACGTTAAATCATTAAATATTACCATTTAGGAAATCTGGAAATGATAAATGAATCACATCCTTTCGTGGAGGTGGTAGTCCACACACACACACAAGTGACATTATATTTTTTCCAATTGATGGAAAGTGAGAAATAATAATGGATAATATAATTTCAAAACAATTACTATATAATAAATATCATAAAAAATAATTTAAATTATCATAATAACTAACATAAATGATGGTGATGGATGTTGAATTTTATCCATATGAGGAGGTAGTAGTCCACATGTACGAAGAAGGGATATATTCACTTTTCAATTGATTGAATATATATAGAATAACAATTTTTAAATATTCATAATATTATTTCATTATATTAATGATATGGATGATTTTATATTATGATGAATAATATGGATTTATAGTAGGTATAATATGAAATAAATTGAAATTAGTTGGGTAGGATAATCACATCTTCTTCGGTAGGAGTTGTTTAGATCTATTCTTAATGGCCCATGGAATTGAAATTTAACTTTAATTGGACCTATTAATCATGTATATAGTTGTTTTAAGATATTTGGTTGTGTTATTGATTATATATATTCTTTATTTATTGAAATAGAGAGAATGTATGGGTGTCCTTTCCATAGTGGGTGAGTAGACACATTCACATTTTCCGGAAATACTAAAATATGATAATGTCAAACTCTAGAAAAAATGAATTCAAAATGTTAGGGAATAAAAATTTAGATATTACTTATAAAAAATGTTAAAAAATATGACTAAAAGATGATTGATTTTAAAATATACCTTTACTTACTAGTTTATCCACTATAAACACATTATATTTTAAAATGTTATGATTTTTAACTGTTTAAAATATTCATTATGATAATAAAATAACATGGAATCAGATAAACAATTTTACAGCATAATTTTAAATATACAAATTTTTTTTATTAAATCTAATTCAAATATATGTATTAATTTAACTTAAATTTAAACCTAAAATATAAGAGTATTTCATTTTTTAAAAATATATTTTTCCTTCCTTAAAAAAATGTTTCATAACAAAATAATATATAAAATTAATCCTAATTTTTTGGGTGTTTATTAATATAAATGAAAACATATATTTAAAATATTTTATAATAAAATGTATCTTTGAATTTTTTTTTGAAATGGTAATTTTTTTTAAAAATGGAATTTTTTATTACTCATCACAAATTATGATTTTGAATAAACTATAAATAAATAACTTGATATTATAAATGATAATATGATTTACAAATAAAGTAAATTTCATAAAGTAAATATAAATATTTTTTAAAATTAAATAGTATAATTCACATGGAAAATGAAATAATTTCTATTTTATAGAAATAAATATATTTTTAATACTAATTTTTAATTGAATAAAAAAATAAGGACTTATTTATAAATAAATTTTATTATTTAAAATGTATATAATAATTATTTAAATTAATTTAGTTAATCTAATTAAATCTTTCAAATTATCTTCTAGGTGATTATGATATATTATATTATTGTTTATATATAGTACAATCCCATCATAGAAGCCACATGATGGTGCCCCGAGTCGGTTGATCACATGACCACATGCTAGGTTTCCAATATGACAATGGTTGACAACAAAGAACAATGGTCTGGTAAGTCATTCATGGGGAGAATATAACCTCTTTTATCATAGAAAAATAGAAAGAGTTAATAATCAATAACAGATGCATATGAAATCATAAAACGTACAAATGTCATAAGATAACCAAAACTAGAAATATAATAGTCAACTAGAAGGGAACATGCTATTCCAATGTAAGTTCCAATGTTTCAAAAATTTTATTGAATGTAATGACACTAATGACTCCCAAGTGGGTCATGAACCATGTCATGATCCCTCATCTGTGTTCCATCCCCAACTATGAAATATAATCGAGGGCCCTATCCTTTAATCTATCATCCAACAAAAAATCATATTCTGGTACCGATCAGGAAACTGTAGTAGGGTGTAAATACAACTCAGTAGGCCACATTTTTTTTATAAAAATTTCATTTTTTTTCTTTATTTAATCATATTAACTTGAGGGATCCCAGGGATACTCATTCCACTATACTAACATCAACTATTTCTAGTTCCTAAAGTCTTCCCAATGTAATATCAAATATTAATACCTGCTCTACTCATGATATAGCTCGCATTATTCAATGGTTATATGATATCTCAGTACCTAATTCAAATCATAAAAGTGATAGAAGTATTTTAATATGAAGACATATCTTAGAGAAGCTTTATTACAATTTTTAAAATCCACACATAAATTCGAATGTTACAAAAAACAAATACATATATAATATTACTATGTTGCCATTATTACTTACCAATATAATGACCATGTTCCCATTCCTTTACCCTAAAGTACATTAACCATGTTACTATATATACTTTTCAATTAAATGATCATGTTCTCATTCCATTACACAAAATTACAATGACTACATTACCATTTAAACATCTCAATTAAGAATGACTATGTTCCCATTCTTCTAAAAATATTTAATTAATAATTAATTATCAACCCCAATTCCATTAATAATTCAAAAAATAGTTAAATACATAAATATCCTTATCTAATTCCTCAAATAATTAATTAAACCAACACCATTAGTTAATAAATTAATTAATTAATCAATAACACAACTCATATCCCATAATTAATTTCTCACGAATTGATTATCAAATTCTAAATATCAACTCTTCATAATTAATTCCATAATTAATTATATATATCATAATATTAATTAACATAACTAATTCATGAATAATTATCTCAATCAATCCAATTCAATATCTCATAAATAATCCCCTAATTAATTATCTCGATCACAAGCCAAAATTCTCATATTCAATTTCCCCCAATTTAATTTTCTAACCGAAAAAACTCTTAGTCTCATGATTAAATATTCAATTAATAATATATTGTAACAACTCCATGGAAAATCAATTAGTAACCAAATTAACCAAATTTCAGAATCCATTTTCTAATGAATTCTTGCAATTATACTACTTTTCATACACACATAAAATCTATTACTATGGGAATTAGATTCTATATCACCAGCCACAATTCATGGATAGACGGTAGTTCAATGAATATCCAAAAAATCCATATAACACAATGACGTAGATTATATATTTGGATCAAAAATCATAAATCAAGATCAAGGATATGAAGATCATATAAATATAGACCTAGAGGATCAATAATAGATATAGATCTCACAAAAAATGTATATATATAAATAATCAAAGGGTAAATTCTACCAATTGTTCAAGGAATTTAAGAAGAATGAATGGGATAAGAATAAAGATGAGATCTACATATTTGGAGAAGATTAGATATTCGATTCGGGATTTGAATCATGAATAAATGAGGTAATATGACCTAGAACCCCTCAATAATGATCTAAAATCCTTCAAAAAACAACCAGTACCAACTCAATGTTGAATAAGTGGTGTTTTTGGGGTTACAAGGATTTTAAAATACATTTTCCTGTGAAATTAAACCGGACACATCATTTTCTAGGTAGGGTGCATGGTTTGGTAAATTGTGGGCCAACCATGAATCCCTTATAATCTAGTCTTGCATGACTACCAAGGTTTGGGTCCTCGCTTTTTTAAAACACTTACCCAACCGTAAAAACCCCCTTTTTATTATTTTTCTCATAACTCCATCCAAACACACACCGTTTCATGACCCCAATCAAAGGAACCTAAAAAACATACATGAATATTTACCTGAGAACACTCTAGAAAAGGTCGGGAACTTACAGTCTCCCCACCTTATTAGTATTTTTCCTCGAGTAGTACTTACAAGATTATCTAAGATTACAAGACAAGAAGATCGGGCCATTAGGCCCTCATATCAGTTTCATATTCACATGTTTTCTCTTGAACAGATCCATGTCTCTATAACTCATGATCTATCAACATAAACATTCAGGGGAACACTTTTTTACTATGATCCAGTATACGTTTCATATGTACTATAAATGAAATATCTATCTCTAGGTAAACATCATATACATATATCAAATGGGATGGGTTGGGGAAATACCACCATAGTTGTGAAACATGGAAGACATCATTCATAGCATTATATTTATATAGAACATCAAATCGGTACACCACTCACCTGATTCCCTAAACTAAATGAAATTGTCTTACAAGCCTAATTACTAACTTTCGATACCACCATATCCTATTGTGACTAGACATAGGAGACACCTGAAGGAGCACACAAGCATGCTTAGTAAACTCTAGGGGTCGTCTTCTTCTATCAGTATATGACTTCTACCTACTCTAAGAAATTTCCAGATGTTTATGAATCAACTGAACTTCCTGTCATGTCTATTACATAATACATTGTCCTAAAAAACATGACTCACCTTCTTCCATCCAGCATTATAGTAATCTACATGTCCAATAATTAAGATCCAAATATTATTCCATCTATTTTTTTTCAGATAACTATTATAAAAGTCAAGCTCTACTAAATCAAATTGCTTCTCCCCAGACTCACTGAAGTCAAGCACATAGCCCACTGCATATCCCCATGCACCTATATAGTATGATCTCACTACCCATATCTATATGAGTGGATGTTCATACTCAATAAAACATTTGTAATAATATCTCTAAAATACCAATCATAATAATTATGTAAAGAGTAAATCTTGATATGAAATAATACACTATGGCACCCGATGTAGATAGAAAATTTCACAAAAAAATGATTCTCCCAACTTCTATTCTGTAAGGGTTTCTCTTATAGGTAATAAATGTGAATCCTTTTTAGTTGATCCAAAATGAACCAAATAGAACCACTCTTCCTATGGGTCATTGAATAATGTAAAAACATCCATTATCTCATTGTCCAAATTCTAATCTATGTTGTAACTGGATATAGTAATCCTCCAAGTCATTAATGACCTTTCTTTACTTGATGACATGTGTAGAATCTTGTAACAACCCCTGCTGTCTCCTTTTTCCTGGTTGACAAAAAAAATGTCATCATAGGCCACTGTAAATTTTCGTAACACCTAGATGCACCACCAACATTGAGGAATGAATTTATTACATGATCCCCTATCACATGCTTATTGGAAGAACAATATGGGTTATCATATTGATGATCACATCCTTATCTATCAACCTGTTCAAAGGTGGATCCCCACATTCAAAAATTTCCATCAAGGCTAAGAACTATGGATCCTCATACTATCTTTCCATAATTTGTCTCAGAAGAGTAGAATATACTATAACTGAATCAAGATTCATCTTCTATTGACATTCCTAAACCACCACATGCATTTCATCTAGAAAATTCATCATCTTAAACTAATAAATTGGCTATTGTACGATCAGATTCAGAGCCTTAATGCTCATGGATTCATAAACACTATTTCCTTTATAGGGCCTATATTCCAATGAAACATCAAATGGACACATATACTCAATCCATAAATTCAACCTAATATTCAAATCATTCTACGAAAAGGTATAGTTAAAGTTCTTGTGATTTGTATAAACTATAAAATTTCTCCCAAAATGAATTGCATCTAAATATTTTGAGAATAAACCACTACTTCCAACTCAAGGTTGTGTGTAGGGTATTCATTTTCATGTGGTCTTAACTACAAAGACCCATATGCCATGACTTGATCCCCTTAAATCCACACAAATCTATGTCTGATCCTAGAAGATTCAAAATAAAACTTATATTACTCACCTGACTCAAGTAGGATCAAAACTTGTTCGATCGTCAAATACTTCTGTATCACCTTGAAATAATTCTCATATACTTTCTCCTACTCAAACATTTTCCCTTTCTTGGTCAAGCCTGGAGGAGGCACTGCTAAATGGGAAATGTATTACCTACATCACCTATAATATCCATCTAATACTATAAAGCTTTAAATATTGAAAACATAATTGGGACTCACCCAAGAGACCATTGCATGACCCTTATCTGGTTCCACTAATTCTCCTTCCTCTAAGATGATGTTTCCCATGATGTGTATGTAATAGATCCCAAACATACAATTAGATAACAGGGTGTATAATTGTTATTCTCCCAGTGTACTCAAGACAATTTCAAGATATTGGGAAATATTTTCCCGAGCCTTGGAGTATAAAAAAATGTCGTCCACAAACACCATCGCCAACAGATCAAGATACAAATGAAATATATTGTTCATCAAATTCATAAACACTTAAAGAGAATTTCTATGAAAAATGTAATTAAAAAACTTATAAAACACTTAACATCTCATAAAAAATGTCTTTAGTATATTTGAAGACCAAACACTCAACTGATGATACACTAATCTCAAATAGATAATTGAGGACACAAAATCTCCCTTCAACTGGTCACACATATCATCGATAAGAGGAAGAGGATATTGGTTCTTCACAATTATTTTTTTTAACATTGGGAAATTGAAACAAAAATGTAAAAACTCATCAACCTTCTTGGAAAAAATTATAGGTGATGACCATGGTGACTTAATTGGACTGATAAATCCTTTATCCTTAAAATCCTCTAACCGAGTCTTTAGCTCGTGAATCTTAGTTGATGAAATTCTATATGGTGGAGTAAATACTTGATCATCCCTTTGAATGAGATCAATTTTGAATTGCACATATCTCTTAGGTGGTAGACCTAAAAAGTATTTAGGAACGACATCCAGATAAAGATCTATATCTGGTGGATGGAAATATTTCCCAATACCCCCTATCATCTATCAATATACTAGAAAATTGGTCTATTATCCATCTTAATTTCTGAGTTATTGTCCCTTATCAACCCTCATAGATATACCACTCTCCATGGTTAATGTATAGGTCACACTTAGGATATTTAAATGTAACTATCCTACAGTAATAGTTGATGTGGGATGGGCATGTGACTATAAAATCCATAACCAAAATCAGGTCCAAGCCAGTCAAACCAAGAATATAGGGATCTCATAGAAAATGATATTCAACCAATCTATATTAATCATTCATTACATAGACATATGTCTCCTGGGCGTGTTCCCAACATAGTATCAATATTTTTTACTCTTCTCACAAACTTCAACTCTAGGCTCAAACCATTAACATGTTTTGCAGATATAAAGGAATTAGAGGAACCAATATCAAATATGGAACTAGGTAAAGTATAATATACTATAATAGTATCTATCACTATCGATGTCCCTTCCTCTCTCTCCACATGTTTTGGATGCACTATAGACAATTTTCATGCCCCTCTTCCCAACGATGTGGTCTGACTCCCTTGAGTACCACCACTTCGTTGATAAGGGTGTTATAGCCTTGTACGAGTAGGTCCACTACCTATACTTCCATGCCTAGTATAAATCCAATTACCAGACCGATATAGTGTAGAGGTCCCCTTTCCCACCCTTTGTCTCTATGGAGATACTCCCTTAGCCCCACCCTCCCTGATAAAAGTTGGAGGGGTTGCAAGTAAAATTCAACTATTAACTCGAAAAGGATTTTTACAACCCTCCTTGTATATATTCCCATGAATTTCATGAAATGGTCAATTTTCTACCAGAATTGCACCCTGTCATCTTCAATTGTCACCATCGGTGCCACATGGTCCCTGATTGGAAGACCATTCATAGTTGTTCCCCTATCTTGTACCCAAAAAAGTTTCATATAATAATAATATCCAAAATTCATAACACACATCTTAGGTTCCATAATACAACATTAAAAAAATATAATGTATGATCAATAATCAAAATAGGTCATGAAATGATTTTTTTTCAAAACTCACAACACGGTCAAAACAGTGGTGTTATTACAACCATTAACCATCCTACTGCAATGTTTTTGTAAACAAGTCTAGAAAAACTTTCATAATCAGGTTTCACATTTAGACACCCAATTGGTTTCATTTTGAATCATTTTTGATAACCTTTTTGAATTTATATTTTCCAATATTTTTCATTTCAATATCACAGACAAGTAAAACCTTTCAATTTCAACTTCTTACCAATAACCCATTTTTCCCGTGCATGCCTTAAATGATGCATGTCACAATATCCCAGAGTTCCTAGAATAATTCTTGTAGAGTCAACACTTGTTCCATTACGAGGAATGAATCAATACACATAAATTCTTGGGAATAATAATCCCATCATAATACAAGTTCGTCACACAAGGTGATGTAATATTCAACTATATCGATGAATAATAATAAAATCCATTCGACCCTACATACATGGTTTCCTCCCCATGTATGGGCCTTAAAATACCATGGAGAAGAACATTTTCATGCCTCGAATCTTCATAGTATCCTTTATATCTTTCCCCAAACAATAAGTCAAAAAAGAAGAAATAAACCACCTCTAATACCACTTTTTATCATCCCATCCCATGTTCCAAGAGATAGTGCCTCGAGCCGGTCTATCACATTTCTTCTAGTAAACCTCCCCATATGCCATAGGCTGCTGACTTGTAGTGAGGGTCTGGTAAGTTAGTAATTGTAATACTACAACCTCTTTTATTGAATTAAAACTCAAGTGGATGTAAATAAGAAATAACATAATCAATTGTAATAATAAATAGTTCATATGTCACAAGATAACCAAAACTTGAAATAAACCTATCAATTGGATGTGAAACATGATATTGCAAAGTATGTTCCAAAGTCACTAAAATACTAATGAATGTAATGACACAAATGACTACCTAGAAGGTACCAAAATATATTTGGTTCCCTAAACCATGTTCCATCCCCAAATAAGAAATATAATCCAGGGACCTTTCCCATAACTGGTCCTACTACAATAATGTCTAGTAGGTTAACGATAAGAAATCTTGACTTGGGTGTGGTTAAAATTTAGTAGGCCACCACCAACAGTGTCTAAAAAAATTCCATCCAAAACATAGAGTCAGCATTCTATAAAGAAAAAGATGACAGTTCATAAATAAAAAGTTTTGACATTAACATCTATTCTTTTTTTTTAATAATAATAACAACATGGTTCCAGTGGATATTAGTACCTCTATACTAGCTATGGCTCGTTCCGAAGCCCGATATATTCCCAAGGTAATAGCGTATCATAATAACCGATTTTACTTGTGTGGGATCTCTACATATTCCTAGGTGATATGATATCTTAGTACCCAATTCAACTCATGATAGAATTTGTACTATTATCATGTGAGGCCATATCTTAGAGTTCCTTTGTTACCATTCATTAAATCAACACATATATTTAAAAGTTACCATTAAAAAAATACATTAGTAAGATTACCATGCTAATATTTGTAATTATTAATAGAATGGCCATGTTTCCATTTCATTACCCATCAGTACAATGACCGTGATACGATTTATACTTCTCATTTGAATGAATATGATATCATTTATTTATTAAAAAAGTACATTGACCATGTTACCATTAATACTTATGAATATAGAATGATTATGTTCCCATTCTTCCACACATAATTAATTCATAATTAATTATCCAACTAAATTCCCATACTAGTTCAACAATTAGTTAAATACATAAATATCCTTAATGATCTCCGCTAATTAATTAATTTCACTATACAAATTAGTTAATTAATTAATTAATTAATCAATGAAATAATTCTTATCCCATATTTTATTTTATCATAATTAATTATCTTATTCTATATCTCATATTTCCATAATTAATTCCACAATTTATTATCTTGATCATAATGTCAAGTGACATAATTAATTCCCAATTATTAATCTTAATATAAAATATAATATATCTCATAATTAATCACCTAAATAATTTTATAGATTACAACCAATAATTATCATAATAAACATACCCCAAAAATAATTACTTATTAGGACAACCCCTTAGTTTCATAAATATTTCCAAAATTAATCACATATTCCAAAAATTCATCAAAAAATAAGTTGGTCAACCTAATTAACCTAATTTAAGAATTTTATTTATAGAAAATTATATAAAAAATATAATTTTTCATACATTAATCAAAATCAATACTATGAGAATTCGATTTTAGACCACCTACCTCAATTTGTTGATGGATGTTCTTTCAATAGAAATCCCCAAAATCTGAGCATATTAATGATGTAGATCTTTGTTCTAGATCTAAATACCATAATCAATCCTGAGGATATCTTAATCTAATAAATCTGGATTGAGATAAAAAAATACAATGTTTACACCTCATAGGAATGGTTTAGATCTATAGAAACAAAGGAAAAATTCCACAATAATATCATGGAAAAAGATAATAATGAATTGGATAGGCTTGAATATGAGATCCACATATAGGGAGAAGATGATATCATCAATTTGGGATTTTATTCTATATGAAATGAGGTCATACAACCTTGTAACCCCTCCATAATGCTTTGAAGTCATCCGAAAAAATTTATTCTGGATCTATGGTCGAATAAGAGGATTTTTTGGTGTTTTTGGGGGATATAAAATAAAATTTCAGGTAAAAATAAATACCACACATGATTTTTTATCCAAGGGTGTACAATTATGAAAATTGTGCACCAAATGTGTGACCCTCACTATAAAGGGTCTCATGGTTACTTGGTTTGGGGCGTATATTCTCCTCTAACCATATGACAACTGTGCACATCCCCTTTTTCTTAATTTGTTTATTCAGAAATCCATCCAAACATACCCCAAGAAATAAATCCTAACTCTATTACATAAAAATATAAAAAACATAAATTTCTCCTAAGTTAACTCTAGATATGTTCATGGTCATACATATAGACTCATGGTTTCATGTATCATAAGTTATCGATGAAATTAATGTTATTTGAAGTGATATATGTAACTAAATATTGAGGTGTTATATTCTTCACCATAAAATGTTTTTCTCTTAAAAATTATTTCACATTGACTATAATATATTATTATATCACATTTTCTTGACATCCTCAGGTTCATATGTATCTTTTTTAAATTTTTGATTCCTCAAAAGAACATTAACAATGTTTTTAGTCTTATTATGTAGAACATTATTTCCATGATCAGATAATTGTACCATTTATTCTTCTATAGAATGATCTTTATCAAGATGTATACCCACCATGTTCAATAAATGTAACTAATAATTTATGTACTACCTCTATAGAGAAATTATGATCATATCATGAACATTAAAAATGTTTAGAGGATGCACCAAGATGTTTAATTCAATCCCTACTCAACCTGGAATTTTGTATCAGACAATATACACTGAGCTTACGTTTTTAATTATGTCTAAATCCCATAACATTAGTCCATGCTTAAATTTTTAGAAATACCTTATCAGAAACATAAAATTATAGATATCACTAGAAATTATCTGTATAATTTTTTTTGGCAATGAACAACCATGATGTTCTACTGAATAACTCTAAGTTAGTCTATAATTTCCCAAACTAACATAGGACCTAATAGATTTCTGTAATTACCCAAAACCTATTATTATGAATATTGGTTATAGTATCATTTCATTTGAAAATTATATATGAAATCGAATATTGAATTAATGAATTGTTTTTTACTTGGTAAAATATATAAATACACAACTCTTACATTACATTTTAATTTGTAAATTTCATCATACTTTGTTTATTTTGAGGATAAAAATATTCCATTTATAATATCATTTCATATAATTCATAGAAAAATTCACGGTATCATGGGGAAAGGAAAATAAAATGGGATAACTGAAATGAATACTAAGAGTTATGTATAGTTTAATAAATAATGATTCATTTAGTGTAGTAAATATGGAAGGGTAAATAACTATGTACAATTTTAATTTAGATAATTTGATAAACAATAATCAAGTTATAAAGTTAAATAATTGACCACACAATCCATATAAATAACTAGATAAGGAAAAATCAATATATAGAGGTAAATAATTAAAAACACCTAAAATTTAATAAATAAAATATCAATAAAATTAATGTATATATTTTTTCATATTGAAAATATCATGGATAATAATAACTAAATTCTGAATGTAGAAAATTATTAAAATTGGAATTCATGTTTCCTAGGAATTAAAAACATTAATAGCAATATCTGTTCTAAAAAATGTTTAAAATGAATGGTTCAAAACAAATTTTACTATATATATCCAACTGATTCATCCAATGGTAATAATTATGGAGTGATATACGATAATTAATCATTCCCCACCCATGTTTTCAGACAAAAATAATTTCTCATATTATGAATAATCGATTTATTTCATAACTCAGTATGCCATAAAATAAAATATCCATATTGAGTAAAGTATACAGATTAATCAATATTTGCACAATCAATAAAATAAAATTTAATGTGAATACCATCTTAAATAATTGTATATATTTTTCAAAATAATAATATTGATGATACATAATACATACATTTAGGGGAAATTTAATGTTCAATAATCAAAAGAAAGTGAATAACTCTTTGGGATGTAAATAAATTCAGAATTAAATCATGGAAGTGAATGTGAATACTATAATTAGTCAAACTAATCAAAAGAAATAAAGTGTAATAAAAAAGATGGTATTAATAGAATATATTTCCATTTGGGTGAGAATATGTTCTTTTATCATTGGTGAATTAAAAAAGTTTATTATAAACATTTTAGAGAAAAATATAGATTTTATTTTTAAAACCAATTTTTTAAAAAGTACCACATTTTTAAAAGAAATTTCATTTAAATTCATGTTTTAATAATTCATTAAAAAGATAAATTAAATTTTCAAATGGAAGTTTCAAATATATGATGGAACCCACTTCCTTACATACCATACAATATAAAATGACAATTACATTTCTGTTCTAAAAATGATAGAAAATTTCATTTTTCAATAAAATAAAAGAACATTCCTTTTGATATGTCTTATAAAATTAAAAATAGGAAGAAATGAAATTTATTTTTAAATTTGAAAAAAAATATGAAACCATGTTTCGAAAAAATTTATTTCAATGAAAACACTTATTTGAATGAATAGAATTATTATATCATTATTTTATTGAAAAAATTCCTAAAACATTTTATTTACCATTGATTGGTAACATGGTACTATATATTTCCTATAACCATGAATAAACCGAGGAGAATAAAATTAATGGTATTATTACATAATTATCAAAATATTCCCATTGGGGGAAATTTATGTGTAATAAATTCATAATATAATGGGTTTGTAAATGAAAACCCTTGGAAGGATCGTAACGTTCAATTGAGAATAATCCATTGAATAGATTATGTGTATCATATATGAATATAAATAAACAAATTTAAATAAAATAATGGATATTAAATATTTCATTACATTTATAATTTTAGATTACTAACAACAATGAGGAACTTATATATCCCAACAAAAATGAATTGACATATAAAATTCATTAACATGTGGTTACTCTTAATTAAAATACACTTATTTTAAATAAATAAAATTAAAACATATTATAAATTTAATAATTAAATTTTCATGATATTATATGTTAATGGAAAAGTATATTCCAATTATAAAATTAATTACGATCCTAAAAATTCAATAATTCTCAAAGAAAATTAATTGAGATGAAGAGACTTATCCCACAATTCTATTTTGGCGGTCTTCTCTTAGAGTACTACATAATAGTTTTAAAGAAGACATTAAATTATTATAGAATCTTATTAATATTTATAATATAATATATTAATCTTATATGATATCTTATGATCTATTTTATAATAATGTTTCATTATTTCCCTTATATATGTTGTTATTTGACATGTTTATTGAGTATATTTTTAGTGATATTTTTTCCACTTAAAAATATCATCATTTAAAAATAAAATGCATTTAAAACATGATAAAATTGTAATATATATTCATTATATATGAATTTATAGTAAACCATATAATTTCGTGATATAAAATGAAATCAACCACTCAAGGATATGGCATGCCATATTTATGCATTTATGTTGTTTCAATTATATTATTATATTTGAAAAAAAGAACATTTACCCACATTTATATAAATATATAATCATTAAACATTCAATATTATGAAATATATTTCACATATTTTTATTAAATACATCCTTAATACATTATATGTAAATTGTGAATAAATAACATCACTTCACTAGGTTGTAGTCTATCATAAACACGAGCGATATTATCATATTCCCATGAAATTGAAATCATTAAGGTATGATTGATATTAAAATTTAAGAATCATAATAACATTATAAATATAATTATTATCATATATATATTATAAATCCATAATTATTCCTAACCATGAATTTATTTAATGAAAAAAGAACGACATAGGTTCGTGAGGTTGGAGACCACCATACAACCGAATGATGATTTCGTAATCCAGTTGATGGAAGTCTGGAAAGCATCATGTCATAACCCTAAAATAAAAATAAATCAATATATCTATGATATTTAAGTTATTATATATTCATTTTATAATATAAATAAATATAGGTAGAGACGGAAATAAAATAAAAATGATATTATAAATATATTTGATCTTTTGTAGCTATCCGCCTTAGGTTTAAACTAAATTCAAAAACAGATTTATATCTACCCAAAATAAGGAAATTAGGATTATTTGAAGAGTGTTTGGTTGTCAATTAGGTAGGTACTAGTTTCTAAAATGTTGTATGAATGTGTGAATATGGGAGGGATGGGTGTGATTTTATGAGTGGAGGAGAGGAACCACATGGCATTTTGAAAAAACAATTAGAATTACACATGTTTTTACATAATCATTAGACTTAATAATGCACAAAATCCATTCCATAAAGGTGAATGGCCATTAAATTTCCATCCAATGGGTTTGGACAGTTTTTGGCTCACTTTTACACCTTATATTCTATGTGTAACAACAATGTAATCATCATTTTCCTTAATCATCATAATTAATTTTAATTCTATTCACAAATATATTTAGAAAATATTATGATGAAATTATTAGTGATTATATATTATTATGATTCATAATATTTAATCCATAATTGAAAATCCTTTTCAAATAAGATACAAAAATTAATTTGAGAATAAGCTCTTAATCAAAATGAGAATGCAAGTTTATAATGTGAAATTGTTCAAATGATTAAAATGTTTTTTTATAAAATTAAATTTAAATATAATTAAAATAATCAATATTAGATAAATACATCTATAATTGATATAATTTTACTTTTTAAAACATTAAATATAATTTATCATTAAAATTATATAGATAAAAACTAATTTTTAATTTAAATTTATTATTTTAAAATATTCATCAAAATATGAATCTTGTCAAAAAAATACCAAAATTAACTCTAAGATAATTTTGATATAACAATTTAAAAAATAATTTAATTTTGAAAAATAAAATTAATAAAATTAATAAAATTAATAAAATTTAGTTTTAAAACATGTGTGCTATTAAAGTGTAGAAAAATTGACTTCAAAAAAATACATCCAATAATGCATAAAATTAAATTTATTATTATATTATGCATATAAATATATTTTATAAATGTCATCAAAATATGGTTCTAATATATAATATATAAATTTATAGATGATGACTTTGTAAAATTATTTAATTTAATTTTAAAATTTAAATCATATTTAACTAATAAAAATTGTTTATTATTGAAACATTTATTTTATGTTCAATTGGTTTCTATATTAGTTTATAATTAACTAGTAGATAATGAATTCAACATATATTTTCATTACTATGTTAAATATATTCGTGAAAAAAGTACATGCTGTGAGATAATTTTTATTTTAATTAATAATATTAGTAGTATTTGGTTCAACTCGGCATTGCGTGTAACATAACTAATTGAATAATGTCATTGATATGTGAAACTCAAGCTATTTTAGTGTTTTATTCATTAAAATATATATCATATATTTAATTTATTTTAAATAAAAAAATGTTTTACTTTATTGGGATATTATATTACATTCCATAGTTGGTGTTTTTTTATACATCAAATTAAATATTATATAAAAATTATTAAATTTCATGGTTTTACATTCTCCCGAACATAAATTAGTTGATTAATCACAATTTAAACTTGATTTCAATAATCATGTGTCTGATATTTGAAAATAATAATTCTGAAAAAATAGTATTGTAAAATTTTTGAAAACATATTCTATTAATAAGAGATAAATAGAAGCACAATAGTAATATGGAATGACATATAACTAGGTTTAAATGATCACGGGCATTGGTGGAATGTGAAGATATAGATAACAAAGAAAATAATAATTATTTATTGATAGTTAATATGGTCATCTATCATTATAGATTGAATGATAAATGGAATGATGATGATCAAAAATCCATAAATCTATTATTATTTAAGATTCCATTGGTTCAACATAAATGAAGGTATTATGATAACTTTTTTATTTCAAGATCACCTTCCAAATGTTTATTAATTCTATTACATTCTTGTAAATAGAGGAAATATATTAACATTCAACATTTTAAATTCATAAACAAAATTTATTCCATTAGTTTTTGTTTAATAAATATAATTTTTATCCCTCAACTCATAGAAATGATAACCAAAAAATTTATGCCCGAAGCCATAAAATTTACATTTTTCATATCATAAGAATTATTAAATAGTGAAAAGTATTTTCCTATATATTTAACTATCGTTCAAAACTAACATGGTTAGAAGAAAATAATAAATAAAAGAAATTAATATATAAAACAAAATGTAATAATACTAGTTTATCATTAATATCAATATTTTTTCACATAATTTACTAATGACAGACATTATACAATCCTACACTAGGCACGTGACCCTTATCGTCTTTCAATACCTGGTTCACTTCCCAAATACATTTTTTATATGATGGGTTATGTTCTAATATGTTGGTTTTCCTTTCTCTAATATCATATTAATATAATTCCTATTAATTTCCAAAAAGACAATAGATATCCTTGAAATAAAATTATTCATTAAATAAACATTCTCTACGACTTTCATTAGAACATTTCCCATATAATGTCTATTAATTTTTATTTTGAAATCAATTAGAATTTTACTAATGGTCATGTTAACCCTATAATTTATAAATGCCCTTAAACTTTTGTCTATAAAACTAAAATACATTTTCGTCAAATTTATTTTTCCACTAAAACATATACATTCCATAAAATTCTCCAAGATATTATAAATCATAGTTTATTAACTTCATATATAACATCAAAAGTTGTTTTTGATGTTTCAAACAAATGATAGACCATAATACCATTAAATCGTGTGGTATCCAGTTCTCTTATGTTAATTAAGCAACATGGGTTTCTATAATTTTACAAAACAGTTAGATGTTTCGTGATTATTATAAAAAAAATACATTGGTTGAAATACATAGTCCATTTTATTCAGGATCTTCAATAGATAATTATATTTATTTAAACATAGGCCCTTCATAGGTCTATGAGTTGACCTAGTTCATTAAATGTAGTCATATATTCATATCCATCATAATGGTTTATAAATAAAATGTTATTCATCTAAATCCTATCACTAGGGAGTGTCAAAAAATTTGTGCAGTATGGTCTGTTATATGGTACCAGGAAACCCATTAGTCATGAATGATGTGTGTTTTTTAGAGTAATTACCAATGTGTAATGTTGTGCTAGATCCAAATCCAATTCTATAATATAGATATGGATATATTTCTAGATAAACCAAAAAACCTATACCTTACCAAAACATCAAGATGCTATTATTTACTTATCATCTAATTATATATTAGAGTTATTTTCAATAATATATGTTTTGATATATCTTGAGCGGAAGGATTCTACTAATCATGCTTTGATTCCAATAATAGTAACATTGAAACTAGATCCCTTGAGCCGGTGAATGTAAACATTATACTGGCATAAGATAAATATAATTTCTTCTTGATGGAAAAAAATGATTATTATTTTTAGAGAACTAAAAAAATAAAATAGTTGTAATTTACATTTTAATACACAAAATTTCAACATATTAGTTTCATTTAAGGATAATTTTCCACCTAGAATATCCACGAATATCAGTCATTGTAAATATCATGGAACCATCAGGAAAGGAAAAAACATAATGATGAGAAATAATGAAACTTAATGGTTAATTACTTTGGAAGAAATAATGAATCAATGAGCATAATTAATATTAAATGGTAAATAACTAATTATACATTCCATTTATACAACTGGAAAATATAAATTTAATATTAACAGGTAAATAATTTAGCATCGTTCAATTTAAATAACTATATAATGAAAAATCAATAAGGAATGTTGAATAATTGACAACACATAGAAATTAATCAATAACCATAGAATGAAAGGCAACCATATATTATTTCGCAGTAAAAATTACAAAGTTAATAATATCATCAATCTAAATGATGGAAATTCATAAATATTATATTCCATGTTTTCCATGAATATGAATACATTCCCATCAATATCTATTAGTAAAAAAATTTAAAACAGATGGGAATAAACCCATATAAGTATTGTTATTCTATGTATTGTTCCCAAGAGACTACTGATTCATTGAGGGTATATCGTTAACCAGAACCCACTTGTCTCTATAGTTCAAAATATATCCTAATATTTATAATAATCAATTTAATTCATGATTCAAAATTATTTAACATAAAATATATAAAGACCTAGAAATTTCAAGGAATTGTTTTCTTAAATACTTTGGAATTTTACGAGTCTGCTGTTTCTGACGACGCTTGATCCCGAAGCCCGGTGTGCCTGAAATCAATTTATGATGTTTTGTTTGGGTACGTTCAGTAAACGTATGTGTGGGTTTTTATATCTTTTGAACCGGTTCTCAAAATAGAAATCTGAGGGAACCGATGAACTCGTAGTGCCAGTATTCGCATAAGGGGACCTTTACCATGGTTGCGTTTTATGAGGGTTGAAAGTTAATTTTTTGTGGTTTAATAAAAAAGTTAAATAAAATTGTTGTGAACAATTTTATTTATCTTGGGTAGTTAAATCCTACATGGTGATGTTATTTGTTGGGGCCACACCCACATAAACTCTCATGAGACGATATTTGTGAGGTGGGGCCCACACGAGCCCAAACCTTTCATCACCCCATAATTCCCCTCAACTACCTTAAACCCCCCATGTTTAATTTTGGACTAATGCCCCTCATTTAATTTGGTGTATCCCCTCCACATTCAACCTTCTTCATTAATGTTCCAACCTTATTAAATTATTTATGTGAGCACCCTTAATTAATTTATTCTTTTGAATTAATTTGAAATGGAATGGCCTGGCATATCTATTAAAATTGGGGGAAGCCATAATATAATTTTTGCTTGGAAAATATTGTGGTGGGGAATCCTTGGAGAATTAAAAGAGAGATTTAACCTTCCACGAATAATAATGTCTTCTTCGATGAAGAACGCCGATTCCATCGAAGAACGATGACATGACTTACTTCCTATTTCTCCATGACAATAGAGGAAACACAAATTCCTCTTCAGACGCACCCCAACATCCACAGAATCGACGTCCATTCTCTGCGACGCCCGACCACCGCGATGTTTGTCTTCCGTCACTACGACGAACAATTATTGATCGAGGTAGGTGTTTCGTATAATTTATTAGTGAATAAATTATCTCGATTGTGTTGATTTCATTGAAATAACCACGGTCAATTATTACAACCTAACGTGGAGGGCTCGGGCCGAACAAACACGGTCCGACAAAATTACATTGTTTTCATGATTTTATTCACGATTTAGGCGTGGTGGAAGAGGTGGCGATGAGAGAAGGGGGTGGCCGGGTGTAAAGAACTGGGGCCCGAAACTGCGGGCCGCTCAGCCGAAGAAGAATAGGCCGACTAAAGCCGGCCGGGTCGAAGGAAGACCGTGGTGCCACGAAGGGCACCGCGCTGCGGAGGACAGTGGTCCGCACTCCGTAGGCTGCTTCGGTGGAAAACCGGCCGGCTCGTCCGCCGGACGAGTGAAGGAGCCGCGACACCCGAAGATGACTTGCAGCAAGACCATGACCCGCCCGAGCAAGTTTCTTGCACCAGGAAGGTCGGCCGGCTTCGACCAACCTGTTGGGAGGGTGGCGCCGCTGGTTCGGGAAAGTGGGGGGCCGCCCCTCGCTGATCACTCGGCCCCTTCGGTCCGAGTAGCTCGGCCAGCCGACCGAGCCATGGCCAGCCGGGTCGTGCGCGGCCGGGCCGGACCGTGTCGCCCCGAGCCGGGCCGTGCGCGGTCGGGCCAGGCCGTGTCACCCCGAGCTGGGCCGTGCCCGGCCGGGCCGGGCCGTGTCGCCCCGAGCCAGGTCGTGCCACGCCGTCCTGAGCCGGGCCGTGCTGCACCGCGCCGAGTGAGGCCGGGCCGTGCCGCACCGAGCGGGGCTACACAATTCATCGGGCTAGCCCGACCCTTTGTTGGTTCGGACCCACCAAAACCAGGTTGACCTGACCCGCCAACCCACTGGGCTTAACAGGCCATGCCCGTTTTCACTTAAAGTTGAATAACTCAAAGACCGCGTATTCGATCGACGCACTATATGCGGCACTGGTACCCTTTCAATGAAGTAGTAATTTTGAGATACTATAATTGAGTTTTGGACGACTTTGGAAAACAGTCAGGTTTGGAACGATCATATTTTCAACCGGGCCCCTGGAACGGAAAATCCAATATCTCTCAGACCGGGCCTCCGATTGAGGCGCCGTCTATCGTGTGGGGTTCCTTTAGATGAGATATATATTCATGGTACATCAAATCTAGACTTTATGATAGTTGATGTGATGAACCCTTTGCTCGAGGAGTGGACCCTCCCAGAATCGAGTGTGCTGTGTGCGGGAACCCTAGAGCTTGTTTCGACTGCAACGACTACCGTACTGGAATCCTCTGTTGGTTAAGCATGGAGGACTACCGTACTGGAATCCTCCGTGGGTTCGGCGATGACGACTACCATACTGGAATCCTCTGTGGGTCGACGTTGATGATTACTGTTCTTGTATCCTACGTGGGTCCGACAGTTCAACTAGTGTACTTGTATCCTACGTGGGTCCGACAGTTCGACTTCTGTACTAGTATCCTACATGGGTCCGATAGAGTTGATGGTCTAGTTTCTTACATGGGTTTGACAGCTTCGATGGACTAGTATCCTACATGGGTCCGACATATAAGATGAATAAGTGATTTCATCTGATCATATTTATCACTTTACAAAAGATGTATTCCTATGAGAGCTGAGTCTTGACTTTCAATCATTACCATCGGTGTGATTGATTTCTTTCCTGTGAGGACTGGGTTGTGCTTGGGCTCGAGAGTAAGAGCCGAACTGGAATTGATGACTTAGGTATATGTATGGGTATATACCTAACTAGAGTTGGTTGATTCTTCGTGATTGTATTTTGTCATTGTTGTTTATCCTTCGTGGATTCTGGGTGACCATCGGGGGTCATGTGGTCCCTACTGAGTATTTGTATACTCACCCCTACACGGACTATTCCTGCAAAACATTGTGTTGGATGCAGACGACGGACATCACATATCGTGGTAGAGACTTGTATAGCTAGACGGTACCCATAGGTGGACCACATGGCGGGACATACATGGAGCGCACGAACAGACCCAAGGTGATGAGGAGACCATTTGTACCCACCCATCAGGTGGGATACCCGAAGGACAACTCAGTGGATGCTGATTTACTTTACTGCTATTGTACTAGATTTTTAGATGTACTATACTTACTGTTGGGATTGTATTTCTGGCCCCTTTCTTTCCAGCACATACTTTTGTATACAGTTTTACTTTGTTCTTACTTCTGTTACGTACTCTGTTGTGTTTGTTTACTATATAAAGGAAATGCCTTCCGTTTTTATCGGGATTTACACCTTTGGTTCTAGTCGACATCCCCTGGCCTTTGGATGGCGGGCATGGGGTAGTCACGACACGATCCCCGAGAATGGGTCATGACAAATTGGTATCAGAGGAGTCAGTTCTACTACAGAACTTATGACTATGATCTATCTTAATCTGAAGAAATAGTGTTAAGAGTATTGAGTGTGGTTTTCAGTCCAGGGAGTCCAGTGTTGGTGCAGCAACTGACGTATCCATACACCAGGACCCTGACCTCTGATTTCCGACTAAGTGGATGAAAACACTGATTTCATGTGTGTTTCAAAATATTTATTTGTGATTACTTTGAGTCAGATCACCAAGTATACTACTTTGACTGTGGCACAATTTTTTCTTTTCCAGATGGCCCCACGAAGGCATCTAGCTAGGGTTCTGAGTTATGTATGAGATGGTAGCTCACGGAGCGACGAGTCCTCGGTGCAGGGCCCCATCATAGCAGAGTTTCGAGAGGAACCTCTACCTGGTGGACCACAGATACCACCATCACCAACAATAGAGAGTGAACGCCACCATAGTTCGTTGCATGAATTTCAGCGATAGAGGCCTCTGATGTTTCGAGGCGAGTCTGATTTTCAGACAGCCGGGAGGTGGCTAGAGGTTATAGCACGAGTTTTCCACATAGTTGGGACACCCACCAACTTGACGGTATACCTTGTTGTTAGTCTCTTTTAGGGAGTAGCTGAGAAGTAGTGGAGCCTGATGATTTAGTTTTATGATAAGGCGACCCTCACATGGGGAAACTTCGAGGGTCTATTTAGGGCAGATTTTTTACCAGTGACACTACGCACTATGCAAGCCCAGAAGCTGGTACTCTTGCCGCACGACTTTCCAACAGTAGCTGAGACATCAACAGCAGGCAATAGACAGATGATACGGAGGCACAAACGGGTTAGATCAATAGTTAGACGACCCCAATATGTGGCATTGGGTGTGCGGGGAACCCGAGGACGAGGGAGCTCAGAACGAAGGAGGGTCTAGTTTTCCTGTAGGGAATGGGGTTACAGAGCACGTGACTATCCGAATCCCCGTACAGTTGATCAACAGGCATTGGAGGAGCCACCGAGATAGATGCAACGACAGGAGCTTGAGCAATAGCCGAGCAGTGGATGAGGCAGTGGAGCAGGTCCTACAGTGTATGGTGATCAGAGTCACCGAGAACTACTACCACCACCCTTAGATGGTTCACCTCGAGCTCTGTGAGTAGGTGAACCGGAGCAAAACTAGCTCCAGGCATAGAGGCCTTTATTCATGAGGATTCTAGCTTTGATTGTTTTCGTTGTTTGTGGTTGTTTTGTGTCATTGTACTATGATCTGCAGTAATAAAAGACACATGTTCCAGTGACATTTTCTTCCCTACCATTTCATATGGTTGATACTGAGAGGTTCTGGTTAAAAACATTGACTCGAACCTCACATTCGAGATTCCTACTGGTGGAGACCCAGTTACCACACACTACTGCCGATAGTGTGAATCGACCCTTGGAGGCGAGAGTAACAGTTGGATCTCTTGGTAGTAGCGTCGAGGCCTTACGACGTCGTCCATGGCATGAAATAGTATCGTTCATGTGAGGATTGATGGTATTAGGCAAATAATGTGGTTCATCCAGGGGATGAGACCAGATTTCTCTTTTTGTAAAAGGAGAAATCTTAGCAACTCTTATAGGATGTAAGTGAAAAAGGGTATAGTCGAGTTCTTTAAAAATGGCTAGTCACACCCATAGTTCATTAAGAGAACTGTTTACAGTTTACTCTAATCTAAAATGTCTCAGATGTGTCTTCTCGTTGAAGGACCTGGACCTGAGACGGTGACATTGGCTTGAGTTCCTCCAGAACTATGACTTTGAGATAGTCTATACTCCTGGGAAGGGGAACATTGTAGCTGATGCTCTCAGCATAATATCGGGCATTCAGCTACTAGGAGAGGTGACAGAGCAGCTGGCCGCGTTGCAAATATCCTTTGTGGATATTGATGGAGCAGCTTTTCTACAGTCTCTCACAGTCACTCCTCCACTTCTTCAGCGAGTCAGAGAGGCACAACGTGGGGACGTTGATTGTGAGACGCAACATGCTCATATATCTTCAGGGCATGAAACTGATGGATTTTATAAAGGAGGGGAGCACGTCATCCTCTTCAAAGGACGTACCATGGTACCAGTTGAACTACATGAGGATGTGCTGAGGGAGTTTCACACTTCTCCTCTAGCGGTACATCCAAGAGTGGAAGAGATTTATCAGGAACTCAGACGACATCACTGGTGGCCAGGTATGGAGAAGGCGGTAGCAGAATTCGTTTCATGATAGCTCACTAGTCAGTAAGTGAAGGCACAGTTCCAGGTACCAGCATGCTTGGTACAAAACAAAGAGGTCCTAGAGTGGAAGTAAGATGGGATATCTATGGATTTTGTGACAAGGCTTCCACGTACATCCAGAGGACACGACTCTATCTGGGTGATCGTTGACCGACTCACTAAGTTGGCCCTTTTACTATCAATTAGAGAGAAGGGATCAGTAGAGAGCTTGGGACACATCTACATTCAGGAGATTGTATGTCTTTATGGAGTGCCATTGTCTATCGTTTCCAATGAAGAAGCTCATTTCACTTCCCGGCTATGGAAGGTGTTAAAGGAGGCTTTTAGGATGCAGCTATGTCTGAGCACTGCCTTCCATCCTCTAATAGACGTCTAGACTAAGAGGACCATTCAGACTCTCGAGGACATGCTCTGTGCATGTTTCATTGACATTGGTCATAACTAGGAGTATCAAAAACCCTTGGTGGAGTTTGCATAAAACAACAACTATCACTCCACCATTGGGATGACACCTTAAGAGGAACTGTACAACCGACCTTGCAGATCACATCTGGGCTGGACTGACCCTGAGGAGTCAGCACTTGTAGGACCATAGATGGTTCAGGCTATGACATAGAAGGTGAAGATCATCCAGGAGCGGATGAAGACTATACAGAGCAGACAGAAGTCCTATGATGATAGGAGACGGATACCACTGTCGTTTGAGGATAGCGACCACATATTCCTACGGGTCTCACCTCGATGAGGTCTACAAAGATTTGGCTGGGGCCAAAAGTTATCTCCAAATTTCTTTGGACATTTCCAGGTCCTCAGCAGAGTAGGCGAGGTTGATTACCGCCTGGCCCTTCCACCTCAGTTGCACCGGGCGCATGACGTCTTCTAAGTATCTCAGCGGAAGAGAAAGGTACATGACCCAACCCACATCATCGATCACGGGGGGCTGGACATCGATGATAGGGCGACGTTTGCAGAGGTCCCAGTGGAGATTGAGGATCGACAGGAGCGGGTCATACATAAATGGTCTATTCCTCTGGTGCGCATTCGCTGGCAGCATGGGAACCTCCAGGAGAGCACTTGGGAGAAAGAGGCTAAGATGCAAGATCAGTACCCCCATTTGTTTCCCTAATGTGTGTTGTAGATTTATAGGTATGTATAGCCGTGATTTGGGAGTAATGTAAAGACACAGAAATTTCAAGGAATTTTTTTTCATGAAAACTTTGGAATTTTACGAGTCTATGGTTTCTGATGACACTTGATTCCGAGGCTCGGTGTGCCCGGAATCAATTAATGAAGTTTTTTTCGGGTTCATTCAGTAAATGTACGTGCAGGTTTATCTCTCTTTTGAACTGGTTCTTGGAATCAAAATCTTAGGGAACTAATGAACTCGCAGCGCTGATATTCACTTAAGGGGACCTTTACCGCAGTTGAGTTTTATGCGGGTTAAAAGTTAATTTTTGGTGTTTAAAAAAAAGTTAAATAAAATTATTGTGAACATTTTTATATATCTTGGGTATTTAAATCCTACATTGGGAAGTTATTAGTGGGGCCCACACCCACATAACCTCTCATGGGAGGATATTTGTGAGGTGGGGACCACACGAGCCCTATCCTTTCATCTCCCCATAACTCCCCTCAACTCCCTTAAACCCCCTTGTTTAATTTTTGACAACTCCCCCCTCATTTAATTGGGTGGAGCCTCTCCACATTCCACCCTCTTAATTAATGTGCCAACCTTATCAAATTAATTAAGTGAGCACCCTTAATTAATTTATTCTTTTGAATTAATTTGAAATGGCATGGCATGGCATATATATTAATATTGGGGGAAGCCTTAATATAATTTTGTCTTGGAAAATTTTGTGGTGGGGAATCCTTGGAGAATTAAAAGAGAGATTTAACCTTCCACAAAGAACGACATATTCTTCGATGAAGAACACTGATTCCATCGAAGAACGATGATGTGACTTACTTCCTCTTTCTCCGCGATAAGAGAGGAGATGCCACTTCCTCTTCGGACGCACCCTGACATCCACAGAATCAACGTCTGTTATCCGTGATGCCTGACCAATGCGACGTTCATCTTCCATGACTATGACGAACAAGTCTTGATCGAGGTAGGGGTTTCGTATAATTTCTATGTGAATAAATTATGTCTACTGTGCTAATTCATTTGGAATAACCTTGGCCAATTCTTATCGCCTAATGTGGAGGGTGTGGGACAAAAAAACATGGCCCAACGACCCTCCATTGTTTTCCTGATTTTATTCGCAATTTTGGCACAATGGAAGAGGTGGCAACGAGAGAATGCGGTAGCTGCGTGAGAAGAACTGCAGACCGCAACTGCGGGCCGCTCGACTAAAGAAGAACCGGATGGATAAAGCCAGCCAGGTTAAAGAAAGACCGTGGAGCCATAAAGGGCGCCGCATTGCGGAGGACCGCTGCCCGCGCTCCGCTGGACACTTCGGCGTCGAACCAGCTGGCACGTCGGCCGGCTGGGTGAAGAACCCGTAGCACCCGAAGGTGCCGCACAGCAAGACCACGGCCCACCCGAGCGAGCTGCATACACCAAGAATGCCGACCGGCTTTGGTTGGCCGGTTTGGAGGGTGGAGTCACCGGTTCAGGAAAGCGGGGGGTCGTTCCCCCCTAGACCTCTCGGCCCCTCCGGCTCGGGCCGCAATGAGCCGGACCGGGCCACGCCGAGCCGGGCCGGGCCGCACCGGGGCTAGGTCGTGCCACACTGCGCTTGGCCTAGTCGCGCCGCACCAGGATAGGCCTCGGGATTCATCGGGCCGGTCCGACCCTCTTCCGGATCGGACCCACCAAATCCTGGTTGACCCGACCCTCTAGCCCACTGGGGTTAACGGGCCAAGCCCGTTTTCACATAAAGGTGAATAACACAAAGACCGCGCATTTGATCGACACGACGTCTGTGGCACTGGGACCCTCGCGATGAAGCGGTACGTTTTCGATAATCTAAGTGACTTTTGGACAAATTTGGAAAATATCCGCGTTTGGAACGAGCGTATTTCCAACCGGGCCCCTAGAACGGAAAAGCCAATATCTCTCAGACCGGGAATTTGATTGACGCGCCGTCTGTCACGTCGTGTTCCTTTTTACGAGACTGGACTTCAGGGTACATAAACTCTAGACTTCGTGATAGTTGATGTGAAGAACCCTTTGCTTGGGGAGCAGACCCTCCCAAAATCGAGCGTGCTTTGTACGGGAACCCTAGAGCTGGCTGCGACTGCAATGACTACCATACGGTAATCCTCTGTGGGTTCATCGAAGACACTACAGTACCAGAATCCTCCATGGGTTCAGCGACAACGACTACCATGCTGTAATCCTTTGTGGGTTCGACGATGATGATTACTGTTCTTGTATCCTACGTGGGTCCGACAGTTCCACTACTCTACTTGTATCCTACATGGGTCTGAAAGTTTAACTTCTGGACTAGTATCCTACATGGGTCCGACAGAGTAGCTGGTCTAGTATCCTATGTGGGTCTGACAACTTAGCTGGACTAGTATCTTTCATGGGTCCGACAACTTATATGAATCAGTGACTGTATCTGATCATCTTTATCACTTTATGAAAGATGTATACCTGTGTGAGCTGAGTCTTGAATCTCAATCATTACCATCAGTGTGATTGACTTCATTCCTGTGTGGATTGGGTTGTGCTTGGGCTAGAGAGTTGGAGCCGTACTGGAATTGATGACTTAGTTATATGTATAGGCATATAGCTAAGAAGAGTTGGTTGATACTCCGTGATTGTATCTTTTCTTTGTGGTTTATCCTTTGTGGATTCTAGTAGTCCATCGAGGGTCTCAGGGTCCCTACTGAGTATTGTTATATTCACCCCTGCATAGGCTATGCCCACACTACGTTGTGTTGGATGCAGATGACGATCATCACATATCATTGTAGTGACTTGTATAGCTAGACGGTACCCAGAGGTGGACCACTTGGTGGGACGTACACGGAGCGGACAGACGGACCCGAGGTGTTGAGGAGACCATATGTACCCACCCTTCAGGTGGGATACCCGGAGGATGACTCAGTGGTTTCTGCTTTACTTTACTGCTATTGTACTATACTTACTGTTGGGTTTGTATTTTCAGCCCCATTCTTTCCAGCGCATAATTTTGTATACAGTTTTACTTTGTGCTTACTTCTGTTGTGTACTCTATTGTGTTTGTTTACTATATAAAAGAAATGCCTTCCCTTTTTATTGGGATTTATGCCTTTGGTGTTAGTCGCCAGTCGTTGGCCTTTGGATGGGGGGCTTGGGGTAGTCATGAAACGGGCCTAGAGGATGGGTCATGAAAAAATATCCAAATTCAATATTGGATATAGATTAAGAAATATTCATTCGTCTATCGAATAAGATTCCAATTAATACTATATATACCAATCACATATGGTTTAGTCTATAATCATATCCATGATAAATTTTATAAATGTGTTGATGAATTTTAATTCTTGATTAAAAAATGAAATAGAACATCTCGTGTATAAGATAATGAAGAAAAAATTATTTTAGGAAGCGAATATCTACATAATCCATGGTCAAAATAATAAAAAAACATCCATAGGAAGAATGAGGATGGTATCAAAATAATTTATACTAATTTTTTTAAGAATACATATGGTTTTAATTAATAAAATAAAATGATATTTAAAGATATTCTTGATAAAATTATCCTTTTCATTTTGGAGATTAATTTTAAAAACCAAAATTATATCGAAAATCATTTTCATTGAAAATAATTTTTAAAACATCTTCACTAAAAATAAAACTATACAATTTTAATGGAAGAAATAAATAATTGGTGGTGGGTAATTTTGTATATAAAGTACAACGTAAAAACAACAGTATTTATGCATTGATTAAGGATTCCAAAGATCCTTTTTATGAAAATGAAAATAATATTACTTTTGAGACAATTTCTAATCATAAAAAATCACTAAATTTGTTATTGATTCATTATTTTACATATTTTAAGAACCATTATTAACTAATTCTTTGTAAGGATTATTTTGGAATAAAATTTGTTTCTGTCCAAAGAGATAAATGATGTCAGGTTTTCGTATAAACTATTTATTAATCATTTTAACTAACATAGAGTAAAAAAGGGAACTATTCCATTAAAATAATAATTAATACCCATAGGATTATATAATTTGGGGTTCTTTTGGAAATGATCAAATAATTTCCTTCAATTGAAATTAATGTCAAAATAATCCCAAAAAATGAGCATCTAATGTAATCCCTTACAAAGATCATATCAATGAAATTATAACCAACCAATTGAAACATATTCTTGATCAAATTCGAATCCACATTAGTTTTTTTAAATGGATAGTCAAAAGCCATTTCATACATAATCATAGAATATTAATGACAATGAGAAAGTAATATAATCCAAGGAAATGAAACTGAGTTATGAAAATTATTTACCACTTGTTAAATCATAATTAAAATACCATAAGATAAAATAAATAAAATTGAAGTTTAAAAAACATTGAATAATTAATTATTCATTTTATTAAATGTCAATGGGTGTAAAATATGAACCTTTTAAAATAATTTAATAGAATCATAATGCAGTATTCCTCAATGAAATGAAATTATGATGACGACTCTTACCTCAAATTTCCTTTGGTGTTCGAATAAATTAAAAACTTTTATATTTTTTTAACATGTCATTAACTTATATGAGAACCATATTAATAATTATAATATCATATATGATTATTTTATTACAACTTATAACACATTCATTAATAACGAATTAATATATATCTTGATTCTAGTATTGATTGCCTTATTTTTCAGGTATGTTCTGACTAATTTTATCTTGTTCCATTTACATATATCACAATTTAATCATATATGGAGTGAAAACCATGATATAAAAATAATATATAGGTATTAGATATTTATTTAGAGTAATCCATAAAATTTGGTGAAATAAAATGAAATTAAATGTTCATGGATATAGTAGGTCATTTGTATGCATGAAATCTGTTCCATTTTTTTTATAATATTGAATGAAAAAACTTAATATATATTTGTGTGTATTATCATTACACTATCATTCTTAATTAATATTTATCATATTTTTTTTTGTAATACCATCCTTAAAACTTTCAAAGTAATTCATGAATGTATGTGTGATATCATTATTCTAGAATCATAATAACATAAACAAATAAATGAATATCACAAATAAACATTAAATCCATCATTATTCCCAACCTTTAATGGTGGTAATGTAAAATCAAAAGGTATATGTTTGCAATATAGTAGTTTATTCTACACACAATTGAAGATTTCATATCCCATTTTATGGATGTTTCTAAAGTTTTACATATTACCATTAATATAACAACATCATAGAATAATGAATATACACAGAAAGTTATATAATCATTGTATAATAAAAATTAATGGAGGTGGATAATGAAATAAAATAAAAACACTTTTAAAAAATCATTACCTCTTATTAAAGTATCCACCTTACATTTTTACTAAAACATTTAATTATTCTATTTATGTAAGAACTATAGAATCTATGATAATGAAATTTTAGTTTTTGAATGACTTGAGAAGGGATACGATGAACCAATGTAGTTTTATGTTTTGTGTCATGGAGAATAGGGGTGGACTTTTATATGATGGGGATAATATACACTTGACATTTCTAGAAGGGATTTAGGTTTACCTGGGTTTTTACCTAAAAAATGGATTCCATAATTCACTAAATTTCATCCAAGAAGGGTTAAGGTCTACATAAGAACATAAAATGGGTGTTGAAAAAATTCTTGTTCATTTAACACCTTATATTATATGTATAGAAACTATGTAAACTTTTTTTCTCCACACTTTCTATAATTAATTCTTATATTTTTTCAATAATAACTTTGGTAAAAAAATTATGCAGGAATTATTGTACATTAGAAAAAATTATTTAAAATGTGGATTATTTTTTTCCAAATTAAGTTTATAGAATTGGAAAAAAAATTATTTTAAAAATAATATCACAAATAGAATGTGAAATCTAGGTTTTAAAGTGAGATGGTTTACATGTTTTTTATTATTAGATATCTAAATTAACTAGAAAAATGATTCTAATTGCCAAATTTTGATTAATATATGTATAATTTATATAATTATACATTTGAACCAATATAAAATAATTTTAACAATAAAATATATATATAATAATAGTTATTTTTTAAATTAAAATTTAGTACTTTTACTTTACATAAAAAAGGAAAATTCTCAGAAAGAAAGAAAAAATGTTACTTAGGACAAATTTTACCATAATCCTTCTAAAATAATTCTTATTTTATCAAATAAAATGTATCAAAGTTTCAAAATATAGTTTTAAAATAACTATTCCATTAAATAATACAAGAACTGTCTTTTGAATAATATAGTAGTTTACGAATAAAATGGATTTCTAAAAATCTTATCCTTATAAAACATATTATATCATTGTAAATAAATTTGATTTAAGATATTATATATATAATTAAATATTATCATTCACTAATGGAAATTAAATTTATTTATTATTATAAATCATCTTTTTCACACAAAAATAGTTTTTTAAAAAAAATTACATTATATTCTATTTATTATTATGTTTATTTCTAATTAATTAGTAAAAATTTAATTCTATATTATTTTTCACAATTTATTTAATCATTTTACTAACTTCCCATTTAAATTTATAAATATAACATTAAATTTATATATTAATATTAATCATATTTGGTAAAGTGTGGTGCTCCTTGTAACACATTCCACTGATTAATTTCACTATTGCACATAATTCTAGATGACTCAGTGTTGCGTGATTTTTGTGAAATATAGTAGAATTAATTAATTTAAAATATTAAATATATTGTAATGTCTTAGGATATTATATTCCCCTTCATGGTTGGTGTTGTGGGGAAAATATTATATGAAATATTATATTCAAATTTTATAGATTTTGTCTTTTACACTTTATTTACCCAACTTCATTTACATATGTTGGAGTTGTAGTCATCCTTCCTGGAAAGTATTAATAAGGACCCAATTTAATTCTAGAATTAAAATCATTATTATAAGAAAACATTTTTTTTGTATGTAAATGATCCTAAAAACATTCAATATATATTAAAAATGACTCACTATATTATAAATACTTTGAGGGGTTCCCTAAAAATGACCATATATTTGAGGATTGTAAACAGTACAGATACACATAATTGATGTGTACTGAATTTTTTATTTGGTTACATCAACTAAAATTTTATTTTTCACTTTAGTTATTTTGGGGTGTCCAAAAAAATAATCCATGATTATGTTTTCTCGTTTATATTATTTTAAGGGTAATGGTTGTAAAATTTATGTGGAATTATGCCTCTCACCACCAACAAACTAAAATAAAAAACTATGATATATTCATTTTTTATATATCTTATCCTTTTATCCATCCAGAAATACTATATCATATCTATATACTTTATCATTAATAAATTATTAATATATAATGTAAAACTATGAGCTTCTTATTAAAAATACATCATATCTAGAATATATAGAACACTTACATGATTACTAAAAATTATAAGGCCCTTATAGTCAAGATATAACATAGGAAAATTTTTCTCCTTCATTAAAAACACTAAATCTTCATTATTTTATTATTTAATCATCATGTTTATATAAGGATGACCACTCATTTTAGAAATATATTATTTTTCACCTTTATTATATATTTTTATATCTGCCCTTTTAATGTCAGCAAATGTTGGATATTTTTGACCGTCATCATTTATAATCTAGCATGATCAATTCAACTCAAAGAAACATCCACCTTTTTTTATTTCATATGGAGGTAATGTGTTGATATGTTAGAATAATAAATCATCTCTAAAAACCATTTTAGGAGAATAATCATATCAATCTAAGTGTACATATATGTTAAATTATATAAACATTATATATATCATACCTTCCTCCTTCAAGATAATTAATAGAAATCATTAATAGATAAATTAGAGTAGCTAACTCAAAATCATGTGTTAGGAAATTTTTTTCATGAAAAATCAATTTGTTTGAGGCATAAGCTATGAAAAATTCATCATGCATGAGTACGTATACAAGTACCAATTTCCATACAACAATATAGATTAAAAATAATTCTCCGAAACATGTTTATGTACTTATAGGTGAGTTGAAAAAGTAAATATTAGTTTTTTTTTGAAATTTTTATCATATTCATCTGTCCAAATGAATTTGGATCACTTCCAAGCTTACATGGTGTATAAATTTAATATCCATTTGAAATTACTCATAAATCATTGATAAAATCCATCTAAACCAATAATACTAAGTATCTTGGTAAAAATGGTTTGTATATCCAAAATTAATTAAATTACATCTTTAATGGATCCATCGATTTAAAAACCCATTGTACTCGATGTCCCAAACAATAGTCATTTTTCGAAATAATTTATAGTTCAAAAATATTAGTACTTATTATCCATCATTATGATATATTTTGAAATCCTAATTGATATTCATACTCATTGTTATATTTTTAATAATATAATAATATCATGTTTAGTTAACTTAAAAAAATGATAAAGGTAATCTATAATGACTATATTCATTAAATCAATGAAGATAATGGGGGTGTTATTAAGACTAAAAGGAATTACAATAAAGTCATAATGTTCATACATCATATATAAGGATGTAATAGGTATAACTTCAAATTTGATACTTATCAATTAGTATCAATAGTGAATATCATTCATTGAAAAATATTGAGCTCAAAATATTTGTTCAAAAAAAAAATCAATACAGTTAAAATAAAAAATAATATTGATTTTGATCATGTTTAGTTCTGTATAATATATTCTAATTCTCATTTATTATCCATTATTCATATAAAAACGAATAGGTTGGCATAGTCATGATGAACATGTCCAAATGAATCATGTATCATGAATTTAATGAAGTTTCTTCTTACATTACTTCAACTCAATATCATACATTCGATATGTAATTATTGAAATAGGTGTAGTAATAGGTTTGTGTCCTCCTGAAATCTCATTATCAATATTAAGAGGAAGAATAGAGAAATAATCATGAAAATAATTAACAAGATATCATAATATATGAATATCATTGAGATTGATTTTATCCCAAACTATCAGGGATAAAAAACCTTTTTAATAGGAGTCAAGACCCCTATAATGAATATAGTTTCTATTGGATATTCAGATTTATCATCATAGTGATAGATGATCATATGTTAGGGAGATATACAATTTCAGTTCAATTCCTTTATTATTGACATATAAATTATATAATGAAATCCATTATATGTCTTAGAAAATAGTAAATTCAACTATAGGGATAATATTGAATGTTTCAAGAATCACATTAACATAATATTTAATTATTTAAAACTCATAGAATTGAGAGTAGATCATTCTACCATTAGAGGTTTCACTTGTCATTTATAATCAACTCCTTTATGATATTAATTTAAATTATATTATGTATTTCATGATAAAAATTAACTCATATATATATTATCAAATATTATACTCTAATATTTGAGTGTTCCATTCACCACCTTCAAGTCGTCATTGTATTTTAATTCAATTTCTATAACCAAAACAACCAGTATATACTTCAAAAATCATAGTGAGAAATCATATAATAATGAAAAAATATTTATAGTAGACCTATATCATCGAACCTTCCATTAAATATATTATAAATAATATTTACCCAAAGTAATTCATGGTAACCATTTATTCAAATCCTTCAAAATGGAACATAATGAAAATTTTCATTAATTCAATCATATCACATGATAGTGTAAACCCAGGTTCCCTATAAGGGAACACTCATCATGCACTAGAATTATGGTCATGAAATAAACGATCATCACTTTTAAATGTATTATCCCTAGAGGCATTAGATTCAAAACCATGTGAAATTTTAGTATAATTATTTTGAATTATTTGTAGTAAAGCGACTAATTATCTTACTTAAAAACATTAGAATATTATCCATTAAATTAACATAGCCTAAATAGGGTGTGAATTAATTCATTAACCTTAATCAATAATTATTAAAAAATCCCAACTCTGATACAAAAAGTAATTAGATGTTTATTTCTTATATATTTACATATTACATGTTATTATAAAAATATTCAAAATATAACATTATGATTAATGCAAGAATAATTTAATTATAATTTCATTTGATACATGGATACATAAAAAACATATAAAATATAATTCCAATTCATATCATACTATGTAATTCATAAATATAAAAATATCATACAAATATTATTTGAAACCATTTTTCATAAACTTGGTAAAAGAAACATAAGAAAAATTGAGATTAGATTCCCATTATGGATAATCAAGGGAGGTATCAGTAACCACATAAGTATTACATTAACATAAGGATATGAAAACATGAGAATTAAATTTTAATACCATACCAAATTTATTTTAGATCATAATTTGATTCATTGGAAAAATATTATTAATTTATTATACATTAATAATACATGAATAATTGAATATTCCCCATGAGATTATAGTTAAAAATTAATTAAAAAGTTTCTTTGATACACATATTTATTAAAAATCATTTAATTAGACGTGGATCACTTACAAGTCTACCATAGTGTGATTTAATCATTCCCCATTACATAAAATACATAGATAATGTTTATTCTGGATACTATCATAGTGGATGTATTCTCATACTGATCTTGGTTCACATCCCATTCCAATCAATATTATATCATAATATATCCTTCATTATTTAGTTTATTGGAGGGATATATAACTTTATTCCCACCCTTAACATAATGAAAGTTTCACATATTTGATCCAAAATATATTAAGACATTCATTATAGAATAAACTATGTAAATAAATCATGATTCATCCAAATTTGATAATCACAAAATTGTTTGACATATAAAAATGAAACAGGTTTATTACATATATTACCCCTAGGAATGAAATGAGTTTCAAAGAATAATTATTAAATAATAATTATCCTAAAGAATCAAAATAATAATATATTGTGATATAATAGGAATATATGCCACCTAAAAAATATTTTTATTACATGTATGTCATCATGTCTTAATATTTTATTAACTATTATATTTAATAATTACTTGATAAAAATCTTATTTCATTACAATTTTTTTATTAAAAATAAAAATATTTATACAATACTTATTTTTTAAAAAATATTCTTGGAAAATACTATAGGAATATTGTAATCATTAGGTGGTCATTATTGAAATACTCTCTATTGATGTATTGTATTTTAATAAAATAATTCCATTCACATTTCCATGAAGAAAGTCAAATGAACCTCATTTGGAAAATCAAAAGAAGATTTATTTTAAATGAGTATATAAAAATAAACACATGTGAAATGATCACTTTTAAATTTTTTTGACTAGTATTTAATGACAAGTGAAACCATTTTAAATAAAACACGGACATGAAAGAAAAAATATTCTTACCAAATATGAAGTTGGGTCTATTTTATTATAAAGGAATTCTCCAAACCATATTAAGGAACAATGAGTGGATCACTACACAATTAATTAAAAATTATTCATTTAAAAAAATTAGAATATCTTTGATGAAATTAATTATAGGCATATTGTTAAATTTATTTTTTGTATATGTAATCAATAGAAATCACAATAAACAATAAAAATATATCATAAAAATATTAATTTACATTTTTCAAATTTTGAATGTTCCCTAAACATCAGTATAATAAATTTAAAAAAACCATAACTATATTATATAGTAATTTAAACATTGAAAATATAAAATATGATCCAATTATAGAATTTCAATAGCTTTCTATTGACAATTACTTAACCAAATCCCCATTTTGACTGTTAACTATTCTGTTATACACGAGAAATTCAGATCATCTAATCTGATTCATCTACATTGGTCATGATTTAATTATCTATATAATGGTATTTATCATATAAATATCATATATATTCACTATATATATATTTACAGTCACCAATAAATGCATGATTTAGGGAAATTAATTACACCATTCAAAGAGATGGTATGTCATTCATATGTATAAACATTGTTATCATCATTTAACATATTGATGGAAATAAATATATATAATAATTCGCAATTATACAGATTATTAAATAAAATATTTATTTTAAATTAATTATATATATCCCTATTATCATAAATTTAAATATTAATTGAAAAAATAATCGAAATAGTTTATATAGCTGGTATTTCATAAATACACAATAGAGACATTATTATTTTCCAACTAAAGGAATGTTAATCAAAAAAATATGAAACTATAATTCCAAAATAATAATTAAATCATAGTTACCCTAAATTAGAATTAAAATTATCATAACAACCATATCTAATTTTTTAGTGGAATATGAATTGTATTCTTATTTGGAGGTAGTAGTACACATGTACGTATAAATGTGATCCTCACATCCTATTTTATTGACAATTTTATGAATACTAGGGGTTATATAATCATAATAACATTTTAGAATATATTTAATACATAAATTATTATTTTATATTTAATTTTGATATGTTTTTGGAGGTATATGATGATATAAATTTATTATGGTTGGGTAGTGAAATTACCTCTTCTTTAGTAGGGACACTTTATAGACTTTCTTAACGACCCTTATATAGTATTTTATAGAATTAAAATAACTCTACATGATGAATAAATAATAACTGAATGTAATATTTGAAGGTTATGGTTATTCTATATTACCTAATGGGTTGTGTATAAGGGATATTGGGGTGTACTTTTATACTTGTTGCAGATGACACACCCCAAATTTCAATGAATAAAAAAATATTAATTTCATAATCAATTAAAATTATTAAAAATAGCGAAAAATTATATATTAGGAGTTGAATAATATTAAATATTCATATTCAATATGATATAGAGATGTTTAGTTATTGAACATACCATTAACTATTATTTTAAACCCTTGTTAAACTCATTTTACACTTAATAGATGGGACAAATATTTACATTTTTACTATTAATTATGATTAAATTTAATGTTAAATAAATCATAGTTTTTAAAATATTGAATTAAAATATGTATTATATTTTATAAAAATCAATTAATATGATTTTATGAATTAATGTAAAAATAATTCCCAGAAAATACAAGGAAATATAGTTTTCTATAAATCATGTTTTCTTAATTATAAAATGATTTTATACCAAAAAATAAAATAAAATTATTATAATTCCATTAATTATATTTTTAACAATATTAATTCAATATTTTTATTTTTAAAGTAAAAAAATTAACATTTTAAATTCCTTATACTTAAATAAGTTTTTAATTAAAAAATAATTATTTTTCGTTATTCATCTAATGATCTATCATTTCCTCTAAAATATTAACAATAAGATAATTTTGACAAGATGATTTCAGAAATTATAATAATTTACAAAAACAAATCATATAATAGTGTCCTAAAATTGTAATATTATATTATTAAAAAAGAAATAAAACCCATTTGTGAAGAAAAATATATTTTTCAAACAGATATTGACTTTACAAATAATTGACTACATTATTGTCAATATACTTTTTAAAAAAAATTATTTATATTTTTTAATGTGTTGTAATGATTATTTATTAAACAAAATTAATGTATTGTTCCAAATTGTATTCTATATATTGGTTGATTAAGAATCAATTTTACATTTAACACAATCTAAATAATAAATTAATCTTTTTTCAATATAATGTTTGCATATCATACATGAGTGTTACAAAACACATTGTTCATGATTCACTAGATCATTCCAACATTGAAAAATCATGGGGATATGAATGAAATACATTTATTTTTTTGAGGTATGGTATTAAATTTGATATTTTGGGTTAATGTCAGAATTTGGAATTAAATATGGTTGAAACATGAGTATAATTAGAATTTGTGTGGTATATTTATTGCACCCATGGACAAAACACACCAGATAACAGGTTAGAGTCAAAATCATGATGTTGGGGTCTATAATTTCATATATACATACAAAAACTTTACAGACCAAGAGGTGGTGTCCTTGAGCTTTCAAAAAACTATTTAACATCACCAAATAACCATTCCTCTAGTTGACTCTCCATCAATTTATTCTCTAACCTTCCTCACATAGAAACCATCCTCTTATAAAATTTATATTAAATTAAAAAATATAATAGATAACTTTATTATTTATAATATTTCCAATAACAATATAAAATAATAGGTTAGATATGATGAATTGAAGAATGATGTTTATTATTAATTAAAAAATATAAAAGTTGTAAATATATCAATTAAATATAATCATATTAATACATAATAGACCCTTTTCAAAGAAAAATAATATTTTAGAAATAAAAAAAACATATTCTTACTACCTATAAATTTTTATTCATGATGGTTTTAACATAATTTTCATATGAATATTATATTATAATCATGAGATATTACATATCTCAAGAATAACACATAAAAAACAATTGCTTCATAGGTAACATTTTAGAATTTATAACATCCATGTTAGAAATTTTTCTACCCAATTTTTATTTATCAATTCATTATATTTAATCATTAATTTTATTTTTTATTATACATTTATGAATTTTTTTACATCTATTTTATCCTACTCATTATATGACTAATTTTTTGGTAATATATTGTTCATCAATTCATCATGGTTTGATGTATTTTGTTTCACATATTATTGAAAATCTTATTTCATAAAGGAATCTAAATGTAAAAAAATCTAGTGGTTACACTATTTAACAAATTAAATTCAATTATAATGTTAATTAAATAATATGAAAATTTTATTCCTAAAAATATATTATTTGAAAAATGAGATATAAATTACATATATGTATTTATTTAAAGATATAAATTATATTATTTTTTATTGTTATAAAATATACTGTTGAATTTAATAGTAAATTCATTAAAATTTATTCTTATATATATGAAGCATAAGGATAAAAAAATTTAATATTTCAAAGTCATTTTACAATTAAAACAATTCGATATTATAATTTTTTATTCCATTAAAGATACCTTCATAAATTTATTAATATTAATATGAAAAATTTATATTAATTTTTACATATTGAATAACAATATTATATTATGATAAATTTCCAAATATAATTAAAATTTCTTTATTTTTAGGTCTATAGGGAAAAATACCATTGTTATAAATACAATTTCATTTATGAAATCATTACTGTCTTAGAAAAATATAAAATTTATGCAATCAATTAATATAGAAAATGATTATTTTAATAGAAAACTTTTACAGTTATTAATAGTTAATCGAGTTTAGAATCATATAATTGAAATTTTATAACATAAGTTATATTCTTGTCTTATAATTATATTAATGTGGAAAAAAGTTATTATTTTAAGTTTTTTTATATATTTGAAATAAAAAATTATAATTTATTTAACGTAGTGACTAATAATATCCATATTTTATAACAATGGAAATTTTATTTTTATTCATAAAATTAGGTTTTCATGTTAAATAAAAAAAATATGTTGGTGAACATAAATAATTGCAAAAGATAAAACTATGGATAAATTACATAAAAATATTCAACAAAAAATTTTATATGATTTTTAAATGTGTTTTTATGATCAATTTGTTATATAACATCAAATATTTTTCAAATTATGGACTCACATGCCATGAATATGGGATTTTTCGTTAATATTACTAGTAGAATTACCATCCCCTCACATATTAAAAGAGACTTCAACTACCCAATTTGGTACACTCAATAAATTTTAATTCCACTTAATGATATTACCATTTTACATCCCATGAAATCCATTAAAATTTCATGTATCTGCTTGATATATAAATAAGATTTAAATTGTCGATTTCCTTATGATCTAGCAAGAGAACTCCCAAATTCTCAATGTGAAGTCTGATCACATCTCGACAATTTCTTTTTTATTTATTTAACAATGGAAAAATTTCAACCTTTCTCTTGTAATTATATAAATATTATTATTATTATTAAATTTTAATATTTTAATTTTATAGCCATTATCTACAATATCTAATATCATCAAAAATAGACCATTGCTTGTGGGTATTGTATACTACCAGCTATATGAAGAGATTTTTTTGATGATATCCATAAATGAATGATACCAAAAAAGAATTTAATTTATAATTATGATATCAATAAATATTTTAAGTTAATCATATTGTATTCTATTATAACATTCTTCTCAATATATTAAAAATAATAACATCATCTACATGTACATGATTACTACTACATCCTTGAATGATGTGTTTTTTTCCATCAACCCCTACACTTGAGGTTGGTTTTAGTAATGAATTTATTGAATTTATATGATATTTTATTCCCATTATTATTATATAGATATTAAATAATATCTAAATTCCGTTAATTCCATCCATTTAAAATATGAAAATGTCACTTGGGTCTACATTATGGTCTACTAGCACCATGAAAGAACAACATAATTCTTCATCATCATAGTAAATAAGTTGTTTTAAAATATTTTTAATTAATATAAATAACATTATGTAGTAATACATTTCACAAATATTATTATAAATTAAAAGATGAAAATCATCATTCATTATAAACTAACATGTTTTTATTTTTAAATTACTCAAAATAATCTCATCACTGAATTCTAATTCATGAGTTGTAAATGAAACAACACTGAAATATAAATGGATCTTCATGAATCATTATTGAAATTATATTTCACTTCCATTAATAATAATTTTATTAATTAACATTATATTGATATATGGAAATTGAAATTGAAATTAAAAAATATGTGGAATGAAATGAAAATGACCGACACAAGATGATGAAAATTAAAAATAACTAATGTAATAATATTATTGTAAATTACTTTAGTTAAACAATATATAAGGAATTATATGTCAATAAGTTTTTACTTTTTCTATTAAAATTGTAATTTTTAATATAGATGTGGTTAACATTGGATGCCCCAGACCCACACTCCCTGATCATATACTTAAAACAAATTTATTACTTACTATAATTGATATAAATTGTATATTCATATACATAACTATATAATTATTACATAAATAAAATTATATCGTTACATTTATACTCAAAATTTTAAAATTTTGTACCTTTATAGCATTATTAATAACAATAAACTTAAAAACCAATTATTTATCTACTACATAAAATGTTTTCCAACTATATAATAAACAACAAAGTCCATAATATGTTTTTGTAATCACCCACATATTTTAAACACAAGAAATTCTGTTAGACATGTCATGAAAAATACATTTGTGCACAATAAGAGGGAATAAAAATGATAATGGTAAAGCCAAAATGAGAAATAATTTTGAGCATAAGTGATAACAATCAACGTTTATTATTGATATTAACTAGAGTATAAAGAATATAGGTGGAATAAAAAACAAAAAAATGTTATAATAGAATGAAAATGAATGAATTATTTATCAATGGATATAAATGGGAATTAATTTATAATATGGATAATTTTAATTGGTTCAACTATGATGAAATTAATATTGTCAGATTGATAATTTCATTCCATAATCCATGCCATCATGATATAAGACATTTTGAATATAGAATTGAGGGGATGGTTCTAGAAAATATCTTCTTATGGGTAGAAATACATAAAATTACCCATGCTTTTTTGTCTCATGATACATAAAGGTAAATTGTGAGTAAATATAAACTATTTAACACCCATATTTAATTATATATAACAAAATAATTATGTAATTAAATAATTAAAACATATAATTTATAATCAACAATCTTTAGTCATTAAAAAAATATCCACATAGAAATTAAAACTACATGTATTTTCAATGGTCCACTAATCAGAGAATGTAATATAATTCTATGTTTTCATCCCATAAAATGAATATGTATAATGTAATGGTATATAGAGAAGGAATTAATTTCCTTAAAAAATCAATGTATGTATATCTAGGTTAATCCCAATAGATTAATGTTGGGAAAATATTTTATTCATCAAGGAATAAAATTAGAGGAAAAAATAATTCTTATAAGTTAGGGAAATTTATATTGAGAAATTTAGTGATGTATTTATACACATATATAACAATATAAATTTATTATGATATGATTTATAAAATAATAAACAGTCAATAAATTCTCCAAAAAATAATAAAATATTGAATATGAATCATTTATCATTAAACAAATATGTTATAACCCATATAGTAATGGAATTTTAATATTCATAAGATCATGATATATATACTACAGAATTAATATTCAAGTAAATTAATGTTATTTATTAAACAGTGAGTAAAATGTTTTCAAAATATACTTAAATTAGTTATACAATATCTGATAGGAATCATGTAATTCTAAATAAGGATGAATAAAACATATGCCTTCAGAAACAATTGAATAAAAAAAGATGAATTTAATTATAAATAATACTTGACCATTGATGAATAATTAGTGTATAAATAAATAAAATAATTTAGTGTTCATAAATATAACATTCAAATTAAATCATATCAGATAACATTATATTGTATTAATAAATTGAAATTTGATACAAAAAATTAGTATGAATTGATTATCATCTAAATAAAAATCCAATATTGGGAATTCGATTGATACTAAACATAAAATATCATTGTATATAAATCAATTTAAAAAATTAAAATTATTAATTATATATATTATATAAAAGTAAACTAATGATAACACAATTCATGTCTCTAGATAATAGAATTGAGAATCAAAAAACCATTTCAATTAAGAGGATCTTTGATTAAGAGATCATTTTATATAGATTCTATGTTGAATAATTATAGATTATAGAGACACAAAGGGATACAAAATTGAAATAATTCATCAGGATAAATAAAATATAGATGAAAAAATAAGTATAATAATAATTTCACTAATTTAGTAGAGGTAAATTGAGTTGGAAGAAACCCATACATAAATTCCAAACTTTGACTAAAGAATATATACCACTAGTCGAAAAATAACTATCATAATCAACAATTAATAAACATTTTTAATATATATATATATATATATTATATTTCATTTATTATTTATAAATACAAATTTATTAGTTAGTAATTATCCACATTCAATATTATGGGTGAGTAATCGTGATTATTTGGATCTATTTCATTAATTGTGGTGTTGTTCTACATTATCATCTAAATTTTTATCATTTATATATCATAAAAGGTAAATTAATTTATTATTTATAATTATTTATAATATTATAATTCATTTCAAAGATATATTTTCGTAAAATTCATGTTGATGAAATTATTGATACAAATATTTCAGTTCTTTTTAGCATAAAATTGTCAGTTTTAATTGAGGATTTTAATATTAGTTTTACTCTTATTGAACCAAATTAATAAAATTATTTAACTATTTATTTCATATATTATCAATAAGCGTTCTGTCGTTTCTATCCATGATATTATATTATACCATTTATCTATTATGTGGTTAGACTGATATAAGCATGAACATAACATAAATAGCTTATCATACTGATTATGAAAGTAGTTTATTGTAAAAATAATATCAACATCAAATAAGTACAATGATATTATTTTTAAACTTTTAATGTCTATAATAATATTTGAATATATTTAAATAAATAATAATTAAATGAGATAAAAAACAATATACATTATATTGTGGAGATGGTGATCCTTCCAATATATGGTTGATGTTTTCATTTATCTAATAATTAGAGGGTGGAAAATTGGATTACAATTTTCATATTTATAACCATAAATTTTCTATATATGTAAAATTTAATATTCTATTTAACCATGTTTATCAGCGAACATATCTTGTAGTGAATCAGAATATTTTCTCCTTTATTGAAGTAGAAATCTAAATAATTGATGATTAGTGATTTTTTATTAATAGAAAATGAAAAAGGATTATATTTCTTTTTACAAAATATTAATAAAATAAAAATAAAAATAAATAATGATGTGGTTATATATAAATTAGATTATTATATTTTAAAATGTATAACATAAATGAAATATGTTATGAAAGAGTAATGAAGTTTAATACTTTGGCTTTCCATTGAAATATTCCCATGAAATGAAGGTCTTATGGGAAATTTTGACAATATTTTCTTATGGAAAATCATTAGGATTATACAGGTAGAGGTAATGATATATTTTCAATAGGATGTGTAATTATTAGTGTATTATTTAATGGGTGTGGAGATGATAAATTTATAAGGTGTGATAATGAAATTTTAGTAAATTTTTCTGTTAATGTAATCATAGAATATGTTTCACATGTCAGATAGACAAAAATAGAAAAAATGTAGTGATAAATTATATAAGGTCTATAATAGCTAAACTACAAATTTTCACACATTTTTGATACATGATTTAATTATATTTACTCCTATAAATTTTACTATAAATGTTTTTGGATTTACAATGGTAAATAGAATTTTACTAAATGTAACTCCCTGACCACAGTTACTTAGAGTCGGTGCATTATTTTAATACATTGGCATGATTACAAGGAATCAAGTCCTAAAGGACCAATCAGTTTAGCAGTCTATGAAAAAAGATTACATACATGAATGTTACATTACACATTATAACATGAAACACAACATAAATAATCCTTTATGAATGCCATTACTCCCTTAGCTCAACCCTGTATATCAATCACAATACACTTCTTGGAATCTTGGGAAAAATAATACATAGAAAGGGGTGAGCTTAGATGCTCAGTAAGGATAAAAATATAGCGGAATCATTCATAAATAAGAATAAACATTTAATTCAATGTAAAAGACTAATACAAAATCCTTTTAAACATAAACTTTAGCATAATATGGAAAATATAAAATCAAATAATTCCATTTACTTATTCACATGGATATTCTACTAGTTGAATAATCACATGAAATATCAATAGCCACTTTCATAATGATGGAATGAATAATTCGAGACATCATAACCACATAGTCAAGGCCTTATGCCAATATTACAAATATGATTTTCTCAAGGCCTTGTTCCAAGACACTAGTTTGACTCATGAGACCTACCGATGCATCGAGGAGCTATAGCGGGATCCACCAGTCACTTACTAAGTCCAATGCATTTCTCATATGAAAATGTTTAAACATATCAAAAACATTCGTATTAAAACCAGCATATGAAATGTCAATACTTTATCCATAAACCATGAATGGTATAAAAATAACACATCCAAAGTCAAATATATCATAAAACCTTCAATATAATATGAAATATTTGTATCATAATAAATCAACCTCGAACAAGTTTAAAATATATAAAGGATGCTGACATAGATGGAAATGATTTGTAAAAATATTTGAGGGAAATATCCCATTTTCATGAAAACATTTAAAATTCGCACCATTTTTAAAGGAATACATCTTAATATATCTTTGAATAAATTTTTCCCATTCTACTTTTAAACTTTTGAAAGTAATTAACATTTAAATAACATTCATGTCTATATAAATAAATCCTTAAATACCATTTTGAAAAACATGGACATTAATGAGAATGATTTAGAAGAATAAATATTTAAAAAATTAAAAATTATGTTTTAGTAAAAGAGTCCCTTAAATATAATCCCTTTGAAAACATATTTATGAAACAAGGACATGGGTAATAAATATGTCCTAGTAAAAACTTACCCATAAACAATCTCGAATAATAATGAGATTGAGAAATTTACCCTTACCAATTTGGTAACTTATGAAACAACACCCCCTGAAATAAGTAACATACAATGAAGATGTAATACACATAAATTAAATTGTATTTCAAAAATAATAAAATAATGGGAATTATAGACTCCACACAAAAGGAAATAGTGGTAATATGTCATGAATCTCACGGGAATAAGGAGTGAGAGGAAAACCCCTTTCCTTGCACTTTCCTTTGGTCGGGGGTACGTTTAACCTCTTGTATAATGACCATTGTATGTTATTATATTATAACATAACTATATTCATATTTATTATATCATAAATTATTCATTTATGACTTTATAATACCCATTTAATAATTATTTTCTTGTTAAATTAACATTTCAGGTAATAATCGCTTTCTTTATCATACGTATTTTAACATTTTATTCTTGACCGTATCATTAAGATCATGATTTAAATATTTCCAGATTACATAACATGATTCATATATCATATATATTTAGAATAAAAATATTTATAATTTATATATATATATATATATATATATGAAATCGAAAACACCGTTTATGGAGACGGTAGGCCGTACGTACGCATAAATGATGTTTCTGTTTTCATATCGTATTGAATGAAAGTAAGTGAATAAGATATTTGTAAGCACATAAATTAATGTATATATATATATATATATGTATGTATATATATAGATATATATATATAAATATTTTCATTATAATGTCATAAATTAAATACTTGTTAGTAATATATAATTTTATAATCGTCAATGAATGGTGAACGTCGAAATGAATCTCATCGCATCGTGGAGACGGTAATCCGCACGTACAAACTAGAGAAAATATAATTTCCTTAAAGATGTTGAATTGGATGGTATATAAATTTTAAATAGACATTATCATGTTATTTTTATTATTTATATACATATTACTCATCATTATATCCATCCAAATAACATAGTGTTGAATAACAAATTACACCACGACGTGGAGAGGGTAAGTCGTATGTACCCCCGCATGGTGACATTATCATTCATAGGATGGATAGAATAATGAATATGGTTATGAAATATTTATAATAACATCACAGTATATATAAGGTACTGGAGTTATTATATTGGTATGGTAATAACAAAGAAAGAGCAAGTGTAAGAATACAAGAACTTGAAAGAGGGTGGTGAAATAATTACCTCTTATTCGGGTTCTTCTTTTAGATTTGATCAAAAGGTCTATTTAGGTTGTATTTATAACCAAATTAATCCATCTATGATGAAGATAGTATAGTTGGGAGGATATTTGGGAAGGTTTTGGCCGATCCAAATGGATTTGGAGGTGTGAATTTGAAGGAAGGGGAAGTGCCCTTTTATAAGAGGGTTGAGGGGAACCATAAGAAAAACATAAAATGTTATTTTATAATAAATTAATTTTAGGATTATAATGACTCAAAATTCAATTATATAAACGATAAGGTAGGGATAGGTCGAAAACAACTCAACCAATAGGTTTTAGACAGGTTTAGGTCACCATATTAAACATAACTTTTAAATTTAACTCCTAGTTAAATAGTTTGACAATTACCATGTCTCTGTATATTTTTTTATTATATGGTCAATAAACTTACAATAAAATGTTAATCAAACCCCAATTGGTTCATTAATGTCATATATATTATTATATAATTCTTTTTTCTAAACCTTATATTTTTAGGACTATTATATCATCTAATAATATAATATTTGTTATAAAAACTATTTTATGTCAATTTTGACACTATTTGGTATTTGTTTTTTTGTTAAACTTATAACAGCATGATTACCTCGAAAAAAATTAATCTAAAAAACCATAAAATTTTATATTATCCTATAAAATTAGTTTAATTTATAAAATGTCTCAAATTACATTTATTTGGATATTTATAATGACAATTATTTTAATCTTTCATTAATACTGTAGTTACTTCATCATCATTGTGTCATAAATAAATTTAATAATATTTCTAAAAATTATAAATAAAATACCATTATGTAGGAACTCTTTTTATCTTCCTAATGAATTTTTATAGTCGAATTTATCATATGTATAACCCTATATTTAAAAATGTTTTAATTATTAATCTTTGATTTTAACTCATTTAACTCTTCTTTGAATTAAATAATAATAAATGTTTTAATCTAATCCAAGTGGACCTAAAGGATAATATTTTATTCCTAAGGTTTTTTTGGTCTAATTAAAATTACCCAATAGAATTAGGACATGTGTTAAGGTATGAATAATATCATTTTTACCCTTAATTACCCAATTTACTTTTAACTGTGGTAAATAAATGTAAAAAGTTACTATTCACCAAAAATTAATTTTATCTTATTGAACCACATTTTTCTTAATGATATAAACTATGACTCTCAAATTTTTTAAATTTCACTCACATAAGTGGTAAAATTATGTTTTATGTGAATTTGAAAATTCTCCTAGGAGGTGGGTAAAAGACGGTGAAATGTTCAATAAAATTTTATATATCTAATATTATTACAAAATGACTCCAATGAATAATATTGAACATATAATTATATTTTGTATCTATTTTTACCAAAAATAAATTTAAATAAAATAAATAATTATTTAAATAAAAAGTTGGTTTTAAACAATAACTAAGTGTTTTTTACTATTCATAAAAAATTGAATGTTTTCAGAAAAATACCAAATATTCACCCTAAGATAATTATGATATTTGAATTCAAAAATGAAGTCTATTTTACCAAATTAAAAAAATATAAGTTTCATTTATTAGTTTAAAATTAATTCCCGTTGTCAAAATCAAAAGGCATATTTTTAAGAAACAATAACTATTAAAATATTGAAACTTGTTTATGTCTAATTTGAAAGTGAAATTACTTACAATGACTATCATTGGATTAAATGTTAAAAATATAATCTATGTATAAATCCTATCCATTGAAATTTATAATTTAACAATATAAATTATTTTGATTAAAAAATATGTCTTCAGTTAAAATATATTATTTTTCACTATTCACCCAAATATGAATGTTATCAGAAAAACACCAAATATTTATTGAAAAAAAATTCTTATGTCCCGATTCTATAAAATAACATTATTTTTTCAAATTGAATATATAAAAGTTTCAAATATTGGATTTAAAAAGGGTTCATCATTAAAAGTCGGTAAATGAGCATTTTTTGATAAATAGTTCTTTTATCTGAAAAAAATGAATTAGTTCGTACATTATGTCTAAGAAACTCATAATATGGATTCTAAAATTTAAAGGATTATATATAGTTCAAAATTCTGTTAATACTATTCATTACAGCTTTTGAACGGCTAGTTTGGTAAGTCGTGGTGCGCTTGAATGCAGTGTTACTTGTAGTTCAAGTTATTGGATTAATTTGAAGAAATAACGTATTATGAAATCTTGGGGTGTTAAATTCTTCCCTACTTCAATAAATTGCATCCTCGCAATTTGAAATTGTGTTTTGAAAATAAAAGGATGAAAATAGAAAATACCTTTGTGGGAAAACCCACATCGAAAATTGGGTTAATAAAATTTAGTATTAATAAGATGAAAAGGGAAATGAAAGGGTCACCATCAAATTATGATCTCTACTATGAGAACATTGGTGGAAATTAGTGACACATAATTGGAGGGAAAACATAAATATTTATAGGGAGTGATTGAGTTCATCAATCACAAACAAGTGTAAAATTGAGGGCCTCAAATCCATCAATCTATGATGATTTGAAATACCATTAGTTCAACAAAACATAAGGTATTAAGATAACACATTTTTTGTTTTACGATCGCTTCCCTAAAGATTAATAATTAATTTAACCATAAAATAAGAGGGAAAAAATTATATATTAATATATATACTTGACAAGTAGAGTTTCATCCTTCAACTAATTCCTACCACAAACTCATCTTTCACTCCAAAATATTTCAAAAAAAAATTCTATTTATCCTAATCGTATAGGTTTCCAAAAAAAATGAATTTATAATTCATCTATCAAATCCTTTAAAGAAAACTAGTTTATATAATCCAAGGACTTCATGTAGTCTAGTGGTTGGCGATAAATCCCAATCACACTATGGTTGTTGGTTCGATTCCTGCAGCTTTGTCCAACATGATAGATTGTTACATGGTCTGTGTGTTGTCCTTTTTATAACAATCCAAAAATAACCTGAGTAATAATATCCAATTTCAAACATAATCCATTCCAACCTTTATACTTATCCAAAATACTTCTATCAAAACTCACAATCCAAAATTTATAAGGATGTTAAACACAGTGAAGAACCTTTTTTCCATGTAATAACATGTGAACACCTTCATCATGTATTATTTTAAAACATGGAAACACCATGAATTACCATAAAACCTTATTGATTATATTCATGCTCTCTTATCCTTTATATAATACTTGATATATTCCTTATATCCAAAATTATTTAATATTCCAACAACGATGAAATAAACAAACCATTAATCAGTTCCAAGGGAGTCCTGAATATCCAATATAATTTATCCAAATCAATCATATCCTATTCCAAAATCACTACCTCAGTATCAGAATCATATTAAGGTTTATCTTTCTCTCAACCATATAATTTCCAAAAAAAATTAACTTTCCATTGAGTCACTTTTCTTGGTTCCACACAATCTCAAGTCCTTAATGAAATAGTACTGCAGTACAATCCTTATATACTCTATAATTATTATAACACATACATCATTAATAAAATACTCAAATGACACAATAATTTAATAACAACATAAGAACACTTAACTATTCCTCTTCATATTTGGTAGTATCATAACTAGATTATTATCCAATAACATCATTTGAGGTATACTCAGATGATTGGGACATTGATTTGCATAGTGACCCAACTCCTTGCAGATAAAGCATTGTACACATGAAACCTTTTTCTTATCCTTGAAATCACGTACTTACTGTCCCTTTTCTTGATGTTTATAAAAAACACTCATTCCCTTCAATAATTTACCAAGGTGATTTTTTCCACAATTATCACATATGGGAAAATCCTTCTTTCCCTTCTTCGCTTTATCCGTATTTCTCTCTACCATCCTTTTCTTCTCTGGCATCCCTTCAAAGCCACAGAACTTAGAGAATTATTTACTTATCTTATTAACACATGATATTATTTATTCATATGAAGAGAATACATGGGATACTATTTCCCTTATAAATTTTGGATTAATACCATGAAAGATATGATATTTCTTACGCTTTGGATCATACATATCGCTGGAGTTCTCATTCCTTCTACTAGGCGACATTTCTAAACAATGGCATACACTAGGACAGTTTATGAATGATAATGAATAATTACAAACTTGTAAAATACCTAATGTAAATTGAACAGTTTACGGATATAATCCAAATAATAAAAAAAATTATTTGAGGAAGTATTTACTCCAAAATCCTTAATAATGGATTGTAATGAAAATGTGAATTATCTTAAGCATACCCCCTGGAGTGTCGTACCCAATAGTGCAGCAAGGCCCATTGTCGTGCACCAGTTCCCATTTGAGTCTAGATCCAAGCAGTGTTTTCAATCTTTTCCCCTAGGTACATCTGTCCCAGATCCTCCTCTACCTACTCGTATCTAGACAGGGATGTATTGCATGGAAAACTCACAAAATCTCTACAATACCAAAATTCTAGGAAGTTCGTCTATATTAATCCTCAAATTATATCTTAGGGTAATGTTCTCTAATCATATTTTGACTAAATCTATTTCCAAGGTTTTTTCAAAAATTCCTCTAATAACAACTGTAACGACCGGACCTCAGTTACCCAGAGTCTGTGCATTATTTTAATACATCAAAATGATTATAAGGAATCAAGTCCTAAAGGACTGACTAGTTTAATTGTATCTGAAAATAGATTACATACATGAATGTTACATTACACTGTATAACATATAGAACAATATAAATAATCCTTTTTTAATTCCATTATTCCCTTATCTTAACCCTTCATATCAATCAAAATACACTTATTAGAATCCTGGTAAAAATAAAAAATTGAAAGGGGTGATCTCAGATGCTCAGTAAGGATAACAATATAGCAGAATCTTTCATAAATAAACATAAAAATTTAAGGCAATGTATAAGACTAAAACAAAATCATTTTAAACTTAAACATTAGCATTATATGGAAAATATGAAATCCAATAATTCTACTTACTTATTCACATGGTTATTATACTATTCTAATAATCACATGCAATATCAATGGACACTTTCATAATGATGGAATGCATAATTCCAGACTTCATAACCACATAGTCAAGGCCTTGTTCCAAGAAAACAAATAATATTTTTTCAAGGCCTTGTTCCAAGACACTAGTTTGTCTCATGATACCTACCGATGCATCGAGGAGCTATAGAGGGCTCCACCAGTCACTTACTAAGTCCAATGCTTTCCTCATTTGAAAAGGTTTAAACATAACATAATCCTTTATATTAAAACTAGCATACGAAATGTCAATACTTTATCCATAAATCATGAATGGTATAAAAATAACACATCCACTGTCAAACATATCACAAAACCATCAATACAATATGAAAGATTTGTATCATAATAAATCAACTTCAAACAAGTTTAAAATATATAAAGGATGTTGACATAGATGAAAATGATTTGTAAAAATCACCGAGAGAAATATCCATTTTTAATGAAAAAAATTAAAAGTCACACCATTTTCAAATGAGGTTCCCAGCTCAAGCTCAACCTCCACAGGTTGGAAGACATGATCAGGTCTGAGAAGTAACGTTGATGCTGATAAATGTGGATGAAATCTTGCATATCCTAGTACCTATGAGATAATTACAACTGATAAGATACCGACACAACTCTCTACAACACCTCAAATGGTCTGACCTACCTTTTTGAAAGCATACCCTCCCTCTTAATCCTACTATGTCCCATCCTTGGTGTGACAAGCATGAAAACCTGATCTCCGACCTTGAACACTATAGGTCATCTCTGTCGATCAACATAAGATGTCTGTCGTGATTGTGCATTATCCAACCTCTCCAGAATCAACTCTATATGCTCTGTGGTCTCCTGGACAAGATGAGGTCCATTAAAGCTGCCTCTCCTACCTCCATCCAGTATAACGGTGATCAGCATGGCCTACCGTACAAAACCTAAAAAGGTACCATCTAAACAGTTTCATGAAAACTTTTATTGTAGGAAAACTCCACAATAGGTAAGTGATTCTCCCATCAAACTCCAAAATATTGGATGCATTCTCGAAGAATGCCCTCAATCACCTGAATCGTTTTCTCAGACTGGCCATCTGTCTAGGGATGGTATGATATACATAGATGTACATGTGTACCCAAAGCCTTTTTACTCCAAGCTGGACCCGACAAGTAAAACATGCATCTCTGTCTAACACAATGGAGTGTAAATCCCCATGTAATCATACAATCTCTATGATGTACAACCTTCTAAGCTCATCAACACTGAAACTGTCCTTGATCGGTAAAAAGTGGGAAAACTTTATGAGTCTGTCAATGAAAAACCATACTGCATCATTCCCTTGTGGTGTCCTCAAAAAACCTCTATCAAAATCAATCGCGACATCATTCCACTTCCACTCAGGAATGGGTAACTGCTTCAAAAGACATACTGGTTGCTGATGCTCCAACTTCACCTGCTGACAGGTGGAACATCTCTTGACAAATCAAAAACATCTATTTTTATAACTGGACACCAATATTGATGGTGTAGATCAAGATACATCTTCGTGACACCAGGTTGAATTTCCAAATTTGAGGAATGAAAGTACCACATCTGCTCCTCACATATGACTACTAACACACATACACACCCATGAAAATGAAAGATATAATCCTCTCCTATGGTCCATCTAGGAATGGGGTCCTCTCCTAACACACTATGTCATATGACTAGGCCTTCAGAATCTAATACCTACCTCATTCTCACTCGATCAAGAAGAGTATAGGAAACTGCTACCGAAGATAGAAACATCTGCCCCTGTCTATCATGAACCACAAAATGCATCTTAAAGAACAAAGCCATAAGATTCCACTCAATGATATCCTCCTAATCTGCATGTATTTGAGTTCTCCTGCTCAACATATTAGCCTCTACTTTTCCCATACCAGGCATGTAGGTAAGCTCTAAGTCATAGAAATGAAGATACTAAACCCACCTTCACTGTCTCAAATTCAGATTACGCTGAGTGAAGATATACATAAAACATTTGTGGTCAGTGAAAACCAAAAAATTCTCTCCCAAAAGGTAGTGTCTAAACAACGTAAAGCATGAACGACTGCATCCAGATCGAGATCGTGCGTCAGGTAGTTCCCCTCATGCAGCCTCAATTGTCGAGACCATTACAGAACCACCCTAGCCCCCTGCATAAACACATCACCCAGCCCGATACCTGATGCATCATAGTACACAGTTTAACTCTTTCCTGGCTCTTCAAAAACAAGTATCGATGCTGAAGTCAACCTCCTTTTCAGATCCTGATAGGAAAACTCGCAAGATTCTGGCCACAAGTACTTTTCACCCTTCTTAGTCAGGCCCATCAATGTCTCTTCTAAGCATGAAAAGTATTGTATAAAACATCTCTAGTAACCAGCCAGACCATGAAAACTCTATACCCCAATGAAATTATTTGGATTCTCCAATGAAACTAATGCTCCCACTTTCTCTGGGTCTACAAATACTCCTTCCTCTGAGATAATATGACCCCATAAGTGAATCTTGTCCATCCAAAATTTGAATTTTGAGAGCTCAGAATATAACTGATTCTCTCTCAGAGTACTAAAAAAGATCTCAAGATTGGTACCATGGTCATGTCTATTGTGAGAGTACACAAAGATATCATCCACGAAGACTGACATGAATGAATCCAAGTATGGATGGAATACTCGGTTGATCAATGCCATGAAAACTATAGGCGTGTTCGTGAGGCCGAACGACATAACCACATTCCCATAAAGACCATACCTGCTCTGAAAGGCTGTAAGAGGTACATCTGATGGTCTAACATGCAACTGGTACTATCCTGACCTAATGTAAATCATTGAGAACACCTGGGCTCCTCAAAGCTGATCAAAGTGATCATCAATCCTCAGAAAGGGATATCAGTTCTTGACCATTAACTAGTTCAACTTCAAATAATCTATAAAAATTTTGAGGGTACCATCCACCTTTTCGAAAATAGGAAAGGCGATCCCCAAGGAGAAGTACTGGGTTAGATGAAACCCTTTTCCTCCTGGTCCCCCAACTTCTTCTTGAGCTCCTGAAACTCTGGTGTAGAGATCCTATAAGGAGGAATAAACACTAGTTACACTCCTAGAACAAGATTAATAGAAAATTCCACCTCCCGCTCAAGAGGAAAACCTGAAAAGTCCTATGGAAAGACATTAATAAAACAATTCACCACTCGAATAATTTCCATCTGTGAAGTCCCTTTGTAATCCAGATATAGACTAGAAATATGAGTCTAACTCCTCCCAGCCCATGATGCTCGGGTCCTACTCGTCCCACCTAGACATCCCACTCGACCTTAAGAAGAAATGATTCACCCTCTAATCATTTGAAACTGACCATACAGTGATAGCAATCAACAACTGCCTCAAAGGGAACTAAGCTGTCCATTTTGAGAATGACATCATAGCATGTCATCTCTAGGACATTAATTTACCATAGGATGTGACACCCACTGACCTCGAGAGGGAAATCCTTGCACTGGTATATACTAGTCATTATTTTCCCCAACGATGTGTCTAGCATCAATATATCAGTAGAAGAAAAGATACATATCCCATGTCTATCCACAATAGCAATAGATATAAAGCTATGGGGAGCCCCTATATCGAAAAGATCCGAAGCTAAAACTGGGGCAATTAGGATCATACCTCGAACTATAGATGGTCTTAGATCCTGCTCTTGCATGGTAAGCTCCACTGCAAATGTCTGACCTACACCGCGACCCTGTGACCCAGTATGACCACAATGAGCTGATCCACCCAATTATTACTGAAGTCCAGGAGACTGCCTACCATTGACATGACCTCCACATTGGCCCGAATGGCCGAAAAATCTCCAGTTACCTAACTGATGAGAAACTGGGGGTGCTGTTGCTGAACGAGAAGTCATAGATTAACCCCAGTCAAAAGCTTCCGATGAGAAAAACTCTTATAAATGGTAAAGATGGGCCATATTGTCTCATGATTGGCACTCTTCTGGGTCTCTCAGGAAATATGGACCTGTATGTCCACTCTTCCCGCACTGGTAGCACACCACCTGGCTAGAAGAAGAAGTGTACTACCTTCTCTTATCCCCTCACGTAGACTCCCTGTGACGCCTCCTGCAGTTAGTAGGAGGGATAGAAACTCCTGATGTCATACCGCCCTGGATCACCACTTTATAATCCATTATATTTCACTCAATGATTAGTGCCTGGTTGATTATAGATGTGATGGAAGTCAACCTGAATATGTTCACCTAAGATCAAATGTCATTCCTGGGACCTTCCTCAAAATTATTTTCCCAGAATAACAGATCAACTCCTGGAATAGGCGTGAAGTGCTATAGATTTGTGAAGCGAGAAGAATACTGGATAACAGAAAGCGTACCCTACTCTAGACTCATTATCATTATGGCTCGATCATCCCTCAATGTATCCAGTAAGAAGTAGTAATTAGAGGCACACTGTATGTCATCCCAAGCCATAACCTGATGGCGTCCCACCTGTGAGATCACATCCCACCATCTCTTGGTGGAATCTTGAAGAATATACGTAGCGAGCTTCACTCTCCTCTTTGGAGGCATATATAGATGCTAAAAGACAGAAGGCATGACTTCTAACCACGAATATGCATCCTGAGGTCCTCCTTCCCCTATGAAGGTGGGAGGATGCTGCTACTGGAAAACCCACATCAACTTTGCCATAGAAGGGGCAGGATGAGGTACTCCTCGAAAGGTCTGCATAATCCTCATGAATCCCTATCAGAACTATGTGCCAAAACTTGTATCTGTAATGATAGATAGTGACAAGATAGGATCAACTATAGGATTTGCTGGTAGTCCCTGATCAGCCATATCTGCTATCTGATCACAACCCTATAACTGGAGGACACCTAGAGGATGTCTTTGAGGCATGACTCTGCAAGGTCAAGAACACACCATAGATCAAGATTAACAGGGACTAAATCATTCAAGTGTAAGAAGTTAACCAGAGAAATAAATCATTCATGTTTTTCAAAACACTGATACATGGTGTGTAAAAATCCTACATGGTGTGTTCCCTTAATCCTTCAAACGGGCATATACTTTTTCCAAACCTGGTCATGTAACACCCCAAACACATGACGTGTTTTCCTAACACATGGCTTGTAATTTAATCCACTTTCAATGCCCATGTTCTTATACAGAACTAGTCCAAACATTTTTCCTAGAACAAGACTACACAATGAGTTAGTGCCAGACATGACGTGTATCAGACGAACTTCACCGACCCATGTTGTTAGTTTCATGGCCAGTTATGCGACAGACTCTACACGGCGTGTTTGTTCCAGACACAACATGTACTATAATGATTTCGCTAACCTGTGTTGTTCGCTACATGGATAGATACATGGGTTTCTCTACCTGACATGTTTAAGCTTGACATGACGTGTATAACATATGTTTTATCCATCTATGTCATTGGTCACACAAGAGTACACATGGTCTACACAACATGGCTTGTACATCAGGAACATGACATGTTCCACCAAAGATTTCCCAACCCTGTGTATCTACCACACAACCAGTGACACAGTTAGAGACTACATGGCTTGTACATACTGTGCATGGAGTGTACTTAAGAAAAAAATTTCCTTCCCAAACAGAAGGACACATGGCATTTATTTACCATTAAACGCCATGTATTCTGGGTTCTCCTTGATAGTAAGCATAAGAAACTTCTTCATAACCTTGAAAAACACTGAAACAAACATTAAATTTCAAATTTCAGATTTTTTAGGGCCCATACTCCCCGAAATTCAAAGCTTGGAATCATATACATGTTATATATAAACATAACAGATCAATAATCCACCAAATTCCGGTCCTTGGGGTCCCATAACACCTCAAAAACCATTGGTTGGCGTTGATTCAAACTAAATATATACACAATTCAATACCCAATCAAATAGAAAGAATTCTTATAAAAGCATCTATCAAAACATCATGCATATCTAACATAACTTCTATCACAACAACTTGAAATTTCTAATGAATCTTAATTGGCCTAGCAAGAATGCATGCCAGGTGATCTCTTGCAAGTTCCTATATGATGCATGAGATAGAATACCCTCATCTGACCGGGTTACAACAAAAATAGAACCTCAATAATATCAATTGTAACATCAAAAAACATTTGAATCACCCAATGGTGAAATGAAATTAACTGTAAAATTGAAAAACTAGAAAATTTGCAATAACAAGGTGGATTGGATTTTCCTTGTACACGAGTTAGCTACTCCCAAGCACAACATATTTACAAGTACCTATTACTTTCTATCATAGGCTATAGGCACCAAACAATAATTCAAGAAGAAAATAATCCCTCTCCTACAACTTTGTAATGTCCTTATTCCCAAAGCTGCCCAGAGGCACCCCGTATCTAGTTGGTCACATGGCCTCAAACCCATTTCCCCAAATGTCATAGGCTTCCAACTAGCAGTGAGGGCCTTGGGTGTGATAGTGGGAGAACTATTACCTCATTAGGAGAGTCACATAGCTGATGTAAAATAGATAGAAATAGTATATGTATTAATAACACCATAAAACAGTAATCAGCGGAAGACTGGAAGTAATAACTGAAGCACACATATATAAAAGCTGCCTGATACATATTTCTTGGAAAGAAACCAAAAAAACCAAAATGTTGTAATACAATACTAAACCCAAGTACAAAAGAAAAGAAAGTAAACATATCCACAGCATTGCAAGCCTCATCTTGGTCCCATACTCCCCATCTGTATACCAATCAAGTACCTGAAGTACAAGGGCACATGCCATTATCTTGACCTGCAATAATATAATATGTTTGGGCCCAAAAGCAAGACCAAAAATTGGTATGAGATTAATCCTATTAGGCATCCACCCAAATAACTACATATAAGAGTCAGTGAATATATATGGTAGGCAATAAAAAATTAATTAGTAAATAAAGAAGTACACATAGTAACAATCCTATAATTCAATTTCATTCATTTTCATATATCATGTAAGATGATAATCAGAAGCAGATAACCCTCTGTGAAGTAATCATGTCTAACCCCTTGAGTTTAGCTTTATAAAAGACACACTGAGGAAGCCCTCATCATCAATTCCCCATGTGGTCTCATATCTGTAACTAATAGGCACTCTGAGGAAACACCAATTATCCAATTCCCCATGTGGTCCATATTGAGGAAACTACAGACACTCTAATGGAGCACTTACAGCCACCCCATATGGTCTCACAACATAAATGTAAACAAACACTCTGTAGAAGCCCTCAACGTCAATTCTCCCTATGGTCTACTTCAACAGGTTCCCACAACCCTGTGTAAATCCATAGTGCACAACGATACATGTCATCCAAAGTAAACCTCAATAACTACTCATCTAAACAATACACAACATATCATAGCATGTTAGATAATAATCACTCCATCTTAACAATACAAGGCATGGAAAAAAAATCCTAACTAGAAAGGTAGGCCAAGTGGTCAAAAAAAGAAACCATGTGCAAAACCTCAATAACATGTAAAAATTGACCCTATTCATAAGCAATTAACCTCTATCCCCAAAAATAGGACATAGAAGGAAATAATATGGCTAAAAACCATAAACACACAATACCCTGTTTTTAGGTATTGGGTACTTTTGCACATAAAATTCAATGACTAACTACAGAAAGGCACAAACCACCTACCTTGGAGTTTTACATAATATATACATGAACCTCGTGCCTTGAATATCCCTAGAACGACATAGATCTACAAAAAATCTTAAGGTATTCAACTGAGGATATCGTGCAGAAGAGGATAAATCAGGAGATGAAGTTCAATTAGAAAATATAACTCATCGATATGATTCCAACACAATCAACTACGGTCGATTCATAGAAAGGATGATGAGTTGGGGGCTTGGAGAAGATCCACAGTTGTATGGATGATCCTAGACGAGATAGGTCAAGAAGAAGTGTATTCTATCTGTCATGTGTGAACCGGTCCATTTAATGAAAAAAAGTACATGACATGTTATTTTAAAGTACACGTTATGTACTTTCCATTTTAAGCCTCCACTTTAGGAAGTCTCCAGATCACCACACACGACAATGTACTCAGACGTTACTCAGCCTATACATGGTCACCCGTGACAACTGAGTACATGGTGTGAACATAAAGTACATGGATTGTACTCTTAAAATTTTCAAAAACTCTTATTTTTCTAAAAAAACAAAAAAAGTAAAACATACCTAAAAAGAAGATCCATGTTCTTACAGTTTACTATTAATAATATTATTTAATTTGATAATTATCACCTACCATTTGGAATAGAGGGTAAAAATAGGAAAAAATAACATACAAAAATATATTATTGACATGTTTATTACTATATTTCTTGGAAATAATAAATAATATAATAAAAGAAAAAGAATGTTTTTTTAGAAAAAAAATATTTTTTTTCAAAAATAGGGTTTAAATTATATTATCACACATAATATAGAATAAATTTTTACTAATTTTATAAATATCCTATGAAAAATTATGCATCATTTTATTAAATGAGAATACAGAAATTATATTAAGATTATTTGATTGTATATTTCTGGGAAGCATTATATTTCAAAGAATAATGAGGAATATAATATATTTTTATAAATGAACATATATTCAAAATATGTTATAATGATAAATTATATTCCCCCTTAAAAATTTTCTAATAAATATCACATAATTGTTTTCGTAAAGTAGGAATTTTTATTATTAGAAAACTAGGTATCATTATGAAAAAAAGAAAATATTATCATAAGGAATCATATTAGTTAAGGAACAAAATTATTACAGATGTGTTTTAATGTGGGTTAGAGGTGATTATTTTAATACCCTGATAATTTTTCTTCTTTTATTATGTAATTTTCTCGATGGATAGTCATTTTATTGTGGTTCTGGTTGTGTTCATGGGGGGATATTTTATACATCTAGAGATTTAAATATATTACTGGCCCCATGAATGGGATGTGTGCACAGCTTGGTGTGGAACCTTGCTATTAGTTAATTCATAGTTTATTTTTAGTTATTTGTATTATTGGATTACATTCTTTCATGGCCAATGCATGGTTTAACTCGAACCGTGTAAGATAATTATGTAACTATGTGACCTTAAATTATGCTTGAGGTAAGGACCATGTATTCTTATATGTTAAGTGAATCTATGTGGAAATCATAATAGGAGGATATATCAATTTGAAATAACCATTTTGTATGGATGGAACAATGTTTGGGAAATAGTGTGGAAAACCATGAAACTTACCTAGGATTGTTAAAAAGATTAAATTCCCATCATTACCCTATTATGTTTTAACCAAAATTTGTCTCCCACTCTTATTGGTTAATTTTTCCCATGTTATGGCCCAAAACCCTCTCCATTTTCTCACTTCTCATCATTGACTCTCATTAAATCATTGATGGTGCTTTCTTCATGGGTTTTTGTTGAATTTCCTCTTCTGTTGTTCTCCCTCATCTTGTTCACGATTCTCCCTTAGCCAGAATCCCACTTTAATGGTTACTAGGGTGAGTTATGGATAATGTTGGTCAATTTCATTGATGTTATAGAGCTCGTATCATCAATTGGAATTGGTAATTCCTTCTCTTTGTGTTTAATTGTGTTCGCATATCACTGAGGTAGGTGTCTCCATCTATTTCCTTCCATGAAAATTATATTCATTATTGATTTATTCAATATCAATTATAAATGATTTAATCATAATTATTATGTTGTTTTATGAAAATATAAGGAATATTATTATTGTAAATCTTATGAAAATGGGTTTTCATGTGTTTTATATAATGTTTTCAAAACAATTATTCATAAAAGTGTTGGAGAAAATTAAAACCATCTATTAAAAATAAAATTGGGTTTTAATGATTGTTTTTGGACATGTTTTTGTTTTTTTCCCTTGTTTTTATATGAATAAAGGTTTAAGTGTGTGTTTTGGTGACTTATATGGTTTAGTGATTATGTGTGGACCATTGAAATTAGTTGTTATTATCATTGTGATTCTTAAATTGAAACATTTTGTAACACTATTATGACATCCAATAACGGTTACCTTGGATATTTGAATATATATATGAGAATAGGGAGGAGACTTGGATAGGGAAATACATGTTGATAGTGTTCCATAAAATTTATCACTTTTATCCTCATAATTTAAAACACACATCATCTATTCCTTTATTCCTCCATTCAATATTCTAAAATGAATATATCAAAACTCCTAATTATCTTTTATTGGATTTCGGGTTTATATTTGAAAAAAATGTAGTTTTTTACATTGTTCCCATTATCATGACCAATGAGTATTCGTTGGATTTTAATTGATAACATAATTATATAATTTCCCAATTGACTGTGTTTATGTATGATGTATTTTTTTAACCTTGTATTGGAAATATTTTTGGTTTTTGATTTTTATTAGAAATGTTAATGACCCATTTTGTGTTTTCTGGTTCTTGGAATGTGATTCTAAAACTCATGTGACTTGTCTTCCAATTTGAAAAATTACTTATTCTATGTAATATTGGGACAACTGTTATCATCCATCCGATGAGATGACCTTCGAATAGTTTGTGTCAAGGTTTGGGCAATAAATGAACAATGTAATCCGTGTGATATTACTCATTCTAGCTGTGTAATGACCACATAATATTACATTTTACTATGATAATGGGATTTTGGGGTGGAATTTTGAAAGCCCAATGATGGTTGGTTTTTTGAACCCAATAAGACAGGTTTGTACCTTAGAGATAGAGGACATGCCATTAGGTATTTCCCACTTGTGAGGCTAAATTAGAGTATCCTGATTTGTTATTTACTTTGGATTTTCACCACAAAACAATATGGGGACCCAAAATGACTACATATAGTGATTTATTTTAGATTATTTCAAGAAGTTACAATGATTTGTAAATTTTTATGTCCTTTCATAATTATATACCATTTTTTCTTGTTTTTAGTACATATTTTCCCAAACTTTTATAGTTTTGCTTTTATTTATGTTTTTGACACCATTGACTTGATATTTATATTAGCTATTATTTCCATTTATTGGTTGTATAAGTTGGGTTATGGTCCATAATGAAATTTTATTTCAACATATTTTTAATATAGATAAATGTTATCTTATTCTAATGTGATAGAACAACTCTTTGAATAAAAATATTTTTAATCTATCAGTTTTGGATTGTTTGAGGAAAGGAAATGTATGTATTCTCTATTTTTTACCTAATATTTTAATTTATTCTCACACATTATTCATGTCACTCGAAATCAGTATACTTGATATATTTTCATTATTCTTGTTCTATTCATGTTTTCATACAGATGATTATTTTATTTCCGTGGTGACCAAGCAGCCAAATGATGATTGAGAAAGTCACTGTTCCTATTCATATTTTTCTTTGTTTAGTTTTATGTTTCGTTACATTGTAGCTTTTTATCTCATTATATATTTATTTTTTAATATGGTATATTTTTTCTTGTTATGTTCTATTTTTTGTTTGTTTGTATCAAATTTTTGTTGGGATAAATCGTTTCCTCCAAAATATTTTTATAAATATTTCAAAACTTCTTTTTCAAACATTATTATTACATTATTTGAAAAATAAAAATTATAAACCATTATACATCTAGGATAAAAATATTTATTTTTTTTGTTAAAACTAATAACATACATATATTTTACAAATTAAAACATAATCATTTTTAACTCCTTTACAAGCTTCTTATTAGCTCATTAATTCTCGTTAATATAAGTAGTCACCTAAGCCTATACATAAAAAGGGGGAGCTAATATCCAAGTAAGATGATAGATAATAACATTAAACAATATAACATATGATTAGGAAACTCATTATCATAATAACATAGGAATACGATAATAATAATGAAATAATTCATTAAGGGAAGTCTCGGAATGCATCAATGCATAAAAATGAAACATCATGTCTTAGTGGCCAAATACTACGCATAGCTACAAAAAAAGATAGAATCATGATTATGAATATTTCTCTTCACTCATGATTTTATTCATATTCTCAAATTAATTGCAGATCTATATAATTATGGACACACTCGTCACATCATAACATTTACATTGTGCTATATAATAATGGGTGCACCCATCACATCATAACAATTACATTTTCATGCATTCCAAATATAAAATATATAAATAATGACAATAAATAACCCATGTAAATTAATTTGTTTCATATCATAAGAATACATTCATAAAATTTTGTTCCCCAAATTAAAGGTGGAAACATACTTGATATAAAAATCACCAATATTTATTTAGAAGTAAAATTTGTGTTTTTAAAGAAGTTTATTTTTGGGAAAAATGTTTTTTTCATAAACTCAATTAAAAAAAATTTATATCCCATAAATGGTATCATAATTATTAAGAAATTACTTTTATGGAATAACCATTCTATAAATGGGGTGAAATAGGGAAAACCCTAAGAAAAATAGTTGTGTTTGTGAAATTCTCTAACCTTTTATCTGAATGATTCCATCGCGTTAATATCTTATATAATAACATTAGATTAATTAATTAACAATAAATATAATTTCAATACATTAATATGATTAATTATGGATTTATTATGCTTTTATAGTATTTAGGATGATTTATATTGTTTAAATTATATTTTCGAGAGTGTTCATTTTATTAGTTTTTATGATTGGTTAACTTGTACACATTAATGGAAGTTCATTTAACATGTTGATAAACATCCTTAATTTTTATAATATTTTTAATGATATTCCATAAGCTTAAATGATCTATTGAATAATTTTGTTTTATACCACGAGGATGATTCGTTACATAAAAGTTAACGAGGATCATTTTATTGTTAGTTTTGGCGTGTTTTTATGACAAAGAACAAGTCTCATTTTTTCATATAGTATTATCTGAGTAGGATAGATACATAACATAAAAGGGGTTAAAAAATAATTTTTAAATAATTTTTTCATCAATTTAACGGAATTATTGACAACCTTGATGGAATTTATGGAAAATTATTGCTCATTTCCCACGATGTCAATAAATTAAAACTCCACAGGTGATAATTACATTTTTAATATAATAGAGAGTGATTTGGAGATTTTTAATTTGAATATTCTATAAATATGATATAATTAAAGTATGTATAATTAATTAGATTAATCATTCCATTTAGATCAATAGAGGTGAGGATAAATTAAGAAAATAAATTGTAATTGTAATTAAATTAATATAAAAGAGAGAGGATTTATGTTTTGAATTATCCTCTTGCGATCCTCCTCAAGGCACCCTAGCATGGCATTTTGATTAGGCCAAGAGATAGTAGACATGGGGAGGGACTATGTAAGATTATTAGTAATAATATTTTTAAGACATAAATATTTAGAGGTGTGAGAAGAAGAGGGTGTGGGAGGTGGTATTTATAGTGTAGTAGATGTGGGTATTTTCATTATTTTAGTCATTAGATTATTATTTTTCACATTATTAGAAATATAGAATATTATAATGTCTAAATATAGTAAGTAATGCATGTCGGTTTAATCTAATGGTCACTTAAATCATCCATGACTCATTCATGTCTAAACAAATTCAGGTTTTTAGCATTTTCATAAAATATTGTATTTTATTATTCACCAAAAAAATTCATGTATTTTAGAAGAATCCAAAAAATTCACCATGGAAAATTTTCAATTTGTAGAATTCAAAAATTTACACTATTTTAAAAAAAATTCTCAATATGATTAATTTAATTTTTAATTATTATTTTTAATTACATGGAAAATAAAAAATTTTAAATTTTAAAAGAGTTTATAAAAATTTTAAAAATAACTTCAGGACTCTAAAAATTATCATAAATTTAAAAGCCTTAAAAATATTAATTTATTAATATATTTTTTGTAAATATTTTTTTGTTTAAATTATTCATAAAATATAAATCACTTATAAAAATACCAACACTTAATTAATAATTTTTAAAATATTTATTAACATATACTATTATATAATTATATCATATAATAACTTATAAGATAGATACATTTTATTTGTACTATAATTGGTATGATTAATATACACTTAGAAGATTTAATATTCATAAGGATCACATTACTACTCATAAGAGTAACATTACAATTCAAAAGGGTATGTTAATATTCACCAAAAATTATGTTTATCCTATAAAACTCCAAATATCTTTTTTATCTCAAACATGTATGTTAGATATTCAAAATTCGAAACCAAGTAGTGGAAAAATTATGTATAATGACTATTTTATAAAGGTTACATAATATTTAGTAGTTCATTTATACATGACGTGTTATTGTGTTGCCTAATGCGATTTTATTTAAAATAATTACAAAAATGTAATTTTCATTGATAAAACTTTATGTTGTTACATTAATACCCCATATTGAAATTTCATCCTCAAAATTATGTCTTTCAAAAATAGGTGACGATACATCTTCATCACCTCCAATGGTTCCCATGTCTCTTCTTTGTACATATGGTTCCTCCATAAAAATTTACCATGGTGTGTATTCATGTTGCATATAACCTTATCTCCCAAGTCTAGAATCATTTATGGATACTCTTCAAAAGAGAGATCATATTGTAGTTGTACCACCACTTTGTTCATTACATGTGTGTTATCTGGTTTGCACATCCACAAGAATGATATGGGGAACACATCAGGAACATGAGACATATTTGGTGAAATAAAAAACTGATAGGCCACAATTCCAACTCGATAAAGGATCTCAAGGTGGGAAATGTACCTCAGGATTAGATCCCCTTTCAATCTAAACAACATGACACTCTTCAACGGTGACATTTAAATGAAGAATTTCTCTACAATGTCGAACTACAAGTCCCTTCAACATTTGTATGAATAAATTTTTTTCCCACTGTGATCATCATTGATATGTTGCTGGATGGATTGAACATTTTATATAAGCTATTGTAAAAGATCTAGTCCATGTAGATTTAATTCTCCATCTTCATCCAAACAGGTTGAAATGTACATCGCTTTCCATATAGAGGCTCATATAGAGCCATCTGAATACTTTATTGGAAGCTATTTTTGTCTGAGAACTAATCCAATGGGAGATGATGATCCAATAAACCATTTAATTCTAATGAGCTGGCTCATAGAATTTATTTGAGCATCTGAATATTCCTTTCATATTGTCCCTCGGTTTAGGGGTGATAAGCATTGATGAAAATTCAATTCATTAATCAAGGCATATTGAATTATCATCGAGAATTTTGATGTGAACCATGGATAAAAATCATAGACAACTGAGAGTGGAACCCAATGTAGTTTTACCACATGCTTCACCTATATTCTATTAAGTTGGTCAAGTAATAGATCATCTCGAATTGAGAGAGAGTGAGATGTCTTGGTGTGTCAGTCAACCACTACCCATATCTCAGTATTTTTTATGGATTCCATCAGGAGACCCATGACAAAGTACAAGGTGACATTATCTTAGTTCAATATAGGTATACAAAATGGTTGCATCATCCATTTGTACATTTATTTCTCTAATTTAACATGTTGTCATATCAAGGACCTTAAGATATATTTTGTAATCTATTTGTTCATGTTTTCCAACTAGAAGTGTTCTTGGAGATCATTGTAAATCTTGGTTCTACTATTATGGATAGAGAATGTGGATCTATGGGAATTTTCCAAAATATCCTTCATTATCTGATGTGAGGAAGAAAAAAACTACTTCCAAAATGAATTACACCATCATCATTGATATTGAACTCATATGTCACCCCTTTCTTACATTTACCATACCTGAAACTCTATATCATCCCTTTGTGCATCCTTAATCCTCTCCTTGAAAGATGGTTATGAAATAATTTTGAAAATGTATGATTTATTCCCTGAAATTATGATTTATAAATAAATAATTTTCTTATCCCTGAATATAGGGACATTATATATTATCAATATAGATAGAGTAGAAGGGTCACTTTTTCCTAGAATTTCAAAATTGGACCTATTAGGCATCGATCTGCGACTACCCGAGCCCGCCTCCCATAGGCTTAGAGTTAGTGACTAGTGGCATGTATGATCTCTCACACAAGGGAGTCCTTAGACTATGGTACCTATACATACACATCCACAAAAAATACATGAAATAGTTATGAGATATATAAAAAAACTAAAAATGAATGCATTCATAAAACTATCCCAAACCAGAGTACTACAGAAGTAGAAAAGGGGAATATATAGGGCCAAACAAAATATTTATAAAATCGTCCAACCTACACTAAATGAGGGGTAACTATAATTTTCTAAGGTACAAAGCCTTAATAGGATATGACCTCATAACCAACAACATATTCTACTTGAGGCTCTTTGGAAACACATGACCAGCAGAACACACTCTATGAGCTCCATCATCCCAGATGACACACATCCGAGAGATACACTCTATTGAGTCTCACACTGCGATTCATGATGGACAATCTGAGATATCAGGCTCATCAGATATCTCCACTAAGACTTCCATGCTTAAATATTGTGAAAATTATTCCTCAGATAGAGGATCCCTACTAGGAACCGCTATGAGATACTAGAATGAAAACTGGAAACTCAAGGATATCTCAAATAGGGGATCTCTACCTGGATCTACTGGGGGGATAATATAACCCGATATGACATTACACTTACCAGATCACTCAGATAGAGTATCTTCACCCTTGAATATGTGGTCAAAACTATTACAAAAATCCCATATTGTACATCTAGTGATATATGAGAACATACCAACGATACCCATAACCCTAATGAAACCACACATTAATTAGGGGATCGTGTAACTAACGATACTGCAACCCTACTATCATCTCCCTGTGCATAGGGAATATTAATCCCAAAAATGTCCCAAAACCCAATAGGGTTTTCCTTCTCAATATGGGATCACCTCCCAGCTATAGTTAGTTATAAAAATACCAAGAACCCAATATTGGTAAATAATAAGCTAGAGGATCCTTCATTGGCCTCACTAGAGGGATAAAAAAACTCTATATGAGCTCATCATATCGATAGGGTCTCAATCATATACTGAGGAATTTATATTAAAAACCCTCATAGTTTTACGAGGACTCACTCAACCTAGATCGTCATGGAATCTCCGACACGAGTGAACCACACACATCGCCGACACACTGCACCTCCTAGACCCAAAACATGTCCACCATCAAGTTCTACATGAATAAACATGTAATATAGGTTACTTAATTTCTTAAAATAGACAACTGGTCAAAAGGGAACAACAATCATGAATGGTTCATTTTGGGGCCTACACGTTGATCATATAACACACCAAACACATAAAACAATTTAGATCCTCTTAAAAAAACTCACAAGATTGACTCTACAATCATCCAAAACAGGAATTTAGTGAAAAATTTACATTTCACCACAGATTCCCAAATTGAGCCTCATGTGGCCCACACCTCTATTTCAGTTTAAGGTCTTGAAATTAGATATAAAATTTGTTCAATAAATTCAAGATAACAATGACCCTAACGACACATAAAATGAAAAACAATGCATGTGATACATCTAATATATGATTTTACAAATAATAATAATTGAATTATTATTATAAAAAAATTATGTTTTGGGACACCGATCCTTGATCCCTAGACATAATGTTTTCAAAATGGACTGAAAAGATCTTTCTTGATTAAAGGCCTATGTAGCTATAGGTTCCAATGGAATTTGACACCCATTTGAGGAGTTACGGGGGGTTTAAAATCCCTTTTCACATTCTAGAATGATCGGCCTGATCTGGTTGGCCCAAATGTTCCATCTCTTGGCCTAGTCACTACTGACCCAATGGCCCTCCACCGTGTTGCCATTCTGCCTCCGCCGTGCTGCCCTGTGGGCACCACTGAAATGCTGCCTCCCTGTGTCCCTCACTGGGCCACCACTAGAATCCACCTCTAATGTCAAAAACTGTCGTGCTGCCTCCACGAGCTTACCACCCTAGCTTCCGTTGGAGGAATGCCTCGACCGAACATTGTTGGAACAACGCTGGGTCTTTTTTCGGACCATCGGAGCCACTCCGATGGTCCGAAAATAAAGCTGAGACTTGTTTCAGAATCCTCAGTACATGATCTACACAACATTGATGAATATTAAAACAAAAATTAATCTTAAACATGTGGGGTTCATATTAAAACTCAAAAATCATTAATCGTGGTGAATCTTTGAAGATTCGGTCGCTAAACGATGCCCTTGATGCATTGATTAATGATATGGAGGCAATCAGCACCAAAAAGATCACCTTCGTGCATGATTTATCGATTAGAGAGGAAGGGTAAGAGGGTTTTTGGGCTCTATATGTGTTCACACTAGAGAGGGGTAGGGGGAAGAATATATTTGTTTTAGTTAATTTAAAACAAATATCATCTTAACGCCGCAGTCTAACTCACCTCTAACTTGTCACCCAATGTCACCAATGATTATGTCATGATTAGGGTAAATACAACATTATAGACTCAACCAAGGTCTCAGAAATTTGATCCGAGAATCTATTCAGGATTTATTTTTTCCATCATCCAAAATAAATTAATTTAATTTAATAACAGGATATCTATTGATATCACTTTCTACATTAGTCCCACGCTGAAAAAATATATCCCCTGACTAGGTTAAATGGAACACTCTGGACGCAAATGTGGCCTCATATTACTGAACTATTTTATTGATTAATATATAACTCATTTCCTCCATGTTCATTGATTAAAACCAATTAATATTTTGGTAAAATTCGTTTTGGGACCAACGGGCCACAGAATAAAATGTAATGTCAACACTTATCTTTGGATTTATATGTATAAATATTCAAATATCTGACCAGGCCAAACCCATTTTATACATCCTTCCCACCATAAGGCTTTTTAACCACAAAAATCCAATGGCTAGGTAAGAGGGAATGAAATTGAACTCTCAACAGGGCCTCTGATGATATCAAGTTCAAAAAAATCCATAAAAACCCATAAAGGGTTATCCTGGTACCATCAATAATACAATATGGGAAACCAAATGTCATACTCACACCCAACTCATCCTTGGTCAACATCATGCAATAAGGTAGGAACATTTCTCCTTAGATGAATAAGGTGGAAAACACAAAGCATAAGTTCTATCTATAGTCATCAGTTATAAAGGAACACACCTCTCGCTAACCTAATGTAAATAACAACAATAACCCACTATGGACATCACAAGTCATAGGAACTCATCTAACACACATCGATACAATCCACTATGGGATGAAATGACACACTTTCACAATGTTTCTTCATAACATAGAAACACATCATAGTGGGGATTGTGTTCCTCCACCTTGTTATCATTATGAAATGTTGAAATGATCAAAACCATTTCATATCAATATATTGGGTACAATGAACAAACATGGATTCCCAAGCACACATTGGGTCTTACTAGACTCTTTGTAAAAAACTACGAACACACCACCTCACACTGATCACAAAAATTAGAGGCCCCCATCCACTAAACCGCAATTATATCTTCATTTGGTAGCACTAACTCTCCCACAATGTTTTAGATCACATCACAGAAAGTTTTCACAGTGGGGGGAGGATCCCTCTATTTCGTGCATTCAAAGATAAATTGAACAACACCGACACAGGGTCTTACCGACGCTGTGAAGAACCCTATAAAATGAAACATAAAGAAAATGATATAACCTAAAATATATTTTTAAAACTAATATAGAATTTATAAAGGACAAATAATGTAAAACTATAAATATGTAGAGCCTCTGGATCAACAGCCTCTACGATATGCAGTTGTCCCTAACCCCATCCTCTAGCTCATTAAGCCTCGTGTGGACCACCCAGGTGTGGTGGTGGTGGTGGTATCTTGTACCATTTGCACCACCCACTGCCACTCCTTTTCCTCCACAATGTATACTTCCTTATGTACCACCATGCTCAAAACACAGCCTCTTCCAAGGCGGTCTGATCACTATCCCCCTCTTAGTATCATGATGGTTTGAAAAATCTATAGTAAGATGTCCATAGGAATCTCAAGCGTAACACTGCCTATATTGTGGCTAACGAAAACCATCCTGAGAGCCTTGATCCTTAGATACTCTATCCTAGGGTCACCACCTAAAACATCATGAAAACCTGTTCCCCTTATGTTGCTATCGGCTACAAACTTCCAAACTAGGTGCCGAGGTCTAACATCCCACATTCCCATCCCTAATGATCGACATAAGATCAAAAAGAAATATCTCAACCACCAAGGACTACTGTAGTAGTCTAGCATAGGTAGGAATGAAAATCAGTTTCATTGATGACCTAATCTCCCAACACAATCTCTACTCAAATGTCAATGCTCAGGAGAATGGCTCCCAAACAATATCTATGGAGTAATCTGATTGGTATGCATACCATGCCGAGTACTCCTCCACAGTAATGATCTCTGGTCAATACTGTAAATTCTACTAGATATATATTGTCCTCAGCATGGCTGGATAAAACTCCTCCATAAAGAGCCACCTGAACTATGCTCAATAGAGCATCTCCTCAGCGTGGCTCTATATCACAAGACTCCACTAGTGGCCAACCGATCCATGAAAAAGTATCACTGTAAGGACCAAAATTTGATTAGGGGATTTCCCCACTAATTAAAATCATAGGGGACTTCCCCAAGCCAATAATCGGATGCATGGGGGTCTAGGCCACCCATTAAACTCCGATGTTTCTTCCTTTGGATCTCATGAAGTGCACAAAGCCTGTACGCATCGTCATCCTAAAATGTCTGCACCACCAGCTACTCGACGGGTGTTGGTTCCATTGGCTGACCACCTGGAAGCCCAAACTCATAACTAGTGTTGTACTCAAAAGTATCTACTCAAGGTGGATAACCACCACAATCCCACTATGAAACCCATGATAACTTTCATCAACAATGCATCCAAAAATTACATCATGACAAACCATAATCTGAGATTATATCTAGGGAACTTACATAAGAAGAACAAGGAAAACCAAAAACCAAGGCACATATGATGAAAGCACAATAATTTCCCTATGAAAAGAGTTTGAATGTCCCAAGATAAAAGGCATGTTATCAAAGTCCTGGTAAATGGATATGTTGGTCGTCACACCAACTCTAGAGTCCCTGTCCTAAAATCTGAATATAAAACACTCTAGAACTATCCATACGCAAGGCAAACCAAAATAAAAATTTCGCAAACCACACTCTAGAGTTCCAAAGGTGGATCCTACTCGAATACCACTCATTCGAAACCAAACCCAATGGGGCTCAAGCCGCAACTACTCGATCACACATTAGATAGGCCATGGGCTGGATAATAGAACTATGTAGGCTATCACACTCATGGGAGGAGAAATCCTATTGTACATGTATGCATGAACCAACATACACCTTGATGAAAAAATGCAGAGATATATAAAATACCAAAAAAAATTTTTTGCTTATAACTATCTGAAACCATAGTACAACAAAAGTACAATAGGGGAGTATATAGGTTCCACAAAAAACTATAAAAGAGATCAAACTGCTTGGATGCAGGGGATCATTGGAAAACACCCTATGGAAAGATCCTTGGACAAGTTATGGTGAAAACCATAGTTATTCAAGCTCAGTATGGTTCAGTCACTCTACGTCCTCATGGGACTCAATCAAAAGGCATGTGGTCTGCAGAGGACAAGAAAAAAGTGAGAGAAAATCCCATGCTGGTATGAGTATAAATATACATTGTAGGTTCCCCCCAAACTCCAGAATAATGGATCGGCTGAAAGCCATCAGTCCTCTCATTCCATCCAATAGGAAACCAAATGAAAGAGAAAATACATATCAAGACCATCCTAATATAAACTCGACTAGTCACCTCAAACAATGGGGTGTGACATCGAAAGAGTTACATCACAGTAAGGGAAACCTAATAATCTCTTAGATAAACCCTTCTTAGGCATAAGCCTAAGGAGGTTCCGACCTCATCACCCATGACTGATTCTACTCGAGGCTCTATGAAAACACATAACTAGAAGAAAACACTCTAAATGATCTGTCATCATAAACAACACTCATTTGAGAGATATAATCCATCAGTTCTCACACCACCATCCCAGATTTCCCATATGAGTGATCATGCGCGTCCAATATTTCCACAAAGACCGTCATGATGAAACTCAATGGAAACAAAATAATCCATAGATATGGGATCACTACAAGAAACCTATAGGGGATACCAAAAACCCAAATTGTAACTCGAAGATCAATTAGACAAGAGATCACTCCCATGATCCACTGGGGGATACTATGACACTGTATAGGACCATCTTCCTTGTATAGGTGGTCATTATAATATAGAAAAACCCATCTATTACAACAAGTGAAGTAGGTAATCATTCTGGAAAATCTAAAAACCCAACTAAAACTACTCAATGATTAGGGGATCATATAATTGATTATACCAAAACCCTATTGTTGTCCCTCATTGGGTAGTTTATCATATACCAAAATATTCCTCGAAACCCTACAGGTATGTCCATCTAGATTAGGGATTAGTTCCTATATAGATTAGGTTACAAATATACCAATAACCTGATCTAGGGGACTGATAAGATATAGTATCATGTCCTAGTCTCACAAGAGGTGTGCTAAAAGTCTATCTAAACTCATCATATCGATTCTATCTCAATCATGTATCGAGGAAATAAAATTTAAAACCCTCGTAGTATTAGGGGGAATCACTCAACCTAGCAAGTCAAGGAATCACTAGCCCAAGTGACCCTCACACTTCGCCTACACAATGCACATCCTAGGCCAAAACAATTCCAACCATCTTTTTCTATTAATAAAAATCCATATGATAGACAAAATACATGCCCAAAATGGATTATCGATCATAGGAGCAAAACTAGACCGAACGAGTCATTGTGGGGATTGCGCGTCAAACTTGGAACAAACCAAACACATATCACCATTTTTATCCTCTTGAAAAAAACATGGGAATGACTATAAAATTGTCCAAAATAAACATCTGATGAAAACAGTAAAATTCACCACAGACGCCCAAACTGAATCTTGTGGGGCCCAAAAATCAATTTTTCTTTATGTTCTCGAAATCATTCATGAAATTTCCACATTATATTTTTTATTGAAACACTGCTGGTGGCACATAAATTAGATATCAGACTTAAAAGGTTTGTCTGATACATGGTTCACCAAATAATAATAATTGAATTATTATTAAAAAAAATTGACATTTCATGTCACCAAACCTTGATCATGAAACATAAAGACCTCAAAACAACCTCAAAATTTCTTTCATTCCCCAAGGGTCATATAGCCACATAAAACACATGAATTTGACCCCAATTTGGCATTTAAAAGTGTTTAAAGACCTACAACCCATTCTGGATGGGCTGACCCAACCATGCCAGCCCCTGGCCCACGACCCAGCCGCTGCCATCCCACCAACCCTCTGCTACACCTCCTTGAAGCATCTACCATGCCGCCATTCTACTACCATTATGACGCTCAGTGGTCACCGCCATGACACTACAAGAATCCACCTCTACAGTCTAAAACTAATGCACCACCTCAACCATCCAACTGTGTCATTTTCCTCTAGAGCCATTCCTTGATAAAATGTTGTTGGACCATATTAAGAGCTTTTTCAGACCATTCGTATCCCTCAGGTGGTCAAAAAATCAATCTGGGACCTATTTCAGAAACCTCAAGACCAGATCTACTTATCCTTGATGACTATTCAAACAAAAATGAAGTCTAAACATGGAGGAAACATGATTAAAACTCCAACTTCCTACCTTATAGTATATTGATGAAACTTTAAGTTCTAAATGATGCTCATGAAGTACTGATTATAGATCTAGCCATGATCAGCATCGAAAATGAAACCTCCTTTCCTGGTTTGTCGGACGAAGAGGAAGTGAAAGAGGGGGATCGACCTCCAACTACGTGAACACCAGATATAGGGAGGTGGGAAGAATATAATTATTCTAATTAAATTTAAAAAAATATCTACTTAACACCAAAACCCATTCCACCTCCGACACGTCACTTAACGACAAAAAATATTATTTCATGCCCAGGGAAAAATAGTGTTCTGGACTAAATTGTGGTCTCATGAATTGGATCCCTAAATCCATTCAAGAGTTATTAGATCTGAAATCCAAAATAAAATAAATTTATTTATTTATAGAAAATTCATTGATGGTTCTTTATACAGAAGTCTCATGAAGAAAAAACTTGTAACCCAACTAGATTAAATGGAACATTCAAGACACAATCAAGGCCTCATATTTTTTATCTGAGCTACATTGTAAGAGATAAGACATTTCTGTGATTTTCATAGAATAATAATACTTAATATTTATATAAAATTTATTTCAGGTGAACCAGACCATGTAATCAAATGCCATATAAATGCCTTACTATGGAATTATATGTAGAAATATTCCAATGTCCGATAGGGCCAAAACTGAATCTCTACAAATACAATAAACTAGCTTTCCCTCATTGATGAAATGGTAGTGAATAGAGAAATAATAGTAATTGACAATCAATAACCCTATCATTTGACTCATGGTGATATCCTTTTGGGATAATATATATTATAGGCTATTTTGATTGGTATATATGTCACCAATCTCACCCTAGTGGAAACTCCTGTTGATTTTGAATGAAAAAATCACAGCTGCAAGCTATAGATCATGTGTACGGTAATTAATCTTACGGATCATCAACAGTCATGAGGTATATGCTATAAAGATATCATTTCTCATGATTATACAACCTGATCCTTTCTTGGAATTATCATTGTATGTCACAAAAATTTCTCCACTTTTCAGTATTGTGAGTATATGTGCAATGATCGACCTTATTTATAGAACATTGAAGCTTTCTTCACATTCTTACATCCATACATACTTTACCCCTTTATTTTTTAACATTATTAGCGGGCTTGAGAATCATGAGAATTTTCTCATAGAATGTCAATATTACTCTACAAAGCTAGGAAAACTATGGATTTTGGGGACACTAGATGGTCTGGTCCATTCCCCAATTTCCATGGTTTTTGGAGGGTCAATAAAAATTCCCTCACATGTGATCACATGTCACAATAATATGACTATATACATCCAAAAATCACACTCTCAGAACATGAAACATAAATTCCACTTCCTCAATGTCAGTAACACGATTTTTAGATGTTCTTCATTTTCCTCCTTGGTCTTTTAGTAAATGAGATTTTCATCAGTAAACACTAATAATTGTTTTTCGAGTTAATGTCTAAAGTCTCTATCAATCAAATCCATGAAAAATTCATGGACATTAGTACATCTGAAGGGAATCACCAAAATCTCATAGTTCATATTCCTTTTAAGTAAGGTAGTCTCATAAATATCATTTTTCTTCACCTTTAAGTGATGATACCTAGAAAGATATCCACTATTGAGAAGTACGATGATCCTCTTAAATGATCAAACAAAACATCAATAATTATAGGAGGAGACTTTTTCGTCATGGTGATCTTGTGGGGTTCTGGATAATCAACACACAGATGCATTTATCCATCCTTCCTCTGGACAAAGAGCTCTGACAGACCCCAAGGTGATGCAGTAGGGCGTATAAAACTTTTGTCCAAATCCTCATAGATATTCTTCTATAACACCTTTAATACGATTGGATATAATCTATATAGAAAAATTGAGATAGAACTAACTCAAGGAATGAGTTCAATTGATAACTCTACCTCACAATCTAGGAGTATTCTATGTAACTCTTCCAAAAATACATCTCTATATTCCCTCATGATGGTAATTTCCCTAGTGTAGATAAATTCCTTTGAATCAACCATTTTAGCAAGGTATGCCTCTTTATAGGGAATCATGACCCATAACATTGAAGGATTTTTCAATAGAGATTAATTATATTCCTTACATTTGTAGTAGATCATGGTATTGATTGCAATATGAAAATATATTTTCTTTTCTCATCAATATATATATTCTCTATATAAAGAGTGCCAATCCATCCCTAGTATGGCTTCTAATTCCACTAAGGGATGTATCTCTAGATTTTATAGAATAACACTCCAACATTTTTAAATAGGTTAAAAGAACAACACTTGGGTTGAAATGATTTAACGACTAGGTGTTTTTATTGATATCTCTACTTAAAAAATTCTGGGATTTATTCAATAGTACTCATCAACTTGTGAGATATAAAGGAATGCAGAGAACAATAGTAAAATAAGACATTTCCATTATTGAGTGAATAGGAAGTGTACCTTGTATGACTTCATTCTATTTATCTGCTTTGATAGTAGTCATGGATATGATTTCCCTTGATCCTTTAGAATATATAGTTAATTATGGTGATTAACCTCAAGAACTCGATGTTTAGTGAACTGGCTTGAATTTTTTCCTTTCTCCCAATAGTTTTATCATTGGATCATGTGTGGCCCTATCCTTTCCTCCACCACATTTTCTGACAATTTCTTATCTTATTTACATGCATATTATATGCAACCTTTTATCCCACACATAAAATAATTTCCTCAACTCATTGAGGTTTCTCCCATGATTCTTATTCCCACAATATTTACATGTGTGTGGTTGAGTTTTCTTTCCACATAATTCATAATATCCCCCACCGTGAAACTTAAAATTTCACTTCTTCTCAGCATTTCCATGGGACCATTATCTAAACACCATCTCAACTTTGAGAGAACATCGATCAACTTCTTCATAACTCCCAATGTCTCTAATTTCATGAGACTTCTTAATGTGTGTTTTTAAACCACTAAGGCATCTATCATTTTTTACATCATTTTTTATAATAAAACCTGAAACTTACCATTCAAGCCTTGTAAAAATTTCTTCATAGGCAGTGAAAGATTCTCCTTACTTTTGATTAAGATCTATTAATTCTATATCCATTATAGTTCATAGAGTTAATAGGATATATTTATTAGGAAACATGATCTTAAATTCTTCCCACTAAATTTATTCAATTTTTCCCTCATTTTTTTGTTTTTAATCAAATACAATCATTGATCAGCCTCTCTGTCGAGACAATAGACAACAAGATTCACCTTCTCCATATCTGAATACTAAATAAAAAAATAACCTATCAATCGATTTGACCCACTATTCCACAACTAGTGGATCGGAAGATCCACAAAATGTTGGTATCCATTTCCACCTAAAACACTCAATTCCTAATTGAATCCTCTTTGGTGAAGGATGAAATTCCACCTTATTCAGGTTATTGATAATGAATTGAGACCTATGGGTAAAATTATCTATGAAATATTAATCTATACCTCAAAAATTATTTTGGATTTCATTCGGAAAATTGTTGAATTATCACTCACACGAGTTGTTATCCAAGTTTCTCCTGCTTCCAACCATTTTCTATACAAGAAAATGTTAGAAAAAAACATATGTTATCATGTCCTCTTTAATTCGTAACATTGTAATATTAATTATAATGGAATATATTATGGGATACCTATATTTAACTTTTAATAAAACAAGGCATCTTGGTTTATCATTTATAATTAGTCTCATACTAATGGGTTTAGCAATGGTCCTATAATCCTAATTCCCAAAATAATTAAACTGCCCTCTATTACCAACTATTGAAACACTGTTTTTTCATAAATAACTATTGGATAATTTTAATTATAAACAACATAAATTCATTACAAATTAAGGATATAAATATTTAATATCTTTGGAAAACTATGACCATACTTAACTTTTAAAAGATGAAACAGTAATATGTATTTAATTTCTTCTTCACTAGATTCATATTGGGCCTAGATTTCTCATTAGAACAAGTAGTCACCTAAGGTTATACATCCAAAATGTGTGAGCTAAATACCCCGTAAGAGGATAGATAAGAACCTTAAAAATGTTACATAAGGTGAGAATAATTATTATCATCATAACAAAGGAAAAATATAATAATCATGAGAGGAATCATTAAGATAAAACATGGAATGTGGAAATTCATAAAAACGTGTCATCATGTTTTGTGTTCAACTACAACACATAGGTGAGAAAAAATCAATAATTTTTTTCACTCATATTTAAAATTATTCATGAGGTTCTTCATATTATCCAATTCATTATAGAGTTATATAATTCTAGGCACACCCAACACATCATAACATTTACATTATCATGCATTCCACATAGAAAAAATATCAATCATGAACATAAATAATGCATTGGAAGGATTTAGATTCAAATTTTCATCATACATTCATAAACATTAGGTATATAAATATAAGGGGTAATAACATACTTGATATAAGAATCATAAACCTAGAGTTATAAGAAAATGGGGTGTTATGAAAGAAGCATTCATTTGGAAAACATGGTTTTTGTCATAAACTCATGTATAAAAAATTTAATACTAAAAAATATAATATAATGATGAAGAAATTACTTCTAGGGAATAAAAAAACTAAAATGGGGAGAATGAGGTAAAATCCAATTAAATATTGTTGGGTTCGAGAAATCCCCTTATATTAGGTCTAAAATATTCCATCACATTAATATAATTTACAATGACATTAGGTTCATTAATTGACAATTCTAGAAGATTTTATACTTGAATATAATTAATTATGGTTTTATAATGTTATTTTATTGTCCTTTTAATGTGTTATAATGGTTAAATTCATTATGGAGAGTGTTTATTTTCATAGTTTTCATGTCCAGTTCACTTTTATACATGAATGTAAGATCATGTTAGATACGGATAAACAAAAAAAATTTATTTTAATTAATTACTGTTATTAAATAATTTTAAATTATATTATGATGGATTTAGTTATATACCATGGGGAAGATTCATTAGATAAAAATAATTGATTATAGTTTTAGGTTAATTTTTGTGGTTTTTGATCACAACAAACTAGTTTTGTTTTATCATTTACTATTATATATATAAGCTACAAACATAACATAAAAGGGTCAGAAAATAAATTTTTTAATCATTTTTAAACCTTTCAATGGTTTTATTAACAACCATGAAGGAATTATGGAATATCATTGTTCACATCCCATGATGTCGGTATATTGACACTTCATGGGCGACGATTTCATTTATAAAATAAGAGAGAGAGAGGAAGGGAGGGAGGATTTTAATGTTCTATCTTATATTAACAAGATATAATTCATGTTTTTTAGGGTTATGGAGTTATAATTTTATTTGGATGAATGTAGGATAATATTTAATGTGAAAAGAAATTCAAATTGAAAGGAAATTAAAAAAATAGAGAAGATTTACATCTTGATTTCTCCTCTTCAGATCCACCTCAAGGCACTGAGACATGGTATTTTGATGAGACCAAAATCTAATATATGTGGGGAAGGTACTAGGGAAGATTATTTTGTTGAATATAGTCAAGGATAATATATTTAATGGTTTGTGGATAAGGGGGATTGAGGGGTTGTATTTATAGTTGAGGAGAGGGGTGTTTCTGATTATTTTTATCATTATTTTATTATTTTTGTCAAGAAAATAAATATAGAGGATTATTGTGACTAAATAAAGTAAATAGTTCATGGATGTTTTGACAAGATGTTACCTATATCATCAATTACTAAAAAATGATTTGAAAAATTGAGGTTTGTAGCAGTTATCAGAAATTATCATATTTTACTACTCTCCAAAAAATTGATTTATTTCAGAATAATTGTCACCTTAACCATCTATCAATGTGTAGAATTAAAAAAAGTACACCATTTTATGAAAATAATATAATAAATATGATGGATTTAATTTTTTATTCAAATCATCATTTACTATGAAAATACAAATGTTAAAATTAAAATGGATGTTATAATAATATGAATAATTACATAAGGTCTCATAAAATTATCATAAAATCAAAGGGAATAAAGATATTTATTTATGAATACATTGTTTGAAAATAATTTTTTTTTGTAAATTAATGATAAAATATTTATAACATATAGAAATACCAACACATCACAAATAATTTTTAAATTGTTTATTTACTTATACTAGGATATAATTATATAATATTGTCACATATAATATGGATGAATTCTATTTTTACTATAATTTGGAACAAATACCCTTCACATGGATGATTTACTATTCAAGAAGAGTCATATTACTATTCATAAGGGTAATATTACTATTCATTAGGATAAGTTACTATTCAGAAAAAAATCACATTTTCCCCAACAGAATCCAAATCACTTACTTATTGCAATCATGTGTGTCAGATTTTTGAAATTAAAAACACATAAAGGGAAAAATTAAGGTTATCAGTTATTATATTAAGGTTACACAGTATATAGTAGTTCATTTATAAATTATGTGTCATTATGTTTTATTTTTTTATATTATGTGACATAATTATATGGAGAGAATTTTCATTAACAAAACATTGGGTCAATACAATGTCCCACCGTAGTTTTTGTACAAGGAGGATTAGTATCACTTCTCAAGAAATTTCATGGCTGGATCATGTTTCATGTTAAAGGTCCATAAATAATGGATCATGAAAAAGTGGTATTAGATAATCCATTTAATATTTCGGGGAATTATGTTGACATCAGATAGGATCATTGAAAATTGAGAGGTGGGTATAGGAAGAGCTTCATGAACACATGATCATGATGATCCCATAGTTTCCGTGGGTAGTCTGGGATCTATGTCATTCATTTATTGTTTATTTGGAATTATTTCATTTGTTATTGTTGGGTTTATGGTTTGGTGATGGTCAATGGAAGTGAACAGGTGATACACAATGAGATTGAATGGAATAATGACCTAGGTAGAGCTTGAGTGCATAATTCCTGATTATTCATGTGGTTGGTGCCAGCTCAGGGCGTGGATTTCTATACCATGTATCCATGATACGCATGAGAAATATTTCACTATTTCATCAGTTTCAGTGTGATTTATTTATTTACTTGTTTTTGGTTGTTGTATGTTGATTTTGAATTGAAATATTTTTGAGGAAAAAGGGATTTTAAATTTTCATTTTTTTAGAATTGGTATATTTTAATCATTGAATTTTTTGATTTATTTTGAAATAGTTATGTGTTTTGGTATTTCAAAAATATCTTTAGAATAAATATGTTTTTAATTTAGAATTGAAATTTTTGTTTTGAAAGGTTATTTTCAATTCATATATGATTTTTGGTTTGGGGAATGTTTTTCTGATTTCAAATTCCCCTTTTTCATATGATTTTTTATGGAAGTTTATTTAGTTTTATTTATTTATCTATTCGGATTATAGAACCTCAAAATATCACAATGGTTTCAAGTAAGTCTTTTCCAGTATTTGGTCCTTACGAAACTCATAGTGGGGTGGCAGAGTTAGGTTAATCATGGTTGTTTATTAGTTTACATGGTTCTAATGGTTTATTAGAGGACTAAAAGTGGATTAAAGAAGTCAAAAGGGTTTTTATGTCATTAGAGACCCCAAAATCTGTGATGGTGCAAGATGTTATGTTATCATTTGAGGGTCCAGGTTTGGATCAGTGGATGTTCATCACCCAATTATCTTTTCAATATAAAATGTATTGGGATGTGTTTATTCCCACCTTTATATTATGGTTCATAGATAAGGATGGTATGGTTAGGAATGTGTAAGAGTTATTGGGTATTAAAAAAGTGTAATAAATTGTTAAGGTTAATGAATATAATTATAAAAAGTTGATTTCCTTTCTGTAAGTGATATAATCAATGGATGACTTGAATAATTATATCTTAATTTGTGGTATTTTTTTGTATTTTATGAAAAAAGTCCTATCAACCTGGGGATATCTATTAGGGATGTTCATGGATTAGGTGATTCTATCTGAGCTAGTTCCTGGAGAAGAGTATTCAGTAGTGGGAAATAAGGTTTTTTATGCCTCGTGAAGGTTATAAAACTTGATAGATCTATGTTACAATTGATCCTAATCCTTATAAGTACCACTTTTTTTAATTGGCCTTTGTATTTTTACAATATTTGCACATGTACATCTAGTGTCACTGCTTTAGAAATTTGATATTGTGTTTTTCATAATCCTTCAAATATATATCAATGATGTGGCTATTTGGGATATCTGGAGATGTTCTACAAGTATGGTTTTTATATGAAGAGGTATCATCATGTGGTTTAAAACTCCTAACTGTGTTCTTGAAAATGCATCATGGCATTAGGGCTCTAGGTATAGTCCCTAGAGTGAAACTACTCATATAGTAGGGATTTTTTGGTTTTCAAGGTGTTGGCACATATATTGTCTCTGGTGATGGAGTGTGGATTGATTAATTATTCATGTTATAGTACTTTTGTTTTTTGGAGTCATTAAAGTAATAATATATTATTTCCTTTGTGTCCTTATAATTTTTTCAATAGTTCCTTTAAGAATTTTAATCCTTGAATTTTAAACTATTTTATGTAATTTGTTTAGTTCTAGGAGGTTCCTGTTTAGAGAAACTTGTTTTTTTGAGATGATAAAACAATATTTGTTTTTGAATTTTTTTACATTACATTATTTGTTTCCTTCAGGTGTGAGAGGTTTGTTGATATACCCATTATGTGAGTCATTTTTTCAATGAAGGGAAGACCCACCATTGATCTCCTTGAAGTTTTATATAGTGATGGTTAGATGTGACATGTGTAATGGACAGATCACACATAGATTTTTGGTATCATTTTACCAATTATTTGTTTAATAAATGGTTTTTTTCTCATTTTAAATGGAGAAATTAGGGTGGGTGATTTTTTTTGTGGGGAGAATTTTGAAGCCTAAACATGATTTTTTATTTCTTTTTTTTCTTTTCATAATTATAGTATTAGGGTTGTGTTATGGGTTCCATTCTTTGTTTGAATATTTTAGTTTTGATATTTTTCATAATGTTTTTTCCCTATGAATGGGTTTTCTACATGGTTTAGGGAGAAACAGTGTGGATGATTAAGGTAGAGGTTCTTTTCAGTTCATTTTTTTCATGAACGGTTGTCCTGCACAACCTATGCTTGGTTTGTCCCAAACCATTTAATGAAATGGTGTAATTTTGTATCATGTATCGGTTCATGAGTTAATGATAATCACGTGGATAAAATTAAGATAAACCATGCAGAACAAATGCGAGGATTCTCTTTAATTTTGAAAGACCAATTTTCAATGGTTGTCACATGATTTACCATACCATGAGGCCATCCCATGCGAATAACCCATCCTTGAAAAAACATAGTGCAAGGATTACAAAATAATGTGTACAAACCATCTAAAATACCTAGGTTCCTTAAAAAGATGAATTTAACCTCATTTCCCTATTAAATTTTCACTCAAATTGGTCTACCTCCCATCTTGGTAGAATTCGGTTCATAATAGGGCTCCCAAAAGATCTACATTTGACATTACTTGCATTTTTTATTCTTATTTAAGCATCCATGGTGATTTCTTCTTCTTTTTTTGGTTGTTTTTAATCCCCTAATCTTTTACCTACTCTTGTAGAAAATTATTCATTGGATTAACTCCCTATTAGATAATACCTATAGTTAGGGTAGGATACTTTTTTTGTTGCATTGATGTTAGTGTGTGGATATTATCTCTTGGGATTTGTTCTTCATTTCCTTATAAATTCATTACATTCACAAGTCACTAAGTCAGGTATCTTCATCCATTTCCTTTCTGAAAATTTTTATTAGTTCATTAGATGTCTTAATAAAACAATAAAAGTGTTAAAAATTATTGTGATGTGGTTGAAAGAATTTTTTTTCTGTATTCATATTGTGAAATTAGTGAAAATGGGTTTTTAAGGGTTGTTTATGATATTTCCAAAAAAATTATATAATGTGTTTGATAAAATTTCAAAGATTAATTAAAAATTAAATTTAATTATTTCGATTGAGTATAATATTTTTTATGATTTGGTAACTTCTTTGTTTGTGAATTAACATGCGTGTGTGGGTTTTGAGGACTTTTATTGGTTGGTTCTCATGTATAGACCATCGTAATTATTTTTAATTCCATTTGTGATTCTTAAATTGAAACTGTTGTTATCACTATTTTAACTTTAAATTAATTTTCCATTAGATGTGTGAATATCATTATGGGAATGGGGTGTACATATAGATAGCAACATACATGGTGATGGAAGTCCATTAAATAGTTCACCTTGGAACCCTGATTTTCAGACACTATTATAAAATTTCATTCCTTCCTACATTAAATATTCTAAAAGGTTTACTTCAAAACATCCAATTCCCTATGTATGGTTTTTTGGTTTTAATGTGATATAAAAAGTTATTTGTAATTTTTTTAAACAAATCACGTGCATTTTGGCATCATGGGATTCAAATAGGTAAATAATGATATAGAGGCCTGGTTGGATCCTTTCAAGCATATTGTTTATTTTTCAATATTTTATTAATGGTTTTGGAAATTTATTTTAATGGTAATGTTAATGTCTAGGTTTTTATTTTGTGGTGGATGTTATATGATTATAAAAAATAACTGACATGTTGACCTAGTCTATACTTGAAAAGGTTTTTTTTATGAAAGAAACCTCTATGGTCATCAATTTGATGAGATGAACTTTGTATAGTTATTGTTTAGGACTAATAATGGAATGAAATGTTCTACCTATGGGTTATGATTCATGGAAGACATGTAATTACCTCCACATACTCCATTTTAATATGATCATGGGATTCCTGGGAATTATATAGAGGTTTGAGTTAAGGTTTCCAAATAATAATGATCATATGGATTTAACATTATGTGTAATGGATTGGTATTGTGGGATTTTCCACTTGTGAGGCATGATTATATCTTCTAGGATGGTTATGGATTGTGCAGTTACACCATATTCCAGATAGTGGATTCAAATAATTTATATATTGGTATTTTTTATATATAATAGAAAGAAATTTCCATTATTAGAATTTTATATGTTATTTATTAATTTATCAATAATGGGTTTTTTTGTTTTTTAGTACTTATGTTATAATAGCTGTACTATTTCTTTTTATTATTTGGTTTTTATTCCGTTACATTGATGTTTCTCTTTAATATAGAATCCCATTAATTTTGCACATAATTAGGGTTTCATTCCTTCCTGTGTTTGGATACCTGAAATATTATAATAAATGGAAAATTTGATTAGAATATATGTTTATAAAAACATTATTTCCATAAATTTATTTTAATACTTGTGTTTTTGGAATGTTTTGGGAAAGGTAATGAATGGATTTATTTGTGAATACCTACTGAGATATTTTATTCTCACAAATTATATTTTTCACTCGATGAAAATGGACCAGATATATTTTTATGGTTTAGTTTCAATTCATGGTTTCATATATATTGGGAGCATTTTTGGGATGGTGGTTACCAAGGGGCCACATAGAGTCCGGGTTAGTCACAGTTTGGTATTATCATTAGTTTGTTTAGTTTGTCGTTTCATTCTTCTATAGTTATCTTTGAATATATATTTTTATTTTCTTTTATATGGGTTGTGGTTTCTTGTTTTATGAAAATATAATTTATTCATACAAACTTATTATTGGTCCAAATCCATCCAATAATGATATCTTTGATTCCCAGCAGTAGTTTCTATCACGTGAATATCATGAATGCCACTCAAGCATTTCCATGGTCCGACTTGGGTGATAGGTTAAGGGGTATACATGGGTTGGTTTATGAACAAGATATACCATATCATACATAAACATTATAATAATAAATATTTTATCCACATATTTATGTGAGACAACCCAATATCGAATACTTTTGATTATTTACATGAATTCCACTCCTCAAATAAAAAAGGGCACTCTCTCCCCTCACTTATTCACAGAACTAAAGTAAATTACCTTGACTAAGATCAGAATAAATAATTCAAATTCCATACCATAATCATAGAATTCTTAGTTTGTGATTATATCACACCTTTTAAGGTTTCAGTGAAATCAAATGGCTGACATAAGAAGAATAGTTAATTCTTTTCAAAAATAATTTTCATTTTATTTCCTTATCCACCTCTATCAATTCATATTATTCCATGATTATATAATATCCTAATTATATTACACATATTTTAATGTTTTTATATTAAAGGTAATTAATACATCCTCCCAAACATCCATTGAATTTATTATGAAATCATTGTTCTTTTGTATGCTAGATAGCTGCCTCACAAACCGAAATTATTCAATTTTCAATTGCCACCATTGAATGATATAAATAATGATGGGATATTAGTTTATATATGTTATATATGATATTTGTAACATATTAATAACTATTGAATAATTATTCAATACAAATATATTTACCTTATGTTCTATTTTATATATGATAATGTTTCTCATGTGTACAATGGACTCCTGTCCCTCGTTGAGATGTGATTCATCTTGAACTAACCAATAATATGGAAGGTGATAAGAACAAATTTTATGATTATTTGTTATATAAGAGATTGAATTATTATATTTGTGTAAATTTTATCATTATATAAAATATAATATATAACGATTTCATTCATTACGTTTCACTCACATATAGATGATAACACAATTCATATACATGTGGACTACCGCCTTCACGAAGCAATCTGACTCTATTTTCATCACCACACCACGTGAATGAAATATATAATTATGTAATATGATATTAACTATACCATGATCACTATATATATGAAATACATAACATACCACGTTTCCATAAATTTCCTTGAAAATGGAAATGTTAGTAATGTGTATATATGACATATTGTCTCTATAATCATAACATACTTACTTTTTCATAACCATTCATCATGACTAGTTTTAAAAGTAAAATTTATCAAAAATTGAATAATTAGTAAATTATTATTATAGTGTAGATTATAGAACTATATAATATAGTCATGAATTGAATCATTCATGATAAAGAAAAATTATAAAACAAGTCATCTGACAACTGAAATAATGAAAATAATGAAATATTATTTAAAAATGTGTGGTAAAATTCTATAAGAGGTTTATATATGATATCATAAATATGAGTACGGTTATTTAATAATTATATAAAATTATTGAACTATTATATAAGAAATTAACCCACATAAATACCAATGGAAATGTAACATAATGGATTGAATCAAAATTTACATTCCACTGATTGTTTTGTTATTATGAACCAATTCAATTTTAAGTGTGGTATATACTCACAATTTCACAAGTAGAATAAGTATTATGTCATTATTCATGAATTATTTGTTTCATGTTGAATTACTTTTTAAAATAAAAATTTAATTTTAAATTATAAATTTATAAAAGTTATTTTTAAATGTCCCATTTCTGTGTGATTTTTAACTTTCTCATGAAAAAATATCTTTATCTTAGTCAATTTTCATTAGAACATAAATTTATTTTAAGTAACCATATTATTTTATTATTTATATGATTATTTTCATATCTATATACAAATTTAACATATATAGATTAAATTGATAGTATATTTATTAACAATAAATATTGATAAATTCGTATCATGTATACATTACGTATATAAAATGTTTATACATATTGTTCACAAATTATATCAATTATTGATTATACAAGAAATTATTTGGATATTAATTTAATGGTGGGTTGAGGACATTATATATCTTCCCAATGCATTGATATGTATTAGGGGAAAAATCATTTGGCCAAATGAAACAAGTTCCCACTAGTAGTTTCAAAATGTATAGTTGATAGACACAAAACTATAAGTTTCTATGTTCCATAGACATGAGTAAAATAATTGACCATTTCCTTTATAGATAATGAATTCATTATTATCCATGATATTTCATGATGATATTATATCTTGATGCATTTTGTTATCAGTTTATTGAGTAAATGAAATTTTTTTTAGTTATTTAACATTATATATTGACTTTTACTAAACAATTACTTAAATATCAATTTTGACCAGTTATTTTCCTTTCCATATTGATTATTTTAGTTGAATAATTATTTCATATAATGTGCTTATCCCTCAATGAGAATTTCATCTCACCTTTATATTATATTATTTACCATGGTTTTCATGAAGTTGACTTTGAATTAGATGTTGGGATATTCTTGATCGATTAATGTTTCCATCTAACAAATAAATAATGTGGAAATAATTCTAATTATATGTAATGTAAAGATCATATATGTATCAGTTTTATAAATATTACTAAAATTATAATTCCTTTAAGATGTTAATCCTTGTGTATTGTGAATATTTAATAGTTGTAGGAATCTACTTAATGATACTTGGGATGGTATCATTACATCATATTCATAAATGACATTATTCTATATAATTTATGATGTATGTTTTTTCACCTTCCAAAAAATAACTGTTATGAAAGGGGATTACTTATGGAATTAAATGATTAAAATCAATGAATAATTATTTTATATAAATAATTTAATTTTTAATATAAATTTTTAAATATTTTAATATCTAATAAAGAAACAAGATGAAAATAGGATATGATATTATATGAAGGACCTAGTCGATAAAATCCATGGTTAGAATTTTTGTTTCGGAATGTATGAAATTATTTGAAGGTTAATTTTAAATTTTGAAGTAATTATTATAATTATATTATGTTTTTAAAATTTATTATAAATTTTCACCCTTATAGTAATTAAAAATAGGGAATGTTGAAAAATATAAGTCATCGCATCTTGGATGCGGTAGTCCACACAATTCATGAATTAAAATTTTGATTTTTAAATAGAAAAGACGAAACATGTTCAATAATTATTCAAAATAATAAACGATTTTTTTATTAGGAAAATAATTAAGTGATAATATTGTAATTTAACTTGTTTAATAGAAAAAATATGAATTAAAATAATGAAGACATAAAGAAATACTCACATTGAAGGCATATGATTTTATGTAGAAATCTCTTACCAAATGAAAGTATTATGAAACAAAATCCTCGAAGAGGATTAAAGAAATTTAATTAGACTTTTGAGGATGGAATAACATCATATAAGAATTTGAAATATTTTTTTTTCATGATTCGATGGAAGGAAGCTAAATTTATAAATGTTGATAATTAAATTTCTGTAATTATTGAAGCATTATATAAATATAGAACATGATTTTCATGCTATGAAATCATTAAAATGTAAAATAATGGAATATGGGAAGAGATAAAGTCACTAATATTTTAATAGTTCTTTTTAATACATTTTTATGAACTATTTAGTCCTTTTACTCTTATTGTTAAGTTACATTATTTTTTTTCATTCTATAATGTCAAATAGTTATTTCCCAAGTAAAAAACATTATTAATAAAAATAAAAAGAGTATAATTAAATAATATTTATAAACTGATTCAAAAATAAAATATGTTTTAAAAAATTATTTATGTAAAAATATTCTATTTTACCATTCCTGATTGTAACACATGAAAATGATTTTAATGGAAAAAAATGAATTTTATTTTAAAAATTCATATATATAGTAAATTTTTTAGTACTTATGTTACAAAATATTTAAATTGGATTATTTTATAATAATATCTTTTATTTTTCTGTCTAATTGATCCAAAACCATAATTAACATTACTAATATTTATTTAAATTAATTGAAAAAATTAATTTCTAATATTATTTATGTTCAAAAATAATAATCATAGGTTTTATAAATTAAAAAAAAATATTTATAATTATATAGATTTAAAACATAGAATATTTTTTATGAATTAAGTGATTTTTTATATTTATACTCCTTAATTCCATAGTAATAAATTATTATAATTTAGAGTTTTGGTAAAAACTGTATATCAATATTCACATAAAAATAATTTAGAAAATTTATTATAATTTATACTATGATTATTTTGAAATTATATATTAAAAAATGAAAAAAAATTTAATCATATTAATATTATTAGATTGATATATATATTTTTCAAATAAAAACAAATAAATATATTGAAAAATTATTTTATTGAAAATATCCTTCTTGAACATTATGTATTTTTATAACCTTTTTATTTCATTTTTTAATCATTGTGAATTTATTTATTGTACACCAATTTCCATTTGTATAGGATACATAAAAACTATATGAAATTTTATATAATGATTATATAATTATTAATGGTACAAAATGTTTACTATCATGTTAAATCATATTCATGGTTTTGATTCGATGGGTAGAAAATTTATAAAGTTTTCTTCTGAACTCAAATTCCCGTCACTATGTTATAATATTTAATAAGAAAAGTATTTCATTTATGATTATTTTATTTGAACTTATTTTATTTATATACGAAAAGTTATACTTAAATATTTATAAAATGATTATTTTAATTAAAATCATTTTCCTTGAATAATTCACATCATATAGAGGTAAAATGTTGTTAGGAATAACATTCATCATCATTAAAGACCATTTTTCTCTTATATCCCAAGTCTCTCATTATAAAAATATTTTTGTTATAATTTTATGATATTAATACGAATTATATTATGTTTTATTTATTATTGTTTTATATATTTTCAAAAAAAATTTATTTGCATTTTTTCAATGTCTGTTACAGTAATGGAATTTTAATATTTTTAAAGAGTATCGACTTCATTATAATAGTTTATATCTTCCCAGAAAAATATTCTCTAAGACCATTATATATTATTAATAAATCTATTATATAGATCTATTAAATTTTATATTATATAAATCATTTCAAGTTATATTAATGAAAATAAATTTTTAATGCGACTTGAATTGTTATCATTTAAAATCTAGGCTAAAAATGTTTTTCAAAATCTCATAATATGATCAAGATTAAATTTTTTTCTTCATAGGTAATGGATATAAATCTTATGGAGAAATTCATCATGAATCACTCTATATATACACTAATGGAATTTTCTTTTTTTGTGTGATTAAATTATTTATTAGATAAAATATTGTTTTTTAGTAAATTTAATATAATGACATTTTGAAAGGTTTTGAATCACATTTTATTCCATGGGTTCATTTGGTTATGATAAATTATTTATTTCATATGGATTGTTGATGTACATGTGATTATATATATATGGTTTGGTCTGATAAATCAATATTATGGGTTTCATTAGATAATGACCTATCTCGGTTTGGGTACAAAAAAGTCGAAATAAAGACTGATTTTTATAAACTATAATGATAGGTTGGGTCTATTAAAAAGCTCCATTTAATAAGTTAATATTTTATATACCAATATAAAATTATCCATAACAAATGAATTTTTTACTGATTACAATATATGTTGTGTGGATTTTTATTTGGTCACTATCCGAGTTGTGGGAATTTTTATTTTTTCGCAACTTGAAATTTGGGAATATTGTTTTGTAAAATACATATTGGGATGGAATAAATTAGTTTTAAATATATATTTAAATATTTTATTCATGTTCTTATTCCCTTTTATTAGTTATATTCTTTTGTTATACTATATGTATAATGGTTACTTTCCTATGAATCATCACTCATATTCTATATAGTATATTTTATCATTTGAGAATAAATTTTATTATTTTACCTAGAGATCTCATACTACTTCATGTTAGTTTAATTAGTTAATTTTACAATTCCCATGTTTTAAAAATCAAAATATCATAACATTGATTACATTTTTATAATTTTTCATTTCCTGCTCATTTTATCTCATACATTTTCTTTTTTAACTCATCATGTTATATAGATAAGTATAAACTATGATATGTCTAATAGTGGATATTGTATTATCTATTTTCGTGGAAATTTTCAAACCATGTTTATAATTTTTCTTAACAGCAATTACAACAAACATTTTAGTTATACTATTGGGCGATTTTTTCACAATATAATTTTAATATAATTAAAATACACATATGTTTATATTAAGTTATATTATATGGTATAAAAAAGGTTGTACTGATCGTTTTATTATTATATGTTCAGAGAGAGTGGTTCTACGGAATCCAAGTTGTTTTCAATATTTTTTTTTATTTAATACATATTAATAGTTTAGTTAGTTTTGGGTATTTGGAGTGGATAAAATTTGAAAAAAATATTTAGACAAGTCAAATAGAATATCTAAAAATGATGACAATGTATAGTATATAAAAATACATCAAATTTAAACCATTATTTCATATATTCAAGTGGATATAGGATCTTTTGTAAATGAATATATGGGTGATAACTTTGAAAATGACTATCGGTATTAACCCAATCTTCTCATACAAACAATAATGACAGATAACTATAAAAATGGGCTGAAAATATTAATGGACACTCATGAGTGATATACGTAACATTAATAATTAATTATAAATTATTTAAATTGAATTTTATTATGCAATATATAACTAGTTAGGTTAGTTAACATAATAAGAATATGACCATAAAAAAAATAATTTAAACTGATATAATTGTATATAGATCCAATTATGTTAATGTTTAAATGAATGAATCATATTCTAAAATGTAGATTTCATTTTATAATACATCGTTAGATTTAGTTTTCATATACATATGATTAATTACTATAATTTTATTGGATATTTACATAATGATTTTATTTTTAGTATTTGGATGGAAAATGATCATGGAAATGACGTTGTTAATGGTATCTTTCTGGTATCTCATATAATTTGAAAATAAAATACTAGTCATGTGTGGAATATGTGGTTGAGATTTTGAAATAATCATATTAAATAGGGTGAAAAAAAGTTCTACAATATTACCTATGATAGTGAGTTAGATGTTTTGTTTTGAGAGTAATATATATTACTGAAATGCATATGTCATTTAATTAAAGAATATTTACTATTTTATAAAGATTATAGTTTTTTAATTAGGAGAGAATCTAAAACACTTGGATCATAATATATATTTTTTCTTAAAAAATTATTTATTTATTATCTTGTTTTACATAAAAAACAAATCCAATAAGAACTATCGCGCGTTTATTATAAAAAATATGATCATTGTATTGTAACCATTATATTGGAAGGTATATATAGAATAAAATGAATTATTAAATTAAATTTGATAGAAAAATACATGATACTTTTAATACTAACATACTAGTATTTTTCAATTATTATATATGAAAATCATAAATGATCAATTTTTACTTATTATTTTTTTCTTTCTAAAATAGTATTTTTATACTTTTTTTTATTTCAAGAAAATAAATGCATTATTATTATGTAATGATAAAATATATTTTTATAATAATGATAAATTAATTTTAATTTAATTATAAATTTGATATCAATCATAATATGAAGAGTGAATGTTGAAAAAAATTATTTTTCATGTAATAACAATTATTAAATAAATTTTATGTTCTAATTATAAGGTAATATAAAAAAATTTAGTATTTATATCAGGAAAAAATAAACTTTATTTTTTATTCATTAAAAGAATATTATCTAATGTTACAGTTTTGAAAATTTTCATGAAAAATTTAAATTAATAGGAACGATACAAATTATTTTTTACAAAAACCAAGAAATTTATGCCATCAATAGGGTATAATAATTATATAACTAAGAAATAATTTTCTAGAAATATATATGTTTTATATTTATAATTTTACATTTAAATTTATAGTGTTTAATATAAAAAAATATACTGCCTATTTAAGAAATTATGTTATATTTTCTGTAAAAAATAATTTAATTTGTTAATTTTTTTTTTTTATAATTAGGTTTAAAAACTATTTAATATTTGTTAAAATAATATTATATTTAATATTCATAGTCTCTATATAAATATTATTTAACAAATCTATATTTTTATTTAATAAAAACAATAATTTACTAATTTAAAAAATTAATTTACTTTGGTAAAATTAAATTATTGTGAATATTATAACTATGGGGAAAAACTATAATTATAAAAAATTATATCCAAATGTTTTTGATGGGTTTTCTCACCCTAGTCTACATTTGACCTCCCTTAGTTTCAAATTTAGTTTCCATGTTCACGAATAATGGGTTTTCCATTTTTTCTATTTCAAAATTACCGCTTCTTTGCTTATAAAAGGACAAATCCACCACCCTTTTAAATAATTATTAAAAAATTGAAATCATCTTGAACAATTTCCATGTTAGTATCCTCTAGAATGATCTCCCATTTTTGGATAACCCTTTATCAAATTAGAATCCCAATATCCAACAATTATATTGTTTTTTCCAATATAAGGTACAAAATTTAAATGTGATTACTAATGTTTCCCTTATCATGGTTGTCGACCTGTTTTCCAAAGGATGGGAATGATCAAACAGTTTTACAATGATTCTTTTGGACTCACATTTTAATAGGATGAGAGGTGTAACTCACAACACCCTTTTGGCGGGTATTATTACCTGCTCCGGGAGATTCTTGTTGATTCGATGCATATTCATGAATTATTTTTAAAATATAGTATAATATTTATCACCCTTAACACTAGTAATAAATCAAATATTCATGTCAGAGTAGCCATATGTATAAAAAAACGAACCCCATAAATGTTACCATTTGTTTGAATATGATGTTCTTGATTAAGAGACTCATTTTTATGTATGATTTCTTCTCCATATCAAGTTGTTGTTTACATTTTCATTCCTGAATTAAAATATTTATAATCTAGCGCATCATAACTAGGATGTATGGAATTTATTGTCATTCTTGAAGGTGGTTTGAGTTTCAGTAATAGGATTACGCCCCTGATAAAGAAATTCTACATATCATTATTAATGGTATTTTAACCCACATTGTTTTGAAACTCTTAACTTAACGCATCAGACATTTTAGATTCATGTGAGAAGTACTACGACATGCAATTTTACTCAATGTGCCATGAACAACAAAATGAAATAATCATATATAAATATGGTGTGAGACCTATGGATGGGTATCCCTTTTAGATTTACTAAACATGTTTTGAAGACTAAAGAAATTTTATATTTCTTCTATGTAACTTGGTTTATTGAATAAATATCTCTTAATTTAAATAGACTAATGATGATGATCTGATTCATCATAGATGAAATGCATCCCTCCTTGTGTGGATTTTGGATTACTAAGAATATTCAACCATGAGGATGATGGTGGACTAAAAATTTTATTTCTGAACTATAGGTATGATTAATATGAATCCTATAAGTATATGAATCAAATATATTGTAGTTTGGATGGGTTGGGGATTACATAGTTGGCAAAGGAAAATTTTTGGGTTTTCATCATGATATTATCAAAATGAATACTATTCTATAATAAAAAATGAGTCATGCTTAGCATCTAAAATATGATAATGTACATTATCACCATGCCACGTAATCATGTTTTTGAGGGACATATACTAGAAATGGAAGCACATGTTGAACATTATTACACATCAACTAGTGAGAAATAATTGATATATATTAACTAAAAGTAATATGAAATCATATATTAAATCATTGGGGTTACTCACGATGGGACTTCCTTGATTAAATAAATTCCATTATCTAATAGAAGAACATATTTGAGCTATGGACGAAGTGGGTAGCTTAATAATATTGAGATGACTGTGGGTTTTTTCTAATCCTTGAATTACTGAATACATAACAATGAAATTCATGGAAACATCTGAATTAAATTAATCTTTTAGGTATCATGAAAATTTATTGTCACTCCCTAAGCTACTACCATTATACCTAACTATTTGATAATCATTATGATAAGAATGAGTGATTTCAAAAATAATGATGAAACTATCATCAAAGATTGATAAAAAAGGATATATATTAAAAAACAATGAATCATTGAGAGAAAACACTTGTGATACCAATCCCCAAATTTATGGATATAGTTGCCTCACAAGAGGACATAGATACTTTGTTACATAATAGGCGGTTCTCATATATTAGGTCTCAAACATCTATCATATGTGATATACAAGTCTTCGAATGGGAGCTTCACCCAAGAAGTACATGTTATAATTGGAATCACCTATCCCAATAAATACATTGGTCGACCAAAGAGTACCTTGCCCATGCAATTCATGGGAATACTAGATATTACCACACAAAATTAATATTTCAAATTAATAGAGATTTCCTTATCCATGAAATTCATGGAAATACAAGATACTACCTTAGTTAAGTGATACCTTGGTATATGAGAGAGTACCTTATCTAATTTACACATGGGTGATTTGAGATTTACTTATATAGAGGAGAAGAAAAATACATAAAAAACGTTGGGTGAGTATATGTCATAATGATCAATGGTCTCCTCATGAAGTAGTTAAAGGATATAAATCATGTTTTGAGATAAATAATAGTCCTTCACTATACTGAGCTTGGGAAAAGGGAAAGTGGTTCCTTTAATAGGATGTTGGATTTTAAACCATTGGAGGACTCTAATATATTTTTCCATTTTTAATTACTAATACATTTTTAATCTTATAATTTAACATGAGGGTTTGAGGAGTTGGGTGAGAGACTTGTGTGGGTAGAGAATTTATCTATATCTATGCCTTTCTGGAATAAAATATGGGGTTATTATGGGTCCAATTTATATGAAAACTCAAAACCCTTATTAAAGGAGGTGACTTAAGACAATTCCCTTTAATAAGAAGATTTTTTCTGATGGTTCGCACTTGTTTAATTTTTTATGGGATAGACACATAAAATACTCTATTAGAGGGATGACCACATAGAAGGATCATGTTATGTTAACAATTACATTTGGATTTTCATGAAATTATTATATTCAATAAATCATTACATGTGTTCCTAGAAGCTCACTCTCTTATAATTTTCATCACATTGATTCTATTTTATTTCATTTTAGGGTAATATCTCACATAAAAAATCAGTGAAAAAAATCCCCCCTCCCTCATTTGAAGATAGAAAATCAAATACTGTATTTGAACTTAATATGGAGATTAAATTGGGAATTCTTTGACCCTTGATTCATTGGGAATTATGTTTTCACAAACATAATAAATCATATACTGTTGGTGTATCATTAATTCCTTTTTCATTAATGTGGGTGAATTTTTAAGTCTTTTTACGAGGATTACCTTCATGTTTATCAAATTTTTTAATAATACTAATTCACTACCTTAATATATCATGCATTATTAGAATTACTATAAATAGTGACATTTTATAGGTGGTCCCTCATTCACATGGAATATTCTGGATCTCTTGTGTATGAAGTCCTCATGTTGCACATGTATTCCATCAAAATATTCCACCCTTATTCTTGAGAAGTTTTTATTTTAACTATTATTATCAATGATTTAAACATAGTAATATCCCTTTTATGCATCCACATTGGTGAGGTCACATGCGCAAGTCCACCTATGAGAGGGACATTCAATAGGCCACATGACAAAGTATCTTGTACAAGGATTTTAATTAATTTAATACCAATCCAAAATACATATAAATTAATATTATGAAGATAATGAAAAACTGAATGTTTCTTTTCAAATTTGATATTGAATTGGATAATAGTTTGTATTTAATATGGACATGTTTTTTCTCAACCAAATGAGATGGTTGAAATTTTCATGACATGATATTGCCGATATGGGGACCCCCATGATTTTCAAATAGATAAGAATATAAAGATATATAACATTGAGTAAATAGTTTGTGAAAAAATATTATTGTATCACCACAAAAATTGAAATAATTTTCTTCTACCAAGTAAGTAGAATTATACCATGTACTATTATATAACTATATATTCAAATCTTTTTAAAACTAACATTTCATCCAACAAATCATACATTAATGAAGGGAAAAAATGTTCCATGTTCTTTATTTACCATATCAATAGAAGTAAAAACCAATAGACCAAAATAAGCAAATAAAAACAAAACTACTACTCATCTCTTTGCCATCAATCCATAATTGAACATTTCAGGAAAAAAAATTTATATTGGTATTTTATTCCTAGAGGGGGTGTCCAACAAGAGTGGATATGGGATTAGTATGTTCATAAGAACATAATTTCATTTTAGCATTTGAATATTAATTTTGGAATCTTTTAATATTTCTATAATTTAAATTATGTTGTGATTAATCATCCTGATATATTCCCATAACTACTCGGTAAAAGGGTTCAATAGAAAAATACACTCTACCTGACCATTGGAGAATTATAAATCATATTACATGACATATACAATCTATTTTTATCCACTATTCTTGGAGAGATATACAACTAATACATCCAAATTATGGTTATGGGTATTGGAATTGAGAGTGAACAATATTTGATTCATTATTTTTAAACATATCCAAGATGATCATAGTGGAAGAACCTCACCCAAGGGGGGATGTTAAACCTAAAGAATCTATAAATTTTTTCATGGATCCCAATTCATTTAGAACGAGATAAAATAATTGAATTTTGTACCCAACAAATGAATATAATGACTAATGGTTTTCAATTATCTTTTATATAGAAAGACCAATATAAAAAATAGAGGTATACTACCAAAATGAATGTTCCCACCAAGACATATCTTTCTATCATTTTATAAAGTGGTTGAGATACTATGTGTCATAGGATCATGAGTCCAATGGTGCTGTAAGAATGAATATATATGTTTTGAAATCCATGCTAGTTAAAGGGTAGGTTATGGAGTTAGTATCCCAAACCATAGAAAAGTTCGCTATTGGATGCTACATTTTCATTGGGGAAGGGCCATTTCTCGATTCGATGTCCATTAAAAGTGTAATGGGTTTGGAAGAAAATTAATTTTAGTTACTATGAAATTCCATGTTGAGTTGGAATCCCTAAATTCTATTTTTAGTGAACTTTTAATGTTTTCACTAAAATAATTCTATTGAAATTGATATATGTGTATCCTGGAATACATTGGGCATAGAGTGAAATTTTATTCTCTTTCAATATGAGTACCTACCAACTATAATGATTGTAACACCCCGAGATTTTATGAAAAATATTCTTTTAATTTCATTAATGTCTTGTGTTGTATTCTACACCAAGATTACCTTGCGCTATACGCAACACCGTATTAGCTTGCAGTATACGCAACACTATTCTTGGACCGTGTTACACACAATTTTGATAATAGTTATATATATATATATATATTAAATGTATAAATAAAATATGGTTGGATTCTGTTATACGAAACAACGAAGGATTATTTCACAACACGCAACCCTGACTTGGCTTGCATTACACGCAATCGCGACCTTCCTCGATAGCGTGTGTTGTACGCAATACCGGGTTTTAATAAACAATGTTATATTATTATAATATTGTCATGAACTAGCCATTATGAATAGTATTAACTAAATTTTGAATTTTATAACATTATTATTCATCTTACATATTTCTAGAACATGGTATAAGAACAAAATAAATATTTCGGGTAAAATAAGTATTTTTCACAAAATGCAGTTTTGCCGCCTTTGGATGGCACACCCACATTAAATCTAGTTTTTGACATGTTTATATGTTCAATTTGACAAAATAATATTCTTCTTTTGAATCAGGATGTAAAAATTTACATTAGATAAAGTTTTGATATTTTTCTGACAACTTTCATATTTTAATGAATAGTAAAAACACGCTATATTTTAATTAAAAACAACTTTTTTCTTCGTAATATATTATGTGGTTAAATTATAATATTGTATGGTTTTAAAGTATATTTAGAATATATTTTTACCAATTAATATAATTTTGGTCATTGGACACAATTTTACAATTAAACCGAACATAAACAAGTGTCAATCTTTTGATAGTTATTATCTCTTAAAAACACGCTTTTTGTTTTGACAGCGGGAATTAATTTTAAATTAATTTCTGCCACTTCTGTGTTTTGAATTTAGAAAAATGGATTCCATATTTGGAATCAGGATGTTCAAATTGTGTAAATAGATAACTTTTATTTTTAGACATTTTGAATAATTACTACAGTAAATATTTTATTTACCATGGTTAAGGGTAAATCCGGTAAATAAGGGTTAAAAAATAATATTATAATAATATTAAATTACCCTAAAACGTGTCTTAACCCCATTGGTTGATACATGGTCGACCATGGGCATATTTGGGTCGATTTTGGGACCCCATTGATCCACTTGTAAGTGATAATGACACTTTATTTTAATTAAGTTAAAATGAATACAAAATTGACACACGCATATATCTTTTAGAAAAACAATTGTTACATAGGGTTATATATGTTGGATTTTAGATTATAAATATTCATTAGAAAGATAAAACTATTTCCTACATAATGGTATTTTATTTTTAATTTTTAGACTTTAAATAATTTAATTTATTTATGACACAATGATGATGTAGTAATTATCTTTTTAATGAAATATTGACATAATTGATGTTATAAACACCAAAATAAATGTAATTTGAGACTTTTTATGAATTCCACTAATTTTCTAGGTTACTATGATATATTAATGTTGATTTAATCAACTTGGTTCGAACATTTAATTCTGTTATGACTTTCACAAAAATCAAATATCAAATAGTGTCAAAATTGACACAAAATAGTTTTTAAATCAAATATTATATTATTAATTGTTATTGTATTCCTAAAAATCTAAGGTTCGGCCAAATGACTTAGATAAGGATATATATATTAATAATAAACAATTTGGGGTTCTTTTGGCATGTTATAGTATGTTTATTAACCATATAGTGAAAGAAAACAAAAAGACATGGTAAAAGTTAAATTATTTAACTTAGAGTTAAATCTAATTGATAAGGTTAAAATAATATCCAAAACTTGTCTAAATTCTATTGGTTGATAGGATTTCGACCCCTCCCCACCTTATCTTCGAAATAAGACCCTTTGGAACCATTATAAACCGATTTTTACTTTAATATAAAATAATATTTTGAGATATTCCTAAGGTGCCCCTCTCCTCCCTTATAAAAGGACACCTCCTCCCCCTCCTCCTCACACCAATTTGAGCACTCAAGCTCGGAAAACCCCTAAAAATCCCTTCTACACTTCCCTAGAAACATCCTAGAGGTTCTGGTCTTCCTCAAAGACCAATTCTAGTGCCCTAAGATGAGGTCTCAAAGAGGCACTTCAAAGAAGAGGTAATTACCGTTACCAATTCTTTCATCTTTATTTCTTCTTCCACTTCTTCTTCTTAGGTTTTTTCATTATGAAGTAATAACATCAGTATCACTCATATACTGATATGTTATTATAAGTATGAAACAACCCTATTTCACCATCTATCCATCCTACGGAAAAAGAAATCACCGCGCATGCGTACGTACGGAATACCATCTCCACGCCGTGGTGTAATCTATTTTCCACCACCCCCTTACATGGATGGGTATAATGGTGTAAATAATAACTATACATAGTTATTACAACATCATATTTATTCTGATATATTGTATAATCCACTCCAATTCAATTCAATATTTATAGAAATGATATCATCGCTCGTGCGTACGTACGGACTACCGTCTCCACGACGCGATGAGATTCATTCTCCATGTTAACCATTTAAGAATGATTATAATGTATATATAAGAAATAATAATGAAATATATTACATTATAGAGCTACTGTATTTATGTATATATATACATATGTATGTCATCTACTTACTTCCATTTCAAGACAATAAGGAAAGAAAAACAGCGTTCATGCGTACGTACGGACTACCGTCTCCATGAACGGTGTTTTTCATTTTATTTATCTATATATTATATATATATATATATTGAATATATATGATATATAAATCATATTTTATATTTTTGAAGTATGTAAATCATGATATAAGTAATAATGATGTCAAGAACAACAAGTCAAAACACCTACGATAAATGAAACGATTTTACCCAAAACGCTTCTTTAACATGGAATTTACAAAAGAATGGGTAATATAATGTCATAAGTGAACCATATATGATATCATAACAATGAATATGATTCTGTAATAAGTCAATGACATTATTTAAATCATTATACAGGAGGTTCGGACACATACGAAGCAAATTGGACCTAAGGTAAGGGAAATATCACAATCTCATTTTTATCCGAGATTGTTTATTCGTAAGTATTTACTGGGGTGTATTTTATCATCCACATCCATGTTTACTCAATATGTAATATTATTTCCATCCACCTAAAATTGTTTAAATCCATTTTTACCCTTCGGTGAGTTTTTAGTAATACGTATGAAAGGAATCTTTTGTCGTTTTTCGTACGAGGTACTGTTTGACTTTTCCGACAAAAGTACGAAGAATGTTTTTTTAACTTATACGGCACGAACGGATTTCTACTGTTTTATAAAGCCTTATTTTCATGAAGCTTCATCTAAAAGATTTCATGACTATTTTCAATAAAATATCTTTCTTTTAAAATTGCATGATGTTTTGTGAAAAGAAATTGATTTTGAAGAAGAAAGGATATTTTCCTCAAGAATTCAATTCAAGTGTTTTATCAAAATTATTTTCCATCTAAGATAATAAAGGGTTCTGTTTCTATCCATATTTTTACATTGATTTGACTATGTTGTGATGGAATTATGTTTATGAATTCCTTTATCTTATATGAATTTATTTATGATGTCATGATGTTTCAAGAATCCCATTTTTGTTACATGTGTTATGCGATGATGTATGTTTTATGATTATGTGGCACACATAAGAAAGGATTCATTATAAGATGGGTGGGACCTATATCTCCCTCCAATGCATTGGGTAAATATTTTATATCTCATGAGATAGACATGGCTGGAATGGTAGGTTATACTGGTTCAGTGAAACAGGACTGAAACGAGGGTTACTCGATTCAGAAAGGGACTTTGTCCACTAAGATAGTCTTGGAATTAAGTCTTGACTAACAAGAAATGATTCTATATGATTATGTGTGTATGCCACAAAGTTTCATGTTTTATGTTATGATTATTGGGATTACATTTCACTTCTATGATTTATCCCATGTTATGATATTATGAGCTTTTTTGCAGGTTAAGATTTCCAAAGGCTATGTTCTTATATATATGATGTGATTGATATTTCTTTTGTTTACCCTTACTGAGCATTTGAGCTCACCCTTTTATGTTTTCTTTTCCCCAGGATATAAAGAAAGGTTTTAGGTAAAAAAAGGGATGACCATTATGGGAGATATTGAAGAACTTTCACCACGATTAGAAGATTACGTTCCGAGTTTCCAAAGACACTAAACTATTACGATCCTTTAGTGTGTGTTTTTGTTATGTACTAAGTATTCCGCAAATGTAATGTAATGTCCATGTACGTCAAGCTTCAGGTCTCTACAGTTGGTATCAGAGGAAAGGTTTAGTCAACCTTTGGAAACTAGGATGCGAAAACGTTAGTGAGATCCCTAGAGATATTTCTAAGGTATGTCTAGGGATGTCCCTAGGGATAAGTATACGTATAGGTTATAGTAATAGAATTACTCTAACGATCATAGAATTAAACCTAAGATGTTGGATATTGAAGGTACTCCCCCTTTATTATGTTGTTTTCCCTAGCATGATTTTTGCCTCTCACACTATTCTTTTTGGGTTTTAGACGATGGCTGGAACCCGAAGGAACCGTGTTGATCAATGCAATGGACAATGCAATGATTTCCCTCCTGAACAAACAAATGTTATGGGAGATGGAGTGAAAAATCTTATTGCTATACTTACACAAGCTATGAATCATTCTGGACTTCCAAATGAGCAGTGAAGGGAACAATATTCTATTGAGTCCTTCATGAGGCAACGCCCACCTTCTTTCAGTGGGTCTTCTGATCCACTTGTGGCTGAACAATGGATCAGTACTACTGAAATGATATTTTCAGTTCTTCAATGTTCTGAAAATGATAAAGTCATCTTAGCAGTATATCGTTTGGAAGGTGAAGCTGATCAATGGTGGAATCCTATCAAGAATATGAGGCCAAGAGATGAAATTGAGTCCATGGAATGGGACGAGTTCAAGAACTTGTTTTTCAGTAAGTACTTCCCTCGTATTCTTCGAACAAAGATGGAGAAAGAGTTTCTTGAACTGAAGCAAAGGGACGATGAATCTGTTGGTACCTATGAAGCAAATTTTACAAGACTTTCAAGGTACGCTTCTGGTATTATCATCCAACCTGAAAGTAAAGTTGATCGATTTTTCAGTGGCTTAAAACCAAGTCTTCGAAGGGCATTAGCTATAAGAGACTTCAGTAGCTATGAATAAATTGTGCGTTGTGCTATCAAGGTAGAAATGGAAGTTGGTGTTACATATCCATCTCATGGTTTTGAGAAGAAACGAAAGATGGAGTTCAAGGAGAAATCTCAGAATAATGGTGAAAAGAAGATGAATGTTTCCTTATGCACAAAGTGTGGAAAGCAGCATGGTGGAGATTGTCTTAAAGGGACTAGAAAATGTTTTAAGTATGGAAAAGAAGGTCATCGAGCAGCTGAGTGTCGAAGTAATGGAAAAACGGATTCTAATGAAGTGAATAAAGCAAACACTGCAGAGAACGCACAACCAACACTTCAATGCTTCAAGTGAAAGGAAATTGGGCATTATGCTAATAATTGCCCTAATCCAAGGGTTAGTGATGATCAACATGAGCAACCACTGAAGGCAAAGGACAAAGGGAAGTCACATGCGATCACTATTGGCGATGTTGAATATGATAACGATGTGGTGGAATGATTAAGCGTTTATGTAATGGGATTCCAAAATAATGTTGTATCATGAAGTATTGGAATATTTATGTATTGGTTTAATGTGGTATTCAAAGTGATTGAGATATTTTTGGAAATAAGATGATATGCGCATAATGAAGGGAAAACAAGAAAATGAAATGTTTAACAGTATTCATGAGCTCATGATTGATATAAGAACTAAGTGATATCATGGTTTGAGTATATAGAATTTTGAGGATTTTGGTATGTGGAAAGTGTTAACTTTAAACTGCATTCATGTTTTCACTAAGGTATTCAAGCGAATACATGATTAAGGACTTTGAATGTTTAGAATGTGACCAACAAGACATATCTTATGGGGATCGACGATGGTGTTAAATCTCTGGTAATCGTTTTCACTATGTTATGAGAGTGGACTGCAGTATTATGGATAATCCTAAAGATTGGAATGGATTATGTTGGACATAAGTTAGTATTGTTTAAGGATAGAAGTTTTCTCGATATTATTGATGGGATGTTATAGTAATATAGTTTTAGAAAAAGGACAACCTGCAGGACGGGCGACAGCCCATCGCTTCGGACAAGGCTGTAGGAATCGAACCCACAACCGAAGTGCGACTGGCCTTTATCGCCTACCACTGACCTACAGGAAGTCCCTGTTTAGTAGAAACTAGTTTTATTATATTAAGCAGTATGATATATGAAGTATAAGTCCATTTTAGGAACAATATATGATTAATCTCACTATAGATCAACTTATGTATATAAGTTTTTCTAACCTTTTGTTTGAGACAGATGGAATGACCTATCATTCTATCACATGATCTGCTAACACATCACGAATAACAAATTCAACTTCATTTCTTTAAGGGAAGAAGTGTAAATTGTTCAATTCACGAACAACAGTGAGATTATACCAAAATCAAGTAAGTATTTCTTCTAATTCAAAATTTTCAACTTTAGGGAAATGATATTGAAAACCAAAAATGTTGTCCTAGTGATCTTATATCTGATGAATCGGATGGTACCTTAGATCGTCACAAATTTATGGCTTTGTGATTACTAGCTTTTCCATAGCCATGTTCTCTACCACTCTCCATCAGAACATGATTGTTAGATTTCTCTTCCATATCCATATTTTCACCTATGTGGAAACCCAGTGATTAGTTTATTTGGGTAACCGTTACGTTTCATACTTTTGTTTTTAAAGATAAGTTTTGGTATTTTTTTTTACGATGTGGGTTTCTATCAAACAAACTTTCGAATAGTAAACCATTTATAATCCCGACGAATTTCGAGGGCGGAATTCATTTTAAGGGGGGTAGAATGTAACACCCCGAGATTTTATGAAAAATATTCATTTAATTTCATTAATGTCTTGTGTTGTATTCTACACCAAGATTACCTTGCGCTATACGCAACACCGTATTAGCTTGCAGTATACGCAACACTATTCTTGGACCGTGTTACACACAATTTTGATAATAGTTATATATATATATATATATATTAAATGTATAAATGAAATATGGTTGGATTCTGTTATACGAAACAACGAAGGATTATTTCACAACACGCAACCCTGACTTGGCTTGCATTACACGCAATCGCGACCTTCCTCGATAGCGTGTGTTGTACGCAATACCGGGTTTTAATAAACAATGTTATATTATTATAATATTGTCATGAACTAGCCATTATGAATAGTATTAACTAAATTTTGAATTTTATAACATTATTATTCATCTTACATATTTCTAGAACATGGTATAAGAACAAAATAAATTTTTCGGGTAAAATAAGTATTTTTCACAAAATGCAGTTTTTCCGCCTTTGGATGGCGCACCCACTTTAAATATAGTTTTTGACATGTTTATATGTTCAATTTGACAAAATAATATTCTTCTTTTGAATCAGGATGTAAAAATTTACATTAGATAAAGTTTTGATATTTTCCCGACAACTTTCATATTTTAATGAATAGTAAAAACACGCTATATTTTAATTAAAAACAACTTTTTTCATCGTAATATATTATGTGGTAAAATTATAATATTAAATGGTTTTAAAGTATATTTTGAATATAATTTTACCAATTAATATAATTTTGGTCATTGGACACAATTTTACAATTAAACCGAACATAAACAAGTGTCAATCTTTTGATAGTTATTATCTCTTAAAAACACGCTTTTTGTTTTGACAGCGGGAATTAATTTTAAATTAATTTCTGCCACTTCTGTGTTTTGAATTTAGAAAAATGGATTCCATATTTGGAATCAGGATGTTCAAATTGTGTAAATAGATAACTTTTATTTTTAGACATTTTGAATAATTACTGCGGTAAATATTTTATTTACCATGGTTAAGGGTAAATCCGGTAAATAAGGGTTAAAAAATAATATTATAATAATCTTAAATTACCCTAAAACGTGTCTTAACCCCATTGGTTGATACATGGTCGACCATGGGCATCTTTGGGTCGATTTTGGGACCCCATTGATCCACTTGTAAGTGATAATGACACTTTATTTTAATTAAGTTAAAATGAATACAAAATTGACACAAGCATATATCTTTTAGAAAAACAATTGTTACATAGGGTTATATATGTTGGATTTTAGATTATAAATATTAATTAGAAAGATAAAAAGATTTCCTACATAATGGTATTTTATTTTTAATTTTTAGACTTTAAATAATTTAATTTATTTATGACACAATGATGATGCAGTAATTATCATTTTAATGAAATATTGACATAATTGATGTTATAAACACCAAAATAAATGTAATTTGAGACTTTTTATGAATTCCACTAATTTTATAGGTTACTATGATATATTAATGTTTATTTAATCAACTTGGTTAGAACATTTAATTCTTTTATGACTTTCACAAAAATCATATATCAAATAGTGTCAAAATTGACACAAAATAGTTTTTAAATCAAATATTATATTATTAATTGTTATTGTATTCCTAAAAATCTAAGGTTGGCCCAAATTACTTAGATAAGGATATATATATTAATAATAAACAATTTGGGGTTCGTTTGGCATGTTATAGTAAGTTTATTAACCATATAGTGAAAGAAAACAAAAAGACATGGTAAAAGATAAATTATTTAACTTAGAGTTAAATCTAATTGATAAGGTTAAAATAATATCTTAAACTTGTCTAAATTCTATTGGTTGATAGGATTTCGACCCCTCCCCACCTTATCTTCTAAATAAGACCCTTTGGAACCATTATAAACCGATTTTTACTTTAATATAAAATAATATTTTGAGATATTCCTAAGGTGCCCCTCTCCTCCCTTATAAAAGGACACCTCCTCCCCCTCCTCCTCACACCAATTTGAGCACTCAAGCTCGGACAACCCCTGACAAAATCCCTTCTCCACTTCCCTAGCAACATCCTAGAGGTTCTGGTCTTCCTCAAAGACCAATTCTAGTGCCCTAAGAGGAGGTCTCAAAGAGGCACTTCAAAGAAGAGGTAATTACCGTTACCAATTCTTTCATCTTTATTTCTTCTTCCACTTCTTCTTCTTAGGTTGTTTCATTATGAAGTAATAACATCAGTATCACTCATATACTTATATGTTATTATAAGTATGAAACAACCCTATTTCACCATCTATCCATCCTACGGAAAAAGAAATCACCGCGCGTGCGTACGTACGGAATACCGTCTCCACGCCGTGGTGTAATCTATTTTCCACCACCACCTTACATGGATGGGTATAATGGTGTAAAGAATAACTATACATAGTTATTACAACATCATATTGATTCTTATATATTGTATAATGCACTCCAATTAAATTCAATATTTATAGAAATGATATCATCGCTCGTGCGTACGTACGGACTACCGTCTCCACTACGCGATGAGATTCATTCTCCATGTTAACCATTTAAGAATGATTATAATGTATATATAAGAAATAATAATGAAATATATGACATTATAAAGCTAATGGATTTATGTATATATATACATATTTATGTCATCTACTTACTTCCATTTCAAGACAATAAGGAAAGAAAAACAGCGTTCATGCGTACGTACGGACTACCGTCTCCATGAACGGTGTTTTTCATTTTATTTATCTATCTATTATATATATATATACTGAATATATATGATATATAAATCATATTTTATATTCTGGAAGTAAGTAAATCATGATATAAGTAATAATGATGTCAAGAACAACAAGTCAAAACACCTACGATAAATAAAACGATTTTACCCAAAACGCTTCTTTAACATGGAATTTACAAAAGAACGGGTAATATAATGTCATAAGTGAACCATATATGATATCATAACAATGAATATGATTCTGTAATAAGTCAATGACATTATTTAAATCATTATACAGGAGGTTCGGACACATACGAAGCAAATTGGACCTAAGGTAAGGGAAATATCACAATCTCATTTTTATCCGAGATTGTTTATTCGTAAGTATTTACTGGGGTGTATTTTATCATCCACATCCATGTTTACTCAATATGTAATATTATTTCCATCCACCTAAAATTTTTTAAATCCATTTTTACCCTTCGGTGAGTTTTTAGTAATACGTATGAAAGGAATCTTTTGTCGTTTTTCGTACGAGGTACTTTTTGACTTTTCCGACAAAAGTACGAAGAATGTTTTTTTTAACTTATACGGCACGAACGGATTTCTACTGTTTTATAAAGCCTTATTTTCATGAAGCTTCCTCTAAAAGATTTCATGACTATTTTCAATAAAATATCTTTCTTTTAAAATTGCATGATGTTTTGTGAAAGGAAATTGATTTTGAAGAAGAAATGATATTTTCCTCAAGAATTCAATTCAAGTGTTTTATCAAAATTATTTTCCATCTAAGATAATAAAGGGTTCTGTTTCTATCCATATTTTTACATTGATTTGACTATGTTGTGATGGAATTATGTTTATGAATTCCTTTATCTTATATGAATTTATTTATGATGTCATGATGTTTCAATAATCCCATTTTTGTTACATGTGTTATGCGATGATGTATGTTTTATGATTATGTGGCACACATAAGAAAGGATTAATTATAAGATGGGTGGGACCTATATCTCCCTCCAATGCATTGGGTAAAGATTTTATATCTCATGAGATAGACATGGCTGGAATGGTCGGTTATACCGGTTCAGTGAAACAGGACTGAAACGAGGGTTACTCGATTCAGAAAGGGACTTTGTCCACTAAGATAGTCTTGGAATTAAGTCTTGACTAACAAGAAATGATTCTCTATGATTATGTGTGTATGCCACAAAGTTTCATGTTTTAAGTTATGATTATTGGGATTACATTTCACTTCTATGATTTATCCCATGTTATGATATTATGAGCTTTTTTGCAGGTTAAGATTTCCAAAGAATATGTTCTTATATATATGATGTGATTGATATTTCTTTTGTTTACCCTTACTGAGCATTTGAGCTCACCCTTTTATGTTTTCTTTTCCCCAGGATATAAAGAAAGGTTTTAGGTAAAAAAAAAGGGATGACCTTTATGGGAGATATTGAAGAACTTTCACCACGATTAGAAGATTACGTTCCGAGTTTCCAAAGACACTAAACTATTACGATCCTTTAGTGTGTGTTTTTGTTATGTACTAAGTATTCCGCAAATGTTATGTAATGTCCATGTACGTCAAGCTTTGGGTCTCTACAATGATTGTTGAAAATGGTTATTGTGATTATTACCCGAGATTATATATGATTTCATTCATGTACTATATTTTATTAATAAGTATATATAACAAAATTATCTACTAATAATACATGGAATAAAAATTTACACATTCTTTCAAGTGCATGAAATAGTCATCATTGTCCCCCACAATAGAAATATTCTTAGGGAGACACATATTGGTGCCTCATCAACAATGGGTCCTCATGGATGAGTAGGAATATCATATGGTAATAAATTATCCTTTGTTGGATAAATCCCCTAAAATAGCTTTCAGATATTTCGATTCTTTGTAATATTTAGTTTACACCCCGAGATTTTCTAAAATAATCATTTTTAAAAAATGTAACTTATTTAAAGGTATTCATTACATGGAACCCCATGTTTTAACGAACTATGATATACTATTAAGATTAATAATTAAACAAGCCCATTGTATAAAATCAATTAAAAATTTTATATGAATTCGAATAACCACTTATTATATATAACTAAAACATATTGTTGAAGTAGTACTTAATTTTAAGATATGTCATTATATTTCTCAAAAATACTAATTTCAAAAAAATTATAAAAAAATTATAAATATAATTTATTCAAAAATTTATGTAATAAGTTTGAAAAAATTAACATCATTTTTCATATACGTGATTTAAAATAATAATTTAGTGAATTTTTATAATTTTATGAAAATAATATTTTTTTTTGATGAATAGTAAAAATTATTGTTTTTATTAAATACAAATTTTCATATTAATAATTTAGTCACTCCATTTTCTTTGAAGATATTTTTTAAAGAATAATGATTTTATTTATATTTTTATTATTCTAATCTAGATCATTAGAATTATTTTCATATTAAACTATTATATTAAATAAATTTATACATGTTAAACTGTTCACTATAGAAGATATGTTTTTTAGCGCATATACGAGTTTTATATTAAACTAAATTAAGCCACATATTTCAATTGAACATAATAGAAGTGATTCCATATTTTGAATATAAATAATTCATATAATAGAATAAGTCTAGATTATTATTTTCATAAATATTACTAATTAAAAAATTAATTACTGTGGTTAACATTAACTTTTTTATCGTTTTACTCAGAAATGTTTCAAAATTTATTGTTGACACACAAAGGATATATGTTTAATAAATTACATTTTATAATTATAATAAATTGGTCCAAATTACATCATCAGGATGAATTAAATGATATTATTAATGGATCAATTACATAAGTGAATAAAAAGAGATTTGTTAATTTTATGAAACCTAAAATGATACAAGTGAGTAAACAATGATATTAAAGAACATGAAATTAAAAAATGTGTTTTTTATGGTGTAGGATTATATAAACCATATAAAACAAATAATTTTTTTATCAATTCTTTAGGCACATTTCGTTAGAGTATTATCCTATTATTGAATAATTAACCATATTTACAAAAATTTATGTCATACTTGATTATAAAAGTGTATGCCATCCTTTGACATACTTAAATATTTTATTCCATTTTCCTTAAAAAAACCCAAAAATAATATCTACAACATGTCCATATGAAAATTCTTGAGATTCAACTATTCCCATAATATTAATCCAAACGTTCTTAAAAAGAGAACCAAATGCGGTTTTCTATGGAATGTTAATTTTTTTTCAACAAAATATTTCTTTTTCATTATTCTCTTAACAAAATAATTCATTTTCATAACATTCCAATATAATAAAACCATTATCTAGAAAATAATGAGATGATTTCATATTGATATTATAACATATATCCATTTACTCTTACAATAGGTGGGAAATAAAACATTCGATATTGTGTGCGAATGAATATCACCCCACAAACAAAAGAATTTTTTTTACATTATAAACAATGAAAAGTGGATATAATGACGGATTTAACAAATAATTATCATAAATTATTCTAAATTATACCCCTATAATTATAATATCACATAAAATTTCTTGCTTTCCATTATTTGGGGATATGATAATGTAAGTCATGTTTATAATGGAATGTCACCACACAATGTGATGTAATTATTTATTCATAAATGATTTATTATGTAGGTAATAAATATTTTTTAATGAAAAAATTTTATATATATGAAATAAATATCATTATGGAGTGATATATTTTATTTACCTTTCTTTAATTTCATCCGTTGAAATATTGGAAAAAAAGCTCATGCATTCATATAGTATACCATCTTTATGAATACTGAAATTCATTTTTCGTCTCTTTAAGTAATGGTGTACTATAAATAAATATATAAATATAATTGGTGAAATTTATTCCTTTAATAAAATTATTCAGATGAGGGAACATTGCTCAATGAAAATTATAAGAAAAAATAAAAAACAAAAAACATGAAAATTGAAGAAGTTGTTATATGAAAGGTGATTCTAATATAGATTGTTACATAATTGTGGATATTATTTCATAATCATATCATATATGGAATGACATATATAATAATTTTCATGGAATTTATTTATAAATAACCATTTTTTAACATACAAGAGGGAATAATATGCATGAATGATATTCAAACTAATTCTAAGAGATTTTAATCTATAATTTGTTTTTATGAGACATATACCATATTCACCAGATGTTTCATTTGTGTGGTGTATATAATGAAACATGAAAATGAAATAATAATAATCTAATTTTATCAATGTATTTAATATTTTATTTGATGATATTTTTCAAAGGGTATTACTAATCAAAATATTAATATAACGGTCAGGTATTTTCATATCAAATTTATCTCTACGGGACACATGCCTTATTCAAAAGTTGTTTCTTTTGTGGTGATAATATAATTATAATTTATTCATTTTATGGTACAAATCTTTAATAATTATGGGATTGAACTATTTATATAATTTTCATTTTTTCATGTGGAATTATATTCAAATCGTTCAATAGTGGTGAAATCATTATGTTATGATCCCATTGTTTATCATTAATATTTATATTTAATTATTGAATCAAGAAATATTATAATATAAAAAAACTCATTCATTTTATATTTATTTATTTATTTCATTAACTAACATGTAATCCATTTTCATTCCTATATTTTTTACAAAATATTACTATGATTTTTATTTAAAAACAAAATTTATTTTCCACTTATTTCAAAAACCCTATTCTATTACGACCCGTCCTCGGGGCCCATGCCATGACTACCCCAAGCCTGCCTTTCATAGGCCAGGGGCTGACGACTAGCAGAAAAGGCGTAAATCCGATAACTGGGAAGGCATTGCCTTCATAAAAGAAAACAAACACCACAGAGTACAAGTGGAAGTAAAACACTAAGTACAAAGAGAAGTGCTGAAAGGTAAATGGGCCAGAATACAAACCCAAATGAAAGTACAACTACAACTGAACAAAGTACAACAGCTGGAAGAACCGAAGCGGCTCCTGGGTCGTCCTCCTTGGATCCTACCTGAAGGGTAGCTACAGATAGCCTCCACAATGATCTCGCCCGTCAACCTCCACCGAGTGTCGTCTCACCGTGAAGTCCACCTCCGGATACTGACTCGTCATGTAGTCCACCTCCGGGTACTGACTCGTCATGTAGTCCACCTTCGGTTACCCTCCAGTCCTTGAACACTCGGCCTCTGTCAGCACTGCCCGTCGTCTGCAACCAACACAACGAGGTGAGGGCATAGCCCAAGAAGGGGTGAGTATAACGATACTCAGTAGGGACCCCGAGACCCTCAAGGTCTCACTAAAACCAACAAGGATAACCACAAAGAAGATCTCAACAGATAAACTCTACTTAGGTATATGCCCATACATATAACTAAGTTATCAAGTAACCCATATCAATCATGAGGAAACACACAGATTATGAAATCAACGGATAACCACTAACCAGGTATATGCCCATACATATACCTAAGTTATCAAGTGACCCATCTCAATCATGAGGAAAACACAAGGTCATAGACTTAGCTCAAACCAATATTCTCATTATCGAAACCGTAACTGCTGAAGAGACCCATCTCTGGAGTGTATAGTGGTCCTGTCACGACTCCGTGGTACTGCTCACTAATCCAAGTCTCTGAGGTACTCCTCCTGTCGAGTACCGCGGGTCTGCTGCCAAATACTGGGCGCTCCGTCCGTTGTGGGTCTGCCGCCAAATACCGGGCGCTCCCCCTAATATCCTACAGAGGTACTCCTCTGGTCGAGTACCGCGGGTCTACTTCCAACTACCAGGCGCTCCGTCCGCCATGGGTATGCCGCCAAATACCGGGCGCTCCGTCCACTGGGATAGTCGAATCAATCCAAGTCGAGTCGGTCAAGAAGTCGTCAGGTCTCAGTCGTCTACATGGTCTCTGTACCATGTATGCTCATCACCGGGAGGGACCGCTCCACGAGCTACTGGTCAATACTCCAAGTATCACAATGTACCACGAAGATGTATCTCAAAGGAACGCCTCGTCATAAGGGTCTCAACACAACAGACGACGCGTCAATCGGACGCCCGGTCTGTGAGTAATTAGCCTTTTCGTCCCAGGGGCCTGGATGGTTTCATGTGCGAACCAACCCGGCCATTTCTCAACTGTACCCCAAACTCCCATAGGGTATACTCAAAGGGACCGTTTCTCCACGTGATCACCAACGCCGCTGACAGTTCGTCAAACGGACGTCCAGTCTGAAAGATAACAGCTTTTCCGTTCCAAGGGCCCGGTTGGATTTCGAGTACAATCCAACCCAGCCACTATCCAAGAGCAACCAAAACTCGGGCGAAGTATTCCAAAAGTTATGTCTCATCAAGAGGAATTCAACGAGATAGACAGCGAGTTAATCAGACGCTCAGTCTGTGAGTTATTGGCGTTTTCTTTCTAGGGGCCCGGTTGGTTTTGTGAGCGAACCAACCCAACCGCACTCCGACAACATCCAAACCTCAAGCGAAGTAAGCCAAAAGATCCGTCTCACTTAAAGGAATCAATAAAGGTCAACAGCACGTCAATCGGACGTCCGGAGTTCAAGTTATGAGTGTTTCCGCTACGAGGGCCCGGTTGGTTCCGTGCACGAACCCACCCGGACGAACCCAAAGTATTCCGAAACCTTGAGTGTTATATGTCAAAGCGATCGTCGCAGTTCATGGATCGCATAACCACTGACGGTGCATCGATCAGAGGTCCGTAGCCCACGATATGGGCATTTGACCAAAAGTGATCTGAAAACGGGGGGTTTGGGCCCGGACCGACCCGGCCCAACCCCCCCGGGGTTGGCCCGAACTGGGTCGAACCGACCCGGGTCCGGGTCCGACCCGACCGGCGCGGTCCGGCCTGACAGGCGCGGCCCGGTTGGGCGCGGTCTGGCCGGGCGGCTCGGCCGGCGCGCTGGCGCCGGCCAGGCGTCGTGCAAGGCAGCCCCCCCCCCCCCCCCCCCGCGTGGGGGACAGTCCATGACACCCGGATGCGGCTTAAGCCGCATCCCTTTTCCGTGGTCTCGCACGGCCACGGGACCGGCCTGCGCCGCCGCGGCTTCAGTCGCGGCGGGTCTTCTCGGCGGCGGGCCGGGCGCCGCCGCCGTGCCGGCGCGGCGCGCCGGTGGGGGCTTCTGCGGACCACCGGATGCGCTCTGGTGGTCTGATTCACCTGCGGTCTTCGCCAGTGATCATACCAGGACCCGACCTTCGCTTCAAAGATCCCACAACACCCGTGTGGCTTCGTTTGTCATTTTCCGGCATTGATCGACGAAGCCGTGGCTTGTTCGACTTCATCGGTGCAGCGCGACGGCGTTGCGCTTCTTAGACATTCCTCATAATTTCCACGTGGTGCAACGACACCACGCCGTCTTTCACGTTCCGCAACAAATTCAAACAACAAGGGGGGATGAGGGTCATCCATGTTCGTGCGGTCCGACCTCCTCCCGTTATAATGATAGCAAGCAGCCATCTAATAGAAGTTGACGAACGGTAAGAAATAATTCACAGACAAAAACAATAATCCTCAACATCAAACCGCATGAACGAATGATCTGCGGATCAACCTGGAATTGGTTGGTCCGTGCTCATCATTCTTTTCTCAAAAGATAAGAAAACACCAAAATAAAATTCCCCTACCTAGAATCACGTTTCGTTCGTCGTCGGTGCGGAAATCGGTGTCGCGAGAATGACGTCGCGAGGTCAGATGTAGATTCTGTGGATGTCGGGGTGCGTCCGAGGAGGGAACGACATCTCCTCAATTGTTTTTATGGAAGAAGAGGATGGAGAACCATGGACGCCGAGTCATTCTACGTTGAAGGGAAGATGTTCTTCATCTTCACACCAAATCTCTCCCAAATACTCTAGGACATTGCTAAAGTTTTCTCACACACCAAAAACTCTAACTCAAAATAATATCCCATGATATTATTTTTATTCACACCACAAAGATTTAAAATTCAAACCAAACCACTTAATTAATCAAATGAAGAGACTCATCTCATTAATTAAGGAATGTTGGCATGAATTAATGGTGGATGGAAAAGGTGAAGAGTTACACAAAATAAGAGGAGCTAACAAACTTAATGGAAGAGGAGATTAATGGGGAGTTGACACATTAAAAGCAAGGGAGTTTAAGGGGGGTGGGGGGTTGTAAAGTTATACATTTAAACACAAGGGGTGTTAAATGGGGGGAAGTTCTTGGGGGTTAAAGGGAAGGTGAAGGTTTGGGGTTTTGGGCGGACCCCACCACCCTTGGTCGTACCCTCTCATGGGAAGTTAGGTGGGGTGTGGCCCCACCTCCAACTTCTCTATCAAGAAATTAAATTCCACATAAAATAAATTGTAACACTACAATTTATTGAAGACTTATCAAATCCCCAAAAATTAACCACCTCATGCATCAAAACACAACTACGCTTAAGGTCCCCTTAAGAAATTATCGGCGCTGCGAGTTGATCGGTGCCCTCAGATTTCAATTCCGAGCACCGGTTCAAAAGATAGAAAAACTCACTCGTTCGTTCACTAAACGTACCCGAGCCAAACTTCGGAAAATGATTTCGGGCACACCGGGCCTTGGAATCAAGCGCCTTCAGAAACTGAGTTCTTGTAAAATTCCAAAGAAAATTAAGAAAACATTTTCCTTGAAATTTCCGGGTCTTTACATCTTCATCCATAGACATTATTTCAAAAAATAATTTATATAAACAATTATCATTCACTAATTACTTTTTAAATAAATATAAAATGTTTTTATAATTTACATGAAATATTTTACAAGTAATCTTATTTAGTTTTTCTTCTGGGTGTAGATTTAAATAATCCTAAATTTTTAAAAAAAACCACTTTTAGTGTATAAGACATGAATGGATTTTTCAACCATCATGAGCACAAAAATAGTCAAATCATACTTTCATTTTTTTCATGGATCATTTCAACTAATATTTATTCTTAAATATTTCGGAAATTATGATGTTTTATAAAGGTTATTTCATATGAAAAAGTTATTTTCCCAAATAATGATTTAATAATATTTTATTTAATTTATATTTTTCAGTAACCACAACCTACAATGATTTTATGTTAAACATTATTATGAAGTTATTTCTATGAAAATTGTTCTCTTTTCCATGTGATATGATATTTTTTAATTGATTATAATTTTTTAAAACATGTTTATATCGATAGGCCATTACATACTAAAATGTTTATGAACCCTGTTTATCATCAAATGATTGGATATGATGAATTTTTTATGATATCATGGACCATATATGTATTATATTAATTATATGAAGGGAGAATAATATATATATACCAATATTTATTTTGGTAACATTTTATATATCATGAGGTAATGAGGGAATAAAATATACTGTTCCTAATTTTCTTAAGGAAAAAAATTGATTTTTGTGATCCACATTGTGAAACAGTGGTGATGCCTGAACCATTATGAAATTTGAAATAGTTTTTTATCTTTGTTTTATTTTTATATTAGGGTCTTTTATGTTACCATTTTCATATTAAATAATGTATATGTATATTATAGTGGCACACTTATATGACATGGAATTCTATTTCATGATTAATTTTAGATGATTCTTTACTCTTATAGTTCATGTATATTTAAATGTTAATTTTTTATTCCATTTATTGTGATTATGATAAGTGATAGATATCATATGAACATTTATAGATATATAGATATATATATATATATATATGATATCATCCTATATTATTGACATATGATTTTATATGATTATATTTTGATATATGCTATTCTTACCCATATTGTGCATCTAAAATCACTATTTCTTAGGTATCCCTTCCCCATGTTATGATTAAAGTATTGTTTATGGTGTGTATATAAATATACTAAAATTAGAATATTGTTATAGAATATTTTCAACATCATTCATGAATTAAGGAAATTGTGTAACTAGTTTACAAAGACAATAATTTTTTTCCCTTGAGCATTTATATTTTTTATGTTTCGAAAATTCATCAATTATGATGTAATATATGTTATATAAAATCATGAGTCATTATTTATGGTATGATAATAAAAGTTTTCTTTACCTATTGATAAATGTTTGAGAAACAATAAGTTAGATCATTATGGTTATAGATATGAATATGTCTAATGATAAGTGTATATAATTATACGTATTAGAAAATAACCATGATTTTTGGTAACCTATATAATGTGTGGTTCTTGAGAAATTATATCCATGTATGGATATAAAATATAAATGTGTCCTTGGAACAATTGTACCAATGGATATTAACTACGAAATGGGTGTAGACATAAGGAATCAATTATAAAATAATGTATGAAAAGAGGACATACTATATATATATGGTTTGGCACTCCTTTGTGATATGCATTTGATATTCACAAACATGTTACAATTTATCATGAAGTATTTGAATAATTAAAATTAATAATATAGATATGTATAATGTTTTATAGATTGAAAATAATTATTCAAGATTTAGACATCATATAATTATTTTCACGATTAAGAGGTTTCAATCTTGGTTAATTTTTCATAAACTAGATTTATTTTAATATACGGGGAATAGAAATAAAAATGGTTAGAGTTGAATGGTACATATTATGTGATAATGTGAAATTGAATGGGATGATGGGTTGAGTATTAGATATTTTCATTATTCCTATTTTTTTATGATATATGTTTAATAGGTAAAAACATACAAACTACTAGAGTCAACAAAATGGATTTGGATAGTGTTCGATGAGGGATTGAGTGGTTAATACAATAGAGGAAATATGTCTTAGATTAAAATTTTTCAGGATTTTGGGATGAATTACACAATGGAATATCTCAAATTAATGATATGATGTGTTATGGGTGGAGATGAAGGAAAATAGTAAGTTATTTTTGATGAAAAATATAATTTTTTTTAATAAAATGGATGTGAATAAAATTTTCCCTAATGAAAAAACAATGGTAAAATGTAATAAATATTGAACGTAGGAGAATTATTCATTTCAATTTTATAAGGTTATATTGCAAGAACATGACCATCTGTGTTTTATGAGTAAATGTTTTATTGTTGATAATGAATAAAATAAAAATGATATCCAAAGGGAAGGAGGTATTATGAAAAAAGATAAACAAGCCCAGTTAATAGTTTAAAATTATATTGATCAAAGTGTGTAGATATTGGTATAAAACAATAATGTTGTAGAAATATTTTTACCTAAGTTAATTTGATTTTAATATTTAGTAAAAATCAATGGGGTGGGTTAAATTTGGATGAATATGTGTCTTCATGTATGATTAAATTAAGAGTAATGGCTTCAATCAAGGGATATGGAGTACACGTACGATCATAATTGGTATTGCCTTAAAAATATAATATAGGAACATTGTATTTTATATCAAGTATAACATGCAACCCCAAGAGCATATAAGAATATAATATCCAATTGTTTGTAATATATTTACTATTTTAAATAAATGTCATAGATTTTATAGTTTTCAATGAACATGACACTTGTTTCTTATACAACTCGTAGAACAATATGTTTCATTGATGACTGTTGTTATATGTGAGGTGGAGTTTTGTCATACAATAAATTATTGTTAAAATAATCATATTTAATATAATAATATATAACCATGAAAATTAAACTACTGGTTATAAATATTATTAACAAAATTATAATTAACTATGGTTTAAAAAAATTTAAAATTTATTTAATTTTAAAAAATTAATTTGAAATTAATGTATGAGACAATTGAATACAAAAAGAATTGTTTTATAAAAAACAATTTTTATGCTCACAGTGTTGTTTTATCATAATTAATTAAATTAAATAAAATTACTAACTTAACAGAATTTAATAGATATATATTATATTTTTTATTTTATTTTATATATAACAAATAAATTTCATAATCATAAGATAGGAACAAACCTAATATTTCATATAAAAATTCTCTATATTTATTAAGGAACTTTTACTACCTTGTAATGAGGAACATATTTTTAATCCAATTTTTGAAGTATTTATGAATATGATGTGTCAAAATATACCTAATCATTGAAATGGAAACATAAAAATTATGTTATGGTGATTTTTTGGTATTTTCTTATGATGTTTCATTTTTTAATGAATATTGAAAAATACAGAATTATAATTCAGAACTACTTTTTAATCTAATTTATTTATAAAGATAAATTGTAAATTTAATTATTTATGATTAATTATATTATTTTTATTATATAAAAAATTGAATGTCCTTTTATTCTATTTGACTTTAAAATTTGATATATAAATGTAGATGTAAGATCCTATATAATGGAAACATATCCTCTCATTTATGTGTTTTATTGAATCCATTTTTTGTTATTTATGTGCTTACACAAGTTCTATAGGATGATCAGGGGTGTTCCAAGGGTTTGGGATAGGAAAAGTGGAGAAAATGGGTTTTCGGGGTAGGCCGCACAGTCAGCGCATAGTTGGTGATAACCGTGTGGACATCCCAGGAAACTGTGCATGATGTGTGTTTTTGGATAGTGGCTTCCGTATGATTTGTGCACTGTTTGGAAAACCATGCCGGTAAACTGTGTTAGGGGGCCTTTTGGGACAGAATCATTTACTCAGTTTGTGCATGGTTTGGCTAACTGTGTGGGTAAACCGTGCGACCAAGAAACATCTAAAAATTTATAATTTTTTCACTCTAGGTTTTTTAACCCAAACATTGGAATTCCTCCCATTTATCCTCTCATAACCCTAAGGACAAACCAAATCTCCCAATAGCTCCAAAAGATAAATATCCCTATTTTCTATATCATTTTTGGTACCGTTGGTTGCAGATCGAAGCTCTGGGTAATTCTAATCCAATCATTGCTTCTCTTTTGAGTTTAGGGTTTGTATCTTCTTATCCTCTCTTTCAGAATCTCTAAAACCCTACTCAATGAGTGAGATTTAGTTTGATGATTAAAAGTTTGGTTGATGTGGATTCTAAGGGCTTTATTAAGATTGCTTTAACTAGAAGAATCGAGGTAGGTGGTCTACAAGTTATATCCCAAGGTTTTCTGAGGATTTGTGCATGTGTGGTTTTGTTCTTGGTGGTCTCATGGAATGTTATGATCAACCATGGTATGTTTTAGTAAAATGGTTATTAAAAAGGTAAATGGAGACACTCAAGATCCACATGGTATCCATTAAGGGAAATAACATTATTCTAGGGCTACCCATGGGTTGAGCCCACTCTTCCGGACCTAGGGAATTGTGGGGAACAAGTGATATTGTTGTGTAATCATGTAGAGACCATGATAAACATGTTGATGTGACAATTTGTGTGGGGATTGAAGAATTTTGGTGCACCTAGTCTTGATAATAAACTAAAGGGTATTGGGTTTATATGAAAAAATGATTAAATACCATAATGGAATGGGTTATGAGAATAATAATAAAGCACAATGAATCTGGAATAATGAACCAAGCATAGTGAGATAGAAACAATTAATAAATGCTTAGAGATATAATAATAATAAAATGGAATTGGGTTAAATGGTTAAATGATGGAAAATGTGGTAAATGTGTTAATGGGTTAAGGCATGGTATTAACCCTCATGTTATTGTTATGGTTTATGTTTTCCTTGGAAAATGGATGTTACATTGTGTAAATGGTTAATGGTTACATATATTTATAATATGTGAACATATCTCGGTAGTGTGGGGTATTGACTAAGGTTCAAATTCCACTGGTTGAGTTGGACTGAGTTTCTAAACTCCACCCCTAACGCATGGTGTAAGGATAAGACTCATGATCTATTTTCAAATTGGCAGCATCCACCTAGAGTGATGCTTCGAGGTGAGGATATGGTTGACATGAGGAAGTTGGTCCTAGTTAGATAGGACAACTGTGTGATTTTTCCCATGTATGTGATTATGTACGTTGAGCCATCTTAACTTGTTTTTTTGATGAACTAATGATAAATATATTGAAAATGGTAAGTAATGTGAAATGTGATTAAGTGGTAAGATATGGAAATGGTAATAATTATTGGTAGAGGACATAAACTAGCTAAGGGAAAAAAATCATTCCTTGTCATTTATTATTCATTTATCTTTTTCCGGAACAATTTTTTTATACCAGATAATTTGTAGACACCATTGGTGGTGGCCTATTGATTTTTAATCACACCAGCCTTAGGTTGTCATTGGGTACCAGAGACGAATAAATGTATACAGGTTCGGAGAAGGGAAAAGGCCCTTTCTAGGCAGTTGGGTTGGCATGGGTATACGTGGTGGAGGACCCAAACTTGGTGTCATGACTATTTTGGGGGTTTCAATGTTTCTCTTTATTTTGGTTTTTATACATTTTCACTTGTATCATGGTATTTCATAATTACTGTTGGACGTGGTTGTACCCTATTAGGGAATGGTTGTTTATGCATTATATTTTAATATTGATAATTATTCTGCTATATTGTTTATATATATTTTTTAAAAGGTTGGGGGCGAAGCCTCATTTCTAATTAAATCAAAGCAAAGACCTCGTTAACTAGGTAGAGGGAGACCCATTACATTGCCCGAAGGCCGGGTGGTCATTTATCCCATTACATGGCCCGTAGGCCCGAGGCCCATTTTATGAATAGTTCTGCTACAGTACCCGCTCTGCTACACTTCCACACAGTACCTGCCACTGCTACAGTGCTATGTCGCCGCTATAGTGACCTGCCACCGCTATAGTACCCGTCGTTGCTACATTTCCACTACTTCTACAGTACGATGTAGTACTGCTACAATACCTGCTCCCAATGAGTTCTGAAACCCCATTTTTCATTTAGGATTGCGAGGTTCTTACAACTAAGAAAAAACCCAACTACTGCTATATTGTTTATATCCTAGTGTGTCATAATATGATAAAAGTGTGTATAGTCTCCCAAATTGACTATTCAGACCCCCAGCTGCTTGTCAACATTCTTTGGTATATGGGGAGGCACGCTTAATCTCATGTAACCACCCAACATGGAGCCCCAGTTCCGTGGAATTCGGGTCGGGGACATTATAATGTGGTATTAAAGGCATTTTTCATCTAATTATCTAAAATCTTGTTATTTGGGATGGTATACGGGAGTTAGGATGTGCTGGGCCTCGGTAATGAGCTTGTTCTTAGGATTAGTTAACCCATGTATGGGGGAAAACCCAAGTCAACATGGGCGGGAATTTTTGTTCTTGATTTTGCGATGTTACAGTTGATGATATTTCACCATTGGGTGATTCACATGTTGTGTGATGTGATTATTTTGTAAAATTTGGCTCGTGGCCCCAATGGAACGAGGCTGTGCATTCATGCATCATTATAGGAAATTTGAGATGTAGATGATATGAATCATGTTATCCACACACTGGTTGAGTGTGTGAGGCATGAAAGGTAGACTGCACCTTGCTTTTTGACAATTGAAAAGGGAAAATTTGGTAAATGAAACAACGAAAGTGGGTGAATATAAACAAATGATAAGTGGTGAAAAATGAAATATGTATAGTTAAAGGATCTGATGAGTTGAAAATGTTGTTGTAACATGTTGTGTTAGCATTGTGGTGGTGTATGTTTTTTTACCCCATGTGGAAAATTTCACGTGGTAGGGATGGTCGAGGGGATTTTTTCGAAATACTATGATTTGGTGGTTTGTTGTGGATGGTGAAGATCCATCTTGTTATTAATTTTTGAATGTTTTATGGTATGTGTTCTAAACATCATGTTTGGAAGTGTAGAGAAATGCCACCACTACATCGAGAAACGGTTGGGAAACAAGAGGATATTTCTGAGAACACTCCTCCATAGAGTAGAAAGAGAATATGGTGATCCCAGAATGTAGGGAAGTGCAGTTCTAAGAGAACATGAATCATTTTATAAACATGATGGATCGGGACACAGGGTGGGTTTCACCGAGTATGTTTGAGATAACCAGATTGTTTCAGATGCCGCAGCCTCCAACCTTTACTGGACAGGATGGGCCAGAGAAAGCAGAGTTATTGATAAAGTCTATCTAGGAGATACTTGATCATCTGGAGATTACTGATGTGAATAAAGTCATGTTGGATGATTATATATTGTGGGGACATGCAAAGCGTTGGTGGAAAATCCTTTCTCAAACAAAGCAGGCTGATGGGATGTTGTGAAAAGATTTTCAAGAAATGTTTTTTGTGAATTTTTAGACAGAGTCTTTGAGGAAGGAGTAGGAAGAAGAGTTTATGAGCCTCACTCAGGGATCTAAATCAGTGATAAAGTATGTTGGTCGCTTCACTGACCTGCGACACTTTGTTCTAGTGTTGGAGGGGGATGGGGCTGTAGTTGCGATGAATTTCCAAGATTGTATGTGGAATGAGATCAGGTATCTGGTGAATATATTTCTCTTTAAGAGGTTTATAGAGGTAGTGGATCAAGCGTTGATCCTAGAGGGTAACCTGAAGGGAGCTTCAAGAGGAGGTCTTTTCGTTCCAGTTGGGTAGACATGTGGTGCTGCTTCCAAAGGAAGGACGCATCATTTTGGAAGTTTTCATCCAGGCCGATGTGTGAAAGATGGTTAGAATAGAGGTTCCACCTCTTAGGGTGTTGATCGTGTGTTCTTCTATTAGTGTGGAAGGTCAGGGAACATGCGAGGATAGTGTCCACGACCTCCAGTTGAGTGTCGGTCGTGTGGCAGATTGGGACGCTTGCAAAGGTTCTGTAGGAACCCTCACTAGGAGAGTATGAATGTTGTGATAGTCTAATTCCTAGCAGAGGTAAGGGATCCTTTGCTCTATATCAGACATGAAGATGGAGCTAGACTGTCTGTATAGTCATAGGTGGTGAACGTGGAACTTTGGGGTAGGATTGCCCACGTTAGAAGGGAAATGCGGTGCAGGGCACGTAGTTTGGAGCCCTGTGTAGAGGGGTTAGTCATCTTCTTGTAGTTCAATATGCACCTAGTGATGGTGAGGGTGGGATATCAACTATTCAATGTACGGTCCTTGTAGGTTCTACACTTTTTAGTGCATTGTTGGACACTCGTTCCACACACTCTATGGTTTCTTCTTTGCTGGTGGTATTTTTGGGTTTGCCTATGGATAATGTGTGTGTAGTTTTGTCGATTGACACTCCGTTAGGGGTGCGGAATGAGGTCATTAGGAAGTGCAAGGGATGTGCTCTGGATATCGATGAGTATCGTTACCTATGTAAATTGTTCATTTTTGAGATGTCAGGATTTGACCTGATCTTGGGTATGGATTGGCTAGTGTTGAATCTGGAACAAATACACTTTTACTCTCACAGAGTATCATTCATGTCACTTGAGGGTGATGCTTATGTCTATCACTCAGTGTGAGATGTTTGAGCAGGTCATGTGGGAGTCTTCTTTTTGTAGTTGGAAAGGCTCATGGATCAAGTATCTTGTATTGTGCTTGATGATGATCAAGGGGAAAAATTTGTCTTCCCTCTAGTAGTGGATCAGTTTTAGGATGTGTTTCTTAAGGATTTCTCTGGGTTTCCACATAAGAAATATGTTGAGTTAATGATTGTTTTTCTCTAAGGAGTGGAGCCAGTATCTATTCCTCCATACCGAATGGCACTAACAGAACTCCAGGAGTTAAAGGTTCATCTTGGTGAGTTGGAATGTAAGGGGTTCATAAGTCCTAGTACGTCTTCTTTTGGATCTCCGATAACACCCCAAGCTTCCACGATACATTTCCATTTGAATAATACAATAGCCTGTGCTGTAAGCAACGTCGAGTTATAGCACACCACAACCAATCAAAGTAGCAGTTACGATTAGTAATACCCACTTTTTTAAACTTTATAAATTTTATTTTTCAAAATTGACTTCATTTTTGGACTTGGAATATCAAAATTACATTAGGGTGAATTTTTCATATTTTTCTGAAAACATTCAATTTTTGATGAATAGTGAAAAGCACTGCGTTATTGTTTAAAACCAAAATATTATGTAAATATTTATATATTTTATATAAATTTATTTTATGTTAAATAAATTAATAATAACTATATACGTTCAATTTAATTCATTAGAGTCATTTTATAATAAAATTAAATATGTAAAATTTTATTGATCTTTTAACCGTCTGTTACCCACCTTCTAGGAACATTTGAAAATTTTCATAAAATATAATTTTACCACTTCTGTGAATCGAATTTAAAAAACATGAGAGACATGGTTGATATTGGTATGTAAAACGTCGTCTAATATGATGAAAATATTTTTTTTAAGAATAGTAGCATTTGACTTTTATTTACCACGATTAAAAGTAAATAGGGTAATTAATGATAAAAATGATATTATTACTACCCTAACACGTTTCCAAATTATATTAGATAAGTTTATTTCGCCCAAGAATTAACTTATTAATAAAATATGATCCGTTTGGTCCACCTGGATCACATTAAGACATTTATTATTATTTTATTTAAAGAAGCATTGAAATTGTTAAATTCAAATGTTAATAACTAATTATTTTTATATAGGGTCACACATAAGATAAATTCAACTATAAAAATTCATTATAAAGATAAAAATATTTCCTAAATAATTTTATTTTATTTATAATTTTTATAAATTAAAAATTAAATTTATTTATGAGACAATTATGATGCAGTAATTAAATTATTAATGAATGATTAAAATAAATGATATTATAAATATAAAAAAAAGTAAATTATGACCTTTTATGAATTAAAAGTAGTTTATAGGTTAATATTACATGTTATGGTTGATTAAATATTTTTAAATAATCAAGTTTATAGGACTTTAACAAAAATCAAATACTAAATCATGTCAAAATTGACACAAATGAGTTTTTAAAACAAATACTATATTATTGAAAGATAAAATAGTCCAAAAAATATAAGGTCTGGCCAATGGACTAATATAATAATATAAATTTCATTAGTGAACCACATTTGTTTCTCTTAGCATTTTATAGTATGTTTATTAACCGAATAATATATAGATACAAGGAGACATGGTAAAAGTTAAACTATATAACTAAGAGTTAAATCTAAAAGATAAGGTTAATATGGTGACCTAAACCTATATAAAAACTATTGGTTGAGATGATTACAACCAATCCCCACCTTATACTGAAAATAAATCATTATGAATCTATTATAAATGGAATGTGATTGTATAAGTAAATAATATTTCAATCTTTTCCTAAAGTATCCCTAACCCGTCTTATAAATATGTACTTCCCCTTCTTTAAAAATCACACCTACGAAGCCATTTAGCTCGACCAACCCCTGGTAATATATCCTCTCAACTACCCACAAATAGACCTAGAGGAATTACATTGATTATAATGCTAATTTAAGGATACCTTTTGATCAAATAAAAATGAAACACCCAAAGAAGAGTTAATAATTTCACCACCTCTTTCAAAGTTCTTTTCTTCTTCAACTTATTCTTTACATGTTGTTTCAATTAAAAAATAATAAATATAGTACCTTATACATATTGTGATGTTATTATAAATATTGTATAACCATATTTATTATTATACATATAATATGAATGATAAATCACCATATCTGTGTACGTACGACTTACCGTCTCCACGTCATGGTATAGTTTGTTATTCAAATACTTCATTTTTTGGATGGGTATAATAACGAGTATAAATGATTTAAATAATAAATATATAATGTTAAGTATTATTTATATATGATATAACATCCAATTACATACTATTTTACCATCAATAGAATAAAATTGTAACTCGTGCCTATGCACAGATTACCGTCTCCACGAATGTGATGAGATTCAATCTCCATCATAACCATTAAAGAATAAATTTCATTTTATGATTAAAAAATAATGTTTATGAACATAATATAATTATGGGTATGAATCCAATATATCATATTCATAACAAACATGACTTATGTATCAAAACATATAAAGGAATACTAATTAGTTAACACCCCAAACAATGATACTACTGAAATATTATTAACAAAGAAATACTAAAAGATCATATATGATATAATATTTGTATTTGGATCTTGTATAATTTAATAACAATGATTTAACTATTATACAAGAGGATAACATAACCATAACCAAGGAAAAGTACAAGGTAAGGGTTAATTTTACAATATCTTTTTTATCTGAGGTTGTTTATATGTAAGTATCAACCGAGACATCTTTATCATGCACATCCGTGTTTCTTTAAAATTTATTTCCAATTTTTTTTACTATTTTCTAAAATATGGGATAAATTAATTTATAGTATTTTTTGACATTTTATAAATTTTTTATAAAGGAATATTTTCCTCATTTTCCAAACAAGGTATTTATGACTTTTTCATCAAATTAATGTAATAATGTTTTTTAACTTATACTGTGGGTGAGGCCATTTTCCACCATAATAACACATACAAAACATCACTTACAAGATTATAAGAATATTTTTCAAAATAAATGTCTTCTTTTACAATTATGTGACTTTTAAATGATTTAAAAATAGAAATAGATATTTCTCTACATTAGTTTGGATTTCATCTATGTCAACATCTATTGATGAATTTTTATCTTGTTTGAAGTTGATTTTTTATGATACAATCATCCATATTATATTGAAGGTTTTGTGATATGTTTTACTGTGGATTTGTTATTTTTATACTATTCATGGTTTCTGGTTAATGTTTTAACATTTCATATGATAGTTTTAATACGAATGTATATGTTATGTTTTAACCTTTTCATATGAGGAATGCATTGGATATAGTAAGTGATGGGTAGAGCCTACTATAGCTCCTCAATTCATTGGTAGGTCTCAAGAGACAAAATAGTGTCTTGGAACAAGGTCTTGAAAAAATATTATTTGTAGTCTTGGAACGAGGCCTTGACTGTGTGGTTATGAAGTTTGGGATTATTCATTCCTTCATTATGAAATTAGATATTGATATTACATGTGATTATTCGACTAGTAGAATATCCATGTGAATAAGTAAATGGCATTATTTTTGTTACCATTGCCATTTTATGATGCATTATATGTTTAAAAGACTTGTGTTTTAGTCTTATACATTGCCTTAATTATTTATCATTATTTAGGATTGTTTCTACTATATTCTTATCCTTTATAAGAACCTTAACTCATTCTTTTCTTTGTTTTATTTTTCCCAGGATGTGAAGAAGTATATTATGACTGAGTTGTAGGGATAGTATATTGGTTACAAATGTGTTCAAAGGATAAAATGTTGTCGTTGTTTTTCATTTTATAATTTAATGTAAAACATATATATGTATCAAATACTACCAAGGCTACTAAACTGATCGGTCTTTCGGGATTTGATCCCTTGTGATCATGAAAATGCTATTTAATAATGCACTGACTCTCAGTAATCAGGGTCATGGCATTACAATTGGTATCAAAGGTAGTTTAGTACAATCCTTGGAAGCTAGTATTTAAAAAACATTGATTAGGGAACATTACCCAACGCTTGACTTTGAGGGTTTGTATAGAGACCTTCATAGAATTTTTGTAATGTAGAGATTTTGTGTATTTTCCATGAAATACATCCTTTTATGGATATGAGTAGGTTGAGGCAGCTCTAGAACATATGTTCCTAGGAGTGAAATCTACGACTAGGTGTCTTGGGCTTGACCCGGGGTATCCCGGTACACGACAATAGGCCTTGATGCACTCTTGGTTACGACACTCTTGGGGGATATGGTTATGATAATTCACATTTTCTTTACAAACTATTATGAATGATTTATGTGTATATTCCTCCTCAGAGAAAATATTTTTATGATTTTGGATTATATTCATAAACGGTTAAATTTATGTTAAGTGTTTTATATGTTTTGAATTATGTTCTGTGATTTATAATGTAATCTAGTGTATGCCATTGTTTTGAAATAGCGCATAGTGGGAGGAATGGAAACTGTATCAACACATGTAATTCATGTACGGATTGACCTCCTACTCAAGATAATTATAGTGTAGATGGTGATGAAACAGGTGCAGGCCAGTTTATCACCATACTGGGACAACGCACTTAGGTTATGATTAATAACTTTACCTGTATGGAGCACCCTGATAATGGATCAATGTTAGACCAATTCATGAGGAAACAACCTCAAAATTTTATTGGGACTAAAAATCCATTTGTTTTTGAGCAATGTATATGTTCCTTAGAAAAAATATTTCTTGCATTTGGGAGTAGCGAAAGAGAAATAGTTTTCATGGTAGTTTATAGCCTCATGGGAGATGCAGATAAATGGTAGTCATTAATTCAAAACCCAAATGAGGATGAATTAGTATCAAATATGGAATGGATGGAGTTTAGAAATATTTTATTAGAAAAATACATTCCTCGTGACCATCGAGCAGATATGGAAAGAAAATTTCTGAGTCCGAGGCCAAAGGATGATGTGAATGTCGCAATGTATGAGGATAACTTTACAAGGATAGAAAGGTATACAAAATATTATATATGTAACCCAATGAGTAATATTGATCGATTCTTTGATGGGTTAAAACCATTTCTCCGTCAAGCATTAGTCTCACAATCCTTCTCATCGTATGAATATATTGTTTCATCTTGTCTCAAGACAAAAAAGGAATTCTCTATGTCTTATTACATTATAGAAATGCAAGAGAAGAAGAGAACTATTGAACACCATGGAAATGGAAATAAGGGGATGTATTGGATTTTTGAATATCTATCATGTGGTAAATGTGAGAAGAAACACTCTAGTACTTTCTTGAATGGAATGAGAGTCTGTTACAAGTGTGGTGAAAAAAGCCTCTATGCTCGTGATTTCAAGGGAATGAAAGAGGCTGTCAATGTTGAATGCTATAATTATAGATAAAAGTTGCATTCTTCAAATGAATTTCCTATGTTCCAAGGAGAATAACCTCAGAAAAGTCCAAGGGAGAAAGGCCATGCTTATGTGATCACTACTGCTAAGGATGAAGCTCTAAATGATGTTATGGAAGATAATTTAATGGTTTCCTCAAGTTTAGCGATTGATTTATTTGATTCTGGATTATCACATTGTTTCATATATTCCCATTTTTCTATGAAAATTAGATAATTACTATTTGATTTAACAAGGGAGTTTTTAGTAAAAACACTTAAGGGAAGTAGCATTGCAACTATGTTTTGTGAATAAGTCCCCATTAGGTTTTAAAAATGTTCTTTATGCACTGATATCATCGTCATACCCATGATTGAATTTTATATAATCCTCGGTATGGATTGGCTTTAGACCATGATGAGAAAATTTATCTTAAGAAGAAGGATGTTACAATTTTCATTGATGATAAAGAGTACCTTATCATCAGAGAAATAATGTCACCACCTGATTCTTATCTAGATCCAACCTCAGTAGCTCAACTAAATTAAATTATTGGGGAGGAATAGAGTAAGTAAATAGGGGTGTGTAAAATAATGTTCAAATAGAGGACGTACCTATTGTGCCAGAATATGTTGATTTGTTTCTATAAGATTTACCTCAACATTTTCTAGGAAGAGAAATTGAGTTTTCCATTGGTTTAATTCCTGGTTCAAGGCCCATAACGAAGAGACATTATAGAATGGACACTGTGGAATTAGTGGAACTAAAGAAACAACTAGAGGAATTGGGAAATAAAGGATTTATTCTCCCTAGTGTTTCTCCATAGGGATCACCTGTTCTTTTTGTTAAATAGAATGATGGATCTATGAGGCTGTGCATTGAATACAAGGACATCAATGCTATAACAATAAATAAGAAGTATCCCCTACCTCACATTGGTGATGCATTAGATCAATTCCATGGAGCTCAATATTTTTCAAAGATTGACCCTAGATCTGGATATCATCAGTTGTGTGTGAAGAAGGAAGAAATTATGAAAACATCATTTCAAACAAGGTACATTCATAACGAATTTACAGTAATGCCTTTTGGACTGACTAATTCACCCTTTGTTTTCATAGATCTAATTAATAGTGTTTTCAAATAATATCTTGATTAAATTGTAGTGTTTTTTATTGATGATATCTTGGATTACTCAAAAATATACGATGATCTTTAAAATAACATGCGCACTATTCTGAAAAACCTCAGAAGAAATGAATTCTATGGGATGTTTAGAAAGTGTGAATTATGATTTTACGAGATTTATTTTTTTGGCCATATTTTCTCTAAGGAAGAAATATTAGTAGATCAAAAAAATATAATAACAACACAAGAATGGCCAGCATCGATGAGTATAACTAAGTAATACAATTTTATTGGTTTATTAGGTTATTATCGGCGTTTCATCTAGAATTTTGCCCGATTGGAAAACCCATTAACCAAAGTCACACGTAAAGGGGTTAAATTTGGATGAAAAAAGTGAGTGAATAATTTTTTTAAGAACCGAAGATAAGATTAGTCAATGCTCCTTTCTTGACTCTACCATCATGGAATGATGGGTTTGTAATTTATAGTCATTCTTCAATGAAAGGACTTAGTTTTGTCCTTATGCAGAATGATAGAGTTATTGCCTATGCATCATGACAACTAAAAATTCAGGAACAAAACTATCCCTCTTGTGATATTGAGTTAGTAGCTGTAATATTTTCTTTGAAAAATTGGATACACTATCTCTATGGTGAAAAACTTGAGATATATACCGATCATAAGAGCTTGAAGTATATTTTTCCCAAAAAAAGATTTCCACATGAGGAAAGGTTGATGGCTCGAGCTATTGAAGGATTATGATTTCCCAATACAACACCACTCTGGGAAGGAAAATAAGCCGGTATATGCTTTGAGAAGAAAGGATAATGGAGTTTCAAACAAGATGATAGTATAATGGGATCCTATGTTCATGGATCTAGTAAATATATGTATGGGAATAATCATGAAAGGTGAATGATCAATACTTTTTCAAATGGTTGACAAACCATCTTTACTAGAAAGGATAAAAAGTTCTTAGATTGATGGTGAGGAGTTTCAAAAGAAAATTTAAGATTTGAATTATGGGAGATTGATTAACTTCATATATGAAGATAGAATTTTAATATTTGGGAAGAGACTTTGTGTTCTGGATATACCTGATCTAAAAAGGTAATTTTTGGATGATTCTCATAGCTCCAATTTCTCTATACATCCTGGTAGCACTAAATGTATACAAATTTAAAGGATCATTTTTGGTGGGACTACATGAATATGGAGATTGCTGATTATGTGTCACGATGTATGGTTTGTAAACAGGTGAAGGCTGGATGACAATATCATAGAAGAGTCATGAAACTCTTCCCATACATGAGTGGAAATGGGATGATATTACGATGGAATTTGTCATGGGGCTTCTAAAGACTCATAGAGATAACAATGCAATATGGGTTATTCTTGATCATCTTACTATGTTAGCACATTTTCATGTTATAAGAGAATATTTACCACTATAACTGTAACGGCCAGAAATTTTGAATAAATCTTGTTTCCTAATTTCATGTGTTATTTTATTTTGTTTTTATACTCAACAAAAATGTTTTATTTGATAAACATGATTATAATTAAAATGAGACATTTGGGTTTTGATTGTTATATGACCATCGGTCAATATGACCACTGTGAACAAAATGTTTTGACTATTGTCTCTAAATACAAGTAATCTTGGTTAATTATTATAGAAAGAAGATTCGATGGCCTCACCTAGTAGTCTTGGACCGATCGAAGCCCATCTAACAGAGCTTGGGAAGGAGGTAGCACCATTGGGCTTTGCTCTGGATCAAATCCAAGCCGAACTTCATCATGTGAAGCTAGAACGGAATCGCCTTCGTGAGAAGTTCAAACTGATAGAAATTACTACTCGGGCAATGTTGACTGAGCCGCCCCAAGCTTCTATCACCCTAGCACACCTTACTCTTAGGTCCTATGCTGGTATTATAAGGGGCTATGTAACGAGACCATAACTACCTTGTGTAATCCTTGTTTTAAATAAAAATTGGGATTTCTTCTTATGATGAAGTTTATGAATTTTGAAATGACTGGATAAATATAGTATGCATATTTTTGATGAATTTTAGAAAAAAGGATATTTTAAAAATGTTTATGTAAACCTTAAATAATTAAAAATGTGTAATGATTTTCAAAAAATGGTCTTCTATAATTATGTTCAGTACAAAATTTGGAGTCTAATAAGATCAACTTAATTTTTGATGAATAGTAAATTGTGAATAGTGATTTTACGCTTAGGATTAGTAATGTGACCAAATGGATTAGTAATCTCACTTAAAGAAAGTTTTAAAATAATCTAGGCACCTTGATTAAGTAATGTGATTCAATAAAATGGTTAAATAACGGTCTCATTAATTATTATTCAAGTATTAGTTTTTTCGGGTGAAAAATGTTTTTTAATTAAAAAATTAATAAAAATATTTAGAAATTTTTTTTATAAAATGGATTTCATTTTTGAACTCAATGCATCAATATTATGTTAAGGTAATTTTTGGGGATTTTTCTGAAAAAAATGAATTTTCGGTGAATAGTGAATTTATTTAAAAATTGAATTAAAAATATTTAGAAAATTATTTTTATAAAATGGAGTTCATAAATTTAATTAGTGAATCAATATTTAGTTAAGGTGAAAGTTTGGGATTTTTCTGAGAAAGATGAATTTTTCAGTGAATAGTAAAAATGCAGTTTTAGGGTTTCGGTATGTTTAATGACATCATAATTGTGTCATGATGATGTCATGAGATCTTTTAAGGGTTGTCCGGAAAAGGGTGATGAATTATTGTTTTGGGGGCCCCATGTGGCCTAACTCCATGATAAATTCCAAGGGAGAGCACATGGGTTTGAGAAAAGCACATGTGAGGTGTCCCTTGGCCATTAATGCTTTGTCCCCTCACTTTCCCTATAAATACCCACCCTTTCCTCCTTTAGTTTTCACTCCCAACTCTCCCCCAACGAAGTTCTGGTCTTCTTACCTTCCAAAGAGTCCTCCCAAGGAGCCCCCAAGCCCTCAAGGTCCAATCCTTTGAGTTTCAAGAGTCACGTTTTAAGGTAAGGGATCCGACCCCTCTCTTTCTTTTCATGTAATCTCTTTTATGTCATTCCTTTTATGCTCCATGTTTTTATGTGAGAGGATGTTCTTTTATATTACTCTTACTGCCCTTTCATGTTTATATTATGAGAGATCCACTCTTACTCTCATCATTTCGTTTTATGAAAGTTTAAGTGACGCCGTTAGGCTGCCGAATTTTTAAGGGATTCTTTCACCCTTCTCATTTTTCAAGTTCAATTTTCATGTCAAGCCTTTCAAGTTCCTTTTTATTATGTTGGGGTATGATCTATATATCTATAATACTGATCTCTTATGATCATATGATGAGGGACCCTATTTTATCTTGTCAATTCTTTTTTTAATTGAAGTTTAAGTGACGCCGTTAGGCTGCCGAATTTTCAGAAGAGAAATCTAATTTTTGTCTTCCTTCCATGTTTTTCATTTCAAATGGAATGTACTTCAAATTTCATTACCATGTCCATATATCCTTCTTATTCTTTCCCCTTACTGTTTTATGGATCATTTATGAGTGGGTGACCCATGTCCCCTCTCTTTTCAATGTTTTCTAAAAACCTGAAACATAGCCGTTATGCTGCAAAATTTTCGTCTCAAAATGCCTCTCCCTCTTTTCTCAAAATTATTTTATGTTATAAAGTGAATACACAAAGCTCTTATTTCTAAAAGGGTATTCAAATATATATCAAAATGTTCTATTTTAAATTCTGGGATTTACATACATGAGACCCACTTTCCCTTCCGTGGGTTTAAAGTGCCGTAAAGATCATGTCTTTAAAGCAGTTTTTAAAACGTTATGATTATGAAATGAAACCCATTTATTTTATGCTATATGGGTTATTTATGAAATTTTTGATGATGATATATGTGGCGCACATGATAATAAAGGCAAATTTAAGGGTGCGCCCTGATAGCGCTCCAATGCATTGGGTAATGATGTAACCACTAGAGATTACAATTTTCACGATACCTTGGTGAATAACCTTGGTAATTTTCAAATGACACATTGGGGATGGACCTTGGTGATATGTTCATGATTGTCTATGTTAAATGATGTATCCAAATCTTCAAGTTATGAAAAATGTTATTTTTATTATGAAATGCCTCATGATTTCTTTCTCATTCCTTAAAGTTATTTTCATGCTCTTATTGAAGTATATCAAGTTCACATGTAAAATGTTCCTCTTGTTTCCCTTACTGGGCCTCCTGCTCACCCTTTCTTTTGATGTATGTCCCCAGGTTATGAGATGCCGTAATGAACTTAGGATGAACTTAAGGAGAATCCTTTCAAGTGTTTAAGAAGAATTCTTTATGTTGCTTTCATGTATTTTGTTCCTGGTTTCCAAGACACTAGACCTTAAAGATCCTCAGTTATGTGTAATGTAATGAAAGTTTATGTTATAAAAAGTCGGGATGCTATAGTTGGTATCAAAGGATGGTTTAGTTATTTGTGGAAATTAGGATATGAAAACTCTAGGAAGAAGCCTATAGAAAAGTTAAAATATAGGATATATTCCTGGTATTTTGGTGAGTATTGAGTAAGGGGTTGCCAAGCAAATACATCCCTGTCTGGATAGGAGCAGGTAACGGCGGATCTGGCACAGATGTACATAGGGGTAAAACCCGAAAACACCGCTTTGAGCTAGACTCGAACGGGAACTGGTACACGACTACGGGCCTTGCTGCACTCTTGGTTACGACACTCCCGGGGGATATGCTTTGGTAAAATCATAAGCTTAGTATGAACCATTGTTAAAGGAACAATGATAAAATAAAATGAAGATTCACATAAGAATATATGATCACGGATAACTTAGATGGGAACCTAGGGTATCACAAGTTAGGGTATACTTTTCAACTACAAGTTATCCTTATATACTTTAAGTTTCTTTTCATGATTATTGGCTAAGTATTTAAGCCCCTAATTATAGTTTCTTTTCTTAGTTAATGGCGGGAAATGGAAGAACATGTCTCAACAACCAATGTGATAGGAAATGCTACGATTTCCGTATTAATATGACAGAGATGATTAGGGGATTAAAATATGATTTTTTATTTTGGAATACATTCCCTATTTTGGGGACCCTATATGATCGAGGTAAATAGATTACAACGGTATTTTCATTGAGGAGTAAGGTTGATTTATATTTGAAGAATCGATGAATTTAAGGTTGATTTATAGTAATTTAGGTTACTTTTGGGAATGATTAACCTATCTTGGGTTAAATATGTTTAGATTAGATACTTTTGTTATAAGATGTTAGGAGTGGTTGATGTTGTTCGGAGATGAACAATGAAGTTTATTTTGGAAGACTATGTTTTCAAATCCTTCTTGTATTTGGGTTTCAATCTTAGTTTGGTTTATTTTGAGGAATTTTAAGGACCGTTATTTATGGAATGGACTATGATGAACTTTGGGTAGTACCATGGAACTTTGAAGATTTAAAAGTAGTTTCCATTCCAATGGGATTCTTTGTTTTTGAAGAGTTGTTTTACCTTACCCTTTCGGTTTTTGGGATAATGTTTAAAGATAGAAGAAATAGATAGTTGATCTTTTGTGGATTATGTGATTCTCTAGAAGATGATTCTTGTGTTTTGATGAGACCAAGTAGTTTTGAATTCCCATCATTTGGAGAAAAGATTAGTTTTGGTAGAAACTTATTAAAGTATGAAACTCTACATGAAGGTAGATACATTTCCTTATGTTTTTGTTCTATGTTGTAAATAAATTCCTCAAAGTTATTAAAAGGAACGTAAAACAAAAACGTTGTTGGTTTACGTTTCCTACATGTTAATCAAAGACCTCTTACACACATCATAAGTTTGGGATTTTCTTATGGTTCACTTTCTCCTAATCATGTTCTCTATCACTCTCCCTCAGAACGTGACCCTTTGTTTTCTCCTCCATGTCCATGTTTCCTACATGGAATCCTAGTATGAGTAAACTCGGGTGGCCTTTGTACTCCCTTTTATTTCTTTTAAAGTAATAGTGTTACTGACTCTTTTTACGATGTGGGACTTTCAATGAAATTTTAAACCCCAATTTTAAAAAATTGCGAGGACGCAATTTCTTAAGGGGGGAAGATTGTAACGGCCCGAAATTTTGATTAAATCTTGTTTCCTAATTTCATGTGTTATTTTATATTGTTTTTATACTCAACAAAAATGTTTTATTTGATAAACATGATTATAATTAAAATGAGACCTTTGGGTTTTGATTGTTATATGACCATCGGTCAATTTGACCACTGTGAACAAAATGTTTTGATTATTGTCTCTAAATACAAGTAATCTTGGTTAATTATTATAGAAAGAAGATTCGACGGCCTCACCTAGTAGTCTTGGACCGATCGAAGCCCATCTAACAGAGCTTGGGAAGGAGGTAACACCATTGGGCTTTTCTCTAGATCAAATCCAAGACGAACTTCATCATGTGAAGCTAGAACGGAATCGCCTTCGTGAGAAGTTCAAACTGATAGAAATTACTACTCGGGCAACGTTGACTGAGCCGCCCCAAGCTTCTATCACCCTAGCACACCTTACTCTTATGTCCTATGCTTGTATTATAAGGGGCTATGTAACGAGACCATAACTACCTTGTGTAATCCTTGTTTTAAATAAAAATTGAGATTTCTTCTTATGATGAAGTTTATGAATTTTGAAATGACCGGATAAATATAGTATGCATATTTTTTATGAATTTTAGAAAAAAGGATATTTTAAAAATGTTTATGTAAACCTTAAATAATTAAAATTGTGTAATGATTTTCAAAAAATGGTCTTCTACAATTATGTTCAGTACAAAATTTGGAGTCTAATAAGATCAACTTAATTTTTGATGAATAGTAAATTGTGAATAGTGATTTTACGCTTAGGATTAGTAATGTGACCAAATGGATTAGTAATCTCACATAAAGAAAGTTTTAAAATAATCTAGGCACCTTGATTAAGTAATGTGATTCAATAAAATGGTTAAATAACGGTTTCATTAATTATTATTCAAGTATTAGTTTTTTCGGGTGAATAGTGTTTTTTAATTAAAAAATTAATTAAAAATATTTAGAAAATTATTTTTAAAAAATGGATTTCATTTTTGAACTCAGAGCATCGATATTATGTTAAGGTAATTTTTAGGGATTTTTCTGAAAAAAATGAATTTTCGGTGAATAGTGAATTTATTTAAAAATTGAATTAAAACTATTTAGAAAATTATTTTTATAAAATGGAGTTCATAAATGTAATTAGGGAATCGATATTTAGTTAAGGTGAAAGTTTGGGATTTTTCTGAGAAAGATGAATTTTTCAGTGAATAGTAAAAATGCAGTTTTAGGGTTTCGGTATGTTTAATGACATCATAATTGTGTCATGATGATGTCATGAGATCTTTTAAGGGTTGGCCGGCCAAGGGTGATGAATTATTGTTTTGGGAGCCCCATGTGGCCTAACTCCATGATAAATGCCAAGGGAGAGCACATGGGTTTGAGAAAAGCACATGTGAGGTGTCCCTTGGCCATTAATGCTTTGTCCCCTCACTTTCCCTATAAATACCCACCCTTTCCTCCTTTAGTTTTCACTCCCAACTCTCCCCCAACGAAGTTCTGGCCTTCTTACCTTCCAAAGAGTCCTCCCAAGGTGCCCCCAAGCCCTCAAGGTTCAATCCTTTGAGTTTCAAGCGTCACGTTTTAAGGTAAGGGATCCGACCCCTCTCTTTCTTTTCATGTAATCTCTTTTATGTCATTCCTTTAATGCTCCATGTTTTTATGTGAGAGGTTGTTCTTTTATATTCCTCTTAATTCCCTTTCATGTTTATATTATGAGAGATCCCCTCTTACTCTCATCATTTCGTTTTGTGAAAGTTTAAGTGACGCCGTAAGGCTGCCGAATTTTTAAGGGATTCTTTCACCCTTCTCATTTTTCAAGTTCGATTTTCATGTCAAGCCTTTCAAGTTCCTTTTTATTATGTTGGGGTATGATCTCTATATCTATAATACTGATTTCTTATGATCATATGATGAGGGACCCTATTTTATCTTGTCAATTCTTTTTTTTATTGAAGTTTAAGTGACGTCGTTAGGCTGCCGAATTTTCATAAGAGAAATCTAATTTTTGTTTTCCTTCCATGTTTTTCATTTCAAATGGTATGTCCTTCAAATTTCATTACCATGTCCATATATCCTTCTTATTCTGTCCCCTTACTGTTTTATGGATCATTTATGAGCGGGTGACCCATGTCCCCTCTCTTTTCAATGTTTTCTAAAAACCTGAAACATAGCCGTTATGCTGCAGAATTTTCGTCTCAAAATGCCTCTCCCTCTTTTCTCAAAATTATTTTATGTTATAGAGTGAATACTCAAAGCTATTATTTCTAAAAGGGTATTCACATATATATCAAAATGTTCTATTTTAAATTCTGGGATTTACATACATGAGACCCACTTTCCCTTCTGTGGGTTTAAAGTGCCGTAAAGATCATGTCTTTAAGCAGTTTTTAAAACGTTATGATTATGAAATGAAACCCATTTATTTTATGCTATATGGGTTATTTATGAAATGTTTGATTATGATATATGTGGCTCACATGATAATAAAGTCAAATTTAAGGGTGTTCCCTGATAGCGCTCTAATTCATTGGGTAATGATGTAACCACTAGAGATTACAATTTTCACGATACCTTGGTGAATAACCTTGGTAATTTTCAAATGACACCTTGGGGATGGACCTTGGTGATATGTTCATGATTTTCTATGTTAAATGATGTAGCCACATCTTCAAGTTATGAAAAATGTTATTTTTATTATGAAATGCCTCATGATTTCTTTCTCATGCCTTAAAGTTATTTTCATGCTCTTATTGAAGTATATCAAGTTCACATGTAAAATGTTCCTCTTGTTTCCCTTACTGGGCCTCCTGCTCACCCTTTCTTTTGATGTATGTCCCCAGGTTATGAGATGCCGTAATGAACCTAGGATGAACTTAAGGAGAAGCCTTTCAAGTGTTTAAGAAGAATGCTTTATGTTGCTTTCATGTATTTTGTTCCTGGTTTCCAAGACACTAGACCTTAAAGATCCTCAGTTATGTGTAATGTAATGAAATTTTATGTTATAAAAAGGAGGGATGCTATAATAACGTTTAGAAAGACTATATATTAATGAAGTTGTAAGACTTCATGGATTACAACTATCGATTGTTTCTGATCGTAATCCCAGTTTTACATCATGATTTTGGAAAATTCATCAGAGGGCCTTAGATACTAAACTTCCTTTGAGCAATTCCTACAGCCTTGAAGCTAATGGAGAATCAGAACAGAATATTCAAACCTTAAAACACTTGTTGATATCTTGATCACATGAATTTCAAGGTATGTGGGATCACTAATTACCTCTTATTGACTTTTTCTTTAAAAATAGCTTCCATTCAAGTATTCAGATGTCACCATATGAAGTGTTATATAGGAAGTGATGGCGCACACCGACATGTTTAGTTGAATATAGGTGAAAGAAAACTTGTAGGCCCAAAACATGTTGAGGAACCAATGGAAAATGCGATGGTTATCCAAACCCATGTCAAAGCATCTCAAATTAGTCAAATGAGCTATGCCAAAAAGTGAAGTAAGTATTTTGAATTCCAAGTAGGAGATCATTTTTTCATGATGGAATCTCCATGGAAGGGTGTTATATGTTTTGGTAAGAAGGGTAAATTAGGTCCCAGGTACATTAGACCTTTCAAAATTCTAGAATGAATTGGAGTTTTAGCATACCATTTGGAAATGCCGCCATGTCTCTCCAATGTTTATGATGTGTTCCATGTATCATTGTTCAGAAAATACAATCCTGACCCAACACATGTAATCAACTATAAATTAATAGAACTGGAACTTGATCGGTCTTATTATGAAGAGCCCGCCATGATTCATGAACCCAAAGAACAAGTGCTAAGAAACCGGATGACTCGTGTGGTAAAAGTTCTATGGAGAAACCATAAGATAGAAGGGGAAACATGGGAACCCAAGGAACCTATAATGAAGAACCACCTGAATATTTTTATGCGGTAGTGTTCTAGAAATTTCAAGGACGATATTATTTGAAGGAGGAGATAATGTAACCCCCCATTCTTCCATGGAACGTTTCCCTTTGAATAATACAACAGGTTGTGTTGTACGCAACTTCGAGTTCTAGCATACCACAACCAATAAAACTAGTTTCTATGAATAGTAATACATATATAAATTTTATTTTTCAAAATGGACTTCATTTTTGGATTCAGAATAACAAAATTATGTTAGGTTGATTTTTTTTGTATTTTTCTGAAAACATTCATTTTATGATGAATTGTGAAAAACACTGCGTTATTGTTTAAAATAGACTTTTTATTTAAATAATTAATTATTTTATTTAAATTTATTTTATGTCAAAATAGATACATAATACCTATATTAGTTCAATGTAATTCATTGGAGTCATTTTATAATAAAATTAGATATATATAAATTCATTGAACTTTTTACTATCTTTTACCCACATTCTAGTCACGTTAGCAAATTTTGATAAAAGGTAATTTTACCACTTCTGTGAATTGAATTTCAAAAATCTAGGAGACACTATTGATATCAGTAAGATAAATGTTGTTCAATAAAATGAAAATATTTTTTGGTGAATAGTAAATTTTGTCTTTTATTTACCAAGGTTAAAAGTCAATAGGGTAATTAAAGGTAAAAATGATATTATTATTACCCTAGCACATGTCTTAATTTTATTTGATAAGTTTATTTAGACAAAAAAAACACTAGGAATAAAATATGAACCTTTTGGTACATTAGGTTTAGATTATGTCATTTTTATTATTTTATTTAAAGAAGTGTTAAAAGTGTTAAATTCAAAATTTCATAACTAAAACATTTTTAATATAGGGATACACATAAAGTAAATTATACTTTAAATATACATTAAAAATATAAAAATATTTCTTATATATTGGTTTTTTATTTATAAATTTTAGACCTTAAATAATTAAATTTATTTATGACACAATGATGATGCAACAATTACCTTATTAATGAAAGATTAAAATAATGGATATTATAAATATCCAAATAATTTTAAATTGAGACTTTTGATGAATTAAATGAATTTTATAGGTTAATATGACATGTTAGGATTGATTAAATTAATTTTTTTTCAAATTAATCATGTTTTTAGTACTTAAAATCAAATACAAAATAGTTTCAAAATTGACACAAATGAGTTTTTAAAACAAATACTATATTATTAAATGATATAATAGTCCTAAAAATATATTGTACGACCAAAGAACATATATAATTATAGAAATTTAATTAATGATCCATTTAGGTTTCACATGGAATTTTATAGTATGTTTATTAACCATATAATATAATGATACAAGGAGACATGGTAAAAGTTAAACTATATAATTAAGAGTTAAATCTATATGATATGGTAAATATGGTGAGATAAATATGTATAAACCTATTGGTTGAGATATTTTAGACCCATCCCCACCTTATACTTGAAATAAATCATTTTGGAGCCATTATAGAATGAATATGATTGTATAATAAAATAATATTTCAAGATTTTCTTAAAGTAAATCTCACCTCTTTTATAAAATGGTACCTCCCCAACTCTCAAAATCACACCTCCAAAGCCATTTGGCTCGGCCAAAAACTGCTCAAATATCCTCCAAATACCCTCACTTCTACCTAGAGGCCTTACATTGATCCGAAATCCAACCTATGGAGCCCTTTTCCTGAAATCAAAATGAAACACCCGAAGAAGAATCAATAATTTCACCACCTATTTCAAATATCATTTATTCTTCCACTTCATGTTTCTTTGTTTTTTCTATAATAAAATAATAAACCAAGTAACTTATTCATACTTTGATGTTATCATAAATATTTTACAACAATATTCATTATTCTAACCATCCTATGAATGAAAAAGCACCATACATGCGTATGTGCGGCTTACCGTCTTCACGTCGTGGTGTAGTTTGTTATTAAAACACTTCATTATTAGGATGGGTATAACAATGAGTATAACTGATGTAAATACTAAATATAACATGTTAATGATTCTCTATATATGATATACCATCCAATTATATATGATTTCACCATCAATATAACAGTATTGTCGGTCATGCGTACGTACGGATTACCGTCTCCACGAATGCAATGAGATTCATTCCACATCACAACCATTCAACAAAAAATTTCATTTTATGATTAATTAAATAATTTTTTGGAACATAATATCATTTTGGATATGAATCAAATGAATCTTATCTATAACAAACATAACTTACGTAACAAAACATATAAATGGAATCAACTCAGTAAACAACCAAAAAAATGATATTTTTGAAATATTATTAGCAAATAAATATTAAAAGATAATATATGATATCATATTTATTTATGTGGTTCTTTTATAATTTAATATAAATGATTTAACAATTATACAGGTGTATAATGTACCCTCTACCAAGTAAAATTACAAGGTAAGTGTTAATTTTACAATCTCTTTATTGTCTGAGGTTTTTTATACATAAAAATCTATTTGGCCTCTTTATCATCCACATCTGTGTTTCATAGAAATGTATTTGAAATTTTTTTTAATATTTCTAAATTATGGGTTAAATTCATTTATACCCTTTTTTTAATTTTTATATAATTTTTATAAAGGAATCATTCCTTCTTTTTCAAAATATGGTACTTTATGACCTTTTCGATGAATTATGTTTTGAATGTTATTTTAACATATATGGTGGGTGTGTCTATTTGTGGCTGTTATAACACCATCGAGGATTCCCTTACAGGATTATAAGAATATTTTTCAAAATAAATGTTTTCATTTATAATAATGTGATAGTTAAATTATTTCAAAATAGAAAGAGATATTTCTCTGAAATAGTTTTGATTTCATCAATGTCAACATATTTTGATGGATTTTACACTTGTTTGAAGTTGATTTATTATAATAAAATCTTCCATATTTTATTGAAGGTTTTGTGATATGTTTGACTGTGGATGTGTTATTTTCATACCATTCATGGTTTTTGGTTAAAGTATTAACATTTCGTTTGCTAGTTTTAATACAAATGATTATGTTATGTTTCAACATTTTCATATGGGGAATGTATTGGACTTAGTAAGTGATAGGTGGATCCCACTATAGATCCTCGATGCATCGGTAGGTCTATTGAGAAAAAATAATGTCTTGGCACAGGTCCTTGACAATATTTTTTTTTTCTTGGCATGAGGCCTTGACTATCTAGATATGAAGTCTAGCATTATGCATTCCATCATTAGGAAATTGGATATTGATATTACATGTGATTATTAGACTAGTAGAATATCCATGTGAATAAGTAAATGACATTATTTATTTTATAATTTCCATGTTATTATTATGTTTACGTTTAAAATGGATGTGTTTTAGTGTTATACGTTTCCTTAAATATTTATGCTAATTTATAAAAGTTTCTGCTATATTGTCATCCTTAATGTGCACCTGATATCACCCCATTCTATGTATTATTTTTTCCTGGATGTGAAGAACTATATTATTCCTGAATTTTAGGGATAGTCTAAGGGATATGAATGTATTCAAAGGAGACAATGTTGTTGTTTTTATATTTTATAATCTATTGTAAAACTTATGTATGTATCTCGTACTTCCATGGATACTAAACTGAGTGGTATCTTGTGATTTGAACCCCTGTGATCATGCCAATTTTATGTAATAATGAACTGATTCTGGGTAACTAGGGTTGGGGTGTTACAACTTCTGTTCTTTTGGTAATGAAGGCTGACATGACATTAAATATGCGTGTTGATTATCAGGTGTTTTATCAGATGATAGTGAAAAATCAGTACCCTATTCCTATAATTGATGACCTATTTGACTAGTTGATCGTTGAATCGGTGTTTTATAGGATTGATCTAAGATTAGGTTATCACCGGTTGAAGGATGGACCTTCTGACATACCGCTGATAGCTTACATGAGTCGATATGGGTTGTATGAGTTTGTGGTAATGCATTTCGGCTTGAACAATACACTAAAAATGTTCATGGTTTTGATAAACCGAGTATTTAATCATTATTTGAATCATATTGTGGTTGTATTTGGTGATGAAATCTTGGTGTACTCGAAAAATCATGACGATCATGCCCAACATCTTGACATCATCTTGAGTACACTTAGAGGGAATCCCTTTTATGCTAAGCTGTCAAAGTATCAGTTCAAGATTGGAAAATTTCATTTTTCAAGTCACATATTATCTGAGGTAGGTGTTTTATGAATCTAGATAATTTGCAGGCTATTTTGTCTTAGGTAAATCCCAAGGGTGTTTTAGACTTTCATAGTTTTCTGGGTTTGGGCTGATATTACTGGTTGTTCATTCATGATTTCTCTCATTTGGTAGCACCATCGTTGGGATTGACCAATAAGGGAACTGGGTTTGATTGGTCAGAGGCTAGTGAGAATTACATTAAAAGGTTGAAAAAGTGATTGACGATCGCACTGATATTGATCTTAATGGAGCTTGGTAAAAAGTATGTACTATTTTTTGATGCATCCAGTATTGGGCTTGGGGGTGTGTTGATGCATGATGAGTGGGTTGTAGCTTATGAGTTGAAGAAATTGAGACCCCATGAGAGGAATTATCCCACAAATGATCATGAGTTAGTCACAGAAGTGTATTCCTTATAGAGCTAGAGTCAATACTTGTTGGTGGAATGATTCATTGTGTATACTTACCACAAGAGTTTAAAGTACATATTTTCAAATAATGATTTTAATCTTATGCATTAATGATGGGTTGAGTATCTCTAGTATTTTGACTATGAGTTGGTATATACACAGGGGAAAGGAAAAAATGTTGCAGATGCTTTGAGCAGGATGGATCATAACCAGTTGGATCAGGAATCTAGCACCGAGTGGAATGTGATGGCCTTATTCACAGAGATTCACATGGAGGTGTGGGGGGATAATGTTCAGGTGAATCTTGCTTCCGTTGGAATTGAATGAACGATTTAGCTTCATGTTAAGGGATGTCATCTTGTCTATCCTGAATGTTTTTCCATAAAGAAAATACTTAATGGTGGGGATCCACCTTCAGGTAGGGATGTTGGTGAGGACATGGTTGTTTGGGTTCATGATCATTTGGTTGTGCTGATGTGCATGTGCGAAGAGTGGATGTTTGTGTTCCATGAATCATAATTGGAAGTACATACTGGTTGGACCAAGATGTTTCATGATCTTTGTAGGTAGTTTGGTGGCTATGAACATAAAAGGAAGTTGTGGGCATTATGGCACAGTGTCTTACATGTCACTAGGTGAAGGTCGAGCATCAACGCCTAGGTGGACTATTACATCCATTTACCATTCCGAAATGGAAGTGGGATAATGTGATGATAGATTCTATTATGGATATTCTGAGGACAACTCAGAATAATGATGTTATCATGTTGGTTTTGTATCGACTAATGAATGTGGCTCATTTCTTACGGATTCAAGAGAATTATACAGTTGATCATTTGTGTGAGTTGTATGTTCGGTAAATAGTAAGGTTCCATGGGGTATCACAAAAAATAGTTTCAGATCATGATCCTCGTTTAACACCACGTTTATGGAAAGGGTTGAAGAAGGTTCTAGGTACACAGGTGATCTTGAGTATGTCTTTCCACCCATTGAGGGAGGGGTAATTAGAGCATACCATCCAAGTGTTTGAAGATATTTCTAGGGCTTGTGTCTTGGATTTCAATGGTTCATGGGAAAACAACTTTCACTAGATGAATTTTCCTAAAAAAACATTTTTCAAGATATGGTTCAGATGGCACCATTTGAGGCTCTCTATGGAAGGCTGTGTAGATCTCTAATGTGTCGATTGGAGGCCGGTAAAACTGAGTTGTTGGGACCGAGTCTCATGCATGAGACATTAGTGTATGTTGAGTTGATTCAGAAATAGATGGAAACGTCTTAGAGTAGGCAGATGTCATATGCATATTGGAGTCATAGACCTCTTGAGTTTGAGATGTGTGATAGTGTGTACCTTCATGTGATGCCAATGATGGGTCCCAAATGTATTCATAAGTAGGGAAATTTGGTGCCCATGTATGTCTAGTCGTTTCAGATTATGGAGATGATCGGGCTGGTGGCATATCAATTCTCTCTTCCAAGGTAGTATAGTAGGATGCATGACATATTTGATGTTTCGTTGCATCAGTGGTACTAACCCAACCCATCTCACATGGTGGATGTTGAGGATGTTGTGTTTGATGATGATGCATCCTTTGAGGAGCAGCTAGTTTGTGTCATCGATCCTAGAGAGAAAGTCTTGAGGGACAAGGTTGTGTCATTGGTGCGAGTAATATGGAAGCATGGGAATGTTTAGTAAAAAACATCGTATTGGAAATCAGATATATGGGCTTGGTGGAAAAATTTATTTTCCATGGAAGTGAAATGAAGATTGGGAGCTCGGCTAGAGGATGAACCATTATAAAGTGGGGATGTTGTAAGATCCTGGATATTGGAATAGAATGTTCTCATTTATGTTTTGGCACTTTTTTGGTTAATTATGTGCTTACCAATGTCATAGTGGAGGCTTGAGGGTGTTTTGAGGGTTTGGGACATAAAAAGTAGAGAAAATGGGGTTTTTTGGGTAGGTCACACGGTTTGCGCACAATTAGTGAAAACCGTGCGGACATCTGAGGAAATCGTGCATGATGATAGTTTTTCAAAAGTGGCTTCCGCACGGTTTAGAAAACCATGAGGGTAAACCATGTGATGGGGAAATTATTGGGATGGAAGCATCTGCAATGTTTGCGAATGATTTGAAAAATCGTGCAGCCCAGAATTCCTAAACGATTTCAATTTTTACACTTCAGGATTTTTAATCCCAACTCGGGAATTCTACAAATTTCATCTATATTCACCCTAGGGACAAACCAAATCTCTCAAGATCTCAAAGATACCTATATAACTCGTTACTATGAATTTTTTTCTGTTCTTCTGGTTGTAGATCAAATCTCTGGGTAATGATAATCACATCCTTGATTCTCTTTTGAGTTTGGAGTTTGTATATTCTTCTCCTCTATTTCTGAAGCTCTTAAACCCTACTCCTTTGGTGAGATATAGGTTTAAGAAAAAAAGTATTGTTGATGTGGAATCTAAGGGGTTTATTAGGAGTTTTTTTCACCTTCAGAATCAAGGTAGGTGGTCTATAAGTAATTTTCAATGGTTTTTTTGATGATTTGTGCGTGTGTGGTTTTGTTCTTCTATGTATCTTGGTATGTTTTGATCACCCAAGGAATATTTTGGTAAAATGGTTATTAGAAAGGAAAATGGAGACCCTCATGATCCACATGGGATGCGTCGAGGGTAATGACACTAATCTAGGGATACCCATTGGGTGAGCCAATTATTTTAGACCTAGGTATTTTTGATTAACAAGTGAGATTGTTGGGTAATAATATAGAGCCCATGATAAACATATTGATGTGACTATTGGTTTCGGGTTAGAAGCTAGGTGGTGCACCTATGATTTATAAAAACCTAATCGATTTTGGTTTAATTTTTGGAAATGATTAAATACCACAATGGAATGAGTTATGAGCATGGTAATGAAGCCTAGTGAATTAGGCATAATAAACCAAGCCTAGTGAGATAGGCACAATGAATGAATTATTAGTGAGATAAGAATATAAAATGGAATTAGGATAAAAGGTAAAATGATGTGAAATTTGTTAAATGTGTTAATTGGTTAAGGAATGGTATTAAACCTCATGTTGTTTTTATGGTTTATGTTTGCCTTCAGAAAGGGTTGTGATGTTGTGTAAATGGTTGATGGTTACATATATGTATATCATGTGAACATAGCTTGGTAGTGAGGGGTATTAACTGAGGTTATATGCCCACTATTCAAGTTATACTGAGGCTCTAAACTCCATCCATATTTCACGGGGTAGGGATATTTCTGACTCTTTGTTTCCCTATCAGTTGCATCCACCCGGACTGATGCTTCGAGGTGAGGATATTGTTGACATGAGGAAGGTGGTCCTATTGAGATATAAAAACTGTGTGTTTTTACTCATGTATGTGATTTTATACATTGATCCCGTGTAACATGTTGTATTCATGAACCCATGATATATGTTTTCGAAATGATATGTAATGGGAAATGGTGATGAAGTGGTAAGATATGGAAATGGTAATAATTGTTGGTAATGGATCTAAACAATCTCAGGGAACTTAATCTTTCTTGGTCATTTATTACTAATTTTTCTTTTTCATGCATAGTTAATTATACCAGGTATTTTGTAGACACCATTGGTGGTGGCCTACTGAGTTGCACTCACACCCTGCTCACACCGCCTTTTGGTACCCGAGTAGACTTCAGGATTGGAGGTCAGGAGAAAGGAAAATGACATATCTAGGCTGTTGGTTTGGCATGGTTGTACGTGGAGGAGGACCCAGACATGATGTTGGGACCATTTTGGGTATTTCACAGTTTGTCTTTATTTTGGGTTTTGTTTAACTTTGCACATGTATCATGGCATGGAATATGTACAGTTGGACCTGGTCGTACCCCATTTCAGATTGGTTATATATTTATTCCCTTGTAATATTGATTATCATTCACCTATTTTCTTTATTATTTGTTGTGGATTAGTCTGATAAAAAGGTGGTATAGTATCCCTAATTGACTATTCAGACACTTTATTCAATTTGGAATCCTTTGGCGTATGGGGATGCGTGCTTATGGTCAAATAACCACCCAGGTTGGAGCACAGGTATAGCAGCTTCCGGGTCAAGGATGTTACACTAGAATACTTTGGAATTTTTTTTTCTTTTGAAACCTGCATTGGTAGTCCAAATGTGGGATTAAATTTAATTTATTTATAAAATTTTTTTATTAGGATTTGAAAATATAGATATCATATTTGTAATAAAAATTATTTAGATTATCAAAAATGACTAAATTGTTTTGACCAAAACTACTTTTCAACTAATTAAATCTAAATTACAACGGTTAAGGTATAATCAAACCTAATAAGGGACTAAAACATAATCTCAAGGGACCAAATGACCTATAAGCATGTCCTATATCCATTTATAGTCCATATTTATACCCTATACTCCCTTTCCTGGAATTTGGACCATTATTGGATACAATAAAATTGGGAAATCATGGATGTAATTTACTTTTATAAAATTTTTAAGAGGGCCAATCCACCTCAACTATAAAAAGGCTTCCTCTACACACACTAATTCACACCACTCATTCCACATTGGATCGAAAAATATCTACCCAAATATCTCATAAACATATGTTCCCTCAAACTATAGGCATACCCTTGGTCAGAAATCCATACAAGGAAGCCCTTTGGTTCAAACCAAAAGGATTTACCTAATTAAGAGGCAACATATTTCTTCAAGCTTTTTAGTTTTATTTTCCATTATCCACCCTCTAAACTCTTATTATTCCATGAATATATAAAAAATAAATTATGATTAATGTACTAGTTTTGTAATGCCCCGACCCCAATTACCTAGAGGCGGTGCATTGTTACATAACATTGGCATGATCATAAGAAAGATTAAATCTCGAAAGACTGATTAGTTTAGTAGCCTTGGAAACACTAGATATATTCATAAAGTTTTACATTACATCATAAAAATGAAAACTAAAACAACATATTCTCCATAGTCTACACTCTTATCCCTTCATACTATCCCTGCAGGTCATTCATAATTTACTTCTTCACATCCTGGAAAAAATAAAACATGGAAATTGGGTGATCTCAAATGCCCAGTAAGGATAACAATATAGCGGAAACTTTCATAAATAAGAATAAACATTTAAGGAAATGTATAACTAAAAAAAATCCTTTTAAACATTAAATTCAACATATTATGGAAAAAATAAAATGAAATAATTCCATTTACTTATTCACATGGATATTCTACTAATCGAATAATCACATGCAATATCAATAACCACTTTCATAATGATGGAATGCATAATGCCAGACTATCATAACCACATAGCCAAGGCCTCATGCCAAGAATACAAATAATATTTTTTCAAGGCCTTGTGGTAAGACACTAGTTTGTCTCATGATACCTACTGATGCATAGAGGAGCTATAACGGGCTCCACCCGTCACATATTATGTCCAATGCATTCCCATATGAAAAGGCTTAAACATAACATAAACATTCGTATTAAAAATAGCATACGAAATGTAAATACTTCATCCATAAACCATGAATGGTATAAAAATAACACATCCACAGTCAAACATATCACAAAACCTTCAATACAATATAGAATTTTTGTATCATAATAAATTAACTATAAATAAGCCTAAAATCCATCAAAGGATGTTGACATAGATGAAATCAAAACTCTTTTTAGAGAAATATATCTTTCTATTTTGAAATAATTTAAGTGTCATATATTTATAAAATAAAAAATTTTCTTTGAAAATAATCTTATAAGCTTATAAGGGAATCTTCTAAGATTTTATAATGGCGGAAAATAGCCGCACCCGCCATATAAGTTAAAAAAACATTATTACATTAATTATGCCGAAAAGGTTAAAAAGGACATTGTTTGGAAAATGACAGAAATATTCCTCTATAAACCACTTACAAAAGTCAACAAGGGTATAAATGACATTAACCCATATTCTAGTAAATATAATTTTTTTTTTGAAATACATTTTTAAGAAACATGGATGTGGATGATAAAGAAGTCCCAGTAGATTATTACGTATAAACAACCCCAGATAATGAAGAGATTGCGAAATAAACCCTTGCCTTTTACTATTCCTTGGTTGAGGGTAGGTTATCCTCCTCTATAATGGTGAAATAATTGTTATTGAATTATACATGAATCATATACATTAATTTGATATCATATATGATCTTTTATCATTGATTTTTTAATAATATCTTAGTATTATCGTTGTTTCAGGTGTTAACTTACTCATTTTATTTTATATGTTTTGTTTTGTAAGCCGTGTTTGTCATGGATACGTTGTATCTTAATCATATACAGACTGATATCAAGTCTTTAGATACTATTATTGATCATCAAATGAGAATTATACTTGAATGGATACGATGGAGAATGAATCTCATCGCGTTCGTGGAGACGGTAGTCCATACGTACACACGAGTGAAAATATCATTCTTTTGATATTAAAGTAATATATAATTGGATGGTATATCATATATACAGAATCATTATCATTTTTTATTTATTATTTAGATGAATTAAACATAATTATTATACACATCCAAATAATAATTTATTGAATAACAATTACACCACGACATGGAGACGGTAAGCTGTACGTACGCACGTATGGTGACATGTTATTCAAAGGATGGATAGAATACTGAATATGGTTGTACCATATTTATAATAACATCACAGTACATATAAGATACTGGAGTTATTATTTTATAATGTTAATAACAAATAAAGAAGAAGTGGAAGAAGAAAGGAACTTGAAAAAGGGTGGTGAAATCATTACCTCTTCTTCGAGTTCTTCCTTTTGATTTGATCAAAAGGGATCCTTAGTTTGGCTTTCTGACTAAATAAAGGCCTCTAGGATGCATTGAGGGAAGTTGAGAGAGTATTTGGGCAGATTTTGGACGATCCAAATGGCTTTGAAGGTGTGAATTAATGATAAGGGGGAGTGTACTTTTATAAGAGTGGTGAGGGGAACCTTTGGAAAAGCTAGAAATATTATTTTATAATAAATTCATATTCGGTTTCTAATGGCTCAAAAGTGGATTATTTAAAGGTTATGGTGGGTATGGGTCGAAAAACACCCATGAAATAGAATTTATACAGGTTTGGGTCATTATATGAACCTTATCGTTTAGTTTTAACTCTTAGTTAATTAGTTTGACACTTACCATGTCACATTGTATTTTTATATTATATAGTTAATAAAATTACTATATACCTCTGAGCGACCCCCAAGTGGTCCATTAATGATAAACCTATCATGATATAAGTCTCATGTCTGATCCTTATATTTTTAGGAATTGAATATCAATTAATAATATAATATTTGTTTTAAAAACTCTTTCATGTCAATTTTGACACTATTCGATAATTGATTTTTGTAAAAAACACAACAGAAGTATTACTTGGAAAAAAGTTACTTAAATCATTCCTGTCATGTCATATTAACCTATAAAATTAGTGTAATTCATAAAAAGTCTCAAATTATATTTACTTGGGTATTTATAATATCAATTATTTTAATTTTTCACTATTTTGGTAATTACTGCATCATCATTGGGTCATAAATAAATTAAATTATTTAATGTCTAAAAATTATAAATAAAATACCATTATGTAGGAAATCATTTTATATTTCTAATGAATATTTACAATATAATTTATCTTATGTATAACCCTATATTAAAAATGATTTAGTAAATAAACTTTGATTTTAACTCTTTTAACTATTCTTTGAATTAAATAATAATAAATGTCCTAATCAAATCCAAGTGGAACTAAATGATAATATTTTATTCCTAAGGTTGTTTTTGGTTAAATTAAGCTTATCCAATAGGATTAGGACATTCGTTAGGGTAATATTAATATCATTTTTACCCTTAATTGCCCTATTTACTTTTAACCGTTGTAAATAAAAGTAAAAAGTTACTATTCACCAAAAATTATTTTCATCTCAATGAACCACATTTTAGTCCTTTATATTAACCGTGTCTCTCGGATTTTCGAAATTCCACTCACAGAAGCGGTAAAATTATGTTTTATGAAAAATTCAGTTTTTTTAACTACCACTTAGTGGTTTCACTATTCATCAAAAAATGATGTTTTTCAGAAAAATACCAAAAATTCACCCTAGGCTAATTTTGATATTCCAAATCCAAAAATGAAGTCCACTTTGAAAAATAAAGTTTATAAATTTCAAAAAGTGGGTATTACTATTCATAACGGCTAGTTTGATTGGTTGTGGTGTGTTAAAACTCGATGTTGCGTACAACACACACTATTGCATTATTCAAAGGGAGGCGTACCGTAGAAGCTTGGGGTGTTACATTCTCCCCTCCTTAAAATAATTTCATCCTAGAAATTTCTAGAATACTACCGCATGAAAAGACTCGGGTGGTTCTTCATCATATGTTCCTCAGGTTCCCACGTCGCCTCTTCCATCTTATGGTTTCTCCACAAGACTTTTACCAGACGAGTCGTCCGGTTTCTCAGTAATTGTTCTCTCGTATCAAGAATATTGACAGGCTCTTCGCAATAAGACATATCGGGTTCTAGTTCTAATTTCTCTTAGGTGAGTATATGCATTGGGTCAGGCATGTATTTCCTCAACAGAGATATGTGGAACACATCTTGAAATTTGGAGAGACTTGGCGGCATTGCCAATCTGTAAGCTACAATCCCAATTCATTCTAGAATTTCGAAAGGTCCGATGTACCTGGGACTCAATTTACCTTTATTAACAAAACGTATGACTCCCTTCCATGGAGATACCTTCCGGAAAACATGATCACTGACTTGAAATTCCAAATCCTTCCTTCGATTATCGGCATAGCTCTTCTACCTACTTTGAGCTACTTTGATATGGTTTGGATTACCTTCACCTTTTCCATCGTTTCCTCCACCAGTTCGGGGCCTAAAATTTTTCTTTCACCAACGTCAGCCCAAGAGGTTGGTGTGCGACATCTCTTTCCGTATAACGATTCATATGGTGCCATCTGAATACTTGAATGGAAACTATTGTTATTGGAAAATTATACCAGAGGTTAATATTGATCCCACATACCCTGAAAGTCAAGTGATAAGGATCTCAACATGTATTCTAAGGTTTGAATAGTTCGTTATGATTGTCCATCTGTTTGAGGGTGGTAGGTAGTGCTCAAATGAAGTTCAATATCCAAGGCTTTCGGAAGAATTTTCTAGAATCTTGAAGTAAAAAATGGATCACGATCAGAAACAATTTATAGGGGTACTCCATGAAGTCTCACAACTTCATTAATATATAGTCTAGCTAGTCGTTCAAGTGGTAAATCTTCCCTTATAGCAAGAAAATGCGCTGACTTGGTAAAACGATCAACACTGACCCATATTGCATCGTTCCTTCTAGGGGTATTTGGTAGCACCGTGACAAAGTCCATCGTAACATTGTCCCATTTCGACTCCGGTATGGGAAGAGGTTGCATGAATCCTCCAGGCTGTTGCCTTCCAGCTTTCACTTATTGAAATACCATACATCTTGACACAAAATCAGAAATCTACCTCTTCATGTTGTCCCACCAAAAATGTTCCTTCAAATCTCTATACATTTTGGTACTCCCAGGGTGTATAGAGAGATTGGAACTATGAGCATCATCTAGCAATTCCCTTTTTAGATCAGGAATATCGGGAACACAAAGTCTCTTTCCGAATTTCAAAATTCCTTCTTCATACACAAAGTCTCTCAATCTCCCATCATTCACAGCTTTAATCTTATTTTGAAATTCTTCATCATCGGTTTGAGAACTCTTAATCCTTTCTAGTAAAGATGGTTTGGCAACCATTTGAAAAGGTATTGATGTTTCATCTTCCCTGGTTATTCCCATTTCTATTTCCAATAGGTCCATGAAAATTGGATCCCTTTCAATTATCATATTGTTCAAAACTCCATGATCTTTTCTGATCAAAGCATCTGCCACCTTGTTTTCTTTCCCCGGGTGGTAGTGTATCATACAATCATAATACTTGAGTAATTCAAGCCATCTCCTTTGCCTCATGTTGAGTTCTTTTTATGAGAAAATATACTTCAAACTCTTGTGATGAGTATAAATCTCACATTTTCACCATAGAGGTAGTGTCTCCATATTTTCAAATCAAATATCACAGTTGCTAACTCGAGATCATGAGTAGGATAGTGTTTTTCATGAATTTTCAACTATCGTTATGCATATGCAATAAACCTATCATTCTGAAAAAGGACACAACCATGTACATTATTCTATGCATCACTATAAATAATGAACCCATCATTCCCCGATGGTAGAGTCAATATAGGAGAATTGACTAATCATCTCTTCAGTTATTTGAAACATTCTTCACACTCTTTTGTCCAAACAAATTTAACCCCTTTACGTGTGAGCTTCGTTAATGGGTTTTCCAATCGGGTAAAATTCTGGAAGAAAAGTCGATAATAACCTACCAAACCAATAAAACCATGTACCTCAGTTATACTAGTAGGTGCTGGACATTCTTGGATTGCCTTGTTCTTATAAGGATCAATAGAGATTTAATCTTTAGAGACAATACGGCCAAGAAAAGAAATCTCCTAAAGCCAGAATTCACACTTGATAAACTTCCCATATAATTCATGTCTTCTCAGAGTCTTCAGGATAATGCGCAAGTGATTTTCATGATCTTCATAGATTTTAGAGTATACCAAGATATCATCAATAAATACCACCAAAAATTCATTGAGATATTCCTTGAAAACTCTATTCCTCAGATCCATGAATACAGAGGGTGAATTAGTTAATCCAAAAGGCATTACTGTAAACTTTTAATGCCCGTACCTGGTTCGAAATGCTGCCATCGGAATGTCTTCCTTCTTCACACACAACTGATGGTATCTAGATCGAAGTTCAATCTTTGAAAATTATTGAGCTCCATGCAGTTGGTCAAATAAATCATCAATGTGAGGTAGGGGATACTTATTCTTTATTGTTATAGAATTGATCTCCCTGTAGTCGATACATAACCTCATAGATCCATCTTTATTTTTAACAAAAAGAACAGGGGCTCCCCATGGGGAAAAACTAGGGTGAATAAATCTATTATTACTCAATTCATCTAGTTATTTCTTTAGTTCAAATAATTCTACAGTGGCCATTTTATAAGGGGTCTCTGATATAGGCCTTGATCCAGGAGTTTAATCAATGGTAAACTCAATTTCTCGTTCTAGATGATGTCTAGGTAAATCTTCCAGAAACACATCTACATATTCTTATAAAATAGGTACATACTTTATTTGAACATTACTTTCCTCACCCACTATAATTTCATCCTCTTCCTCCTCAATAATTAAATTTAGTTGAGCTACTGGGGGTGGATCTAGATAAGAATTTGGTGGTGATGATTAATCTCTAAAGAAAAGGTGTTCCTTATCATCGTCATCAAAAATCGTAACCTCCTTCTTATAATAAATCTTCGCATCATGGTCCGAAAGACAGTCCATACCGAGGATTATATCAAACTCAATCATAGGTATGACGATGAGATCAGTAGATAAAGAACATTTATGTGCTCTAATGGGGACTGATTCACAAATTTTTTTTGCAATGATACTTCCCTTATGGGTTTTAACTGACAACTCCCTTGTTAAATCAAATTGGAAATATCTAATTTTCTTAGTAAACTGTGAAGATATGAAACAATGCGATGATCCAGAATCAAATAATGCATTTGATAAACTTGAGGAAACCATTAAATTACCTGCCACCACATCTTTCAGAGCTTCTACCTCAGTAGTAGTGATAGAATAAGCTTTTCCTTGATCCCTTGGCCTTTTTTGAGGTAAGTTCCTCTGATGCTTAAGACATTCATTTTCATAATGTCCCATCTCCCTGCAATTTTAGCATTGAACACCAGTAGCTTACTTCTTCCCTTTGCAATCATGAGCTTGGTGGCCTTTTTCACCACACTTGTAACAGACACCCATTCCCTTCAAGAAAGTACGATTGTGTTTCTTCCCACATTTACCATAGGATTGATATTAAAACTTTCCCTTCTTCCCCTTATTTCCTTTCCCAGATTGATCAACAGATCTATTCTTCTCTTTCTTTGCTTTAAAGTCATAAGAATTTGAGAATTATTTCTCTGTCTTGATAGCACATGAGATAATGTCTTCATACGATGAGAAGGATTGTGAGACTAATGATCGACGTATAAATGGTTTCAACCCATCAAAGAAACGATCAATATTACTTCTTGGGTTACGTATATAATCTCCACCATACCTTGCTAACCTTGTAATGTTATCCTCATACTTTGCGACATTCTCATCCTCATTTTGTCTTAGACTCAGAAATTGTCTTTCCATATCTCCTCGATGGTCACAAGGAATGTATTTTTCTAAAAATAGATCTTTGAACTCCCTCCATTGCATATTTGATACTTCATAATCTTCCTTCGTGTTTTGAATCAATGATCACCATTGATCAACATCTTTAGTGAGGCGGTAAACTGCCATGATAACGTTTTCCCTTTTCACTACTCCCCAAAGCCTGAAATATTTTTTTCTAGGGAATTTATCCATTGCTGAGTTACTAAGGGATTTGTACTCCCATTTAACTTTGGTGTTTGTTGCCTCATAAAGTGATCTAACATTGATCCTCCATGTTGTGGATCAGGGTGCTCCATACGGGTAAGGTTATTATTCATAACCTGAGTGAGTTGTCACATTATGGTGATTAGCTGATCGACACCAGTTGCATCACCAGCTCCACTATAATTATCTTGAGCAGGAGGAAAATCTCTACATGGAGTGCGTGTATTGATACAGTTTCCATTTCTTCCACTAGGAACCATTTCTAAACAATGGAATAAACTAGAACAATTTATGAATCGAAATACATAATTCCATCCTTATAAAACACTTGGCATAAATTTAACTATTTATGGATATAATCCATAATCATAAAAATGTTTTCTTTGAGGAAGTATATACTCATAAACCCTTCATAATGATTTGTAAAGAAAATGAGATTTATCCTAAGAATATCCCCCAGGAGTGTTGTAACCAAGAGTGCAGCAAGGCCCTTTGTCGTGCACCAGTTCCAGTTCGATTCTAGCTCAAAGCGGTTTTTTCAGGTTTTACCCCTAGGTACATCTGTGCCAGAGCCACCTCTACCTTCTCATATCTAGACAGGGATGTATTGCTCGGAAAACTCACAAAATCTCTACAATACCAAAATTATAGGAATTTCTTCTATACTAATCCTCAAAGTCCATCTTAAATCCATGTGCTCTAATCAGAGTTTATCTAATTTTAGCTTCCAAGTATTGTACTAAAATTCCTATGATACAAACTGTAACGCCCCGACCCGAGTTACCTAGAGTTGATGCATTGTTACATAACATTGGCATAATCACAAGAAAGATCAAATCTCGAAATACCGATTATTTTAATAGCCTTGGAAACACTAGATATATTCATAAGGTTTTACATTACATCATAAAATTGAAAACTAAAACAACATAGTCTCCATATTCTACACTCTTATCCCCCATACTATCCCTTAAGGTCATTCATAATTTACTTCTTCACATCCTGGGAAAAATAAAACATAGAAAAGGGGTCAACTCCAATGCCCAGTAAGGATAAAAATATAGCGGAAACTTTCATAAATAAGAATAAACATTTAAGGCAATGTATAACTAAAAAAAAATCATTTTAAACATTAACTTAAATATAGTATGGAAAAAATAAAATGAAATAATTCCATTTACTTATTTACATGGATATTCTACTAATCAAATAATCACATGCAATATCAATAAAAACTTTCATTATGATGGAATGCATAATGCCAGACTATCATAACCACATAGCCAAGGCCTCGTGCCAATAATACAAATAAGATTTTGTCAAGGCCTTGTGCCAAGACAGTAGTTTGTCTCATGATACCTACCGATGCATCGATGAGCTATAGAGGGCTCCACCCATCACATATTAAGTCCAATGCATTCCCATATGAAAAGGTTTAAACATAACATAAACATTCGTATTAAAACTAGCATAAAAAATGTAAATACTTTATCCATAAACCATGAATGGTATAAAAATAACACATCCACAGTCAAACATATCACAAAACCTTTAATATAATATAGAAGTTTTGTATCATAACAAATTAACTTCAAATAAGCGTACAATCCATCAAAGGATGTTGACATAGATGAAATCAAAACTCTTTTTATAAAAATATCTCATTCTATTTTGAAATCATTTAAGAGTAATATATTTATAAAATAATTTTTTTTGAAAATATTCTTATAATATTGTAAGGTAAGCTTATAAGATTTTATAATGGCGGAAAATAGCCGCACCTGTTGTATAAGTTAAAAAAAATTCTTACCTTAATTCTGTCAAAAAGGTTAAAAAGGACCTTGTTTAGAAAACGACAGAAAGATTCATTTATAAACAACTTATAATAGCCAACAAGGGTATAAATGACTTTAACCCATATTCTAGTAAATAGTAAAAAAATGTTTTGAAATACATTTTTAAGAAACATGGATGTGGATGATAAATAAGTCCCAGTAGATTATTACGTATAAACAGCCTCGGATAATGAAGAGATTGCGAAATAAACCCTTACCTTGTACTTTTCCTTGGTTGAGGGTAGTTTAACCTCATGTATAATGGTGAAATAATTTTTATTAAATTATACAAGAATCATATACATTAATATGATATCATATATGATCTTTTAACATTGATTTGTTAATAATATCTTAGTATTATTGTTGTTTCAGGTGTTAAATTACTCATTTTATTGTATATGTTTTGTTACGTAGGCCATGTTTGTCATGGATTGGTTGTATATTAATCATATACAGAATGATATCAAGTCCTTAGATACTATTATTAATCATCAAATAATAATTACACTTGAATAAATACTATGGAGAATGAATCTCATCGCGTTCGTGGAGACGGTAGTCCGTACGTACGCACGAGCGACAATATCATTTTTTGATATTAAAATAATATATAATTGGATGGTATATCATATATAACGAATCATTATCATGTTATATTTATTATTTACATGAATTACACATCATTATTATACCCAAACAAATAATAATTTATTGAATAACAATTACACCATGACGTGGACACGGTAAGCCGTACGTACGCACGTATGGTGACATGTTATTCAAAGTATAGATAGAATACTGAATACGGTTGTACCATATTTATAATAAAATCACAGTATATATAAGATACTGGATTTATTATTTTAGAATGGTAATAACAAATAAAGAAGAAGTGGAAGAAGAAAGAAACTTGAAAAAGGGTGGTGAAATCATTACCTCTTCTTCGGGTTCTTTCATTTGATTTGATCATAAGGGTTCCATAGGTTGGCTTTGTGACTAAAGTAAGGCCTCTAAGATGAAGTGAGGGAAGTTTATAGAGTATTTGGGCAGAGTTGGCTGATCCAAATGGCTTTGAAGGTGTGAATTCACGATAAGGGGGAGTTCCCTTTTATTAGAGGGGTGAGGGGCACCTTTGGAAAAGCTAGAAATATTATTTTATAATAAATTCATATTTGGTTTATAATGTCTCCAAAGTTGATTATTTAAAGATTAAGGTGGGTATGCGTCTAAAACCACCCTAATAATAGAATTTATACAGGTTTGGGTCATTATATTAACCTTATCTTCTAGTTTTAACTCTTAGTTAATTAGTTTGACACTTACCATGTCACTTTGTATTTTTATATTATATAGTTAATAAGCTTACTATATACCTCCCAACGACCCCCAAGTGATCCATTAATGATACAAATATCATGATATAAGTATCTTGGCCGAACCTTAGATTTTTAGGAATTTAATATCAACTAATAATATAATATTTGTTTTAAAAACTATTTTATGTCAATTTTGACACTATTCAATAATTGATTTTTGTAAAACACACAACATAAGTATTACTTCAAAAAATGTTAGTTAAATCATTCCTAAAATGTCATATTAACCTATAAAATTAGTGTAATTCATAAAAAGGCTCAAATTATATTTATTTGGGTATTTATAATATCAATTATTTTAATTTTTCACTATTATTGTAATTACTGCATCATCATTGGGTCATAAATAAATTAAATTATTTAATGTCTAAAAATTATAAATAAAATACCATTATGTAGGAAATATTTTTAGCTTTCTATTGAATATTTACAATCTAATTTATCTTATGTATAACCCTATATTAAAAAGTGTTTTAGTAAATAAACTTTGATTTTAACTCTTTTAACACTTCTTTGAATTAAATAATAATAAATGTCCTAATATAATCCAAGTGGACCTAAATGATAATATTTTATTCCTAAGGTTGTTTTTGGTCGAATTAATCTTATCCAATAGAATTAGGACATGTGTTAGGGTAATATTAATACCATTTTTACCTTTAATTACCCTATTTACTTTTAACCGTGGTAAATAAAAGGAAAAAGTTACTATTCACAAAAAATTATTTTCATCTCAATGTACCACATTTTAGTCCTGGATATTAATTGTGTGTCTCGGATTTTCAAAATTCCACTCACAGAAGCGGTAAAACTATGTTTTATGAAAAATTCAGTTTTTTTAACTACCACTTAGTGGTTCCACTATTCATCAAAAAATGATGTTTTTCATAAAAATACCAAAAATTCACCCTAGGCTAATTTCAATATTACGAATCCAAAAATGAAGTCCATTTTGAAAAATAAAGTTTATAAATTTCAAAAAATGTGTATTACTATTCATAACAGCTAGTTTGATCGGTTGTGGTGTGTTAGAACTCGATGTTGCGTACAACAAACGCTATTGCATTATTCAAAGAGAAGCGCACCATTGAAGTTTGGGCTGTTACAAGTTTTTATGGTTATATTTATACCTTAATTTTCAAAAAAATTCCATCTATTGAGTAAAATTTCTATCGTTTATCCGTAAAGATAACTGTTTTATGAAAAAATGATGACCATCAATTTTTTCAATGATCCCCACCCATGGTAGGGAATTATAAAGGAAAATTTGTTTATATTTGATAAATGTAATATTGATAATCTCATTATTCTTAAATAATTATTATATAACACATACCTATATTCTTTTCATTTTGTGTAAACATGGTAACATCATTTTTGGATGTGTGGAGTACTAGCCCTTCAAAGCGATGTGGCACATTCATATTAAACATCGAATGTTTAATTGATGGTTTTAATAATAATATGAAACGTATATGATGTATATTCAATACTAGAATTTGTATATACATATATATCATTTACTTTTAATTTATTTAATTAGATAATGAATTGAATGTGGTGGTCATGCGTGAGTATGACCTACCATCTCCATAAATGGTGTATTCCATTTATTTTCACAAAATATTATGGATTATTCTAAATAAATATATAATGAATTTATATTATGCCTAAATCATGTTTTATATTTTATATATCATAATCCCCCTATAGTAACATTATGAAACAAGTTAAAACATACTAAAAAAACCAGCAAATTAAGGACTGAAATATTGAATATATTGAAAGATTATTATAAAAAGGGTAATAATTTATGATAAGAAGATAATATATAATATTAGAAACATGATTATGGTTCGGTAATAAGTTATAAACCCTATAATAACCCTTATAATTTAATTTAAATTATGTTCTCTTTAATGAAAGATAAAGTAAATTTCATTTTATATCACTTTTTACATTTGTGAGATAAAAGACATGTTCACCACTTAAATCTTTATTTAGTATTTCTACTACACCATTTGATATATTATATAATTAATAATTTTATATTAATGTTTTTTAAAATGTTTATTTAATGTAATTTCTTCATTTGTTTAATGATGTAAATTGAGTCAAAGTGTTATAGAAATATTTGGAATGTATAAAGTCTATTTTCCTCAAGAATAATTATAATAATATTTCATTTTAATTAAAGGAAATAATGTGATAATTATAAAATAATCCCTCTCATATAACTCTCATATGGTTTTTATGAAATTTTTTAGTTTTTATTACAATTTTCCATTATATGGTACTCAATATGGTTTAGAATGTTTTTAGAAAAACTGACTTTAATTCTATGTATATTAGAGAACATATTTTATTCTAAGAAACATGATTTACTAAAAAAATCATAAAAGTTTCCAGAATTTACAAAATGATTTATGGAATAAATTTTTGATCTTTTTTTACCCATTTTTTAATTTCAATATTCTTATCACTTTCTGAATGATCCATTTTATTATCATTTTAGTATGAGGAAGGAATTATATTTTTACCTCAAATGAAATGTAAAACTTTACCCTCAATAATTTCATTTAATCATTATTTACATCTTTAAATTGATAATTAAAAAAATGTTTTCAAAATATATTTTCAATGAATTTTTCTTTCATTTGGTTTTTTAAAATAGAAGGATATTTTACTCAAGAATTTTTTTATGATATTTTCATAGTATATCTATTCTATAAAGAAAAAACCCTTTATTTCTACTCCACATGGGATATGATGTAATATTATCATTTATTCTTCATATGAATAATTTATGATTAATTTTCCCTAGGATAATAGTCACCTTTTATTTATTGAATCCATTTAGTCCACTTGAAATATCATGTTTTCTATGATCATTTGACATTAAATTTCTCCTATGTATCGATATGGTCATTCATGTATATGATTATTACCATAACACAATACCATTTTTCATATGTTTTTTACCATGAATGTTATATTATTATTATTTAGGGAAATATTGAAGAATCAATATATTATATTTATCACATATATTTGATAAGGTATATTGTTTATTGGAAATGAGGAATGATTTGGACTGATATGACACAGGTTAGGGACAATTTTAAGGTAATACCTATAGATTGGGACTAGATAATGAAATCCCCTATATGCTTTTTTATTCTTATGGGATGAAATTATTTGGAATTAAACCTTGGAGTTTGTTTCCAAATCAATTTATTCTAAATTATCTATTGGAATTTCATGATAATAGAGTTAAGGATAAAACAACCAAAATAGTTATTATCCATTATGTTTTAAACTATCTTTTGAATGTTCTTGTTGATAATAGTTCCATATACATTGGAAACACAGAATCCAATAATTAAGAATTTATTTAATTTAGTTTTATTAATAATTTATTGATATGATTTTTCATCATCTTATATTTGGATACATTTCACATTTTTTCATTGAATAAATGAAAAATGAATTATTTTCTTACCTAGACATACATATTTTTACTTTATATACTTATTTTAATGTAATGTGTTTTTTTATTACCATTCTATATTTTTAATTCACTTAATTCTAAATATTTATATTACAAGGTATGTGTGGTCCATAATTTGGTATGATCTGATTATTATTAACATTAATTCATTATTTCATTCACTATACATTACCCTTAAAGAGAATTTGATATCACCCAAATTATGTTTCATTTTCAAAATAATATAATAATTGTAATAAGAATGATATGAAATGATACAGTTGATGAACAAATGTTATTATCCTTACATGAAAAAAATTAATCTGAAAGTTGTGTAATCATTTTTAATAGAAGACTCATCCATGTATCTGATTTTCTGGGACTACTAAACTCTTCCATCCATTAGGATTTCATTCCATTTAATAATTATAATGTAATGGTATCTTAACACTGACATTAGGATTTCTAGGGTCATTTATCTATTTTTGGTATTATGGTAATTTCAGTAGCAATGTTGGGAATTATATTTATAAAAAAAAGAATTGATAACATAGAAATAAGGATTAATTTGAGTACAAGTGTAGAATATCATCATAGATTTTTATAGTAGATTATGTGTGTCATCCAAGAAAAAAAATCCATATCTAGATACTAAAAGTTGATTTGGTTTTGGTGAAAATGTATCTAGGAGTAAAAACACTGAGAAGGTGTGTCGGTCTTGACTCAACATAACCTTGTACATGAAAATTGAACTTATTTTACACAATGTTTGACACTCCCACATGATATATTTAAGATATTTAATAGTTTATTTACAATCCATTTAAAATAAATTGGTCAATGAATGACCTTGGTTAAACCAATGGTGTTTTAAATTGATGAAAATGTTTTGTGGATTAGAAATCCAAAAAACTATATTATGGTTAAAGCATAGACATTGGATGGAAATATGTAAAAATAAATGGATTATGTATTTATATATTATGTTTGTTTCGAAAAAATACTTACAACACTATTTCATGATTGAAATACTTTCAAGGATGTAAACAATATTTATTTTGGAAATTATATCTATGCAGTTTCATGGAATGAAAAACTATATAATAGGTGAAAACAATAAAATCTAGAAAGCTTATTGGAAGTGGACACATAACCGAAGGATGATAAGGGATTAATTCCAACAACTGACCTAAGAAATTTTAGGATAATATGTCATTCTTTTTTAGGTGAAAATATGAGGAATAAATATTATTGAATAACAAATAGTGTTAAATTTATTTTTAGAGATTAATTTATTAACCATATATGATTAGGAGAATAGTTAAAGACCAATAGTTATACATTCACACATTAATGGGAATTAAGATCCGTTAAAATCATATATTACTACATCATTCATTAATGATAATGTTTGGAGATCCGTATCTAGAATTAATGGCTGAATAAGAATTTTATGAAATCAAAATAAATAATGAAAATTAAATTTATAGAAAAATGTTATGTAACTATATTTACAAATATTCATATTTAGAAAATTAATTATTCATCTTAATTAAAAGGATAATTTCTATCAAAATAAATTATTTTTTTATACCATGGGATTTTCAATCATATCATATTGATGAATTTGTGGCCCCTAACATTCTATTGATAATTCAATTGTCTGTGATTTATTACCTAAATAACTCAATATAAATATTTACACTTTACATGTACGTGTGTATCTATATTACCCACTAATGTTCTCCATCTTAGGAACGAAGTTATATATTATTCCATGTAAGATCTAAACATTCAATTCTGTATTTTTCTAGTGAATTTATAATTATTCCTTCTCTCGATGTGGGATTTCAACAATGGATATATCATGAAATTTATTAATAAGGTTAGATTTAAATTTGGAGGGAATAATTTAATTATTGTTTGACTAATATAATTCCCCAAAACTCTAAAGTAGAAACATTTCATTTGATATTGTGTATGAAACACAACACCAAGAATAGAAGTGACTATAATATCTAGAGTATTAGTAATATATTTACTCTTGTTAACAAATTCAATTTATTTTATAGAATGCAATGCACCTGACCTGGAGTTAATTTATATAAAATGAAACAATATGTTTCATTTATGTTTCCCATTTCATGCAATACTGAGTTAAAAAAACATATTATTAAAATATTATTATTTAATATAATAAGATATAACCGAGTTATAAAATTTGTGGTTTTGAATAATATTAACTGGATAATAAAAATGTGGTTTAGAAAATAATATATAACGAATTAATTGTTATCAAATTAATTAGAAATGATTATAAGAACCAATTGAATATATAAATAGTATATTTCTAGACTAATATTTTTTCCCACACAACTGTTATATCCTAAAAATTTAAATGAATTAAAATTAATTGGTGGTATTAATATGATATATACATATATATAAATATATATTTTATGAAAAATTATTTTAATATTCATCCAATATATTTTATAAGAATAATATATTTAAATACTCAATATTTTTCAAAAACTATTATTTTTATTAAGGAAATTTTACTAACTTTTAATAGTGAAGCACTTTTGAATACACTTTTTAAGCATTTAGAAATATTTTTTGTGAAAATATTGTTAATATTTGGAAGAGTACCACAACAATTATGTTAAGGTGATTTTTTTCTATTTTTCAATGATGTTTTATTTTATAATGAATATTGAATAATACTGAATTTTAATTCAAAACATCTTTTAATTTAATTTATTTATAAGTTAAAATTCTATATTTAATTGTTATTCAAGTTTAATTTGATAATTTTTTATTATTTAGTAATATTTAGGTCATTGTAATATATTTCACATTGAAATTGTTTACAATAATCAAACAAAATTTTGAATGTTTTCAAATTAAAACCCATCATTGTCATCCTATCTGTGGGATTAAATTTAATTTAAACTCTTTTAATTAATTGATTAGAATTTAAAAAAATTAATTCCATATCTTCAATAATAATAATTTCTAATTTACTACAAGGTTAACATAATTTATTCCAATAATATTAGTAAAAGTGATTAAAATTAAATTACAATGATTAAGCTGATAATATGATTAACAAGGGGATAAACCTTAAACATAATTTTCCAAATTACCTATAAACCTATAAAAATACATTTTATATAGATATTTTGACCCTATCCTCCCATTTATAAACTTTTTACCATTATTGGATTCAATTTAAATGGAAAAAACAAGGGTACAATTCAGTTTTCCAAAATTTATCAGACTATCACCCATCATCCACTATAAATATACATTAACTCCTCCCACTTCTTCATACACCTCAAGCCACTTTGGCTCGACCCTAATCATACAAAATTTATCCCAAAAAATCCATCACATCAATCTATAAGCCTATCATTCTACATAAATCCATCTAACTAAGACCATTGGTTAAAACGAAATATATTTAATAGATTAAGAGGTAATATCATTCCTCAAGCTCGTTAGTTTAATTTTAGTTCTACTCCCCCTCAAATAAAATTATTCGATGATCATGTAAAATAAAAAGTATAATAAATATACTATGACGTTTTTATTTTAATTATTTTACCAATTTTCACACACACTTCTATCTAATTGTTAATGAAAATAAAATTTATGTGTATGGAAAACTACAACCTAAAAAACAATGTCATTAGTTTTATCCATTACCATATCACAAATTTGGGAATTATGATAGACTATATATTTATTTATGATATATATAATTTATGATGTATTTAGTCTTATTTAATTTTTACATAACACATAGCATTATATCTACCATTTTGGGTGAAAACGATAACAATGTTTATCGATGTGTTGAGTACCTCCCCCTTAATGAGATGTGACTCTGTCAGATTAGACATGGAATGTATAATGTACGTATTTATTAATATTATGAAACATATATGATGTATAAATGATAATGGAATTATAGTATACATATATATTATTTATTTTTTATTCTTTTAAAATAATGAATTAATTAATTTATCAATCATACATATGTACAACCTACCATATCCATGAAGAGAAATTTTTATATCTTGTCTCCAAATATTATAGCTTATTATAAATATATATATATATATATATATATATTAAATATATGTTATATTTTTATAATTGTTTACATTCAATATAATATGAAACCATGAAAAGAATAAATATATACTATATTTTCATCATGGTTTACATTCCAAAGATGATGAAACCAGGATAGGAACAACAAGTAACAAGTTATAACATAATAGAAAAACTAAGAAATTTAAACCAGAAATATTAAAAATAATGAAATGTTATTATCAAAAGGTTTTTAAAATATTATAATAATATAATATATAATATTTTTACCTTTAATATGGTTCTCTAATAAGTTAGTGATATAAATAAAACCCTTGTACAATAATTTAAATTATTTTCACCAAAATGGAAATGCAAGATAACAGATTTTTATCTCTCACGGAATGGTGACTCCACTGATGACTCACACTGGCGACTCATACCAGTATCTCGTCCACTGGTAGGTCATTACATTAGTGAGTCATGAACAATGTTTTTGGATTCGTATAGTTTGAACCCTTTAACCTTTTCATGGATGTAAAATGATTTTAATACCATATTTTAGACCCTTTGAGGCTGTTTCAAGGGATAAAAATTATATAGTTGTTTTTCTAAAAATTCGGGATCCTTGTAAACGATAAAACTTCATGGAATTGTTGAGATTAGGCATTAATGGAAATTAAAAAGCTTTCCATATCCAGTGAGTCTCACTTATAATCCATCTTTACCAGGTCCTTCAAATACTTCATTCCTTCTAATTTAACATAATAACTGACTTCCACCGATACATTATTCCCCAAGGAGTCATGAAGATTACGTGTAGCTTTGATCGCATTTCCCGAGAGGATTTTCATGCTGCATGTGCACACAATATTTTTGGTGAAATTAAGAAGTGTTGATCACTTATTCTTTATGGTTAGTTTTCATCTTCTCTCTCAACTATATATCATGTAGGGTGAGTGTAATAATATATCCCATATGAATATTGTTAGATATAAATTAATTTTATAAAATCGAATCACATGAAGATGAATATGCACAGTGTAGGGGAAGTTATATATGATATTCCTATTATTTATTCTTGTTTTTACGAATTATACAAGATAAAATCCCATAATAAAAATATGTTAGGTTATTTGTCCTTTATTTCACAACAAGTAATGTTTCTAGATTTCATGATGTTTGGTTTTCTCTCAAACAATTGTTATGAAATCTGTTAACAATATAATCCTTGTTTAAAAATGCATACCATGTTATCAAATTGTCTTTATGAGAAAACATGAATTAATAAGAGGAATTTTTGTGAATAATTCCTTGTTAATTATTAACAATCCTCCCGTTGGTTTGTGTGGGGGTATTTTGCGTGTGGGTTTCTTATAACTCATTCTTTAGTTGGGTTGTGGTTATGAATGTGTGTTGTGGGGTGGTTTAGAAATTGTGTTAGAGTCTCAAGTTGAGTGATTTTTTTGATTGTGGAATGTATTAAATGTGTTGGATAGTAGGTATGTGATCATGTTTTGTGATGAAGGGTTTTTATGTGTGGCTATGAGTTAGAGTCTGTTCTACTGAGAGGATTATTTGGGTGGGATGACTTGGAAGTATGATTATGGTAGTGGTTGATGTGCGTATTAAATGAAGTTGAATGTGATATTGGTTAATTTACAGTGTTTTTTCTTCCTATTTGTGACTTTTTAAATCATGATTTTTGTGTGGGTTCCATGTATTTTCTTAGGTATAGATGGAGTGAATAAATTTTTTTATAAATAATGATAGTGGGTTTAAAAATTTCTGGGGGCATGAATGGAGCATATGGATTATTGTGTGGTTGTGAATTTAGTGGTAGTAGTAAGGTTGGAAGTGTTTTAGTATGGTTGTTTGTTTGAGAACCCATAATATTGGTTATTTTATTTAATCTATATGTATATACATATATGTTCATGTAATTTATCTATGCACCCCATCTTGGTTGAGCACTATGTGATGAACACGCCCCATCATCACAAGGGATGGTGTATTTTATAAAATTCCTTGATGGGGGATTGATTGTTTGCCACATTATCATTATTGAATCTTCTTTTAGGCAGCGGTAGACAATGATTATTTTGGTAGGGTGTGGACTGTGGGGAAAATGTGTGTGAGTGCGTGTTGTATTTTCCCATGTGTCATCAGGATTATATATGTTTTGTTTTCCCAGGTGTTTACAGGATGAGATGTGGTATGTAGCCCAGGTGTTTTGAGGAAAGATATGAAGAGATATGTGGCCGAGGTTTAGGCGGGTAGAATGTTACATGGTATGTGGCCCAACTGTCAGTGTTAGAGATTTGATGTGGCTTATGGCCCTTGGGATGGAATGTTGTTGTGGTTTGTGGCCCATGTGTTTGGGGGAAGGCTATGACATGGTTATATTTGAATATATGGAAGTGTGATGATATTTGTCATTAGGGGAGCGTGGATAAGTAGTATAAAAGTTGTTTGGGGTACCATATCATATTTTTTCTTATTGTATTACTTTACATAAATTGCGTTACTTGGTGAGTGTTCCTTGGTAAGGTGGGGATTGTTAGTATAACTTTTTAGGTGTTTTTTGTTTTATTTTTTTCATGAGACAATTAATTTTTTTCACTGAATCAATCATAAGAGACATTGGTTATCCTACTAATTATTCATGTATGCACACCCTATGTATATAAAATATTTTTCATATTTTCATGGGGATTTTGTGGGCTGCGGAAGACCTTACTAGCCTAGATCATGTCAGCTGTTGTGTCACTTTTAGAATTACTTTTGGTACACACATTGGAGATATGTGTAATAATATTTGTTTTAATTTTAACATGCATAAGGGATGGTATTAACTTTATTTGATACATTTTATGTAGTCTATTTCCAAATGATCTATCATATATCCTGATATTGTTTATCTAAAAATGGTTTTGAACCCCATATTGTGAGATTGAATACCATTGGTAGTGTTCGCCACCCTAGGCCTACTGGTGGCAGGAATCATTGGTCATTATCTCACTTCCTTCATTACCATATCATGAGGGGAATCATTAGAGGGTGGAGGTCATGAATGATTGTTATAATAGGATGATGAATTAGTTATTAGATCGATTTTGGAGTTTCACATAGTTAAGATTACATAGTTTGGTAGGGAAATGGTTATAGGTAACCTCAATGCTTGACATAGGGTAAGGTGGCTGGAAAACATGCAAGATTTTAGGGCCCCCCATGATCTAATGTAAGGACTCTGGTTATACCTATTGACCATTTGTGGCTACACCATTTGTAGGGTAGACACATAAGAAAGGTACAAGCATGATAATGAATTATCTTCTTGTCTGATTTGGGTTGTTTTTTTTAATTATAAATGGATAACTAAATGTTTTATATGTGTTAAAATGAACAATAAATAAACATCTATATTACACGGGGTTATGAATTCATTGTTTACCTTTTCTTCTAATGAACTCGATCACTATTTGAATGTATCTTAGGTAGTTATTGCTCAAACGGATTATCTGGTTCATCGAAGGTGGGTTGATCCACTGTTGGAGTATGACTAGTGGTATATAATGTTATGTTCATTCCAATGTATGACCTTAAAAAGTACAAGGATGTGTTTTAGTCATGGATTCATGTAGCAAGCTCGAGGTGATTCAGATCACCTATTGTCTAATTTCGGGCCAGAAAATGTATTGGGTTCTTTTATTAGTAAGCCAGATATGCGATGTTCAGTGGAAGTGGTGGACATTGTACCTTGGTGAGAGGAAGGATGTTTTCCTTATTTGGGTTGATTTCGAGATGGAGTGTCGGTCATAATTGATTTCATCGACCCTGATGGATGAGAAGAGTTAGAAGATACTATACCTCCAGCAGGGGAGTATATCAGTATGGGAGTTGGGGATGATGTTAATGGTTCTCTTTAATTTTACCATGGATATCATTATGGATGAGGAGTCTCAACTAAGATTCCTTGATGAGGTACAACATCCTTCTATCTAGTATATAGTTACCCCAATTACATTTTTGATGTACGTGGAGTTCTAGAAGATTGTGGTTTAGGTCAATTGGATGAAATCGAGTGTATCCCTACCGCAATAGGGGATTCATAATAGTTCATAAAAGGTCAAGGTTACCACAAGTAGGTCTCATGTGTCAGGGCCTTCATGGATTCAACCATGGGGGAGTCGACCTCAACTATTTTCATTTCAACCTTCTGGTTCTTGTTTTATATTTTTTGTCTTTGGGTTGACATGTTTTACCAGTGGGGTCCATGTTCAACTTCAGAGTCAATGCCTAATGGATGATTGAGATCAGTTTGGTTTTGGAGGATAGGTTCAACATTAGACTTATTTGAAATTACTAGCATGGAAATTTTTATAGCATAGACAATAGAATCATCCTTTACCAAGGGGAGATAGAGAAGTTATAGGTTGACCTTAGTGTGTTCATTAGGGACCTGATCATAGGAATTTTCATGGAGGTGGTCATTAGTAGAGGGGAAGAAGATCATGGCATGGTCAGTTTCATGTAGCGGAGGCAATAGTTCCAACAGGACGAGATATCATTATAGGTATGATATACTTGTTTAGTACCCTTTATTGGGATTTTTTTAATAGGATCTTTTCACTCCTTTTTGGACCCTCTTTAGCTTATGCTCTAGGACTAGACATAGAAAGGCTTCTTGTGCCCCTTGTGTTATGTATGCCAGTTGGATGTTAATCCAACTTGTTTGACATATACCAAGGATGTAGACTGATGATGTGGAAACATCAGTCCCTTCAGGATCTCTTATTTCTATAGATAAACCAATATAATGTCATTATCGGCATCGAGTGGTTATATCTTGTATGTTGTGTTATTGACTACATCTGGAAAATATATATTTTTTCTAAAATGGATGGTCAGTGGGTGGTTTTCGATTGTGAGTGGACTTTTTTGGTGGGAAGTCAGCTTTTAGAGATACTTTTTTCCTTGTTAGATGATTTTTTAGAGGAATCAGAAGATGTTTGGATTTTGAAGATTCCCATTTTTTGGTAGCTCTTTGATTTTTCCCCCAATGAGGTTATGAATCTACCCCATCGACATGATATTGAGTTCAGGATAGATATTCAACTAGATGCATATCTAATTTTATTGGATCCTTATCAGATAGAACCTTATGAGTTTCAAGAGATGGGGATTAATATAGATGATATGATGAAGAAGGGATTTATCACGTGTAGTTTGTTTCTAGGAGTTTCTCATGTGTTGTTCAAAAAGAATGCATATGGTAGTCTGAGGGTTTTCATAGACTACTATTGGTTGAATTAGGTGATGTTGAAGAACCATTACCCTCTTCTGAGGATAAAGGGTATATTTGACCAACTAAGAGGGGAAGGGAAATTTTATAAGATCGATCTATGGACTTGATATCTCCAATTGAGGGTTGGAGGGTGATGTCCTCAAGACTTCATTCAGATGAAGTAAGGTACACATCGAATTAGTTTTCATGTCTTTTGATTTTTTGAACACACCAACATTATTCTTTGGACTCATGAAATTCATCCTACTTGATATCCTGGAATGGTTCTATGTCATATTTATTGATTATATCATGATTTAATAGAAGTATGTGGAAGAGCTTGATGAGAATCTCATAACTATCCTGGAGGTTCTTCGATGCCACCATCTCTATAGAATGAATTTCTAGTTTATGTTTTGGACATAAGGGGTTCATTTAAATGGGAATTTCATGTCCCAATAGGGTTTTTTTGTAGACCCATCAAAGGTTGAATCGGGTTTTTCTTATGATTCACCCAATAATGTTGCATAATTTCCCTATTTTCATGGTCTCATGAGAAATTATCGGAGGTTTGTACCCAATTTTTCTTGATTTTATGCATTTTTATATCACTAATTTGGAAGGGAAAATATTTTTTGGGGAGCGAGATGTTCCATGTAGTGTTCGACTATCTGAAGGGGAAGTTGGAATGTGCTCCATTGCTCCTAATTCTGAATGAATGAGTGATGTTTGTGGTGTTCTTTAATTCATCATGTTTAGTTTTAGGAGGCTCCTTGATGCAATAGTGGGTTGTGATATCTTATAGTTCTAGCCAGTTACAACAACCCTAAGAGAAATATGCCACCCATGGTCTATATTTAGTAGCAGTCATGTTTGTGTTGATGTTCTGGATGCATTACTACACTGGGGATTGCATTATAGTCTTCAAATCCCATGATATCTTGAGAAATATATTTTCCTAGAGTGATATAAATAATTGATAGTGGATGTGGAGTATAATTATCATATCCCATACTCCTCTAGAAAGGAAAATGTTTTGGATTATTCTTTTAGTAGGATGTCGCATAATTATGTGTTTTGGGAATCCGATGATAATTGGAAGGCAACGAAGGATTGTACAACCTTGAACCTAGATACATAAATGGATAGCGGTGAAGGATATTTTATATATATAATAGTGTATTCTCCTTTAATGTACCATGTCTAGGAGTCTATGTGGGGAGACACAAAGGATGAGGTGATGTGTGCTGGCATTGACCATGGTGATGCGCTAATGGGATTGTCAGAGGATGAATAGAAATGATTGTGTTTTCTTTGGAAGTTTGTTTTTTCAAGTTTCAATGCATGAGGAAGTCCTCTGTGAGTTTTAGATATATCCTTTATTAGTACACCGGAGAGTTTCCAAGATGTAATGAGGTATGTGGATGTTGGTTTGGTGGAACATGATTAAATGGGAAGTAGCGATGTCTATTGGAAGATTCTTGGTATTCAAGTAGATAAATGTCAAAAAGTATGTTCCCTATGGGGTTTTCAGCCTTTCGATGTCCCTGAGTGGAAGTGGGATGACATCAAAATGGATTTACTCATAGGGTTACCCTGGTCATAGGTAGTCTATGTTGTCATTTATGTAGTAGTGGATCAGCTGACAAAATTAGCTCACTTAATAGTGATCAAGTTGTTTGACATAGTGAATTCCTTGGAAAAGAGGTATGTGGATGAGGTGGTGGTTTTGTATAGTGATTTGAGCTAGATTTTATCATATTGGGATAAAAGTATTACCTCATGAGTCTATGGGGGATTGCAACATGCTTTTCGAACCCAATAACTTTTTAGAAATGCCGTCCACCCTCAATGAAATTTCCACAAATAGTGGACTATCCATACATTTGATGATATACTACAATCATGCATCTCGATCTATGGAGGATCATGGGTTCAACACTTACCCTTGTTAATGTTTTCTTATAATAAAAAATATCACACTTCCATGGGAATGGAACCAATTGGATCTCTTAATAGAAGGCCATGTCATTTACCTTTTTTGTATAAAGGTTGTAGAGAAAGATGTTCTTGGTATCGAGTTACTTTAGAGCATGATAGGAAAGGATCAGCTTGTTCGTGAGAGGATTAATGTAGCACTGGACCAGAAAAGGCATATGTCGATCATAGGAGGATACCCTAAGAATTTGAGGATGGGTACAATGTGTTATAGAAGGATTCCCCTCGATATGGGAAGTAGATATTTGGACGAGGAAAACATGATTATATTAGGTTCATTGGGAACTATGGGGTGTTTGGGATAGTTGGTGAGGTGGAATACCAATTTGAGATACCAACATAGTTGGATAGGACTCATGACACCTTTCATGTCTCTCAACTACATCAGTATCTTCACGATAAATCATATATCATTTAATTTTGAGAGTTGGATAGCAATAATAATGCTACATAAGTGGAACAACTGATAGAGATCCATGATCATTGGGAGAAGGTGATGTGTGGAAATACTATTCTTTTGGTTTTTGTTTTTTGAAGGAATGGTGGCCTGGAAGAGAGTACATTGGCTTAAAAAATGTAGAAGCATGACTAGTACCATTACTTGTTTTGAGTTTGTCTTTATTCTGTTTAGTTTTGAAATGTAATTTATGAAACTTATTTTTATGAAATTAGTTGTTTTTCCCTTGGTTGGGATGTGTTTGGTGCAATTTGTGACAGATTCATGGCATGTGAAATGAGGGAGACCATACAACTATTCAAGATGAATTAATTTTTAGCTGATTAATCCCATGTGAACGAGTCAGTGTTTCCCATATTGAATTATATCATTACATGGAGAAAGGAATTACCTAATTCATGTATTGAGGAATAATTAGTTTTTTGATTTTGATAGCTGTTCGTTTGGGCTATGCAGAGGTTGAGAGAGTTGTGTGGTGTCTATGTGTCATTTTGTTTTTGATCATATTGGTTATTATGTCTAAATGGAGTTAATTTTTGGGTAATGGAGGGAGTCTTGAGAGGTATCTCAAGGGGTGGTTGTTCGGACCACTCCTCTCTTTTCTTCGAAGTTGGTTTTAAATTCTCTAATATGTGAATAGTTTGAGAGGAATCTGGTTCAATGGAAAATTCGAATCTGGTCCATTACATTGTGAAATTTTTGTTTTTAAAGTGTTCTGGGATTTAGAGGTGACTCATTTAAGCCCATTGAAAAATTACCATCTTTCCAATGGTTTGTTGCAATGGTTGGTCACGACGATGGGTTGCACTAGTGAACTGCAATGATGAGTCACAACAATGAGTCTCAATGGTAGGTTGTGATGGTGAGTGGTGACTGTGAGTCAAAAAAGAGGATCAAAATGGAAGATCATAATGGTAGGTGGAAATGGTAAGTCATGATAGTGAGTCTCAAAGGCAAGTTGTAACGGTGACCCGCATCGATGACTCGCACTGGTATATCACTGAATGATGACTGGCACTACTGAATCACACTGGTGAGTCATGAAAAGTGTTTTTAGGTTCTTACAGTCTCACCCCATTAACATTATTATGGACATAAAAATTGTTTAATATCATATTTATATTTTTTTAACTCCATTTGAAGAGATATAAATCGTATCATTAATTTTCAAAAATGCTGAGAGGTTTCAAAATTGTCGAAAATTCATGTTTTTATTGAGATCTAAATTTAATGATAATTCAAAACCATTTCATATCCCATGAGTTTCATAACTAATACTTATAATCTAGGGGACATCCCTTCCTTTATTCATTGTCCATTTTCATGATACCGGATGTCCCCATAACATTTATTCCCTTAAGAGGCATGCATTTTTTATGAATAATTTAGATCACATTTTTTCCTATAGTATTTTACTATTGAATGTGTGGCCCCTATTTTGGGCACAATAAGGATGTGCTGATCACTTCCTCTTCCTGGTAGGATTCCATTATCCCTATCAATTGTGTATCATGGAAGGTTGGTGTTAAAATGTATCCCATGTGATGATATTTGAATACAAATTAAATAGTTATAGATGAATCAATTTATGACCAATATTAAGGGGGTAGATAAAAGTCACGTATGATCTTCTTATTGTTTGTTTTTGGTTATTCATGAAAATTATATATGATAAACTCCCCACTAAAAAATATGGTTATTGGTGGTCATTTCATGAACAATGTGTAATGATTCTTGAACATATGATATTTTTTTTCTGTTGAACAATTGTTATAAAATCTGTTAGAAAAATTTACTTGGCTAATAAATGGATGTCCATGATCAAACTATTTATGTGATAACCCTTGAATTAACAACAAGAATTTCAGTGTGTATATCTTTGTTAAATATGATATTACCTTCCTTGGATCATGTAATGGTGTGTTATGTGAGGGTTTGTTTTTACCTGTGATGTAGTTTGGTTGTTGGAATGGTTGTGTGATGTAGGGTGGTAGGAAAGTGTGTTGGAATTTCATGTAGAGAGATTGTATGATTGTGTGAGGGATAAATGTTTTTTTACAATAGGGATGGGATCAGGTTTTGTGGTGATGTGTTTCAAGGCATGACTATGAGTTGGGGGTTTTTTCTTTTGAGTGGATGGTTTGGGCCAGATGACATTGAAATATTATAATGGTAGTCGTAAATACGGGAGTTAAATGAAGTGGAATGTGTAGTGGGTTAATTTACAATGGGTATTCTTCTGTTGTGTGAATTCTTCTATGTTCCTTGTTTTGTGATGTGTGTAGTAGTTCCTTGGTTAAATATTGAATGAATAAATGAATTTTTTTATAATCAATGTGAATGGGATAATAAAATTGGATGGGTAATTAATGGAGTTTATCACATGTTGTGTGGTTGTGCATTTAGATGTAGCATTAGAATTGGTAGTGTTGTGTGGTGGTTTTCTCTAAGAGAACCCATATGTTAGGCTGATTATTTTATATTTATATGTATATAACTGTATATTCTTGTTATTTCGATATATACCCCACCCTTTGTTGGGAACTATTCTCTGAACACCCCCATCGTAACATGGGAGGGATTCTTTCCCAAACATCCTAGTGGGATGATGGATGGCTGGCTTCCCACTATTCCCATCCCCTTCTTCTTGGTGTTAGTATACCAATATTCATAATGAAAGTTGTGGTTTTTGGGTTCCATGTGTGTAAAATAAAATTGTTTTTACCAGGTGTCTTCAGGATGAGATATGGTAAAAGGACGAGGTGTCTATGGGCAAGATAAGATATTGTATATTTCCCATTTGTCTATGGGAGGGATACAACGTGGTATAAGGCCCATGTTCCTGTGGGTGACATTTGTTGTGGCTCATGTCCCTAGGGATGGGATGAGGTTGTGGTTTGGTTCACATGTATGTGTTGGAAAGTTGTGATTTGGTTCTTTTGGAATAGGTGGGAGCGTGAAAATGTTTGATGTTATGTGAGAGAGGATAACAAGTGGTAAAGTGGTGTGGTGTAACCTATCATCAATTTCATCACTATATTACATTACATGAATTTAGTTACATGGTGAGTTTTCCTTAGTGAGGTGAGTATGGTCAGTATAACTCATTAAGGGATGTCCGTTCTACTCGTTTCCGACATTAGCATTTGTATTATTCACTCACCCATGAAAGAGAGACTCTGGTTATCCTATTTATTATACATATGTGGTCACATTATATATATATATAATAGTTTTCTAGGTTTTAGGAGGATTTTATAGACTATTATAGACCTTACTACCATGTATCTTGACAGTTTTGGTGTCACTTCATAGCTTAAATTATGATACTTTGAATACTTTTTTATTTGTAACATCTTTATTTTTCACATTTATGTGGGATGGTTTTGGATTTCTTTTATACATGTCTTGGCGATACATTGTTCACTACCCATAATTTCTCTTGATCTTGTTTTTCTAAAAAGTGCAATGCTTCCCATATTTAGATACTGTATACCCTCAGTGTTGGTCCCCACCCCAGGGCCAACTATAGGTGAGACTTGGGGGGTCATTATCTCTTTTCCCTCATTTCCATTCCATGAGAGGAATATTTAGATGGAGTGTATCGTGACACCTCATATGAAAGGTCTTAACGATAATGGTTCATATTACCTGTAACGACCCAAAGCGTTTCAATGGAAATTCCCTTCTTATAATTATGTCATAAAATAACATGAAATCAGAATATAATGAACTAATAAGTTCTAAGAGAACTCTAAATATTAGTTTTTCACTTCTGTGTTGGGAATTTTGAGAATCTAACATGCACAGTTTTGTTCAAGATGATTTTTGGAGTCTAATAAAACCAAAATAATTTTTGTTTCATAGTAACCTACCCTTATGAATAATAACATACCCTTATGAATAGTAATATGACCATTATGAATTGTAAATCATCCAACATAAGAGTAACCTTACCCATGAATAATTAAATAAAATTTAGACATCTTAGAAAGTGACAATTTAACCTTAGTAAACATTTTGGTATTTTATAATCCATAAAAAATGAATTATAATTAATTAATTAATTGAAAAGAAAAATTATTTTCTTAAATTTTTTTCAATAATTATCAAATCAATGACTTATAGTATTTAGATAATTTTTCAAGAACCTAAGTAATTTTTGAAATCACTATAAAATCAGTTTTAATTTTAAAAAATGTTTTTTTAAGTAAATTATGATTTTAATTAAATATTAAAATAATAATATTTAGATAATTATTTTTGAAAAATTGAATTCATTTTTGGATTATGCACGTCAAAAAATGGTAGGGGTAAATTTTGGAATTTTTTTGAGATACTTGAATTTTTGATGAATAGTGAAATATCATAATTTACAAAATAAGCTAAATAAGCTAATTATAGAGTCATCTGTGATGTTCTACTGATATAAGCCCACTTGTTTTGGGATCACATGATAAAATTACTATTCTAGGTCATTCAAGACTCACTATTACTTGTCTTATGGGAAATTAATAAAATAATGAATTTTATATTAAGGAAACCCCTCTCCCCTCGACTATAAAAACCACCCTTCACACCCTCATTTCCTAACACCTCTCAAGATCCACGCTTTCTCTAAACTCTGCCCAAACATCTTCCCTAGAATATAACACCCCAAGCTTCCATGGTATGCTTCTCTTTGAATAATATAATAGCATGTGTTGTACGCAACTCCTTTTTCTAACACACCACAAAAAAGAAAACTAGCCGTTATGAATAGTAATACCCACTTTTTGAAATTTTATAAATTTTATCATTCAAAATGGACTTCATTTTAGGATTCGGAATATAAAAATTATTCCAGGGTGAATTGTTTCTTATTTTTCTAGAAACTTTCAATTTTTGATAAATAGTGAAAAAAACTAAGGCATAGTTTAAAACCAATTTATTATATAAATAATTATTTATTTTATTTAAATTTATTTTAGGTCAAAATAGATACATAATACCTATATAAGTTCAATGCAATTTATTGGAGTCAGTTTATAATAATTTTAGATATATAAAATTTTTATTGAACTTTTTACCCTCTTTTACCAATCTCCTAGGAGTATTTACAAATTTACATAAAATTTAATTTTACCACTTCTATGAGTTGAATTTCAAAACTCCGGGAGACAACGTTAATATCAATGAGTAAATTTTTTTTCAATAAGATAAAAATAATTTTTGGTGAAAAGTAAATTTTTTCTTTTATTTACCATAGTTAAAAGTAAATAGGGTAATTAAGGGTAAAAATGATATTATTATTACCCTAAAATGTGTCTTAATTCTATTGGATAAGTATAATTATACCAAAAACAACCTTAGGAATAAAATATTAACCTCTTTGGTCCACTTGGATTAGATTAGGACATTTATTATAATTTAATTCAAAGAAGAGTTAGAAGTGTTAAATTCAATGTTTAATAACTAAACCATTTTTAATACAAGGTTACACATAAGATAAATTCTACTATAAATTTAAATTAGAAATAAATAATTATTTCCTATATAATGGTATTTTATTTATATTTTTTAGACATTAAATAAGGTAATTTATTTATGACACAATGATGATGTAGTAATTACCCAATTAATGGAATATTAAATTTAATTGATATTATAAATTTCCAAATAAATGTAATTTTAGACTTTTTATGAATTACACTAATTTCCTAGGATAATATGACATGTTAGGGTTTGTTAGATGAATTTTTTCTAAGTAATAACATTGTTATGATTTAAAAAAACAAATACCAAATAGTGTCAAAATTGACATAAAATAGTTTTTAAAAAAAATATTATATTATTAAATGAGATAATGGTCTTAAAAATACATGGTTCAGAAAGAATAATTATATAATAATATATATGACATTGAGGAACTAATTGGGATTCTATAGTCAATTTATAGTAAGTTTATTAACCATATAATTTAAGAACACCAGAAGACATGGTAAAAGTTAAATTATTTAACGTCAAGTTAAATCTTAATGATAAGGTTAAAATGGTAACCAAAACTTGTCTAAAACCTATTGTCTGAGATGATTTAGACCCATTTCCACCCTAGTATTCAAATAAGTCACTTTAGAGCCATTAAAAACTGAATATGAATTTATTATAAAATAATATTTTATGTTTTTCCTAAGGTGCCCCCACCCTCTTATAAAAGGGCACTCCCCCTTCTCTATAATTCACACCATAAAAGCGATTTGGCTTGGCCAACCCCTGACCAAATATCCTATAAACTTCCCTCAATTCATCTTATTGGCCTTCCATTAGTCATAAAGCCAACTTATGTAGCCCTTTTGGTCAAATCAAAATGAAGAACCTCGAGAAGAGGTAAATATTTCATCACCTCTATCAAGTTCTTTTTTTCTTCCACTTTATCTTTCTTTGTTTTTTCCATTCTAAAATAACAAAACCAGTAACTTATATATACTGTGATTTTATTATAAATATGGTACAAAATAATTCATTATTCTATCCATCCCTTGAATGACATGTCACCATACGTACGTATGTACAACTTACCGGATCCACGTCGTGGTGTAATTGTTATTCAATACATTATTATTTGAATGGGTATAATAATGATGTGTAATTCATGTAAATAATAAATATAACATGATAATTATTCTTTATATATGATATAAAATCCAATTATATATTATTTTAATATCAAAATCATGATATTGTCGCTCGTGCGTACGTACGGATTGCCGTCTCCACGAACGCTATGAGATTCATTCCCCATCGTATCCATTAAAGACTAATTTTCACTTGATGATTAAAAATAATGTTTAATGATTTGATATAATTCTGTATATTAATAATATACATCCCATCCATAAAAAATATGACTCTCATAATAAATAATATAAAGGAAAACGATTCTTTTAACACCCAAAATGACGATAATACTAAGATATTATTAACAATGCAATGTTAAAAGATCATATATGATATCATAATAATGTATATTATTCTTGTATAATTTAATAAAAATTATTTCACCCTTATAAAATAGGTTATCGTACCCTCGACCAAGGAAAAGTATAAGGTAAGGGTTTATTTCACAATCTCTTCATTATCCGAGGTTGTTTATACATAATTATTTACTGGGACCTCTTTATCATCCACATCCATGTTTTTAGAAAAAATGTATTTCAAAACATACTTACTATTTTATAGAATATGGGTTAAAGTGTTTTATACCCTTGTTTGACTTTTTATATGATGTTTATAAAGGAATAATTCTGTCATTTTCCAAACAAGGTCTTTTTTAACCTTTTCGACAAAATTAATGAAAGAATGTATTTTTTTAAACTTATACAACAGGTGTGGCTATTTTCCATCATTATAAAATAGTCGAATTTTACCTTAAAATATTATAATAATATTTTCAAAATAAATGTTTCCTTTATAATTATGTGACTCTTAAATGATTTCAAAATAGAAAGAGATATTTCTCAAAAAAATGTATTGATTTCATCTATGTCAACATCCTTTTATGGACTGTACGATTATTTGAAGTTGATTTATTATGATATAAAACATCCATATTGTATTAAAGCTTTTGTGATATGTTTTTTTGTGGATTTTTTATTTCATACCATTCATGGTTTATGGATAATTTATTGAAATTTCGTATGCTAGTTTTAATATGAATGTTTATGTTACATTTCAAACTCTTCTTATTATGAATGTATTGGACTAGTATATTTGAGGGTGGGGACCGGTAAAAGTAAGCCCCCCGGGCTGGGGTCCGGTTATAGAAGACCCTCTGGGATGGGGTCCAGTTACATAGGCTCTATGGGATGGTGTCTGGCTAAAGAGGCTCTCCGGGTTGGAGGCCGATTACAAAGGCTCTCCGGGATGGAGTCTGGTTACAAAGGCTCTTTGGGTTTGGGTCCAGTTACAGTTATCCCTTAGGTCCTGGCACGAGGCCTTGACACAGAAATTAAAGTCCCATATTATGCATTACATCATTATAAAAGCGGATATTGATATTTCATGTGATTATTTGATTAGTAGAATATCCATGTGAGTAAGTAAATGGCATTATTTTGATTTTACCTTTTCCATATTATGATGATGTTAAAGTTTAAAAGGATTTTGTTTTAGTTCTATACATTTACATAAATGGTTATGCTTATTTATTAATGTTTCGGCTATATTGTTATCCTTACTGAGCATCTGAGCTCACCCCTTTCTAGGTTTTATTTTTCCCTGGATGTGAAGAAGTATATTATTACTGACCTGCAGGGAAAATCTATGGGATCTCAGTGTTGTCTATGGAAACAATGTTGTTTTAGTTTTCCATTTCATTATTTAATGTAAACATTATGAATGTATCTAGTACTTACAAGGATACTAAACAAAACGACCTTTCGAGACATCCTCTTTTATTATCATGCCAATGATACGTAATAATGCACCGAATCTGGGTAATTGGGGTCGGGGTGTTACATATCCCATATACCTTCAGATCTGGTCATGAAACCATTTTTATTGTTGAACCATAATTTATTATATGTATTATTTCCCATTTACTGTTCTTGAAATAGCTTATGGCCATATTACTAGGTGATAAATTAAAAGATGTTCGTTGTGATCGAAAAACCGCCCAAATTAACCAAATAATCATCAGTTAATTATTATCTAATAATTCATCCACATGGATATAATATGATTCATTATAAGATCATTCAATATCATGTAATTTCATTAATAACATGTAATATCAGTTCTAGATGTTTACATATGTTCTACCCAAACTTCAATTTAAGAATTCAAGTGTACCACTCAAGAAAACCATAAAAAAAATATTCCTGAATAATGTTTTTAAACTCTATAACTCGTCCAAAGGCACATAAAATCACTTAAGGAAACCATAATGAACCATATTAATGTACACAATGTACTGTTTTTCTAATTAATGTATACAATGTCATTGTACAAGACATTAAATAGAAGGAAGCATTTAGATGCAAGGTAAGGGGAAATTCTCGAACCCAATTTTCTTTCTTCAGGATCTCCCTCTTTCACTCCAGTTTTTATGTGGATACTGCTTAAAAATAATTTTTTCATTATTTTTTTTTTATAGGATATACATGTTCACCAATATTTTTTATGTCAAACAAAATGTTTTCCCAAAGAAATATTCCTCTAAGAACTCACCTTTTACTTCTCATTCAAGGTTGATGGTTCTTGTATCAAGTATGTTATCCCCTCATTGTTTTGGGAACCCAAAGTTTATGAAGGTGTTCTTATGAGATGAAACCCATTCCTTTCCATGGGTTAGTTATGTTCATCATTGATATATATTCTATGTGGCATTCCTGATAATGATAATATTATGATGTGACGGGTGCACCCAGAATTATATAGCTCAATATGAATGTTTCAATGTGACGGGTGCCCCTGGAATTATATAGTGATCCAATGTATTTGGTAACGTGATTAATCTCATGAATAAGTGTTAAATGTTGTGTGAACAAGATTCTATCTTGGTTCACAAGTATGTGTGGTAGTTAAAAACTAAGACATGATGTTTCATTTTTTATGCATTGCCACATTTCAAGTCTTATATTTATGCTTCCTCTCATGTTCATGTTCTTTTTCCCATGTTAGGATTATGATCACCCCATGCTCTATTGTTCTTATCTATCCTCTTACTAGGATTATATCTCACCCATTTTGATGTATATCCCCAGGTGGATATATGTACTAAAGAGAGGACAAGTGCCAATAAGAAGCTAGAGAAGAAGAAATCAAATAAATATTTATGCTTGATGTTGTAATTGTTATGTATGGTCGTAGTTTTCCCAAGACACTAAACATTTGGATCCTCTATGTGTAATAATATTATTTTGTTTATCTTAAAATTATGTAATAGTAATGTAAGAAATGGTTGGGTTTCTATAGTTGGTATCAGAAGAAAGGATTAGTTAATTTGGGAATTAGCATTAGTGAACCCTAGAGAAAATCTATAGCATGAAACTAAGTACAAATATGCACACATGAATATTTACATAGGTATCCCATATCTTATTATTTTAGTATAAATTGTTCAAATGAATAAGTAATGTCTTCATGACTTGTTTACTTATGTTTTGTTCTAACCTTTTCTATTTTAGAAAATGGTGGGAACGAGGAGATATCCGACCAACAACTCATGTGAGGGCCAATGCAACTATTTCCTGAATAACATCCCCAATGATTTGGGATGTGAAGTTCAGAAATTCATGTAGATGCTTACCCAATTATATCAGGTTATGAACAATAACCATAAAAATGGGGAACATCCTCCTTCACAAAATAGGGAGCAACTCGATATCAAATGTTTTATGGGGAAACGACCACCGACGTTTAGTGGATCCTCTGATCCAATAGTTGTGGAACAGTGGGTCAATTCCATGGAGAATATCATTTCTGTGCTTCAATATTCTGAGACGGAGAAGGTGACCCTAGATTTTTATCGTCTAGATGGAGAAACTGATCAATGGTGGGCTTCGATTAAGAACACCAAGCCAAGGGAGGAAACTGAAGAGATCGAATGGGAAGACTTTAAGATAATTTTTCTTAACAAGTATTTCCCAAGAACTCTTCACATGAAGATAGAGAGAGAATTCATAGAGCTCAAGAAAAAATAAGGAGAATATGTTACAACCTATGAAGAAAATTTTACAGGATTTCAAGGTATGATTTGGGTTTTGTTATCAATAATTATAGAAAAATTGATAGATTCTTTAGTGTATCAAAACCACACCTTCTAAAGGCTCTTAAATTTCGAGACATTGGGTGTTATGAAGAAGTTTTCTGATGTGCCCTCAATGTGGAGATGGAGTTTGGAGAATGGTCCCATGGCTGTGGGGATGTGAAATGAAAGATGGAGTTTCAAGCTGGAGGATCTAATGAAAAAAGTGGGAAGAAAACTCAATGACCCACATTCCAAAAATGCAGAAAGTTGCACCATGGGAACTACCATAAAGGGACGAGAAAATGATTCAAGTGTGGGAAAGAAGGACATCATTCTCAAGAGTGTCAAAAAGTCACCAAAAGGAAGTAGAATTTAGACGATGAAAGGAGAGAACCACTCATGGTTCAATGCTACAACTGTAGGGAGGTAGGGAACTATGTAAACCAGTGCACTAAACCTCGAGTTCTCAATGGTAATCAGCATTAGTATCCACTAAAGCCAAAGGAACAAGGGAGGGATTATGCCATTACTATTGTGGAGGTGGAGAAAGATAATGAAGTCGTACAAGGTACACTTCCTATTCACTCAAGAATGGAAAAATTCTTATTTGATTCTGGTTCTATGCATTACTTTATATCTTTCAAGTTTGCTATAACTATAGAATCAAAGCCCCGAAACCTTGAAGTACTGATATCTATAAAAACACCATGTGGTGAAATAATTTCAACCCAAGTGTTTGAATCTTCTTCTGTTGGCATATGTGGGAATATTCTTACAGTATATCTCATAATACTTCCATTTTTGGAATTTGACGCTATAATGGGAATGGATTTTCTCTCATTATGAAGAGCACATATCAACTATCGGGAAAAGGAAATATATTTTCATATTTCGAGCCATCCAATGATCCTATAAAAATGAAAGGAAGATCATTAATCTCCTCTGAAAAATCCTTCTATGGTGTGGGTGTTGATTCCCTATGAAGAATCATACCTCACCCAAATGGCTGAGTTGAAGGAATGTACCAACCATTTGGAAATGATCATCGTGTGGGAATAAAATGATGTATTTCACAATGAGTTACCCAGAATTCCCATGGATCGTGAGGTTGAGTCCACAATTAAACTCATACCTAGAGTTACTCCTATCTCGAAGTGTCTCTATAGGATGGCTCCAATAAAAATGGTGGAGTTAAAGAAGAAGCTACAAGAGCATCTAGAGAAATGGTTCATACGCGCTAGTGTATCACCTTGGGGTGCACCAGTGCTCTTTGTGAAGAAGGATGGAACAATGCGACTGTGTATCGATTATCAGGAACTCTACAAGATCAACATAAAGAACAAGTATCCTGTCCCAAGGATCGATGACTTGTTCAACTAGTTAAGAGGAGCTCAATAATTTTCAATGGTATATCTTCATTCTGGATATCATTAGGTAATGGTGAAGAAGGAATATATTCAGAAGTCTGCCATCTGAACAAGATATGGGCACTATAAGTTTTTTGTGATGCACTTTGGACTTACTAATTCTCCTGAAATCTTCATTTATTTGTTGAATAGAGTCTTTAGACATTACCTCGACAAATCTGTGGTAGTGTTTATCGATGATATTCTCATCTACTCCAAGAGCAAGGAGGAACATGAAGAATATCTATGACTTGTGTTGGCGACATTGAGAAATGATAATTTGTATGCCAAGTTCAGAAAGTATAACTTTTGGATGAATCAAGTCACATTCATTGAACATGTGATCACAAGTGGAGGAATTTATATGGATCCTTCAAAAATAAATGCGATTGAGGAATAAACCAGGCCCTATAGTGTCATAGAAATCCGTAGTTTTCTTGGATTAGTTGGGTATTGCCGACGTTTTGTGAGAAACTTCTCATGATTGTCAAGCCCGCTAACTATGGTTACAAGGGAAAGGGTAATGTATGTTTGGACGGAAGAATATGAGGGAATCTTCAAGGAGCTAAATAGAAGGCTGATCATTGCACCTGTACTCACACTACCGAAAAGTGGAGAATGTTTTGTGATATACAGTGATGCTCTTAAGAAAGTATTGGGTTGAGTACTCATGCAAATTGATAGTTTGATAGCCTATGACTCACGAAAGTGGAAGATCCATGAGAAGAACAACCCAACACCTGATCTAGAGTTGGAATCCATGATTTTTGCCTTGAAATTCTGGTGACACTACCTTTGTGGTGAGAAGTGTGACATATACACTGACCACAAGAGACTAAAGTATATATTCACAAAAAAGGAGCTCGACATGCTTAAAAGGAGACGGTTAGAGCTAATCGAGGATTAAGATTTCTCTATTCACTATCATCCGGGAAAGTTGAACAAGGTAGCTGATGCTCTAAGCAGAAAATAACCTATTAATCTATCCATGTTACGGATTGAGAAAGACTCTATCTTGCCGTATATGAAAAGAATGGATTTGGAAATCATAAGGGAATGGGATACATCCTACCTTGAACAATTGATTGCACAAACATCCATCCAGGAGAAGATTAAGGATGAAAAAATGGATGATGTGGAGATACAAAAGAGGGTGAATGTAGTAAATGAAGGGAAGCTGTAGGAGTTCCATATCGATGTTGATGGTGTGATTTAGTTTGGAAGGTATCTTTGTGTGCCTTCATCACCCGAAATAAAGAAGGTGCTATTGGAAAATGCACATTGATCAAAAATATAAATCCATCTTAGGAGTACCTAGATGTATTGTGATCAATGAGAACACATCTGGTGGGATAACATGAAGAAGGATATTGCGGAATATATTCAAGGTGCTTGGTATGTCAGCAAGTTAAAGCTGAGAGACAAAAGTCGAAAGGTATGATGCATCCATTTCCTATACCCGTATTGAAATGGGAAAATGTTATAGTGGTCTTTGTCATGGGTCTCCCGATGACGTCGAAGGGGATTAATGTGATATGGGTTGTGGTTAACTGACTCACCAAGAATTTCCATTTTATCACTATTCGGGAAGATCTCTCTCTTTAAAAAATTTAAAAGATATATGTGAAGGAAGTGGTGAGACTGCACATTGTTCCACTCTCAATTGTCTCTAACTGTGATCCAAGGTTCACATCTAAATACTGTAGGAGCCTTCAAAATGATTTGAGTACTGAATTAAATTTCAGCACGACCAATCACCCCTAAACTGATGGCCAGTTTGAAAGAACTATTTAGATGCTTGAAGAAATGCTAAGAGCATGCTCTCTAGAATTCAAAGATGGATGGGATGAGCATCTCCCAATAGTTGAGTAATCATACAACAGTGGCTTCCAATAGAGTATTCAGATGGCTCTATATGAAGCTCTATATGGAATGCGGTGTAGAACTCCAACCTGTTGGGATGATGTTGGAGAAAGAAATCTACTTGGACCCGATCTTGTTCAAGAGATGACTGATAAGGTCCAAGTCATCCAAAAACACATCAATGCTTCTAAAATTTGGGAAAACAACTATACTAACAACCATTGAAGGGAATTGGAGTTAGACGATTGATATAAAGTCTTCCTTCGAATATCTTTATGGAAGAGAGTCAAGCGATTAAGGAGAAGTACCCTCACCTATTTGTGTAAATTGAAATTTCAAGTGCGGAATTTAATAATTGGGGAAGAATGTAACGACCCAAATATTTTCAATGGAAATTTCCTTATTATAATTATGTCATGAAATAACATGAAAACACAACATAATTAACTACTAAGTGCTATGTGACCTCTAAACAGAAGTTTTTCACTTCTAAATTGGAAATGTTTAGAATCCCACATGCACAGTTGTTTTCAAGATGATTTTTGGAGTCTAATAAAACAAAAATAATTTTTGGTGAATAGTAACCTACCCTTATGAATAGTAACATACCCTTATGAATAGTAATTTTACCCTTATTAATAGTAAATTATCCAACATAAGAGTAACCTTACCCATGAATAATTAAATAAAATTTACACATCTTAGAAAGTGACAATTTGACCTTAGTAAACGTTTTGGTATTTAATAAGTCATAAATAATTAATTATACTTAATTAATTAATTTAAAAGAAAAATTATTTTCTTAAAATGTGTTCATTAATTATAAAATCAATGTCTTATAGTTTTTAGATAATTTTATAAGACCCTACGTAATTTTCTAAATCACTATAAAATCAGTTTTAATTTTAAAAACTGTTTTTTAAGTAAATTATTATTTAAATTAAATATTAAATTCATAATATTTATAAAATTATTTATGAAAAATGGACTTCATTTTTTGGGATTTTTCTGAGAAACATGAATTTTTTATGAATAGTGAAATACCATAATTTACAAAATAAGCTAAATATGCTAATTATAGAGTCACGTGTGATGTTCTACGGATGTAAGACCACTTGGTTTGGGATCACATGATAATATTACTATTCTTGTTCATTCAAGACTCACTATTCCTTGTTTTAGGTGAAATTAATAATCTAGTGAATTTTATATTATGGAAACCCCTCTCCCCTCCACTATAAAAACCACCCTTCACAACCTCATTTCCTCACACCTCTCAATCTCCAAGACTTCTATAAACTCTACCAAAACATCTTACATAGACCCTCTCATATGTACAATAGCTTATGGTCCCATCAAAATACCAATCCTAGCATCCTTAAGTAGAATCTCAAGAGGTGGATTTAAGAGGTAATTTCTCTCCCTCTTCTCCTTTAACTTCATTTCATGTTCAAGGTCATTTCCTGATCTCTCCCCACCTATATTCATCAAAATGGTATTGTAAATCTAGTTATATACATCTAATGTAATTTTATGATTCTGATGTTATATTATATCATCCAACCCCCTTTCCCTCTTCCTTTTAATTTATTAAAGATAACGTTGTTCGTGAGGTGTTAATTTATCACCTTCAAGAACGACATGCCTTGTTCTTCCATTTCTACCTTCAGATCTGGTCATGAAACAATTTTTATGTTTGAACCAAAATTTTTTGTATGTATTATTTCTTATTTAAAGTTCTGTAAATATCTTATGGCCTTATTACTAAGTGATAAATTAAAACAAGGTTGTTGTGATCGAAAAACCGCCCACATTAACCCAAACAATCATCATTCAATTCTTATCAAATGATTCATCCACATGGATATAATGGAATTAATTATAAAATCATTCAATATCCTTTAATATCATTAGTAACATGTAAAATAATTTCTGGATGTTTACCCATGTTCTACCCAAACTTCAATTCAAAAATACAAGTGAACCACTCAAAAAAACAATAAAAACAAACATTCCCGAATAATGTTTTTAAACTCTTTAACTCATCCAAAGGCACATAAATTCACTTTATGAAACCATAGTGAACCGTATTAATGTTTACAAGGTTCTTGATTTCTAATTAATGAATATAATGTCATTATACAAGACATTAAAGAGAAGGAAGCATTCAGATACATGGTTATGGAAAATTATCGAACCCAATTTTCTTTCTCCAGGTTCCCCCTCTTTCACTCCATTTATTATATGGTTACTCCTTATAAATAATTTTTTCACCATTTAATTTCATTTTCTAGGATATACATGTTCTCCAATAGTTTTTATGTCAGAAAAAATGCTTTCAAAAATAACTCCTCTTTTAAGAAGTCACCTTTTACTTCTCATTCAAGGTTGATGGTTCTTGTATCAAGTATGTTATTCCCTATTTGTTTAGGGAACCCAATGTTTATGAATGTGTTCTTATGAAATGAAACCCATTCCTTTCCATGGGTTAGTTATGTTCATAATTGATTTATTTTCTATGTGTCATGCATGACAATGACAATATTATGATGTGATGGGTGCGCTAGAAATTATATAGCGCAATATGATTGTTTCAAAGTGATGGGTGCGTCCAGAATTATACAGCGCTCCAATGCATTGGGTAAAGTGATGAATCTCATGAGTAAATGTGAAATGATGTGGGAAAAATATTCTAGCTTGGTTCACAAGTCTGTGTGGTAGTTAACCACTAATACACGATGTTTCATTTTTTTATGCATTGCCACATTTTAAGTCTTATATTTATGCTTCCTCTCATGTTAATGATGTTTTTCCATGTTATGATTATTCTCACCCCATGCTATCATCATACTGGGCATCTAGATCACCCGTTTGAATTTATATCCTCTGGTGGATACATGTACAAAATATGGGGACAAGTGCCAATAAGAATCTAGAAAAGAAGAAATTAAATAAATGTGTATGCTTGATGTTGTAATTGTTATGAATAGTCATAGTTTTCCCAACACACTAAACCCTTGGATCCTCTATGTGTAATAGTATTATGTTTCTTATCTTTAAAATGATGTAATAGTAATGTAAGAAAAGGTTGGGTCACTATATTACCAAGGAGACATATAATTCAATAAGTAATAATTTCCTTAATTTAGTATCTGTTATTATTCATCGATATGATTTTTCATCATCATATCTATTCATACCTTTAATTTCCGTTCAATTATTAAAATTCCTATATTTCAGTTTCTTACATTTCAATATTTTTTTCCTTATCTAGCTATTTTAAAGGCATGTTTTCCATTTATTACCTTTCGATATTGATTATTAAAATCCTTTTTTTTATTACATGGTATGTTTTTTCAAATAATTACCATTAAATAATTATAATCTTCAATGATTTGTTAATTATTAAATTATACAATATACATACTATGAATTTTATCTCTAACTTATTATGTTACTATTCCATAGGAGTCTAATAAGGGTAATAAAAATGGTATGCAACGATACACTAACTGGAATAAGTAAATTATTGTTATAATAAAAATATATTTTTAATTACGTTATTAATTTTCAATACAAGACCAATGAATGTATCTGGTTTACCAAGGCTGTTAAACATTACATTCTTTTATGATATGATTCCATGTAATCATTAAAATGTAATTTTATCATGACACAACTCTAAGATATATGGGGTCAGGTCACTATAAAATTTAAAAGTCAAAAAATACTTTTGAGGATTTAAGATATGTAATTTTAATGTGACAAATGAAATTTTGGGAGGTCATTTATTAGAATAATGTATATTCACCCCAATGGTTAATGTGATGTACTAATTGAGACAAATTATCATCTAATAACTATAATTGTATTAACAGACATAAAATATTATATGATATTAATTTACTAATTTTATTTTCATGGATGTTCAAAATAATTATGTGGATGCTATGTGAATAATATTATGATATTTTTTTAATAAAACTTCCAATCACATTTGTCAAGTCTATGTGCTTGAACCCACAACGAATGAATGAGTAGGGGTAAAGTCATAACATTGGCGTATAAGATTTAATGGGTAGTGTAAATGACATGACAAATAAATATTAGGTTTATACGGTTAATTTATGTTTTTTCATATTATTAATCATGGTATTTAAAATTTATATGATTACAGTTTATACCTCACGACAATTAATGAATAACTAGAAAAATTAATCATCTCATGAGATAGAGTAATCTACAGTTATTTTTTAATTTAAAAATATATAGGAATTGTATTTACAAATAAATTGATGATATATATAATAAGAAAAAATATATTATAGATTCAGAGATAAATATTTTAACATGATTTAGATAAGTTGGTTGGATCTAATTAAATTTTATGATATCACATCAAATAACCAAAATAATAATTTGAAATACGTCATTAATGAATTGAGTTTCCATGAAAAATCTAGAATATCTATGGTGAAGATATAAAAGGATCTAATATGTATATATTTGTAATGGATGTATCTGAATATCTTCATAGAAGTGGAGAAATATTATTTATTTAACATATTTTTTCACATATCTATCAAAATAATTATTAATGAGTTTGAAAAATGTTAATGTAGATATACTGAAGAAGGTGATAAATGTTCCTAATATTAACAATTATTACAATTGAATGATAAGGTTCACAAATCGTGTATGTGTTCCTTCCTTAACAATTTGAAAAAATGTGTTGTAAGTGTATGCTAATAGATCTTTATTCCCTAATCATTGTAGAAGTAAAAATATATATTAATATTAGATGGTGTATTTCTGGGGGGATGGTATAATGATTGATATTCTAGGGTTTGAATATAATTTCATTTTATATTTTAATGTAATTTATGAATGATAAAATTCTATGTTTATGTTATTAGCATTACACAAACCAAAATTTGAAATTGGTAAATACTACAATTGATTTGGTATTCGGAATCCCCAAAACATATAAAGAGGATAATGTTATATGGCTTAATGTTGATCATCATACAAATTATTCACACATAAAAATTATTAAATAATATTTTTCACAGGATCATCTTTAAAAAATATAAATTATTTAATTTCTATGGTTTCATGATGTACCACATTATAATGGTTGATCAGGAAACAAAGCGTACATTTATGTTCTATTTAATACATTAGTATGCTCTTGATATAGAATTCAGTTAAAACTATACATATAATCTTAATACTGATTGTTAGTTTTATATAGAAATTAAAACACATAAATATATTCCATGATCTTGATTGAGGGACTTCAAAGTTATTTGGGATCATAAACTTTATCTATTATAGTTTTTATACAAAAAATATTTCACTATGGTGTTTTGATGTCTCTTAAGGAATATCTATTTTGAAATTAGTGTATATATCATATTATTTTGAATGATTATAGGGAAATAAATATGATGGGACCATATGTAGATTGATTAATGGATGAGTTGTTCAGAGAATCTAGGCAATACATATAGGCCTTCCAAAAGAGTTACATGTTATCTCGTTTTCTTAATAACAGATTAAGAGTCCCATAAAAGAGTGACATGTTTTTCCATTTATCATTAACTATTATAAAAATAAAATAAAAAAAATAAAATATTTATTATCACAAAAACATTATTGGATTATCATTAATGTTTATTAATCAATTTTTTATTAAATATATTGAAATATTAACTAGGATAGTGTGTTAGTCCATTGTTGTTGTGAAAACCTAATTGTTTCTTGTTCATGGGCTCATATCTGATAAAATTTCTAGATAATGATTTTTCACTCAGCATATAGGATGTCTTTATATAATAACAAATTAATATAATATCAAAAATAAATATGATAGATATCCTTGAAATATGTATAATCAATGAATAACTATTTACTTATGGTTTTCAATACAATATAAATACATAAATAATACTAAAATTTATTTATATAAATTTATGTCATTTGCAGATATATTATAATTTAGAAGTGGTATCTTAAGAAAACATAAAAACAAATGTGTTTGACTCAATTTTTGTATAAGAAAATTGTACTTTATTTTTTTTGAGGTCTAAATCATGAAAAATAATTTTCAATATAAATAACATCATGTTTATACTAGTTCATTATTTATAATTATTTTTTAACATAATTCCTAATTTGTTTAATAAAAATATGTATTATCCTTTTTATATTCAGGGTAGTATCAAACTAGGTGAAATGTATGGCCTGTTGTCTTTACTAGGATATGTTATAGTCAGGACCAATGTACCTTGTTTGAGTTGTTATCCCTATGTACGCAAATTCCAAAACCACAACTACCACTAGTAACTAGACATGGAAGTTTTTATAGGACTGATATAATAATATAAATATTTCCAAAAAGTTATAATGATATTATATACTTATTATTAATGTCTAAAGGTGGTTTATGTTTTCTAATATATGTTTTACTAAATTAAGTTACAAAAGAATCTATTATATTACTATAATACCAATTATAGTTTTCCAAACCCAAAAGCCTATAAGTAGTGTATACTACCATTACATTGGAATGAATACATGGAATATAATCCTGATGGAATGAATAGGTTAATAGTCTTGGTAAACTAGATACAAACATCATTTTTCTATTATAAATGAATACACAAATTAAAAAAATCATTAATTGAAAATATTATTTTTTAATTTCATATCCTATCATATAATTATTTGTATAATTATTGTATTTTTGGGGAAAGAAAACGAAATAAGTGTGATCTAAAATTCATAGTCAGGGTTATGTATAGTGGAAGAAATATTGATTCCATGACAATGTTAATATGAAATGTTAATAATTAAGAACATATTTCATAAAATCAATACACTAAATCGATAAAAGATATAACATGTTAATAATTGAAAATATTTTTCTTTGAAATAAGTAGATATGACTTAATAATTATGGAAATGAATATATATAAAACAAATTCCATTCAATCAATGCAATGAGAGATTAGGGCGTCAATAGATATTTCAAAAAAAGTATCAGGAAAAAATAATACATCAATTTAAATGATTGAAATGCATTGTTATTGTATTTTGTATTTTATGGTTACATGATTCCTTTACCACCAAGACCATTCACACGAAAGTTTAATATATCTGGTAAAGAAACACATATAAGGATACAAAACCAACTCCTATTATGAGAATACTAAATCATCGAGGGGATATATATAAATGGGACATATCCATTATATACTTATCCAAATCATTTTTCATATATCAAATAATCAATAAAAAATATACCTTTTCAAACATCTATATGGAGTGGAAGATAAACATTTTTCACTGTTTCTCATCATAAGAAAATAACTATTTATTAAAAGTCATATATAAAATTGAATAATGTTTAGTCATTAAACATATCCCTACAAAATGATTTAAATAATTTTGGGAAATTTAATTTTAAATGATCATAGGATATTTAATATTTCAAGGTGTTAGAAAAAGTTTTTTGATAAGGGAATGTTAATATTATCCTTGGTCAATGAAATAATACACCATCAAGACACAGGATAATGATGGTATTAAAAAATATACTCTAAGTGGTTTAAAGATAAAGGTTTGTTGTCAAATATAAAAATACTATAAAAATATATTTTAAATATATTCATGTGTAAAACCTCTATTTTATTATTGGAATGAATTTTAAAAATACTTTTTTATGGAAATCACATTTGAAAATATTTTTTATATAAATAAAACTTTTAAACATGTGATGGAATCTTCAAAAAAAGATACATTGTAAATCTCTACATGTCGTACAAGGTAAAAAAAGATTTGTTTTCTACGGTATAATGTTTAGGAAGGTGAATTAATCAAAACATGAATAAAAGACAACATTGAAAGAAAATATAAAATTTAAATGGGTAATAATTTATTTAATAAATAGATGTTGATTTGTTAGAATATTTTTGAAACCCATTTTAGAAAAAAGGGGTTTTAAAAGAAAATAGGCTCTCTGAATAAAGAGGAAAATGAAGCCAGGTACTCATAATAACAATTTATCAAAAAAATTAATAACATTATAGTGGAAAAATTATACAATTAAACGAAAATGTTAATGAATGACTAGAAGAAAATAAAATAAAATGGTCATTAGTCACTGTTAAAATAATTTCCACTTATGGTAATTCATTTCTAAATAATCCCCATAAAAATGAGATTGTAACATAAACCACTGAAAAAAATAACATAATTTTGAGAAAAAATCAATGCATATATTCTGTGTATAAAATGTAAATCCACATAAAAAATTGGAAATAGAAAAATAAATTTAAAATGGTGATTACACCCATAATCATAGAATATTATAGACAACGATAAATTAATATAACCCAATGAAAAGGCAATGGGTTCTAAAATTGTTTCAACTTAGTAACATTTAGATAAAATTGCAATTATAGAAATATATAAAATTGAATATAAATTTACCATAATGATAAATTAATTCATTATATAATATTTTAAAATGGTTATTATATATAACACACATAATATATTATATGTGAATATTACAATAATCTCACAAATGTAAAATGTGAGATGAAAATCCATTAACTTGTGTATCTATTTAGGTATTCATCATTTAAAATAACATATTATGAGTTTAAAGTTCTTAATAAAATAATATAAAACAATATTAATTTTTATTATATCATATATATATATGATCTTATTATAATATATTATTACTCAATTATTAGTAATATTTCATTATTTTCACTATTTTAGGTGGAAATTACCTAGTTTCTCAGTTATGTTTTGACTTGATAATTTCATTCCTATCTTGGTTTTATGATTTAAAAAATTTAAACATGGATGTAAATGTGATATATATTCTGTATATATCTATTTAAAATAATCCATAACATTAATAGATTTGTAATGGAATGCATTGTACATAGTGATGATATATCGTATGTACACATGCACATTACTTTCATTCCTTTAACATATAAAATGAATTAAATGTTAATGATCCATATGTATATTATTATTAATTTATTTTATATATTCCATAATATCAAATATTTTTATTAAATACATTTTTTATACATTCTATGTATATGGTGAATGAGTTATATCGCTTTGAAAAGGAGGTACTCTAGACATCAAAAATAGTGTTATCATATTTACACAAAATGGAAATAATAAGGGTATGTGTAATATAAAAATTAAATAAGAATAAATAATTTATTAATATCATATATATAAACATTTTCACTCATAATATCCAACTATTTTATGTGGTAAAGTTAAAATTAATGACATCGTTATGTGAAGTGGTAGTAAACCATGCACATAAACGGTAGGTTTCTTACCCATTAGATGAAAGAATGTGTAAGTGAGGGTAATCCCACAAAATAAAAACATGTCATTATATTTAAAATACAACTGTTATTATATAATAATGTAATAACAATATTTTATCCTTTGGATAATTAATATAAATCTAAATATCTTGAAGAAGTATGGTACATCTTATTCAGGTAACTCATTTTGGTATGCACCAAAGTTATTCAATTGACTTATTTATGAATAATTTAAGGAGTCTAGGATGAGGGGAGACCTTTTTAGGACCTACATGGATAGAGGATGGTCAATCCAATGTGGCCAATGAGGTGTGAGTATGTGGGAGGGTTACTACCTTTTTAAAGTTTAGGAGGAGTGACATTCTTGTATTGTTTTGAAAAGGGAATTCCATGATCATTATTTTTTGAAAAGTGGCTCCAATTATGAAACTAATTATATAAAAGGGACTATAGAGTCAATGTAAGTTCATAAAAATTATTTTGGAGATGTTTATAGGTCATTTTGGGCCTTAAAAATAATTTTTAGTTCCATGGTAATATAATTTATCTCATAATCACTGTAATTAAATTTAATCATATTCAAAAATAATTTTGCTCAAATACAAATTTTACATTATTATATAATATAAATTTTTATGATTACAAATATGGAATCAATTTTTCCAAATTCCAATCAATTAAGTGCTTGAAATTAATTTTAATTCAATCTTATAGATGAGATGACCATGTTAGTATTTACTATAATATATTAATAACTTTTATATGATTTATGTTCAATTTCATTGTAAATTTTTTTCCAATGGACTATATTTGATAATTTTTTATAAATATAACTAATAAGTATTTGAAACTAAAAAATATATGTTTTACCATTATAAATAAATTATATTTAAAAATTTTAGGAATTAAAATTTACTTATTTTTACAATTAATCATAAGAGAAAACATCATAGAAAAATACAAAATATTCAACCTAACCTATTATTTATTTTTCTATTTTAATAATAATGTTTATTTTCAAATGTAAAATTTATAAAATTTAAACCAAATTGATATAAAAATGGACCTCTATTAAAAGGTGGTAAACGTGTATTTATAAAATATTTAATTTAATGCAAAATATTAAGTTTTACTTCTTTTATGAGAATAAAATCATTGGGATGAATATAAAAAAATAGTAAGCAAATAATATATATATAATTAATATCATTAAATAATATTAAATTATTTAATTTATTTAGGATAAATAGCATTTTAGGAAAAAATAGTTATCTATAAAAACATTTCCTTTATATTTAATTGGTTCTTATATTCATTTCAAATTAACTAGAAACCAATGATTACATTTTATAATTGTGTAAAAAATTGATTTTAATAAGGTTTTTAATACTATTAATATCCTATAATTTAATTTCTATTTTATTATATAATAATATTTTTAATAATATATTGGTGTTTGGAAAAACTCGATTATGTGTGAAACAAATTTTATCAAAGAAATCCATTTTTATGTGCGACACAATGTAACTCTGTATCGCAAGAATTTGGCGATATATCAATGAACGAATTTAATTAAAATATTGCATATAATTTATTTTATTGATATATTATATTTGTTAACATTCTCTATGTGGTGTGTCATACATGCTATTGAATAAAATTTTCTTACTTTGGAATTTCGTGGATTACAATGTTCATATTTCCCAAAAAAAATCTAAATTTATTAAACTCAAAAAACATCGCCCAAGAAAAATGAATTTTGATTACTCACAAAAATTTTCCATAAAAGTTTACTATATTTATTCCAAATAATGTTAATTGGTGAAATCCCATATTTATTTGTACAAAATAGTGAAATAATTTTAATGAAAAAAACATGTGATTAATTTTTTATTCATCTATATTCTCTATAGAAAACACATATATTTCCATCAATTGCTACATTAACTTCTTATGGACTAGAAATAATTACTTTATTATATCCCTAATATATAAAATTATTATATTCATGGAATACCATGCAATATAAAATTGAATATAGACACATACCTCAAATGTATAGATGACAAATTTGGCTCCAAAATTATGGATGGTTGTAATCAAAAGTCACGATCTACTGGGATGAAAACCAAGAAGTATGGAATAAGAATATTCACTACTAGAAAAGAGAATAATTTTCATTAAACCTTCTAAGGTCATTCAATATAGGTAATCTAAACCAACGGTGAGAGAACAATTTGTTTAATCATAGGAAATATTGTCAAAAGATGAATCAAAATCCCAATTAACATTGAATGTAGCTAGAATAACAACCTAGAGAGATCATGAATTAATGGGTATTCAAAATTTATAAAAAAATATATCCCCATTTCTTGGTGCTTCACACAATATTGTGGTCCATATCACTAATGAGACCGACCATATAGAGTATTACAAAATTGGGGAAAATATTTATGATGTTATGTCCCTCAATGGCTTCCACCATGACATTGTTTGGTTCATAAATATATGGTTTATCTGGAGACTCTACATGTTATACCTGAAATACCATGAGAAAAATCAAGAATATTTTCTGTTATCATTTTATACAGAATACCCAATGGTACCCAAAAGAATCCATCATTTCTATGTTCATTCTCATTTTTCTACAGAATTTCCAAAATCCATTTTCCTCCATAATGTAAAGATAAATATTATAAAAATTAAAATATAATAGAAAAAGTGGTTTCAAACATAATTTTATATCCAGGATGTGAATATTATCCATACAATGAAAACAATATTCCCAAAATAGTTTCTATATATCAATAGACAAAACTGATAAGTGAATTAATTTATCATCTAGGTATCCAAAAACCATAAATCGTGGTTTTACTTAATAACATCCAACTCATTCATCCCATTTGAATATATTTCTTACTATCTACATATACATTCATTCTATAGTCTGAATATTCTATTCAATAAAAGATATTTTTTGTTCATTTGCAACATCATCCAACTCAATCACATGTGAAAAAGATCGTTTTATAAATATTTAGTTGGAAAATTAGAAAGGTATCCAGGATATTTGTCAAAAATATATGAATTTAAAATTAATAACCCATATTCATGGAGATTTATATATTCTAAAATATTCCAACATGCTGAGGTGATATGATAACATATACCTTCAAACCTCTACATATTAATATATTTGAATCATTGAGAAAAAATGATCACCCAATTAAAATTATAATAGACAATGACTAAAATTTTTATATTATTATAGGAATCATTATGATTTAAATAAAGTGATTCTAATAAAATTAAAAATATTTTCGATATCATCAATTATGTTGATTCATCACATTGACTGTTATCCAAGTACTTCCCAATAGATATGAAATATTAAATACATCCCATGAAAAACCACTAATAAAATCAACATCACTAATGATTGTTACAAATTTGGATAGAAAAATACAATTAGTTAATATGTATATCCTCTGATCCAATACTGTCATAAATGAAAACCTAAATAATTTCATCCTCAAGGATTATTGAATTATAATCATTATTATCCTTATGAGAATTATATTTCATTGTCAACTTCAACTATGAATTCTTTATTACCTACATTCATGTCCAAAATCATGATGTTATGAAATGTACCGTATCGTAAATAATAGTTAATGAATCACTATGGAGACTAGAAATATTCTAAACACAACATAACCTTAGATTTTATATCTTTTTTGACAATATAAAATTTATAAAATGTGTTTATTTTTTCAATTAATCAGTAATCATCCATATCATATCCTCACCACTAGTAGTTTGAGATTTAATAATTAAAAAGTCCTTGGAAATCACATACCATTTCAATACTAGAATAATAGTGTGTTACAAAATACTAGCAGTCTTATGTAATTTTGGATTTATTATATGATATCTTATGAAATAATAATCATAATATGAAATCAATCACCTCATAATAATGACTTTTCACATAATGATTCATATTGGTACTTCTAGAGTTTATTATATATTTTGTATATGGTCTATTATACATCAATTCAGAACCATATTCTATAGGAAAACATCCATTCTCAAAATGAGAAATGACATTTGGTGTTAGAAATATCACACCATTGGTTTCCCTAATAAATCCATTCCTTCTAAAGTGCTGATGATCATCATTCATAATCTATCATTGCATAATATGATCATTTATATAATATCCAATTCACCTAGAATCTATGAATAAATTCCTAGAAACATTACCCTCTAAAAATAATATTCTAGAAAACAATAACATTATGTATCAATATACCACTAACTATTTCTCATATCGACCCTATAATTTATACTCAAATAACCTATGAGAATCATTTCATTTCATGGGATGTATGAAACCTCAGAATAAAAATTTAATATTTTTTATACCTATTGTATCTATCTCATGATTAGATCAATATAATTAATAATATAATTCAAACTATCATGGTTAGTTAATACCCTCCTCATAGAGGTAATGTGGCCACGTATTATATTTTTACACAACTCTGGACATCTCAGAATCATGAATGTTGTAGTTTTAGTCATGATGGGGTAAATGAAGTGATCCATAAGCTACCATAAATATTACATGAATGAAAAAACCAAAACTTATTCTTTCTGAATCACAATATCAATCATATCAAAAACCTAACATAGTAAGAATCAATATTGGAGTTGAATTCAATATCACCTTTATAACATCAAAATATTTCAAGAACTGATCACTCATTAAGAACATCCAACCATTATTGGTTAATTTATCACTAGATATAAATAAAGGTGGATTCCCAAATATAGCTCATGTAATTACATTTTAATCCCAAGAAACTAATGATTTAAAATATATATAATGGTATAAGATGAAAAATTGCATCAAATTGAATAACCAAGGGTTTAGAACTAATAAGTATCTTGTTTTCACCCCTATCAAATCATTTCAATCTGATTAAGAAAGATTATGATTATTCCCCACTCAATCCTCTATTTTGTTCTCCAGCACAGTACTATTGATATTCTATTTAGTGTTTGTCACATGGATTATGACATATGTGAAATTAGAAGATTCATTTATCCTTCAATGTGAATAACATTGATGCATCATAAGAATCACTATTAATTCCATGATTCAAAGATTTAAACTATATAAAAATTATCTATATATCCTGAAATTAAATAGCATACACTGGTCCCACCACAATTTAATAGTATGTACACCTCAAACTATCTGGATATAATTAATATTGACTAAGATTCATTTGACACCACTCTTAGGTTATATTACAATATATATAAACATAAACTATCTCTAAAGATATTAGAATAATATGAAAATCTTTACCTATAATTTAGATACTCATACTTATTTCCTCATATATAAAATATTTCAATATAATACTCTTCAATTCCATATATTTACCTAGAGTTGAGGTACTTCACCTTTTCCCCATATTTGTATTTCCCATTTTTTAAATCACCTATTTGACCTAGAATCATAATATATGCGATGATAATAAGGCATTATTATGTAGATGGGTATATAGATATTTACCAATCTCTAATTAGATTCAATGGATTCTTCTAGAAGTAATTCATAAATTATTCATATTATATATGGATTTATTTTTTCAAATCATGATGTACTAGAATGGGAAACATCTGCGTTTGTACCTTATCGACTATTCAAATAAATATTTCACTATATATTCTGGTTTTCACGACTGTAGATTATAGGAAATTTCGCCTGCATGAACGACCATGTGATGCACTATTACACTCTTTATCACACAATATTCAATGCTATTTAATTATCTATTTATTGACAGTTAATATAAATCCCAGAACCCTCACTTCCAAATATAGTACCAAAATACGTTGTGTGTTTTTTAATGAAATAAATTATAAATTGTAAAATACTCATTCCATTATACAATCGAGTAACATTTCTGGACATGTTTTTGAGGATTATAGAAACCATCCATTAAATCAAATATTAAACAATAATTACAAAATTACTAATTGGATTTATCTAAACACTAACCTTAAATCTCATTATAACATCAAACGAATTCCATGGAATAAATTTTCAAAACATGGGACAAAGACAAAAATTTCAGTAAGAGGTAAAATAATGAGAGAAAATGATATTCCATAAATTCTTATAAACAAATGGAAACAGTCTCACAAAGACATACATCATACCTATAAATAATAATATACATAAATTTTTAAAACATAGAAAACAAAAATAAAAAAATTTCTTACATGGGGAATTAGTTATATAAAATGTTATCCCTCAAAACAACCATTTGATTTGTAACCATCACTACTACCTTATAATGTAACCATAAGAACTACCTTATGGGGTAATAATTATAGTTACAGATGTAGTAATTGTATAAATAACCTCCAACATAAAAATACACAATTCATGGGAGGGAGATATAGGCCCACAACTCTCATAAATAATGTCCAAGAACCATAAAAAATGAAAAAACAAAATCACGTGCATAAAAACATTTATTTCTAATTTTTTTTAAAATAGAAATTTTAAAGTGGATATTTAATCAAAAGACGCTTACATATACCAAATAAATGATATGATGATTAATAAAATTAAAGGAATATGCAAAATCACTGTAAATCTATATTATAAAACACAATACATTAGTAATTCATTAAAAAAATAATCATATCATGAAAAAATTAACAAAGTGGATTGTTAACCTAGAAAATTGAAATTGGGGTAAGAATTTCATTACCATGAGTTCACCATACTTAAAATGTGATTATAACTCCATTATAATGGCTTAATAGTGTTAATAATATTTACCAGAAACATATTCATATTTATAACACCATATTTGATCGTTTTATAACATAATTCCACCCATTTATTAATAATATTTTGTAATATCCATTGTTTCTAGTGCATGATTTACTGAATTTCCATGGTCAGTTCGTAGAGGGGTTTCTTATTGATAGAATATAACACTGAAAAAATTGAATGCAATGGATTTTATTTGTTTCTAAATTAATAAATGATTCCATAAATAATTTTTTTATGGTTTATTATTTCGAATTATCAGAAAAATCATTAGTGGTGTCCAAATAGATCATTTTCACTTTTCATCGATAATCACAAACTTGTTTCATTAAATAACTTTATATTATGTATATATGTATACACTAAATCGTAAAATATGTTATATAATACAATTAATAATATTTTACAAGCATTAAAATTCGTTTATGATCATCTTTTAAGGAAGTAATATAAATTGTAAACACATCGTCGATGATTTTGGTAAATTAACATATCATGGATGATGTATTCATTTTTAGAATAAGTGAGAGAGCGGAAGAAGAACTGTAGCATTGATTAATATTTCCATAAAAATGATAACAACCCAAAATAGATATTATATTATAGCTTTTAGGACTCTTGGACAAGGGTAGGTGGAGTGAGTATAAGAAAAGAAAATAATTTAAAAGAAACCCCATTAAAATAAAATAGGTTTTTTACCTCTTGATCTCTTCTCCAGAGTATCCTTCATAAGGCCCTTTGTATTGATATTTTATTCATAAAAAAGGTCTTGTTCAAAAAAAATATCATTTGGATGATTATTGGGAATAATATAAAAAATTATCAAAGCATTTGAGGTGTGAGAGGAAGTGGGGGGTGAGAATCATATAAATAGTGGTGATGTGGGGTTCTCTATTATTTTATTCATTAGCTTAATATGATTTCTCAACACATTGAATACACTGGATTCCTATGAAAAAAATAGTAAAGAGTGCATGAGATTTCGAACCAATGTCCATTTATATCATCCATGACTCTATTATGATGCATAAATTCTTTTATTTGGGATATTTGTAAATTACTGTATTTTACTATTCAAAAAAAAAATCAGGTATTTTAGAAAAATTATAAAAAGTCATCCTGACCATTTATCATTTTGTTGAAGTCAAAAAATAAACTCCATTTTATCAAAATAATTTTATTAATATTATTAATTTTAATTTCAATTAAAATCATAGTTCATTTGAAAAATACAAATCTTACTAATATAATTGATTTTATAAGACATTGTAAAATTAATCAAGGTCTCAAAAAATTATAATATTAATATAAGATAATAAAAATATTATTTATGATTACATTTTAAGAACATATATTATCATATAAATTATTTTCTTTATCATAATATTGTAATTAAATATTTACAACTTATAAAAAAACCAATACTTATACTATGATCACATTGTCACTTATTTGAAAACATCATATTTCTACATTCATGGGTAATTTTACTATTAATTTTCGTAATTTACTATTCATAAGGGTATGTTATTAATCATAAGGGTATGTCACTATTCATAAGGGTATGTTAGCATTGAATAAACTTTATGATGGTCCTATCCGGATCTAAATAACATACTAATCATAACCATGTATGTCAGATTTTTTAAATTCAAATAATATAAGAGGAAAAAATATGTTTAACGTATATCTTATAATGGTCACATAGTATTTAATAGTTCATTTAGCCATGGTGTGGAATTTTGATTCCTTATAATATCAAGTGGTAACATTTCTTCCCTCATACATGAATTGCGTCATCACAATTCATTCACTTTACGTATTATTCTGAACGTACATTTCAATAATTATGAAAAACCATTTAATTATGATCACTAATTAAATTAACGATAAATATTAAATTTTATAACTAATTTTTTCCAAAAAAATGAAAACGCCTAATCTACAAAAATGTACAGACTGGTCCTCTGATATCAATTATAATGTCCAAAACCCATATTTATATATTCAATAGTAAAACATGCTGTGTATTTTTTTTATGAAATGATTAATTGAAAATACACAGTACAATTTATAATCATGAACCTTTTCCAATCTAGTTTTTGGTGGATTAGACATACCATATAGTAAATCAATGTTTATAAAAATAATAACAAGTTAAATTATTTGGTTTATTTGTATATGAACTTATTAGGTCCAGAAGGCGGAATACCTCGAGAGGGGGGGGGGTGAATCAGGGTATGAAAGATTAAAACTTACATCCTTTCAGATATTTTTTCGTTATAAAAAAAATCAATTCTCTCCTCCTCCCATAGAAATTTATGATTAGATATGAAATGATGCACATGACAAAATTATTTTTACTTGGCTCACCTCCACTATGCTACGACCAATGAGTATACTATGGAAATGTTATGATGTAACAAATTCACAAAGTCTCACTACCAATAATGAGTACAATGTTCGAGCTAGATATTTTATACCCAGTCTCACTACCATTAGATGATTTAGGGTCTGATCACTACATTCACATAGGTCACTCCCTATTCATCTTTCTTGGGATCAATACTGATAGAAAGGGTCAACGTCTTCCTCTTCCTTCACTCACTGCTCTTAGAATGGAATCCACTCATAGTTTATAGGCCTGTAGTTAAAAAAACGTTTATGGACATGTTTCTCACATCATTTTCATGAATTGATGCATCCAAAAATTTAGGTAGATTCTCTATGGAAGTTCCTTTTTCTCATTCTAATGAAATCCACCCTCCCGGGTACAACTAGATACTGAAAAATATATTCGCGAACTGATTTGATGCTTCTGCATGCCTCCTTGAGAAAACTGGGAACCACCTTCTTTTTCCACATACTATGTACTAGGTTTGGTACGTGGAACTCCTCCACCATGTAACTCTTACTCTTTTACAAACATCCCCTCATCCATGGACTTCTTTTGCCTTCACTATCCCATTTCACATCTACGAACCGACTCTGCAAAACTCCCCTACAAACCACCCTCTTTCTACACATTATTATATCTTAATAAACTCCCCTTACATTAGTATATCAGAGCTCCTCCTCCATGTACTACATTCTTTATATATAGACGTTCTTCTTTTTTGGTCTTCAATGCCCCATAAAAACCATAAACAGAATTTATTCCATGCGAACCTCTTCATCCTTCATGGAATTCTACCTCACGAGCATCCTTCATACAGTGTAAAATTCCAAGAAAAATAGATGTTCTCAAATTATATTTACTCTCACATACAATCGGTGGTATTAGCACTCCTTATATAAGATTAGATATAAAAAAACTGATAATCCAGGATTTACCATATAATCCTTTCGATATAGCCTCCACTGCATACCGATCCTCCTATAGAGAACCACATCCATTCTGCGAACCATTTTTCCACAGTGTTCTGTATACTGACATTGTTCCTATGTGGCTCAATTATCATCCTCCATACCATGGACCATAATCCATACAACATTTTACTTGTTCTTAATCGCAAATCATTGTTGCGAACCATTTTTGGTTTCAGAAACCACTCCAACTGCCTAGTTTATAGCTGCGAACCATTCCCGGAGATGGTACATGGTCATATGGCTTTGTCACGAATTAAAATGACTCCCAAAACATACTGAGATAACAAGTTGAGGGATTTTTTCCCAAATATCTCCCCCTTCGGGATTGTTAAAAACACTTCTCCTAAAAATTCTTCACATTTTGATACATCGTTAAAACACATTATATATTCTACCATATTACCCTTAATGCTATTAAGATAGTGATCAAGGATTTATTCAACAAATACTCTATGGAGACATGACCCCTACATGGATTGAGAAAAAAGAGTATAATGCAATGTTCATTAATGAATCAATTCATTTCTGAAAACAACTCTTGATACCCATCACCTATTTTCATCACAAATATCACCTGTCATGATATTTAGTCTTTGATCCATCACATCTAGAATCATCAAATTTAATATCCCCACTATGCTATAGCTCCTTGAAACTGCTTCATCTTAGATTCAACTCTCACTATCATGCTGATATATAGAACAACTGATCCCCATGTTTTTTTCTCCACTTAGAATAGTCACACATTACCTCCTTTGTCAACGAACCTGAAGGGAACCTCAATGTTTTCTACAACTGGGTAATGAATACATATCAACATATTAGGGAATGTATCATCATACATAAGGAGAGGGGGACCCAAATCCACAATTTTTCATGTGTAGGAAGTTGACTGGACTACCAGATCTAATTGATTCATTTCATACACATCTTTGGGTAGGGCCTTCGTATAAATATCTTTAATTTGTTGTTCTATAGTCACATAATACAAATTTACATGACCTTTCTCTTCCTTCTCATTAATAAAATCATATTTCATTTTAATGTTCTTTTCCTTGAGTGATGAATGGGACTTTTTCTATGATTTGTAGCGCATGAATTATAACAATGTATTTTGATTAGATATTTCACTACAACTCCCATATCCTCAAGTTGCTGCTTTAGAAAAAATAGTTGTGTGCAATCATGAGTAGCCGAAATATATTCATCTTATTTGGTGCTTAGTGAAATAGAGACATGTTTCTTTATCAACTAATAATACACAATCCTCTATGATAAAAGGCACCTTTTGACGTTGAATTATTTAATTTTCTGATCTGGATCAACCTGCATTTGTATATCCCAATAACTATGGTTGAGATTTTTCATTATACAATAAACAAAAAATCCACTATTCCCTTGATATACCTAATTATTCTTCTCACTGAAATATTGTGGATCTCTTTGGTATTTCATAGATATCTCACTTTTTCAAATTTGGAAAATACAATATCCGGCCTTCTCACTATTCGATACAGTGGACTTCAACTGATTTACCTGTATTTTGTGATATTAATAATCTTTCTTTCATCATACCATGATAGTTTCAAACTGGTAGAACCAAAAGTCTTTACCTCGTTTGGGTTTTCCATTCCTAATCTTCACATAACCTCCATGGAATATTTTGATTGAGAAACAAAACTTACATTCCTTCTTTGTGTGACCTGTAAGACAAGAAATTGGTTAGCTCACCAAATAGCATCATTTCAAAAATGCTATTCATGAGTTCCTAAAACTGTATGCATTGTGCTTCATTTGACCCAAAAAAGATTTTTTCATCGACATAAACTAGAACCATCATCCTTTAACTACTTCCAATATTGAAATAATAATTACAATCAACTCCACCATACTAGAAACTGAGCTTCTATAAAACCTGATCAGACCTTGAATACCATGCTCTTGGTGCTTTCTACAAACCATATAACCCGTTCTTTAGCCAAAAAACACTATTCACATATTCATGAGAGAGAAAACAATATAGTTTCTCAATATAAACATCTTCTTCTAGAACTCCATTAAGAAATTATGACTTGACAACCATATGGAAATCCTTAAACATTCTTTTCACTTCTATGACCAATAATAATATGATTCTATCCATATTTGAAATTGGTGAAAATGTATCATCAACATAAATACCCAATATTTGGGTATTCCCCCTTCTCACAATTTGGGCTTTGTTTCAAATCACAAAACCATCTTTAATCATTTTTTTGGGAAAGACCTGCATTGTCTTAATGAAATTGTTGTCTGATGGTCTCGAAAAAATTTCCCATGTTTGATTATTTTCAATTTGGTCTATATCATTATTAATTTATAGAACCTATTTCCCTTCTCTAGCTTCTTCATTAAAACGTTTAGGTTTCACCTGTGATAAGTACGATTCCTGTTGCAGAGTCTCCATTCTTTTTGTCTAACCTAGTGAAGTCTAATCACCAATTATTTCATGCCTGTCAATTTCAACTGCTCTCACTTGTCTCTATGTAGACAATTAGTTATTCTCATTATCTGAGTCATTTCTAAATCAACCTCTAGGGCTGGAGCATCTAATGACTTCCTTATATCATTATCATTATCCTTAGGTGTTTGATCATGTATTTGATGAAAACCTTGTTCATTTCCACTATAGTCACATCAAGACTCCCAACTATATTTCTTATCCTCTTATTAAATCATTTATATTATTTTCTATTCATTTAGAATCCAAGAAATATCCCTTCATCCCCACAGGATTCAAACATCTTGTGTTTCTATTTATTAAGAATGAAACATTTACATCTAAAGGCTTGAAAGTACATCAATAATGGATTCTTTTCTACACCATAACTTTTATGGAGTCTCCTCCTCTTTTGGTAAATGTAACGATCTATTTGATGGGTATACTTTTTTCATCATTACTTCTTTTGTAAATTTCACCAAATTTACTTCCTCAATGTGAATAGTTCTTCCCATGTTTTTGACAATATAATTTTTCCTCTCAACTACTCTATTATGATTTGGAGTTAATACTGCAAAAGCATGAATCCTTATCCCTTGTCTTTTGAGAAAATCCCACACTTGGATATTAGTAAACTCTATTCCATTATCTGTTCGAATCGTCTACATTTTTGGACCAAGAAACTTTTCACATACCCGTCGATACCTAGTAACGCAACGGAACACCCCATTGTTGTGGGTGATCATTGAAACCAATTCCATTTTTCTATATTCATCAATAAAGATATCATAATATCTCTTCCCATAAATAGATCACATCGAAATTGGTCCACACGTGTAAATATGCACCAACTCAAGAAATCATGTTGACTTTTTCTCCTTTGGATTATTTTTATTTATAATTACCATTCCATGTTGGATGAAATATCACATATGATTATGATCAAATGAAAATCTACGGAGATTTGGAGCACCACCATATTTCACCAAATCATCAAGGGACACTTGGATTATAAGACAAAGACACTTATTCCATAACTTGTTTTCTTCATCCTTGGACAGAAAGAACATATCTTCTTCTCCACTCATGAGGTAGAGATTTCCTTTTGTATTATTTTTTTTATAACAGAAAAACACCATCCTTTACCTTGATGATATGTAATATCATGAAAAACTTATTGCATTCCCCGAGTCAGACAATTGACTAATAATAATCCATTTGGGACTCAGCCACTTAATAACCAAGACATATACTTGTCTCATGAATTTTCCTCCAAACATGGATTTTCCTTCAACAATATTTCAAAGCCCTACTCATTACTAAATATTATTATAACTTTTTTTATCACACCTGATTCTAGTGAAATGAACCTTATTTCCCATCATATGGGACATGCATCAACTTTCAGTGATCCATATCACAGAATGATCCGATGACTTATACTCGATTTCTGTAACCACAACCTGCTCGACCCTTTTCTTTGTGACTCAATTCATTGACATCATTTCTGACATTGATTAATAATATTTATATTCATTATTATATAACGGTTGATTTTTATCGTACATAGATGAAAATAAATTTTGAATTTTCATCTCTTTTGTTGAAACATTTGATTGCTTCTTATGAACCAATCTAGCCTTCCTTGGCACATTCCTCTTTATTGTTACTATGAAATATCTTTTCATATGTCAATGTCCTTTACACCTGAAAAAAATAACCTCAAATGGTGACTTGTAATTTTGAGATATATACAACCACCTCTAATGGTATTGTTCCCTTTAGTATATCTTTATTATAGAGCATAAATTTTGAAAGTTTCCCAACATAAAAAAACAAAAGAATGTTATACGGGATACATTACTATGCAGAAATGATGCAACAATAGTTATGTCTTAGGTTATTTGAATAATATGATTCTTATTTGTATGCAAATCAGTCTTCAATTGTGGATTTGGTTCTTGTTCTCTAACTTAAACCATAACTACATTTTATTTTAGATCAATCCCCAGACCAACCTTATCATTTAAGGATGATTATTGCTTCAGTTATTTTAGACTACTATGCTCAACTCTCATCTTCTCTATTGCATGTATGATAATCTTTCCTGATGTCAAACTAAGAGTAGAAAATTTATCTCGATCTTTAACTATTCATCGTAGTCCAGAAACATCTTCTTAAATTTCATTGATATAATTGATTTGATATATTTCGTTTCAGTCAAACAATAATATTCTATTTTCTATTCTTCAATTTTGAGTTTTTACTCAATCACCTCTTCTCATCATTCTATTATTGAAGACCTTAGCTTTTCAATTTCAATATTCAGCTCAAAATTCTCTTTTTCCTCCTGCTACATATTGGATTTTGCATCAGGAACAACATTTTTTTCTTTCTTTGTTTAGCCCTCAAAATATCTATGTCTTTATGGTATTCATCTAATTTAGCCTGAAGATCAACTCTTCCTTCAATTTCTCATTATTCATTGTCACTTTATTCTCTTGGAAAATATTTTCTGACAACTACCACTGAGGTATCTACTTTTTAATCCTTGTATTCCTCCAAATTTTCTTCCTCATAATATTCCCAACTTTTTTCTTCTTTTGAATATAAATTCAACTTCTTCGAAAACAATCTTTTAGTACTTCACATACCTTTCACAATTAATGAACACTTATTTGAGAGGATTTCATAATTGTATCCATTTTCATTAACAAACTTATTAGGAAATTTTATAATAATATGTCCAATCATTCCTCATCTAAAGCATGAAAATGAAATTTTATTTTCGAAATTCCATTCTCAAATTTTTATAATTGGGGATAAATATAACATTATATTATAAGACTTTCTGTCCTCTGGACTATCTTCAATGGATATATTATTCATGTTCATGAATTCTACTTATTTAGAAATCACATTTTATATTTCATTGTTATCAAAATTTCTGATTTAATATTCTACAAGGCTACTATTTAGGTTATCCTATGTCAGCTCTTCCAGGTCTTTTCCTTCCAACACTGAAACATTCGGACTAATCCATGCCACATGTTTCATCCAGATACATTTACAAATCTCTATATCATTAATGTATTCTCCAAGACCCTGCATATCATCCACAATAACATTTACCCTATAAAAAATTGCATCAATAGTCTCATTAGGCACTACTGGAAATCGGATCTTTCCCAACACTTCTATACCAACGGTTTGTAAAAACCGTTGGTATAGGAACCCTTTCCCAACGGTTCTCCCAAACCGTTGGGAAAGGGATCTCAAAACACCCCTTTCCCAACGGTTTAGGAGAACTGTTGGGAAAGGGGTGGGTCTTTCCCAAAGGTTCTCCCAAACCGTTGGGAAAGGGAGCTCAAAACACCCCTTTCCCAACGGTTTAGGAGAACCGTTGGGAAAGGGGTGGGTCTTTCCCAACGGTTCTCCCAAACCGTTGGGAAAGGGAGCTCAAAACACCCCTTTCCCAATGGTTCTGGAGAACCGTTGGCAAATGGGTGGGTCTTTCCCAACAGTTCCCCCAAACCGTTGGGAAATGGAGATCAAAACACCCCTTTCCCAACGGTTTTGGAGAACCGTTGGGAAAGACCCACCCCTTTCCCAATGGTTTTGGAGAACCGTTGGGAAAGACCCACCCCTTTCCCAACGGTTCTCCAAAACCATTGGGAAAGGGTGTCCCAAAATCCAGCATACACCCCGAAAAAAATATGCACCTATCCCAACGGTTTTGCGAACCGTTGGGATATGTTCTTCGATTTTTTTCCAGGTCTACTGCCCGAGAACATTATATAAATCTAAATTTTAAATAATTATTATAATACATATATATATTTATGAAATTATGTTTAAAAAAGTCATATTAGGTTAGTGGTTAAGTCGTTCTATTATAAACGAAGGGTTCAGGGATCAAATCACACCGAATGTATTTTTTTTGAAATACATATACCAACGGTTTTATAACCGTTGGAATAGATTTTCATATTACCTATGCCAACGGTTTTCAAAACTGGTGGGATAGGTCTATACCAACGGTTTTCCCAAAACCGTTGGTATAGACCTATCCCAACGGCTTACTTCGCCACGGTTCTCCAAACCGTTGGTATAGGCTATACCAACGGTTTGGAGGCCTATACCAATGGTTCCAAACGATTGGTATAGGTCAGTTTTCCCTAGTGAGGGTTCATTATGATATCTTTATACTTGTTCTATAGAACATTCAACTTTTCTTCTTGGACTTTTGTGCCTTATTCATAAATTTTCAACATTTTATCCTATATAGCATGTGATGTTTTGTAGGACATCAACTATGTATAAATTTAATTTGATAGGGATACCCTAACAGAATTGAATCCTTTAGAATCATCATCCAATTCCATTATTTAACCTTCTTATAAAGCACTACTATTGCCATCAGATGATATACTATGCATTGCTACTATGAAGACATCCATTCTTACTAATTGGAATTACTGCTTCATCTAATTCTACCATAGATGGAAATTATTTTTTTCAAAGAACTTAATTACATTATGATTCATCCCATCCATTTTTATTCTAATATAGATTCACATACATTTATCCATTACCTGTGATATCAATTGTTAGTTCCACAAGGTCGAATACCCTGATGGGGGGGGGGGTGAATTAGGGTATGAAAGACTAAAAAATCTTCCAATTATGAATTTTGTTTCATTGTTAAACCAAACTAAATTCTTTCTTCCTCTCATAGTAATATAGAAACAAAAATAAAATCATTTATATGACTCATTTATTTTTACTTGGTTCACCCTCAATTGGAAACATACAAAGAGAATACAACAGAGATGTTTCGATGTACGAAATTCAGTAAGGATCGCTGCCAATATGGTGTACAATAGTAATGGTAGATATTATATGCCCATGATCACTACCTTCACATGATTTAAGGTTTTCTCACTTCATTCATGTTGTTCATTCCTTATGAGTCTCACTCTGGCTCAATAATGGTGGAAAGGGTCACCATCACCCTTTCCTTTTCACACTGCACTTAGAATGGGATTCACTCACAATGTATAGATTTTTGGGTAAAAACAGTTAAAGGATATGTAGGTCCCTCCATTTTCATGAATTCATGCATAATCAACTATGAGTAAATGGTTTTTTAAGTTCCCTTTTCTGACATAGATAAAAAAGTTCATCCATATTAATGCTAGATACCAGAAAATTCTTTTTCTAATTGATTTGAAGCATTACCAAGCCTCCTTGAGAAAACCATAGACCACCTTATTATCCTTCATACTGAGTACCCGTTTTGGTTTACATAAAACTTCCTCCGTGTACCACTTCTACTTCAATGAAACTCCCTTCATCCATGAACTGCCTCTGCCTCCACTATCACATACCGCCTTCGTGAACCAACTCTGTGAACCTCCTCTAGAAGCGACCCTCTATCTATGAATTTTTATCTATTCACAGACTACCTTCACATCAACATATTAGAGCTCCCCCTCAGAGTACCACATTCTTCTTCCATGTATATTCTTCCTTTAATCCCTTCAACCCCCTATAAAAACATTCAATAGAATTTCCTCCACACAAACGTCTTCAGCCTTCTTAGAATTCTCCATCAAGAACTTCTTTTGGAATTCACATAATTCCTAGAGAAAATAGATTTTCTATAATGATATTCACATTCAAAAATAATTTTTGGGACTAGGACTACTTATAGAGGAAAAAATATTTTCACAATATACTAATCCAAAATTTACTAAATCATTGATTTGGTATAGCCTCCACCATATACAAATCCTCCCGGAACAAACCACACCGATTCTGCAAATGAGTTTCCACTGTGGTCTGCATAATGCCTTTTCTCATAGCGACACCATTCACATCCCCTACACTATGAACCACCATGCCTTCTTCATACTATATTCCCTTCACCATAAATTGTTGTTGTGAACCATTCATCGTTACACGAACCGCTCCCAATGTCCTTTGAACTTCTAACGAATCTCGGAAAAAACAATTTCAAAACTTGTTTTTTGAAAAAAATTATCATTTTGAGATAAATGAATGAGAGAAAACATCCATACATAAAATAATTATAGATATATGAAAATATTTTCACAAATTCATAATTCTTAACCATAAAGTAACATAGACATACTTTGTGAAAACATAGAAAACAAAATTAAACATGTTGGTAACATGAAGAATTAAAAATATACAATTGTAACATTAATGTCTACTGAATGATTTTTAATCATCACAAATACTTTAAATGTAACCCTCATGACTTCATTATAGTGAAAACATCCCGATTACACATGGAGTAACCATTATTCCATCCTCAAACATAGACATACCCATTGTAGTATGGGAGATAAATCTCCCAACCTTCTCAAAAAAAATTCCATAAAAAATAACATAATCAAACAATATGAACACAAGCATACAAACAATTTTTTTCAAATTTCATAAAAATAGAAATTTAAAAGAAGATTTTAAATGAAATTTCCCTTATATATAGCTTATCTTTGAATGGATAATTAGTAAAATATAAGGACTATGTAAAATCACTATAAATATACATTATACCATATAATATATTAAACATTAATTTCACAAATAATCATAGCATGAGAAAATCAGTGATGTATATGGTTAACCCAATGAATAGAAATTGGGTTATAAATTCCCTTATCTCAGGTTCGTCATAATTCAAATGTGTTTAATCCTCTTGTATAATGGTTAGAAGAGTGTTATTAATATTTTGATGAAACATATTATTATTAATAATACCTTATATGATCAATTTATAACATAATTCAACACATTTATATATAATATTTTGTTATTTCCATGGTCATGGGTGTGTAATTTAAAAGATTTCCATGATTGGTCGGTAATGTATTTTCTTTTCGAATGGAAGCGAAAATATAGATATGGAATTAAATGGAATTACATATTTATTATAATATTAAATGATTACATAAATAATTTTGGTTATATTTTTCAGGATGAATCAATACATAAATCATTAGTGATAACCGTTTAGATTATTTTGGTAGTTCTTCAATAATCTCGATTTAGTTTCATTATATAACTTTATATTAGGTATATACTTAAATGAAAAAACATAAATTATGTTATATAACAAAATTTACAATATGTTTATACCATTAAAGTTGTTTTATTATCTTATTTGAAGGAAGTAATAGAAATTTAAAAACACATCATCTATGGTTTTGGTAAATTGGCACATCATAGATGATGATTCTATTTTTTGAATATGTGGGACAAGAGAAGAAGAATGAAAATGATTTTTTCCATAAAAATGATAAAAAAACATAATATAAAATAATCTACATCTTTCATTACTCTTGTAAAAGGGGAGGTGAATATTGTATAAGAAAAGAAAATAAATGAATAGAAAACAGAATAAAATGAAATAAGATTTATACCACTTGATCTCTTATCCTTGAGATCTTCCTTAAGGCCTTTGTTATAAGACTTTTAGTGAGACCAAAAGTTCATGGATGGGGGGAGTATCCTTGGGAATATTATTTGGAATTATTTAGGCAATGCTTAATGCTCTAGAAGAGTGAGAGGATGACAAGATGAGGGTGGTATTTATAGTGGAGGAGTGGAGGGGTTTTCAATTATTTTAATAAATAGTTTAATATTTATTATCAAGAATTTAAAATGTTTCGATTCTTGTAAAAAAATAGTAAATAGCGCATGTGATTTTAAACCAATTTCTATTTATATTATCCAAGACACAAGAATAGTGCATAAATAATTTTACATAGCATATTTTTTAATTTACATATTTTTATATTCTCCATAAATTTAATTATATGAAAAAAATCCCAAAATTCACCCTAAGCATTTCCAGATGTGTAAAACTGAAAAAATAACTTCATTTTTTCAAAATAAACTTCTAAATATGATTAAATTAGTTTTTAATTAAACATTAATTTATTCAAAAAAATATAAAATTTAAAACTATAACATATTTTATAAAATCGTGAACATTTAATCCTGAAATCATAAAATTATTTAATAAAAATGATCTGATAATATAATAATTTGAAATTAATTTTTATGAAAATTCATTTTCATATAAATTTATTAAATAATCATGAAATAGTAAATAAATATTTATGATGTATAAGAAAATATAAACACTTATAGTATAGTCATATTTTCAATTATTAGATCCATTTTTATTTATACATTAATAGAAGAGTTTAATATTAATATGTCAATTTAATATTCACAGTGGTATGTTACTATTCATTTGGGTACGTTACTCTTCATAAGAAGAAGTTTCTATTCACCAAAAAATAACTTTTCCCTATCAAGCTGAAAATAACTTACTGATTGTAACCATGTATGGAATTTTTTTGAAATTAAAATAATATAGGTGAAAAAATTATGTTTAACCGCTATATTATAATGTCCACAAAGTATTTATTAGTTTATTTATGCATGATATTGAATTAAGTTTATTTAAATAATCAGGATGTTACACATAAGAAAGTGGGTTCTGATTCCATTCCTCGGGATATATAAGAGTCTCCCATTATGTTCCACATATTGAAACCATGTGTAACACCAAAAAATATTAAATTAATAACATTATATTTGATAGGGAATATGGCACAAGACACCAAGAAGGAATGAATTTATAAAACCAAGAGATATTGTGATGAATTTATTTTTATGTAAATTCAATATTATAAATAGACTAAATTTCACACAACAATGAAATTATATTTTATTACTTGAAACACTGCATTTAGCATTCATTACACATAACCTTGGTTTAATCATAAATTACACGCAACACAATTATTAAAGTAATCATGACTTTTCATTTAAATTTTAACATTTAATGCGATAGTTATCACATACCAGATAGAACTAATTTATGAATGGTATTAAAAAAAATATAAAATTACATAGATTTAAAATATTATGTTTTTATTAATTGATTATAAATAAAACAAGATTCTCCAATATGATAATTATATGTTTTATGGAAAAAACGTTCCACTAAAACATGGTTTAATCGTGAATTTCACTCACAATTTTATGTTTTTTGAAATTATTGTTAATTTAGATAAAAAAATTATCTCCAATTTTGAAACTCGAATTAAAAAATATCTTTTGGTGATTTATATGGATTTTGATGAAAAGATTAATTTTCTATAACAGTGAAAATACTAAATTTTATACGAGTGTTACCATTTCATTTAAATTATTTACAAAAGAGACATTTATTTTTAATCATTTGTAATGTAAGATTAGTTTAATTATAATTTAATTAGTCCAACCTATGTTTATACTATCATTTTCATGTTGAATATTATTATAAATAAATTGTAAACATTGGAATATTTTCTAATCTAAAAACCTTATTTCTGATCACATATTCAAAAATATTTTTAAATAATTATTTTAAAATTCTATGATTTTAAATGGTAAAAATGGAATCAATATTTGGAATTAATTTAATTTATAATTTTAATATTGTTAATATAATTTTTGGATAAACTGAATTGTAAAAAATGAAAAAATTTAATTATTACTTATAATATAAAAATGGATTAATCTAGGTAAACTAACAATATATAGTTTTTAAAAAACATCCAAATGATTAAAAGATATTGATTCATATTTCCACATTACCTCATCTATATTGGAGAATATGATATTTGGGAATCTTTTGGAATTTAAAAAATGTTGGAATGATTGAATCATATAAAAAATAATCTTCAAATGTTCCACAAACATAAATTATAGAAGGTCACACCATATCCACTATTATTCACACCATCATTCCATTTTTGATCATCCAATACCAACCCAAAAAAAATAAATCTTCCTTTATAGAGTCATAGATTCCTTATATGATATAGAATTTCATTCTGGGAAGGATTTAGTGAAAACATTAAGAGGATACCCTAAAACAATTTAACATTTTTCAAAAAAAAATTTAATTTTATTTCATTATCATCTTACCAAATTATAATTATTCAATTATGATATAATATAGTCATTATAACTCATATACTAGGATTTTGTTATATAATTTTAATGAACTAAAACTATCTCCACTAACATCCAATGGTTTATGAAATCATTATTCGTGTGTACGGTAGACTACATCTTCACAATATGATGTCATATGTTTTTCCATTATCACCTCTAGTTTTTGGGAGTAATGGTAGATATAAATTAACTATATATGATATTTAATATATAAATATATATATATAACTATTGTTTCATTAAATCATATAATCCTTTTTCAATCTATTATTTGGAATATATGATAACATCACGCATGGGTGTAATGGATTACCGCCTTGTAATGCGAAGTGATTCATATTTGAAAAATACATTACATGGTAGGTGATAATGAAATTGTTTTTGAATAAATGTAATTAAATTAAAAAATTATCTTATTGATATATTTATCATTTTGAAATCATATTATATTTCATTGCTATCATGTATTTTTATATAGTGAAAGTGGGTTATGACATTCACGTCTCAGTGAACTAACACCTAAAAGAAATGACAATAATATTTTTTTAATCACCTTTCCTAACAAATGATAACACCATCCAATAATTATAATGAGAAAATGGGAATGTTACACGTTTTTATGTACCGATTCCACCTCAAATATCATAACACACTTTATTCCGCAAAACCATCATTCCTAATTTATTTTAAAATAAATAATGATTAAAAAACTATAATTATGTCGTTTTTTTATCTTGGATATGATGAAACTATGTAATATGTTTAATACCATGATAATTAATTTCCAAATTTGGACAATAAAATAATTAAATTAAATCCCTAAATATGGAATACAATAAATTTTTATTGATGAATAGTTGAAAATATGTTTTAAAATGATCATCTATGATATAATGGATATTAATTTTGGTCTAGAATAAGATTATAAAAAGATTAAACCCACTATATTACATCCCATTACCTTGATCTGATATGTTTTTTCCTCTCCGTATGTTTTCTGTCTCCAGTGGAGTTTGTAGAATTTAGTCTCTATATTTAATGCGATTTATGGTAATTTCACGACATGTAACATGGTTACAATATGTGTTATTAGATACTAGGTACAAGCTATGTATAGGGTTCATGCTGTGAGGGATTACATGATGTGGTGATAAATTACACATCATTGGTTATATTATGAATTATTTTAATCCTAAACGACTCATTATTCAGTATAAATGAACAAAATTGATTTTAAGATGTGTAATGGAATTACACCTCATGTAACTAGCTAACAAAATAATTGTTATGGTTTCATACGGGCTTGAAATCCCATTTTGACTACTAGATCTATGTATATCTAGACCGATGTGTCCTCTCCAATAGTCTTTGGAGACACTATTCCATTTGTATCAATCTATTTATAAATCAATCTTCCTTGCTAGTGTGGTCCCTAGGTGAGTGATATTGATTCAACTTTTTTTCCATTGATTTTGGTAGCTGAATTGAGTTCTGTTTTCAGATTCGATGGTATGAATTGGTGTTTTTATTTCTTCTTCCATACTAGTAGTACAAGCACATTCCGAAGGCCATTCCTTTGTTGTTTGTGTTGTAGTGGGTGTTTTTCATTAGTTATGTTGGTTTCATATTTTTCACTAACCCCTTGTTTTCTAAATTAAAAAAATCATGAGATGTGGACAGAATTATAGGGCCTTCATGGATGTCATTGGTTTTCATTGTTTGTGAATCCCATTTCATGTGTGTGGGAACAGAGTTTTGAGGTATGTGCTTCTATCTCTTCTTATGTTGTTGGAATCTAATATTCTTCCTTCATAAACTGATTTATATAAGGAAATGATACTATTAACATGTGTGTGTTGAAAATAATTGTTCATTAAAAATGGTTATTCCCTGGATTTTGATAAATAGAAAATAAAAGGGGTACTTTCAAAGAATTGAAATTGGTTTGTGAAATGGTTATAAAATGATTTTCAAGTTTTTTTGAATTTTGACTAGTATCACATGGTTGACCATGGGTACGTAGGTGGAAGGATTATCTTAAGGCCATATATCATGTTCTTTCAATTATTGTGAGGGTTTTCATGGGTCAATCCTCTATTTCCACGACCAATTGTTCTAGGGGACTAATTTTAACATTTGGGAAAGGGGTTTAATTATGGGATATTACTCTAAATCCTTGGCATGTTTTCTAGGAGCCAGATTGTGAACATGATCGATTATGTTATAAGTAGACTGTTAGTCGGACCTATTGTATTCCATGGAGTTGTGATAATAATGTTAATACATCTATTTTTATTTCATGGAATAATTGTTTTATCCATCATATTAATGTTTAATATAGTAAATTATGACATAAAAAATGTTAGTTGAAATTGATATATCTGATTCAGTTTTAGAAATGTGATATAAGATAAATGTTTTGTATGTTTTCAGATAAACATATTTACTAAATATCATTACATGTTTATTTAAATTATAATTCATGAATTTTTTTATATATAATTTTTATGAAGCTATTGGGTGGGATCCTATTGGGCATGTTAGCTCAACCATGCACAACTCTACAATGGTGTGTAGAACTATGCACATCATCAAATGTATGGAAAAAAATTTATATATAATGAGGCAGTGAGGTATTGTGTCGGTTGTGTTGGGTATATAGTGTTGAGATGGTGGGAAATAATCCACACCATAAAATGGAGAAGATATTTGGTATTGGACATTGCATTTCGACTTTCCTCTTGGAGTTTTGACTAAATTTGAATTTGTTCTGTTTCATCGGTTTTTTATTATTATAAAAGATATTTCTTTATATTTATCTTGTTACTTCTTGATTCTTATATATATATATATATATTCAATTTTTTATTTAGGTTACATTCAATCGTTCCCTTTGGTTTTCTGTTTGATTCCTGGGTTTTTTTCGACATCCCATGCAGATTAGGAATGCACTTTGAGTATGTACTAGAATGGGTCGAATGACAGTTTTGATGGTAAGCTGGGTTCGTTTGCTACAGTTTGGTATTAGTGGAGGTCTTTAAAAAATAATCCTTATCATGGGACATCTATTAGGCACGAGACTCGAGTATTATTGGGATGAAGGGATATATGTCTCTAGTATATGGTTTTGTCTCCAATGTCAGTATTAGATTATAGGTTTTTTGGTTTGTACTTTTAATTTTTCTCTTGTCTGATTATTCTTATATTTTAGTGAGTAATAGTATTCCTTGGAGACGTCTTTCACGAGTTCCACAAGAGTGTGAATTTGATTCCCCTCAAAGGAAAAATCTATTAGATCATAATATCATCAATATTTTCAAATGATATGTTTGTGCGATTGATCAGGATGTACCAAAAGTTCAGAATAAAGTTGTTGACGTATATCCAGGTGTTGGAAGAGACATATATTGATCATGGGAACTCATTCCTAGGAGAAAACTATCCTTTAAAAGAACAAATTTACCAGAAGAGGTGGGTGACTGGATGGATAGGATCTATCAAATATAAAAATGTCTATATACTCCTGATAATAACAATGTGAAGATGCAGTGTTCATACTCAAGTGTTCCATTAAATGATTGTGGGATTCCAAAGTCCCCAAATTCATACATGTAGACATAAATTGGAAGGTTTTCAAAAGCTTGTTTTTCATGTAGTTTTTTATAGATTCATTAATGTTGTAATATTAAATGGAGTTCTTATAATTAATGAATGGAGGGTGTTATCTGTCAACAAACACTAATCAATTTTCTGAGATTGAAATTTTTTCATTGGATGTGGTATATAATTACTAGCTAAAGGATAAGAAGTACCTATAGGGAATGAAAATGGATATCTTATCACAAGTGTTTATGTTAATGGTATCTACGTATGAGAAAATAATATCCATGGTTACGATGGAAGAGATGAAAATGGAAGGAAATGTCTGATCTTTTATCTCTTCACTTTTATACATTGGTAGATTCAGTGGCACAAATGTGATGAAAATTAAGCGGAAGAATCACTACAGTAGAGGTAGTGATGGTTCTTCATAGTGATCCTCGTTTGCACCATATTTTATAACTAGGAAAGTGAATATAATTTAATATCAGTGTGGAAAGGTCAGAAACCCAATGCATTATAATCCTATTAGTAAGAAGATGTGAAATATCCATGGACCCATTGGTAAATTATAGTGATTCTATCAGGTTATTATCACACCTCATTATGAGAATGGTTCGTTGGATCCAAATGGTACCATAGTGTATCCATTAGCTTCATAGACTATAGGGATACAACAACATGCCTTAGGAGTGAATGAATTCCACGGTATGGATTAGTGTCCAGTGGATGTCGATGTAGGTTTGGTAATAGTGATAGGTACTCTCCTTATTCCATATTATGTAACAATATATTTATTTGATATTGGTTCTTCACACTCATTTATATCTTCACATTTTTTTGATATTCTTAATCTTCCAATGAAACTCGTGTCGTTTGAAATAATGATATTGATGCCTCTTGATAAGATGAATGATCATGTTTCTTATTTTCTTTCTTATTTTTTAATGATTTTGAATATAGAGTTGGACTGGGATGTTATCATTCTTGATCTGTATTTATTTAAATTCATCATCATTATAGACTATCATATCTCTCATCGAGATGAGGTTGATTGTTTCCAGGATGAATTCCCTAGTACTCCTCCAAATAGAGTGTTATAGATTATGATTGACATGGTTACATTTATGAAGTTGATATCAATAACTTCATATTATATGGATCCAGTGGAGTTGAAATAGATAAGGATTATGTTTGGTGAAAAGTTGGAAAATGGTTTTATTCTCTCAATATTTTCCCCATTGGAAGCCCTCGTCCTTTACCGGAAAATAATATGGTTTACTTCAGTTCTCTATGGACTATAATATGTTTTTCCAGTTAATTATTAATAACTCATATCCTTTTCCTTTAGTGTATGTTTTTATTAATAAATTAAATGTGGAAAAGTGGATTTAAATGATTGATCTTCGGTTGGGGTACCATCATCTTAGAGTTTGGTGGGCTGGTATTCCAAAGAGATATTTTAGCAGTAGGAATTGTAAAAATGAATGTCTTATGATTCCATGAGGTCTGAATATTACTCCATTAGTATTTATTGATTTGATGAATAATATTATACATCAATATATTGAAAAATTTGTTGTATTTTTCATGGATATTATCTTAGTTTATTCGAAATCCGAGTGTGAGCATGCACACCATCTGAGTTTGGATCTAGTGATTCTGAGAAGTCCACATTTGTATATAAATCCTTTTAAATTTAGTATTTATAGTCATGAAGTGATGTTATTAGGTAATAAGATTTTTTTGAAAATTTCTTACTATTTTACCCTAAGATGATGATAGATTCCCACTCTTGGATGGAAGAAAAAAATATTATTGAGATATCAAGCATCATTGGTACTATTAGATACTATATGTATTTTGTTATGGATTAATCTAAACTAGAATAACCATTGGGATATCTAACATTGGAAGCAGTGATATTCACACTGTATATGAATTTATATTATTCTTTCGATGAAATTAAATGAATTTTTGACGTTGAATTATATTTCGATATGACATGATCCTGGTATGGGATACATGGGGGTTTGTGATGATTTTGGTGAAAGAATGGACAAATTATTATACATGATCACCATATGGTATCTTATAGATCCCATTAGTTATGTACCATTTAGAAGACTTAACCCACTAACGATTTAGTGATTTTTGCAGTTATGAATGAATTTTGATGTTGGTGGCACTATCATTTTGGGGAAAGAAACATGGTATTCTCTAAACATAATATTTTGAGTAATATCATTTAATATAAATACATGAATCTTATTCATATATGATAGGTACAATACCTTTAGATGTTTGTCTCTGATATCGCTTACACCCCTGGGAAGGAATTTTTGTTATATATTCTCTTAATAGAAGAGTAATATTTCATGGTATATTATAATCGAAGGAGAAGTAGAACCTTATTTGGATTTTCATTTAGATACACCTAGATTCATAAGAAGAGGTTTTAGGTATTTTTTATGAACAATGTTCAGTTATAATCATCTATCCAGGAGTTAATTTTTCAATGTGAGCTGCAAAATTATGTGTATAGTAAAATTTGAGAAAACCCTTATGGTGGGGATACTATTTCTGGTCGTCTATATCTTCAGATTGTATACTCTATATTCAAAAGATTGTTTTTTCCTAGTATATATATGGTTTTTTTCTTGTTAAATTATCACATCTCATCAGGGGTAATTATTCCAGGAATTATGAATATGTGTTTGACATGATATGATCATTCCAGTGGTTGGGTATGAAGCGTGACATTGAATATTTTGTGTCCTACTATTACACCAATCGAGAAATAAAGTCAATTAACATTAAACCATCTAGTTATCTTCATCCACATCCATTGAATTTATGTAAATGGGATGAAATTAACATGTAGTTTGTTTTTGGATTACCATGGACACCCTTATGGAGTAATGATATATGGGAATTTGTTGATCAGTTGAAAAAGACTTCTCATTTCATTATGATCTATGATACCAGTAATAATGAAGATTTGGGTTATCTATATTTGATGGAGATTGTGTGTTTTCATGGGATTACTTCTTCCAATATTTCAGATAGGGATCATAGGTTTACCTAGAGGTTATAGAAGAGTCTCTGAGAAGAAATGGTAACTCAGTTCAAGTTTATCATATCATACCATCAACAGATAAATGATCTGACAGAGCAAGTAATGTAGATCCTTGAAGTTATTCTTCATGAATGTGTCATGGAATTTACTGTATTATATGATACCCATTTAGGAAAGGATGAGTTTCATTAAAATAATATTCATAAAAAATCAGTTGGACTAGCACACATTGAGGTGTTTTATGGTCTCCCATAAAGATCAAAACTATTTTGGATATGGTTGGTGAATTATATCTAATTGGACCAAATTTGGTTAAGGAGGCATACAAAATGATTCTAGATAAACATCAATGCCTTGTAACATTCACGACATAACGGAAATCATGCATAGATCAGTGACATGATCCTCAATTGTTTTCTACTAATAATTGTGTTTTCTTGGAACATTCCCCTCAGTTGGCTCGCCCTTGTGTTGGAAAACGTTGATAGTTAGCTCAATGATATTTTGGACCATTGAAGTTAATTGAGTGTCTTGAAAAGGTTTATTATAAATTACCATTTTCATTTTAGTTGATATATATTGAGGATTTTTTTCACATATCTCAGTTTATGAAGTATCATCTGGATATCAGTCACGTTCTATGTTTGGAATAAATTGTGTTAGAGAGATTTGTTTATATTTTGGACAAACCATTTTAGATCATTGACTCTCAAGTAAAATTCTTGTGTGTGAAGATGATTCCATTAGTCAGTGTATTATGGAAAACCATATTAGATTTTCTTTAGACTTGGGAACGTGAGTCATAGATGGGGTAGAATTAGTATAATATTTTTCCATAGGTTACATATTCGACATAATTTAACTTGAATTGAAAGTATTTTTGGTTGGGAGTTTGTAACATAATGTTACCTTGATCAGGTATTTTTGTAAACTAGTTTCTCATATATAGTGAGGTGTTTTTATGTCTCTCCATAGATTTTCTATAGGCTATAGAGGAATTTCACTCTCTGTGACAATGTTACACAATGTGTAATTAGTTTTTGGGTAGAATCCATGAAAAGGGATCACAACATTACGGGATACATGGAATGATGAGGAATTACACATCGTCAGTTATTTTATGGTCATATTGTAATCTTAGGAGACTAATTATGCAGGTACTTGGTCCCTATGTATTTTAGGACATGTAATGGAATTACACATCACATAATTCCTTGATAGGGAATTGATAAGGACTCATATCGGAATGAGAGACCATATCAGCTCCTAAAACTCTTTTTCTCTTGATAAAACATTCCTATCTGGTTATTTGTGTAGACACCATTCCTATTGGATTGACACGTTTGGAGTTCGATATTAGTTTTACTATTTTTGAATCATTCTGGGCGATGGATCATTCAATTTATTCATTTAAATTGACCATGGTATCAATATTCATTTCCAATTTTGTATTTGTTGGTTTGAATTGGAGTTTCTTCATGTATTACTCTAGATCTATTGTAAGATATCATTCTTAAAGACATTACATTGTTTGTTATGGTTTTAAATGTGTTCGTTTTTGAGTCATGAGGGTTTTTTATTTTCATCCAATTCATTTATTCTAAATTAGATTAATATTGAGATCTGTATTAGATTGTAGGGACTTCATTTACATCATTAGGTTTTTATTTTTCGTTGAATTTATTCTGGGCATCTGTGAAATGGGTTTGTGAAATGGTTTTCAAATAACATAGTTGAATTGTGTAAGTGAGCAAATGGGTGACCTTGGGTACATTGTTTAATGGTTTATCATGAGTCCATCATTGGTATTTTGGTGATTATTGGGAGTTTTTCTCTTGGTTCATTCCAGTGTTTCCCAGTTCTATTGTTCTTAAGGGATCATATTGTTATTATTTGGGGTGGGGCTTTATTTATGGGGTATTACTTTTTTACATCGGCCTAAGTTCAAGAAGCTATATCGTGAACCTGAATGATTGATGTACTAATAGTTTATTATCTCTAACTAATGTAATCAAGAGTGTTTTGATGTTTCTTGTACAACTTCTATTAGTATTTATGGGATTACATGTTTTAGCCTTCATTTTAATGTGTAGTCTTGTGAATGATTATATGAAAAATCTTCATTGAAATTGACGTACCTAATTTTATTTTAGAACTGTGATAATATGTAAATGATTTATATGTTTTATATAAAACTTTTTTACTACTTATCATGCCAGGTTATATTTAAAATGAAAAAAATAGGAACTATTATACAGATAATTTTTATAGAACACATATTTGCGATCCAATGGGGCCTTATATCCCAACCCATGTGCAACTATTTTTTGGTATGAAGATATAAGAATATTTAAATTCATGGAAAAAAGGAACCACAATGAGGTGGTGAGGTATAATGACAGTTGAGATCATTATCTGTGTGGATATGGTCCGAGATTGTCCATTCCATCACATGGAGTAGATGTTTTGGTTTTTATCCCTTACTGTTGGACATTCCTCATTTAGTTTTACATACCTTTAAAATTGTTCTATTTATTCAATTTTCATAAATTTATGGAATATAATTTATTATCTCTACACTATTACATCTTGAATAATGTATATATATATTCCCTTTGACTATTCATGTTGGGCGAAATTGTTCCATTTGGTCTGTTGTTCGATGCTTGGGTGCATGTCACCGACCCATGGGGATCCAGAACACCCTTTCAGAATGTGATAAAATATTTAATGTGCTATATTTAAGGGTAATCTGTTTAATTTCTAAATATTGTATACATGAGTATAATGAAAACTTAATCAAAATGAAGCTCTAGTTAATGCATTTCTTCTCAATTTCAACTCACTAAGGAGTTTTTTACTATTATTCCTAAAAAATCATTTATATAAATTATATACTACTCATTTTATATTTACGATTAGGGATACATAATTATTAAAATAATTTTATTTTTAATTAAATTATATCCTCAGTGGTGATTTCACATGATAATTACCCAATGATAAGGTGTTTGATAACATAATTTCTTATTATTTGGTTATATTACTTTGTTTCTAGCATTGATATTCCTATATTATTCCTATAAATATGTTTTATTATCATATGTTTAATTTCAATTTATTTTATTTGTATTTAAATATATATTCATAATTTTTTTCATCGATTAATTATCACATCAACATTACTATCATTGCAAGGGTCTATTTAAAAATCTCATTAAAATAGAGATTTTTTATTATTGAATTTCAATTAAAAGAAGTTATATGATAATTATCTAATTGAAACCATTTAATTTTTTATCATTTGGATATTCATAATATTTAAAATAAACATTATTATTCTTTAACTCATTGGTACATAAATGTTTTTAGAAATTTTTTTAAACAATAACTTTATTTCTTTCCATAATTAGAAATTAATATTATACTAATATCAGGTTTTCAAAAAATTATTTCACAAAATTATTTCAAACATTTAAAATTGATTTATTAATGTTATATTTACAAATTTTTAGATTCTAATTTTTTAAAGGATTCTTAATGTATTTTTTAAATCAATAACTATTCACCTATTACCGATAATTTGAAAGGAATACTATTATATTATTTTGAAAAATTACTTTTATGAACATTTTATAGTGAGAAAAGGATTGTTCAATATATAATCTGTTGAATTTATGGAATTTCCCTCCATTATGGCCATATTTATTTTCATTTCCATGTTGAAAATGATATTTTTGTTGAAATGTTTTTCCTAATATTCTATAAATTCGTAGTTTCAGAATGTTATTTTCAATGATATCAATTTTAAAAATGTATTATAGAACATGTAAATTTAAAAATTAAGATGAAATTTTCATCATGATATTTTTTAATTATATTTTAAATCATCAGGGACAAAAAAACCAATATTTTACATATACTCTATTGAGGATATGTTTTATGGATATCATCGTCATTCTAACTTTTTTTGTTTATCATTAATTTTAATGGGGATTATATTGATATAAATTTACTAATTTAAATATTCTAGTCATTTATATCCATAGGAGTTATTAACTTTATAGTGATTATTAGATATTAATTTCTCTTAAATATTGATATTATATATATGGATATTTTTATTAAATATCCCTTATATCATTTTTATATACAGTGTTTACCATGAATATTATTTTATTATATGTGGAAATATTGATATATATATGTATCATTTAATAAATACAAATATATTATGATGAAGAATATCACTTTTTGAAAAAATTTGGTGATTCTATATATATGGGATAATATGGACACACAGTGATTGATGTAGCTAAAAAATTACATATCCCTCGATGTATTGACAAATATCACAAGATAAAACATGTTTTTTAAATTTAATTTTATTCTACTAATAGTTTTAAATCACCTTTTGAATGGTTTTAATGATAAAGGTATCATGATTCTTGAGATCATGACATCTAAAAATTAATAATTTCAATAATTTATAATATAGTCATTAGTATCCTTGTTTTTCACTATGGTATTATCTCAGGATAAATTTCCTTCCATGTTATTAGTTAAATGGAATTTTTTTCCAGTTATTTACTTTTCCTTTTTTCTGTCATTATCTTATAATGATATACATGTTATTTAAATTGAATGTTTTTTCAATTATTTATCTTTTTATATTTATAATGGATATTGAGTAATGATAAAATTCGATATACTTACCCCTCACTGAGAATTTGATCTCAAAACTTATTTTTCCTTATAAAAATGAATATATGAAGTGTACTATGATTCATATGAAATGATATTATATATGGGAAACATTTATTCTAATTTTTTTTGTAATTTTATAATTATCAAACAATATGGGAATAAATTATGAATCAACATTAAGAAGACTAATAATATTTTCTTTCCTTCGGGATATGATTAATTGTAACTTATTCTAATGAAATAATGAAGACACTTTCTCTAAGATACTAAAGTCAGGTATGACATATTTTGGATCATAGGTAGTTTAGTATAAACCTTGGGTACAATATTTTAAAACCATTGATTAGGGATTATAATCCTATGATCAATATTGATGATAACTATAGCATATATTCATGATGTTTTGGTAAGGTAAATATTAGGTGGGTTTTCTATGAAATAAATCTATTTCTTGATACTATAAATGTATAAGGTTTTTGAATTATGTTACCTATGGAATAATAATAATAATAATAAATATTTTGTCTACACATAGTCATCAACTGGTCTATAGAAACATTCCTTAATAAGAACCTAGTTTCACACACTTATGCGATATTCTTAGGTTAATTCAATTTTAAAATGCAACTCTTTATAAGGGACTTGAAAAAAAATATCCCCCTAGAATCCATTTTTATGACTATGTTATTATATATTCAAAAATGTTTTTTTATTATATGTATTTAACTATTTTTCTATTCATACATTATTTTTCCCAATGATATCATATAATCTAGTGTATTAAATCATTTAGAAAATGGTTCCTTGAATATGTAATGGTAACCTCATCAATTCACATAGTCCAGAGAGATAGAATGATCATTTCATTAGCATTCAAAATCCAGTCATTTGAAGGAAAATATTTTCACAAAATTTCACATCATATAAAGATATAGTATCATATTCTAACAATATAGTGAACTATTTTTTTCATTTATTATTGATTATAACAGAATAATGTAAAGAAGAGGATGTAGAAAAATGTGGATAACTGAACAAAAGAATAAATGGATTTTTCAACATATTATAATTGTGGAATGAAACAACCGTGCTATTAAAAAAAATAATGATTGTTTTATATATGTTGGGAGATAAATTTAATTATTAATTTGATATAAAGGCTATGAAAAAATTCTTCATGGTATAATGATTCAACTATAAGGAGATTTGACACTGAATGAATTTAATAACTCAATGATCAAAGGAATATACCTTTGGATAAGCTAATTGACGATGATCTATATTATTCTATTACCATAATTTTAGTGAAATTTTTTTTGTTAATGGGTTTTATCTCATGAATTATATCATTCTAATATTTTATAAGTGACATCCCAATTGTTATAATTATTTAATCTATAGTGATTATACTACAGTAACACATTATTATGTATTTTAATACATGTGTCAGCATAGATTTTAAATTATTGGAAAAATGATTCATTAACCTTAATATATTCCTTATAGAGAGATCATGATTTTTTTATAAATATATAAATGAAATGGATAAGGTAAATTGTTCAGTACTAACTACCTTGGGAATGATGATTGATTTTTTTCAAATGTGGCTTATAGTATCATTTATGGAGTATACAACATATCTTGATTTAAGTAATATATAAAATAATATTTGTTTTAGTAAGTAATAAATGGATATTAAGGTTTTTCATATGTATTAATGTTATTTCAATTTATTATGATGTTTTTAAATAATACATGATGTAGTTATTCAACGGAATGTAATGTGATTGTTATGTACAAATAAAGGTTGTTTGGTGAGATAATCGTATGATAAGTTTTGAAATTTAGTCACCTTATCTCTAATGTTTTTTATATCATTCATTCCAAAGGGTCATATGGATAAAAATTTATTAAATGGATTATGATGATTAAAATACGAGTATTTAGAGGTAAAGTTATCAATTAATTATATGTAGATTTATGGATATAAGATGAAATATTCTTACCAATTGGTCATAATAATATCTAGATATTTTTTTCCTGACATATCACTATATTATGGATATTATGATCCATTAAAATTGAATTTAATTATTTAATGCATACAAAATTTATTTTTGGATATTCATTTCACAGATTAAGTGATGAATTAAAAATATATCAAATCACATGTATTCGATGAAATTATGCATATAAGGTAGAAACATATCATATAAGTGTATTTCCTTTTATTCATATATTTTAAATGAATTATTAAAATTATTAAAATGATCCAAAACAAATTTTTTTCTAATTAACATCATATACAAATTATATATGGTTCTTTTAAATCATAACTGATATATGGATATGAGGTTTTTAGCATTCTATTGATTTCATGTATTAATATGATTATATGAACTCTATCACTCTATAAGAATATTTTATTCTTTTAGTCCATATATAAATCATTAATTTCAACCAATTCACTACTATGTAAAAAAATAAGTATGCCTTTTCCAATATTCCATTTGTACATCTCATTCTATATTAATATGAGGATATTTTGTTAACCCTTTTACAATGAAGGTTTTTCAAAAAAATATCCAAAATGTAAAAATCTTGACTATCATGATCAATTTTAAATAATGTGGACATAAATATTTGGGGGACAATTCAACACCCCATAATTCATGAATAATAACATTTTATTCGATACAATATATTAAATGTTAAACCAAAAATAAGAGATATTGTAACACTACAAGACATTACCATGTATTTATTTTTAAGTAAATTTAATATATTTAATAGTTTATAGTATATGGAATAATGACATTTTTTTATGTTACATCAAACAATGATTTTTTCTTTCACTACCTGAAAAAATATGTTTAACATATTTTACTCACAACACCGAGTTCAAATGATATGTATCATAATAATAAACTTAAATTATTTATTGGGATATTTATAAACTAACCATTATAATGGAAGGAATTAATATCATTACAAAAATATTGAAAAAATATTGTTTAAAATGTTAATTCTTTTTTATTGATAATAAATTAAATAAAAACAATATAATATAAAAAATAGATGTTTTCTAAAGTGCTCAAATTTTGTAAAATTCGATTTAGTAGAGCGCTGTGCTTGTAATTTAAAAATATTTTTCCTACTTTTATAATGTTAATTGGAAAATAAAATTTATTTTTTAAAATCATAATACCTATATTATAAAAAGAAGATTTTTTTTGATTTTTTCTATGAATATTTATCTTTTTTTTAATATTTAAAAATACTAAATATTAATTAAAAAATATTTATATAAACAAATTATAAGGAAAAATTGAAATGAAAATTTGTTTTAATGTATAAAATATTTAATTATATATCATATAATACATTTTATTTTATTAGAATCAATTTCATGTTTAATTTTGATATGAAATCACTATATTCATTTAGACATTTTCTCTCTAAAACTTTACGATCTCGTCATCTCTCTGAGATTAATTATAAATTAAAATTTTCCACTTCAATTAATTTATTTTTTAAAAATGTATTTCATAAGTAAAATTAGAAAAATTATACTTTCAAATAATTTCAATGTAATATTTGACTCGTATCAATAGTAAAAAAATTTAAAAACTTGTTGCCATGTTTAAGGTAAAAATAGAATTACTATGGTGTTAATCAAAATGATAATAGTTATATATAACTTACCAAATTTTCTATAACCCATTGGGTAGAAATATTTCCACATTATCTATTATATTTTCTAAAATGTCTATTTTGAATAATTTTGGCGTGACAAAAATTATGGTATAGTTGAATGTTTTCAAAACCAACATGTTTGCTACTCATATAAATTATAAAAGGCCACCACCTCTCATATCATCTCCAAACCATTGAAATTTTTTTGTACAATTTATTCCAAAAATATTTTCCCCACATCCATACCCTTATATATGAATCCTTATACTACTGAAAATGGTGACCATGGAATATATTGGTGGATATTTAATAATGATACTAGAAGAAGTTATACAGTTATTTAACGAGTTATTTAAATTTATTTATATCTTCTCCTACAAAAATTATTATTATTAAATTATGATATAAAAGGATGAATATATTTCATATGTTGAGAGGCATTTATAATTTGATCATGACGTACAACCAACCCTACTTCCACCAAGTTGGTTACGAAATCATCGTTACTATGTACACTAGACTACCTTCGCACGAACTAATGTCAATGATTTTTACATTTCCACCTATTATGATTATGTGTTATGATTGGTATAAAGTATATATATAATATTAATAACATACATATACTTATGGAAACATTATATCTTATTTTTGTTTTTTTACATTCCATTCAGTTTGTGATAGGATAACGTCACTCATGTGTACAACAGACTACCACCAAGTAATGTAATGTGTTTTTTAATCGTCTATTGGTTTAAACGGAAGGTTAAACTTATAATGTTCTTTATTAAAAGTTATATTATTAAAAAAATTATAATATTCTTGAAATATTTATCATTCTTTATATATAATATATATAATTTATCTTTCTTAACTTTATCACAGAATTAAAGATGATAATTTTGTTCGGGTACTTGATGACTACCCCCGTCATGAAACAAAATCAATCCTCTTTATTCACCACAAAAATTGGATGATATATATAAAATATGTTATATATGATATTATGACGATTATTTAATGATAATATAATTCTTAACTATTTCCATAATGATAATTGGAAAATGGAAACTTTGCACAAACACACACTCATCATACCAATGCCATTATCATAATATAACTCATTTTTTAACTATCATTAATGATTGTTTTTAAAAGATAAATTAATTTAAAATATGATAATTATTTAATTATTATTATTCTATAGGGATTATTCTATTTTATATTTTATAAAAATAAAGCCATAATGAAAAATAAGGAATAAAAAAATAGTGAAATTGACACGTGAATAAATGAATATAATGAATGATTATTAATGTATCGGTGATAAGTTATTATAAAAGGGTATTATATTCGATTATATATATTAATTTAGTTTTTTAATAAGGTAATAACTTGATTAAAACCACAATAAAAAGGATAAGGAATGATTGATCAAAATGATGTGTGGGTGATTGGATTTCATTTGAATTTCATTACATTGAGGCATATAGTAATGTTATGTACCTAATTTAATTTATATTCTATATATAAAACGAATTATAAATGTAATATACTGAAGAATCATTATTTTTTGTGTTTTCATTGGAATTTGAATTATTTCATCCAAAGGGATTTTACCTAAACAAATACCATGTGGTAATTAATTTCATAAATTAATTTAATTTCACTGGGTTATAATATTCTCCATTTTAATTCATAGTCAAATATTATTGGAATAATACATTTTTTAAATCATATACTTTATTTATACTTGTCATATATAGATTCACAGTTCATACAAATAATGAATTCTGTAACTACCCATATTTTAACTCTATAACAACTAAATTTTTATTTAGATTAAACTCTTATTAAAATCATAATAAACTTGAGATACCAAATAAAAATGATAAAATGTATGGGGATTTTTTGTGTATGGAGTTTTGGAAAATGATAAAAATTAAAGAATTCATAGTTGCTGAATGGTTAATATTAACTATGTGGGGATCTTTTTTAAGCACTACATGCTGTATGGTTTGTTTGTAACTATGCGAAACGATGTGGACAACCACTTGATATTTCAAAAATCATTGATAGCGTTTTTCCATGTTTTACAATCTATTAGAGAAACTACGTCTCTTAATAGTATGGGATCCTTCTTTAGATACTGAAGTGACCATAAATGTATTTATCCATATACTTGGAATATTGAGTGCTGGATGGACACGAGAATAACTCAGTACTCTATTACCTATCTAAATGAGACTATATACTTTTACATAGGGTACAAGACCCATATATCATAATTTGTGGATGACATGATGCTTTTCACTCAATATGGAGGGTTTTAATCAACTAAAAAAAATTCCTAAAAGAGGATATTTATAGATTCATTCTTAATATACCATTAGATTCAATGGTGTGACACATCATGATCAACACTCGATTTAAGGGTGTATGAATCATCATTCTAAACAAAACCCCCACCATAATTCCCTAGAATATGTTAATAGTATAATAAAGATAATATCATCCACGAGGGATCCTCTATCATGATTTATAATCCTGAATCCAAAATATAACAAAGAAAATTTCAATAAAATTATAGAATGTATTATATCATGAAATGATCTAAAAGGCCCTTCCACAATTTATAATTCATTTCAGTTTGACCACTAAATTTATAAAAGTCATCTCAGTCATTAATGAAAGGCAGTTTATATTCACGAATTTTCAACCGCTATAGTATGTGATTCGTCTTGGGAATAGGTTTCCAAAATAAAGGGTAGTCCCCCATATTCAGTTTATTTGATATTTCAATTAGAGTCCATTAACTATTCATTCCAAAAATAAAAAAATGGAATAATAAAGCACCAATTACATAAGGATAAGGAATCTTTAAATCACTAATCAATATTTTTTTGTTTTAATAAAATAAATCCCCATATGATGGGTTTTATTATAAAATATTAATTCAAGAACAGAAAATTAATGTATCATAATTTAGAATCACTTTCAGTAGTCATAAGTAATTTTTTTAAAAAGTTTAATTTCTAAAAGATACCTAAAATTGAAAATCTATTGCATGGATCAATTATTCATTAAGTGGGTGGAATTATCAATTATGAAACTACGTAAATGGGGAATTCAAAATATAAGTCATTCCATGAACTTAAGTGGTGATTTGGTTTCACTAGACACAGTATTAATTTCTCCCACAATGGAATATCCTCCACTCTATCATGGTAATATTGATATCCCTTGGATCTAGATTTTGATTGGGACTCCATCAGTAACATTCTATATATATTTGTAATCCCTAATTCCATATTTATTAATTTCCTAAATTATCTTCCGATATGTTTTTACATAATGATTTGAAATAATTCCCCCTATTTTAAGTCATGATATATGTTTCTCTTATGTTTCTGTATTGACTTATACATGGAATTGTCTATATAGTTATTGTCCAAATTGATAACTAATCCTTTTATAGCAACATTGATCCATGAAATTGATTTTCCATGTTTTATATCCTTTTAAAATTATCCTTTTTGGTGAAATTAGTTATACCTTTTGAATGTGATTCTTTATTTTGGAGAATGATTTTATTTTTAAAACAGTTATGTTTTTTAATGAACACATAAGATGATGTGAAATATCTTATAAATTTAAAACATTTGATTCGTGGTTTAAATCTATCCTAGCTATTTTCAATTGAAATTTTTCTATGACTTTTTATTTTATTTTTAGATATTTGTAATTCTTAGTACATGTACTCAAATGATATTCATAAATGTATTGAATATGGTGGAACATCCTTCCTTTTTATCAACTATTTCAATGAAAAATAATTCCAAGTGGATTGTAAATCCTTTATTAATAATTATCTTAGCACGATGAATGAAACAGACTCTATAAATTTATTTTCTTAATTGAAATGAGTTGTAATGGGTGCAAAGGGAATATTGATCATTAAATAATATAATAATTATTTTAATTGAATTTAATCTACCTTAGTTATATTTAGACGTGATGATTTGATATATGAGAGGGGTTTCCATAAGGAAGTTATTATTATTATTCCTATGATATAGGTCATTAAATTAATGTAAGTTTTTTCATGGGAAATATGATCCATGATAACTTACATCGGGTGGTGAGCATGAAATCTCACACAATTGATTGTAATTGGATGGTGGGCATGAAAAATCGTGTTCCTTGTTTGGGTGTCGAAAATATGACACACCCGCTATCTTGACTGATGATGATGAAATATCCCACTCACAAGAACATATTATTACAAGTATATGTCTACATAAGTGTAATAACATATAAATAATCAATAAAGTGAACATTAAATTAATTATGAATATGGTGTGATATAAAATAGGAATCCCATACCCTTACTCCAAAATATTAGTGATAAAACACCTTTGAACATTGTATTGGATGAAAAATGGGAAATACAAATACTTATTTTACTAAATTGAAATATATTAAATATTATATATCAAAATACTCTCTCAAATTCCCTGATCCCATAGTCTCGTGTCCTCTAGGATTACCTCTAATGTATTTACCATGGAAATTTATTTTGTCCCTATATTCTAAAATTTTATTTTTCTATTATCAACAAATCCAATATTTAATTAAAGCATAAAAATTCCTTTATATATATTTTTGTATTAAATTTATTGGGGAATATGAATTAATTTTAAGGGGTGATATCAAAAACGTAATAATTCTCAAATTATAATCACTCCCTAAATGGTTAGATGAAATGAATATGATTAAATACGAGAAAGGGTGAAATAACATATTAAAAATATTATTAAAAAATAATATTTTTTTCAGAATAATTAAAATTTAATTTTATAAAAATAGGTCAAACATATACTATAGTAAAACAGTGTGATAAACTTCCCATAATACCTAGTTAATAATCATAATATTATAGAAATAAGTAATATAATTATAATAAATAATCACAAGTATTTATAGGAAAAATATTCATACATAATATTTTTAATAAGGTATTCAACATAACATTGTCCAAAAAACATTGTAAACAAATAATCTCACCCCATTTTCATTGAAACAAATGTAATAGCCTGATATTTTGAAATACATATATTATATTTGATTGTATATAAGAAACTAAACATAGAGATTAAATAAGCCATGAAATATATTATTTAAATTTTATAACAATAAAATATACATTAAACTAGTTTATATGATTAAGGATCAATAATTTATTAAATTTATATAGTTTTTAGATCAATAAAATAAATCCATTTGGTAGAAATTTATCATAAAATAAAATATAATATAATTTGAAGTAAAATTAAATGTTTTTCTAAAAAAATATCTTCAGTCACGAAATGTGTTATTATTATATTCACTATTTTAGAATGATTTTCATGAAGATCATATACTATATATTCAATAAAATATTTTATTATTAATTTATATTTTTTATAGGAATGGGATAAAAATTAAAACATTTTTATATCTAAAAACATTATTTTTCTAAAGAGTGGTTCATCATGTTTTACAATCTAATTTAAAAATTAATATTTTAAAATTTTAAGATAAATATTTTTATCAATTATAATTAATAAAAACAACATTTAATGATGAATGATTAAATTCAAATATATATATATGATTTTAAAATCTTATAATGATTATTAATAATCATAATGTTATTGTACAATCTTGTTATGCTTGAAAAAAATTCTTAAATAATTGTTTCCCAAAAATTTATATGGTTTCATTTTTAAATTGACTCCAAAAAATATCAGTGAATAATTTTTTTTAAATTATTAATAATTTTTAATCATCATATTTAATATTAGTAAATATGGTCAACATAATTTTTTCATCATGAATTCTATAAAAATTGAAAATTATTTAAATTAATTTAGGTAAAATAGGTCTACCCGTGTTACAATATTTAAAGGAAAGAGTAATAATTAACTAAAAACATTAAAAATCACAATTTAGTGGGTTTATTTAAACAATATACTTTAACCCTTATTAAATGAACCATTTGGGATCCATATTTTTTATGAATGTGACATGTAATTGTTGAAAAACAATGAATAAGTATAAGGGTGAAACATGTAGAAATTATTAAATTCCACTCACTCAGCTCAATTAATTACATCTCTTAGTAATTTTTTCTTGAAAAAACCTAAAAATACCAATCATTAACATCCTTAGAACCCTTTGAGATAATTTTTTAATCCAAAAGTCCAAATATAGGGTTTTTTAAACAAATATCCAATAATAGGTTTTCTAGGAATATGTAATTATAATCACTCGATACTTCTTTTTACTTTTTGTTTTCAAAAAATAATTTTTTATTAAAAATATATATATTAATAAAAAATATTCCCTAAAAAAAATTATATTATATTTAAATCATTATGTTTATCAATATCATTTCCTATGAAATGGGAAATAAACCTAGTTCTCATGTGTATGGTAGAATACGACATCACGAATAGATGCAATTTTTTCATAATAGACGCAAATGGGTTATCATTATGATTGAAAATTATGAGATATATTATATAAAGGTTTTTATATTAATTATTTAAATTTAATATATCAAAAAATGCAATAACCTTTACCAATTAGTGGAATGATATCATTTCTTGTTCATACGAATGACCTCCCTTATCCACAAAGGTGATGTGATTTATTTTAAATTAAATCATTAATTAATGGTTATAAATAGATTAAAATCAATAAATGATATATTTATAAAATTAATACCATTATATAAGTGATTTATCTATATCTTTTTATGATGAATTTGAGCTTCAATGACAAAAAACGGAAGAGAAAACAATGCATTTACACCCGATTTAATGATAATAACAAAAAATTATTAATGAACATTTGAAAATATATTATAAGAATATCATATATGATATTATAAAAATTGATGTTGTTTGTTTTTGAAATTTTTAATAAAAATTAAATCCATTATAAATGAGGATAATTATTGACCAAATAAAAGAAAGTATGAGGTAAGGATTCATTTTCATGTCCTATCATTGAAGGAAATTTTAATTTTATACACATGAATTCATTGATATGGTTTATATTCTTATGATTTTACATATTATATAAGTAATAAATAAAAATTCATAGTATTTCATGCTTCAATTCGAATTACATTATCCTTGTGGATTTGAATGAAACCTTATAAAGTTGTAAAGTGTTCTATAACTCATTTTTTTCAATGGGTTATGTTACATATTTCATTTATTTTATATTATATGATTATTTAAATATTGGTTATTATTATTATTTTTGGTACTATAAAAAAATTTATGATTATTTACAATTAACATGCAAGGATAATTTATTGATCAATAATCTCATCAATAGTATGAATGTTTCATGTTATTTTGTTTCAATTTCTTCTCCCTTGAGACATATTTATTAATATTCCCATATATTCTTTTTTGAATATTATCTTCAATCTATTTGATATTTTATATGAGTATTCAATTAATATTAATTTTATTTAATATTTCAATTTATGTTATTAAATTAATGTGTTTATAATTTAATTGATACTAAAGTGGTAAGGGTTTATGCTTCAATCTCATTATAATCATTATCGTGTATGCTTGAATTTCATTCGAAGAATGTTATTAGATCATTAAAAAATAAATGAATATTAATTAATTCTCATTTTTCTATTAATTAAATAATCAGTTAATAGTTCCATATTTATATATTTGGTACATAAATTTTTTTACAAAGGGTTTTTGAGAAATTCAGAACATAATTTCCCTTTTAGTCAACAATTCTTTTTCTAGCCTATAATTATTTTCATTAAAATATATTCTGATGATATTTAATATTATCCAATGTTTTATTAAGAAAATATTTCCACATGTTATTATTATAAAAAATGGATTAACATTAATAAAAATTTCATTTCTTTAATGAGGTACATTTTAAATTTTTACAATAGTTTGATATGAATCATTAGCTTAATATGCTTGGAATGACTGAAATTTTCAACCATCATGAAGATCCAATAAATTTAGGCTTCCATTTTCAAATTTACATGGTTATTTCCAATTAATATGTATTTCCTAATATTATAGAAATAATTTATTTTAAAATTTTATTTTTAATTATGAAAGGATATTTTCCTAAAAAATGATTTTAAAATTAATTTTATGGTATTTATATTAATAAAATGAATCCAAACTATTATTTTACATATGCTAAAATTGGGATATATCAAAATCACAATATAATTATTCTTTATATTGATGTGTTATGATCATTTTGGCGAGATAAAGCACTATAATTAAAATTTCTCTTCAATTTTGAGGCCAAATAAATATCATAAATCTGTCACATTATATTAAACAGTATACATTAAATTTATCTCAAATATAAATATTATTATTATAATGGATTTTATTATTTCCTAAACAATATTACATTTTTATACAACGTTATATTATTGAATTTGTTCATTTAAATTGGGAACATTTTGATAAATATTTATTCTATACTCTAAAAAGATAGTATTTAATAAGGAATACAGTTCAAGAATTAAATTTATCATTAAATATATTATTAATGCATTGTATATGAAGTGATAGGTGGGGAAAAAATTTATAACACCCTGATTCATTAACATTCCACATGATAGAGATAATTATGGTTCAATTAAATTTGTTTTTTGGGTATACATAAAATTACAAGAAATTTCTTATTGTATAGTATTGATAGTACAAATATCATGATATATGAAATATTAACATCCCATAACTAGAATTTCAATATTTTATAATTAAACAGTTATAGTCATTTAGATTAATACATTGATATTTTCCAAAAAGTTTCTTTACAACCATTTGATAATTTAAATTTAATTATTTGATCATCATTTATTCCTTCCATATAATTATCATTTTTGATGTTGTTGAAAAAATGTTATGTGTCAATTGTTATTTACACAGATATATTTTTTATACAATATTTTTTTTAGATAATGTTTTATATATGTAACATTTACTATCCATTTGATCACACCCTTATTTGATTTTACATTCCCTAGTATATGTGGAATTAATCCTTGAATAAATTCAATGATGTGTAAAATTTACATAAACTAAGTTATAGTTTATCTTTTAATATTTAATGGGATACACAGTTATATATGTTATTTACAATGCCTATTGATCTATGTTTCTATTAGGTATGTGTAATATTATATATTTCAATAATAGAAATAATTTATCACTAACTCTAGACTATATGTGATTGGTGTATTATAGATGGTCTGTGAAAATGTTCAATATATGTATTGGGTTCTATATTTAAAAAAATGTATATTATAGATCACAAAACTATTGTAGAAATTGAGGATATTAAAATTATTTTATAAGGATTCTAAATTCTTGTTAAGGAAGATATAATGTATTATTTCCCAGAAATTATATCCCCATTTTGATAGTAGATGTGATGTGTCTCAATCAGAGTTGTAACTAGTGTTTATAAAATCTAAAATGGAGAAATGGTGTTATCCTCTGTATTCCAATGGTGTATGAAAATAAACATTATTTCACAAATAGTTTTACACATCCAAGGGATATTTTTAGGTCAATACCAATTTTACCACTAAAAAATAATGATTAATTAAGGAATATAACATATATAAACATATGAAATTGCATTATGATATCGGGGAAACATGAATTTTACTAATATTATATGACTATTTTTAATCATATAAAAAAATTGGGTATTACAAGATGGGGTTTTACCATTATTATCAATATTTTTGAGACATATAATGTAAAACATGCAGTGAGTTTCGTATGTGTTTTACATAACTGATTTATTGAGTAATTATTCATTATTATTTTATAGAAATTAAAATAAAGGTATTAATAACTATTAGGGTTAATGTTTTCATTAATTACAAGTTAATTATAGTCATGTAAAAATAGTTTCTTGTTTTTTTTAAATATTAAATCTTTTTATAAAACCTTCAGAATATAAAACTGATTTGAAAATTATTATAAATATAGAATATTTAAATTGTATTGTTGTTGATTTTAGGTGAATTATATTAATAGAGTTTTAGAAAAAGGACCAACCACATGAAAATGAAAACTCATCACATTCTAAAGGCCCTCGGACATGATACCACAACCTAAGGGTGGCAATGGTTTATCACCTAGCACTGGAAAACATGTAATATGGGTTAATATGAAATTTTATTACATAAATGATTTTATACGTAGCCAGTTATGGAATGGATTATATTTGACTTTGTGTATTATAGTTTATACTATATAGATCAATTTATAATATTAGATTACCAATGATAATGATTTTTTAAATGATTAGGGGCATAATAAATGTTAATTCATTATTTTATAGGTTATCTGATCTGTTAATAGTTATTTTTATTGGTTCATTTGAAATAAAATTCATCATGGATATTCATTCCATGGTGTGTTGGATAAATTAGAAATTGGATGAAGAAGAAAATTAATAAATTATTATAATAAAAATAGAATTATATCAAGGATGTATATTTACTCGTTTTCTTAGTATAGATGTTAATGTTGTTCTCCATTTTTTTAAAGGATCTGTAAACAAAAATATTATCTTGTTAAAAATAATTAAAATGAGTTTATGGTATTTAAACTCATCATACACTTATCAATTTTTGTGTGGATATGTTTCTATTGACCATAATATCCTTCACTCTCTATTATTATTTTGAAATTAATTTTCTCCTTCGTGTCGTTATTTTCACATCCAACTACTGTTCTCTTTTTTTCAAAACATTTTTTCTTCATACCATTACATTTATCATTCTAAAATTATTAATGAGTTTTGTATTGACCCTTTATAAGATGTGAGATTTAAAAATTTGAATTATTAAATTAAAAATCAATTATTTTTTAATGAAATATAAAATTTATATGATATACGTTTTTAGGGATGGGAGAGTGTGACATTTGGATATTTTAAAATACATATATTGTTCCTAATAGTGAAGATGACACACAACATTACGATTAAATGACCAGTGAAATATTTTTTTAATAATACCATAGTAACCTATATTATAAACTGTAGACTATGAATATAAATAATTATATTACTAAATATACATGGTTTATACATGTATAAACTAAATTCATTTTGGTCAATTGATTTGAAGAAACCATTTGAAATTATATGAAATTATTATGTAAAAAACAATTTTAATGTAATAAATGTATTTTTATTATAATAAAAATTTATTAATGATTTTAAGAAATTTATAATATTAAATATTCAATGAAATTGTTAATATTAATATAATACTTTTCTTAATAATGGGATAATATTAGTGATTTTTAATAATAAAAAAATATTTTTTAAAATAGTGGTTCTGTTTCATTTAGTACACTTATATTAACATATATTTTTACCAAATATATATTTTTTTGAAAAAAATAAACATACATATTTATATGGTCATGTAAAAATTAACTTAGGTTGAAAATTTTGGATTATTCAAAAAATATAAATTTTTATTGAATATTTAAAAAAAATGCATTCGATTAATTTTTATTTCAATTGAATATAATATATAATGTTAAACATCCTTATTATTTGAATTTTATTTCATTGAAACAAAATTATTATATTGATATATTTTATTTAAATAATTATATTTTAATTGTATTTATATATTATTTTACTTTATATTTTTTATGTTTAAAACTCATTTTTCTAAAATGTATTTATTATGCCTAATGATTGTTTATTTTAATTATTTAAAATAATTTATAATGTGGAATTATTAAAATGAAATTTATATATATTATGTCTTTATAAACTAATTTTAAGTCATATGATAAATAATAATTTTCATAGAGTTGTTTTAATATCTTTTAATGTCAGAAAAAAAATCCCTATAAAACAAATTTTCAATAAATTTCGGGTTAATTTTTTAATTTTATTTAACTTGTGTGAATTGAGTATTATATAATTGAATCCATATTTGGAAGCAAAATGAATAACATGAATTAATTATTGGGACATAATTTTTGCTCAAAATTAAATGTAAACTTATATAAAATTAATTACTAAAATCAACGTAAAACAACTTTAAATAGGGATAACATATAAGGATAAGTGTCAACATTGTCATAAAATCAATTGAAACAAAATTTTTTGTTTTATATTTATGTTATAATTGTAACATTCTTTGATGAAAAATGTGGACTAACAATTCCAATATAGTGACATGGAATTATATAAAAACAATGATAAATTGAATTTCTTTCAATCAACAATGTTATAAAATTGAACCCATCCCATAACATATTTACACAACTCAATCCATTTATGTTGAACAAAACCATATAAAATATAAACGAAATACCATTATATATGTTCTATTTATATAAGATTATTCTCAATATTCCATTCCTACTGTCATTAACAAATGACCCAAATGTTGTTTTCCCAAAAGAAGGTAACCATCATTACGACGCTCCTTATTTTTAACTTAATCTCTTATAACCGTAAAATATTTAATAAAAATTATAAAATAATTAATCATTAATCAACATTAGATATATAATTTATTATTTTCACTTTATTATATTTATCCAACACATTTTCAATCAAATTGGTAATAAAGGCATCTATTATGTTAATGGGGGAATAGAGCATGAAGAACAAATGTAATTGTTTCAATATAAATGACTGCGATGACTGAAATGTATAGTCATAATAATATTTATAATGAATAATTATGTTAAATAAAAATTGTTTTTAATTTTTTTAATATGTCTTTTACATCATCACTCTTTTTCAAAATACTAGAATTGTATCATCGCTCATGAATACGTGTGACCTATCATTTGGATCAAGAATTGTGATTCATTTTCTATGTAAAAAAATCATGAATTTTTATAAAAATGTTTCTATGAAAAAATAGGTTCATAAAAGAAATATCATTAAATATACGATTTATCTGTATACTACATGAAAATAATAAAACTTCCATGACAATACATGCATGTGAAAATGAACCAATTAACATCAGAAACAATGGTAATAAATGAAAATTAATAAAAAATTTGGTTATAAACTCATATATGAATATAAGAACTTATATTATAAATATTAATATTGTTATGATATAAATTAGAAAATATTTTAGAAACACTGTATAGGAGTTTAAATAATGATCATTTAAATGGATAAATGTGGTATAATTCCATATCAATTTCCATTCATGGAGGAATATTTTAGTTTTATAAACCTATTTTAGATTATATTGTTTAATATATTTCCACATATATGTGTTATATCATGGATCCATAAACCCTATTTTTATTTTATGTTTCAATTAAAATAACCCATTCTAATGGCCTTGTACACAAATGTTTCGAAGATGTAAGGATTTTCCAAAATCAATATTTTTCCTATTAAACGATTTCTTTATCATTGCATTTGATATTTTAAAATTATTTTTGAAATTTAAATTGATAATTTTATTTTCTATTTAAAATTAATTTTCATATCCCTGGTAATTAAACAGAATGATAATTTTATTTTTTTAAAATGTGATCTTCATTTCAATATTCATTAATAAATTTATCTTCATCCAAGTCCATTTTTTATATAAAATGAATTTATTTTTTTTAATACTACCTTATGATTTTTACTGAAATTATTACCCATTTTTTACAATTAAATATTATTTAATAAGGAATATTAATTTTTTTAGAATGAGATAAATTTATACTCTTCATTCAAAAATGTTAATGGAATCATTACCTTAATATAATTGGAATTAAGGGAATTATAATCCATAATAAACAACCAAAACATTGATTCATTCATTAAATGATTTCTAGGTTATTTTAATTGAAATATTTTTTCCAATATTCATGAAATTTTGAGTTTTTAAAATAAGATATAAATGTTAAAATGGGGGTTTCCTCATGAATTTTATTAATGGATCATTATGGTATCTATATTCATAATTATAATAAACCCATTATTTTATGTATAGATCATAATGTCATGTTGACATGATATGATTAATTTTTCTGGATGTTTTATGATCTATTTGACTAGAAAAATATTTTACATTCATATTCGTGATCACGTTTTCTCTAAATAAACATATTTTAAAAAATTACATTTATTATGATCACTTGACATTAAATTTCTCTTAAATATCCTTATTCATTATATGATGGATATGATATTGATTAAACCATTTTAAATATTTATATATGGTATTTTATTATGGATTTTATTTTATTGATTGGTGAAAATTTGGATAAATATATATCATTTAACAAATAATTATTTTAATGGAAAAGTAATATTATATTAATATAAATATATCATTCCAAATTTGAGGAAGGCATTAGAAGTGATGAGTAGAGCCAGGATAACAATTAAATAGAAAATGCATGAATCAATTGGTCAAATGAATAATACAATTAATCTGTCATTAAAAAGGGTTTTGCTATATACATAACCTTTGTTAAAATATCGCTACCCAATTTATTGATTGTATAAATAACATGATGTATAATATTATGAAATAAAATATTAGGAATTTTATTTATTTTGAAATTTAAAATTATTACCCAGGAGATAAAATAATGGAAATTATCCATTTATATTATTCATGATCATTTTATTATTTATATTACATAATTTAGTCAGAATTTTTTTCCAATCATATTATTCAGTGAGATTATATTATTGATTAAATAAAATGTGTTTTTAGTTATTTTATTTTCTATATAGTTTATTACATATTGAATCTTTATAGCTACATCTATACATAACCCATAATATTTATATTATATCACCTTCAATTTATTTTTCATATGAATTATATGAAAAAGGATTCATTGAATTAGTTTAAGGATGAAAAATATTAATCTTCAATATATTGTAATATATGTTTTAAAATGTAAATTGAGAATCTTGTATCTATATTTTTTACGAAGACCATTAAACAATTCATTAATTTTTTATGTGTTTTATTTTACCTAGAAGCGATGTAATTAAGAAACCCTAGACTCTATTACACTATGATTAGGGTATTTACAAAAATATGAATAAATATCCCCATATCATGATTACACAAAAAGGATGATAGAAATTTTGATTGTAGTACATTCATAGAAAAATGGTATAAAATTTCCTCATATATGACATTCAAGAAAAAACTTGTGAATAATACAGCCCACTATAAATTCACATAACAATCATTTGAATAATTATTCATGCATCTTTTTCATTCAACATTAAAACATATCATGTGATATTAAAACATAAAAAATTCTTTAGAGGATGATATAATACCCCACAAATCAATCAACTTTAAATATTTCATCCTATTGAAATCATTCATTAATTACATCATAACGAACCCATGGAATAAAAATTGGGGTTTCAAACAATTCAATATGTGTTAACAAAAGAATTAATAATAATTTAAAATTTTGTTACAAAAAATTCAATAACACAATAAGATTATTTTAAAATAAAATTTAAATTCATAATTTACAAAAAATGAATTCTATAGAACCCCTAGTTTTAGGTATGTAAAACATTATTTGTTCTTTTCAATAGTATAAAAGTTATAGGTAAATATGTGGAGTTTTTGGGATGTGTTTGGAGTGTTTTGGAGAGAAAAGGGTGTGCAATGGATGCACATGGTTTCCCTAAACTATATAACCAAACAATGTGCTACAAGAAACCACTTCATTAAATAGTCTATTGGGTTAGTTTTTCACTTCAATATGCTTTATTCTACCTATTATGGCCCTAAAATGATATTTCAATTCACTAAAGGCCAAATGTGGTGCTCCCATCAATCTAAAAGAAATCTAAAAGGCATTCTCGGGCAATTTGAAGGTTGATTCTTGTAGTAATTTCATGTTCATCATTGTTTTCTCGACAACATATTTCACATACATATCCTTTATTATTTTTTACTTATATATACAACTGATGTGGGTAGTAATACGATTTTTTATTCCAAATAAGATCAGATATTTTTTTAATGATAGAGGAGAAGTTCAAAGGCACTTTAATGGAATCTTGAACTGAATTCATGAGTTTTCTTTGTTTCTTTTCAGTTTTCCTCAAAATGATCGACCAATTTGGATTAAATCACAACTCAACATGATGAAAAAATTTGTAATGAATTTAAATTTATTTTTCTTTGTGATAATAATTATAAATTTTCTATTAAACATTTATTTACAACACTCTTTAGTGAAAGATTGGAAAATTATGAAATTCATGATAATTAGGAATTCCTAAAATTGGCTTTTGTTCATGAATTTAAAATGATGATTTTATGTTGGAAATATTATGGGATTTTGATTAGATTATTTTGTTTAAATGTTTTAAAAAATTGGATTAATTTATTTAAATAATTTGGTTGTCAAATTGGATCATTGGGTAGTTTAAAAAAACCGACGGTTTTTACTGAAATAGATGAAATTGTCGAAATTGGATAGGGTTTTTCTGAAATCTTGGTGTGAATATTCATATTTCATTATGAGGCATGGATGAAATATAATCTTTTTCTCAGTTCCAAATATTTCATAGAACATGGGATTTAATTACCTTGTGTTGACTTGGTAGATCCATGAGAAACCATTCATGAGTATGGACATTTCATAATGAAGCTTGCATTGTTGGAATGGTAGAAATGTGGAAAAATATTCTTATTCCAAGATAGATATTTAAAAAAAGGTTTAAAGTATTTATTTGATTGTTTATATGGAAAATATTATTCTAGAAAAATGGTTAACATGGTTTTTTGTTATATTTTATTATAAACTATTCTAATAAGTGTTTATATTTTCACATAAATTATTTTTCAAAATTGTTTGTATAATTTGTTTTATTTAAATGTTTCTAAGTTTTCTATATTAGCGGAGTTATTAAGAGAATTATTGGGAAAGTCTTAGATAATTTTATTCAAACCCCTGATTTGGCACATTTATTCTTTTATAGATTTTTTTATTCTGGTATGAGGGAGATGGTAGAGTGCCACATGTTTTTGATGCTACTTCATATGTTGTAGGGATATTTGGTGATGATGGATCATGAAGATAGTGGTGCCTAGAGTATTGTGGTTTTTTCAGTGTCTTTTTTTGATCTTATCCCATTTTTTCATTGAGTTTTTTTGTTTTTTTCTCTAGAAAATATTGTGTCCACATTGGTGTAAATGAAATTGTAGATTTTCCTTCTTTTTATCATGTATCATATATTTATTATGGGTTTTGATTTTTGTTTTCATTTTTATTAAATTGTAATTCACCATACACAATTTATTTTAATCCCTTTTGAATTTATTAAAAACATTTTTCATTTTGGGGATGTCTGATAAGGACAAGTAAGGCCTCACTTCATTCACAATCCCATAATAAGGGGAGGGACTTTACAAATGGTATTATCTTGGCCCTCACTCTATGGAAGAAGTAGTCTTCAGTTTTTGTATTCAGGGAGTTAAACATCCTTCTTGATTATTCCTTGGGATGTGTTCTTAGAATGGAGTATGATTTTTGGGACAAGAAATGTAAAGCCGAGAAAGGCATAGATATCATTTTTATTTTGAACAACATGTTACCATAAAGTTTGGTACAAATGTTTTTTTGATACACTTATAGGATATTGAAATCTAATTATTTGGGTTTTATCTAATGGGATGAGAATGATATGCATTTTATATTAATTAATTTACACTAGTATTCCATATCTCATTCTGTGTAATGAAAAATTATTTGAAGCATTATTTTTTCATTTCACAATGATCGTTTCATAGTGGTCTTTGTTTAGGTTCTCGAAACACTTCTCAGGTGTCAAAATCATCATATACATCAGCAGCATGAGGCCTATAGAATCAGACTCATCATGAGATTAGATCTATCCATAGTGATTTTGGGAAAACGATGAGTCCTCATCAAGAAGAATCTCAACAAGACAGAAAGGGGAATTGTGAAATGAAAAAAAAATCAAGATAATCATGTGAATTTGGATGATCATGATGGACCATATTTTGTAATAGTTATCATTCTATTTAATTATACCCTTACGCATGTCTTGTTTGATAATAGTTCATATAAATCTTTCATTACTTGTCATTCTATTGATTTTATAACTTTGAAATGTGAGGTGATTTCCACTATGACAAACTTCAAAACCCTATCTTTAAATGTAAATGTTTATCCTTTATTTTTTGAGTATGTTCTGTAAAGATAGATAGAGCTGAGAATACAAGAGATTTATCATTGTTAGAGATGGATTTATTTGATTTGATCTTATATATGGATAAGTTGAAAATGTTCAAGTATCACATGAACTATTATAGTAGAACATTTAGTTTTACAATTGAAGATAGTGTTGAGAATATATTAAGAGGAAAAAGGGTTTTAAAGATAGGTTAAATAGGCTGGTTGGCAGCAGAGGTCAGAATTATCTTGTATTAGTTGGTGGTGTTGACTTTGGGGTTGATGAAAGAGGCCATAGATAGTTGTCTTCCAGATGTTGTGGATCTATTTCCATATGCCTTTCCTATGAACTAATCATGATTAACACCTATAAGGAAAGTGTAGTTAATTATTTATCCTCTTCGGGAGACTAAAATTATTTCCCTTCCATATTATAGGATAGAAGCATAAAAATTATGGGATATTAATGTGCAGTTGAAGGATGTGGAAAGAAGAGGTTTCATTTGGCATCGTACGTCTCTATTGGAAGCACTGATCATGTTCATGAAGAAATAATATGAAACTCTCATACCTTGCATTGATTATTTTAAGAATAAGAAACTTATAATAATGAATATATATTGATATCCAATCATTGATGACTCGTTTGATCAATTTAGGGGAGCTCAGTGGTTCCCTAATGTTGAATTGTGATTTTAATATCTCGAATTGTGAGTTCAGAAAGTAGATTTTTTGAAGAAAATGTTCAAAATAAGATATGGAAACATAGAATATAAAGTCATGCCTCTCAGTATAATGAATGATTAGGAAGGATTTATAGAAATAATGAATCTTATATTCTATAGAAATATGGATTCTTTTGTTGTGGTGTTATTCGATGACATATTGGTGTAATCAAGGACAAGGGGTGAGTAAGAGAACAACATGGTGATAGTGTTGGAAATATTTAAATATCATAGTCTGTAAGTCAAATTTTACATGTGTGACCATTGGATACAATAGTTATGCTTTTGTGGCAATGTGATTTCAAGAAAGGTGTTTTCGTAGATCCTAAAATGATATAAGATGTTATCTCTTGGAAACCTCCTAATAATGTCTTCGAGATACAATGCTTCCATGGACTCATTGTTTATTATCAACATCTTTTGTGAATTATCATGACTAGAATATCCATTCATAGTATTGAAAAATAATTTCATACCTTATAGTGCAGTGAGGAATTCAATATGTCTTTTCAAGAGATGAATGTGCATTTTACAACAGTAACTATCATTTTTTTCTATAATCAATAAAGGTGTATGTGGTCTACTCTGATTCTTCGGGATCAGGTTTGGGATGTGTAATCTTTCAATTAGACCATGTTGTTTTTTAAGGTTCATGGAAGTTGATTGATAATGAGAAATATTACCCAACACAATACTTAGAGTTAGACGTGGTCTTCTATTGTTTGAAAAATTAGGGACAGTCTCTCATTGGTTAGAAATTCAATGTGTTCACAGATTCTATGATATTAAATCACATTTTTCCACAATGATATTTGAATATATGGGAAAATAAGTGGATAGATTATCTCCATATGTTTTACATCAACATGATGTATACACTGGGAAAAGGAAATGTGTTGTTCAATTCATGAATAATGATGTCATATGCTCAGTTGAAAAAAGATGCTTTAAAAGAGTGGCAGATGATATCAGTCTCAACCGATTTGCACGTGTAATGTGAAGACCAAGGTGATGTTTTAGTTTTATTTTAACTTTCTGACATTTCATATTTGGTAACGATGTAAAAGGAGGTAGAAAATATGACAAAAAATGCATGGTTATGAGTTCTAGACTCGATGATTTGGAGATTATTGAGGGTTGTAAAATTTATGGGAGTTCAGTTTTTTGGTTCCAAAATCGGATGGTCCTACCTATGGTATTTTAGGAACAACTTTTTCTTGCCTACAAAAATTCTATATGTTTTCTACATTATGGAATACATAAGATTTATAAGGTGTTTATGGAACTATTTTGGTCTATTTGGTATGAAATGAAAAGTGGGTGAGTTTATTTCAAAGTGATTAATGTGTTAAAATGTTAAGGTAGAGCATCAAATAATAGCAGGAATGTTTCTATATTTACTAATCCTATGTGTAAATAGGAGAAGATAGCAATGGATTTTGTTACAGCTCTACCTTGAATGGTTTTAATACATAACAACCAATGGTTGATAGTTGATCCTCTCACAAATTCAACTCATTTCATCCCAATTTTTGAACCTCATATGGTAGAAGACCGGTCCAGAATATATATCCGTGAAGTGGTAATGATACATGTTATACAAGTTTCGATAGTCTCATACATAGATCCAAGGTTCACATCTCATTTTAAAAATACTCACCGACATCCCTTGGGACTCAGTTTACTATGAGTATGAAATATAATCCTTATACTGATGAGAAATATGAAAGGAATATACAGATGTTTGAAGATATGTTATGGGCTTGTGTAATGGATATTGATGGCTCATCAGAAGAGAAAAATTAATTGGTGGAGTTATCATATAAAAATAGTTATCAATCCTCCAAATATATGTATCCTTATGAAGTGTTTTATGGCCATCCTGGTCATTCTCCACGTTGTTGTGTGGAAATAGGCCAGAACACGATTATTAGGCCGATCCTTGTCAAATAAATGTCGTAGAAGATTCAGTTTATCACAAAGATGATGGAGATGAAACATAATCAATTAAAATCATACTCAGTTCATATCCAAAGAATATTAACATTTTTGTTGGGTGATCATGTGCTCTAAAGGATATCTTTAGGGCATGGACATCATCATTTTAGGAAGCATGAAAAGTTATCTTTGAGATACATTGGGCCTTTTGAGATACTGGAATGGGTTGGAGAGGTGGAATATTGGTTTTCATTACCACCGTGGATCTATTTAGTTTATATTTTTTTCCATGTATCTCTGATGAAAATGTATCATCCTAGTTTTAACCATGTGAACAGACGGAATCACATTGACCTAGAGCAGGATGCTTCCATGGTGTGTGTCCTGATGCAGATTATAGATACGCAAGATAATGACTTTCCTAGAAAAAAAAATATTGTGGGTTTAATGGAAACGTGTTCAGATTCAAGAAAAACATGAGAACATGAGAAGTAAATGAAAGGGATATAGCTAGAACTCTTTTATAGCCGTAATTTCTTTCTATTATCAAGGGACCAAAAGACCAGTGGTGGGGAGAATGTTCCACCCCCGGGTTCTGGTATGTAACCCTTTCATTTTTTTCCTGTGTATAATAGTTATTGGTTAATATGGAGAGTGTATAGAGTGATTTTTAGTGTGTTAGAGAGTAAAATGAGGTGAACATGGGCTGCACACGGTTTTCACAAACTTTGTGACAAAACCATGTGTAGCCAGAAACCACTTGCTTCAAGAGTGTATCTCATTCATTTTGTACTTATATATAATATTTTAAGCCTAGAATGGCCATACCGCAATATGGTTCTTCACTAAAGTCCAAAAAAAGTTCTCCCACTAATCCAAAAGATACCACAAATCCCTGCATAGCGATTCAAAGGCAGATTCAGGCGGTTAGATCCCATTCTTCATCATCTTTTCCACAGTTTCTTAGATCCACTTCTTTATTCATCATTCTTTCATAGATATAAACCAAATGTGGGTATATATTAATATTTTTATTCCAAATAATGTTATATCTAGTGTGTTTCATGATAGGGGAGGAGATCCAAGGCTGTTTCATGGAATGTTGACCTAGATTCTTGAGCGTTCTTTATCTATTTTCAGTTTTTGTCAAAAAAATTCGAGGTCTTTTGGTTAAATCTCAAATCCCCTTACTCTAACCATAAGTAATAGATTGAATTTCTTTAGTGGGAATTGGATGTTAAAAAATAATTGTGATTCCTCTTTAGTGAAGGTTTTGAGAATTATGAAATTCTAGAAAATTAGGAATTCTCGAATTTGGATTTTGTTCTATATTTTAAAATAGAAATTTTTAGTTGGGGATGTTCTTGAATATTGGTATGTTGATTTAATTACAAAAATAAATAAAGGTATGATTTTATTGATATTCTATGGTTTTTATATTATCTCATTAGAATGTTTCAATAAATTGATTGTTTTTATTGAAATAGATGAAATTATTGATATTGGAATGAGTTTTTGGAAAACTTGGTGTGCATATAAAAATTTTAATACGAGGAATGGTTAAAATATGAACTTGTGTCCATTTCCAATGTTTTAATGGAACAAGGTATCTAAATAAATTATGAAGGCTCGGTATATCGATATGGAACCACACATGAATATCGATCTATCACAACAATGCATGCATTATTGGAATTGTCGATATGTGGAATTAAATTATTATATCATGATAGATATATAAAAAATATTTTAAATATTTATTTTATTTTTTACAAGGAAATTTTTTTTATGGAAAATTGGTTAACATGTTTTTTATATTTACTTATAAAAAAATTTCATAAGTTTTTATATTTTCTTATAAACAATTTTTATAAATAGTATTGTATAATTGGTTTTATTTAAAAGTTTCAAAATTTTCCATCATAGTGGAGTGAGTAGGAAAGTCATTAGAGAAGACCTAATGAGTTTTACACTTACCCCTACTTTGTAACTTTAGTGTTATTGAAGATGTCATATTCCATGACATGGGAAAAGGTATAGTAATACATTTCTTTAACACTACTTAATGATTTGTTGTGTTGTTTGTTAATGGTGGAGCACCGAGATAATAGAGCATGAAGTCTTGTGGTTGTTTTAGATTTTTATTTATTAGCCACTATTTTCATTGAGGTTAATTTTATTATGATGTAGCACATTTTTTGGCTCACTTGGGTATAAAATAAATTGTTGAGTTTACTTTTTCGACCATACAAAATATAGTTATTATGGGTCATGGATTGTCTGGTTTTATGTTTTTTATTAATGGGTAAATCGTACCCAATATATATTTGAAACACTATAGAATTTATTTCCAGCATTTGGTATATTTGGGATGTTTCTTTTTTCCTAGGTAATCCTCACCACCTTCTCAATCCAATGAGAAAGAGAGGGACATTTGAAATTCCATGGAATTATATTTTTTTGAGATAATCTTAAAATAAAAGTGAAATCTGATAACATTTTCCCATAAAAATATATTATAATTTCCTTAAAAATATTGTTACAATCATAGTAACAATGAATTTCCTTTAATATGAATTGAATTTTTTTACTAAATTTATGTTTAAAAATAAAATTCAATAATATTTCTTCTAAAATAAAAAATTATTTTTCAAAACTAATTATTAGTTGAATAATGAAAAAATCATTCTTAAATGATAGATGCTATTTGAGAATATATTGAAATATCTTTACAAAAAATCCAAATAATAAAAAGTGGTAGTAAAATTTTCCTTAGAAAAAGTGGTAATTGAAAATATTAAGTCAATTTGGGTAAAATAAGTGGAATTAAAAAAAACGAATAAATTTATTTACTTTAATATTGATAATGTAAATTTAAAAAAAACCTCATGTTAATGGTGATGTGATACTTTCTATAAAAAATTGTTTATTTATGAGAATGAAATTCATCATAATGTAATATTTTTCCTGAAAAAAATAGATTAAAATATAAGGAAAATAGGATGTATCTTATAAAATATAAAATATATGAATTTATTAGGCTATAAATAATGACTCTTATGAAAAGATTTTTTTTTCACAAAGATAGAAATACGAGGTTACTGAGTCCCTTAAGGTTATAAAAATTTATGAATGAGGAGAAATTATTAACTGTTTTTATGTGTTGGAAATGTTGATACATGAAAAATTGAAAATTAAACAAATTGACATGAAAGGTAATAATTTTTCTATCTTATATAACATAATATCATGAAGAGTAATCATTACTCAAGGAAGGAGAATTAAGATTCCAAAATCCCTCATGACCTTATAATCATTGGGATGAAATGAAATGGATTTTTTAACATGTGATGAATTATAAAAAAATACACTTAATTAAATAATATTTTCAGTTAAATAGTTGGCCAAAAAATTTATAAAAAATCAAGGGTAGAAGATAAATATTATTTCAATATTTAAAAATTATGATTGAAACCCCCTTTTTGTAATAATATTTAATGAATCAAAATATCATAATAGGGATTACATGAAATTAAAATTTTAATATCCTAAGACCAATTATATTCATTTTTTATTTGTTAAATATATAATTAAAAAAATAATATAGGCGAATTTATTACACATATTACCAATCATGTCTTATTGAATTGAAAATAGAGAAAAATAACACATTCCTTATATCATGATTCATTTTACAAATGAATCAAATGTATTGAATAATAAAATATAGTTCATTAAATTCAATTTTACAATATTTATCCATATATATTCCATTTAATATTGTTTACATATTATCAGATATTTTTTATTAACTAAATAATTTTTCCCATGGTAATTAGTTGAGATTGTTTGATCGATTTATGTGAAAGTTAATTAGTATATTAACTATGGTGTATAATCTGGTAACAAATATTAATAGTAATTAAAATAAAATTGGTGTTTTTTTTAATTTTTATATTAATATATCATTCATATAAATCAATATATTTTCCTAATTTGAATCAAATTTATGAAGGTTTGTTAAATTGAATTTTTATATAGTGGGTTTATATTAACCATATATTTTTAATATATATCATATAATGTCTATTATTATCAGTAACTAATATTAATATATTAATAAATATTATTTTTATATAATAAAAAAATCAAATAATCAATGTATTGTGGTAATGGAAATCACGATACGATGTTATGTGGAGATGACGGTCCCCATGCACAAACCGAATTCATTTTCATTCTCTATATAATATAAGGGGATATGAAAAGTAAAATAATTTTAATTTTATATTTTATTTAATGATATATGTATTATATTCTTATCAAATAACTACTTTTTATCCTCCATGAATAATAGTTATAAAAAATAAAACATATTTTTCATTTAGGTAGTAATAAAGACATTCAATTAATTAAATTATATCATATTAAAAATAATTATATTGACATAAATTTAGTTATTATAATGTATTTTAAGGGAAAGGGGATATTTAAAATGATGAAACTACATGTTATGGAATAATCACTTGGAGAACCTCATATTTAACATTGATATCACCATGAATATTGAGGCCTTAATCTTATGAATTGAGACTAGAGTATTATAAAAATTAATAAGGAATATATGAGGAAAATAATTGTAACTCCCCTACCCCAGTTACCCAGAGTCATTGATTTATTACATAAAATTGGAATGATCACAAGAAAGATCAAGTCTCTAAAGACTGATTAGTTTAGTAGCCTTGGAAACACTAGATACAATCATAACGTTTTACATTACATCATAAAAAAACATCTTGTCTTCATATCCCCTCATACTATCCCTACAGATCATTCATAAATTATTTCTTCATAGTCATGAAAAAAAACATTGAAAGGGGTGAGCTCAGAAGCTCAGTAAGGATAACATTATAGCAGAAGCTTCCATAGATAAGCATAAACACTTAAGGCAGTTTATAATTAAAATAAGATCCTTTTTAAACTTGAACTTCAGAATAAAATGGCAATGATAAAATAAAATAATTCCATTTACTTACTCACATGGATATTCTACTAGTTGAATGATCACATGCAATATCAATAACCACTTTCATAATGATGTAATGCATAATGCCAGACTATCATAACCACATATCTAAGGCCTCGTGCCAAGACTACAAATAAGATTTTTCCAAGGCCTTGTGCCAAGACACTAGTTTGTCTCATGAGACCTACCGATGCATTGAGGAGATATAGCAGGCTCCACCTGTCACTTATTAAGTCCAATGCATTCCTCATATGAACAGGTTTAAACATAACATAAACATTTGTATTAAAACTAGCATACAAAATGTCAATACTTTAACTACAAACCGTGAATGGTATAACAATAGCACATCCACAGTCAAACATAACTCATTTGATACAATATTGAAGATTGTATTGTATCACATTAACCTCCATCAAGAATAATGAAGGATGTTGACATAGATGAAAATAATCATCAAAATTATTTGATAGAAATATCCCCCTTTTTCTTGAAATCATTTTAAAAGTCACACTATTTGTCAAGAAGCCATTTAAAAATAGATTTTTGAATAAAAGTGTCCCATACCACATTGAAAATTTTTAAAAGGAGTTTTAATTTTAAAATTTAATGTCCATATAAATAAATCCTTAAAACCATTTTTAAAACATGGACATTAATGAGAAATATTTAGATGAATAAGTCTTTAAAACATTTAAAAATGGTATTTTAGTTAGAGATTCTAACAAAAAGAGAGACACTTGAATAAAAATAATTGAGGTAATAAATACTTTGTAATATCATCAGAATAAAGGTATTCATGATATAATATGTCAAAGTACATTATATACACCACATAAAATTGATTTGGTGTATAACAACAAAGAAGTCTCAATGGAATTTAAGTTGATATGAAATATCTCATAAATGCCGTATCCTTAGGTTAAGGATAAATCAATGACATAATTATGTGTGAAAAATATAAATACACTAAATATGATTGGATATTTAGTGTAAAACAATCAAAGGATATTCACACATAATCTTGTAAAAACAACACCAATGAATTGGTTGTTTAACTCAACAAATGGAGAATGAGTTAAAATTACTCTTATCAAATTCATATCGATGAATTGAGAAATTATAAATGGAGTTATTATGTGTATAAAAAGTATATCCACAGGAAAAGGGAGTGGAAATTATGACATAAGCAAATTAATAGTTATTCCACACATAATCTCGGAGTAAAATAATCAATGAAGTTTGCGTAAAGTTGAATAAATGGAAATGGAAATTTCAAATTCCCTTATCGATTAGGTAACATACGAAACATACACCCATGAAAGAAAGATCATACAATGATGATTTAAATATACATGAATTAATGTATATTACACAATGAATACAAACATGGTAAGTACACACACCACATGTAATAAATAAGTGGTGAATAATGGAATTCTCACGGAATTAAAAGTAAGTTAAGAAACCCCTTACCACGTTTTAATCAACTGGGTCATATGACCAAAAGTTAATAACCACCAAATTATTTACATAATAACATCAATATAAAGAGAATCATGATAATATATATCAAATGGAAGTACACAATACACAACTTTTAATAATTTAGTGGCGAACAATGGAAATCTCACGGAACTGAATGTTAGATAAGAAAATCCCTTACCTTGTAATTTTCCTTGGTTGGGGGTAGGTTAACCTCCTGTATAATGTTGAAATAAATTTTATTAAATTATTCATTAATCATATACATTAATATGATATCATATATGATCTTTTAAAATTGTTTTGTTAATAATATCTTAGAATTATTGTCGTTTCAAGTGTTAACTTACTCATTTTATTTTATATGTTTTGTTACGTAAGGCATGTTTTTCATGGATAGGTTGTATCTTATTCATATACAGAATGATATCAAGTCCTTAAAAATTATTTTTAAATCATAAAATGATAATTATACTTGAATGGATACGATAGAGAATTAATCTCATCGCGTTCGTGGAGACGGTAGTCCGTACGTATGCACGAGCGACAATATCATTCTTTTGATATTAAAATTATATATAATTGGATGGTATATAATATATAAAAAATCATTATCATGTTATATTTATTATTTTCATGAGTTACACATCATTATTATACCCACCCAAATAATAATATATTGAATAAAAATTACACCACGACGTGGAGACGGTAAGCCGTACGTACGCACGTATGGTGACATTTATTCAAAGGGTGGATAGAATACTGAATATGGTAGTACCATATTTATAATAAAATCACAGTATATATAAGATAATGGAGTTATTATTTTAGAATGATAATAACAAAGAAATAAGAAGTGGAAGAAGAAAGGAACTTGAAAAGGGGTGGTGAAAACATTACCTCTTCTTCGGGTTCTTCCTTTTGATTTGATCAAAATGTCTCCATAGGTTGGCTATCTGATCCAAATAAGGCCTATATGTTGTAGTGAGGGAAGTTGAGTGATTATTTGGGCAGGAGTTGGACGAACCAAAAGGATTTGAAGGTGTGAAGAAATGAGAAGGAGGAGTGCCCTTTTATACGAGGGGTGAGGGGTGCCTTTGGAAAATCTAGAAATATTAATTTATAATAAATTCATATTCGATTTCTAATGGCTCCAAAGTTTATTATTAAAAGGTTAAGATGGGTATAGGTCTAAAACCATTCAACCAATAGAATTTAGACAGGTTTGGGTTACTATATTAACCTTGTCTTTTAGTTTTTACTCTTAGTTAATTAGTTTGACATTTACCATGTCACTTTTTATTTTTATATTATATAGTTAATAAACATACTATATACATCCAAGAGACCCCCAAGTGGTCCATTAATGATAAAAATATCATGATATATGTCTCTTGGCCGAACCATAGATTTTTATGAATTTAATATCAATTAATAATATAATATTTGTTTTAAAAAATCTTTTATGTCAATTTTGACAATATTCAATATTTGATTTTTGTGAAACTCATAATAGGATGATTACTTCGAAAAAAGTCAATTACATAAATCCTAATATGTCATATTATCCTATAAAATTAGTGTAATTAATTAAAAGTCTCAAATTATATTTATATGGGTATTTATAATATCAATTATTCTAATTTGTTACTATTATAGTAATTACCGCATCATCATTGTGTCATAAATAAATTAAATTATTTAATCTATAAAAATTATAAATAAATTATAATTATGTAGGAAATCGTTTTAGATTTCTAATGAATATTTATAGTCTAAACTCCAACATATATAACCCTGTGTAACAACTGTTTTGATAAAATATATATGCTTGTGTCATTTTTGTATTCATTTTAACTTAATTAAAATAAAGTGTCCCTATCACTTACAAGTGGATTCATGGGGTCCCAAAATCGACCCAAAGATGACCATGGTCGACCATGTATCAAAAAATAGGGTTAAGACACGTTTTAGGGTAATTTAGTATTATTATAATATTATATTTTAACCCTTGTTTACCGGATTTACCTTTTAACCATGGTAAATAAAATATTTACCTAAGTAATTATCCAAAATGTCTAAAAGTAAAAGTTACCTATTTACATATTTTAAACATCCTGATTCCAAATATGGAATCCATTTTTCCAAATTCAAAATACAGAAGTGGCAGAAATTAATTTAAAATTAATTCCCATTGTTAAAACAAAAAGCGTGTTTTTAAGAGATAATAACTATCAAAAGATTGACACTTGTTTATGTCTGGTTTAAATGTGAAATTATGTTCAATGACACAAATTTTATTACATGGTAAAAATATATTTTAAATATAATTTAAAACCACTCAAATTCATAATTTATCACTATTAATTATTTCGATTAAAAAGGTTGTTTTTAATTAAAATTTAGTAATTTTTACTATTCATCAAAATATAAAAGTTATCTGAAAAGTACCAAAATTTCACCCTAGGCTAATTTCGTTATTCCAAAACCAAAAACAAAGTCTATTTTACCAAATTAAAAACATAAAAGTTGCATTTATTAATTTAAAATTTATTTCTACTTTCGAAACAAAAAGGCGTATTTTTAAGAAATAATAACTATCAAAAGTTTGACACTTATTTATGTCCAATTTCAAGGTGAAATTACTTAAAATAACCATCATTGGATTAAATAGTAAAAATATAATCTATTTATACTTCCAAACCATTAAAATGTATAATTTAGCAATATAAATTATTTTGATTAAAAAAAAGTTGTTTTTAGTTAAAATTTAGTAATTTTTCACTATTCACCCAAATATGAAAGTTATCAGAAAGACACCAAAACATTATTGATACTAAATTCTTATGTCCAAATTATAAATAAGAATTTAATTTTTTCAAATTGAATATATAAAAGTTTCAAATATTGGTTTTAAAAAGGCTTCTCCATTAAAAGGCGGTAAGATTTCATTTTTTGAAAAATACATCTTTTATTTAAAAAAATGAATTTGTTCATAAATCATGTCTTAGAATCTCATAATATGGATTGAAATTATAAGAATAATATAATATTTAAAATTTAGTTAATACTATTCATAACCTCTTTTGAACGACTAGTTTGGTAAGTCGTGGTGTACTTGAACTCAGTGTTGCGTACAACACCCGCTATTGTATTATTCAAAGAGAAGTGTACCGTGGAAGATTGGGGTGTTAAATTAACCCCTACTTCAATAAATTGCATCCTCAAAATTTTTAAAAAAATTGGGCCTGAGAATATAATGAAAAGTCCCACATCGGAAAAAGATTCAATAAAACCATCACTTTAAAATAAAGAAAGGGAGGTATAAAGGTCACCCATGATAACCCATACTCGAATTCTATTTAGGAAAACATGGATATGGATGATAAACTAAGTATCAAGTTTTGATGGAGAGGGATAGAAATCATGATCAGGAGAAATTTAACAATAAGAAAACAACAAACATGTGTTTGGACAAACGATCATTAATCTCCTAGTAGGAAAAGTAAACGGACAACATTTTTTGTTTTATGTTACATTACATAATAATGAGGAATTCATTTATGATATTGATTAAGAATATAAATATATATACTTAATTTTTAAGTAGAGTTTCATTCTTTAATAAATTTCCACCACTAACTCATTTTTTTATATGATGAGTATTCAAGAGGACTTGGTCACACTGGAAGAGCTAGAATAAACTTCTATAGAATCACATGATCCATGTAGGATAAACTATATATTTACATTGTCTTTAGAGATTAATCAAAACCAAAATGGTTAGTATAAGATCTAATGATCCCCCAAAAGGATATTCCTTGTGAGAAATAAACACTAATCTTAATTTCTAAAATTAAACCAATAATACCCCAACGATAAATAAATACCATTAAATAATCAATTTTCCTTAAAATCCTTCAATATAATCCAAACTAATATTGAATCCCAAAACATAGAACAATTTGATTATGTAGTCTCCCATGTTAAATTTTATCTATAAATGACATTAATTACTCTTAAAGTCACATACTTAAAAGTAATTAACCTAATCATTTCCATAAATAACCCAAATCATTATAAATCCACAATAAAAACATAGATAAAAATCCACCATTACTCCTCAAATGAAATCCCATACTACTCTATTTTCCTTTGGCATATATTGTTCTCAGCAAAGCGAACAACTTCCAAAATAACATTTATCACTTAATCACCAAATCATTTTCCTACACTCAGGGTATTCATTTGGTAAGACATAAGATCCCAAATCAAATTATTATTGATCAATAAAATCATTTAACTAAAAATAATAGTCACACTAACCAGGGACTTCATGTAGTCCAGTGGTAGGCGATAAATCCCAATCACACATTGGTTGTGGGTTCACTTCCCACAGCTTTGTCCGATGCGACGAGTTGTCACACGGTCTACATATTGTCCTTTTTCAAAAACTATATTTTATAACATTACCAATATGAGATAAATTCCTCACAAAAACCATAACATAATTTAACCACAAATGTTATCTCATACCTAGAATTTTCTTCCCAAATTATAATAATTTGTAATTTCCTCAAACCCAATGATCATATAAAACCAAATGGTTATTTATAACTATATCCACAAGAGAAAAGATAATTCTTCCTCAAATATCATTCTCACATGGCAAACTGCGGGGTTACAAATACAAGATAAAATTATTCAAAAGTAAACCCATCAACAAGGATCACTAATACTTTTTAAACATTTCTCCAACCTTTTATTTCCACATAGCTTCTTCTTTGACCTAGAAAATATCTTATAGAATAGCGCATTCACTCGGGTAATGGCTAGGTCCCCTACATTTACGGAAAATGACTGTAAATGGACTCTTGGGACCATTTTTATCTTCTTCCATAGTACTCTTCATTTTTCTTCAGCAATTCTTCACTTTATGTCCTTCCTTCCCACATGTAAAGCATTTATTTGTACCATTGAGACACTTCCCTGGGTGTCTCCTTCCACATTTCCTGCATGATGGAAATTGAGGATTTCTTTCTCCATGGTCTCCACTACTGGATCTCTTATAATTCATCCCCTTTCTCTTCTTTGTTGAGTCTGGTAATCGGTTAATATATATATTGTTGATCATATTTTTGGAAAATTGATTTGTCATAAATACGATATCCTTTACACCTATCAACATTCCATTTTGTTGCTCATTACCACCACCGTTCCCACCTTGTACATCATTCTAAAAGTCACTATGAATTCCTTGGAATCCATCCATTGACTAAAACCAAAAAGCATTGTGTGAGTAATAATAGTCATACAATCATTTAGAGATTAACATGTCACCATATTCTCAATTTGAAACACATTAGGATTAACCAAGGTCATTTACTCTCATCTTATATATATAATACTTTAAATCGGTTTGTAAAGAAAATGTAAATTATCCTAAGCATATCCCCCGGGAGTGTCGTAACCAAGAGTGCAGAAAGGCCCGTTGTCGTGCACTAGTTCCCGTTCGAGTCTAGCTCAAAGCGGTGTTTTCGGGTTTTACCCCTAGGTACATCTGTGCCAGAGCCGCCTCTACCTGCTCGTATCCAGACAAGGATGTATTTCTCGGAAAACTCACAAAATCTCTACAATACCAAAATTCTAGAAAGTTATTCTATACTAATCCTCAAATTTAATCTTAGGTCTCTATGATCTAATCAGAGTTTATCTAAATCTAGATTCCAAGGTTTGTACTAAACTTCCTCTGATATCAACTATAACGCCCCGACCCCAGTTACCCAGAGTCGGTGCATTATTACATAACATTGGCATGATCACAAGATAGATCAAGTCTCGAAAGACCGATTAGTTTAGTAGACTTGGAAACACTAGATACAATCATAAAGTTTTACATTACATCATAAAAAAATCATCTTGTCTTCATATCCCCTCATACTATCCCTGTAGGTTATTCATAAACTATTTCTTCATAATCATGGGAAAAAAAACATTGAAATGGGTGAGCTCAGATGCTCAGTAAGGATAACATTATAGCAGAAGCTTTCATAGATAAGCATAAACACATAAGGGATTTTATAATTAAAACAAAATCCTTTTTAAAATTTAACTTCAACATAAAATGGAAAAGATAAAATAAAATAACACCATTTACTTACATGGATATTCTACTAGTCTAATGATCACATGCAATATCAATAACCACTTTCATAATGATGGAATGCATAATGCCTGACTATCATAACCACATAGCCAAGGCCTCATGCCAAGACTACAAATAAGATTTTTCCAAGGCCTTGTGACAAGACACTAGTTTGTCTCATGAGACCTACCGATGCATCGAGGAGCTATAGCGGGCTCCACCCATCACTTATTAAGTCCAATGCATTCCTCATATGAACAGGTTTAAACATAACATAAACATTCGTATTAAAACTAGCATACGAAATGTCAATACATTAACTACAAACCATGAATGGTATAAAAACAGCACATCCACAGTCAAACTTAACTCATTTGATACAATACGGAAGATTGTATTGTATCCCATTAACCTCAATCAAGAATAATGAAGGATGTTGACATAGATGAAAATAATCATCAAAACTATTTGATAGAAATATCCCCCTTTTTCTTGAAATCATTTTAAAAGTCACACTATTTGTCAAGAAGCCATTTAAAAATATATTTTTGAATCAAAGTGTCCCATACCACTTTGAAACTTTTTAAAAGGAGTTTTAATTTTAAAAATTTAATGTTCATATAAATAAATCCTTAAAACCATTTTTAAAACATGGACATTAATGAGAAATATTTAGATGAATAAGTCTTTAAAACATTTAAAAATGTTATTTTAGTTAGAGATTCTAACCAAAAGAGAGACACTTGAATAAAAATAATTGAGGTAATAAAAACTTTGTAATATCATGAGAATAAAGGTATTCATGATATACTATGTCAAAGTACATTATATACACCACATAAAAGTGATTTGGTGTATAACAAAAAAGAAGTCTCAATGGAATTTAAGTTGAGATGAAATCTCTCAAAAAGGACGTATCCTCAGGTTAAGGATAAATCAACGACATAATTATGTGTGAAAAATATAAATACACTAAATATGATTGGATATTCAGTGTAAATCAATCAATGGATATTCACACATAATCTTGTAAAAACAACACCAATGAATTAGATGTTTAACTCAACAAATGGAGAATGAGTTAAAATTACTCTCATCAAATTCATATCGATGACTTGAGAAATTATCAATGGAGTGATTATGTGTATAAAAAGTATATCCATAGAAAAGGGGAGTGGAAATTATGACATAACCAAATGAATAGTTATTCCACACATAATCTCGGAGTAAAATAATCAATGAAGTTTGCGTAAAGCCGAATAAATGGAAATTGAAATTTCAAATTCTCTTATCGATTAGGTAACATACAAAACATACACCCATGAAATAAGGATCATACAATGATGATGTAAATATACATGAATTAGAGTATATTACACAATGAATACAAACATGGGCAGTACACTCACCACATGTAATAAATAAGTGGTGAACAATGGAATTCTCACGGAATTAAAAGTGAGATAAGAAACCCCTTACCACGTTGTAATCAACTGAGTCGTATGAACAAAAGTTAATAACCACAAAATTACTTATAGAATATCATTAATATAAAGAGAATCATGATAATATATATCAAATGACAGTACACAATACACCACTTTCAATAATTTAGTGGCGAACAATGGAAATATCACGGAATTGAAAGTGAGATAAGAAAATATTTTAACTTGTACTTTTCCTTGGTTGGGGGGAGGTTAACCTACTGTATAATGTTTAAATAATTGTTATTAAATTATTCATTAATCATATACATTAATATTATATCATATATGATCTTTTATCATTGCTTTGTTAATAATATCGTAAAATTATTGTCTTTTCATGTGTTAACTTACTCATTTTATTTTATATGTTTTGTTACGTAAGCCATGTTTTTCATGGATAGGTTGTATCTTATTCATATCCAGAATGATATAAAGTCCTTAAAAATTATTTATAAATCATCAAATGATAATAATACTTGAATGGATACAATAGAGAATAAATCTCATCGCGTTCGTGGAGACGGTAGTCCGTACGTACGCATGAGCGACAATATCATTCTTTTGATATTAAAATAATATATAATTGGATGGTATATCTTATATAAAGAATAATAATCATGTTATATTTATTATTTTCATTAGTTAAAAATCATTATTATACCCACCCAAATAATAATATATTGAATAACAATTACACCACGACGTGGAGACGGTAAGCTGTACGTACGCACGTATGGTGACATGTTATTCAAAGTGTGGATAGAATACTGAATATGGTTGAACCATATTTATAATAAAATCACAGTATATATAAGATACTGGAGTTATTATTTTATAATGGTAATACCAAAGAAATAAGAAGTGGAAGAAAAAAGGAACTTGAAAAGGGGTGGTGAAAACATTACCTCTTCTTCGGGTTCTTCCTTTTGATTTGATCAAAAGGGCTTTGTAGGATGTTTTTCTGATCAAACCAAGGCCTCTAGGTTGTATTGATGGAAGTTTAGAGAGTATTTGGGCAGGGTTGGGCCGATCCAAAAGGCTTTTAAAGTGTGAAGAAATGATACGTAGGAGTGCCCTTTTATAAGAGTGGTGAGGGGAACCTTTGGAAAAGCTAGAAATATTAATTTATAATAAATTCATATTCGGTTTATAATGGATCCAAAGTTGATTTTTAAAAGTTTAATGTGGGGATAGGTCTAAAAACATTCAAACAATATAATTTAGACAGGTTTGGGTTACTATATTAACCTTATATTTTAGTTTTAACTCTTAGTTAATTAGTTTGACATTTACCGTGTCACTTTGTATTTTTATATTATATAGTTAATAAACTTACTATATACATCCATGCGACCCCAAGAGGTCCCTTAATGATACACCTATCATGATATAAGTCCTTTGGCCGAACCTTATATTTTTATGAATTTAATATCAATTAATAATATAATATTTGTTTTAAAAACTATTTTATGTCAATTTTGATACTATTCAATAGTTGATTTTTGTGAAACTCATAACAGAATTATTACTTCGAAAAAAGTCAATTAAATCAATCATAATATGTCATATGATCCTAGAAAATTAGTGTAATTCATTAAAAGTCTCAAATTATATTTATTTGGGTATTTATAATATCAATTATTCTAATTTGTCACTATTATGGTAATTACTTCCTCATCATTGTGTCATAAATAAATTAAATTATTTAATATCTAAAAATTATAAATAAAATATCATTATGTGGGAAATAGTTTTACATTTCTAATTAATATTTATAGTCTAAAATCCAACATATATAACCCTATCTAAATATTTTTTTCTAAAAGATATATGCTTGTGTCATTTTTGTATTCATTTTAACTTAATTAAAATAAAGTGTCCCTATCACTTACAAGTGGATTCATGGGGTCCCAAAATCGACGCAAAGATGCCCATGGACGAACATGTATCAAAAAATAGGGTTAAGACACGTTTTAGGGTAATTTAGTATTATTATAATATTATTTGTTTAACCCTTGTTTACCGGATTTACCCTTTAACCATGGTAAATAAAATATTTACCGAAATCATTATCCAAAATGTCTAATAGTAAAAGTTACCTATTTACACAATTTGAACATCCTGATTACAAATATGGAATCCATTTTTCCAAATTCGAAATACAGAAGTGGCAGAAATTAATTTAAAATTAATTTCCATTGTTAAAATAAAAAGCGTGTTTTTAAAAGATAATAACTATCAAAAGATTGACAGTTGTTTATGTCTGGTTTAAATGTGAAATTATGTTCAATGACACACATTGTATTACATGGTAAAAATATATTTTATATATATTTTAAAACCACAGAAATTAATAATTTATCACTATTAATTATTTCGATTAAAAAGGTTGTTTTTAATTAAAATTTAGTAATTTTTTATTATTCATCAAAATATAAAAGTTATCCGAAAAGTACCAAAATTTCACCCTAGGCTAATTTTGTTATTCCGAATCCAAAAATGTAGTCTCTTTTACCAAATTAAAAACATAAAAGTTTCATTTATTAATTTAAAATTGATTCCTACTTTCGAAACCAAAAGGCGTATTTTTAGGAAATAATAACTATCAAAAGTTTGACACTTGTTTATTTCCAATTTCAAGGTGAAATTAATTAAACTGACCATCATTGGATTAAATAGTAAAATTATAATCTATTTATACTTACAAACCATTAAAATGTATAATTTAACAATATAAATTATTTTTATTAAAAAAAGTTTTTTTCAGTTAAAATTTAGTAATTTTTCACTATTCACCCAAATATTAAAGTTATCAGAAAGACACCAAAACATTAGTGATACTAAATTATTATTTCCCGCTTATAAAGAAGAATTTCATTTTGTCAAATTGAATATATAAAAGTTTCAAATATTGTTTTTAAAAAGGCTTCGCCATTAAAAGGCGGTAAAATTTCATTTTTTGAAAAATACTTCTTTTATCTGAAAAAATGAATTTGTTCATAAATCATGTCTTAGAATCTCATAATATGGATTGAAATTATAAGGATAATATAATATTTAAAATTTAGTTAATACTATTCATACCCTCTTTTGAACGGATAGTTTGGTAAGCCGTGGTGTACTTGAACTCAGTGTTGCGTACACCACACGCTATTGTATTATTCAAAGAGAAGTGTACCGTGGAAGATTGGGGTGTAAAAATAATTAATGTGATCCAATTTTAATTTATTAGGAATATGTTTAGAATGAATGGGTGGAAGTGTTCGCATTTTATATGTGAAGTGAAGGGTAATTTTGGAATTATCTATTATATTTCAATAAATGTATGTCAATGTTTTTTTCTAAATGTCCAAAACATTTAAATAATGGGTTTTTGGATGATATATCAAAAATAAATATTCTTCAATGATTTTTTATATTTTTTTTAATATTTTTTTAATTTATTTAAAAATGGGGTTTTATTCTTTACCATTTTGTTTTATAACATGGTAGCTATTTTTAATCCTTTTATTTTATATTTTATGTAAAATAATATATAAATCATATTACAAAATTTTATTTTATAATAATAATTTTTTAATCAATGACATTTCAATTAATTAATAAATAATAAGAAATTTTAATTTAAATAAAATAAAATAATATAATGAAAATAAAATTATTGAAAAATAATATTTTAATCAATCAGTGTTCATAATCACCTAAACAACAATTAACCACTAAGTGTGTGAGAATATATCATATATATTTTTAATAGTAATGTTCATGTAATTATATAAAATATTACAATTTTTTTCTTTATTAAAAATATTCAACCTGAATAATAAAAAATATTTTAACTTAACCATTTCACCATCATCGTGGTCTATGTCATTAATCATAGTAATTATATTTATGTAGATAACAAATTTAATTTACTATATTACGTAAATATTTTGAATTAGTATATAATACCTTTATATAAATATATAGAATTTTATAAGTGAAAAAATTATTTTCATCGATGAATAAAAATAGATTTTATTCAAAAATAGTATTTCTGTTTGAAAACCAAAATCTTGGGTTTCCAAAATTCAACAATATATTTTTACGTGATTTATATTATTTTAAAAAAATTATATAAAAAAATATCAAATAAACTAAGTCGATCTTCTGTAGTTACAATGTTATAAATGTTATAATATTAGTAAAAATTTTAAATTTTCAAAATTAATCTAGAAATAAAGTTTTTTATATAAGTTTAAAATAATCACCCTAATAAAATTTTTATATTAAAAATTAAATATTTGTTTCACTGAGGTAAATTAAAAATTTATCATTTTATATTTTATATTTTATATAAAAATATTATATTGGAACGAAAAAATAATTTTATAGTAAACTTTTATGATGTATTATTATGTATTTTATTCATATTTATATGAATTTATAATTGATTACCATAATTATATATATTATATTATTTATAATTGTTCAATATTCCTATTAAAAATATTAAATTATGTCATGGCCCTTCATTTTTTCTGAATTTGAAAAAATATATATAACACAATGGATTTATATAAATAGAATATATATATTAAAATGTGGTTGGCTAAAAAAAAGTCCTAAATGAAAAAAATATTGATTCACAAGGATGAATACAAAAACTGAACAACTATTTTAAATTCAATGACTCAAAATTCATAGTTCCACTAAGAACTCCATAATGATCGGTCAAGACTCCATCCACCCTATGAAGAATATACCCATAATCTAGTTCACTCAAATATCATAAGTAAGATCAATTAAATTATAGGACTTAAAAAAGTGGGCTCTAATAAAACCCTAAGGGAACATGGATAGTGTAAGAGTACAACACACCGTCTTGATGAAACAACATTACCTCACCAAGTAAGTCATAAAAAATTGTACATTTTTGGATTATCAAATTACTAGGTAATATATACCTAATAAATGTTGACCATGATGTACGAATTTTAATTCTTTCATGATAAACATGATACCATTATAATCAAATCAAACATATCAATAATAAAACCATGTTGATAATATTTCAATGTGTTTCATCCACATTATCCAGTCTTGCATTAAGAATATATCAAAATATAAATAATTTTATATTCCATTTATGCATTTGACCATTGAGGATATTCAATAAAAAACATCCTCTTTATGAGTCATTGTGAATATATATTCATTCTAATACATATATGATTTGTTTTTAATCTTCCACCACACTTGTATATCATTCCTTTTAAGAAGAGCTTCATATAAAAATATAATTTCATGAACTAGGATATCACTCATATTATTATATATTGTATCATGTCTGTATATATATAAATTAAATACAATATAAAATAATTAAAAAAATCATATATAATTGGAATCAATTCTAATTTAGAGGAAAATATCTTAGATATATGCAATACTACATGAGAGTAAAATTCATATTCTATAGATTATATTTTTCATGATAAAGTGTTATACCCGCATATTTAATATAGTGAAACAATAGACCATTAATATAAAATATTACAAGAATAAGAATCTACAAAGAGTTACTAGGTAAATATTAAATTGCATTCCCATTACATATAATTATTATCATAATAATCTATTTATGATATATTAATTTGTAATTCTAAATTATCAACTATCTGAAAAAAATTGTTTGTTAATCCCAAAAATATTCCACATAATTAAAAATACATGGAACGTAATTTCATGGTATATTTGAAAATGTTATCAATATTATCATAGATAATGGGTTCAAGTACTTCAATTAATGTTAGGTGAGATTCTGAACATGTTTATAACATTAAAAATGTTAACAATAAAAATATCATTTTTTACAAACACATCACAAATTAAAAATTATAAGTTACTTAAAATGGAATAATTATTCCATATTGAGTTAGGGGTATCAATTTACTCTTAAAATAAATCTTGGGGAATTTTTTATTAGTCATATTTATTTCTTGATATCATAATAATAAGAAAAATACACTACCCTATCCACTTAAAAAATAATATTTTATCATTTTGGATAAGTATTAGTGGGTTAAATACCTATGAATGTGTATATGAAAATCCATAATCATGGAAGGTAATAAATTCCACCCACGGTTTCATCAATATTCCGAGGTTTGGTAAAAAATACTCAAGTCATTTCATTAATTTGAATACAATATTGTAACATGATTGGGTGTGTCGATGATGTAAGGGTGATGATTATATACTCCATCCACCATCTCAAGAAATAAGAGCCTAAATAACAACTTCGAACCAAACAGATAATAAATTTCATAGATTGGTATAGAATTAATTATATTATAAATATATTAAGAATAATATAATTTTGGGAAACTAATATTAACATTCTAAAATGTGGACTCATGTGGCCTATTTTTAATTAATCTAGATAAATATCCAAAATTATGTTGAAGGGAATTGGAAGGATCCCATAGAGGATCTATCTCAAAGGGAAAAATTCCAAAATTATTAAGGGAATTGTGATTTCATGGTAAATATAATTCCATTATAGGTGTCCAAATCCAAGAATAATTCATATTTGATGGTTTTCTCAATGATTCTACCTAGTACCAACTATTAAAATAAGGGCACATTGGAGAATAAAACTAAACCACCTCAATGATAATTCCACCCCAATTTAATCTCTCAAGGACCACTACATAACAAGTGGACCCCAAGGCTTTGTGGTCCTTATCCTATACCTCAATGCTCATCCAAAATCATCTACCTCTACATATTGAATTAAATTCATTTAAAATTAGTTTTTAGTTCAAAATAAAAAGTGTAAAACAAACCTAAAAGGGTAGGGTAAATTATAATTGTTATTTTATACACATTGAAATCCCACTATAATTATTTATTATGTGTGGAAGAATCCATAAAAATAGATATTTTTCTACAATTTTTTGGTTGGATTATAAATTGGTATCAAACGTTTTTTAATGATTTAAATTATTTATTATTTTTATATAATAAATTATTAATCCCAAAAAAAATTTCTTTATCTTTGTATCTCTTATATATATATTATTATAAGGAATAAAAAATTTATAATTAGTTCATGACAACTAGAATTGGTATATTTCTAAAATAAAAATATTATACTTTAATTCATATTATTTCATTAAATTCACCAATTTAGTTACATGTGGATTTGAACAATGTAATGGGATTCATCCACTCGTGATAAATAGTTTATGTTGATACCAATAAAACACATTGGGTTTCCATTCTAAAATGGGAAATGAAATTTAACATAATAGAATGATAAATGTAAAAATATATGAAAAAATATAATAATTTGTTAATATTGTGATTTAGTGGTTGAAGATATATTTTTTTATTAATTTAGATATAAACGTTAGGATCTTTACATCATTATGTTGACTGAATTTCAAACATGTGGATAATTCCATGAAACACATTTGAGATTAGTTAATCGCACTACATCCTCAGAAATTTTTTATTTCATAATGTGTGATAAATTTAAATTTTAACTACATATTTACCACATGGGATTTTATCAAATTATTATAAATTTTTTTCAAAATATAAACATATTTTTATTCCAATTAATTATACACAAGAACATATATTTTTTTAAAATGTATGAATATTGGGGTATCTAAAATTGTAAAAAATAATTTTAAAAAATTTATTTTTGGTTAAATTGTATTTTAATTTATGATATATTGATTCACTATATTGGAAATTATAAATCATTTTATTATGAAGTTTCACTATTTGAAAAATTATTTTTACATGTTGGTCATATGAGGCATCATTGGTGGTCCACCATGATAATAGTGGATTTGAATTGTCTATGGTTTTATAATTACCATTTTATTTTTAACAAAGTGGCAGTAAAAATTGAAATGTAGTTTATATGGTGAGAAAGGATGGATTATTACTTCTCTATTTTAATTTTTTTATTAATTATTAAAACACCAAGTATTTTCATTTAATCCAAAAGTCATAAGTTTTGTGTTATTAGAATAGTTATAACATAGTAATTTATTTTAGTGACTCATTGGAAGCTACATTAGTATTATGTCTCACCAATTCAAGTAAATATTAATGTATATGTAAAAAAAGATCACGATTAGAGAAAAATAATGTTTCCTATGTTATCATTTGATGGTGATTAGTATCCAAACATGATGTACCTCATGTTAGTGTTCAATTGGGTGTCAATAGCGGGGTTGTTTTCATATATCGAAAGGTGTTATCTTTTATAATTTGGTATCATGTTCTAGTGCACTGTGGTATTTTCCAATGCAATATGATACATGGTTTCATTAATTATGTTTCTAAATAATGTAATATTTTTTATATAAGGTTGAATTTTACCCTATATATATATAAGAATATTTATAATTAAGGGAAAACTATTCCATAAATATTTCATGATTCCGAACAGAAAAATTATTTCTGTCATCTACTAATAAAGGTTTATAATTTATTCAATATTGAAATTTAGTTATAGTACTCAGATTTAGGTTCCCAAATTAAGATTTTGAATCCATTAACTGACATTATAACATGAAAAAATTTAATGATAAATTATAACTAATTAATAAAAAGTATTGTTCTGAAAATTTTCCAGGAGCCAATATTCATTAGTTTAATGGTTAAATGTTGGATTCCAAGAATCAAATAAGTTTGAAGGTCTAAGATAAAATATAAATGAAGCTATGAGTATTTTACCCTAATAGAGCCTGGATTTCAATGCTGTCGAGTTGAAAAATTCAGAAACTTGTTCTTATATTGTATTTTATTATCACATATTGTACATTATATTTAATTTAGAATATAAAATTGACTTATATAAATTTACTCTTGTATTGGTATTTTAAATATAAGTCTATTGAATAATCGGATTCTAATTGTTTTTCTTGGACATCATGGTTGTTTACTCTGAGATCATTGGATAGGAAAATGATTTCCATGATTTGAAATTAAAATAGAATGATATATTGGTGTTTTAAGAATCCATAATTATGGTTCATGATTCAAGGAATAGATATATTAATTTATTATTGGTCAAAAGTCATGATAGGATAATGTACCAATGATAACGAAACCCATAATGACTAATATGATGACATTCTAGTTGAAGTCCTTTATTTTGGTAAATTTTCATGTATAATATTGTCATGTATATATTATTTAATTATATTTAATCTTCTATTATGTCATACCTTATCAAAAACTACACTATGAGATTTATTAGAATATCCTTATTTAGAAAAACCCATTTGAGTTGAATGAAAAATAATTAATTACATGAATATTAACCTTGTGATCAAAGGATTCATGTCTTTATGTAAACAGTGAATTCATTGAATTTGTTTCTTAAAGAGTTTAATAACAACCAAGTTCCTATCCCTTATTCATTGCATTCCATGGATGAATACACGTGATTTTATATGGTTTTCTAGCATATTATTTCACAAATAATAATGGAATGGGAATTTGATTAATAGTTATTTTTTTAGTCATAACTAAAAATTTTATTTGTGTTGTTGAAAATGATTAATATGTTTTTTAGAAGATAATTTCTTGCATATTTTGATAACATCATTTATTTTTTATTCTCCATTGGGAATGGATTCATTCAAGAATTTAGAATATGATTTTTTATTTCTTATCTCTTCACATTCATCATCTACTATTATTTTGAAAAAATAATTAATGATATTACAGAATTTCATATTGTGTCCAAACATATAGTGGATGAATAAATAATTAGGGTAAAAATTATGATTTTCAACCTATATTTTATTGATCTACAATAGCTCAATGAAATTATTTTATATTGAATATATCGAATACATTAAAACATTCATTGTATAGAAATGATATGTTTTGTTCATTCTTCATTTGATGTTTTTACGCACCCACTCTCGGTGCATATTATCTCTATAAAAATATATATTAAAATTCTTTATTTTTTGAGGTCTAGGGTTTCCACATAGAAAAATATTATTTTATATTCTAAATCATTTATAATTGATCATTAATAGTTTATGAAGACTACTTCACTATATAGTAAACTTTGTATACAACCAACAATAATTTTACAAAATAAATATTTATAATAATAACAAAAATTAATTATTGTTTTTAAGACCCATAATAGAGTATTATATCTGAAAATAGACCATGGAAAACTAGGGTACCTATATCTTCTACCTCCTTGATCCCACATTTTATTTTGAAGTTATTTTTATATAAATAATTTTGGTTCTCATGTTGGAAGAATTATTACAGGTTTCTACTTCTTTTATTACACAATATGCCAGCTATATATATATATTTTTTCAATAATAGAGGCATGATTTGTGGTTATGTGATTTTTTTTCTATTAAATAGTATTTTTATTTATATTGTGTCTTGGGTAATGGTATTCTTTTTTCTGAATGTTTTATAGAATTAACTTACATTTTGTAATATTTAGTTCGGGAACTTCACTTATAATTCACAAAAACAATGTTATTGAGAAATTTAAAAGAGGTTCACAATAAATTATGATTGAATTGGTGATTTTTATTAGGATTTTGTGTTATTTATAGGGAATGGGAACTCATAATGTTTAAAGGAATTAGGAATATTAAATATTTTATAAGATGACTAAATAGAAATGATTTAGACTTAATTTATTACATTTATGATTCGTGATTTTAAATTCATTTCTATAAATTGTACTGTTCAAATAGATTTTTTTGATTCATTATTCATAAATAACATTTCCTTTTTACCATGATGAATCAAATAGTTTGGAGGAATGTTTCATAATTTTTTCTTGTTCACTTCTTAGTGTCTCTTAGGATTGATGATATATAGTTGTGTGTGTGTCCATGAAGGGAATAAAAGACACACAAATATATATATATATATAAGTATATATATAGGTATTATTATATATATATTAGTCCACATCATTCCCCCTTTAAAACATGAATGCTTTTTATTTTATGATTTTCTCAAAATTTTACATTCAATGGACTGTCACTGAGACTTTTAAGAACATTCTATTGCCAATATTTTGACATAAAAGGATTAAAAAATGATATTGATTTATAAATTTGTTTTTGAAGGTTACATTATAATCTGTGGAGAAAATTTTTGTTTGGTTTTTTAGAAATATTAATTCTAATATGTTTTACATCAAATTGTTTTCAAATGAAATTTGGAAAATATTTTCCTCATTTTAAACATAAAATCCTATTGTGAACCATGATGTGTTTCCTTTAAATATTACTGCACCATCATAAAAACTGACTCATTTGAATTTTGGTTTTACATTGGTAGTTTTAGGAAGAACATTGACTATCTATGTTGGGTTTTGATAAAATTTGATTGACATAATAGTAATTTATTATTTATTTAACTCCCTATATTATTATCATCATGATATCATAGAGGTTTTTATGGGTTATGATATATAATTATATCTACGGCTTGATTAGATGGATTAGATCTCCAAATATTGGGAATGTCAATAAGGGATTTTTCCACTGATTATTATAGTTATGAGATGATGTGTTAGTAATAAACATTATAATGTGTGGATAGATGTATAAATGATTCTTATGCGAGAAGTTATACAATCCTCATAGAATTATTTGTATTTTCCATGATTCTATACTATATGGTAAACCTACTGTTTTTATTTATATATATAGAAAACATTTATTAAATATTTGTTTTTTATTCACTATGTTATTCCTTTTTTACGTTTCCATGATATATTTCTGGGCTATAACTAATATATATTATATTGGTTATATTGGTGTGATTAGGTTTTTTTCCATTTGGTTTATATAATTTTTTAAAGAGATCACATTAAACAATTTTATTTTTTTTAAAATATGTTTAGCTTTGATGATAGTTTTATTAAGAAAGACCATTTTCTATTCTTTTCTATATATATGAATGTATATTTATCTATATCAAAATTTTAATTTATGGTATGTTTAAGAAAATTTTAATGAATATAATCTCTATTAATAGAATATTGACCACTATTATGGAAATACCCTACTTGTTTCACTCAACATTAGAATAACCATGTTTTTTAGATTCAACTACCATTTTGGAATAAACCATTCAGACAGTGTAATTGTTGAATTGATAAAGACTAAGAGTTCATACAGAATACATTTCAAGTTCCTACTTTGGATTAATTTTTATTTAGTATTAGTGATTTTTCATTTCGATATTTTTTCCCATATAATTTGTTTAATTTGGGTGATTTTTTTAGTTTACAATTTTTTATTTCACTTTTATTTGTTTTTTTATAATAGTTTAAATCACCACCAATGTTACATTTGATTAAATTTCCACTTTTAATTATATTGGGGGAACCGAATACATCCCTCATGTATATAATGGGACATATCCACTGTCTCGTTTAGGGATGTCATGGGATGGTTTGTGAAATGAATGGTTTTAGAGGAGCCATTTTAATTTGGTGAGGACAAGTATGATAGTTATTATGATGATTATAACTTTATAGGATATAGTGTGATGATTTTTTAATGATCATAATCACCAAAATTAAAGAGTTACCATCGGTTTTAGGCATTGAGTATTGACTATATTTCAGTAATTTTTAGTTTATTGAGTAATTTTTCTTATGTTTATAGTATTTAAGATTTAATTTTAGATGTATGTGTGTTTGTAAGAATATTATTATCTTGGGGAACAACACGACGGATGATTAAAATGTTTGTGATTTCCCCACACTTTTTGGATGAAAATTTAGATAATATGCATCTAGTTTTATAACCTCCTAGTGGAAATTTAATGGTGGGTGAATGATCTTCTATACCATGCATACAAATAATGCACATCAAATAGAATCATATTAAAATTTACTCATTAGACTACATTTTAAATTATTTCTTCATGATATATACTTTTTTTAATAGGTATATATAAAAAATTGTATTCATGGTGATTTGTTTAAAATTTTTATTTGTTATGTGGATTATTAAATTGATATTTTGTTTTTGGGTGAATGTGCCAGCTGGTATAAATAATTTTATTACTGAATTGTAAAGTAAAATTTAAAATAATTACAATCCTAGACCTGTTAATGTTTTATTTAAATATATTTTGTAGTTTTTATATAGACTCATCTATATTTTTTTGGAGTATAATTGTAGAAATTAAATTGGGTTTTCATGTAATTATGTAAAATATTAGATTTAAAATGTAATGTTTTATAAATATTGTATAGAGATTTTGGTTGATACCAATTTGGGATATTTATTTTGATTTTAGATTGAATCCATTTTTATTTTAGATTCATTCAAAATCATTACATATTTGGGTTATTTTTCTTTTTATTCAGAGTAATACTCCTATTATAATTTTGAATGTTAAAGAAGGATTGGGTGAAGTATTTTTTGTTGATGACACTTACAATACTCATTATAAAGTTTTTTGATATTATTTCATCAAAAACATTTACATTAATTTTCGATCTTGGATCCAAATAGGAAATTTAATTGAATGAGATAGTTTTGGGGGACTTATTAATTTAAGAAACACCTGAGGTTGTGAGTGTGAGAGATATTATTGTTATGTAATAGGTTCTGAGTATTGATTGGTGGAAGAAAATCATCTCACTATAGTTTCAAGTTGGTTTTTCATGGGAGTTCATTAGAACCATGTGTTTTCATCGATTAATTATAGAGGAGATTATGGATAAGAAGTTGAGAGTGCTTATGAGAATCCATCCTGGACAATAGATAATGAAGCATACATTGGTCAATTCAATGAGATGGGTCATATTTCATTAGAGGTTGTATTGAGTGAAACATTTAATGATAATTAGATTAATTAGTCTATTCACCTAGATTTCAGTGCCCAAGTCCATAAAAATAGGATTTTTTTAAATATATGGAAAATGATGAATATTGGAACATTATATATATTTAGGTATCCATTAGTGTGTGGAGAATTATTTCTTGTTGGAGTCTGTGAAGGATCCCCATATGATGAGGAGTGTTGATCATCTGATCCCGGTTTTCATGAAATATTCTCTATGGTTATATCATAGTAAACGAATCATTATATTAAAATCATTATTTTTTTGGTATATGAATTAAAATCCCCTTTGGTCGAATATTCCAAATACCATTTGTCACTATTGTCAGTTGTGACACCTTTTGAGGCATTTTAGTCATAATTGTCATGACCCGTCCCCCAGGGCGCGTTTTGTGACTACCCCAAGCTCGCCTTCCATAGCCCAGGGGCTGGCGACTAGCACCAAAGACATAATTCCCTAAAACTGGAATGGTATTGCATTTATAACCGGTAATCACACACAGTAAGATACAAACATGAGTAAACTGTATAACCAAAAGAGTGGTGAATGTAAAAGGATATGGAATACAAGTGCAACAGTTAAGGTACAAGTAAAACTGAAAACAATAAAACTAATGAAAAAGAAAGAAAAAAAGTTACTAGGTTGTCCTACGGGATTCCTACCTGAAGGGTAGGTACAGACAGCCTCCTCAACACTCCTCATCCATCCGTCTCCTCCATGTACTGACACACCGTATGGTCCACCTCTGGGCAATGTCGAGTCCCGGTACTCTTAGCCTCAGTCAGTGCTGTCTGTCTTCTACAACAAACACAATAAGGTACAGGCATATCCCATAGAGGGGTGAGTATAACGAAACTAAGTAGGGACCCCGAGACCTTCATGGTCTCAAAAAATCCAACAAGGATAAACCAAAAATTATAAAATCAACAAATAACCTTACCTAGGTATATTACAATACATATACCTATGTTATCAAATGATCCATCTCAATCATGAGGAAATAAAAAAGTACTGACTCAACCAACCAGGATTTTATTCACATTATTGAAACCACGACTGTCGGAGAACTCCTCCTCTTTCGAGTACAGTGGGCCTGCTACGAAACCACACGTGCTTCCCACTAACCTTGGACTATTGAGGTACTCCTCATGTCGAGTACCATGGGTCTACTAAGTCACACAGAGACGCTCCCCACCGTGGTTCTGCCGCGTCACCATGCTCACTCCCCCTTATAGAATACTGAGGTACTCCTCTTATTGAGTAATGTGGGCCTTCCACGTCCCCAAGCATGCTCCCCCACCGTGGGTATTTTGCAACACCAAGATGCACCCCACAAGGCTAGTAGAGTCACTTAGAGTCAAATGGTCAGTAGTCGCTAGGTCTCAGCCAGCTACTAGGTCTCCACACTACACTAGCTCATCTACGGGAGGATCCACTCCATGAGAAACTGGTCGATACTCAAATTCTCGTGAAGTCCCATGAAGAAGTATCTGAAAGGACATCCACATCTTAGAGGTCTCAACTTAACAGACAGCGCAACAATCAGGCGCCCGGTCTGTGAGTTATTAGTCATTTAGTCTCGGTGGCCTGGTTGGATTTGTGCTCGATCCAACCTGATTATATCCCATCTCAGTCCAAAACTCCCATGGAGTATACTCAAAGGGACTGTCTCACTCCACGGTTTCCTGCTCCACTGACAGTTCGTCAAACGGATGTCTGATGCCAAAGATATGGCCAAAAGAATGTAAAAGGTCGTAGTGGGCCCAGGTCTGGTCTGACCCAGTCGGACCGACCCTGCCCGACCCAGCCTGGGCCGACCCAGTTCGGGTAGCCTCAGCCTGACCCATTGGGTCTATCCCGATCCATTAGGCAGGGCAGCCTGTTGGGTTCGGCCCGGCCCGATGGGCCCAACCCAGTAGGCTGCGAGGGGGCGCAGAGAGCCGTGAGGGCGTGGACATGTCGTGGGTCGGTGTGAGGGCGGTTCACCCCAAAGGTAACCTTATGGGAGGATCGACCGAGAGAGCGCTGCGAGGGTCTCTAGACCCAGGGTGTGGGCCCGGTTCGGCTCAGAGGTCCGCGGGGGTGTGGCTCCGGGCAGCTCATCCTGGAGTCTGGGGTGGCGCGGTCGGGGCCAGTTCTGCCGGCGGGTGGCCCGATGGGGGCCGTTTTGGCCAGGAGGCCGGAGCGGCTGGGGTGGCTTGACCGGGGGATGGCGCGTCCATGGCGGCTTGGCCAGAATGTCAGGGTGGCGTAGCTGGGGCCATTCGGGGCGCGACATGGCCAGGGTGCGACACAGCTGTTGGGCGGCGCGGCCGGGGTGTGGTGCTGCTCAGGGCCGGTTCAGCCGGCTGCAGCACGGGGCTGGTTTGGCTAGAAGGTGGGAGCACCGCGGGGGCGACGCGGGTCGTGGAGGCCGTGGGGGGTGACATCGTTGCCTTCTTCACCTTCATCACCTTCCTCCATTTCGAAGAATACCTCAAATCAACACAAGGGTTATAAAGCGTATGTGCCATAATGGTTTGGCCCGCACTCTCTGCATTAGAGAAGTAACAAGTGGTTCACAAGAATAAAGCACATCAAAACCTCCCTCAATGATTCCAGGACTGGACGGTTCCTGGAGGTGGACTATACGGTGTGTCGGTACGTGGAGGAGACAGACGGATTTAGAGTGCAGAGGAGGCTATCTATACCTACCCTTTAGGTAGGAATACAAGAGGATGACCCAGTAGATGTTTTTATTTCTTTTTTATCATTTTTATTGTTTTCAGTTGTACTTGTACCTTTACTGTTGGGCTTGTATTCCTGACCCTTTTACTTTCAGCACTATTTTGGTAATACAGTTTACTCGTGTTTGTATCTTGTTGTGTTTTTTATATGTTATAAAGGAAATGCCTTCCCATTTTTAGGTATTTATGCCTTTGGTGCTAGTCGCCAGCCCCAGGCTTATGGAAGGCGGGCTTGGGGTAGTCACAACATGGGCCCTGTGGGATGGGTCGTCACAAATTGGTGTCCGAGAGAGGTTCAATTACCTTTGGTGGAGTTTAACTACAATAATAGCTATCACTACACCCTATGGATGACACCATTCAAGGCATTGTACTGGCGACCTTGCATATCACCGTTGTGCTAGACAGTCCCAGGGGAGTCAACACTAGTTGAACCAGAGATGGTAGGAGCTACCAAAGAGAAGTTGCAGATCTTCCAAGAGTGTATTAAGTCTGCACAGAGCAGGAAGAAGTCATATGATGATAGGAGATGGAGACCTCTATAGTTGGAGTATGGCGACCACATATTTCTACGGGTCTCACCCCGACAAGGTTTACGAAGACTTTACGGAGGTGGAAAGTTATCTCCGAGGATTATCGAACCATTCCCAGTCCTCAACAGAGTAGATGAGGTGGCTTACCACCTAGCTCTTGCACCTCTGTTGGACTGGGTTCATGACGTCTTCCAAGTATCTTAGTTGAGTAGATACGTATACAACCATTCTCACATCATCAACCATGGAGAGCTGGATGTCGATGATGGGGAGACTTTCACAGAGGTTTTAGTGGAGATTGAGGATCAACAAGAGCAGGTCCTACATGGACGGTCAATACCTCTTGTGCGCGTACGCTGGTAGCATGAGAACCTATAGGATAGCACATGGGAGATAGAGTCTTAGATGCATTCTCAGTACCCCCACTTGTTCTCATAGTTAAAGTTGTAGCTTACGGGGACGTAAAGCCCAGAGGAGGGGAGAATGTAAAGACCCATAATTTCTATGGATTTTTTTAAATACATTGGAATTTTATGAGTCCGCGAAAATTTACATCGCATGATTCTGAGGCCCGGTGTGCCTGGAATCAATTTCGAACATTTTGTTCATGTACGTTCAGTGAACGCGCAAGCGAAGTTTTCTAACTTTTGAAACGATGCTCAGAATTGAAATATGAGGACACCGTTGAACTTGCAGCGCCCATATTCAATTAAGGATACTTTCACCTCAACAAAAATGCATCGAGAGTGACAGATAGTTTATGGATTTTTTGTGAATAAAACATAAAGTTGTGTAGCATTATTTTTATTTTTTGGTTTGTTAAAACCTCCATGTCGAGGTTAGAAATGGGGACCACTAGACCATAACCTCCCATGGAAGGTTATGGTGGTGGGGACCACCACACCTTAACCTCCCATGATAGGTTATTATGGTGGGGACCACCAGACCACTATTAATGGGGGATGAGGAAACCTCTCAACCCCACACTTTAATGTGGAGGAGCCTCTTGAGATTCCTCCACATTAATGATATCAACACACCTCATTAAATTGTTCAAACGTAGTTAAGTGGCTTTCCAATTATTAAATTAAGTAACAACTTCATTGGAATTTAAGAAGGTTCTTAATAAATGAACCATCATAAATTCCAACGATCGTTACCAAACTCCCCCCTATACTATTTATATGGAGCTTGGGAGGGGTATTTGGGACATCTTCACCAAGCCATGAAGAGCAGGTAAAGTGATGTGATGACCAACACTTAGAGGATTATGCTCTCCAATGAAGAATGTGTTCTTACACAAAGAACACTCCACTATTGAAGAATGTAAACACCCTTCGACCTTCTTCCTTAGGACATCTTCCAATGTGGGATGTCCTCTCCTACAGCGAATCGACGTCCATACTTCATCCGACGCGAACGTTAACGATCAAGGTAGGGGTTTATTTTTGTGTATATTTATATTCCCAAGTTCTTCCTTTCTATTAAAACTATGAATGAGAATGTTTTCATTTGTGGGGGGGGGGTGTATGGATGTCAATTCATCATAGGTGAGGACGTCCCACATCAGAAGAAGTCCCAAGGAAGTAGGTATAAGGGAGTCGACATTATTTTTCGATGGAGTGTTCTTCATGGAAGAACACGTTCATCATTGGAGAGAATAATCCTCTATGTGTTGGGAATCACGTCACTTTACCGGAACTTCATCGCTTGATGAAGCCATCCCAAATCCCCCTCCAAATCTCCATATATATAGTGGGGGGAGGTAGGTAACGATTGTTCGAATATATGACATATCATTAATTAAGAACCTTCCTAAATTCCAACGATGTTGTTACATAATTTATAAAGGGGCAAGACAATTAACTAATTTGGAACAATTTAATGAGGTTTGTTGGCATCATTAACATGGAGGAAGCTCAAGAGGCACCTCCACACTAAAGTGTGGGGGGGGGTGAGAGGTTTCCTTTTCCCCCATTAGTTGGGTTCGGGTGGTCACCACCACAATTACCTCTCATGGGTGGTAATGGTGTGGTGGTCCCCACCACCATAACCTCTCATGGGAGGTTAAGGTCTGGTGGTCCCCACATCTAACCTCCACATGGAGGTTTTAAGAAACAAAAAATTAAGAATAAAGCTACACAACTTTATTTTTTTTCATGAAAAGGAAAAAAATATCTTTTACTCTCGACCTAGAACCATCAAGGTGAATGTATCCTTAAGAGAATATTGGTGTTGCGAGTTCAACAGTGTCCACGGATTCCAATACCAAGAAACATTTCAAAAGATAAAAAATTCCACTTGCGTGTTCACTGAACATATCAGAAACAAGCTTCATAAAATGATTCCGAGCACACCGGGCCTCAGAATCATGTGATGTAAAATTTTGTGGACTCGTAAAATCACCATGTATTTAAAAAAAATCCACGTAAATTTATGGTCATTACAATAATAATCCTTATAGGAATTGATCCATTTTAGTTTTGAAATATATATTGTGGTCCATGAATATTTTTAATTATTTTCCTGTTTTGTTTTTTGGGATTTATTTATTGTTTTTTTGTAATTATAGAATTTTATTTTTCAATAAGGGTGCATGGATTTCAATTCTCAATTGTATAGTGAGTGCTTGTTACATGAGAATTATTAATGTTCCTTATTTTGTTCTATGTTATTGTGTGTCCTTGGTTATGTATTATAGTACCCACACTTCATGAATTTTTATGTTAGGTTATAACTCAACAATTAGTAATTTTTCTAAAAAATTAGTGATCTCACCTACATAACTATATCTTTATCTTGTATTTTGTCTAATAATGAGTGTGGGATTTAAATTTGATTTGGATGGGGGAAATTCTACAACTTAATTAATTCATTTCTCAATATATTTCAATGTCAATAAAGTTATTATGATGAGAATATGTGTCACAAACCATCAAGTCCAAATAATTTTGTTACATTCATTTATTTATTTTCAACAATTTATTAATGGTTCTTTCTGAGCTTATAGAGACTTTTGAGTTGTTGGTATTTTGGTAAAGGTGCATGGTTAGCCTTCATAGTTTGTCTGACCATGAAAAAACTACATTGTTTTGGTATATAATAAGTATGATTAATTCAACATGGTTGTACGGGGTTTTTTCTAACAATGTGACATGTCAATGTGACTAATTGTTTTTCTCCATATAGGATCTCATAGTTAGTGCACCATTTGTAATTCCTAGTATCCAAACTGTAGGAAGTTCCCAAAAAAAAATAGGTTTTCGAAATAATTCATATCATGTTTAGATTAATTAATGGTGCAATTTATAACTCATTTGACCATGGAATACCTACTAGCCTTGGGATAAACCTAGTGGGCTCCTATCAAAGATTTTGAAGAAATACCATATTCAATTATTTATAATTATCTTGAATTAATCCTGATTATTCTTCACTAAATCCCTTATTTATTATATTCTTTTATTCATATTAGATGATTCAATATTTTCCTATACAACTGGTATGGGTTTAATTTTTTACATCTTTTGTCCTTGGTGTTATGGTGTGAAAAAACTTGTCTCGGGTGGTAGTATTAATTATTATAGAGGTTTCATCGAATCCATACAAAGCTCAATGCATGTGGTTAAATTATATATTTTTCTTCTAAGATAATTTTTCATTGATATAATTGAGTTTTTATCCAAAAAATAACAATTTATTTACTTTCATTAATTATTTTTTTAATTCAATATATATGTAATGGGACCATACCAAATGTTTAAAAAAAATTATGTTATGTGTTTTATTTGTGGCCTAAATAGTTTTGAATGTATTTTTATTTTTTAAATTTATGATGATACATTTAACAATTTTTTTGATATAATTTATTATTAATTTTTTTTTCAATTGATAAGGTTTCATGATTCTTATTTAAAATTAATTTTTTAGCTTGTTCTTTCTCTTAGATTTTATTGATGATTTTAATTGTCGTTTTTATTCACATACTATGTTCCATATATAAACATGTGGTATATATAGATGGGGTTTGGAAAAATTATAATTATATTTCATTTAATATATATATTTCTATTTATAAAAATTTATATGTTCATAGATTACCATAATAAAAACATCAACCCTTTCAAATTTCTTATATCATTAAAATATGACATTTAATGTAATCATAATGATACATTTACAATGGCTCCCAAAATTACATGGTGCGTTCAATATAATTATAAAATGATGCTAGTATATAAATTTGTTTTCGAATAATTTTTCATCATATTGGATGAATGGGAAGTCACGATTTTAAAAAATATATTATATAATAATAGAGACATGAAATGGTTTTTATATGAATTTATTGAATTATGATCTAGTTCTAATTATAAATCAATGATTAGAAACATTATCTATTTAATCCTAATTTTGTAGAACCATAATTAAATATGTATCATTTAATGGGTGGTTTCACATGGCATGTGTTGTGATATGGGATAAGCATCTTAGTGGGATTATCATAATATGTTATTTGGATGTACATTCATTACCTTACCTCATAGTTGAATTATCATCATTGGATCATATGGATTTTAGTGAGGGATGACATAGTACAATATATATATCCTCATTACAGGGAATATACCAGCCATTTTTGGAAAAATACCCATGTTTTTATTCAACCAAGGAATCAGATGTTGTTGTCTATGAAGAGGAATACTAGTTGGGTTTTTAATGAAATCGGTTGAAATGTTATTAAATTTTTTATTCAAAAAAAGATTTTTAATTATGGTTTTCCTAATAAATCTCAGGTTTGGTTTTATATTGATATAGATATTTTTATTATATGTACATAAAACTATAATTTTTGTTCTGTTTTAAAAAAATGTATTCCATGGAATTGATTATAAATTCCAATATTGCTCATTTAAACTCCCACATGAGACTTTATTCTTAGTTTTGGTAGATGAATATTTATTTTTCACAATTTGGACATGATTTGGAGTATCTGTTTGAGTGAGTGGTCATTATATATTTAGAGTAAATATTATGTCACATAGATAACATGTAAGGTTCTTTGTTTGGTCTTAATTTTCATTCTACATCAAATATATATCAGTCTATTTTTTGATGGATCCCTTTTCATTTTTATATTTATGATATTTTGTTAATTTTTTTTCTTCATGGTATATTATTTAATTTTATATATCTAGTCAAATAATCCCAAATATACAATTTGATGTCATTAAAACATGGTTTATTCCAAGGAATAGTGGGGTTTCCGCTTAATTATTTCATTTTCTAGATAAAGTGTTTAGATTAAGGATTAATTGATCAAATTCATGACATGTAGTAGGTGAAAACAATTTCTCCATATTTTTATAGATAGATAAGAAATGAAAGAAATATTTACACACCGTTAAGTTGAAATAATATAGAAATGTAGTTTATAAGTCCTCATATATTCTAATAATTATATATATGATATTATTATAAAAATAAACTTTAGGGGTTCCAATTTTTAATAAAACATCACTTTTTTACATCATCAAATTATCTAGGTGATAAATGAAATGGGCCATACTAGGAGGCAATGTGAGTGGAATGTTACTTTTGGTCACCAATGAACAAAATGTATGATAATTTAGAAGTATTAAAATCAAATATAAAATGATTAAAACTTATCTAGTCATTATTTGTTTGATTTTTAAATAATTCAATTGCATGATATGTTTCAATAAAATAAATAGAATATGAATTTCATAAAACATACCTATTTAGGAAACTTCTTACAGTGATTAGTTATTCCTCTATAAGATCAAGTGAAATAGATGTAGAAAATTATCATAATAGAAATCTATGTGAAACCAATCGAGGTGTATGTAGATTAAAAATAATTATTTTGTGGATACTGGTCATATTGTATAGATCTCCCATTAAAAATGGATTTTCTCCATCCCACGGGACAGAATAACCATTAATAGTTGAAAATTGTATATAATAATTTTTTTAAAGGATCACACCCTTAAATAGTATGAAAATTTACCCCTAAATGGTTTTCAATTTCCTATTTAATGTTTTAAATATTTTAACTTTTCTTAGGGTTTAAAAAACATCAACTGACTAAATGGAATATTTAGTGGAGCACAATTTTTTCTTATTCATGGAGAATTTAAAAAATAATATAGATAGATATATTAATGATCTTATCTTGTAGTCTCATAATTATAATGACACATGCTTGTATTTTTCATGAATTTAATAGTGATAATAATTTAGTGGAGACATTCCATCTCCATTGGGATTATTTTTAATCATAAAATCAAAAGGCATTCATTATTTGATCAATTTTAATATTCACAGAGCATACCTCATGGTTACCAAGTCATTACCATCATTGGCATCATATTAGGATTAAACAATAATAAAGTGATTATTATGTAAATCACTATCATTATTATGTCATATAAATAGTTTTTTGAGGTAAATATTATAATTTGGACCTAAGGATATTATACCACGTTAACTAAATGAATATATTAAAATGATAAGATATATTTAAAACTAAAATTTACTCTAATATAATTTATATATATTTTAAAAAAAATTACTCCATGGTATATATGAATAAATTAATAATTATTATAGTTCAAAAAGACTAATGAATATTAATTTACTGATATATGTTTCTACAATAAGTTAATCAACATTTATAAATGATGGTTAGGTGGGAGATAGTGGTTGGGTAAATTCACCCAGCCCAATCAGTTGGCGATTTCAAAAAGTGTTTCAAATGAAATATATAATCAGTTGAATATCATCAACTCAAATAATTATGTTTTTAAAATGATAAATACCATTCAATGATTATGTCCCCATATAAGTAAAATTATGAAAATAAAATATCATTATATGTGGCATGATTATCTTAATATGTTTCATCACTAATCGACTAGGTATGACCCTTTTTTATGTGAAAAAAAAAATGAGTAAATTAAAAAATCAACCTTATTAATTTCATTTTTTCATTTCTATGGAGTAGATGTGTTCAAATTGAGTTATCCAATTGAATTTTATATATCTTATATTTTATGTGCCACCTTGATTGAAAATAAAAAATATGGTCTCATGAACTTGTTCATAAAATAGAACCATGTTTGAGGTCTTATGGTCACTTCAATGATAATGTAGAGGAAATGTGTAAGAATTATTATTCTCAATATCATAACATATATGTGAGGTATGATTCATAATAGATTATTTATATTACATAATGTCTCTATTATCAAAAACTCTATTCAAAATAAAACTTTTTTAGAAACATGGTTCCACCATACTATAAGATAACATTGTTCATCCTTCTATAATTTCGCGTTTTTAATCATTATTTGGTTAGTTTATTCAATATAAAAAATTTCACAAAATATAATGTGATTAAGTATCAAAAATCAGTTTTGATAGAATCAAGTCCAATTATATTCAATAATAATAGAGGTGATGACATGCTATGGGGTTGTTGGAGTACAATACATTAGCTAACTTGTGTCTCCTAAAACTAATTTTTTTATTTCACTAGATTCAATTTGGTCCCCAATATATGGATCAACATATTAATTTTTTAAATGAGTTCGTATCCTAGATGTGTTTTCTAATAGGGTACCAGCATTCCAAGAATTTTCATTATCTCACATATTCAAATGTAATAATAAAGTGAATGGTGATTATTAATATATTTTTACATCCATTGAGTAAAGGATATAATTAATTATTAATGATCTCTTTGTAATTATTTATAAGATTTTAGGATAAAATAGAAGTTATATAGAATATTTTCATTGATAATCATATCCAGTACAAGATCAGTGTTTTGAAACACATGATTGGTGTTTTCATCTTTAAGACTACAGATACATGCAGTAATGATATAAATCATAACAACCATGTGAAAATAATTATAAAGGGACTCTATAATGGTATTTATATATTAACCTATTTTTATAAATTAAATAATTAAATTCTCAAATTATAAAGTCAATAGTACTTCCCATTTCATTTCATATTCATTGTCATAAAAGGTGGATCTATATGGAAATAACATCTATGATAATAGGGAGGACCTACATGATATCTCATTTAACATAAATTGGGAGGAAGTAAATAATTAATATCTATATATTTATGTTTTGGATCACACTGATATAATGTTTTATAGAAAATGTTGGTGAGGGATGGAGGATGGGTACTATCATTTTTATAAGATTGTTTCCCTATAATTGACATTATTGATTCCATAAACAGCTCCTCAGTGGTGAATAAATTATATATTAATGTATATATGAACTCTATGACATTTTTTCTTTCCTCATATTGAGGAACTATATATTGGTTTTTAATTATGACATTGGGGGTACTTTCATGATACATGATTTTGTTTTTAACAAGGGAAGGACCTATATGTTGTTTAATTTATCCTTATTCAGAGGACATCTAGAAAGGATATCGGTGTTAATATGTAGAAGAATTTTTTTTAATTATAGATAGAGGGTGGGAATCAATGCATTTTAAAATCATCATCATTTGGAGTACCTCTCAATCGATTTTGTGTATTTCCATGGGGATGAACTCAAACACCCTTGGAATCATCATTTATCTTATGGGAATATTTAAATGTGTATTTATTCTCCATTGGAAAAGAATAACTTGTTGGGTCACTGAATAATTCCCAAAGGAATACATGGGTTGAAATTAAAAAATCAATTTGAAGACTCCCTAAGTCTCAATAAATATAGGAAAAAATGATTTCAAAACATAGCACGTTATTAGATTTTATGTTGATGGTAGGGTTGATTTACCCCTTGTAGGACATCTTTATATGCATTTGGCCTATATAAAAAGTGAAAAATCATTGTTTGAATAATAAATAAAATATAAATACATTTAGTTTTACATAAAAATGGATAAAGTGAGGAACTATAGGAAACTTATTTATATCTGTTTGGAAATATGTGACATCGCAATAATCCTCCTCCAGGTTTGAAAGGAGGTAGTTGTATCCAAAATGTGAAAAATATCCAATGTGTTCGGATATAATGATAGGTTTCATAATCCTTCTACCAAATATTAATCATGGTGGAATATTTCCAACATGTATACCCATGAAATTCTCTAATACCCAAAGGAATTTCAAAAATCATTACTCCCCTTGGGTCCTTTTTTAGTAGCCCAATGACTATTGTTAAAAAAATAATTATTTTGAGAAACTAAGAATTAGTTCACTATAGTGTCTATCACCTAGAATATTTTTGTTATCATAATTATATGTAATTCTTGGGATTTTTATATAATAAATAATGACCATCATAGTTTCCCCATGTCTTTTCTGAGATATAAAAACTAATCCTCTACTAATTGAAGTAATTATTTATATTTCATTATCATGGAAACAAAATAATCAATTAGTTTAGTATCGTAGGTTGATAAGAATGGTTGGACAATCAAATTTTTTTTGAAATATTTTTTATGTTGTCTTAACTTTGTTCATTATAATGTGGATTTAATCCCCACTTATGATCCCACATAACTTTTAAAAGGAAATATTTTAGAACATTATGAGTGATTGTTAGATAATTGAGATTAATAGTGTTTTATTTACCAACAAATGACAATTATTTTACTCTAAGACTCACTTAGATACATTATACATGATTATTAAATTCTTGTGTTTTACCATAACTTTAATTTTTACCACCATTGGACCATAGTGGGGTAGAAAAATATGATAAAATGGGCTAACAGAAATTGATTAATTTCAATGAAATAGTGAAAATTAAATAAACCATCCCATGATAATGATATTTGGAATCACATTAATATAATTTAATACATTCAGTTTAAATTTATTTTTTAAAAATATTATAAGGTAATTTGTAATTAAATGATTTTGAGATGGTAGAATGAAAAAACAATAATTTAAATATGGATAGATATATAATAAAGGTTCAACCATAGATTATATACTAATGAGTTGGAATAAAGGGACACATTTTATTTTTAATGAACCAAAATTTTATTAATGGAAATTCTTCTTGATCTTATTAAATGCCTTATTATGTAAAATGGTTATCTAAAACCTATTCACTTACATGATTTTATGTTTTTGAATTTTAAAATACCGTTATGAATTATTACCATTACTAATATAGTTTTTGAATAGTTATAAAATGATTTGTATAAATATAGGGCATTTACAAATCCAATATACATCGACAAAGTAGGCAGTTCCCCCATCTTGTATAATTTCTCTATACGAAGACCAATTGTCGGAGCTCAGAAATGAGGTAGCATCCCAAGGCTTCACTCCTGACCAATCCCAAGATGAGCTTCAACACATTAATTTTAAACAAAACCACCTACGAGAGAAGTGGATGTTAATATAGATTACCACCCAAGTAAAGTTATCTAAGCCTCCTCAATAGTATGTCACTGTCGCACACCATACTTGCCGTTATTATTCTAGTTTCATAAGGTGTTATGTTACATGACCCTAGAATTATAATTATGGTCAATAATTTTTTTGTAAATATAATATATATTAATTTTATTGTTTATTTGTAAATGGTTTTTAAAGCATAAATATAATTTTTAGTAAATATTTAATTTAGCTATTTTGATGAATTAATTACTTTTTGAATTAAACAATTTTTTAATAATATGTTATTACTAAATTAGGTTATATTAAGTATAAAATATTTTATATTGTTTTATGAATACATTTTTAGTTTTTATTATGGATGGAAAACTGTTTTTGTTAAAGCTAAGGAATTTTTAATAAATGTTAGATTTTTTAAAAAATGAAAATTCCCATATTTATAAAATTAATTATATAAAATGAATGTCATTTTTTGATTCAGAACTTAAAAATTATCTAACGGGTAATTTTTTTTATTATATCTCGATAGTCGAATTTTTTAGGTAAAATTCAATACCATTAAAATATATAATGTGTATTATGACGTCATAATAAACAAAAATTATTGTTATTAAATACTATAAAAGGTATATTTGGACAATAAATGTTTTACCTTAGATGTAATTTAATTTTAGATTTGTTTGACTAATTTTATGCAGCCTTAGTGGACCCTCCAAGACTTATAAAATATTTTAACATTTTAAAATGATTACCTTGAGAGTGTGACTCACCTAAACATAAGAAAACCTAATATTTTATATTTTTGAACATTTTCCATATAAAATAATGTTTTCCAATACACATTGGCAATAACAATGGGAAAAACCATTGGTTAGTGTATGGTTTTGATTAGTTTAATGTTTTTTGTCCAAAACCTAAATAATAAAAAAAATTCATCTTATTTCCTATATATGAACACTAAATCCCTAATGGCCCAGACCTATCTAGTCCACGACCATAATGAAATATGGTGTTTGCGGTATTCTAGGAGGTCAATGTGACTCATTCAATACACTTTACCAGAATTCCATTTTTGTAAACAGTGTTCCAATAACGGTGAGTATATAGTGTTTCGAGAACAAAGAGTTTACAGTGTTTCCAGACCAGTGAGTCTATAGTGTTTCCAGAATGGCGAGTCTGAAGTGTTTACATACATGTGAGTCTACATTGTTTCTAGAATGTTGAGTCTATAGTTTATCCAGACCGGTGAGTGTACAATGTTTCCAGAACAGTGAGTCTATAGTGTTCCCACTCCGGTGAGTCTACAATGTTTCTAGAATGGTGAGTCTACCGTGTTTTCAGAATGGTTTCATATTTCCTTTTCTTAATTTCCAAAATTTTCTAGTTTCTTATATTCAACATTTTATTTGTCGTTAAAATCATTCAAGGCATTTCTTCAAGGGATTTAAGCCTGATTCAAATCCCATAACAACTGTATTAATTATCCTAAGGTTCAAGATGCCATTAATTAGTCAAACTGCATGGTTAAATGCAATCCACTTTTAATGGAAAATAATTCATATTTTAAACCGCTCCTCTATTAAATATTTTAACAGGATGAGATATCTTCCTCCATTGTTCTACCTTATTATTCTCTGGTGTGAGACAATCAATCCATTCCACTTTTATATAGCAGTGGTGTGATCAACCGTTAACCCTTGGATTGTTTCCCCTTGAAGATTCTTCACACAACATGTGCTCTCCCTGTTTTGGTGCAACCAAGAAGTATCGATCATGGTATGCTCTATATTCATTCTTTTGGTTTTATTTGCTTTTTTTTCTTCTTTCCCTATTATAAAATTCCATCTCCATGGTCCTAATGGAATTTTTCTTTGGTGTTGGCCGGTGTGGTGGTGTCTTCGCATCCTCAGGTGGATGCAGTACTCTAAGAGACGTGATCGTGATCTGTTTTGTTAGTCTATTCAAAGAGCATCAGAGTCCTTTTGAGGTAGGGGATTCTTTTCTTATTTATTATTTTACATTTAAGTGTAGATTTAGCATGTTTTATCCCACTGTATCACAATGTAATTGACATAATAAATATTTTAACTAGATAAATAAACGGATATCGATCGTATGTTATTACCTCGTGTTTTTCGAGAGTGTTTGATATCTATTCTTACTTTTTTTCTTTTTTCTCTGGATGGAAATTGGTAAATAATTTAAAACTGGAATGAATTGATAATTTCCTGGGTAAATATAAATAATAATTTAAATGAATCTAGTTGTTGTTGTTGTTGTAATTTGATGTTAATAAAATTGATTCAGTAACCATTTTTAATCAATTTTTGATAGTTATGACAATATTCTGTTAAGGTTTCCCAGAGTTGGAACTTAAAAATAATAAATCAATTAATTTTATATGGATTAAATAACTGGGTGTTTGAAAGAAATATAATGCCTTGTTTGGTTCTTAGATAACCTCTTTCTTATAAAGGCCAAGATCCATTTGATTGGATTTGTGAGAGATCATTTTGTTTGAAGGATGGAATCCTTGTTGAAGGGATAAGAGCCAAATTTATATGATGTTTGTTTTCTAGCTCCCTGTGTTGTGATGTGATCTTGGATGGATTTTGTGATATGTGGGGGTAGGTAGGCCCATTGGTTATGGTAGCAATTGATTTATATAGTGGCGAGATGCATCAGTTTTTGCATGTGGATGTCTGGGAGGGCACCGTGGATGATGAAATGGGATGGATGTGAATGGTTGGTTTCTTAGTGATTCTTATTGGTTGTATGTATTATTTACTTTCCCCACTACACAAGGAAGCTATTTTTTCTTACCCTCCATCCAAAATAGGTGATGACACATGAGTTATGCCACATTCTTTCCGTGTTTAGCTTCTTGAGGGAGTATGGGTCTATTCTCTTGCTACATGTGGCAAAGACTTTATGGGTAGTTCATGTACTCACCAAGTTGAGGCCCCTTATTTTTAGTAGCATAGAATTATTTTATAGAAATCCTGGAAATATGGGAATACAATAATATTTTTAATAAATCATTAAATAAATAATGTTAAACCATGTGGTTGGAGCTTGCTGGAACACAATGTTGAGGTTTCAATTTAACAAAACAATAGAATTTGGGTGAGATAAAAATGAAATATAATTGTTAATGGTTAATTAAAGTTTAAATATTTAATTAAAATTGAGTGAAACTTATGACAAGGGAATGGGTTAATGTAATAAAGAGATTTCAATGGCCATGTTCTTATATAATACCTAGTCTTAAAAGTGGAAGCTGAGAGTCCGAGAGATTTTAGCTATAGTTGAGTCTAAATCTAGGTTATGAAAATATTGTGGTTGGGAGATATATTATATTATATAGTTCTGTGTTTATAAATTATACTCCACCTCATTAGTTAGGGAAACTTAAACCTCAAGGATACTAAGCCCTGGGGGTGTTGTTTCAATCATTTCGGTGGGATGATGGATGGATGACTAACCCCTTTAGCCCCGCTAGCTTCTATTGGTTATTACTTGTGCAAGTAGGGATTGAGGATAGCTTCCACATATATGTGCGTAGAGGGTTATAATGGCTTGTGGTTATTCACAGACATATATTATGGATCTAGTTTACAATGGAAAACTATAGGAGTAAAGTGTATAGGCTATAATGGATTGAGGATCTTTACTCAGTGTATGTGCTAAAATGGCTTGAGGTTTAATACCCAACGTATGATACAGGTTACGCGAGATGTGGTGGATCCCAGAGACATCCCTATTTAGTTTCTTACATGAATGTGGTGGTTTTGTTTCATGAGGTGGATGTTTTAGGGCTTCGCTCTGGTGTCCACAAGAAATCTTTTTTAGGGAGAGATGCTTAGGATGTGCGATGTTGGGGAAAACAGAAAACTAGAGGAAAAATAGTAGCGGGGTACCCTTGATAGTCTATTTTATGTTATATACTCTTGTATGGGATTCTTGGTGAGAGTATCCATTGTGAGGTTAGGAACTTGTATACCTTTTTAGGTGATGAGATAGTTTCACTTGTTGTTCAATGTGAATTAGATTTCATTCTTTACTTTTGCATGAGAGGATCTAGGATGTACTCTACTGAGAATACTATTATACTCATCCTATGTATATAGAAACTGTGTTTTAAGGTCACTTAGAAGAGGTTAGAGATCCGGTTTCTTACTACTATCAAGGGGGTTCATGATCTTTTTGGTCTTTGTGGTTTCTACCATTTTTACTTTCCTTTGGTACATGTAGTCTTTTTCCTTTCAGTTGTAGTAGTTTTTCATGACATTACATATGTGTACTTGAAATTTTCATTTATACTAGAGACTGAGTTAGAGTGGGTTGGTTTATGTCTTATTTCACTCTTTTGTATGTGTTCTCAAAGAAGGTAATGCCTCTCATTTGTATGTATACTATACCCTCTGTGCTAGTCGGAAACTCATGCCCTATTGGAGGAGGGATGCGGGGGTCACTATCTCCCTTCACAAAATTCTCAACTTGGAGGGGTACACCATCTGGGTAGGGGGTCATGATAGATTGGTATCAGAGTTATTGTTGAGGGATAGGAAGGAGGTTGGTGTTAGGCACATGTTAGGTTGCATGGGTAGGTAGGAAAACTGTGTCAGTCATCTTTGTAAAGTGATTTCAACAATGGATACCAGTTGAGACATAGATATTTGGGAACCCAATGATTTGAGGCAAAGACCTTTATGTTTATAATTTCTAATAAAATATGTGATGCTAGATACAAGGTAGGGTCATAGGAATGTATCGTGCATCATTATTCATTGTGCATGTGTTTGAATGTGAAGACCTTGGTATAGGGTACCCATAAATGAATAAAAGAAAATAATTAATTAATTAATCTTGATTATTCCATATTCCATGTTTAGGAGATTTAACTATTTGTTATTTTAAAGGTATGGCTGAAGGTCAACATCCTATCTAGGTATGCGTAGAAGATTTTCTGCAGGTTGTGCTAGTAGATCGTCATAGGGTAGAGGTTGACGAAAACAAAAATTGTAGGAGGACACTCCACAAATTTCCACGCCATAATATACAAAAGTACAAGGGATCTATTTTAGATTCAGCCACAAAATACTTTTTGTAGGAGGTCGAAATAGGATTTAGTTCAATCTATGCTCAGAAATAGCACTGGGTGACTTCGACTGTGATGATTCTGCATAGAGAAGTGAGGATGAGGTGGTTCTACTTTCCAGGGGATTGCGAGGAGTCGCTAATCTCATGGGAGTAGTTCCAAGACATGTTCATAGATGAGTTTCTTCCATTGACCGCAAATGCATCTAGTCAAAAGGATATTTTAACCCTTCATCAGGGGAACTCTAGTGTGTGAGAGTTTGGAATCCATTTCGGGAACCTTTTACGATATGATTCCGACCTGTTTCTAGATGGGGAGGCTAGGGTGAGGCATTTCAATGAGGCTTTTCATCTAGACATCCATCTCTAGGTAACACAATTTATGTTGAAGATATATAATGAGGTGTTGGCTAGGGTATAGGTTATCAAGAAGACATTGTCCATAACAAGATCTTCAAGAGAGAAGATTTGTTGTGATTCCTCATGAAGCAGCATTGTGGTCTGGGGTTTCCAGTTTTTAGGTTAGAATAGTTTCTGTTTGGACAGGGGTTGGTCACATCCCTTAGCATCTCATTTCTCAAGGGGTGATAGCACTCAGGACTATGCCAATGAAGCGGGATATTTTTTTTCTTGTAGAGGCCGAGCCCATCAGTAGTTATATTTACCTATCTTTTAGAGAATTCATTATTCCCCAGGTGTTCCACTCTAGGTTCTTCTGTCGAGGTAGTACCAGTCAAGGCAACAATAGTATATTGTACCAATATAGGATTAGTATAGGGTTAATTGGGAAGGTATAGGAAAACACTGTGATGCTCCCCATCCTCAAAGAGAAGAGCACAAATATGGTGGTGGTCATCATCAGGGTGAAATAGGACTTGGAAGAGGTAGTGGTCAGTATCAAGCTTTAGAAGTTCCAGCGATTTTCCAGATAGAGGATGATCAATGTACCATTTTCTTAAATTTTTTCTTGTATGTATGCCTTGTTTGATTAAGGTGTGACACACTCATTTATATCACCTGTCCTTGTCCATGCATTGGGACATGAGATAGAGAGGCTACTAGCACTCTAGGCATTTACTATGCCACTTAGAAATCGAGCTAGCCTCATTGATGTATGTAGAGACTGTGAGATAGTTTTTTAGAAGCACCGATCTTAGATAGATTTACTATGTTTATAGATAAAACTATATGATTTCATCATTCACATGTATTGGTTGAATTCAGTGTAGGATATTGTGGATTTCTTCAGTAGGCAAGTTGTTTTCTTCAATGCAGATGGAGATCCGATGGTGTTTTTTGTTGAGGGATACCATTAGATGGGTTAGTGGCATGTTTTTTACTTTTCATCCTTGATGGATGAGATGATGTTTTGTTTTTTAGTGGTTCAACAGTTGCTGTTTCCCAGGGTTGTTGAAGATTACATTGAAGTCTTCCCATAGGAGGTTGTAACATTGCCCACTTGATGAGAGATCATGTTTGGGATCGAGCAACAACAAGGAGCATATCGTATCTCTATGCCTCGATATATAATGACCCATTATGACTTATGAGAGCTATGTATATGTCTTGTTTTCTTATTATAGAGAGGTTTTGTCCGGCTGAGTGTGTCACCACGTGGTGCACCAGTTTTGGTCGTGAATAAGGCTGAAAACTATTTGTGGTTTTGTATCGATTTTCATCACATAAACAAAGTGTCAGTGAATAATCACTATCTGCTTATGTGTATTGATGATTTATTAGATCAATTTAAGTGTGAAAGTTGGTTATCCAAGATCTAAATTTTGTCAATATATCCTCAGATTCATGTGAAGGATGAGGATATCCCGAAGAATACTTTTCATTGTCATCATGGAAATTATGAGCTTGTTGTAATAAAGTTTGGTGTGATGAATGCTCCATATATGTTCATGGAATTCATGAACATTGTGTTAAAGAGTTCTTGGATTTTTTCTTGCTAGTTTTCATCAATGACATGTGTGTGTACTCAACATCTGAGGAAGAGCATACATAGCATCTGCACACCTTTTTGGGAGTTATTCGTCAACAAGAGATGTTTGCGATGTTGAAGAAGTGTGCGTTTTGGCTCAAGAAGTCCATTTCATGGGGAATGTTTTATCCCAAAAGGGAGTAGCTAGGGATACATCAATAAAAAAGAATTTTTGTCCTAAGAAGCTCTTAGAAAATTGGAATAGGTGCTAAATTTCATTGGTTTCGTAGGCTACTACATGAGGTTCGTATCCGATTTCTCTCAGGTTGCAACGCCTATATTCTTACTTTTTTTCTTTTTGTTTTATATGGAAATTAGTAAAGAACGTAAAACCAGAATGAATTGATAATTTCTTGGGTAAATATAAAGAATAATGTAAATGACTCTAGTTGTTTTTGTTGGAATTTGATGTTAATCAAATTGATTCAGTAACAATTTTTAATTAATTTGTGATAGTTATTACAAAATTTTATTTAGGTTTCCCAGAGTTGGAACTTACAAATAATAAATCTGTTAATTTTAGATGGATTAAATAACTTGGTGTTTGAATGAAAGATAATTCCTCATTTGGTTCTGAGTTACCCTCTTTCTTATAAAGTCCAAGATCCATATGATTGGAGTTGTGAGAGATAATTGTGTTTGATGGTTGTAATCCCTATTTAAGGGACAATAGCCCAATTTATATGTTGTTTATTTTCCATCTCCTTGTGTTGTGATTTGATCTTGGATGGATTTTGTGATATTTGGGGGTAGGGATGCCCATTGGTTGTGGTAGAAATTGATTTATATAGTGGCGAGATGCATCAGTTTTTGCATGTGGATATCTGGGAGGGCACTGAGGATGATGAAATGTGATGGATGTGAATGGTTGGATTCTTGCTGATTCTCATTGGTTGTATGTATTCTTTAATTTTCCCACTGCACAAGGCAGCTGGTTTTTATTTCCCTCCATCCATAATAGTTTTTGACACATGAGTTATGCCACAATATTTCCATGTTTAGATTCTCGAGGGAGGATGGGTCTATTGTCTTGATATAAGTGGCAAAGTCATTATGGGTAGTTCATGTACTCACCAAGTTGAGTCCCCTTATGTTTAGTAGCATAAAATTATTTTCTATAATGCCTGGAAATATGGGAATGTAATAATGTTTTTAATAAATTATTTAATAAATGATGTTAAACAATGTCGTTGGAGCTTGGAGGAACGCAATGTTGAGGTTTTAATTTAACTAAACAATGAAATTTGGGTGAGATACAAATGAAATATAATTTTCAATTGTTAATTAATGTTTAAATATTTAATTAACCTTGAGTGAAACTTATAACAAAGGAATGAATTAATTTAATAAAGAGATTTAAATGGTCATGTTCTTATATGATACATAGTCTTAGAAGTGGAAGCCGAGAGTCAGAGAGACGTTAACTATAGTTTAGTCTAAATCTAGGTTATGCCAATATTGTGGTTGGGAGATATAGTATATTCTGTACTTTTGTTTTTCTAAATTATACTCCACCTCAAAAGTTATGGAAACTTACACCTCAAGGATTCTAAGCCCTGGGGGTGTTGTTTAAATCATTTCGGTGGGACGATGGATGGATGACTGACCCCTTTAGCCCCGCTCTCTTTTCATGGTAATTACTTGTTCTGGTAGGCATTGAGGTTAGTTTCCCGATATATGTATGTAGAGGGTTATAATGGCTTGTGGTTTTTCACAGATATATATTATGGATATAGTTTATAATTGAAAACTATAGGTGTAAAGTGTATAGGCTATAATGTATTGAGGATCCTTACTCAGTGTCTATGCTAAAATTGCTTGAGGTTTAATAACCAATGTAATATACATGTTATGCAAGATGTGGTGGATCCTAGAAACATACCTATTGTGTTTCTTACATGAATGTGGTGGTTTTGTTGCACTAGGTGCATGTTGTAGTGCTTCTCTTTGGTGTCCACAAGAAATATTTTTTACGGAGAGATGCTTTGGATGTGAGATGTTGGGGAAAACAGAAAACTAGTGGAGAAATAGTAATGGGGTACCCTTGATAGTCTATTTTATGTTATATACTCTTGTATGAGATACTTGGTGAGAGTATCCATTGTGAAGTTGGGTACTTGTATACCTTTTTTTGACAATTTAGTTTCACTTATTGTTCACTGTGAATTAGATTTCATTCTTTACTTTTTCATGAGAGGATCCATGATTTACCCTACTAAGTATACTATTATACTCATCCTATATATATAGAAACTTTCTTTTCGGGTAACTTAGAGAAGCTTAGAGATCAGTTTGGTTACTACTATCATGGGGGTTCATGAGATTTTTGGGATTTCTGGTTGCTACCATTTTTACTTTCATTTCGTACATGTTGTTTTTTTCCTTTAAGTTGTAGTATTTTTGCATGACATTACAAACGTGTACATGAAATTTTCATTTATATTGCAGACTAAGTTAGAGTTGGTTTGTGTATGTATTATTTCAATCTTTCGTATATGTTCTCAAAGAGGGTAATTCCTATCATTTGTATGTTTACTATACCCTCGGTGCTAGTCAGAAACTCATGGCCTAATGGAGGAGGGATGCAGGGGTCACTATCTCCCTTCACAAATTGATCATCTAGGAGGGGTACACCTTCTAGGGAGGGGGTCATGATAGATTGGTATCAGAGTTATTGTTGAGGAATTTGATGGAGGTTGGTGTTAGGAACATGTGAGGTTGCATGGGTAGGTAGGGAAACCGTGTGAGTCATATTTATAAAGTGATGTCAACACTGGATACCAGCTGAGACAATACATTTAGGGAACCCAATGATTTGATGCAAATAACTTTATGTTTACAATGTCTACTAAACGTGGTGATGCTAGATGCATGGTAGAGTCATAGGAAAGTATCATGGATCATTATTCATTGTGCATGTGTTTGAATGGGAAGACCTTGGTATAGGATAACCATCAATTAATAAAAGAAAACAATTGATTAATTAATGTTGGGTCTTCCATATTCCATGTTTAGGAGATTTAATTATTTATTATTTTAAAGGTATGGCTCAAGGTCGAAATCCTATTTAGGTATGCGTAGAGGATGTTCTACAGGTTGTGATAGTAGATCGTCATATGGTAGAGGTTGACAACAACAGCACTTAGAGGAGGACACTCCTTGAATTTCTGCGCCATAAAATACAAAAGTAAAAGGGATCCATTTCAGATGCAGCCACAAAATACAGGTCATAGGAGGTCGAAATAGGATTTAGTTTAATCTATGCTCAGAAATAACACTGGGTGACTTTGGATGTGATGATTTTGCGTGGAGAAGTGAGGATGTGGTGGTTCTTCTTTCCAGTGGATCGCGAGGAGTCGGCGATCTAATTGGAGTAGTTCCCAGGACATGTTCAGAGTTGAGTTTCATCCTTTGACTAGAAATGCATCCAGTTAGAAGGATCTGATAACCATTCCTCAGGGGATCTCCAATGTGTGAGAGTTTTTAATCCATTTCAGGAACCTTTTACGATATGCTTCTGAACTATTTCCAGATGGGGAGGCTAGGGTGAGGCTTTTCAATGAGGCTTTTCATCTAGACATCCATCTATAGGTCACACCATTTATGTTGAAGATATATAATGAGGCGTTGTCTAGGGTAGAGGTCATCAAGATGACATTTTCCAGAACCGGATCATCATGAGAGATGATTCGTCGTGATTCCTCATGAAGCAGCGTTGTAGTCTGGGGTTCCCAGTTTTTAGGATAGAATAGTTTCCGTTCGGCCAGGGGAAAGTCTCATCCATTAGCATATCATTTCTCAATGGGTGATAGCACTCAAGAATATTCCACTGGATTGGGATATTTTTTTCTTCTTATGGAGGCCGTGTCCATCAGTAGTGATATTTCCTGATCTTTTAGAGCATTCATTGTGCCCCAGGTGTTCCACTCGAGGTTCCTCTATCAAGGTAGTACTAGTCGAGGAAGAAGTAGTATATTGTACCAGCATTGGATTAGTAGAGGGTTGATTGGAAAGGTAGAGGAAAACACTGTGAAGCTCCCCATCCTCAAAGAGAAGAGATAAACATTGGTGGTGGTCATTATCAGGGTGAAAGAGGACTTAGAAGAGGTTGTGTTCAGTATCAAGCATTAGAATTTCCAGCGATTTGCAAGATATATGATGATCGAGGTACCATTTTATTAAATTTTATCTTGGATATATGCCTTGTTTGATTAAGGAGTGACACCGTTATTTATATCACCAGTCCTTGTCCATGCATTGGGACATGAGATAGAGAGGCTACCAGCGCTCTGGGCATTGACTGTGCCACTTAGAAGTCGAGCTAGCATGTTTGAAGTATGTAGAGACTGTGAGATAGTTTTGGAGAAGCACCTATCTTGGAGAGATTTACTATTTTTATAGATACAACTATATGATTTCATCCTTAGCATGTACTATTTGACTTTGGTGTAGGATATTGTGGATTTATTCAGGAGGAAGGAAGTGTTCTTCGATGCAGATGGAGATCCAGTGGTGTTTTTTGGTGAGTGATACCCTTAGATGGTTTACTGGAATGTTTTTTCCTTATCATCTTTGATGGCTGAGATGATGTTTTGTTTTTAGTGGTTCAACTGTCGGTTTTTCCCAGGGTTGTCGAAGATTATATTGAAGTCTTCCCAGAGGAGGTTGTAGCATTTCCCCCTTGACGAGAGATCAAGTTTGGGATCGAGCAACCACAAGGAGCATCTCCGATCTCTATGACTCCATATAGAATGGACCCTTATGAATTATAAGAGCTATGTATATGTCTATATGTTCTATTATAGAGTGGTTTTGTCCGTCCGAGTGTGTCACCGTGTGGTGCACCAGTTTAGTTTGTGAGGAATGCTATCAACTATTTGTGGTTGTATATCGATTTTCATCACATAAACAAAGTGTCAGTGAATAATCAGTATCTTCTTATGTGGATAGATGATTTATTAGATAAATTGAAGGGTGAATGTTTGTTATCAAAGGTCTAAATTTGGTCAAGATATCCTCAGATACATGCGAAGGATGAGGATATCCTGATGACTACTTTTCATTGTCATCATGGGAATTATGAGTTTGTTGTAATGAAGATTGGTGTGATTAATGCTCCATCTATGTTCCTGTAATTCATAAAAATTGTGTTCAAGAGTTCTAGGATTTTTTCTTGGTGGTTTTCATCAACGACATCTGTGTGTACTCAACATCTGAGGAGGAGCATACATAGCATCTGTACACCGTTTTGGGAGTTATTCGTCCACAAGAGTTGTATTGGAAGTTGAATAAGTGTGAGTTTTTGGCTCACGAAGTCCTTTTCATGGGGAATGTTGTATCCCATAAGGGAGTAGCTATGGATCCATCAATGAAAGAAGAATTTGTGTCCTAGGAAGCTCCCAACACAGTGGAATAGGTGCAAAATTTCTTTGGTTTCGTAGGCTACTACATGAGTTTTGTATCCGATTTCTCTCAGGTTACAACTCCTATAACAACATTGATCATGAAGGATTATGCGTTTGGGTGGAATGATCAGTTTTATGAATTTTTTGAGTATCTGAAGGAGATGTTGGTAAGTGCTCTAGTTATTTGTCTTCCAACATAGGGAGTTCAGTTTGTTGTTTTCTACGATGCTTGGCATCTGTGGTAAATCTGTGTTCTGATGCAGTAGAGGTCAGCTCTTTCCAATGAGTCTCGGCTATTGCGTCTCCATGAACATAACTTCACCACTCATTATATTGACTTGGTTGTCACGGTGATTTCCCTAATGTTTTGGAGATAATACCTCATTGGAGTGCACTTTGTGGTTTTCACCGATCATAAGATCCTGAGGTTTTGTAACACCCGAGACTTTTATGTTATATAAATCATCAAAGGAATATTTTTCTACACAACACTTGCTTGGATTGCTTTACACGAAATCGCTACCTTCCTCGATAGCTTGCGTCGTACGCAATACCGAGTTTCACTAAACAACGATATACTATTAAAATATTATTAGAACTAGCCGTTATGAATAGTAATAACCACTTTTTGAAATTTTATAAATTTTATTTTTCAAAATGGACTTCATTTTTGGATTCGGAATATCGAAATTAGCCTAGGGTGAAATTTTGGTATTTTTCTGAAAACTTTCAATTTTTGATGAATAGTGAAACCACTAAGTGGTAGTTAAAAAAACTGAATTTTTCATAAAACTTAATTTTACCGCTTCTGTGAGTGGAATTTCAAAAATCCGAGAGACACAGTTGATGTCAGTACGTAAAATGTGGTTCAATGAGATGAAAATAATTTTTTGGTGAATAGTAACTTTTTACTTTTTTTTACCACGGTAAAAAGTAAATAGGGTAATTAAGGGTAAAGATGATATTATTATTACCCTAACACATGTCCTAATTCTATTGAATAAGTGTAATTTGACAAAAAACAAACTTAGGAATAAAATATGACCATTTAGTTCCACTTGGATTAGATTAGGACATTTATTATTAATTTATTTAAATAAGGGTTAAAATAGTTAAAATCAAAGTTTAATAAGTAAATAATTTCTAATATGGGGTTATACATAAGATAAATTCGACTATAAATATTAAATAGAAAGCTAAAAAGATTTCATACATAATGGTATTTTATTTGAAAATTTTTAGACATTAAATAATTTAATTTATTTATGACACAATGATGATGCAGTAATTATCTTGTTAATGAAATATTGACATAATTGATGTTATAAACACCAAAATAAATGTAATTTGAGACTTTTTATGAATCCCACTAATTTTATAGGTTAATATGACATGTTAGTATTTATTTAAGTAACTTTGTTCGAACAAATAATTCTGTTATCAGTTTCACAAAAATCAATTACTAAATAGTTTCAAAATTGGCATAAAATAGTTTTTAAAACAAATATTATATTGGTAATTGTTATATTATTCCTAAAAATCTAAGGTTCGGAAAAATGACTTAGATAATGTTATATATATTAATAATAAACAACTTTGGGTTCATTTGGCTGCTTATAGTATGTTTATTAACCTTATAGTATAAGAACACAAGAAGACATGGTAAAAGTAAAATTATTTAACTTAATGTTAAATCTAAATGATAAGGTTAAAATAGGAACCTAAACTTGTCTAAATTCTATTGTATGAGAGTCTTTCGACCCATAACCACCTTAGATTCGAAATATATCAATTTGGAGCGATTTAAAACTGAACTTGACTTTATAACAAAATAATATTTTTAGTTATTTCAAAGGTGCCCCTCTCCTCCCTTATAAAAGGACACCTTCTCCCCCTCTTCCTCACACCACATTGAGCCTTCAAGATCGGACGACCCCTACCAATTTCTCCTCTCCACTTCCCTAGAGACATCCTAGAGGTTCTTTTCTTCTTCAAAGACCAATTTTAGTGCCCTAAAAGAAGGTCTCAAAGAAGCACTTCAAAGAAGAGGTAATATCTGTTACCGATTCATTCATCTTTATTTCTTCTTCCACTTCTTCTTCTTTAGTTGTTTCATTATGAAGTAATAACATCAGTATCACTCATATACTGATATGTTATTATAAGTATGAAACAACCCTATTTCACCATCTATCCATCCTACGGAAAAAGAAATCACCGCGCGTGCGTACGTACGGAATACCGTCTCCACGCGGTGGTGTAATCTATTTTCCACCACCACCTTACTTGGATGGTTATAATGGTGTAAATAATCACTATATATGACTATTATAAAGTGATATTGATTCTGAAATAGTATACATATACTCCAATACAATTCCACGATCATAGGAATGATATCATCACTCGTGCGTACGTACGGAATACCGTCTCCACGATGTGATGCGACTCATTCTACATGATTTTCATTTCATAATGATTATATAAATGAATTTAATGAATGAATATGATATATATTACACAAATACCATTCTGGAAATTAGGTATCTATAACCTAAAGAAAAGAATAAGAATTTATTCGACAAAACACGCATAAGAACCAAAAGTTATAAACACCCGAATAACAAGTAGCAATGAAATATTATTACTAAGAAGATAAGAATATGACCATATATGTTATCATAAAAATAAGTATGATTATGTAATAAGTCAATAACATTATTTAAATCATTATACAGGAGGTTCGGACACTTACAAATCAAGTCGGACCTAAGGTAAGGGAAATATCACTATCTCATTTTATCCGAGATTGTTTATTCGTTAGTATTTACTAGGGTGTATTTTATCATCCACATCCATGTTTCCTCAATATGTAATATTATTTCCATCCACGTACAATTTTTTAAATCCAATTTTACCCTTCTGTGATTTTTTAGTAAAAGATATGAAAGGAATCTTTTGTCGTTTTTCGTACGCGGTACTTTTTGACTTTTCCGACAAAAGTACGGGAAGAATGTTTTTTAAACTTATACGGCAAGAATGGATTTTTAAAACATTATTTCCAAGAATCTTACTTTACAAGTTTTCATGTTTATTTTTAATAAACTTCTTTTAGTTTATAATTTTACAACATGTTAAGAAAGGAAAAGTGTTTTTGAAGTAGAAAGGATATTTTCCTCAAGAATGAAGTTCAAGTGTTTTATCAAAATTATTTTCCATCTAAGATAATAAAGGGTTCTGTTTCTATCCCTATTATTACATGGATTTGATTATGTTGTGATGGAGATATTTTTATGAATTCCTTTATCCTATATGAATTGTTTTATGATGTCATGATGTTTGAGATTCCCATTTTTATTACATGGGTTATGCAATGATGTATGGTTTATGATTTTGTGGCACGCATAAGAATGGTATCATTATGAGATGGGTGGGACCTATATCTACCTCCAATGCATTGGGTAAAGATTTTATATCTCATGGGATAGACATGGCTGGAACGGTAGGTTATACCGGTTCAGTGAAACAGGACTGAAACGAGGGTGACTCGGTTCAGAAAGGGACTCTGTCCACTAAGATAGTCTTGTCAATGAGTCTTGACTAACAAAAAATGATTCTCTATGATTATGTGTGTATTCCACAAAGTTTAATGCTTTATGTTATGATTATTGTGATTACATTTCACTGCCATGATTTATCCCATGTTATGAAATTATGATCTCTTTTGCAGGTTAAGATTTCAAAAAGTTATGTGCTTGTGTATACGATGTGATTGATATTTCTTTTGTTTACCCTTACTGAGCATTTGAGCTCACCCTTTTGTATGTTTTCTTTCCCCAGGTCAGGAAGAAGGTTATTAAGTAGGATATTCCAAAAAGGGACTCTAGATATGATGAAATAAGTGGGAGGCAAAGTTGATGCTTTATGAACCAGTTGTTTATGTTTTCTAGTTTCTAAAGACACTATACCTATACGGTACTTTCGTGGTTTTGTTATATGTTGTAATAAGTGTTCTTAAATTCTGAAGTAATAACAATGTATGTAAAGTATGGGTCGTTATAGTTGATATTAGAGGAAAGTTATAGTCAACCTTTGGAAACTAGGATGTAAAAGCCTTAGTAAGAACCTTAAGGATAAGTCTATGCATAGAACACAATATTAGTGTTTTAGAAATGGCCATGAAAAACCTAGGATAAGACCTTAAGTGAGAAATTTTATTCTTGATTATGTGGTCTTCCTATTATAATTAGTGTTGCTCACACTATTCTTCTTGGTTTTAGTCAATGGCAGGAACCCGAAGGAATCGTGTTAATGCGGAATGCGATGGGCAATGCAATGATTGTCCCCCTGAGCAATCAAACGTTATGGGAGATGGAATGAAAAATATTGTAGCCATGCTCACAAAACTTTCTCAAGCTATGAATCATGCAGGACTTCCAAACAAGAAAAGGAAGGAGCAACATTCTGTTGAATCCTTCATGAGGCAGCGTCCACCTTCTTTCAGCTGGTCTACTGATCCATTAGTTGCTGAAAAATGGATTAGTACTACTGAAAAGATATTTTCAGTTCATCAATGTTCTGAACATGATAAAGTCATCCTATCAGTGTATCGTTTGGAAGGAGATGCTGATCAATGGTGGAATCTTATTAAGAATATGAGGCAAAGGGATGAAATTGAGTCCATAGAATGGGACGAGTTCAAGAACTTATTTTTCAATAAGTACTTCCCTTGTATTATCCGAACAAAGATGGAGAATGATTTTCTTGAACTAAAGCAAAAGGATGATGAATCTGTTGGTACCTATGAAGAAAATTTTACAAGACTTTCAAGGTACGCTTCTGGTATTATTATCCAACCTGAGAGTAAAATCGATCGATTCTTTAGTGGCTTAAAACCATGTCTTCAAAGGGCGTTAGCCATAAAGGACTTCAATAGCTATGAGGAAATCGTTTGATGTGCTCTCAAAGTCGAGATGGATATTTGAGTAACCCATCAGTCATATGGGTTTGATAAGAAGAGGAAAATGGAATTCAAAGGAAAATCTAAAGAGCACACCGAAAAGAAGATGAGCTTTCCCTTATGCTCAAAGTGTGGAAAGAAACATGGAGGGAGTTGTCTTAATGGGACAAGTAAATGTTTCAAATGTGGAAAGAAAGGTCATCAGGAATTTGAATGCCACGATGACGAGAAGAATATGTCAAATGATGCAAACAAGGTAAGGAATACACAGAATGAACCTACTACACTTAAATGTTTCATGTGAAAGGAGATGGGGCATTATGACAATAAATGCCCTAATCCAAGGGATGATGATGATGGTCGACGTCAACAAACTCTTAAGGCTAAAGACAAAGGAAAGTCACGTGCAATTTCTATCAGCGATGTGGAGTACGATAACGATGTGGTGAAAGGTACACTTACCATCCACTCTAATGTATCAAATGTTTTATTTGATTCTGGATCCACCCACTATTTTATTTCTGAAGAATTTTCTAAGGGTATCACTATATTACCTCAACAATTAGATGTTGAGTTAGCTGTGACAACACCTAATGGCACAATAGTCACATAAAAAGTTTATAATTTTTCTCCGATCGAAGTTTGTGGGAAAGTGATTCCTGCAAATATTGTGATCCTTCCTATAGTAGAATTTTATATGATTCTTGTCATGGATTGGCTTTCGTTATATGGAGCTCATATTAATTGCCAAAGAAAGGAAGTCACATTTCATATTCCAGATCAATCTATGATCGTCTACCAATGCAAGGATGAACATAACCTTCCAGTGGAAATTTCTTCCATATTATGGGTATTGATTCCACTAAATGAAGGTGATTTATCTCAAATGGTTGGTGAGAAACTCACGATTAAGAATATGCCCATTGTACGGGGGTTTGATGATGTCTTTCCAGAGGAATTACTGAGTCTTCCACCAAATTGTGAAGTTGATTTTTCAATAGAACTCGTACCGGGTGCTTTGCCTATTTCAAAGACACCTTATAGAATGGCCCCAATTGAGTTGCAGGAATTGAAGAAGCAACTCCAAGAGAATCTAGATAAGGGATTCATATTCCCTAGTGTGTCACCTTGGGGAGCACCTGTTCTATTTGTTAAGAAGAAAGATGGATCAATGAGACTCTGCATTGATTATCCAGAACTTAACAAGATCACTATCAAGAACAAATATCCTCTCCCGCGCATTGATGACCAATTTGACCAACTACACGGAGCTCAATAGTTTTCCAAGATTGATCTTCGTTCAGGGTATCATCAATTAAGGGTCAAAAGGGAGGATATACCAAAGACGGATTTCCGTACAAGGTATGGACACTATGAATTTATAGTGATTCCATTTGGTCTTACAAATGCCCCTTCTATCTTCATGGATCTGATGAATAGAGTCTTTAGAGACTCTCTTGATCAATTTGTGGTAGTCTTTATAGATGATATTATTGTCTATTCAAAGAGAAAGGAAGAACATGAAGATCACTTGAGAATTATATTGAAGACCCTGAGAAAGGAGAATCTTTCTGCCAAATTTACCAAGTGTGAATTTTGGCTTCAAAAAGTTTCATTTTTGGGTCACATAATCTCAAAAGAGGGGATATCTGTGGATCCAGCAAAAACAAAGGTTGTCGAAAGATGGTCGAGACCAACAACAGTTACTGAGATCCGAAGTTTTCTTGGTTTGGCTGGATATTATCGACATTTTGTGAAAGACTTTTCACGATTATCTAATCCACTCACCAAGTTGACTCGGAAAGGATTTAAGTTTGTCTGGATGGAAGAATGTGAAGAGAATTTCAAGGAGTTGAAAAGAAGTTTATCCAGTGCACCGGTGCTCACACTGCCTTGTAGTGGAGAAAGGTTTGTGATCTACAGTGATGCATCCAAGAAGGGATTGGAGTGTGTTCTTATGCAAAATGATATGGTGATAGCTTATGCCTCATGGCAGTTGAAAATCCATGAGCAAAATTACCCAACACATGATTTGAAGTTAGCTGCGGTAATCTTTGCATTAAAGATTTGGAGGCATTACCTTTATGGTGAAAGGTGTGATATTTATACTGATAATTAAAGTTTAAAGTATATTTTCACACAAAAGGAGCTGAATATGCATCAAAGAAGATGGTTGGATCTGATTAGGGATTATGACTGCTCAATCCATTACCACCCTGGGAAAGCAAACAAGGTGGCAGATGCATTAAGTCGAAAAGACCATGCTAGTTTATCCATGAAGAGGATCACAAAAGATCCAATATTTATGAATCTACAAAGGATGGATCTTTGAATTATAATGGAAGGGGAAAAATCTTATCTTTCTCAAATGAATGTTCAACCATCTATACATGTGAAGATTAAAGAGGCACAGAAAGAAGATGTCGAGTTACAAAAGAAGGTGAGAAATGTTCCTGAGTTCAACCTTGATTGTGATGGGATAATAAAGTTCAAGAATCAGGTTTGTGTTCCTCCCATCCCCGAATTAAAGAAGGAGATGCTGGATGAGGATCATAGTTCTTCATTCTCTATTCATCCTAGAAGCACGAAGATGTATAGGGACCTGAAAGAGTACTTCTGGTGGGATGGCATGAAAAGAGATGTTGCTGAATATGTCTCTCGATGCTTGGTTTGTCAACAAGTTAAAGCTGAGAGATAGAAGTATAAGGGGATGTTACAACCATTACCCATACCCGAATGGAAATGGGAAAACATTACTATGGACTTTGTCACAGGACTTCCTAAAACATCCAAAGGCAATAATGCTATCTGGGTCATAGTTGATCGTCTTACAAAGTCTGCACACTTCATTGCTATTAGAGAGGATTTCTCTCTGGATCAGCTTTCCAGGATATATGTAAAGGAAGTGGTAAGATTTCATGGAGTACCACTTTCTATTATATCTGATCGGGATACGAGATTTACCTCGATGTTCTGGGGAAGTCTTCAGCATACTCTGGATACAGAGTTGAGTTTCATCACTGCTTATCATCCTCAAACAGACGGTCAGTCTGAGAGAACAAATCAAACCCTAGAAGATATGTTGAGAGATTGATCTATGGATTTCAAAGGAGGTTGGGATCAACACCTACCTTTGGTGGAATTTTCTTATAATAATAGCTTTCACTCCAGTATTCAGATGGCTCCTTATGAAGCTCTCTATGGAAAGAAATGCAGGACTCCAATTTGCTGGGATGAAGTTGGGGAAAGAAATCTATTAGGACCTGATCTCATTGATGAAATGGCAGAAAAGGTCAGATCTATTCAACAACACATAAGAGCAGCTCAGAGTCTACAGAAAAGTTATGCTGACAACCGAAGAAAAGACCAAGAGTTTGAAGTGGGTGATAAAGTGTTCTTATAAATATCTCCCTGGAAGAGGGTTATGAGATTTGGAAAGAAGGGGAAGTTGAGCCCTAGATATATCGGTCCTTTCGAAATACTGGATCGTGTTGGGAAGGTAGATTACCGATTGGTGCTTCCATCGAATCTCTCTCAAGTTCACGATGTGTTCCTTGTATCTCTCCTTAGAAAGTACATAACTGATCCTTCACATGTACTCAGCTCAGAAGTTTTACCACTGGAGCAAGATCTTTCTTATGAAGAACAACCGATAGAGATTCTGGATCGTAGAGAAAAAGTTCTACGAAACAAGACCACTCGATTGGTGAAAGTTTTATGGAGGAACCACCAATTAGAAGAAGCTACATGGGAGCTTGAGGATATGATGAGGGAGAGGTATCCTCATCTGTTTGTTACAAAGTGACGAATTTCGAGGGTGAAATTCATTTTAAGGGGGTAAAATGTAACACCAGATACTTTTATGTTATATAAATCATCAAATGAATCTTTTTCTATACAACACTTGCTTGGCTTGGTTTACACGAAATCGCGACCTTCCTCGATAGCTTGCGTCGTACGCAATACCGAGTTTCACTAAACAATGATATGCTATTAAAATATTATTAAAACTAGCCGTTATGAATAGTAATAACCACTTTTTTAAATTTTATAAATTTTATTTTTCAAAATGGACTTCATTTTTGGATTTGGAATATCGAAATTAGCCTAGGGTTAAATTTGGGTATTTTTCTGAAAACATTCCATTTTTGATGAATAGTGAAACCACTAAGTGGTAGTTAAAAAAACTGAATTTTTCATAAAACTTAATTTTACCGCTTCTGTGAGTGGAATTTCAAAATTCCGAGAGACACGGTTGATGTCAGTAAGTAAAATTTTGTTCAATGAGATGAAAATAATTTTTTGATGAATAGTAACTTTTTACTTTTTTTTACCACGGTCAAAAGTAAATAGGGTAATTAAGGGTAAAGATGATATTATTATTACCCTAACACATGTCCTAATTCTATTTGATAAGTGTAATTCGACCAAAAACAAACTTAGGAATAAAATATGACCATTTAGGCCCACTTGGATTAGATTAGGACATTTATTATTAATTTATTTAAAGAAGGGTTAAAATTGTTAAAATCAAAGTTTAATAAGTAAATAATTTTTAATATGGGGTTATACATAAGATAAATTCGACTATAAATATTCATTAGAAAGATAAAAATATTTCCTACATAATGGTATTTTATTTGTAATTTTTAGACATTAAATAATTTAATTTATTTATGACACAATGATGATGCAGTAATTATCTTGTTAATGAAATATTGACATAATTGATGTTATAATCATCAAAATAAATGTAATTTGAGACATTTTATGAATCCCACTAATTTTCTAGGTTAATATGACATGTTAGTATTGATTTAATTAACTTGGTTAGAAATAATAATTCTGTTATAAGTTTCACAAAAATCAATTACTAAATAGAGTCAAAATTGGCATAAAATAGTTTTTAAAACAAATATTATATTGGTAATTGTTATTTTATTCATAAAAATATAAGGTTCGGCCAAATAAGTTATATGAGGTTATATATATTAATAATAAAAAACTTGGGGTTCGTTTGGCTACTTATAGTAAGTTTATTAACCTTATAGTATAAGAACACAAGAAGACATGGTAAAAGTAAAATTATTTAACTTAGTGTTAAATCTAAATGATAAGGTTAGAATAGGAACATAAACTTGTATAAATTCTATTGGAGGAGAGGATTTAGACCCATCCCCACCATAGCTTCTAAATATATAAATTTGGAGCTATTTAAAACAGAACTTGACTTTATAATAAAATAATATTTTTAGTTATTCCAAAGGTGCCCCTCTCCTCCCTTATAAAAGGACACCTCCTCCCCCTCGTCCTCACACCACTTTGAGCCTTCAAGCTCAGCCAACCCCTGCCACTTTCTCCTCTCCACTTCCCTAGAGAAATCCTAGAGGTTCTGGTCTTCTTCAAAGACTAATTTTAGTGCCCTAAAAAAGGTCTCAAAGAAGCACTTCAAAGAAGAGGTAATATCCGTTACCGATTCATTCATCTTTATTTCTTATTCAACTTCTTCTTCTTTAGTTTTTTCATTATTAAGTAATAAAATCAGTGTCAATAATATACTGATATTTTATTATACGTATGAAACAACCCTATTTCACCATCTATCCATCCTACGGAAAAAGAAATCACCGCGCGCGCGTACGTACGGAATACCGTCTCCACGCCGTGGTGTAATCTATTTTCCACCACCACCTTACTTGGATGGGTATAATGGTGTAAATAATGACTATATATGACTATTATAAAGTGATATTTATTCTGAAATAGTATACATATACTCCAATACAATTCCACGATCATAGGAACGATATCATCACTCGTGCGTACGTACGGAATACCGTCTCCACGATGTGATGCGACTCGTTCTACATGATTTTCATTTCATAATGATTATATAAATGAATTGAATGAATGAATATGATATATATTACACTAATACCAATCTTGAAATGAGGTATCTATAACCTAAAGAAAGGAATAAGAATTTATTCGACAAAACACGCATAAGAACAAAAAGTTATAAACACCCGAATAACAAGTAGCAATGAAATATTATTACTAAGAAGCTAAGAATATGACCATATATGATATCATAAAAATACGTATGATTCTGGAATAAGTCAATAACATTATTTAAATCATTATAGAGGAGGTTCGGACACTTACAAAGCAAGTCGGACCTAAGGTAAGGGAAATATCACAATCTCATTTTTATCTGAGATTGTTTATTCGTAAGTATTTACTGGGGTGTATTTTATCATCCACATCCATTTTTCCTAAATATGTAATATTATTTCCATCCACGTACAATTGTTTAAATCCAATTTTAACCTTAGGTTAGTTTTTAGTAAAATATATGAAAGGAATCTTTTGTCGTTTTTCGTACGAGGTACTTTTTGACTTTTCTGACAAAAGTACGGGAAGAATGTTTTTTTAACTTATACGGCATGAATGGATTTTTAAAACATTATTTCCAAGAAGCTTACTTTACAATTTTTCAAGTTTATTTTTAATCAACTTATTTTAGTTTATAATTTTACGACATGTTATGAAAGGAAAAGTGTTTTTGAAGTTGAAAGGATATTTTCCTCAAGAATGAAGTTCAAGTGTTTTATCAAAATTATTTTCCTTCTAAGATAATAAAGGGTTCTGTTTCTATCCCTATTATTACATGGATTTGATTATGTTGTGATGGAAATATTTTTATGAATTCCTTTATCCTATATGAATTGTTTTATGATGTCATGATGTTTGAGATTCCCATTTTTATTACATGGGTTATGCAATGATGTATGGTTTATGATATTGTGGCACGCATAAGAATGGTATCATTATGAGATGGGTGGGACCTATATCTCCCTCAAATTCATTGGGTAAAGATTTTATATCTCATGAGATAGACATGGCTGGAATGGTAGGTTATATCGGTTCAGTGAAACAGGACTGAAACGAGGGTGACTCGGTTCAGAAAGGGACTCTGTCCACTAAGATAGTCTTGGCAATGAGTCTTGACTAACAAGAAATGATTCTCTATGATTATGTGTGTATGCCACAAAGTTTAATGTTTTATGTTATGATTATTTGATTACATTTCACTGCCATGATTTATCCCATGTTATGAAATTATGATCTCTTTTGCAGGTTAAGATTTCCCAAAGTTATGTGCTTGTGTATACGATGTGATTGATATTTCTTTTGTTTACCCTTATTGAGCATTTGAGCTCACCCTTTTGTATGTTTTCTTTCCCCAGGTCAGGAAGAAGGTTATTAAGTAGGATATGCCAAAAAGGGACTCTAGATATGATGAAATAAGTGGGAGGCAATGTTGATGCTTTATGAACCAGTTGTTTATGTTTGCCAGTTTCTAAAGACACTATACCTATACGATCCTTTCTTGGTTTTGTTATATGTTGTAATAAGTGTGCTTCAATTATGAAGTAATAACAATGTATGTAAAGTTTGGGTCATTATAGGTTTTATTTCTCCGAGCGTGACTTAATCATGCGACATGGTCGGTGGATGGAGTTCTTATAGGAATGAAACATCAAAATCATGTATATAGTATGGAATGTGAATTTTGTAGTTGATGCGCTGGGCTGGAAGTCATGTAGTGATGTTGTGGGTGAATCTGGTGATTCCAGGGGATTAATGGGTGAAAATTCAGCATTACATATTGATATGGGAGAATATAGGGGTATAGGTGGTATTTATCATATTATTACATAGTCATATATGGTGCAGTAGGTTGAGGAGTCCTTATTTGGGGATCTAGAGGTGGAGGACATGAGTGACTCAGTGGTTTTTGGTGAGGCTCCTGATGGTTGTACTGAGGATGAACAACATTGAGTGTGGTATCCGGGAACCCTTTTTGTTCCTTTGAGGATGTGTGAGATGGTTCTTATAGAGTTATATAGTTCACCTTTAGAAAAACAGCCTAGATTGACAAAGACGTACTTAGCAATGAAGAGTTCGTTTGGTGGCCTTGGCTAAATCGTGTAGTAGTTCTATTTGTGTCTCGATGTTTGGTCTACCAAAAGGTGATGTCCAAGCATTGTGTCCCTTGTGGTTTTCTTCAGCCATTAGATGTTCCTCAGTGCATGTGTGAGGAAATATCAACGGAATTTATTAGTATTTTATCTCGATCTCAGGGAGGAAATAATGCTATTTGGGTGGAAGTGGATTGTTTATAAAAATAATAACACTTCATAATGATCAAGGAGTCAAGAATAGTGGATGTTTTATAAGGGATGTATCTGCTGGAGTTGGTGAGACTTCATGGAGTCCTAATGAAGATAATTTCTGATCGAGATCCTCATTTTACCTCTTGTTTGTATAGAGGTCTCTATCATGCTTTTGTCTCACATCTATGCCTTAACACTATTTTTCATTCACATACAGACGATTAGATAGAGAGGATTATCCTAACTCTTGAAGACACATTGCACTCTTCTGTCCTAGATTTTGGAGGTCTTTGATGAGTCACTTTCCCTTGGTGGAGTTCACATACAATAATAGTTTTCACTCTACCATCATAATAGAAACATTTGAGGCCTTGTATAGATGACCATGTCATTCTCCATTGAGCTTGAATGGAGTCTGAGAGTTAGAAATTCTCAAACCTGAACTAGTGTATAATACGATAGAGATGGTTTAAGTGATTCATGAGTGGATAAAGGTGGTTTTGGATCGTTCGAAATCAAATAATGGTCAATGGAGTAGAGCTCTGGAGTTAGATTATGGGGATCACGTGTTTTGGTAGGTGACTCCCCATTATGGGAAGCAAAGGATTGCTCATCGGAGTAATCTTTTTCCCATGTTTATTGGGCCTTTTGAGGTGTTGGATCATGTTGGAGTCATGGAGTATCATGTTGCTCTTCCCTGTAGATGATCCAAATACACGATGTTTTTCCTGATTCACAGCTATGTTGTTATCTTCTTGATAAATATAAAATCATCAATTGGGGGGATATTGATGTTGATATTGAAACAACCCTTGAGGAGCCGCTTGTGGAGATCCATGACTACAATGAGAAGGTGTTCCATGAGCATTCCATCCACTTGGTTCGTGTCTTTTAGCGACAATGTGGTGTGGAGGAGAGTACCTAAGAACATGAGTTGTATATACACACTCAACACCCCGAGTAGTTTAATGTTTAACACTTTTCATGTACAAATGTTTTTGTTGTGGTTATAGTCCTTTTGTGTTCACGAGATTGATTTCTTTTGTTACTTTTTTGGATTTCTTTCTATAAGATGTATATCATTTTGTGGTTGTTCGGAACTCTTCATATGCGGGATGGTTTTGTATTATCATCAATGAGAATATTTTGAGAGGTATCTGAGGTAATGGTCCAGACCTATCTGGTACATTCCCTTACTGAAATCTGGTGTTTGAGGTGTTCTAAGAGGGTAAGGTGACTCTTCCCCAACACATTTCCAAATTTCCAATTCAGTGAATAGTGTGTCAAGAACGATGAGTCTATATTGTATCGAGATCAGTGAATCTAGTGTGTTTCCAGACCAATGAGTCTACTGTTCTTCCAAAATGGGGTGTATACAATGTTTCCAGAATAGTGAGTCAAACATGTTTCTAGAATAGAATGTCTACAGTGTTTCCAAACCGGTGAGTCTATAGTGTACCCAGAACAGTGAGTCTACATTGTTTCGAGACCGGTAAGTCTACAGTGTTTCTATAATTGTGAGTATACACTGTTTCCAAACCATTGAGTCAACTGTGTTTCCATAATGGTTTCATATTTCCTTTTCCAAATTTGGAGATTTTTCCAGTTTCATTGATTTAACATTTTCTTTGACATTAAATTCTTTTAAGGCATTGTTTTAAGGGATTTAAGGCTTATTGAAATACCATAACTCCTATATTAATTTTTATTAGTTTTGGGATGCCTTTATTTGGCCAAAACATGTGGTTTAATGTGATCCTCTTTCAATGGGAAATCGATATTATCTTAAATCTTTTCTCCATTAAATAGTCAAATGGGATGAGACATCTACTTATATTATTCTACATTTTTGGTCTCTATTGCGAAAATCTCAAACCATTCCTCCTCTCTATAGGAGTGTGGTGAAAAACCCTTAATCCTTGGATCGTTTCCCATTGATGTTTCTTCATACTGCATACACACCCCTGTTTTGGTGCAACCAAGCAGTATCGATCAAGGTATGATCTATCATCATTCGTTTGGGTTCATATACATCTATTTCTCCTTTCCTTATTATGGAATGCTATATCTATGTTCTTAATGTGATTTTCATCAGGTTTGTATGGTGTGGTGGTGTCTTGAGAAAATCAAGTGGATGCCATCCTCCAAGTGAGGTGATCATGATCTATTTTTCTAGTTTGTTCAAAAAGCATTGGAACCCTTTTGAGCTTGGGGATTTATTTCTTCTGTATTCTTTTACATGAAATTGTAGAGTTATCATGTTTTGTCACACTAGATAATAATGTAATTGACATAATAAAAATTTGAACCAGATAAATTAATTGATATCAATCGTATGTTATATCCTTCTGTTTTCATAGATAGTGTGATATCAATGAATTATTTGTTTAGATTTTCAGTATTGATGGAAATTGGTAAAGAATGTAAAACCATAATAAATTGATAATAATTTGGTGGATGATAGAGATGAATGTAAATGAATATAGTTGTTGTTGTTTTAATTTTATGTTAATAAAATTGATGCAGTAATCAGGTTTAATGATTTTCTGATAACTATAATAGATTTCAGTTTTTGTTACCCACAATTGGAACCTACAAATAATAAATCAGTTTATTTCATATGGATTAATGAACTTCTTGTTTGATAAATAGATAATTCCTCATAGGGTTTTGAGTTACTATATTGCTTACAAATTCTAAGAGCCTTATTCTTGGAGATGTGAGATCTCATTATGTTTGATGGTTAGATGCCTTGTTTAAGGGACAAGAGCACAATTGATATGGAGTTTTGTTTCCTCTTCATCTGTTTTGATATGATCCTTGAAGGATTTTGTGAAATTTGGGGTAGGGAGGCCCATTGGTTAGTGCAATAGTTGACGCCTATAGTGGCGAGATGCATCAATTTATGCACGTGGGTGTTAAAGAGGACATCAAGGAAGATGAAATGGGAAATTTTTGAATGTTTGTATAATTTATGAATCTTGTAGGCTGTATATCTTTTTTACCTTCCCCTATTATATATGAAATTGGTTTTTTTACCCTCCTTCAAAAGGTGTCGAGGTCTCCTGGGGTATGCCACTTTCTTTACATGTTTTGATTCTCATGGGAGGATGGTTCTATTCTCTTGCTATTTGGGGAAAGGACTTGATGGGTAGTTCATCTACTCACTATATTGAGTCCCCTAGTGTATATGAGCATAGAGTGTTTTTTTAATTTTTTGGAATATAGGAAAGTAATAATGTTGTTAATAAATGATTGAATAAATTATGTCAACCCATGGGGTTTGAGATTACTAGGATGTAATGTTGAGGTTGAAATGTAAATCAACAATGGAATTTTGGTGTGATTCTAATGAAATATAATTTTTAATGGTTTATTAATGATTAAAGATCTAATTTAAGTAATGAGAAACATATAAAGAGGTAATGAAGATATGTAATAAATCTCTTTAAATACTTGTGTACTTATAGCATACAATGTCTTAGAAGTGGCAGTTTGGATTCCAAGAGCTCTTAGGTTTGGTTGAGTCAACGGTTAGGTTATTCACATAGTGTGGTTGTGATCTATAGTATATTCTGTACATTTTGTTTTTCTATACGCTACTCCACACCATCAGTTTGCGAGATGAACACCCCAAGGATTTTGATCCCTGGATGGTGTTATCCCCAATATTCTGTTGCAAAGAGGAATGGCTGAATACCCCTGTTGGCCCCGCTCTATTCTCTTGGTAGTGACTTGTGCTGGTAGGCACATCAGTTAGTTTTCCCCTTATATGTGTGTAACATGTTGTAATGGCTTGTGGTTATTTGCACACATATATTCAGGATATAGTAACCTATGGACTACTATAGGTGTATCAAGTATATGATATAATTTCTTGAGGATCCTTTCTTTGTGTATGGGTTGTAATGGCTTGAGGTTTAATACCTTACATATGATACACGTTATGCAGGATGTGGTGAATCCCAGAAATAACATAGTTACATCGATTAAGTGTAATTGGTGGTTTTGATGCACAAGGTGCATGTTGTAGTGCTTCGCCCAGGTGTCTGCAGGTAATCCTTTTTGGAGAGATATGCATAGGACGTGCGACATTGGGAAAAAGTGGCTAACCAGTGGGGAAGAAGAAGTGGGGTACCATTGATTTTATTTTTTATGTTATACACTTTTCAATGTGATACTTAGTGGTATTATCCATGGTGGGGATGGGAATGTAGTATACATGTTAAATTTATGAGTCAGGTTCTCTTGTTGTTCATTGTGCTTTACCATTCCTTCTTTTCTATTGCACAAGAGAATATGGGGAGGTTCCTATTGTGTATACTATTATACTCTCCCAATGTATATAAAAAGTATTTTTTTGGGTCACATAGAGATTTTTGGATATCAGGATGGTTACTAATAGCTGGGAGTTGTAGGAGCTGTTTGGGATTTGTGGATTCTGTCATTTCATCATTCCTTTGGAAAATGTAGTTTTTTCCTTTTAGTTGTAGTATTTTTCTTGACATTACATACGTGTACTTGTGATTTCATTTATATTGCATTCTGAGTTGGATTTGGATGGTGTTTGTATTTTATCTCACATTCACATGGGTTCTCTTACAGGGGAATGCCTCACAATTGTGTGTTTACTATACCCTCAGTGCATGTCGCCAACCCGAGCCTGACTAGAGGCAGGACTCAGGGATCACTATCTCCCTTCTCACATTGCCGGCCCAAGAGGGGTACACCTTGTGGGGATGGGGTCATGGATCAATCTCTAATTCCACTTCACTCAAAACCATTGGATCTCATCCAACATCTCTCCTATTTATGGTTGAATTATTAGAGACCTCTTTCTCTCTCATTAATACCTCCCATGTACACCTGTTACCAGGCCAAAATTATGTTAGGAATTTCTCTCTTCAAATTTATATTCAAGAAATAATTTTATATTATGCATCTAAACTAAATTACATATGTAAGGATATTATGTTCCATGACCTATTTATTGTCATTTTCATTTATAAATGATGAGTGACCCTTTTCATTCTCATCAAAATATTTTACTATTTCTATTTTACTTTTTTATGTTGCCAAAGTTACACCAAAATCTTCCATGCTAAAATCACCATGTAAGTTAATACCATACCCATTTCTCTATCAAGGGTATTCACCTTTATGCACATGTACTTTTTGATTAAGGACATCCATTTATGTTTTCAATATATCTTATTCATGAAATAAATTATGATGTTTAATGAATCCATGTTATATTATCCACGTGGCACACTTATGCATGAAATGTAATGTTATAAAAGGGTGTTCCCTAATAGCACTCCAATGCATTGGGTAAATAGTATTATCATGATACGTTAAGTCTAATGAAGGTTTTACCATGCTAATTCAAGTGAAATGAATGTTTACACAAGATAATTCATGTGTAATTAGGATTTACTCATGATCCATGTGAAATGAGCCTTGTCTCAAGCTAATATAATGTTAAATGTTGTTTCCACATTTCCATGTTAAGATAATCATGATATATAATGCCTTTTGTTCATGTTTCTGTTAGTCTCCATTGATATTACTATTTCCAAAAATATAATATATATTTTTTTAATTCCTTGTTTACTCTCTTACTAGGATTTATATCTCACCGTTTTCTTATGAATGTCCTCGGGATATCCAATGCAATGCTATGTACGATGGAATGTTGTGGTCATGTAAGAGAAGTTTTCAATAAATATGTTGTGTTTTATATTCTATATTGTTATCTAATGTTCCTAATTTCCCACGACACTATACCTCTCGATCATCCTAGTTGTCTTAAGTGCAATTTTATGTAATATGCCAGTTTATGTAAGTAATAAAGAGAAGGGTTGTTATAGTCAGTATCAAAGGAAATGTTTAGTAATATTCTAGATTAGGATTAGAAAACCCTAATAAAATCCTTAGGTATAATCCATAGAATAATAAAATCATACCTAAATATTGGTGAGTATAGAGTAACTGGTTTATCAAAAAAATACATCTATGTCTGGATATGATCTAGTAGAGGTGGTTTTGTCATAGACGTATTAGGGGTAAAAACTGAAAACACCACTTTTATACTCAAATGGGAACCAGTGAATGAAAACAGGACTTTCTAAACTTATCTTTATTAAATTTCATTTGGGGTATGTTTTGGTAAATTCATAATCTTAGTATGAACAATTATTATTGGAGGAAAAAATACCATAAGAATATACATTGTGAGATTGATCATGGATAACTTTTATTGAAGCCTATAAATTCATAAGATAAGGAAATAAATGAAAATTTTAAGTTATGAATTTTTCATTAGATTTTCTTTTATGTGGTACCCATAATGTTCTTTTTATTCCATCTATTACCTTGTCATATGAGGAATAAGGATAACAACCATTGATATTATCCATGTGAAGAATCTTCTAATGAGATTATCAATATTTTTGGAGCAGGAAACGTAAACATTATCATGATTCTGTATTAGTTAACTCATGTTATGAATTGAAACATGGGTAAATATGAATGTTCAACCCCCCCTAATGAATGGACATGATGAAATCTAGAGCTTCATGATACAAAGGACTCCTACTTTCAATGGATCATCAGATCTTTCTTGAGCCGTCCCAGTGGGGCCTGAGTCGCAACTCCCCAAGCCCGCCTCTAAAAGGCCAGGGGCTGGTGACTAGAACAGAGTAGACATGCTACTAACATGGGAGGCATTGCCTATAAACCTGTACACACAAACACACATCTCCAATCCCCAAAAGTAGAAAAGTAAAAGCTGCTAAAAGGAAAAGATGAATGCATACACTAAAACCCAACCAACAGAGTACGATAGGGAAGTAAAGTACAGTAAAGTAAAACCCTGGTTCAAAAGTACAAGCACACCAAAAGAAAGTCTGCAACAAATTCCAACCTGTAAAGAAAGGTACTGGGATGGAAACCTGTCAGCGAAGGAACACACCTTGGCCTGTCTGATCTCAATGAACGTCGTCCGGTCCTGGTCCACCTAGAATCCTGTTAGAGGCTCGCTCGTTTGCACAAGACACGACACGTGCGGGCAAAGCCCGTGCAAGGGTGAGTATAACAATACCCAGTAGGACACCACGAAAACCACAAAGGAAGTAAAAAAAAGGGAAAATACCACAATGAAAGGTACAGTAATCTCTACACAGTATATTTCTACGGAACATATAATAAGAATATCCAGATACACTCATACAAAAATGACCATCGCAAAAACCGCCATTAGGATCCAGCTCAAAGATTCCACTAAGCATACCCTCGGGAGAACACACTCCTATGTCTGAAGAGAGGGACACGAAGTACTCGTTCTAGGAGAACACACTCTACAAGTACCTTGGGAACATGATGCTTAGATGAGGATCACATCCAAGTCATGGGGTGATTCCGACAACTCAGTCTGAGCTAATCCGTTAAGCAGAGGATCGGCGCCCGGGTAAAGTTGGTCACGTCGATACTAAGAACTCTACCTAGGGTTCCATGAATAAATAGAGGATTGGGATCTATGTATCATAGAGGGGATTCCAACAACTCTATTTAGGAAGTTTTACTAAAGGGATCATACTCCTATATAAAGGAATTGATACTAGAACCTTCAGGGAATTACCAAGGGTACGAACCCTAAGAACTAGTCCAAGTCACAGAAGGCAAGTATCTCAAGCCTTGAAGAAATTATTACATAGAGTGTAGTATGATTACATGCCGCGTGCCTTGACCATGGGTACTTCCCATGTAAACAGCTCATGTTGTTCATTCAAGTCGTGCAAAACAAAACTACACGACGTGTAGGAAAGTACACGCCATGTTCTTTGACATCGAGTACTTCCCATGTAAATGGCCCGTGTCCCTTGGCTTGCCAGATAGAAAGAAACTACATGTCATGTAGATGAAAAACACACACCGTGTTCGAGCTCCTGGGCTCGCTCCATGCACGCTGGCCATGTGCCCGTACACGGTCTCTGCCCGTGTCCGTGTCGCCTGCCCATGTACCATTACACAGGGTACCCCATGTATCGGGCCGGGTCTGGCTGGGGAGGGGTATACACGGCGTGTCCGAGGCCGTGTATCCTTCCCATGTCTGTGTACTACCGGAGTACACGCTGGGTAACCCTACCGACGAACACACGTCGTGTATCCCATACTACACGTTGTGTAGTCGGGAAATTTCCAGAATTGTGGTTCTTCCTCCGCGCGCCTCAGCTGATCCTACAGATCTTCGTTTTCTCGTCTGTTCATCCCGAAACTCCAGATACCGGGTCGCCTCATCTCCGTGAAGCCGAATCCGTGGGTTTCAACCCATTAATCGGCTCCAAAATCTGATTCCAGCCATCCGAGCGGAAATCTTTCGAAGAACGATTTCTTCCGATCCACTTTGATCCGTCCACCGAAACCATCGTTGCACCTCCGCATGACCACTGCAGTGTTGATCCTTTAGTTTGGGATCGTTGCATTGCATAACAGATTCACAATGATCCGTTGTTCATCGTCCTATGAAGAACGCGAAGAATGCTCACGATGAACGCAAGAATTGGGGAAGAAGAACACAACAAATCAAGAGGGACAAACCTCGATCAATGTTCGTGTTGATCTTGGTCCGTCACCGTTAGAAGTTTGAACAAAAACAAAATAAAATCAAGAATCACATCCCCAAAATCCCCGAAAAATCTCATCCCACAAGAACGATTGATCCGCAGGCTAATCTATTTTTGGATTAGTCCACGTTCATCGTGGAAATCAAAAACGGGGAATAGAAAATCAAATCAACATCCAACCTGGATTCGCTGTGTTTGTTGGCGATGATCTGGTCACCGTGTCATCATTGCCGGCGAAAATCGTCAAGAACGTCGTTTCCGCGTCGGGAGGTCTTCTCCAAAGCCTCCAAGAAAATCAGGGTTAGGGGAATTGTAACCCTGACCCTCCTTGTGAAATATCTTTTTAAAAGAATAAAATATTTTGTTGCAACAAAGATTTAAATAAAATATTTTAATTAAATATTTTATTAAGGTTACGCCCAAAAGCCATATGTCACCACCGACTTACTCCGACCAAAGATATGCCTCTTCTAAGGTAAAATCACTGCTCTGAATGCAACGGTGCCCTCATATTTCTGATCCGAGCACCTGTTCAAGAGTTATTCCACTTTATTATGAAAAACCGCACATGCGATTAATTTATTTATTAAATTAAATTCAAACATTTGTCCCGGGATCACCAGGCCTCAGAACTGCACGACATCTCAGATCCTGGACTCAAAATAATTCCCATATAATATTAAAATAATACATAGAAAAATCTGGGACATTACATCACACCCACCATAGGGCTTTTACGTCCCCGAAAAGCCAAAACAAGGGCTACTAAAAAAGATGTGAGTACTGCACGCGAATCTGAGCCTCTGACTCCCATGTGCTCTCCTCGAGATTCTCGTGCTGCAACTGAACACACACCAAGGGAATAACTCATCCACAAAGGATCTTCTCATGTCGATCCTCGATCTCCACTGGGTACTCAACAAAGGTCGCTCCATCGTTGATGTCCAGCTCTCCCCAGTCGATGACATGCGATGGATCATGCACGTACCTCCGTAGCTACAACACATGGAAGACGCTGTGTACCCGGTCCATCTGAGGAGGTAGAGCCAAGAGATATGCCACCTCACCAACTCTACTCAAAATCTCAAAGTGCCAACAAACCTCCAAGATAGCTTGTCGCGTCGGCAAAATATCTGCAATCCTCATCGAGGTGATACCCGAAGAAACACATGGTCTCCCTCCTCGAACTCAAAGGGCCTCCGCCTACTGTCGGCATATGACTTCTGCCGAATATATGCAGTCTTCATACACTCTTAGATGACCTTCTCCTTCTCTATAGTAGCTCTCACCATCTCTGGGCCCATGAGTGCTGACTCTCCCGGGTCAGTCCAGCAAAGTGGCGACCAGAAGGGTTACCCGTACAGAGCCTCAAATGGTTCCATACCAATAGTAGAATGATAACTGTTGTTATAATCAAATTCCATCAGTGGGAGGTGATCCTCCTAGCTACGACCAAAGTCATGTATGAAAGCTCGTATCATATCCTCTAGGACATGGATGGTCCGCTCTGTCTGACCATCAGTCTGGGGATAAAACGCTGTGCTCAAGCGTAATTGAGTACCAAAAGCTTCATCCAATCCCTTCCACAACTGGGATGTGAAACGAGCATCACGATATGAGATGATCGTGGATGGTACTCCATGAAGTCGATCTACCTCCCGCACGTAGTGGAGTCTCAAGCTCTCTACTGAACTCTGCTCTTGTATGGCTAGGAAGTGGCCTGACTTGGTGAGTCGATCAATGGTCACCCAGATGGCATCGTGTCCCCTGGACGTGTATGGTAAACCCATCACGAAGTCCATGGATATTACTTCCAACTTCCACTCTGGCACCTCAAGGGGATGAGTCAAACCTTTTGGAACGTTGTGCTTAGCCTTTACATGCTGACAAGTAAAGCACCGAGAAACAAACTCTGCCACACACTTCTTCATCCCTGGCCACCAGAACTGACGTCGGAGGTCTTGGTACATCTTTGCCACCCCTAGATGCACCGCCAAAGGGGATGTATGGAACTACCTCAGAAGCTACTCTCACAACGTCACTGGTACTAACGTCCCCCCTCTGAAAAGGACAACATGCTCTCCACCTTATGAAAAACCAACAGCAACATCACTTGTGGATATCTGAGCATGTAGAGTCTCACAGCTAGAATTCTGGCACTGTGCTTCCCTGAATCGCTGTAAGAGTGGAGGGGTAACAACCATCGACTGAAAGTATGCTCCCTAACCTCTATCCATGAAGGACAACCGTAAAGAGGCCAACTGCCTTGTCACCTCATCGAACAACTGTGAACTATATTTCCTACTGAGAGCATATGCCACCACGTTCCCCTTCCCAGGAGTATAAACGATCTCAAAGTCGTAATCCTGTAAGAACTGAAGCCATTTCCTCTGTCTCAAATTTAGATCCTTTTGAGAAAAGATATATCTGAGACTCCTGTGATTAGAGTAGACAGTAAACCGTTCGCCCATCAGGTAGTGCCACCACATCTTCAATATAAAGACTACCGCTACCAACTCAAGATCATGGGTCACGTAGTTCTGCTCATGTGGTCTCAACTGATGTGAGCCATAGTCAATCACTGCTTGCCTCTACATCAGGACATAACCAAGCCCGGTTCCTGATGCGTCGCAGAACACTACGTAGTCAACACCCTCCTTCGGTAATCTCATGATCGGGGCACTTGTCAGACTCTATCCCAACTGCTGGAAAGCCTGCTGGCATCTATCAGTCCTCATGAAAGGGTGTCCCTTTCAGGTCAAAGATTTCATGGGTGCTGCAATCTTGTAGAAATCATGGATGAATATCCGATAGTAGCCTGCCAACCCAGGGAAAGTCCGCACCTCCGTCACACTCCGGGGTGGATCCCACACTAGTACAACCTCCACCTTTGCTGGGTCCACTGCTACACCATCCGTTGAGATAACATGCCCTAGAAAGTGGACCTCCGGTAACTAGAACTGACACATCAAGAGTTTCCCATACAACTGGTGCTCTCAGAGTGTGTTCAGAACCATCCTTAGGTGTATCACGTGCTACTCCTCAGATACATAGTATACAAGGATATCATTGATGAAGACCACTACAAACCGGTCTAAACAGGGCTGAAAAATCTGGATCATGAGTCCCATGAACACTTCCAGGGCGTTCGTCACGCCGAAGGGAATCACCAAGTACTCATAGTGACCGTAGCGACATCTGAAATCTATCTTCGGTATATACACTTCGCTTACTCACAACTGGTGATAGCATGATCGTAGATCAACCTTCGAGAACCATCGTGACACTCTCAAATGGTTGAAGAGGTCATCGATCCTCTGTAGTGGATACCGGTTCTTCACGGTCACCTGATTTAAGCGCCGGTAATCCACACACAGCCTCAAGCTCCCATTTTCCTTCTTGGAAAACAGCACTGGGGCTGCCCAAGGTGAAATTCTAGGTCTCACAAAGCCCTTCTTCTACAGGTCCTCCAGCTGCACCCTCATGTCACGAAGTTCTATAGGAGCCATCCGATAAGCTGATGCTGATATCAGGGTCGTCCCGGGTTGGAACTCAATGCAGAAATCTATCTCCTGATGGGGAGGTAGCCCGTGGACATCCTCCGGAAAGACGTCCTCATAAACAGCCACCACTGCTGGAAACAGGAAACTCGTAACATCTGCAACACCAAGGGCTAGGATAGCCAACTGATGTGAAATCAGTTGTGCCCTTCTATGCACGAGTCCATCCTGCACTTCCTGGATCTCTCTTTCACCGACAAAATAGAACCTCTTTCCATCACTACGGACACACCACACCCTTCGCCTAAAACAATCAATCTGTCCATGAACTGTGGATAACCAATCCATGCCAATAATGACATCGTAAGGCCTCGATGATACCACCAAGAGGTTCCAATCGAAACTCTCGTCTCCAAGGGCCAGGTCACACTCCCTACAAAGGTGTGTGATCTCTGAATCTTCTCTAGTCGGTGTTTATAAGCATAAGGGTCGAGTCAATGACTCAATTGGAATCTCAAGATCTCGTACAATATAAGCAGCCAGAAAGGAATGACTAGAACCTGTGTCTATCAATACGACAGACAAAGTAGGAATGACACAGATAGTAACTCCAATCATTCCAGGAGTACATGGGTCATAAGCCTCTACCGCATGCAGCTGCCCCTACCTATGTCCACCAGTTCCCTAAGCCTGGGGTGGACCTCCTGGGGGTGGTGGTGGTAAAGGGTCGAATCGCCAACCACCTCCAACTTCTCTCCCAGATCCTCTTCCACGTCCTCCACCTCGCGGATCTGCCTGCTCCACGCATTGCCTATGCCTCGATGGTCCATCCACTGCTCCCATGTCAGTAGCACGACGGGTCGGACCATCTCGAGCGAGATGTCCCCTACCATCACATGATTAAGATCGCCTCTCTCGAGGCTATTTGGACGCACCCTGTGAACCATGTACGACTGATCCCATGTCCTGGGATCTCCTCTAGAAACATCTCCCACACCTGGGTCCCCGACGTCGGCTCCCTGCCGCCGAGGTCTCTGCTCCAGCTCGCCCACTACTGACAACAATCGGCTTTCCCTTCTCCGCCAGAAAGCTCTCAACCACCAAAGCCTGCTCGAGTACCCCAACATAAGTAGGAATGTTCATAGGGATGATTCTAGATTAGATATCTCTGCACAAGCCCCGCTCAAAAGTCTGAGCTCTGAAGTACTGATCTATGACCATATCCATTGAGTATCACGATAGGTCGGTAAACCTCGACGAATATTCATCCACCATCATGGATCCCTACTAGAGCTGAAGAAGATCTTGTATACGTACTGCTCTCAGGGTAACCGGTGAAAACTCCTCTCTGAAGAGATGCTCAAACTCCAACCATGAAAGAGTCACCTCGTCGTGAGTCTGGATGACCAAACTCCACCATCGCCCTGCTGAGCCCTGCAGAAGGCTCATTGCCCGGATCGCCATCTGATCTGCTGGTGTCCTGACCAAGCGGAAGACCCTGGTCACTGCCTCAAGCCAGTCCCTTGCTGCCCGAGGGTCAGGATCGCCTCGAAACCTGAGGGGTCTCTGTCTCTGAAACTCATGGAGTGTTCTCATCCTTCACTCTTCCTCCCCTGGTACAATAGGCACTAAACACTGCTCCACAGGGGTCGGGATAACTGGCACGCCAACTTTTGGTAGAACTGGGGGATCTGGTCCCTATATCCAAGCTTCATTACTGAGGGGGTCATCCTCATGATCGATCTGTGGGATCCTAGTGGGTACATGTCGCGGAGGCATCCTATTTAAGAAACAAGATGTATCACTGTCAGTGAGTTTATCTGGAGAGATGACTCATGAAGGACATGGAAACCAAAACCCATTCCTATATGATGCATATACCATTATTTCCCCCCATGAAACTAGTGTTTTCATGTTCCGAGTCGAAAAGAAAGTTATCAGAGCCCTGGTGTATGGATAGGTCGGTTGCCGCACCAAAACTGGGGTCCCTGGCCTGAGAGCCGAACTCGAAACACTTAACACTGTAGCCCCAAACCAACTCACAGACTCTCGGTCCTAAGGTAGAACTGACCACCTCTGATACCAATCTGTCACGACCCATCCTAGTGGGGCCCGAGCCGCAACTCCCCGAGCCCGCCTCCAAAAGGCCAGGGGCTGGTGACTAGCACCAAGTAGGCATGCTACTAACATGGGAGGCATTTCCTATAAACATGTACACATGCACACACATCTCCACGCCCAACAAGCCGAAAAGTAAAAGCTGCTAAAAGGAAAAGATGCATGCATACACTAAAACCCAACCAACAGAGTACGACAGGGAAGTAAAGTACAATAATGTAAAACCCTAGGCCAAAAGTACAAGCCCACCAAAAGAAAGTCTGCCACAAAGTCCAACCTGTAGAGAAAGGTACTGGGACTACAACCCATCGCCGAAGGAACACACCTCATCCTGTCTGATCTCACTGAACGCCATCCGGTCCTGGTCCTCCTAGAATCCTGTCAAAGGCTCGCTCATCTGCACAAGACACGACACGTGCGGGCAAAGCCCGTGCAGGGGTGAGTATAACAATACCCAGTAGGACACCCCAAAAACCACAAAGGATGTACAAAAAAGGGAAAATACCACAAATAAAGGTACAGTCAGCTCTAAAAAGTATATGTTTTCGGAACATATAATAAGAATATCCAGATACACTCATACACAAATTACCATCACGAAAACCGCCACTAGGATCCAGCTCGAAGATTCCAATAAGAATACCATCGGGAGAACACACACATAGGTCTAATGAGAGGTACAAGAAGTAATCGTTTGGGGAGAACACACTCCACAAGTACCTTGGGAACATGATGCTCAGATGAGGACCACAACCAATTCATGGGGTGATTCCGAAAACTCAGTCTGAGCTAATCCGCTAAGCAGAGGATCGGTGCTCGGGTAAAGTTGGTCACATCGATACCAAGATCTCTACCTAGGGTTCTAGGAATGAATAGAGGATCCAGATCTAAGTCTCATAGTGGGGATTCCAACAAATCTATTCAGGAAGTTCTGCTGAAGTGATCAAACTCGAGTATGAAGGAATTGATTCCAGAACCTTCAGGGAATTACCAAGGGTAAGAACCCTAAGCACTAGTCCAAGTCACAGAAGGAAAGTAGCTCAAGCCTTGAAGAAATTATTATATAGGGTGTAGTATGATTACACGCCATGTGCTTTGACCCCGGGTAATTCCCGTGTAAACGGACCATGTCATTCGTTCAAGCCATTCAAAACCAAACTTCACGGTGTGTATGAAAGTACACGCCGTGCTCTTTGACACTGGGTACTGCCCATGTAAACGGCCCGTGTCCCTTCGATTGCTGGACAGAAAGTAACTACACGGCGTGTAAGTGAAAAAAATACGCCATGTTCAAGCGCCTGGGATCGATCTATGTACACTGACCATGTGCCCATACATGGTATCTTCCCGTGTCCGTGTCGCCTGCCCGTGTACCAGTACACGGGGTACCCCGTGTATCTGACCGGGTCTGGCTGGGGAGGGGTATACATGGTGTGTCCATGGCCGTGTATCCTGCCCTTGTCCTTGTACTCCCAGAGTACACGCAAGGTAACCTACAGACGAACACAAGCCGTGTAGCCCATACTACACGGTGTGTAGTCGAGAAATTTCCAGAATCGATGTTCTTCCTCCGCGTGCCTCGGATGATCCTCCGGATCTTCGTTTTCTCATCCCTTCATCCCGAAACTCCAGATACCATGTCGCCTCATCTACGTGAAGCCGAATCCGTGGGTTTAAGACCTTCAATCAGCTCCAAAATCTAATTCCGGCCATCCCAACGGAAATCGTCCAAAGAACCATTTGTTTCAATCCACTTCGATCCGTCCACCGAAACCGTCGTCACACCTCTGGAAGACCACTGCTGTGTTGATCCTTCAGTTTGGGATCGTTGCGTCGCAGCACAGATGCGCAACGATCCATTGTTCATCGCCCCACGAAGAACACGAAGAACACTCATGAAGAACACAAAAATTGGGGAAGAAGAACACAAAAAATCATTGGGTACAAACCTCGATCGATGTTCGTGTCAATCTTGGTCCATCACTGTTAGAAGGTTGAACAAAAGAAAAATAAAATCAAGAATCACATCCCCAAAATCCCCTCAAAATCTCATCCCGCAAGAACGATCGATCCATAAGATAATCTGTTCGTGGATTAGTCCGCGTTCATTGTGGAATTCAAAAACAGGGAATGGAAAATCAAATCAATATCCTACCTGGATTCACTACGTTTGTTGGCGATGATCTGGTCGTCGTGTCATCATTGCCAGCGAAAATCGTTAAGAACGTCATTTCCAAGTCGTGAGGTCTTTTCCAGAGCCTCCAGAGGAAATCAGGGTTAGGGGGATTGTAACCCTGACCCTCCCTGTGAAATCTCTATTTAATAGAATAAAATATTTCATTACAACAAGGATTTAAATAAAATATTTTAATTAAATACTTTATTACGGTTACTCCCAAAAGCCAGATTTCACCACTGACCTGCGCCGGCCAAAGTTAGGCCTTGCCTAAGGTAAAATCGCTTCTCTGAACACAACGGTGCCCTCAAATTTTTGATCCGAGCACCCGTTCAAGAGTTATTCCACTTTTTTAGGAAAAACTGCACGCGCGTGTAATTTAATTATTAAGTTAAATTCAAACATTTGTCCCGGGCTCACTGGGCCTTGGAACTACACGCCATCTTAGATCCTGGTCTCTAAATAATTCCAATATAATTTTAAAATAATACATGGAAAAAGCCGAGACATTACAAGATCCCTCAATCACGAAACAATGGATCAAATCCATAGAGAAGATCATCTCCATCCATAACTGTGCTGAACAAGAGAAGGTTATTCTGGATTCTTATCGTATAGAGGGTAAAGCTAATCAGTAGTGGACATTGATAAAAAATATGAAGCCTATAGAAGAGATAACGGCATTGGAATGGAATTATTCCAAAAAAAGATAAATAATTTCCGTGCACACTCCCACATAATATGGAAAGGTACTTCTTTGACCAAATGCTAAACGACGATGAATCCATCGAAGAGTACAAGGAAAAAATTACCATGCTTCTGCGATACACCTCTGTCTTTGTCATTAACCAATAATTCTAGGTTGAACACTTCTTTAGTTGCCAAAAAACTAGCCTACGTAAAGCCTTGGCGATCTATGACTTTGATAACTATGAGTAAATTGTCAGATGTTCCATAAAAGTCAAAATAGAGATTGGCGAATATCAAGGGTATCATGGGGATTGGAAGAATAAATTTGGATTTAATTATGAGGGTTTTATGGATAAACCACATGGTTCTATGAAATTACAGCACCCCACTTTCTAATGGTGGAGAAAGAAGAACCTCAAAAATTTCATTACATGACGAGAAAAAACATTAGGTTTGGAAGAGAAGTTCACATGGCCATTAATTGAAGACAATAAGAACCATATTCTATGAAAGAGAAGAGGAACACACAATTAGACCCTCAATACATTGTGATTTGCCTCAACTACAATAAACTGGGGTTGTTTGAAAACCAGTGTTCTATTTTAAGGGTTTTCAGAGGAAACCAACAACCTTCAAGGCAGAAAGGGATAGATTTTTCCATCACTACTAGAAAAGATAACCCCAAAAACGATATGGTGATAGGTATGCTAGTTATTAATTCATGAATACATAATATACTTATTGATTATAGTTCTTTACATTCTTTTATATTCTGAATGTTTAGTACAACAATCCTGACACCACAAAAAATCATGGAAGTTGAGATGTAGGGGAGAATGAAAAAAGGGGAAATCATTGCATCCAATGAATATAACTCCTCCCTTATTACAATTTGTGGATTGAACATCTCAGTGGGACTCTCCATACACTCAATGGAATAATTTTTTTCAATTTTTGTCATGGATTTTCTTTAACTATATAGAGGCAACATATATTTACGCGAGTGGGAAATGACTCTCTATATGGAGAATCAACCCCCAATTCGATACAAGTGAAATGAGGAGGATGATTCTTCATTAGAACCATCATCTCAAGAGTGGATATTACAACCATATGAGCATGTGTATCTTTCTTAGATGATTGATTCTAGGGAAGAATCCAACCTTGAATATATTCATATTGTGAGGGAATTCACTAATGTGTTTCCCAATGAATTGCCTGGTCTCCTCCCAGAAGAGATTTTGAATTCTCAATTGAACTTATACTTGGTAAATTTCCAATATATAATAATCCATATAGAAAAGATGTTGTGTAGCATGAGGATCTAATTAAACAAATACAAGAGAATCTGGATAAGGGTTTATATTCCTAATTGCATCACCATGGGGTTTACCAGTCCTCTTTGTCAAGAAGAAGAATAGTTCCATGCTCCATTGCGTTGATTATCTTGAGGCCAAAAAATTAGGATAAATAAAAGTATCACCTTCCATGAATCTATGCCTTTTTTAGATCAGATAAATGGAGCACAATACATCTCTAAGGGGGATATGTGGTCAGGATATTAGAAAATAAGGGTGAACTATGAGGACATCCCAAATACCTCTTTTCTTAAAAGGTACGAGCACTATGAATTCATAGTAATGCCTTTAAAACTCTCTAATGCTCTATATATATTCATGGAATTGATGAATAGATATTTTAGTGATTAACTTGAAAAACAATTTTTAGAATTTATAGAGGATATTCTAATATACTCCAAAGCCATGGAGGATCATGAGAATCATATAAGAACTGTAACGAGACATTGAGAATGAGAATCTATTTGCAATGTATAGTAAGTGTGAGTTATAGTAAAAGGAATTATTATTCTTGGGTCATATCATCACTAGAAATTGGGTAAATGTGGATCCCTATAAGACATCTATAATTATAGATGGCTGAGCCCAACATCAGTGACAGATACCTATAGTATCCTCGTGTTAGCTTCATATTATCGCTAATTTGTGAGAAATTTGTCACAATTGTCCAACCCCCTTACCATGATATCTCCGAAGGGAGTCATTTTTTCATGGAATGCTGATTATGATGATAGATTCAAGGATTTGATTGGAGGATTATCAAAGCACCTGTTCTCACACAACTAATATGTGGAGAACTTTTCGTGGTATTATGTGATGCTTTGAAGAAGGGCCTGGGTTGTGTGTTGATGCAAAATAAAAATTTCGTCACATATACCTCAATGAAATTGAATGTTCATTAGAAAAAGTATAAAACACATGATCTAGTGTTGGATGTAGAAATATTCACTTTAAATATATTGAAACATTATCTATTTGGGTTGATGTTTGAAATATATACATATCCCAAATGCCTCAAGTATACATTCACATAGAAGGAGTTGAACATGTACCGATGATGATGGTTGGAGATGATCAAATACTGTAATTTCTCAATCCATTACCACCATGGTAATGTGATCATGGTGGAAAATGCTCTAAGTATAAAGGACCCAACGGTTCTATAATTGATGAGAATTGAAAAGGATATAATCATTTCTGATTGGATAAAGATGTACATGGGAATCATAATGAAGGGATCATCATCAATCCTTTTAGAAAATATTTCTCAATTGTATCTTTTGGAAAGGTAAAATTATGATCAAAAGGTAGATGTGGCAATTCATAAGAATGAGGAAACTATCAAAAAAGGAAATAATCATAGTTAAATGTTAATAAAGAAGGTATTGTGTTATTTGGGTCAAGACTATATATTCCATTAAATATGATGTTAAAGAGTAATCTTTTTGAGGAAATATATAGTTAAAATTTATCCACTATCCCTAGAAACACAAGGATGTATCAAGATCTTTGAGTGATTTTTTTGTGGGGTAACAAGATGAAGGAGATCACTGAGTATACATCAATGTTCCCAGAGTGTCAACAAGTGAAGGCTAAGAGGGAGAATTATATGGGGATGATGCAACAGTTACCCATACCAACATTTAAATGGGAGAACATCACCATGGAATTTGTAACTAGACATCAAAATAAATCCAAAGGAAACTATGCTATTTGGGTTGTGGTGGAATGTCATACAAAGACTACACACTTCATTTCAGTTATAGAGGATTTATAATTGGATTAACCAACATGAATATTCATCAGAGAAGTGGTACGACTGCCTAGATTAACACTATCTATTAAATTTGATTGAGATCCATGATTCACGTCTACGTTTTGGATGAGTCCCCAACATGCTTGAAATACTGATTTAAACATCAGTATGATTTATCATCATCAAATGTATGTACAATATGAGTGGACTATCCAAAAAGATGAGGACATGTGCAGAGCATGATCAATGGACTTGAAAGGAGGATGGTATGTAGTTCTTCTTCTAGTTGAGTTCTCTTAATATAACACTGTGAACTAATGCATCCAAATGGATCCTTATGAAGCACTTTATGGGAAGAGGTGCAGAACCATGACAAATTTGGATGATATTAGGGAGATAAAAAACTCCTAGGTTTAGAAATGTTCGAAGAAATGATGGAGAAGGTTATGACCATAAATCAACACATTAAAGCTACTTAGTGTCGACAAAAGATATATGTTGATAATCATAGATGAGACATAGATTTTGATGTTGGAGACATTTTATTTCTTCACATATCAATGTGGAAGATAGTTATGATATTTGGGAAGAATGAAAAGCTTATTACATAGTACATTAGACATTATTAGATCTTTCATCGCATTGGAGTAGTGACCTATCAACTAGCACTTCTACCAATCCTATCTCATGTAGATGATGTATTCCTTGTATCACTCTTGAGAAAGTACATACCTGACCCATCACACTCACTCAATTTAAAGGTGGTACCATTGTATAATGAAATATCAAATGAAGATAAGTTAGTTAAGATCTTAGATCATAGGGAATAAGTTCTATAAAGTAAGACAATTCCCCTCATCGAAGTATTTTTGAAAAACCACAAGTTTGAAAAATCAACATGGGAATCAGAGGAGTGATGAAGCTGAGCTAACCTCGTCAATTTTATTGTGGGAATTGATATTTCTAGGGTGAAATTTTTTATGGGTGTTCATTACAACAACCGAATCTTTTATTAATGAGTATTATTCTTGATCTAATCAAATGTATTATTATGTAAAATAGTTATATAAAACATATGAACATCCTTGGTTTCATGTTTTTGAATTTTAAAATACTTTTTAGAATTGTAATGAATACCAAAACAATGTGCGTCATAGTATATTAGTATCAATTTTTTTTTTCATATTATCACATCATAACACGTTTTATAAAAAAGGCCTTCATAATTATTTCATGAATTCATAATAGTATAATATATGAATTATAAATGGATTTCACAAATCACTTCATATATATATATATAAATTAACCATAATGAGAAATAGTAAGGATGGTATAATTCTATTATATCCCTAATAAGGCATAAGTAATTTCAATGTATGCCATCTTATATAAAAAATGATTTTCAATGACCACTTGGAAATTATTTTTAGCAATACGACCTCTCAACGTTGAAAAATATTTATTTAAACATGACAGATTATCAAAATTATTTTCATTAAAATTAAAATAATTAACTTAAAATTGAATCTCTAAGATCATAAAAAATATTTCCTATAAATAATATACTTCTCAATTTGAAAAAATCTTTTTAAAATATAAGAAATATCATATTAATTTTTTTTATAATAACATTGGATTATTATAAAGTAATATTTAATGAAATTATTGGTCATGATGATTGAAAATTTATAAAATACAAAATACATTAAAAAAATTCCATTTACATTTTTGGTAAAATAAAAATGGGAATTCATTAGAAAATAAAAAATATGATCCTTTAAAAAAATTAATAACAAATAAATGTATAAAAATAAAATTATTAATTATTTCAGATTAAAAAAAATATTTGGTTTACAAAATATCATGCTTAATTAAAAAGTAATTTTAAATTATGAGATAAATAATATCATATTTTCATGATTTTTTGAACTATTATATATAATATATGAGGAAAACAAAAGGAAAATATGTATTATAAATAATTAAACGTAGAAAAGTAATTTAATGAAATTATTAATAGAAGGATCATTATATTTAATAACTTAATCATAATATTAATCAATACCTATAATAGATTATATTATAACAGAAATTGTTTACCACTTTTTTGTCTTTTAAATATAAGAAAACATGAAATATTGACATGAAAAAAACATGTAATATCTATAAAATATGTATTTTCATGAAATAACAATTTAATTTATCTTTATACACATTGTAAATTATGATATGTTCATCACATAACATATGTTTCGATGAAATAAAATTGAGAAGAATGTCATCTTCCAGTTTTTTTAAATTTAAATCACAAAAATAATAAAAGAGGGATACAGATATATATATAATCATATATATATTTCAGCAAGATATTAATTAAATAAATTAATAGGTATTATGAACACCACATAAATATATATACGTGGTCAATATTTCATGTGTCTAGTAGAATAAAAATAGGGAGATAGAAATATTTTACCTTAGGTATCTACTTCCATTGTAAATATTCAAAACTATTGTAAAATAAATATAGGTTAAATGATAACTTATTATATTACCATACTAAACTCTACATAAGTAACTATATATTATATATCAATCAAATCATATTAAATGTTTCTTAACATTTTCATTATATAATTAGGTTTTAGGTAATATCTAATTTTATTTTTCAGAACTATTACCCATGATATAATTATTTTATATATTTTGTATAAAAATAATTATATTAGTCCACACAAAATTGATATATTCAAAGAAAAAAACATTTTTTTGAAGTTATAGGTAGTACATTTTAATGAACATTGATTCATTTTCACGATGGATTTAAATAATAAAGGTACCAACTATACTATCAATTAAGAAAATTTATTATGTAATATAAATCATATATATTAATTAAAAACATCCTTATTGCCTTCAATGTAAAGAGTAAATTAATAAAATCTCTTATTGATGAAATTGTTAATAGTATAAATGAATGAATTAATGGTATCCCCTATGGAATAGAAAATAATATGTCTTATGTGATTTAATTACTAAATAAGTATTTTTAAGTTAAACCCGTAATATATATTAATTTAATTTATCATTATTTCCACAAAAGTAAATCATAATTGAAAAACACATCACATTAGTTTATAAGGAGGAAGTCTATCGTACACATATGATACATTATTGTTATTCCAACAGGATTAGAGGAAATAAGGATTATTTGGTAACATATTTAAATATGTCTAATTATATATCATATACTATATAAAAACATTAGTTAATTTATAATATATAGTATTTAATTGTTGGGATGAAAAATGAAAAACAATGGTTTTTGATGCGGTAGTCCACTATACTTGAAAATTATGATTTAATATCCTATTACATGGAATTGGAAATTGATATGGTTCATAACCATAATCTATAAATTTATATTTATATTTTATATATTGAGGTTAATATATCAACATGATTGAATGATAATTTCTGTGTTTTTATCAATTAATAATAGAAAATTATCAGTTATGCATTTTGGTTATTATTTAGAAAATATATTTTAGTATTCACAAAAAGAATTCATAGTAATGATAAATGAAAAATTTAAAGATTATAGAAAAATATGATGTAATTAAAAAATAATTTTGGATGTTATTGGAAAAATAAATTGGTTTTCTATGAATAATTTGGGGAAGAGAGGGTTGTACTTTTACATGTAAGGTATGTAGAACACTTTTATTATTGAAATTTAAATGATGTTCCCACAATTTTATAATTCTAAAGGGCTTAAAAATTGACCATTATAGATCCCCAATGAGAAAAGATCTAAATAATTCAATAAAACTAGTGTTGCATAATTTTTGGGTTATCTTATCCATTATCTTTTGAGATTGATCATCATTAAACCATTTTTTACCATAACTGTAGTAAATAACATATACTATTTTTTTCTATTAATTATGTACATAAATTATTCCAAACATTTTAGTTAATATAAATAATTCAAAATTCCTTTATAAAATCCATTTTTCAAAATATAGTAACAAAATTAGAAAAAAACATTTTAAAATTAGTCATGTTACTCTGAGGAAAAAAAATGTTTTCCATCGATAAAATGTCAAAAATTTTAAAAATATTTTATATAAAAATTCATTATGAAATTGATTAAAATTTAAATATATATATATATAATTAAATTTTATTTACTTTTAAAATTATCTTATATTTTTATTCTGTTTTTAATTTTTTTAGATGAATGGAAAATTCATAGATAAAATATGTTCATTAACTATTCATTTAGAAAATTTATCTAATAATAAAATTTTAAAAAATAATCCATAGATTATATTAAAATTATGATTTCAAAAATAATTTTTTTAATTTAAATTTTAGGAATTATAAAAACAATTATATATTATTTAGTGTGAAAATGTTGACAAAACCAATATTTTAAAAATTATTATTTAACAGTGAAATTTGATTTAATCTAATATATTGTATAAAAACACATAAGATAAATTATAAACAATTTATTTAATATATTACATATATATATATTTAAAATATATATCTAAATATTATTTTTGATATTTATAAAGATAAAACCATTTTTTTCGCATAAATTTCAATTTTTTGAAGAATGATTACATTGTTAGAAATAAGTTATTAATTAAATTTATAATTAATTTTTAACCCAAGAAATAATTTTATATACATGGTAAACTATAAATTATCATAATTTTGGTAATCTTATTTCTAAAAAATATTTTGATGATTAATTTATTACAGTCATATAATGTATTAAAAATTTAGTAGTATCTATCATATTGTTTAAAGTCAAAATTCATTATAATATATTCTAAACTCATTGTTTCTTATAAAAGTGATAAATTCGACATTGTGTGTAGAGAAAAATATACAAAAAATTAAATAAATTTGAAAATATTATTACAAAAAAAACATTTGGTGTTACAATAAAGAATTATTTGATAAATAAAATAATGTATAGATAAAAATAAACTAAATAAATCCTAGCTATGAATTTAAATATAATGATTGTTAATACATGAAAAAATATTTAGTAAACCATAAATAATTAAATATGGATTTTTTTTAAACATGACTAATATTTATTGGGGTTTTATCATACTCTTCATTTATTATTATTACACATTCAATGGTTTGAAAAGAAATATTACTCAACAATAAAGTAAATTATAATTAAATTAATCTTAGATACAATAGTATTATCAATGGTCTTGATAATTATTATATAATCCAGATCAAATGTAAAATTTTAATTATAAATTCATTTTACCATAATTATTAAAATTAAATTATTAATTTCATAAATTTTCATAACATTGAATCAATATTGATTACTCCTGATTAAATAAAATTTTGTAGGAATAAGTCAAATTAAATTATTTATAATCTATATAAATGTATGACAAATTCTTGATTAATTTTAAATTATAAATTACAATTAAGAATAATTATATAGGTAAAAAATTTGAAAATCCACATAGATAATTAATTAATCTAGTGATATGATTCATAAAGATTACGATAGATTAAAATATCTATATTTTGTATACAGATGGATAAAAATATTTTTTAAATTAAAAAAAAAATCAAAAGTTTGTATTTCTATTTATTATTCTCATGTTGTGTTAAATATAATTTTATGTTATTTAACGTTATAATTTCATAAATTTTATGTACGTAAAAAAAACCTAATTTGATATTTTCCATTATATTATAAATACACCTATGAAAGATAAGTATTGTAAATAATTGATAATTATTTATTAAGAAATTTACTCAATATTTTGGCCTTGTTAAAAGTATTTTTATCTTATAATAGGGCATATAATATATCAACTAGAGACATTTTCATGTAAAATGTATATGTTTGTGTTGTGAATTTAAAATTTTTATATGGGAAAATAACCCAATGGTTTTTTTGAAATTCTCCGAGTTTTTATTTCGGTATATTTAAATAGATAAACATATAATGATTTTGAAATATTAGGTAGTGGTAAATTATTCTGTTTACCTAGGAAAATTTCATATAGGAATTTATTTGGATTAAAATTATCTTCATTTTTATAGGGTATGGTTAAACATATTCAAATGGAAATTAAATAACTAAATGTATTTGATAAATATGAGGTAGTTTTAACTCCATCGTATTAATATACAAAAACTATATTGTTTTTGTTGATTAAGTGTTACTAATGGATATTTATATAAATTTTTAGAAAAGAAACTACTTTGATATATTTCAAAATATGTATTCATCATAACAATAAATTTAATTAAACATGAAATTGAAATATATAAAAATAATTAGTACATAGTTAAATAAATATATAGGCATACCATTCATTTTATAACATATAATTGAGTAAGACAAACACATTTTTGTGTGTGGTAATACAATAATTCTGAATAAATATTATATCCCTAGGTTGATATAAATTAACAATAATTAATTGTGATATCTAAAAACATCATCTACACATGTCAGGACTCAAGAGGATTCCTCCAAATAGAGAATGTTAAATACATATTATGTATATATTAGAGAAATAATATCATAACCAATAGATAAGTGTTGAAAAAAAAATTCAATGAAATAAAATAAAATAAAATTTATATGTGTGGTTCAATTGAAATAATTATACATGATATATAACATTTTATGTCAAAATGAGTCCCAAAAGAAGACATATATTAAAAATTATAAAATATTGGTACATTAGTGAGTCAATAATAAATTAGGTTGTTTGAAAGAAACACATAAGATTACATACTAAACATGAACTCACCATATAATAAAAATAACTCCTACATGAAATCAATATATATATATATATATATTATCAAGGCCTTTATTTAACCATTAACTCAACTACAAGGACTGTACATCCACTAAAGAGCATGTCTATGGTGTTTGTATAGAACTAGATAGACCACTACCAATAATGATGTTATATTATTCCATGTTAAAGATATGTTATTTCTTGTACATGAAATAAATATCATTTAGAACACTGAATAAAATGTAGTTTAATGAAATTGAATTCCATCTAGAACTCCTCGATAATAAAAAATAACAAAACTTGTCATTATTTCATTTTACACGTGAATTTTTTAATAAAATTTCAAATAATAAATCCCAAAACATTGAGAAGTCAATTTTCTTCCTTAATTAGGTAAAATACATAAAAAATTTTAAAGAGTAAAAACATAAACCTTATTTAAGATTATCTTAACATGATTTCACTTATTGTTGCACTGGTTAACCTGGGAACATATATAAGAAAGGGGTAAACAATAAATCCCATTAAGGGATGGAACATGTAATAAGGTGTCACATGTTTGAAAATAGGAATATAAATTTTTAACAAAAGGTGTTATAATTATTAACAATAATAATAGGGCAAGTTATAAAATTATTACCATAACTTGGGAAATGTGGAGACAATATAAAATAGTACATCATAAACATATATCAAGGGTAACATCCATGAAATCATAATAGAAATATCCCCTTTAAAGAATCAACTTAAATCCCTATACCAACATGAATTATCATTAGACTAAACATTACCCAATCCATTTGAGAGCTATATACTTATGCACACACCCATCACATTCATTTTAGTATCATGCTTATGTGTGCCAAAAATATCATACAAAATGGATTCATTCATCATTATATTTTATTTCATGATAATGGAGTGTAGAATATAAAAATGTTACTCCCTTTTGATTTAATTTTATGTTTATAAATTTTTATGAACCTTGATAATAATTTGGTATATTATTCACCACACAATGTTTTTGGTATGGAAAATAGATTTGATATTTTGGAAGCATAACAACATCACCTAAACATTTATAAAACCAATTTTTTAGAGTGAAATGGGTCTATCATAAATTTTTCATAAAATGGGTAGTAATAGGAAAATGTTATGAAATTTTATAACATATGATTTTAAATAGAAGGAAAAAGATAATAAAGGAAATTGAAAAAATAAAAGAATGAGTGGTACCCTTACTAAAGTGTGTGAAACCAAATATATCAATGTGCATTATCAAGGTCCTGAGGCAACATGGGAGGAATATAGATTTGGGAAGATATAATAAAGAATGTATATATGTTTTTCTAGTGAATATTTTTAAGATCAAGGTAAAATAATGTGAATTTCATTTATATTTATCAAATATTGGTTTTGGACACTATAAAATAATTAAGGAAAAGCAAAATTTTTCCCATTGGTTATTCCCATGTATTCTTCCTAATGGAATTTTATTAGATTATTTCCAAAGGAAATTTCCAAAATAAATTAAATAATACCTTATATTATGTGGAGGTGAGTTATACACTTAAAGAAATGGTTTTAAAACCTGAAATTATATTAATGGTTTTATAGATTTATTAATTTATTTATAAGATTAATAGATAAACGTAAAATATAATTATTTAAAATTTAAAACATATATTTTGTATTCTATACCCTTCATAGTATTTCTTTCAGCACATTTGAGTAATTATGATTTTAGAAGATATTATGTATACTTATATAGTATTTAAATTTTACCCAAAAATACAAGTGTCTTAGAATGTTAAGAAAAATAATATTTTGGATAATTTTGATACAAATATTCCAAAAAAATATTAAATTTATATAAATAATTTTCAATGTATTTGAATTTTTAATTTTAATATAAAATCGAAATTTATTAAGAAATGTTCGGTATTTGTCAATAATCTTTTCAAAACCTTATACAAATTACATTATCCCTTATAAAATTTATATAATAATTAAAATTTAAATAAAAATATTTAATAAAAATATTTTATAAAAATATTTTTTATTTTCAAATACATTAATTGATAAAAATAATATCCTTATATGATCTCTAATATTACCAAAAATATAATTTTAGGATTTATTATATCAATGTAAAAAAATTATTAAAAAGTAACAATAATACTATAAAAATAAATCCAATATTATATAAAAATAATTAATGTGCTCATATCTCTAGGGTCTTAATACATATATCTTTAATTTACCCACAAACGACATAAGATTATTTTGAATGATGGTGATACTTTCACGGTCTGGTTTGGAAAAAAATTCTTGGTTTGTGATCTCGATGATCTAAAACATCTCCCATAAATAGTTTAACTCATTTTTATGTTTTTTGATCTCAATATGGAGTCGGTAAAGGGAAAATACCATAGATACTGTGTTCCTTATATTCTCTGATTATTGGCCTACATATGGTATGCTAATACTAGTTAAGGTAATTAATTCCTTTCTCTCTATCAATTTCATTTGTTAAAATTCTTTATTTATACTAACAATGTGATCACTATTGAATGGAAATATTATCAATTATAATGATACCTTAATGGTATTTATAAATCTAATAGAATATAATAATACTAAATATGTGTGTGTGTTTTCCATGAAAATATTACATTATATTACATTTAATTAGAACATAATGAAAAGTTTATTTATAATAGTTCAATTTAGTAAAACCTCCCACCCACCAATAAAATAATTCCCTCAAAAATTTTACTTTCCACAATAGTAAAGTTGAGGGTAACTCAATTTCATCATCTCCACCAGTTCCCACAATTCTTTGATAAAATTTTGGCTTCTCCAATGCAATTTGGCAGGGGTATTGTCTTATTTCATAGATCATTTTCTCTATGTTCTATGATCCTCATCGATTGATCTTCATTGGATGATAATTCTCAATAGGTACCACCCATGTATTGCATACATTTTAGGGGTATGGTAAGTAATTTTTCAATATGGATGCCTGGAATAAAACATGTACAAGACATAGTTTAGTTGAGAGGGATAGTCGGCAGCGCAACACTCCAATGTGATCAAGGATCTCAAAGGATTCAATGTATCTATGAATAAGACTTCGATTCATACCAAATATAAATACCATATTCAATGGATATATGTGGAGGAGTAAGATATACTTAACATCAAACTCTTGGTATCATCTAGGATTGTTGGCATGGCTCTTCTTCCAACATTGATAATCCTTGATGTACGATTGAATTAATATACACTTATCTCACACTTCCTTGACCATTTTAAGATCTATATGTTTTAGTCCCACAAATTAATCCCAACAAGAAGGTGATATAAAAAACATAACATAAAGGGAATTAACATGATCAATTTTGATGCTCGATTGGAAGTTGTTGTTGTAAAAGAACTCAACTAGCAGGAGATATTAGCCCCATCCTCATTTTTATTCAATTTGAAATTATAGAATACTATCCACATGTTTCTACATAGTATTCTCATGTTCTCCATAATTTTGAGTATGATGTTATGAATAGATGTTCGTCAAAGTATTTCGAGCATGATGGATACTTTTCTAGAACATGGAGGTGAATCCTGGATCTCGATAAGATACAATCAATCGTTTTATTCCACACAGCCTCAATACAACATTGATGTATATCCGTTCATATGGATCCAATTAGAAGTCCTCTCAAGATGAAATAATATGTGAACTCATCATTTTAGCTTCTATCACAGCCCATATAGCATTACGTCTGATATAAGTCTTCAAAAATTGGGTGTCAATGACCATGTTTATGTTTTCCCATGTTCATATAGTTGTGGGTAATTGATGAATCATCCCATTATATTTTTTTCTTTTCCACCATAACATGATGAAATACAAGACATATTAATGTATATTATGTGATATAATTATTCATAATAACCCGCCAATACTATTCTCAGTGACTTTTATATAAAAATGTGCATCTAGTATCGATAGAGAAGTAGAAAAATGACCATCATCCAACCACTCCTTCACTATCTCAATATTATATGGTAGACATCGTCAGGAACCAAATAATACAAATCAACCTTCATTAACCATTAAATCCAAGGATTTTTCATCTCATACAGATTCAAATTTCATCTGAATTCATACATCATTTCTATAGTAATTATTTAACCTCCCTAGAAGAGACTATTGAGAAATCAATTGTGAATGGATTGATGATTTTCATTCATTTATGATTCTCATGTCTAGAATATTCAAAAAAATAATATCAAATCATTCTAAATTATCATCAATGATAGAATTTATGGGTCCTTTATACCTAGATAATCTGATAGTTGTTTTTCTTTCCAATTATGGTAGAGAATTGAGTATTCGTAGTCCTTGATCAGAACAATCCATCTTTTTTTGGGAATATTTATCCCTTTATGTGTGAATATGTATTTTAGGATTTCATTATACATATATATTTAACACTTCTCCCAAAATAAATAATTCCCCATGATATTCAAAATGATGATCACTCTTGCCAACTCTAGATCATATGATGGGCAGTTTTTTTTATAAACATTCAACCCCCTTGAATCATAGTAAATGAATTTTTTATTCTCCATTAAAATGTATCCCAATACATTATTCAGAACATCATAGTGTAATACAAATTTTTATCCACATGTTGGTGGTGTATGCATATGAGAATTGATAAGACAATTTTTCATCATTATGATGATTTCATAACATTCATAATTCACAAAAAACATGACTCCCTTATGAGTTATATTGTTTATAATGTTTGATAATAATGAGATTTTTTAGAAATAAAGGATATTACCTAGTTGACCCAAGGATACTAGATATTTATTTAATAGATTATGGCCTCGACTATTCATCAATTATTTCCATTTTTTCAGGGTCCAGATATATCCCCTTTTATGTGATGATATTCACTAATAATGATACTTTATTTTTTAAGAACACACATTTTCTGTATTTGGCATAAATATTCATCATTCTGATTGTTTTTAGCATATCTCTAATATTCTTGTCATGAATCTACTTTCTTTTTGATTCTGTTCAATATCATTTATAATGAGAATCCAAATTTTTTTGAGGTAATATAGAAGGACTAAAGTAGTCATATACATGAATATTATTAGAGAATTTAAGAGTTATAATGGAATTAAAATGAGCTCGTAGTTCCCATACATTTTACGGAAATCATTCATAAGGATATCAACCTTCATTAAATTTTTTTGGTAATATCCCCACTATATGCCACCTTTAGAGAAGTATTGTATCCCACATAGTTGATCTAAAAAATCATCAATTTATGGGATCAACTAATAGTTCATTGTCAAGATATTTGTGATCGCATGATAATCATTGTTAAGGTGAATTGGAACATCCATATTCATAATGAAGTTGAATGGTTCACCATATCATGAAGTAGTTGGTAATATCAACCGTTCATTAAAATTATCATATATTTATTTAGAAATCTCCATAGGTCACTAAATTTTCGTTCTGTGCAGAGTCATGGATATTTGTAACACCTATGTATAATCTAGTTTTAATATTCTGCCTCTAGCCTAGGATAATGAAAGGTAAATTCCTTAGAAAACACACTATCATATTCCCTCAGAATATTAAAGTCATCATGCATTATATTTTCCTTAGAATCAATAATTTTATCTAGATATGCATAATCATTGTTAAATAATATCCATTCTTGAGGTTTCAGTGCTAATGAAATATATCATCGTCCATGCACTTGTAGGTAATTGAATGATGATTTCCAAAATGGAGAGTGATTTCATACACAAGAATATTAATACTGGAATGTATAGGGAAAAACAATCAAGGAACTGAATTGTATCAAATACCACCAAAGGTAGTGTGGCATGGTTTGCTGGGAATTTCATCCCACAAATGGGGTCATGGAAGTGTTAAATACATGGGATGTGACTTTTTTCAGTTTTTTGTTTCCACCATCATATTAACTTCCTTTTTATGTGGTGGTGTATTAATTAATCTATGTATCATTCATGATATGAATGAATGCATAAAACCGAAATCAAAATGACTATTTTCTATTGTTGAATGAATAACTAGAGTACCTGACACCAATTAATTTTCAGGATCAATTTCAGTGTTAGTTATTGAAAACCATCTCTCGTGTTTCATTGTAGGTTTTTGTTTTTCTCTAATAATCTTTGGCTTATTGAATTTGATTGAAAAGTTTCATGGATCCATGTAGTTGTAGTACTGAATAATGTTCTGATGGTTGACTAGATCATTTATTCCATTTATCGTATTAACGAGTATTTGCTATTGGAAATCGATTGAAAGAATCATTTTCTTCCTGCACCAAACACATTTCATCAACATCATTCAGAATTTTCCATGGTTCTTCTGTCCCTACCATTGAGAAGAGGGATGTTAGAATTCGGTGCCAACATTATATTTCTCCGATGGACCGCTAAAATTGAACTCCACATTCTACATCCTATCCCCATGATACAATTGATATTCGGTGATCTACATCAACATTTATTGAAATTTGAATTAATCACAAATATGAATAAAATTCATAGATAGAAATATATTTTATTATAATAGGATTCAGCCCTTAAATGATTATTTCAACCTTTAATTATTAGAAACAAAAAATCAAGAGGGGTATATTAGAAGTAATTTTCATTTTTCCTCCTATACCTTGATAGATTTGTCTCCCATAAACTATAGGGAATGGAAATAAATTTCAATTTTAAGAGGGGTATTCAATGAAAAATTATTATCTAAAATTCATTTTTTAATTCCTTCAACCCTATCTCTTTGATTTGTTACTCAAGTTTTTTATTAAGGATTAATTTCTCCATAGATCAGTGTCTTATTACTTTTAATAAATTGTAACTACACCTATCTCTTTTTCAGAACATTGAAGGATGGAAAAATTCTTCTAAATGAAGATGATCCAATCTTATGAAATAAGGGTATCAGAAGATCTATTGAAATTCAGAGGACATTGTCACATAAAACACGCAATTTTAACTTCATCATTTATATATGAATTTGGTTAATCTTCCTGATCTATGTTTCTATGTATAATCAGATCCATCTAAGATTGTATCATCACAATTTTTAAGATTTTTTATCCCAATGGGTTGGGCATCGCGTTGGGGAAGTCATCACATTTCTTATCTAATCAATTTTTTCCGGATTGATCATATTTAATTCCATTAGAGAGAATTAAAGGAAAACAATGGTTGAGTAATTTAAAAATATTAAAAACATAATGGGATAATCAAATAACATTATAGATAAAACCTACCGATTACATTTATATCATTACATGTTAATTTCTATGCTTTAATCTATGTTATCCAAAATCTACATCATAAATTATATTCTTATGATTTTTTTTGTTCCCTTAACAAATGTTTTTAAATATAATGGGATTTTCCCAAATCATATCCCTTAAAGTGTCAAACCAAGTGCGCATTAAGGATCATTTCCATATACCGGGTTACATGGAATCAGGCCCAGAAATGTTTCTAGAATTGTAACACAATGGTACATTTATTCTATAACAACATTCAGTTGTAGTACCCAAACATAGATTTATTTTTTGGATATGATAATTATACTATACATTCCAAAATGTTGTGGTGTGTTCATGTACATAATATTATCCATAAGGGTTTCTCTTGAATTTTTGTATCCTAACACTAAAAATAATAAAACATTTCCCTTAATAAAAATGATAAAAACCCATATATTTATTTTAAATAAATTCATGCATTATTATATATTATTACATATAGTGAAAAATGGAAGATTAAGAAATCTAGTGTATTTTGGAATTAAGAACATTTCCAAACAATTTTTAAATATAAAAAAATCACCATCATTGAAAACATACTTAACATGGTTATACATAAAATTGCCTGGGATAACCTAGGGAATACATAAGAACGGGATGAGCTATAAATCATAGTTAGAGAATGAACTAAGAATAAGGTGATAAATTTTAGATAATTGGAATATCAATGGTGAATAAAAGTTTTTAGAATTATAAACATTGATAATAATCCATGATATAACATGATAATGATAATATGGGAAATGAGGAAACAAACTAAAAAACATCATCATAAACATAGGTCAGTCATTACTTCAAAGACATCATGTTAGAAAAAATACACTTATGAAATTAGGTTCAATCTTTATACAAGTATATTGTATCATGGGACTAAACAATACCCAATGAATTGGAGAACTATATTATTTTGGATGCACATGGCCCTTTAATTTCCTTCTATATCATATGTTTTCCATCTAAATGATATCACATGGATTCATTAAACAACATATTTTATTCCACAATCCAGGAGTGTAAATAAAATACATGTAATTAACCAGTCAAATATGTATATGTATATAATGTTGAACAAATTTTATTTTTATTAGGAACGGTATTTACTTCATAATTTTTTTTCTCATTAAAAATCGTGGTGAACTTTTGGAAGCATAATGGTGTCACATAAAAAATTATAAAATGGGTTGATGAGAGAGAAATTAGTATATCATATTTTTTAAATAAAATAAGTAGTAATATAGACAATGAAAGACATTTAAATTAATTTTTAATTCAATATAGAAGACAAAAGATAATAATGAATCATTAATAAAGAAGAGTTGGTGAGGATCCCTTACATTAGTGTGTCACTTTTAATACTCAGATGTGGATACATGAGAGCTTGGAGGCACCTCGGAAAAAATCTATATTGGTGAGGTATAATTAAAGAATTGATCTAGTGAATTTTTGTGGTGATAAATGGGAGATTAAGGGGGTTTATTTAGGAATAGATTTGGGATTTATTTAATATTTATCAATTATAGGTTTTCGAAATGATATAAAAACATATCCAAAACCATTAACCATACTGTGGGATATTCCATGGTTTCTATAAAATCGGAGTTTTTTTCATTATTATTTATGGAAAAGGGAAGAACATTATAAAATAACATCTTTTCTTGTTGTAGGTGAGTCATACACTTAATGAAATGGTTTTAAAACATTAAAATATTTTTATGGTTTTAGAGGATTCAAAATGGATTTACAAAACTAATAAAATAAACATAAAAGTAAATGATTCTAAAGATAAAAATATTTTTTGTAGCATAAACCATTTTGAGTTTTTATTTCTTCACTTTTTCATTATTATGATCTCGTAATATACTAATTATATTATTTTGGTATTTAATAATTAACTAAAAAAAATCAAATGTCTCAAAAAATTATGAATAATTAACAATTTGTGAATTTTGACACTATCATTACATTAATAAGAAACATTTTTTCTAAATGATTGTATATATATATATATATATTTATCTATTTTAACTTTCAAAATAAAATCAACAGTTATTAAGAAATGATGGGAATTTTTTACAATAATACATTTCGAACCCTTATAAAAATTACAGTTGCCTTCATCAAAATAATAATATCATATATATTTAATAAGAACTATTTAATAATATTACTTTTTAAAAATTTATTTATTTTAAAAATAAATTGCTTCCTAAAAATAATTTTTTAAATTGAATTTGAGTTTTACCAATACATACTATTTGTGTTTTATTATATCAAAATATAAAGGTATTATAATATTATCATAATAGGATGAAAATATATGAATTATTCAATATAATACAATGTACATAAGCATATATCTTGGGTATTGATACAAATCAAATAAAAACACCCACAAACACCATAATTGTAAGGAGTATGATTGTGATACTTTTATGGGTTAGTTATGTGAACATGTTTTGGTTCATGATCTCGATGATCATGAAAATATCCTATAAATGGTTTCCCTCATGCCTATGTTGTTGGATCTCATCTTGGGATTGGGTGAGGGGAAATATTAGAGACTCTATATCCCTTATATGTTCCAGTAAATTGTATGTATAGGGTATGGGCCCACTTTTTGGGGCCACAATGTACTTTTTCTATGTCAATTGGATTTGGTAAAACCGTATATTTATACGAATAATATGATCACTATTCAACAACAATATTATCATTGATATGAATACATTAATGGAAATTTTAAATCCAATAGAAAAAAATTTAACCAATTTTTTTCTTTTTCATTCTATAAGAATATTATATAGTAATACATTTAATTAAATCATGGTGAAAAATTTTATTTCTAATAGTTATGTCATTACATCATCACTACATTCCTTGAAATGTGCCAGTGAATTTAATAAATTGAAATTTTTTTCATTCCCTAGTGGAACCTCACACTCATATATAGTGTAAAAACTCAATAATATAATTCCAGTTATTATGACTAAAATATTATTTGGGAGTGTAAGGCTTTCAATGAGACATTTTATTTATAATGAGGGAGAGTAAATAATTGAATTTAGTTTTTAAAATGATTTGATAGTTCTGTATATGTTTTAAGATTTATGGTTGTATATTCAATTCTTAATGGGATGTTTTATGACATAATAAGTGATGGGGTTTAATTTTGGCCTTCATATTTACAAAAAAACACTATTGTTATTTACATAAAAGGAAAAACCTATATCTATTTGAAAATTTTCAAATAAAAAAATCCAACACATTAGAAAATATATTTTTCACCTTGGGGGTTTTAGATTACATCATATTTTAATATAATATTATTTTGTTTCCCAAATATAGGTTAAAATAAAGGAACATTCAATATCATGGAGTATAATCAGTCATTGTGTTTTATACTAATAATTTTTTGAACTTAAATAAAAATGAAAAATGGTATAATGGTGATGATGTTTAGGGGAAAATAATTAATATTATGATATTATTAATCAATTGTAGCCCTATATTGATGAATTTTAAAATTATGTGAGTAGTCATATAATTGTTTTTCACCTCACCAAAAAATTATTTTCAATAAAATCCATATTTGATATTATTACAATAAAGAGTAATTTTTGATGAAAAATGTGTTACTCAAAAAATATTTTCCCTCCCTATATGATATATATGGTGATTAATGTATTTAATTTGACCAGATGGGTCAAATTAATGTTTTTGGACATGGTTTTGGATGTTAGTTGTTGAATTTCGAATTTAAAATTTGGAAATTCAATAATATTGAGGGGTGAAATTATTCTATGCTTTATATTACTATAAATGAATTAGAATATATGAATTAATAGGAAGTGACACAAATTAAATGAATTGAATAAGAAGACAATTTATTAAATACCATGGGTTCCAATTGGAAGAAACATTTTTTTCTAGAATATCATAAATTTAAAAACAAATTTCTTCAAACATAAGTTACTTGTTAATAATTGGTTAGTGTATCAAATCTAGTAAATCTAGAAGATATTGTGGGAATGAATAATAAATTTACATTCCAAGTACTCATACATTATTTATTATAGTTAAAATTATATATCACATTATTATCTAGAGTTATTTTGATATGAAAATTAAATGAATAATCTATATTTATTATTTTAAAAAATGTTTTAATATTGGTTAATTTTTTTGAAGACGTTGTTACATTGGATAATTCAAAATAATGATAAAAACGTATTATTAATTGATTAATCTATATTACATGTGTTAGTAAATATTTTAATTGTACTATAATTGTGCTCAATATAAAGGAATGAATCAATATTATCTGTGATATGGATTTATTTCATGGAAATCAACACTAATTGAGATTTTTGGTTTAGTATTATGTTTACTTATTATTTTTGATCATTTTTAATTTCTATTTTCAACATAAATTTGATCAATTAAAAAATTTAAAAATTCATCTTATTTTCTTGAAATAATTATAATTTTTTATGAAAGTAATGTTTTTTTTACACTGTCTCATTATACATGGAATAGTAATCAATATACATGATATTTTTAATCAATTGATTGAAGATCTGATAGGGGAACTGTCTACATATAATAATATTAAAATTAATGGATATAAAAGTAAAACTATATTACCATTGATTTAATATAATAAATTCATAATATATATAGGGTTGAACATATAAATATATATATTTGTCTTTGATACCAAATATTCTTTAAGGGAGTGATAAAATAAAAATTTCAAATATAACATTCCCTATTGTAAATAAAATTTATTATTAAAGAGGAATAAATTAATGATTTATCGAGTCATGTTAGTGGGATTAGGTTATCCAACATATATTTTGAAGAAACTATATATTATTTAATAATAATTTTTATATTTCATAACATATTTATAGAAATGATTAATTTTATTGTCTATTATTTTATTGATCATTATTTCAAAGCATTTCCACAATTTGTACATTTAGTGTGATGGTAATTTGTGAAATAATGATTGATTATTATTATATAAAATAATGAAAAATAATAATAAATAATTTTTCAATTCATTGACGAATGAAATTACTAATATATTTGTCAAGGATGAACATAAATATTTAGATTTTTATTTATGTGATTATATAAATTATGACCTTCTCATGTCAGGAATTTCAAATTAATCATAAAATAAAATGTTTTTATAATGGTAAACTACATTTGAAGTCTTTCAGTTATAGAGGAGTTGGATATTTTTCTATGTATTATTAAAATTTTATGTATGTGTATCATGAACACAACGATTAATCTTAAATGAAATTTTCTTTGAAATTGGCTTCCAAATATAGTAACATGCCTTCATTTAATAGAAATTATCTTTTCTAATTTTTTTAAAAAAATATATATTTTCAAATTATAGTGGAAGAATAATTTTAGGATAATAATATTAATGAATATTTATTGGTTACTGATTATGGTGGTGAATATTAATTTTCAATTATAAATGATTATGAATTATCTGATGAAGGAGGTAATAAATTACTTAATTTTTTTTGATAAATACTGTTTTAAATTATTATCTTATAAAAATATTAAAACAATTAAAAAATGAATGATGTTTGGTATTGTTATGAAAGATTCAAATAATATTAAAATTTGAAATATTATTGGTGAATATATTAAGATGTGGCATACTAAGGATAATAAAAATGAACGATGAACATAAAGGGAATATTAAAGTAAGGAAACATCCTTTTAAAATATATAATGATTACCATAATAATATCATGTTTTATTTTGATATATTGTATATTATATTGATGAATAATGATAGAGTGCATTGAAGAGTTTTGAAACAGAAAAGAATTTATTTTATAAAAAAATTTATATTGATACTCTATTTAAGGATTCATGATATCATAAATCAACAAGAATAGGATTAATTTAAAAAAATGAGATATAAGATGAAATATTTTTCATCCCTTGCTAGTATATTATTTATGAAAAAATAAGAAATAACAAATGAAAATAAAAAATATGTAACTTGATTTCTATTAAATTAAAAAATGAAATCCATGATGTTTTAAAAAATATAATATATCTATATAATATTTGATTGAAAAAAATAAGATAAACCATTTTATTAAAATGAGATGTAATTTGATATCTATATATTTACATCAAGCAATTTTTTAATTAATATTTTCTTATTTATACTATTATTATAATTTTATTAGATACGGGTTAGTTTGACGAAATACGTAGTACAAAAATATATATATAATTCTATATTTATTTTAGGGAATTATTATTTGTGATACATCCCTATGAAATAAATATAATTTGGGAGTAGACTAAAATCCTATGAGTTTAAGAAGGTAATTTGTTTAATCTTTTAAATGAATTGTATATAAGATGTGGTTATCAAGGTGAAATATATGGGGAATAATTAACTATATTCTTGATAAATTTAATATGAATAATGATATAATATTTTATTAGAATAAATATATTAATGTTGAAATGAAATTTAATAGATTATTCATTAAATGAATTTAAAACAAATCAGCCAATGTTACGACAAAGATTGTTTTCATTACATAATTTTTTTATATGAGATTCATAATGTGTAAAAGATAATTAAATTTATATTTTAATTATGTATCAATATAAATTAAATATATTTACATAACATTTATAAGATAAAATGGAATTAAATTAAGTATTTATGTCATTAATAGTTGTTTAAAACATAACATTTAAAAGGTTTCATCATTATTTGTTGATAGATCTGAGGTAATATTTTTGAATGTCTATCATTAAATTGATAGATTAAAAACATTGTATTACCAAAAAATTAATATAAATAAAATAAATTATATTTTTAATAAAAAAGAAAAAAATTCCACTACATATAGATAAAGGATAAAATGGAGTTTTGGAATAAACAACTTATTCGAATTATTTAATGGATCTTAAATATTTGACAGAAGGAGAAAATATTCATGTTGTCTGTTGGATAAAGATAGTAATGAAATGGGAATTTACTATATGAAAAATGACAATATCTTGGAATTAATCATGTATAATTTTCCCATTAAAACAACTCATCCCATATATGTTTTATATTCAAATAATCAAGGATAAATAAGGGAGAAATAAATGAATCTTTATTAATAATTTATCAAATTAATTATTGTATTTATAAATATAACATGGATCATATTAATGATTGTAGAATTTTACAATCATATTACGTTTAATAGTTCTGATATATTTTAATAAATGACTTGTGGAATTTTCTATGATTTCCCTTTTTAGAAAATAGGTTGAATATTGGATTAAAATTTATGAATATTATATAGAGATGAATCATTTTAATCCATATTATATTTTATGATAAAACCAACTATAAAATAGAATTGGTTATATTAAGAGTAAAATTATGATTGACATGGATTGAATAATGTTGTTGCATCATAGTACATCACATTTCATTTAAAGGAATATATTTATATTAATAGGTCACAATCAAAATCAAAATCGATATTATTTTAAAAAATAGGAGTAATTATGAAATATATTACAAGGTGACCCAGTCCATGATGGATCTAATGTTTTTTTAGAATAACATTTAACAAAAAATTAAACGTTGTAAAACTAATCAAGTGTGATAATAAATTAGTGGAATTTATTTTCCTTGGATATTTCCCAAATAAGATGGTATTACTATCACAACTCGTAATTATACATGTTTTTTTATCATAATTATATATATATTTCAAGTCATTGATTTTAATACCTTAGATATTAAGGAAAAATTTATTATTTTAATATTGTAGATAATTAATTGAAGATAAAATTTATTATTTTAATATACTTGTGATAGGAATTAATAATATATTAATTAAAACATTTCTAGTATTAATAATGTAAAAATTAATTTCATATAAAACTAATAATTTTGGATTTTTTTCATATAAATCATTGGTGGCCATACAGAATTTGTTAATACTAGTTCATAATTTAGGAAATAATCTCACAAAACATTGATTTTTATGTCATACATGGAGCTATGGATGATTCATTGAATCATTAAATACATTTCATGATCTGAATATGGAATTTTATAAAATTGAGAACAATAACACGTGGGATATTTTTTGGGAATCTTATAAAGACTAATTTTATCATAAAAATTTGGGAGTCCAATAAAAATATGAATGATAATGTGGAACGGATAACATACTAGGAAATCCCCAAAATTATTCTATATTCTCAATATAATGTCATTGACAGTTAAAATAAATTTTTTATGTTTCATGTTTCATATTTTATATGGAATTTCATTATATCTCTACAAAATGGAGTTAAAAGATATAATCAACAGATCTTATATCATATTTTCTCTATGTTTACATTGATGATTAAGTGTATATATTTAACTAGGACGCTCTATATTTAGAGAATATAATTTTTATGGGTTAATGAATGAATAATACAGGTTAAAACATGATATAAGGGAACTATAATCAATGAATGACTCCTACATGAATTAATTAGAATTCCTGAATATGAGAGTGGGAAGAAAACTATACATTAAATAATTTAATGTGGTATATCTTAATATAATATTCTATATTATGGAGTATTTTTTACTAAAAATGTAGAATATGATTGAAATAAACATTTCACTATAGTTATAGAGATGTTGTACATTTCTTTGTTATTATAGATAAATTACTTATTATCAATCCAATTTTACAATTGAAATAATAAATTTTTATTTTAAAATGGAATTTTTCCAATGAATTCATTATAATGAATATATTGGATGATCCTAAGAATGTTTATTCCTACATATCGTTGAAAAAAATTAAATAATTATAATAGAAAATATTTTTATTAAATAGTTCTTATAAAACATATTTAGTCTTTTCTATATATAGTTTAATGTATTTTTATGCCTTGGGACGAGATGTTCTCTAGCCATAAATGTTTATACAAGGAATAAAAGTGTTCCCATAGATTCACATTTCATAGTTGTTTAATTGGTTTTATAATATATTAAATTCATTCCCTATTGAATATTATACTTTTTATTATATGGTTAAAACTATTTCTAAAAGAAAATATTATACTGGTAATAAAAAGTTTCACCTATTTAATACATATAATTAAATTGTTGATAAAGTATGGTCACTAAATTTTATTATAAAATATAAATTTGTTTTTTTCAATTATTATAATAACAAAATATAAAATATACATTATCTAAATTTTTTAACTATAGATTAATATAAAAACATACTCTTTAAAATATTGTTACCAAAATTTATCATTTAACTAGGAATATTATTAGTAATATTATATTATATGTTATTATATAGAATACCAAAAAAATATTATTTTCTAGTAAATTAAATTTTAAATATAACAATATATTTGGATATTATATTCATTATTTTTGAAATTTCATATTATATTTTTTTACCAACGTATATATTAAAAATTGTATTTCATTATTATATAATAATTATACATTTACTAGTTATGGAACACAAAAAACTAATTCATTATTTGACAAAAAATACTGAAACATAATTAAAAAACATATTCAATCTCAAATAAAATACATACATCTCCAAGAAACATTATAATTAAATGTTCAAACATTCTCATGTTCCGTGATATACCACATAAAATCCATCAAAATTCATCTTCTATATAATTATCTCAAATATCAGTTCTCATTGGCATGGTTCTCATAGACATTGTGTTCTGTGGTTATAGTTTACACTTCCAAAAGTCAGCTTCCATTAGAAACATGAAGCATTTTATACATAAATTCAAATGCATGAGAATATAAGTATCATATAATCACCACTCAAGTATGTAGGAACTCATTCTCTTCCACATGATTGGATATAATTCATGCTAATCTCAAACTGTCAATAACAATAAGATACATATAAAATAAAATTGTACCTTTGTATAAAAATCAACATCAAATGATAAAATTGAATATCTGAGTAAAATTTGATTATGAATTTCATTTTTACATCATTCAAAAAAAATCTGAATACTGAAAATAAATTATTTTCATGACTTATAAGGAAGGGTACATTTAAAACTATGTCTCACTTATTAATACATTATCTTATGTAATTCCTTTAGCCCAACTACCATAAAATTTAATCATCAACTAGTCGTACTCTAATTCATTATAAAAAATTAAATATATTTATTTACACTTTGATAGTTATGGATTACTGAATTTTTGAAAATATTTGATCTCCATATCCCTTATTGTTTTCTTTTTTTAACAATTACAGAACTCTCAAAAACGTTTTGATTATTATAATATAATACAATGGTATTAATTGATATAAAATTAACACGATTGTTAAAATATGTATGAAGTCATAAAATATATTAATAAAACATTAATATAATCATTGGCCAAGAAATGCTAAAAAATATGGCAGGTTAATAAGATTATATAAATTGTAATTCGTGTGTGTGTTCATATTATAAAACATAGAACCCATAATACCTTACTGATTATAAAACATAGATTCAAAATTATATATTATAAAACAAATAGAATATTATAAAACATAGTTTCTATATCAGAGACATTAAATATAATATTGATCAAATTGTTTAATAAATAATCTATGTGTATATATTATACATTCATACCCACATTCATACTGTGAAATTATAAATTTCTTATTCTATACATCATTAAATATTATTGTTATTTCATTGGTGGACAATTCCGTGTGAAAATATAGGTTATCACTCATAATCTGGTTTGATATGAGAAATGTAATTCCCAAAAAATATAAATGGAGATAATGTTGTTATAGGTTCACATTTCATTTCAAGCCTATATTTAGAAATCAAATATTCTATTTTCTTATCATCATTTTTACTTGAAAGGAATTCCATGAGCACTCGAACAACCATGTGTTCAATACTAATTTATTATATTGGTATAATAATAATTATAAATGTTAAAATAAAAAAATGATAATTTAGTTAATAGATTTAATTTTGGGTTTTAGGATTATCCAATATGACCACCACCTGGATTAAAAATGTGTAAATCAAGACATTCGTCTGTGACTATGTCGTGGAGACAAAACATGTGAAAAATTTATAGTTCATAATAATTAATAATTTATGTGGTGTAATATTTGGATGTTTCAATTAACATTAACACATTATGATTATTAAATCGTTATTATAAAAATGAAAATGAAAATAAATGAAAAAATTATAATGGTAGAAAATGTAGTCTATTTATATGATAATAGAAATGAATGAAAATAGATCAAATATAATATGAAATAGAATATTATTTCTAAAATAATTTATTTGGAAAAAAGGATTTATGTTTTATGATACTAAAGTTCTAATGAATTTAACACTTAATTATTACAAATTTATTTTATATAAAAAACAAATATTAATTTATTATAAATAAATATTATAGAATATAAATATTTCAATAAATAACATAATACAACTTTATAAAAAATTTAATAACAATAGAATGAGTTTAGACGGAGTACATAAAGAAGAAAGGTAGATAATATTTCGTAAACTAATCCTTTTATAGTGGTCATTTTGTTAAAAATATTAAATACATTATTCACACTATTTTAAAAACAAATGAAAATGTAAATTTATAAAAATCATAGGTCCACATTTCACCTTCATGGTTTATTATAAGAACCAACCCTATCATCCTTATGTGAATATGGGAGAGCTCAGATAACTCAATCATCCTACATATATGTCCAATCATGACCACTTGTTTGTCTACATTCAATATTCAGATAGATTCCCCAACAATCACCCTAAAGTATCCATAACAAGTTTAGTATCATTTCTAAATTTCTTTATGATTTTAGTTTTATGGAAGGAGAATTAAGAATCAATAGTAACAATAAACACCAGGTTAACATGAAAATATATGAAATTATGAAGGGAATACCAAACTATGCGGAACATCCAAGATTAATCTATCCATAAATCCCACAAAAAAATATTATTTTGATCCAATAATGAAAAATCCCCCCTAATTATAACAACATGACCACCAATATGAACTGAATAAACCCTTTATTTCATGAAAACATGTTTAAAATGGATAATAATTTTTTTAATCTGATTTCCATGATATGATCATGTAGTTCATTATTTATAGAAGTGATTTTCTATAGTCATATAAATACAATAGTCATCAATTGATAATATATTATATTGAAACATACAAACACTGGGATAATTGTTCTTTTGTTTAATTAAAAACTAATAGATAAAAGGGTAAAAATATAACCTCAACACTAATAGGTACCAAAAAGTGTATGCAATCGATTAGAAAAATTCATCACCACATGTGAATTGAAATTTTAGTTTCTATAGAGTATAATAAAGACTGATAATAAATTATTTACCTGAATAAAATGGAATGAAATAGAAGTGAAAGGGTAATTATTTTCAATATATTCTATATATAAAATTAGTCCCTAAAAAAATATATTACCTATGAAAAATATAGGATCAGTTTACGGATCCATATCATAATACTTGATACGGTACTGATAATATTTTTGAGTTGTTATCTGGATGTCTATATATTAGAATAATGTTTTCCAATTCAACTATTCACAACCTGAACACCTAAAAGTATTATGCAGAGAATTTTTGCACTTTAATTGACATAAATCACTAAAATATTTCCCCCAAAACTACTAAACCAAATTGTTTAGAACAACCTATTATAAATTTCTAGAACAATTACATTCCAAATTTAACAAAACTATAGCTTGGTTGTTCTGATAATAAAATGTGTTCCTAGGTGGATAATGAATATTTCAAAACTCTATAATGGATAGAAAAATGGTAGAATATTCGGAGTTCTATTAAACCAAATTAGTTTAGAATTACATGAACACCATATTGGTATAGCATTAAAGACCATTGATTAATTTTTTTCCTTTGGAAGTAGAGGATTTGAAATGTTAGTCCTTCAAAAAAGGTATTCACCAATAAACCAGGTTTTTTATGGGTAGGTCCAAAAGGGTGATATTCAACATTACATCATTTGGAATCATATGATATGTCTGAAATTTATTTAAACAACAATGAAAAACTTTAAAAAAGTAATCATTAATTATAGAAATGAAATTTTAATCATATATGATTTATCATCAATTAATAAATAGTCAAAACGATGTATTAAAAATGAAACTAAAATTTAAATTAATATATTATTTAAATAAAAATAGTAAAATAAAATATGATTCATTAACGTAAAACATAAATTTCTGTTTATAATCATACAAATAAATCATTATGTTGTTCAAAATATTGATAAAATTCAATATATATATCAATTATTAAACATAGTTCAAATAATAAATATGTAATCATACTTTATGCATTATAAGAACACTTATATGTATATAATCTCAATGTTAAATATTTATATGTAAAATTTAATAAGAAACTAATTAATTAATGTCAAAAACTAATATTATACATTTTCACATCACACGGAATGGCTATCATACTATAATCATGAAAAGAAAAAATATTATGGCATTACGATCGACAAACAAAAAAATATATAACAAAGAGATAAAAAACATACAAATATTAATAAAAAAGAAAGAATGAATCCACTCAAAATTTTATGGTTTATTGTGAATTCATATGAGAAGAATATAATATCAACAAAATAAAAGTGGAATATTTAAAGTTTTTTTATTCATTACTATAATTTATAAAATTAAAAAAATTTATTGATTTAAAGTAACATTTATAATTGGAATAATACATTCAAATGTGTTTTATCCATTTTGATTTCAAAAAAGACTCATTTATATTCATAAGGGAATTTCTACTAGTCAATATCAAGGACATTTCACAATATGTAATTTTCACGTGTAATTAATTATGTTATTTCTAGTGTGAATAGTATGTTACATGTAAAGAAACTATTTATAAGGTGTTTCCCTATATTATGATGACTTTAATTATGTTTTTTAATTTTGAGTGATTAAATGTTATTTATATGCATTAAATCAAAATTTTCTGACCAAAAATTGAAATATGGATTTAAATTTCACATTTTCACATCCAATGTAACCACCCAAACTATTATAAATAAAAACCTGTTTTGACTTAATGATTTATAATATTATATGGTTAGAGAAAACACAGGAACTTATTTTGTGTAATATTATTATATTTTATTCAAAATAATGTTACAAATTTTTTTCATTGATAATATAGCCACTAAACACTAATTACATTATTTTTATAAATATAGAGCTTTAACGAATCTAGTTGACTCATAAAAAGTATGTGATGACCCTAAGTACTATAATTGTGCCCTATGCAACCCATTTATTATAGATTGTAATTGATATATACCCTCTAGAATATTTCCATGACCTAGACTAAGATGAATTCCAAAAAATAATCCTTGACCAAAACTATGTAAAGGAGAATTTAATGCTCATCAAGATCACATCCCAAAATATGTTCATCGAACGACCCCATGAAGGTCGGATAATAAAGCACCCTAATCTTAGTGAGTTCTCATGTTTGTTAATGGTTTATGTATTATGACCATAATAATATGAACTGGTATATTTTATATATTTCATAATTTATTTACATTTATGTTGTTACATTATAAATAATATTGATTTTTTTTGAATTAACAAAAAATTAATTTTTCTACTAATATTCAAAATAAATGAAGGGATTTATTTTAAATAATTAATGGATTATATAAATAAATAGTATTTAAATAAATTTTTTTTATTGAATAATCTATAATAATTAAAAATTGTTTTATATGTTTTTATGATGTGAAAGCTACTTTTTATTATGGTTCAAAAACTATTATTGAAAAAAAATCCTTCATTTTCAATAAATTTTAGTTACTATTTGTAAAGTTGAAAATTTCAATACATAGATGTTTTTTTTAATAAATTGAATATTATTTTTGGTTTTATAATGTCAAAATTATCCCACAGGGAATTTTTCAACATTTTCTTATACAATCAAATTTTCAGGTAAAAATTAAATACCTTTAAAATATACGATGTATATAATGAAATCATAATGTACCATAAATGATGTAATAAATACTATAATAGGTAACATAGGGCATATATATGCTTTCCCATTAATATAATTTTATTTTTAAGTATATTTTATTATTTTTATTATGTCTATGAGTCCTTCAAAACCATTTTTATACTTTAGTGTTTTTAATTCGATTATTTAAAAGTGGGGCTAACCTCCACATATGCAAGGGAATTATATTAATGGTTTCGGTACATTTTCTAATAAAATAATGAAAAATATTAGCCTATGGTATAAACAATGGTAAACACTCATGGTATGGTTTTTGGTTTTGACTATTTTATATATAGAGTGCAAAACCTATGTTTGTGAAATATTATAGAATTCACCTCACTTTCCCAATATAAACCAACCAATTATCTCACATTTAATCACAAAAAATCAGTTTTAGAATGAAATTACTATTCCCTCTCATATCAATAATCCTCCTAAGAAACATCATGCTCTCACGAATCACCTTTACATGTTTTTGGATCCGTACTCTCAAGTAGGGGTTTTTTCCATCATCATCTTTATCAATTATTTTTTATCATGTTATGGCCTTTAATTTTCAATCAAAAATTATGTTGTATAATTTATCACCCTCCCAATAAAATATTAATAATTTTTAATTTTTAAGGACTCCTTTAAATCTCATTAATACCTACTGTCTACACCTATTACGATGCCGAAATTTCAAAAGAATCTTTTCCATTCTCTTTTTATTCATGATTATTTATTTTTGTATGCCTTGTTTTTTCTTATTCTAAATATCTGTAAATGAAATTCTTTATCCCTATTACTTTCATATTCATGTGAAAATGATGACAGACCAATTTGTCTCTTATCAACCCATTTTATGACTTTCTAAGTGACACTATTATATAGAAAAATAAACACCATGACATTCATTACCTACCCGGTTGTGTAGTGAATAACCAACCTATTTATTATCATGGGTCTTAACATTAATTAATATATTACTTTTCATTGGAAAAAAACATTTATTTAGTCCACAATCCATAATCGTAGAATAAATTATGATGAAGAATGACTCTGTGTTTTATGATCTCCATGGAACAAATAATCATATGAATAAAAGTAATGTGACTGGTGATACTATAATTATTTCATTCTCCAATGCATTGGGGAATGATTATAATCATGATATTTTATGTTTGGATAGGGTGTGAACCAAATTTTTTATGCGTAATTTCCATTATGATGTATTGGTTGTTAGCCTTGAGCTATGATATAGTGTTTTATGTTGTTTATGCATTCCCATATTTCCTTTTATGTTATTATGACATATCTTGTATTATCATTCATTTTTATGATTCCTAATCTTTATATGTCCCTTGATATACTTATTTTCGTACATGTTTTACTTTCTTCCATTTTTATTCCCATACTAGGAATTATATCTCACCATTTTATTATGTATTTGTTCAAGTTATCCCATTTAGTTGTTTGTGATAGCATGATAAATATGTTTCCAATAACTATGTTTTATTCATTTTTAATGTTCTAATGTAATGTACCAAATTCACAAATACATTTTACTTATCAATCATTTGGGTTGTATTAATTGTAATTATATGTATGAAAATCTTGAATTAGTTTTTAATAAATATAATGGTTGTTATACTAGGAATCAGAACAATATTTTTAGGGATTATGATTAGGAAACTATAGTGAATGCATTAAGGATAATAATAATTATAAGAAAACATCCCAAAATGTTGTTTACTATAGAGTAATTGTTTAATATTGAAAATACATCCCTACATGGATACTACAAGTGGATGTGGTTCCATTTTTTATATTACAAGGGTTAACTACTATAAAAATAAGTTTTAGGATGACTAGAGATAACCTATTACACGAAAACGGGCCATACAACGCGCTAGTTTGGAAATATAGGGGGATATGATTTATGATTTCATAAGTTCCTTACTAACCATTAATAAGGGAGTAAAAAATTACCAATATGAAGTTATTTCTAGAAATATTCCATGGATCACAAAGAATGAAGAATATAAATTTAAAAGTTAATGAAATGAATACATGTTATTAGTTTATCCATTAATGTCATTAAATTATCATATATGTGTTAAAAAAAATACCCATACATAGTTTTACTTTTATTCTATATAATGGTTGAAAATATGAGGAATCAGGTAAATGATCAATGTGATGAATTCCCCAATGATATGACCAACTTGATGGGAACCGTAATCACACAATTCATAAAAATACTCTCTCAGCTAATTTTTTTTCTAAATAAAAACCTAGATCTAGAGGATCATGAAAACCCCCTAAGAGAGAACAAGTTATAGTAGAGATATTCAAGCATCAAATTCCTCCGACATTCAATGGGACATTTAATACACAAATCAAAGAAAAATTTATTAAATCCATTGAAATGATCTTCTGCATCCTTCAATGTTTTTAACAAGAGAATTTTTGGTTGGTTGTTTATCATAAGGAAGGTGACGATGAATAGTGTGTACATTAATAAAAAAATATGATTCTTAAGGAAGAGATCAAAGAACTGGGGAGGAATGAATTTTAGGAAATGTTATTCTATAAAATTTTTCCTCCAACTCTCAATATTAAAATGTAATGGGATTTCTATTACCTTAAGAAACAAATGACTAGTTTATAAGGGTTTACATGAAATAATTCCCAAGGCCTACTTTATATGTCATTTTATTTTTCTATACCCTCAAATTCAAGGATGAACGCTTCATTGGTGGGATAAAACATATCATATGGAATGTCCTGGTGATCTATGAGATATGAGGAAGTTTCATGATATGGCCTCAAATTAAAAATTGTGATTAGTGAATCCTAGTGGTATCATGGGTATATGAAATGTAAGGTGGTGTTTATTTATGACAGTTTGATAGAGAGATCTAACGATGACAATAATTTCCAGCACCCCAACCCTCAATGGCGTGAATGAATATCCTTCGATATTTCATAATGGGGATGTGGAAATTATTTAGGTTTGAGAAGGAAGGGCGTCTATCAAATGATTAATGATCGGATAAAAAACGTCTACGATAGATATAACGACCCATACTTTACATACATTGTTAATACTTCAAAATTGAAGCACACTTATTACAACATATGACAAAACCACAAAGGACCGTATAGGTATACTGTCTTTAGAAACTGGGAAACATAAACAACTGGTTCATAAATCTTCTACAGTGTCTCCCATTTATTTCATCATATCTAGGGTCCCTTTTATCATATTCTACTTAATATCCATCTTCCTGACCTGGGGAAAAGAAAACATAAAAGGGTGAGCTCAAATGCTCAGCAAGGGCAAATAAAGGAAATAAAAATCATATCATATCTTTTTGAAAATCAAAACCTGCAAAAGAGATCATAATATCTTAACATGGAATAAATCATAGAAGTGAAAATGAGATCATAACATAAAACTTGAAACTTTGTGGCATGCACACATAATCATGGAAAATCATTTCTTGTTAGTCATGACTCATTGCCAAGACTATCTTAGTGGACAAAGTCCCTTTCTGAACCGAGTTCACTCCTCGTTTCAGTCCTGTATCACTGAACCGAAATAACCTTCCGTTCCAGCCATGTCTATCTCATGAGATATAAAATCTTTACCCAATGCATTGGAGGGAGATATAGGTCCCACCCATCTTATAATGAATCCTTTCTTATGTGTGCCACATAATCATAAATCTTACATCATCACATAACCCATGTAATAAAAATGGGATTCTTAAACAACATGACATCATAAAACAATTCATATAAGATAAAGGAATTCATAAAAATAATTCCATCACAATATGATCAAATCAATTTAATAATAGGGATAAAAACAGAACCCTTTATTATCTTAGATGGAAAATAATTTTGATAAAACACTTGAACTCCATTCTTGAGGAAAATATCCTTTCTTCTTCAAAAACATTTTTCCTTTCATAACATGTCATACAACTTTAAAATAAAAGAAGTTGATTAAAAATAAACTTGAAAACTTGTAAAGGAAGCTTCTTGGAAATAATGTTTTAAAAATCCATTCATGCCGTATAAGTTAAAAAAAACATTCTTCGTACTTTTGTCGGAAAAGTCAAAAAGTACCTCGTACGAAAAACGACAAAAGATTCCTTTCATACATATTACTAAAAACTCACCGAAGGGTAAAAATGGATTTAAACAATTTTAGGTGGATGGAAATAATATTACATATTGATGAAACATGGATGTGGATGATAAAATACACCCCAGTAAATACTTACGAATAAACAATCTCGGATAAAAATGAGATTGTGATATTTCCCTTACCTTAGGTCCAATTTTCCTTGTATGTGTCCGAAGCTCCTGTATAATGGTTTAAATAATGTTATTGACTTATTCCAGAATCATACATATTGATATGATATCATATATGGTCATATTCTTAGCTTCTTGTTAGTAATATTTCATTGTTACTTGTTACTCGGGTCTTTATTGCCTTTTGTTCTTACGCGTGTTTTGCCGAATAAATTCTTATTCTTATTTCAAGGTTATAGATACCTTATATCCAGAATGGTATTAGTGTAACATATATCATATTTATTCATTCAATTCATTTATATAATTACTATGTAATGATGATCATGTAGAACGATTCGCATCACATCGTGGAGACGGTATTCCGTACGTACGCACGAGTGATGATATCGTTCCTATGATCGTGGAAATGTATTGAAGTATATATATATTATTTCAGTATCAATATTACTTTATAATAATCATAAATAGTTACTCATTACACCATTATACCCATCCTTGTAAAGTGATGGTGGAAAAATAGATTACACCACGGCGTGGAGACGGTATTCCGTACGTACGCACGCGCGGTGATTTCATTTATTCGTAGGATGGATAGAAGGTGAATTAGGGTTGTTTCATATTTATAATAACATATCAGTTTGTAATTAATACTGATGTTATTACTTCATCATGAAACAACTAAAGAGGAAGAAGTTGAAGAAGAAAGAAATTGAAAAGATCGGTAATGGATATTACCTCTTCTTTGGAACGCCTCTTTGAATCCTCCACTTAAGGAACTAAGAGTGGTCTTTGGAGAAGAACAGTACCTCTAGGACTATTCTAGGGAAGTGGAGAGGAGAAAATGGCAGGGTTTGGCCGAGCTTGAGTGCTCAATTTGGTGTGAGGAGGAGGGGGAGGAGGTGCCCTTTTATAAGGGAGGAGAGGGGCACCTTAGGAATATCTCAAAATATTATTTTATATTAAAGTCAAAATCGGTTTATAATGGTTCCAAAGGGTCTTATTTCGAAGATAAAGTGGGGAAGGGTCGAAATCCTATCAACCAATAGGATTTAGACAAGTTTAGGGTATTATTTTAACCTTATCAATTAGATTTAACTCTAAGTTAAATAATTTAACTTTTACCATGTCTTTTTGTTTTTTTTCACTATATGATTAATAAACTTACTATAACATGCCAAACGAACCCCAAATTGTTTATTATTAAAATATATATCCTTATCTAAGTCATTTGGCCGAACCTTAGATTTTTAGGAATATAATAACAATTAATAATATAATATTTGATTTAAAAACTATTTTGTGTCAATTTTGACACTATTTGATATATGATTTTTGTGAAAGTCATAACAGAATTATATGTTCGAACCAAGTTGATTAAATCAACACTAATATATCATAGTAACCTAGAAAATTAGTGGAATTCATAAAAAGTCTTAAATTACATTTATTTTGGTGTTTATAACATCAATTATGTCAATATTTCATTAATAAGATAATTACTGCATCATCATTGTATCATAAATAAATTAAATTATTTAAAGTCTAAAAATTACAAATAAAATACCATTATGTAGGAAACCTTTTTATCTTTCTAATGAATATTTATAATCTAAAATAAAACATATATAACCCTATGTAACAATTGTTTTTCTAAAAGATATATGCTTGTGTCATTTTTGTATTCATTTTAACTTAATTAAAATAAAGTGTCATTATCACTTACAAGTGGATCAATGGGGTCCCAAAATCGACCCAAAGATGCCCATGGTCGACCATGTATCAACCAATAGGTTTAAGACACTTTTTAGGGTAATTAATATTATTATAATATTATTTTTTTACCCTTATTGACCGGATTTACCCTTAACCATGGTAAATAAAATATTTACCGCAGTAATTATTCAAAATGTCTAAAAATAAATGTTACCTATTTACACAATTTGAAGATCCTGATTCCAAATATGGAATCCATTTATCTAAATTCAAAACATAGAAGTGGCAGAAATTAATTTAAAATTAATTCCCGCTGTCAAAACAAAAAGCGTGTTTTTAAAAGATAATAACTATCAAAAGATTGACACTTGTTTATGTTTGGTTTAATTGTAACATTGTGTCCAATAACCAACATTATATTAAGTGGTAAAAATATATTCTAAATATACTTTAAAACCACTCAAATTCATAATTTATCACTATTAAATGTTTTGATTAATTAAAATTTAGTAATTTTCACTATTCATCAAAATATTAAAGTTATCCGAAAAGTACAAAAATTTCACCTTAGGCTAAATTTGATATTCTGAGTCCAAAAATGAAGTCCATCTTGAAAAATAAATTTTATAAAATTTCAAAAAGTGGTTATTACTATTCATAACGGCTAGTTTTAATAGCATATTGTTATTTAGTGAAACTCGGTATTGCGTACGACGAAAGCTATCGAGGAAGGTCGCGATTGCGTGTAAAGTAAGCCAAGCAAGTGTTGTGTAGAAAAAGATTCCTTTGATGATTTATATAACATAAAAGTCTCGGGTGTTACATTATACCCCCATTAAAAAGAATTTCTCCCTCGAAATTCGTCACTTTGTAACAAACAGATGAGGATACTTCTCCCTCTTCATATCCTCAAGCTCCCAAGTAGCTTCTTCAAGTTGGTGGTTCCTCCATAAAACATTCACCAATCGAGTGGTCTTGTTTCGTAGAACTTTTTCGCTACGATCTAGAATCTCTATCGGCTGTTCTTCATAAGAAAGATCTTGCTCCAGCGGTACAACTTCTGAGCTGAGTACATGTGAAGGATCAGGTATGTACTTTCTCAGGAGAGATACATGGAACACATCGTGAACTTGAGAGAGATTCGGTGGAAGCGCCAATCGGTAAGCTACCTTCCCAACACGATTCAGTATTTCGAAAGGACCGATATATCTAGGGCTCAACTTCCCCTTCTTTCCAAATCTCATAACCCTCTTCCAGGGAGATATTCGTAAGAACACTTTATCACCCACTTCAAACTCTAGGTCTTTTCTTCGGTTGTCGGCATAACTTTTCTGTCGACTCTGAGCTGCTCTTATGTGTTGTTGAATAGATCTGACCTTTTCTGCCATTTCATCAACGAGATCAGGTCAAAATAGCTTTCATTCCCCAACTTCATCCCAGCAAGTTGGAGTCCTGCATTTCTTTCCATAGAGAGCTTCATAAGGATCCATCTGAATACTGGAGTGATAGCTATTATTATAAGAAAATTCCACCAAAGGTAGGTGTTGATCCCAACCTCCTGTGAAATCCATAGAGCAAGCTCTCAACATATCTTCTAGGGTTTGAATTGTTCTCTCAGACTGACCGTCTGTCTGGGGATGATAAGCAGTGCTGAAACTCAACTCTGTATCCAGAGTATGCTGAAGACTTCGCCATAACTTCGAGGTAAATCTCGGATCCCGATCAGATATAATAGAAAGTGGTACTCCATGCAATCTTACCACTTCCTTTACATATATCCTGGCAAGCTGATCTAGAGAGAAATCCTCTCTAATAGGAATGATGTGTGCAGACTTTGTAAGACGATCAACTATGACCCAGATAGCATTATTGCCTTTGGATGTTTTAGGAAGTCCTATGACAAAGTCCATAGTGATGTTTTCCCATTTCCATTCGGGTATGGGTAATGGTTGTAACATCCCCTTAGACTTCTGTCTCTCAGCTTTAACTTGTTGACAAACCAAGCATCGAGAGACATATTCAGCAACATCTCTTTTCATTCCATCCCACCAGAAGTACTCTTTCAGGTCCCTATACATCTTCATGCTTCCAGGATGAATAGAGAATGAAGAACTATGAGCCTCATCCAGCAGCTCCTTCTTTAATTCGGGGATGGAAGGAACACAAACCCGATTCCTGAACTTTATTATCCCATCACAATCAAGGTTGAATTCAGGAACATTTCTCACCTTCTTTTGTAACTCGACATCTTCTTTCTGTGCCTCTTTAATCTTCACATGTATAGATGGTTGAACATTCATTTAAGAAAGATAAGATTTTTCCCCTTCCATTATAATTCCAAGATCCATCCTTTGTAAATCCATAAATATTGGATCTTTTGTGATCCTCATCATGGATAAACTAGCATGGTCTTGTCGACTTAATTCATCTGCCACCTTGTTTGCTTTCCCAGGGTGGTAATTGATTGAGCAGTCATAATCCTTAATCAGCTCCAACCATCTTCTTTGACGCATATTCAACTCCTTTTGTGTGAAAATATACTTTAAACTTTTATGATCAGTATAAATATCACACCTTTCACCATAAAGGTAATGCCTCCAAATCTTTAATGCAAAGATTACCGCAGCCAACTCCAAATCATGTGTTGGGTAATTTTGCTCATGGATTTTCAACTGTCGTGAGGCATAAGCTATCAACATATCATTTTGCATAAGAACACACCCCAATCCCTTCTTGGATGCATCACTGTAGATCACAAACCTTTCTCCACTACAAGGCAGTGTGAGCACTGGTGCACTGGATAACCTTCTTTTCAACTCCTTGAAATTCTCTTCACATTCCTTTGTCCAGACAAACTTAACTCCTTTCCGAGTCAACTTGGTGATTGGATTAGATAATCGTGAAAAATCTTTTACAAAACGTCGATAATATCCAGCCAAACCAAGAAAACTTCGGATCTCAGTTACTGTTGTTGGTCTCGACCATCTTTCGATAACCTCTGTTTTTGCTGGATCCACAGATATCCCCTCTTTTGAGATTATGTGACCCAAAAATGCAACTTTTTGAAGCCAAAATTCACACTTGGTAAATTTGGCATAAAGCTTATCCTTTCTCAGGGTCTTCAATATAATTCTCAAGTGATCTTCATGTTCTTCCTTGCTCTTTGAATAGACAAGAATATCATCTATAAAGACTACCACAAATTGATCAAGATAATCTCTAAAGACTCTATTCATTAGATCCATGAAGATAGCAGGGGCATTAGTAAGACCAAATGGCATCACTATAAATTCATAGTGTCCATACCTTGTACGGAAAGCCGTCTTTGGTATATCCTCCCTTTTGACCCTTAATTGATGATACCCTGAACGAAGATCAATCTTGGAAAAGTATTGAGCTCCGCGTAGTTGGTCAAACAAGTCATCAATACGTGGGAGAGGATATTTGTTCTTGATTGTGATCTTGTTAAGTTCTCGATAATCAATGCAGAGTCTCATTGATCCATCTTTCTTCTTAAAAAATAGAACAGGTGCTCCCCAAGGTGACGCACTAGGGCGTATGAATCCCTTATCAAGATTCTCTTGGAGTTGCTTCTTCAATTCCTACAACTCAATTGGGGCCATTCTATAAGGTGTCTTTGAAATAGGCAAAGCACCCGATACGAGTTCTATTGAAAACTCAACTTCACGATTTGGTGGAAGACCTGGTAATTCCTCCGGAAAGACATCATCAAACTCTCGTACAATGGGCATAATCTTAATCGTATGTTTCTCTCCAACCATTTGAGATAAATAACATTCATTTAGTGGAATCATGACCCATAAGATGGAAGGAATTTCCACTGGAAGGTTATGTTCATCCTTGCATTGATAGACGATCGTAGATTGATCTGGAATATGAAATGTGACTTCCCTTCTTTGGTAATTGATATGAGATCCATGTAGAGAAAGACAATCCATGCCAAGAATCACATCAAATTCCACTAAAGGAAGGATCACAAGATTTGCAGGAAGCACTTTCCCACAAACTTCGATCGGAGAAGAATTATAAACTTTTGATGCGATTGATGTGCCATTAGGTGTTTTCACAGCTAACTCAACATCTAATTGTTGAGGTAATACGGTGATACCCTTAGAAAATTCTTCAGAAATAAAAGAGTTGGTGGATCCAGAATCAAATAAAACATTTGCTACTTTAGAGTGGATGGTAAGTGTACCTTTCACCACTTCGTTATCGTACTCCACATCGCTGATAGAAATTGCATGTGACTTTCCTTTGTCTTTAGCCTTAAGATTTTGTTGACGTCGACCATCATCATCCACCCTTGGATTTGGGCATTGATTGGCATAATGCCCCATCTCCTTGCACTTGAAACATTGAAGTGTAGTAGGTTCATTCTGTGTATCCCTTCCTTTGTTTGCGTCATTAGACATCTTCTTCCCATTATCACGGCATTCAAATGCCCGATGACCTTCCTTTCCACATTTAAAACATTTACTTGTCCCTTTAAGACAACTCCCTCCATGTTTCTTTCCACACTTTGAGCATAAGGGAAAGTTCATCTTCTTTTCAGTGTGCTCTTTAGAGTTTCCTTTGAATTCCATCTTCCTCTTCTTATCAAACCCATGTGACTGATGGGTTACTCCAATCTCCATCTTGACTTTGAGAGCACATCGAACGATTTCCTCGTAGCTATTGAAGTCCCTTATGGTTAATGCCCTTCGAATACTTGGTTTTAAGCCACTAAAGAATCGATCGATCTTACTCTCAGGTTGGATAATAATACCAGAAGCGTACCTTGCAAGTCATGTAAAATTTGCTTCATAGGTACTAACAGATTCATCATCCCTTTGCTTCAGTTCAAGGAACTCTTTCTCCATCTTTGTTCGGAGAATACGAGGGAAGTACTTATTGAAAAATAAGTTCTTGAACTCGTCCCATTCCATAGACTCAATTTCATCCCTTTGCCTCGTATTCTTAATAAGATTCCACCATTGATCAGCATCTCCTTCCAAACGATACACTGCTAGGATGACTTTATCATGTTCAGAACATTGAAGAACGGAAAATATCTTTTCAGTTGTACTAATCCATTGTTCAGCAACTAATGGATCAGTAGACCCACTGAAAGAAGGTGGACGCTGCCTCATGAAGGATTCAACAGAATGTTGCTCCTTCCTTTGCTCGTTTGGAAGTCCTGCATGATTCATAGCTTGAGAAAGTTGTGTGAGCATGGCTACAAGATTTTGCATTCCAGCTCCCATATCGTTTGGTTGCTCGGGGGGACAATCATTGCATTGCCCATCGCATTCCGCATTAACACGGTTCCTTCGGGTTCCAGCCATTGACTAAAACCAAGAAGAATAGTGTGAGCAACACTAATTATAATAGGAAAACCACATAATTCAAGAATAAAATTTTCATGCTTAAGGTATTATCCTAGGTTATTCAAGGACATTTCTAAAACACTAAGATTGTGTTCTATGCTTAGACTTATCCTTAGGGTTCTTACTAAGGCTTTCACATCCTAGTTTCCAAAGGTTGACTATACCTTTCCTCTGATACCAACTATAACGACCCATACTTTACATACATTGTTAATACTTCAAAATTGAAGCACACTTATTACAACATATGACAAAACCACAAAGGACCGTATAGGTATAGTGTCTTTAGAAACTGGGAAACATAAACAACTGGTTCATAAATCTTCTACAGTGTCTCCCATTTATTTCATCATATCTAGGGTCCCTTTTAGAATATTCTACTTAATATCCATCTTCCTGACCTGGGGAAAAGAATACATAAAAGGGTGAGCTCAAATGCTCAGCAAGGGCAAATAAAGGAAATAAAAATCATATCATATCTTTTTGAAAATCAAAACCTGCAAAAGAGATCATAATATCTTAACATGGAATAAATCATAGAAGTGAAAATGAGATCATAACATAAAACTTGAAACTTTGTGGCATGCACACATAATCATGGAAAATCATTTCTTGTTAGTCATGACTCATTGCCAAGACTATCTTAGCGGACAAAGTCCCTTTCTGAACCGAGTTCACTCCTCGTTTCAGTCCTGTATCACTGAACCGAAATAACCTTCCGTTCCAACCATGTCTATCTCATGAGATATAAAATCTTTACCCAATGCATTGGAGGGAGATATAGGTCCCACCCATCTTATAATGAATCCTTTCTTATGTGTGCCACATAATCATAAATCTTACATCATCACATAACCCATGTAATAAAAATGGGATTCTTAAACAACATGACATCATAAAACAATTCATATAAGATAAAGGAATTCATAAAAATAATTCCATCACAACATGATCAAATCAATTTAATAATAGGGATAAAAACAGAACCCTTTATTATCTTAGATGGAAAATAATTTTGATAAAACACTTGAACTCCATTCTTGAGGAAAATATCCTTTCTTCTTCAAAAACATTTCTCCTTTCATAACATGTCATACAACTTTAAAATAAAAGAAGTTGATTAAAAATAAACTTGAAAACTTGTAAAGGAAGCTTCTTGGAAATAATGTTTTAAAAATCCATTCATGCCGTATAAGTTAAAAAAAACAATCTTCGTACTTTTGTCGGAAAAGTCAAAAAGTACCTCGTACGAAAAACGACAAAAGATTCCTTTCATACATATTACTAAAAACTCACCGAAGGGTAAAAATGGATTTAAACAATTGTAGGTGGATGGAAATAATATTAAATATTGATGAAACATGGATGTGGATGATAAAATACACCCCAGTAAATACTTACGAATAAAAAATATCGGATAAAAATGAGATTGTGATATTTCCCTTACCTTAGGTCCAATTTGCCTTGTATGTGTCCGAAGCTCTTGTATAATGGTTTAAATAATGTTATTGACTTATTCCAGAATCATACATATTGATATGATATCATATATGGTCATATTCTTAGCTTCTTGTTAGTAATATTTCATTGTGACTTGTTACTCGGGTCTTTATTGCCTTTTGTTCTTACGCGTGTTTTACCAAATAAATTCTTATTCTTATTTCAAGGTTATAGATACCTTATATCCAGAATGGTATTAGTGTAACATATATCATATTTATTCATTCAATTCATTTATATAATTACTATGTAATGATGATCATGTAGAACGAGTCGCATCACATCGTGGAGACGGTATTCCGTACGTACGCACGAGTGATGATATCGTTCCTATGATCGTGGAAATGTATTGGAGTATATATATATTATTTCAGTATCAATATTACTTTATAATAATCATAAATAGTTACTCATTACACCATTATACCCATCCTTGTAAAGTGATGGTGGAAAAATAGATTACACCACGGCGTGGAGACGGTATTCCGTACGTACGCACGCGCGTTGATTTCATTTTTTCGTAGGATGGATAGAAGGTGAATTAGGGTTGTTTCATATTTATAATAACATATCAGTATGTAAGTAATACTGATGTAATTACTTCATCATGAAACAACTAAAGAAGAAGAAGTTGAAGAAGAAAGAAATTGAAAAGATCGGTAATGGATATTACCTCTTCTTTGGAACGCCTCTTTGAATCCTCCACTTAAGGAACTAAGAGTGGTCTTTGGAGAATAACAAGACCTCTAGGACTATTCTAGGGAAGTGGAGAGGAGAAAATGGAAGGGGTTGGCCGAGCTTGAGTGCTCAATTTGGTGTGAGGAGGAGGGGGAGGAGGTGCCCTTTTATAAGGGAGGAGAGGGGCACCTTAGGAATATCTCAAAATATTATTTTATATTAAAGTCAAAATCGGATTATAATGGTTCCAAAGGGTCTTATTTCGATGATAAAGTGGGGAAGGGTCGAAATCCTATCAACCAGTAGGATTTAGACAAGTTTAGGGTATTATTTTAACCTTATCAATTAGATTTAACTCTAAGTTAAATAATTTAACTTTTACCATGTCTTTTTGTTTTCTTTCACTATATGATTAATACACTTACTATAACATGCAAAACGAACCCCAAATTGTTTATTATTAAAATATATATCCTTATCTAATTCATTTGGCCGATCCTTAGATTTTTAGGAATACAATAACAATTAATAATATAATATTGGATTTAAAAACTATTTTGTGTCAATTTTGACACTATTTGATATATGATTTTTGTGAAAGTAATAACAGAATTATATGTTCGAACCAAGTTGATTAAATCAACACTAATATATCATAGTAACCTAGAAAATTAGTGGAATTCATAAAAAGTCTTAAATTACATTTATTTTGGTGTTTATAACATCAATTATGTCAATATTTCATTAATAAGATAATTACTGCATCATCATTGTGTCATAAATAAATTAAATTATTTAAAGTCTAAAAATTACAAATAAAATACAATTATGTAGGAAATCGTTTTATCTTTCTAATGAATATTTATAATCTAAAATACAACATATATAACCCTATGTAACAATTGTTTTTCTAAAAGATATATGCTTGTGTCATTTTTGTATTCATTTTAACTTAATTAAAATAAAGTGTCATTATCACTTACAAGTGGATCAATGGGGTCCCAAAATCGACCCAAAGATCCCCATGGTCGACCATGTATCAACCAATAGGTTTAAGACACGTTTTAGGGTAATTTAATATTATTATAATATTATTTTTTAACCCTTATTTACCGGATTTACCCTTAACCATGGTAAATAAAATATTTACCGCAGTAATTATTCAAAATGTCTAATAATAAAAGTTACCTATTTACACAATTTGAACATCCTGATTCAAAATATGGAATCCATTTTTCTAAATTCAAAACACAGAAGTGGCAGAAATTAATTTAAAATTAATTCCCGCTATCAAAACAAAAAGCGTGTTTTTAAAAGATAGTAACTATCAAAAGATTGACACTTGTTTATGTTTGGTTTAATTGTAACATTGTGTCCAATAACCAAAATTATATTAAGTGGTAAAAATATATTCTAAATATACTTTAAAACCACTCAAATTCATAATTTATCACTATTAAATGTTTTGATTAATTAAAATTTAGTAATTTTACCTATTCATCAAAATATTAAAGTTATCCGAAAAGTACCAAAATTTCACCTTAGGCTAAATTTGATATTCTGAGTCCAAAAATGAAGTCCATTTTGAAAAATAAAATTTATAAAATTTCAAAAAGTGGTTATTACTATTCATAACGGCTAGTTTTAATAGCATATTGTTATTTAGTGAAACTCGGTATTGCGTACGACGAAAGCTATCGAGGAAGGTCGTGATTGCGTGTAAAGTAAGCCAAGCACGTGTTGTGTAGAAAAAGATTCCTTTGATGATTTATATAACATAAAAGTCTCGGGTGTTACAATAGAGGAAATGAATGCTATAGTTAACCCTAATCATATGGTTGATATCTAAAACATCATGAAACTAGTGATCCTTTCAAAATTATTCACTCTACCAAGGGTTTTTAAAGAATCCATAAAACCAAAAAGGTAGCAAGGGATATCTTTTACTATCTCTACCACTGATGTGAATATTGAAATGATGTGGTTCCATATGTAGTAACTATTCATTCAAGATTACAGTAAATATTTTTTAAATCTAGTTTAATTTAGTCATTCTTATCAGGAAAAATTTATTATAACTATAGAAACAACACCCAAAATAATTGACGTAATGATTTCGATGAGAATATAAAATGGTGATATTATTCCATCCCATGTACTTAACTTCTCCCCTATAAATGTTTCTGGGCTGAATTTACCATCAAACAATGTCATACTACAACAATGGAATTTTATTCAATTCAACGAATTGATTTTATTTCGAAATATTTATCTGACATTAATTGTCACAAGTAAGAAATCACTCTCCATATTGAAAATATACCCTCTATCTAATGAAAGTGCATGGAATAAGGTGAATATTCTATTTCACAAACATTAAAATCATGGTCGTTATTTCTATATGAGATATCATATGTAGCTCAAATGATTGAGTCTATGGATAGAATCATACTAGATGACATGCCCACTATGAGGGAATATGTTTACATGTTTCATGATGAATTTCCTAGTATCCCTCATTGTTGGGACATTGAATTTTAAATCATTATTATAACTAATGTCATACCATTATCCAAGCCTCCATAATGAAAATATGTTGTTGAACATGGTGTGATGAAGAATAAACTATTGGAATATATGGATAATGTTTTCCTACACCAAACTGCTTCCTTGTGGGGTACACCATTCCTCTTCTCCAAGAAGAATGATGGAACAATTCCCCATTACATCGATTATCTTAATCTAAACATCATCACAACAAAATTCATGTAACCAATAACTCATATTGATGACTTATTTTATCATAAATGTCGAGCACAATAATTATCAAATGTGGATTTGCGGTAAGGATATTAGAATTATAGGGTGATGTAGGTCGATATCCCCAAGACAACTTTTCATACAAGCTATGGCCTCTACGAATTCATAGATATTCCATTCACACTAACTAATGCTTCAAAAATCATAATGGACATAATGGATCAAGTCTTTAGATATTACTTCAACAAATTGTGGTAAAATTTTCAGATGATATCCTAATCTACTACATAATTAAGAAGGACCATTAGAAGCATTTGAGTACCCTGATAATGACATTGTGAAAGGAAGATCTTTATTAAATGTAAAAAATGATTGTTGTGGTTGATAAATGTTTTTTTTCATGGGGAATATCATCACAATGAACATGAAATCTATATATCCCACAAATATAGAATAAATTTAATGATGGATAGGGCCATTATATGTGGAAAATATCCATATTTTCCATTGGATAGTTGGGTATTGTCACTAATTTTTTAGAAATTTCTCTCAATTATGAAACCCTCTTACAATGATAATTTGGAAGGCTGTAATGTTATCATGGAATGATAATTGTGAAGAGTGAATTATTGAGTCGAAAAAGAAGATTTTTAAATCCCCTATTATTACTCTACCTGTATGTGTATAAAGATTTACAATATTTAGTGATGCTTCAAATAAGGTCATGGGATATTTTTTGATGAAAAATGACAAATTCATTACATATGCTTTATGGTAGTTGAGTGTTGATGAAAATAACTATCCAACTCATGATATGGAGTTGGTACCAATGATATTCACTAAAAACAATTCGTGTCATTATAACATTGAGGAAATGATTGAATTATATATGGATCAAAAAATCCAAAATTATATATTAAAAAAAATTGAATATGGATCAACAGTGATGGTTTTATATGATCTATGTCTTTAAATAATCAATACACTTCCTTATTAAAAAATTTAATAATGGGGTAGATTCTATATGAAAAAAAGTATCCGAAAATTCTTTCATTGATGATAATTTTGAGGGAACCAGTCTTCATATATATTGAAAGGATGGACATGGGAATCATAAAGGATGTAACAAAATCAATCTTTTCAAAAATTATTTCTCAACTATAACTTATATTGAGGTTATAGGATAATAAAAATGTTGATATTGGAATTCCAAATAAAGTGGAAGCTATGAGGAATGGGAAATTCTCAAGGTTCAATGCTAATGATCAAGGTGTATAGATTTTTGCGTAAAGACTATGTGTACCATAAAATCTGGAGTGAAAAAAGGGGATGTTGTTCGTTGTATATATACAAACACTCTTTATCCACCCATGAAGAATGAATGTGTATCAAGAACACCAATAACACTATATTTTAGACAATGTGAATAAGGATATAAAATAATAAACATAATGATATCTTTTATGTCTTTATATGAAAGTGGAATGGAAAAAATCCAAGGGGATGATGCTACCATTACACATACCTACATGAAAATGGGAAAACATCACCATGGAAGTTTTTAATGATCATCCAAATAAATCAAGATGGAATAAGGATTTTTGGGTTGTGTTGGATCATCTTACAAATACTACACACTTCATTGAGATGTAAAAGGAATTCTCACTGGATCTACATTCACAAATATACATTAGGGAAGTGGTCAAGCTACATGGTGTACCACTATCAATTATATCTGATGGAGATACAATATTAACCTCCATGTTTTGTAAAATACATAATCATGTAGTAAATAATGATTTTAACATTATCAAGGTTGGTCACCATTAAATTGATTTCAAGTCAGAGTAAATAATCCAGACACTTGAAAATATTTTGAGAGCATGCTCAATTGACTTCAAAGGATGATGGGATCAACATCTTCCTTTGGATTATTTATCTTACAACAACATTTTACACTTGATCATATTAATGTCTCCCTATGAATCCTTTTATTGGAAGATGTGCAGGACAACCACATGATGGGAATAATTATGGGAATGAAAACTGATAGGTCGTAAAATTGTCGATCAATTTGTGGAACCTGGTAAGACAATTAACAGCACATTATGGATGATTAATGTCCAAAAAATAGATATGATGAGAATAATTTATGAGACATATAGTTTGAGATTTGATTAATTGTATTTCTTATTAAATATTCATGTAATTAAATTATGTGATTTTGTATTATGGGAACACTTAGTTTAAGATACATCACCCCTTTTTGGATCATTGATTGCATCCGAGCGATGACCTCTCGAATTTCACTATCACCTAAAATATATTGAGTTCAAGATGTATTCTATGTATCAATATTGAAGATTTACATAACTGACCCATCACAAGTACTCAAGAAATAGGTTCTACAATTTTATAATGATCATTCCTATGGGAAGAAGCCAGTAAAGATATTAAAACGTAGAGAACAAGTAATTCAAAATAAGAAAATGATCCATGTAAATGTGTTGTGAAAAAACAACTAGTTTGATGAATCAACATGTGAACTGGTAGAAGTGATGAGGTAGACTGATCCTCACCTACATTAAGTGGGTGAAATTAAAGTTTTAATGACACAATTTTTTAATTTCCAATATTGTAATAACCTGAACTATTATAAATAAATTACCCTTATGATTTAATGTATTATTATGTAATATTGTTATATAAACCACATTATCCAATTTTGTTTTATATTCTCATATTGGATAAAAATAAACGTAATAATCATTATCATTTATAATATTTTCTTTAAAAAGTAATCCCATGATTACTATAAATATAAGGCTTTAACAAATCAAATTTCATCAGAAAAGGGATTGGATAACCTCAAATAGTTGAATCATGCCATATGAATCCAATTTATTGGAGCTTTAGAGGGACATAGAAACTCTAGTATTTTACTATGATCATTCCCATTCCGAGATCAAACAACTTAAGAATTTGTGAAAATGTTTACAGGATAAGTTTGATCTTATTGAGATCGCATCCCAGACCATGTTCACCGAATGACTCCATAAAAGTATCCCCATCATTAGCCTTACTATTTGTGAGTACACTGATGTCATATATGGATATTTATCAATGACTTAATAATATGAATATATATATTGTATAAAATAATGAATTTAAAATAATTTTAATTATTACACTATAAATGATTTTGATTTTGACCCAATTAAAGAGAAATTGTATTTATGGGTAACATTAAAATTCAATTTTCATATTTATATTGTGGAATTAACAGCATTATTATTGAAAAAGTATTTTAATATAATTTTATTATTATATATACTTTTTAATATAAATTTTCATGTAATTTTTATGAAGTGAAAATTTTATTTTATCAGGGTTCTAAAACTATTATTACCACAACCCATCATTTTCAATAAGAATCAATTATTATTTTTGAAATTGTTAATTATAAAATTTATAAAAATATTTCTATAACATTAATATTTATTTTTTTATTCATAACATTAATATTATATTATAGTGAATTTTTCATAATTTTTCGAGAATGTATAATTTTCAAGTATAAATTAATTAACGTATAAATATACAATGTGTTTTATGACATCCACCACAATACATATTTATTTATTTTCTAAAAAAAATTTAATGAGTGAGTGTTAACCCTACCATAACCCACCCGATTCAACCCATCTAGGAAATAAAACAGCACCACCCACCACTACATTAATGAACTGTGCCTGAATATTGTCAAAATTCAAATTCAAATTCAAAAAAGTTGTTAGACAAATTAAAGACCGCCTGGCCCCATGAAAATCGAGATACCAACACTAAAACAACTCACCACCATAATCACCTCTCTAGAATTATTCATCAATTACATCCACCGTCATCATCGTGTTTTAGATGAACACAACCACACCATCAATAGTCGATTTTTCGTCCCCATCAACCTCATGACACTGCCTGTTCACACTCACATCCCAAAGACCGTTGAATACCACCAGACAACTCCACCATGGAGAGAACAGTGTAATATAGATCCAGAGAAGTGAACAGAGTGGGAATATGATGAAAATGAAGTGAACTGGAACCACTGGTGACTGTCAAAGACCATCGACCTACCGAAAAACATAACTGTATTATTGTCGTCATCCATTCATCGCTACACTAGAAAAAAATCAATGAAACCATAAAAACTAACCATCGTAACAGTACAAATTAATACCATAATATTTTATGATGATGAAAGAAAAAATTCCTCCTAAACAAGGCCTTTGATAACCACATCACTATCGATGGAGAACAATCGAGAAAAATCATTGGGCTAAAAAATGAAAAGATCCTGAGAAAACAGACCACACAATACCGACCCCCAAGTAGTTGATGATTTATTTCATAATTCTACCATAACCATCCAAAAAAATATTTTAGAACATACTTAATCTTACCTCCCCTCTCTATGATCTAAATAATTAACCCTATGATTTCATGATGCTCATTTTCACAATTTTGGGTCCACAGACTCAAGTAAAGGTTCATTCCTTTCAAATCATTATGAAAGATTATTAATCTTGTAATACCCTTTTATTTTCATTTACTATATATGGGGTATGACTTAAATACTCACAAATAATATATTTATTATGTATAAATTATTATAGTTCCCATTATCTCTCATTAATCCATCCCATGTACACCCATTACCATGCCAAAATTTTGTAGTAGCCTTTCCTTTCTCTCCTTCCATCAATATTTTTTTGTATGACTTCTTTTTATAATTCTAAATGTCTATAAATGTACCTACATGTTAATAGTATGGTTAAATTCATTTAAAATTGATAAGATATCCATATATCTCTCATCATCCCCTTTTATCATTTTTTATATGACATCATTATGCTGCTGAATTTTCACCGCGATTTTTGATGGCAAACCAATTATGTTGTGAATACCATACAAATTTCCAATTAAGGGTGTTTACTTTTATGAAAATATTAATTTTCATTTATGAAATAAATTTATTTTATCCACAATCATTTACTGTGGAATAAATTATTATGATGAATTAATCTATATATTATGATCTATATGACACATATAAACTTGAAAATAAAATTAATGTGGAGGGTGCTCATGAAATTATACAATCTCCAATAAATTGGGTAATTTTTTGTATCATGATATGTATTTTTGTGATAGGTTGTGAAAAATATTCCATTATAGGACATTTTACACTATGACTTCTTGGATGTTAACCTTGACCTATGATACAATATTTGACGTTGTTTCCACATTTCCATGCTTCCATTATGTTATCATGCTATATCGTGTCTTATAATTCATTTTAATGATTCATACTCTTTTAATTACCCTTGATTTGCCTATTGTATAACGTTTTTTACCTTACTCAAATTTTATTCTCTTACATTGATTTTTATCTCAACCCTTTCTTATGTATTTCTACATATTGTCTAATGCAGTTTTATGTGTTAGCATATTAAATAAGTTTTCAATAATGTTTTTGTAATTCATTTATAAATTTTTAATGGAATGTACCAAATTCTATAAGACACTAGACATATCACCCAACTAGGTTTTATAATGTTTAATTATATGTAATTAATTCATGTATTAGTGTGTAATAAAATATAATGGTTATTATATAAAACATGATCCTTATTTTATAATTCATTTATTTCTTACCCAAAATTTTAATTCTTCATGATTTATTAGGTTAAGAGATCAATATTGTTGAGAATTATTTTTTTATGTTATAAAAATAATTGTATAATATTTCCCATCCAATAATAGAACTATCCAATTAAGAGATGAACCCAAAAATAGACCAACAGGGGTACATTTACTACATCATAATGAGTTTTATGTACACCATCGTCAATATAAATATTTCATATTAAACATTTTCATTTTCCAAATTAACAGTATTTCTTCCATAATATGTAAAAATAATAGTTTCTACCAACATAAAAATGAGATAAATCAAATTTTTTCCTCCCATGATGCCAAAGACTAATAGAAGAAACACATCTAAAAATTTTCTAGGGAGTTTTCCCAAGGATAATAATTCTCATATTTTTAATAGAAGGTGGAAAATCATCCTAATGAGAACTATTTTTTTATGTCTAGATCAATATCATTTCCATGTTATGTATGAAATGAAAAAATATTATTTCCTATTTATTGGATCTGAAAAAGTACAAAATTAGAATAATTAAATCCCCCCAAAAATTTGCAAGAAAATAAAAGCATTTTTCATCAAATTTTCAGTGAATAACCTAACTAAATATCAATTCTGACACTAAATATCCATTTTTTTGGATTATAAAACTTCACGAGGACATGTAAATACATTATAAGAGGAAAAAACATCAAAATATTAATTGAGAAATCAGATTATATCATGACCCTACCTACACCTCATTGGGGAAAAAGGAAATCGTACATGTTATGTAAAGTTGTTGATAACCGATGTTTTGGATGTGGGTGTGTGTATATGCATGTGGGTTCAATTGTAGTTGAATGGGAATAGACGTTAGTGTTGGAATATGTATAGTTTTCAATAGTTCTAATAGAGCGTGATGATGATTTGGAAGTTATCATAAAATAGTTAAGAAATGGGGGGATGTGATATTAGGGGAGTGAATATATTTTATATATTTCTATTTATGTTTTATTAAATATGAATAAGGAACATTATTTTTCATTTATTATACCTCTAAATGATTTTTTAAAAAATCTCCCATATATAATATACTTATTTTTAAATAATTGTTTTATATACTTTTGATTTCGTTCTAAATATACTATATTATTGATTATTTTTGTAATATATTCAATGTATTTAGCATTTTTTGTGAACATATTCATAATTTTACATGTAACATTTAATTTATAATATGAAAAATTTCTTATCTAATGATTTATTTGTATCGAAAAAAATACTATTAGTATATTTATATTTTGAAAACAACTTGATTATAATGATAATTGATAATTTTATATTTATTGTTCAGTAAACAAACCCATCAGTGTTAATATGATATATCATGAAATATAATTTATAGTAAAAGAAATTTTTTATTAAATATATAATAATGTAATATATATATTTTAGTAAATATAAATATTATTACTTCAATATAATATAAATTAAACCTAATATCATTTGGAATTTATCATTTGTACCAACAAATATATTATATATCACTAAATTTCTATTTGTAATAGTGACTTTTTTGTATTGATTATAATCAATGGGTTGTTATTTAAAAGTATTAGAATATATGATCATATTGGTTATACTAGTATATATTTCAATATATATGTCAATGATCAAAATGAAATGTTCATTGGACTGATTTTTTTGAATAATAATTATTTTAAATAGATGATAAATAATAAATTTAATAAAAGTTTGACTGTAATGGAAGAAAAGTATAATATTTCCACAATAAAAATAAATTAATTAATTAGATTGTGGACTTCAATGAATTGTTTTTTTGTTCATGTGATATTAATATTTTTAAAGGCTATAAAAAAATCATATTCCCATTAATCTATTTGAAAATATTGTTTATCATTATCAATAAAATAACATTAATATTATATGTAATATTATCCCAAAATATGTGGAATAATGATTCATAAATATGTAATAGGATCCTATAAATAAAAAAGGAGATGAATTTACAATAAAACAATATAATGAATATTTTTAGAAATTTAATTTAAGTATATGTGTTCATTAATAACATTTTTATTGTAAAATTTATTGTTTTAAATTCAATCTATATCTCATTGTATTTTGATATTATTATCAATGGAGGGGGTATATATAATCATTAATACAATTATATATATATATATATATATTTATAATATGGATGAAATATAATTTTAAATTTGGATAATATATTTTAGTTATTTTTTATCTGGTGATATATATGAGTTTTGATAATACACGTGGTGTGTTGGTGTGTGTGTGAAAATAAAATTATTATTTTTGGATTGCTGTATGAATCATTTTAATTTTTATGTTCATTATATATATGAAATATGTTGTAATCATGTATATGAAATAATTTAAATAATAATTTATACCCTATGTAATTTATATGAAGATGTTTGTAAGTGAATTCATGTTAATTTTCTAGAAAACAATGTATTTATTATTCATTTTAATAATTTCTCCTACTCTGTTTACTTCTGTAGTATTGAGATGATTGAATTGTTTTTTAATTCTATTTTTATGTGCCTTTTATTTTTAGTTTAATCATAAAATGGGGATAAGTTATTTAACAATATTAAATTGTAGATATAATGGCTATCCATGTGATGTGATATATATAATAGAGATTATTATTGAATATATATTGGGAGAATTTGATTTTAATCAAGACATAAGTATGTTCCATTGTTGGATATGGTTTTATCAAACTAGAAAACACAAACATTATTTTTTTATTTGAGGAAAAATTTACTTCTGTGGTTAGTGGATTGATGATGGATATTAAAATTGAAATATTTCATATAGTGATTTTTACTGTTTAGGGGAGTAATTAAAGTAATAATTTTTATATAAAACATATATTGGTGAATGACTCAAATAAATTAGACAATGATGGTTAGAAAAATGGACTTTCCACTAATCAAGTTTTAAGAAAAAATTCATGATCCCATTTATGAATATAAAATACTTCCTGGTGTAGTCATATAATTTTTGGTTCTTAGCTTTTAGAGATAAAAGGGAACACATTACATCATGGTTTATTTATCATGATCTGGTTTTGATACTTATGTGGTATTGATTTTTAAAAACCTACCTATGTATATATCATGGGTTTACTAATGTGAAAATAATTTGAAATTGTATAAATTATATCTTATAATTTTTGTGTATTTATTGAAATTTCTATGTAGTTCAGTGATTAATAATATGTTCATAAAGGGTTCACCTCACCATATCATGTTTTTATAGGAATTTTATATTTGATATATTTTAAATTTTTTGGAATTATGGTTGGTAGATATGATATATTATCTATGTAATATATAGTTTTGGACTATATCAACGTTCATTAATGGAATAAATTTCATTTTTTATATAATTTATGATGAGGAAAATATATTTTTCTTCCTAGATATTTAATTTTGGATAAAAAATTAAATTAATAGGAGACTTTTGTAATTATCATCATATATATAAGTCTTAAATATCTATAATGGAAAATTAAAGGGGAATAATAATATTAAATATTAATTTTGGAAGATGTAATCCTTTGTATTATAAATGGTTTTTATTGAATAAATCCTCAAATAATGAATTTCAATAGATTTGAAGGCTAAAAATGGACTTCTATCATTTCATATTCATTTTTGTTAACTTTTATTTTATTAACCAATTATTTTTGGTTTTTTAGGGTGTCCTTGAGTAAAAATAGGAAATAAATTTTTTTTCTAATAGAAATGTTTCATAATTGAATTTATGATAAAAAATTATCACATTAATGAAGAAGAGGTTCTAGTTAATTGTTTATGGATTAATATTTTTATAATGAATATAAAAAATATTTTTATCATGATGTTAAATTATTTGGTTGTGTTTGTTCTAATATCTTAAATTTTGTGATATAATTTGACACTTAGGATACTAAAAACATTTCCTTCTAATTTTTCTGATTGTTGATTCTACTTAATTGAGTAAAAATGGATGATAATAAACCACATCTAGAATTTTACAGTTCATTATCACAATGAAATATGTTATATCAATAAGTTTAATTTTATTATTTTGATTTAAAAATTAAATCAGTGATCTTATTTTAATAATCATCAATATCATTTTTATACTAAAAGAATGTTAGTAATTCTTTTATCTATATAAATGTTGTTGAGGGATTATAACTGATGGAATAATTTTTTTTTCAATAATACCACACTCGTGTATAATAAATAATCATATCATACATTACTATTATTGGTGGTAGTTTCACCTAAATGGATTTTAGTTTTTATATATATATATATATATATTTCAAAAACATTTTGAGAATGAGTATCACATGATGGGGTATGACACCTTACTGTAGGCCTCTAGGATCTTCAAAATAATCAAAATGTGTATTTGAGTTATTATAATATTATAAAATATTAAAATTTATCAATAACAAATAAACCCATATGGATACATGAAAATATATATTTATCCACTGAATATTTATACCAGTTAATAAAAATAAACATCATTTGTGCATCCAAACTAAAAATTTTCGCCCATATTAATTATACATCATAGAAGGAAGCATAACCTATGTTCCATGATTTATCAAAAATGACCATATGTTATTATACATGTAGATATATTGAAGTAAAAGTGGAATGCTACATTTAGCCCACACCAACACCATAGCTATGATCTAACACACCTCTAACTCTTCACGTCTCACTATTATCCAATAGTTTTTAGCAGATAAACTGACAATATTAATCCCTATATAGACTATGGAAATGTATCCTAATAGAAACTCATATTATCAAATATAATATAAATGATAACAAATCACTCATAAATTGGTTACTCATTACTCCTAATGATATTTATTAACAAAAAATTAGATTAACCAAATTAAATTTAGTAACCTATGTCATAAGGTCATAAAAGACTCTGATCGATTCATATACATTGTATTCAATCATCATCAAGGTAATTCAATTATGAGTGAACCACCCCTAATAATTTATTTATATTAATCCCTATTAAACATTTATAACCTGAAGGAGACATCATTCCACTGAGTTGAAATATATAATATACACAACATCAACCACATGTGGAATCCCATAATCACTCTCATGTACTAATTAAGACTCTCACATATTATTAATTACCATAACCGTTACACTGTCATTATCATTTAATGAAAATCCTCCCATAGGATGAAAAATTATTAAACAATCAAAAAAATATTTCTCTTTTTAGAACTTCAATCACAATAAAACATGATCATTGTTGGTCCATTTCACATTACGTTACGATAATAAATCCCTCACTATTCTCCTAAATTTCATGATGAATGTATTACATTTCCACAAAATAAATATGAGATAAAATAATACTTCTATAGTATATTGAGGAACTATACCGTGCTACATATAAATAACATATTTTAAATTAATATCTCAAACCGTACACATATATTTTAATGACTTTATAGCATTAACTTATATATATTCATATCGTGAAAAAAACTAAAAATAAATATATTTACATATACTTCATTCTTCACTGAATGTTTTTTATGAATCATTGTTCTTATTTCAACTCATATCCCAGAATTTCAACCACATTCATACATAATCAATGGTCCCATTGAGAACATAAAAAAAATAATGTAAATGAAATTGGAATGTATTTTAGGGAAACATTTTAATTTTTATATTGAAATTATCATTATAGACATTCAATAATTTTATAACCTATATTTTCTATTACCCAACACCTATGAAAAATACCCAATGAACCACACACATATATATGTGTTGGTTTCAAAATATCCAAGGATTTCCAAATCCTCCATTGTTTATATACCGTTATATCCTTCATGTTAATGTTTTTCCTCCCACTATATGATTTCACAAAACATTTCTAACAAACCATGTGGAATTAATTTATAATAGGTTTCAAATATTCAATTCCTTTAATTATATTGTTTATATTTAATGATATTCTAATATGTCTCTATAGATTATGTAGGAATGATACTAAATTTATGTTTAATATTAGATACTATGTAATCTCCCTAAGTTTACCATTAATAAATAGTACTAGAAATCGACTCCATATTTTATATATATTGTATTGATTATAAGACACAATTTAACTCTCACATATTTCCTTACATTGAAAATTTACAATATTAAATGATAAATATATAACACTAATTTTGTAAACATTGCATGGATGAAAATTATATATCCCAAAAAATCATAGGGATCATTTATTACACTTACCAATAGTTATTTTCCAATGTTCACACAAAACTCTTATTTCTAATGTTAATTATACCCTGGAAATTCTAAATACCACATCCCATAAACCATAATAATTTATTATATTAATTCAAAAAATTAAAATATAATTTTGATAACTATAAAATGTATATGATTCATTCCATTAGTGTTTCAATAATATTATTGTCCAAGTAATATTCCAATCCATATCATCAATTGTCCCATATAGTAGACACATTTCAATATCTTAGTCGTGGTCCATTACAACCACATAATTACATATTATATTGTATATATATTAGTTTATTATCTCATATAAACTATAAATCTCATAAAAATGTAAGATAACATTAATTTATGATTTTAAATTAAATTTTGAAATATTATCAACCTTCATATGATATTCTTTTAATAGTGCATAGAGAAAAAGGAAGTGTTTTAGAGCATTTGTGGCATCATCAAATCTCGAAAATATAATTGATTTAGTGAAAATGTGAGGAGTAAGGTTTGTGAATGGTTAGATATTTCCATGAATATAAACCATTCATCCTAAATAATAGTATTAGGGTTTGTTTCAATGAGTGAGGTATACTAAGTTGCAATGAAAATAACTTAATAAATATCAGGATTGTGTTGTATGGTTGGAATATGATTTCTCATAAGTGTGCACATAGTTGTGAAATGTGTTGGACAATATGGATAATTGTTATATATTATTTACGTATATTATTTAAAAAAAATTCCCATATACATGTGAAAAGAGAACCAAATTGGGATGTTGGTACACGTTTTAGGTTCATAGTTGGGACATCCAGGCAACCAAATAGTGAACCCCTTAAAACAAGAGATATTACAATTTTCACATGTTCTACCTTAAACCATTAACCCCATTATTCTCATTTAATATGTGTAAAACATACCCACATTAGATACCCCATTCTGATCCTACTTCGATTAGTGAAAAATAATCCATATGCACCAGAATATAATGATATATATCATTTTTTATCACCCTTCATATGTTTATAAGTCCACATGATTCATTTCCAATTTGATCATACAAACATTGATTTTATCATAATTTGAGAATATAACTACCTTTTTCATTTCATTTTTTTATTTTACCTCATTGTATACAAAACAAAATTTGGATATTAGAATCAATTTATTATATAAGTTATGTGGTACAATACCTTTCTATAAATACCATGGTGCCTTAACAATGTACCATGGTTTCATTTTTCTGGCCTTTCACACATAAAAATTTAATTGTTAATATATATATATATATAAAATTTAAATTTACTTTATTTATATTTTCCATTAATACAAATTATCATTATATGAGGTTGTCTACCGGAACATGAACCTCCCCTTAAGGTGTGTTCCATATATTACTATATTGATAGAAATTGATAAAAGCATTAATAAACCTATTGGGTGGTTTTATTATATTATATTTCCTTATTTCATTGTTCATGTAACTTAAAAAATTAAAGGGGAAATACCTCATATCCTACTAATTAAATGATAAAATTGAATTAAATGGATTGCTGAATTTATTGGACACTAACATGGACTATTGGGAATATTTATTATTCTACTAGTAATACCAAGATTCCTTATATAAAATACATTATATGAGAACATTGGATATACGAGAAAATGATATTCCTTGAGAAATACTTATATACCTTACATTTAATATCTTGTATAGGACAATAGGTTATATGAGGTTATTATATTCCATCTGAGATACCTACATTCCATAAAAAGATTACGTTAGATGTAATCAAAAGGTAAATGAGATTTTATTTTTCCATATGTGATATGTGGGTTATTATAAATAATTCATTATATTAGATCATAAAAAAATAAATTTAATAATTCTAAAACATATTTCATGATTCCATACATAGAAGTATATGGGTCGTCACTCCCGACCAAATAGTTTAATGTCATCATTTCCAATTCAAAGAACACATAATTATTAATTCAATGACAAAGATACATGAATACCTATTTTATCATTATATTTTTTCCTAAAATCAATTGTATGTGTCTATTCCTTAAAATGTAATATATATACTACAATTCCTTGGGAATTATCTTTGGATACAATTCACATTATTTGAAATAATAAATATTCACCAACACTCCAGCATTCCCAAATGCCCGTAGTATTTGATGAGTATCCCTTGGGGAACCTACATTGATATGGGTATATTATAATTTTAATGGGTTTTTTATAATTACCATCAATCTGATCAATTATAAATTCAAATAATATATAGTAATATAAATAATTTTTTGTGGGAATTTGTGTTTTACTCAAACCATGTATGGGTTGTGGATTTGTACTAGGAAAAAAATATTGATATAGGTAGGGATAAAGGGAAGAACCCAAATATGGAATTTTGTATTTTGAGGAAGTATGAGACCAAATGATGTAACTACATCCCATGATACCAAAAAAAATTCTATTAGTTTTTTATATTTTTTCGTATGTATTTCACATTATCAGTTCTTCCATGAATTCTAATTTCAATTTTGTTTAACATCACAACATTACATTTTTTATGTGAAATTAGATATTTAATTGTTATATTTATACTTATAGGGATGATTTAATTCCACCACTATTTCATTTATATAAATTCTATTTAATTGTTTATTATTAAAAAAAACACTTTTGTAATAATGTGAATATATATTCTCTATCACCCCATTGTAGTCTCTCAATTCGTGTCAGAACCCATTGGCTTATGTAGAGGAGAGGTCTAGTATTTTTGGCCCTTGGGTGTTGATACATATCAATGAATTGGGATCAAGACATAATAATATGGAATTATAGATAAGTTATTTTTCCTATTATATAATTTTGGTAGATCAGAGACTAGTATGTGTGTGAATTTGGTAATAAGATTGTTCCTTAAAGAAGATAACCCACGTAAAAGGAAAACCCAAATTACTAAGGATGGGACATACTAATTTAATTTTTTATATGTTACATTTTTGTTTCTTTCATAAGTCTGTGAAACACAGAAAATTTGGTTTTTATTATCATTATGGATTTTATTTTTCCCTAGGATGGGTGTGGAAAGGAATCATTGTTCAAGAATCATTATTATAACCTTACTATATATATTTCATTAATATTACATACCATGTTTATTTATAGTGTGAATTTCCTACTAAATATTTTCATTTCATTGACAGATATATTTGATAATTGAAGTACTATTTTATATTAGTAATTGTGTTAAAAATCATGTTACCTAATGCTTCATTGAAATCAAAAATATTGTTCTACAATATATAATGAATTCTTCAACATAACCAACAAATAATTACATGGTCGAGCCATTATAAATTTATTAAAAATGATAAAACCTTAGACAATTTTTATTAAATGTATAAAAATTATAATTTATAAAGAATAATAATTAATAAATTCAAAATTGTGGTATGAATAATTGAATCATCATATATAGACTTGTTACATCCAGATATCATGTTTTTTACTCAAGATGCAGTTTTTTATCCTAATAATGTTTAATAACCTTATAGGTGAGGTGAATCATGTTATGAAAGATTAAAACAAATACCCTTCAGATATTGTAATTTAATTAAACAGAACACTCTTCTCTCTTATTCCAGTAGTTATATGTGAAAAAAATGAAGTCATGTAGTAGACACAATGATTTTTACTGGCTTACTCCTCACTGGGTAATTTAAAAATATCCGACAATGATAATGTTACAATTGTTCAAAATACAATAAGGTTCAATAAAACAAATTCCCAGGTTTGGGAATGATATCATTTATGGCCAAGCTCACTACCTTTACAATATTCAAGGACTTCTAAGAACATTCTCAAGGGTCACTCCCTATGAGTCTTTCTATGACTCACTACCAGTGGAATGGATAACTATATTCCTCTTCCTTTGGACACTGCTCTTGTAAGGGTTACAATAAATATTTATGGACTTCTAGGCCGCTTCATCTTCTTGAAATAATCTTCCTCAATTGTAGGTAGATTTGTTGTTGAAGTCTCCTATTAACTATTAGATGAATTCAACATTTCTACAAACTATTAGATTGTGGAAATTAGATTCAATAACTATTAATGTAGATTCATGAAAGAGTTGATTCTTATTCGAGCTTCAATGCACCATGAAGCACCTATCCTTTATAGACAATATCTTCCATATAACTCCACTCTAAATTGCATTCGTGTACCAGTTTCACAAATATCCTATGCATGTAGATTCCATGTATCACATTCGTGTACTGCCTCTGCATTTGTGGAATTTTTTCTTCCAAGGATCATTTTGCATTTCAGGATAATATGACCAAAAAATACCTTCCTAAAAAATTCTTAAATTCTCATTCTCTTTTTTTGGAATCCACTAAATGAACTTATTCTCCTTTGAATACCCACCACAATCTTTTTCTGTCACAACCTGATTTCTTCTCTGAGAAAATATTTTCTCTAATAAAAAATGTTTTACCTAATGATAGTATTACAACTCCATATATAATAAAATATATTCATAAATTTCAATGATATGTTTTACCTAGACATTTGAGGTATTATATTATTCCCTTCAGACTTTTTTCTCCCATGAATTGATTTTTCATTTGTGGTTCACATACTTCCTTTCTTCCTTATCAGTGGTTGAACACATCCGTGAATGAAACCCTTCATGTGGCTTTAAATCATTACCACATTTCCATGAACGATTATCCATCCTCCATAATGAAAACCTATGGAACACCATTTTCCTCTTGTAAACAATTTCCCCCCTTGAATTATTTCCCATATATGGTCTGTGTACCATGATTCAGTGTCGGCATAGAGCTGCTATGTTGTATCCTTCTTCCACTGATTTCTGAATGTATTTTTTTGTACCTCTTATACAGTTTGTGAACTATTATTTGTGGTCTATATATTTTTCACTCCTATGTGGATATTGTTTCTTTACAAAAAAAAATACCCCCAATTTTGAGGCCTAGAAATTTGGGAATCACTGGGAAACCATGCCCCTTTAAAAATAACATTGGAAACATGAACTATACTCATTCACTGTCATATGGAATTTTCCACAAACACAATCATAGCGACATACATTCATAGGACACCTTGAGAAATTTGTTCTAAAAATATCCCCTTTTCGATTTGTTGAAAATTATTTCATAATTTCTTGAATCGTTAATCATTATTTTATCTTCTACTAGCATTTGGTTTGTGCGAGTAAGATATATATTAAGGAATTACTCAAAACATACCCAATGCCCACATGATCCATGATAGGCATGAGAAACAATAGTAGTATGAAATTTTCATCAATTATCACATCATTCATTTCCAACACTACTTAAATTCTTTCATCATGAACCTCAACTAAAATGATATATAATCATTTAATCAATCACTTATAACAACATCAGATTTCATACTCCACCAACATCACTGCTCCCCCAAACAACATAAACTCACCCATTTCCCTACATCACATGTCTTCTTCTCCAAATGTCTGGACTAATTCATTTTAACCCTTTGAATAACCAAAATTTATACATTTTTGTTAACAAACATGAATATCACATCATAGATTTCTGCAAAAAGTTAAGGAACACAGACATGTACATTTTTTAAAAAACACTCCATACCTCAGGGAGAGGGGGCCCCCTAAGGACAAGTATTTATGTTCAAGGAGTCAACTAACCTACCAGATCCATTCAATGGCTTTAAAATTATTATTTGGGTAAGCCCTTTTTACGAATGTATGAAACCTGTCGTTATGTAGGAATATAATAAATCTTAATAAGCCCTTTCTCTTCATTATCCATGAAAAACTGATATTAGATTTCATTTTTCTTTCTCTTTTAATGATGGAATAGATTTTCTTCTCATATTTACTACGGTTGAATTATCATAATGGGTTATTATTAGAGACATAACTTCAACTCCCTTAACCTTAATCTACTGCTTTTTCCACAATAAATGCATGAAATATTCAGTTGTCAAAATATATTCTATTTTTCAGTGCTCTGTGAAATGAAATGATTTTTCTTTCTTATACAATAAATACTAAATACACAAATAGAGAATGAAACTCCTGATATTGATTTTATATATTCTACTAAACCATCTCAATATGAATCTGTATATCCAAATAACACTTACATTGATTTTTCATTATACATAGAACCAAAATCAACCATGAAATTTAAAAAAATATGTATTATTTTCCATGAAAACATTTATGTTTTCATTATATTGTTTTGAAATATTATTGTTTGGAATGTGTAAAAAACAATACCACATCCTTTCTTTATCATGTAAAATAGACTACCAATGGTTTTATTGTCTTCCATGATCTTGACTGCATTTCCCCTATCATCCAATGAATGTTTCATCCACATAGCCTCTAGAATTCTTATCTCTATGAATTATCCTTTCCAAATCCATTGATAACATCCTTAGCATATTTTTATTAAGAAATATGTGTGTCACTCCATCGTTGTGTCACCAGTAAACCATTAAAAAATCATCCACTCAACAATCATTGAAATTTCAAATTCATATTTCCTGATTTATATGATTTTATTAGATTGAGAATCAACTAATCCACCTAGTATTTTTTTCATTAACATATTTCAACACTGTAATCAATTGATTACAATCATGCTTTACATATATATTATAATCAACTCAACCATCCTTGAAACCTATTTTTTCTGAAAAATAATCTACTCTTGAATACCATGCACACGATGGTTGATTCTACCCGTATAGAGCCTTATTCAGACAATAAACATTAGTCTCAACTTCATGAATGAGAAAATAATATATTTGATCAATGTAAAATTATTATTCTAGGAACTTATATAGAAATTTTGATTTGTCATCAATCTGGAAAATATTAAACATTCACTGCACAACTATGTCCAAGAATAATCAAATTTTTGATAGCCTTGAAACATGTGAAAATGTTTCATCAACATCAAAACCCTCTATTTTGGATTACCCTTTTCACAACATTCATTCATCGTATATAATTACCACACTATATCCCTTAATTTTGTTTTAGAACATCCAATATGTCCCAATGAAATTCTTATCTATTGGCGTCAAAAATATATCTCATGCATGATCTTTGAAATATGGTTAAGAAATTCACTCATATCATAAACCCAATTATTATCTCTAGATATATCATCGAAACATTTAGTCTCTATATATGATAAGTATGATTTATATTGTAGACTATTCATATTCCTTTCCTATACTCAAGTTGTCTAATTACAAATTATTTTATGTCCATCAATATTGGATCTTCTCTACTATCTATTTTATTTACTAAATTTTAATTGTCCAATTCATTATCTAAATCATTTTATGAATTAGCCTATGAAAATAGATCATTCATTTATCTTCATATCTTGTAATCACAATTCTCCCATGACTAATCACATATTTTCAGAATATATTGGACATTCATTACTATAGTTACATCATTTATTTCGAGTACCTTTCCAAGCCTATTATAAATTTATTTATATATTTTTTATTTTGTTTGAGTAGATAAGAAATACCACTTCATGGAGGAAGGATTCAAAACTCACGTGTTTCGATTCATTGAGAAGGTAACACGTATATCTAAATACTCAAAATTAGATCAATGATGGCTTCTTTTCATACCATAGCTCAGATGGATTATTCTAATATTTTGGGTATAATAATTATATATTTTATTTGTAGAATGCTTTCATCACTACATATTTCAAAAAATTATCAAGATGTTCCATCTCAATGATATTTTTCCTATCAATTTTGTTGATAATTTTCTTCCTGCTCTGTACTACTTCATTATTCAATGGATTTATTACAAGTAAATCATTGTGGATTATCCCATGTTTCATGAGATGATCCAATACATCGATTATTGTGAACAATTTTACATTTTTTATTCCGATATTCTATATAATTAGACCGAGCATATTTTCAAATTCCAATTTATACATTCTAATGAAAATGAATTACTCATACTTGTGGGTTTTTATTGATACATATATTATTCATCAAAAATCATCAATAAAGAGAACATAGTTTCTCCTCCCATCAATTACACTTGGTGAAATATGTCCACACACATCAATATGTACCAGATCAAGAAATCTTGGTGACCATTAATAATTATATATATATTCTATTAGAATAATTTTCCCATGTTGACATGAATCAAATATACAAGTAAAATCACAATATAATCTAGGGAGGTCATGAGTTGAATCATATTCTATAAGATCTTATAAATAATTTTTTTCTTAAGTGGCCATGATGAATATTCCAAAACAGATTTTCCTATTCCTTTGAAAGAAAGCACAAATCTTCTTCTCCACTCACATGATAGAGATTTCCTTTCATACACAATCCCTATAAATAAAACTAGACCATATTTTCCATTGAAGAAAAATAATTTTCTTGAAAATATTATTGAATATCATGTGTCATAGAGCTGACTGAATCTAATCAATTTGTGACTGAGACCTTCAATAATCAAAACATCTGCATGAATTATGTATTTCTCCCAAATCATGGATTTTTATAATAAAAAAATATACATACCCTTATCATTAATAAATCATATGATACCTTTTTTTTGTCGTACATGATTTTGGTCACCAGATGTTTATTGCTTGTCATCTGAGAGTTGCATCCACATTCAACAATCCATATTCCTGTGTGATATGATTCATTAAATGAAATATCTATAAGATATTATTGTTCATCTATATACTATTTTTACTTGATGATTTGAATTCATAACCATTTAATTTTGATAATCATGATATTTCTTAAAGTATGATGGGACAACATCATCTCATAGAGATGGAAATAAATTTTGAAATTTCATCTCATTTTATGATACCTTCACCTATTGCTTATGAATACATTCATTCTTATTTGGAAATTATCATTTCATTATTGATGATTAATAGCATTCTATTTTCTTGAATCCTCCACACCTAAAAAAGTGTCAATCAAAGGATGTCTTGAATATTGAGCCTTGTATTTTTTACATTTGTTTGATGTGTTCCTTATAAAAACTCTTTTCTATAGAATAACCATTTCTTAACTGTCTCATCATCCTACAACAATAGAATTTTCTATGATGTGAATTTCTGTGTCGAAATACTACAATAGTTTTCCTCTTGGGTTCTATATATTTTTCTTTATTTTGATTTATTCCCCAAAAAATTTTCAATATCATAGTGGGTGCATGTTGTATAACTTCAAAAATTACTACATTGATATTCTGATGATGACAAATACTATATGTATCATTCTGATCAATCGTTTTCTTTTCCTAACACTCCTTTTTCTACATCACTACGACACTCCATTCTACTTTTCATTCTTCTATTACCTATTTTCATGGAATTGATGGAATCAATATTGACTCCTTTTATTTTAATTTTCTTCGCATACAAAAGAATTACTCTTCATGTTTTTCAATGGATTGAGTTTAATTTTTCCAGTATTATTCAATCTATGAATCTACATTTTTTTCCTAATGTTGATATTATAGTCAACTACCTTATCTGAAGTATCTGGCATTGAAGACTTTATATTTCAATTTCATTATTCAACTCAGACATTTCATCATCATGATGCTACTTATAAAGTTTCGCGTCATGAAAACCTATTTCGGGTTTCATTTTTCCCTCTCCAACCATCTATTTATTCAATATAAGCTTCAAATTAAGCATGAAGGTCAACTCATCCTTATATTTCTACATCATCACTATAAAATTCTTCCATTTTTTAGAAGTTCCCAAAAAAATCACCATAGCATATTTTTTATGATCCTTTCTGTCATCCAACTCTTGTGCCTCATATTCATCTAAACATTCATATTCTTTGAAAAAAATATTCTTCTTTTTTTTGGAAATTATCTTTTCATTCCTCCAACCATTTGCATGTTTGAACACTTATTCATTGTAATTTCATCATTTTATTCATCTTTAACATCAATCTTCAGAGTAAAATTTGTAGAAAACTGTCCAATATTTTCACATATAAAGAATGCTAGTAGAGGTTTGCCATTAATATTCCCTCCTCCATTATGAAAATTTGATGAGATAAACAAATTGACATCATCCAGATTGTATTCCTTTTGACTATCTTTAATAGATTGTTTCTTTATGTCCCTAAATTCCTCTTCATTAGAATCCCCCTTTTCCATAGCATCTTTATCATTATATATCATTTCATGTGAAAAAAGATTATTGTGTTATCTAATGTCAGGTCCTTCGGATTATTATCATCCAATATAGAATCCTTAGGATTAAACATAGGTGGATGTTTTCATAATATACGATTTAAAATAATTGTAACATAAATAATTTCTCTAAGACTACGCATGTCTTCAACAAAAACATCCATCTGATCAAAAAATGTATATTAAGATACATTATAGTGCATTTTGGGACCCTCATATTTGTTCCATATACATGTAGCTTTGCTTATCTAACTATTGAGTCACCCTAACAAATTTTTAACTATTTTTCCTCCTAGAATGTGATTTTTTACATAACATTACCTTTATATAGATAGAATTGGATAGGGATCCAAATAAATCTTTAACACCATTAGAGCCAACATCCCATTCCCTTCCAGCAGCTTTTAATAAAGCACTACAATAGATATTGGATTATATTTCATGCATGGTTTCTTCCGAGGAATCAATTCCTAATGATCAAGAGTACTAATTAATCTAATAATTCCATAATTTAATATTATTTAGATCCACGATCATAACACCATTATGACTAAGAACCTCCAGTTCTTCTATACAGAGAGTACCAATCCATTCAAGGACTCCATATGATATCCGTTATTATCAAAATTAGGTTAAATATCCTTAGAGGGGGAGGGGGGAATAGGATGAATCAATGTATGATAGGTTAAAACAACATCCCATTCAGATGTAGTTTCTTCATTAAATAACAAAATATTTTCTCTTCGTCTTCTAGAATATATGAACAAAAATGAAATCATGCATGAGACACACTTATTTTTACTTGGTTCAACCTCCCTGGGATGTGTCCAAGGGGAATATAATGGAAGTGAGAAATTTATACCAAATCAACTAAGGATCACTAAAATTTTAAATGTTTTGGGATAAATCACTTATTTTCCCAGGATTACTACCTTTATAAGATTTTGTGTCTTCTCACTACATTCCAATGGGTCACTCCCAATGAATCCTTCTATAGCTTAATAATAGTGGGAATGATCACATTCTTCCACTACCTTTGGTACCTATTCTTTTAAGGGATCCACCCACAGTATATGGACTTGTAGGTCCCTTCATTTTCATGAAATCATGAATCCTTAGTTGTAGGTAGATATTGTGTTGATGTCCCTATTTCACCTGTAGATAAATTCCACTTTTACGTAAATATTTATTTTGCATAAATTAATTTCTTAAACTATCCAAGACCCTTCATGATCAACCTTATTCCTCTCTGAACTGCGCTGCACTGTATAGTGTGTATGCTTCACAATCCACCTCATTCACATACTATATCCGTGACATTATTCCTCATATCACCTCTATGAACCGCCTCAATATACCATATCCACATACATCTTCCAATTACAAAATTAATATACCACATCAACTTTTGTAGAATAACTTATTCAGTGGATCCTTTTTTCCTTTTATGGATATTATACCACACAAAACACTTCAATGAACTATTCCCACGAACTCAATTCCCCTTCATGAAAACCTCTTCATGACCATCTTATCCTTCAAGGAAACCTCACGAACAATTTTGGATTTATATGGATTTTTCCCAGAGTGAAGATGTTATCTAAATAAAATGGCTATATATAATGATTTGATTCGATCTCCATGAGTAGGATAATGGATTCTAAAATATTTCTAAACCTTTTTACCCAAACATTCAATGTGGTACAACCTTCACCATAGAATTCTTCTCCTACAAAGCATTATTACTTATGCGGTCCACATACTACCTTTTTCATTTGTGGAGACCCATCTCTTCATTGAATTAAACCGCTCACATCTTCTCCAAATAACCACCCCATTTCTTGAATGATTCCTCGTCCAACATACCATGCACCTTCCACAATCCATTTTTATCATGATATCTATTTTATTCTCATGAATTTTTTCCCCTGTGTTGTCTGTATAACATGCTTCATGGTAGGCATAGAACTATTATGAGGAATCATTATTTTCCATGTTTCGCAAATCTATTCCTTGTAACTCTTATTTAGTTCTAAAACTATTCTTCATATTCCACTTACTATTCAATACTATTCTAAAATCCTTCGGTTTCCAAAAACAACATCCTGATTTTGAGGCAGAATATTTTGGAAACCACTGTAATGTTGTGACACCTCAAAAATCTTCTTACGAAACATCAACCATACTCACTCACAATCATATGGGGTTTTCAACAATCATAACGACACCCAAAAATAATGAGAGGACATCTGATGGTATTTTTTCTCAACACAGTTACTTGATGTGACAATTATAACATAATATGTATCTATATTATAAAATTGGAATGGTTATTAATCTAACATGACCGTGGTATTAATGAAAAATAATATAATATCTGACTCATAAATGATTTTTTTGTATAAAATAGTGTTTAAAATTCAATCCTAATGTGTTTTCCTCAGTAACATGTAAGCAAATATAGAAATAATTATGCCTCTATGATTAAAGCAAGAAAAATACCAATTCCCTATCATTCGATTCTGATAGATAGGTTATTTTTTCATATGTTGTGAGAACATAAACATATCTTTTTGTTATTATTTTATCATGTAAACTAAAATATTGTATGTTGTTGATGATATGTGACTCTCTGATGGACCCATACTCACAATCATCCTGGTGGTAATGATCATGAATCTAAATTTCTGGGACATAACATTTATGTAGTGACACCTACAGAACCTCAATTTACACCTTCTTTAGTACCTAGACCAGACACTAACACTGAAATTAACGAGTGTTTCCTATGGAAATAGGGTTCTATTTAGGGAGATTCATGGCCTAAACTAACTATGTAATAACTACCCATGGATAACTAGTTGTAAAAGATGTATTCTTTTTTTGTGATGGTGTCTATAGGTTTATATGTCATGGATATTGGTTATTCATGATTTGATTGGGAAACTAGATACACCCACATATAGAGGGGTTAAACTACATGATTCTATACTTTTGGATATCCCTTACATTGTTGGGATGTTATTATTTTGGTAGAACCGCAACAGGATATGAGTTGGTGGAATTTTCAAACTTCCTTCAACGATTATTTCATTCTAGAATCATTGATAGATATATAGTCTGTGGAGATTATGATAATTCATTAGGTTTATAAGTCCAATATGAACTATTCATCTCACATTAATGATCTTTAATGTTTATAATGGAATCTTTCTATTATAAAATTCACCACACCCTGAAGACACATAACTGGTCTGGTATTGTCCATCTGCTACAAGGTGAACAATTTTGATTTGACTGATGATTTTTAAATAGTGAACTGTTCCTTTTTAATTTAAAATAAACTGAACTAAATATTTATTTTGGGGAATGTATGTTCAGTTCTAGAATGTTGCATTAGACATTTTGTGGTACAATATATCACTATGATCATTCTAATAGAGGATGGATTAGTTATAGTGTGTACATGGATAGTTATGTGGTACATTCTCAGTTTGGTATTCTAGGAAAACATTATAAACATTTATAGAATCCCCATTTTAAGGTATTTCAATAGTATGGGACATCCTTAGTTTATTTTAAATACCATTCATCCAATTGTTAGTGAGATAGGGTACAAACTGGATCATGGTTAGGGATCAAGATCATCATTTCCACATTAGTTAGGGAGATGGGGTAATATAGGTCAAAGTGGTGTATGAGGCCATGAATTCTATACTTCCAATATATAGTTGATGATGAGTAGATATGTTTAGGGTTATTTTTTTATAGATATAAGACATTGATGAAATGATTTATATGTATTACAACCTACAAATGGGAAGTAATGTGAGAGTACATCTACATTTCAAGAAATTATTTTAGTTAAATATACATTAGTTTCTTCTTTATTTTACACATGAAAATCATATATGATCATATATAAAATTTTAGTGAGTTGAAATGGGATTCATGTCAATTACGTATCCGGAACGGTTACTCTATATACATTGTTTGGAGTATAGATACTGATTGTGACCCAATGAAAGGAGTGAAATTTTCGTTTAATAACCATAATTTCTTCTAGAATCATATCATACATGAGATTATATGATTAAAGAATATTAAGGGAATGGACTTATTTGTACCCTATTTCACCATATTGATTATTATCATCGATGGGATACTTAATCAACACATGAATAAATTATCTATTTTTACAATGTAGTATGTAATATCTAATTACGTTGAACTAGACCATATAATAATGGGTTTAAAAAGCGTCAACCATTATTTCCTACCTATTTATGAGGGAAAAATGATTATATTAGATAAAATTACCTAAATGGTTGACCACTTCATGTATGTATTCTCAGAACATTTAAAAGATACCTCTTAAGGGACAGGGAGAGTTGACCCTTGAGTTTATTTTTTGAGAAACACCAGAATACATTCATCATTATAAGATGGACCATACTGATCATAATAAACTCATGAAAAATTAATATGAAATATAAGGAAATTTTTTAATACCACACATTACTTAATATAAGGGTAAAAATTTCTTTATAAGAAGGAATTTTGGACCATTGGGTTTTGTGTTAATTATTAGTATTTAAGTCAACATACATTTATGAATCATAATAACCTAACACACATGTAGTATCACATTTATTAGTTATACAGTAATATTGTCATATCTATGATAAAATTGATATTAATAATATTGATAAACATATTAAAAATTTATGATGTAGGTATATCTGTTGTGAGTATTTGGTACTACCGATCGATAATAAAAGTGTGATTGCAGACATTATAACTCAATTAAATTATGCCTTCCCCTAATAAATGAATTCAATTCATTTTTTAGAATATTTCATAGCTAAATTTCAAAAATAAATGATCATTTAAAACTGTATGTAATATCATTTAAAAATTAATTGAGTAAAAAAATCTCTAATAAAGAAAATAAATATCAGAAAGAGTATGTACAATTATAGTTACATGCTGTATTTGAGTTAGAATTATTTTTGGATCATTAAAACAATAACATCATTATTTATTTGGAAAACCACAATAAATAGTTTGATATAAAAATATGAATTTAATTGAAAATTTTGTCATGATTTTCATGGGATATTATATTATTAAAAAAGAACGGTGTTAAATAATCACGGGTTGGATCATGTGAAAAATGATTTAAGGAGATGAATGGAAAACCAATTCCAGGATAATATTGCTTCTATCCAAGACCGTTATAATCTATACAATATAATGTGATATAATATGATATTTTATAGGATCTATTATGATGGATAGGGATTGAGGAGTGTCAAATATGTTTCAAAATTGTAGGGATATTCTACGCAATTGCCTACTTCCTGACCATTAACTACCTATAATCTTTCTTTATTTATGTTTCTTGAGACACTATCTTTCAAAATAATGGTTCAATTTAAATACATTCAATAATATTCTCAAATAAATATTCAATCATTGTGATTTCAAACTCGTAGAGAATATATGCGTCAAATTAATTTTTTCTTTCAATTTTTAGCATTATTTTATTTCTTTCAAAGGCTATATTTTGATTGGTGATCAGATCCAGATGACGTAGACAGATGTTGTTAAGGAAGCCGGTAGCAACTATAAATTTGTTACTCATCAATATGAAATTTAAGTTGTTGATATTAATTTTCTCATGAATCATATTAATATATAATTAAATTTGACCTCTTTCATTTTGTATCATGTGAAGATTATATATCGTTAAGATCCCAAAAGATAAATCCTTTAAAAATATTCATTTTGGGGCCAAATACATAATTGGGGCATTGTTGAGGATGAAATATTTTTTATTCACTGATGTTTTTGGTTATTTTTTGAAATTTGAGATGTGTTAATGTGACAATCAGATGCTCCAAAAGGCAGGTATATACAATACATTTAGGGATGAACCATTAATTATGAAACAAATATTGGAGGATTTGTATGAAGAAGATGATATTCATGTTTTTTACTCAGAATTTTACCTGGGTGAAGGTGAATGAAAAACGATACAATAATAATGGCACTTATCATCCATTAACAATTCTACAGTGGAATTGGGATTACCACACCATGGATTTGTTAATGAATTCAATGAGATCACCTCTTAGCGGTGATACAAAGTGGTTGATTGTGGACAACATGATGATGTTTGACCACTTATTACTTATTTGGGATAACTTATCAATAGATGAACCTGAATGGTTGTAGGCATGAGAGATTATCACATATGTTTCATATTATTGTAATTACCTAGACTCATTGGGATCAAGTGAATATTATACATCATTCTAATCGTGAATGATTAATCCTTATGGAATTAATTTTATTTGGAGGACTACCACCTTATTGGGTTGTTGATGAGGGTGTTATAATTTATACTCACAGATTTTCCTATGTACCTAAAAACAAATTATATTTGAAAATGTGATAATCATACACCTCTAATTGATCAATAAAACCAAGACAATAAATGATGAATCATGACTTATTCCACTAGTATTGGTGGCCTGGAATTAAGAAGAAGTTATCAGGTTTTGTTACTAGTTCTTCCGCCTGAAAGTAGGTGGGTATGGAACACTATTTTTCTACTAGTATTTTACTATCGTTACACATCATATAGAGGAAATAGGATGACCAAACTATATATTTTGTAATGATTTGAATGAGATATACTCATGGCAGTGATGTAGTGGTGATGAGTGTGAACATGCTAACAAACTCACCCACTTCTTATATACAAGGGATTTCATCTCAGTAGATGAACATAGAACATTGTATATATGAATGATCGTATACTATTAGCGAATTTCACATTAAATTTATCATTCAATGATTATCATTTCACTCATCTGTTCTTGAAGTGGTTGAAAAGGGATGTAAGATTGTTGGTACATCTAAGACAACCTATCAAATCCCAGAGTAATAATTATTTCCTGTGAACAATAAAGGTTTCTTATAATAATAAATTAGAATGATTCATGGATTTTGGAGGACTTATGAAGAAAACCATACAATTTTATGTGTTTTATTATAATAATTCATTCAAAATGACTGTAAAAATGACTCTTAATGATGGTTTTGAGGTATTTCATTCCACTCACCTCATTTATAGTAAGCAGAATAATTGAAAATGATACTGGTACATCATAATCTAAATAAGAAATTAATGAATATAAGACTTACCATTATGTTTATAATTATATCACATCATTGGAAGATTTATTATCTGAACCTTTATCTCTACAGTATATTGTTTAAGGTAAGATGTCATGTTTTATTTTTTTATTCAACTATATTTTTTCATCAATGGATTCAAAGATGTGTGAAGATGGGTCCTAGATTTATCATATCTTTCTTGATTTTGGTGATAGTTGGTATGGTATCGTAATTATTATCTTTACCTTAGAGGTATGTATCGTGTAATGAAATATTTTATTTTTCAAAGCTTCAACATTACCATTCTAACTATTCTCACACTATAGGTCATTATGATTTTTTATTAGAGTATGAAAATTCATTTTTGGAGTGTCTATTCCAAATTTTTGTTTGTATCTTGATATTTATTTAAGGATCTTTAATTCATTTGGTTATGTTATTATAGTATAAAAGAAATTCACTTTATTACATCTTAGAGAGTGATGCCAATATACATTCTCAGTGGTATGTTTTGTTCTCATATGATTCTTGAACTACCATAGAGAAAATCATTGATTAGTTGTTTTATAGATGGGATGATGTATGTAAATTTTTATCTAAATAGGAAATAAAAATACTATAATTTTTCATTGCCAAATGATTTGTACATTTAATACTATATAAGGGGTTGATTATGGTTTCAAGAGTGTCTGTGACTTTTTCAAAGCTTTGAAGGCTAGTATTTGGTGATGCATGTGGAGGCACATAGTTGGTTCATGGTGATTACTAATCGTACAACTCAATAGTATAACATAATTTTTAGGTTCATTGTTTTTTAACCATGTGAGTGAGGCCATAAGGCCATGAATGTTTTTTATTAATTCCAATTTTGTGTCTCAAGTTATCTGTAATATTTCTCCTAACCATGCATAAACCTGTGCGAGGTGGTGGTTAATTTTAACATCAGGTATTTATGGGATAAAAATTTACTATCAAACTATGTTCCCAATCATTTATATGGGGGTGTAACAATATATATATATTATCTATACTAAACATGGCTTTTTCTAGCTTACATGTCACCTGCATATGCTGCCACCTCACCCCACTAATTGTTATCCTCCCTCCAATTTAGAGCTTCCCTCAAAGGAGTAACCTATTCTCCCCGTGCATCATCGGGATTGACCTCATCTTCTCCCTCCCATTACTGATTTCCCTCCCCAAATCTCCACTCCCCGATCTAGGTTTCCTGGTCCCTTCTCCAAATCCCCTATAGTTTCCAGTCCTCTCCACGAATCCCCTATCCCACTCCCTTCCCGATTCTCCCCTCCAGCCCGCACCACTTCCGTTGGCGATTTCGGGTCTACTCCTAGCTTCGGTTTCTAAATCCCACCTTGGCCTCCACCGTATCTGGATCCTCAACATCTGCGGGCTCCCCTTCTGCTTGCTCCACCTCCGACTCCTTCGTGCTTCCAAAAAAAACCCTAGGTGTGATTCTTCTATGAAAAGTAGTCTCTTTTTTCAAATGAACTATATCAGAAGATAACATTCGTTTCATCTAATAGGTTTTATTTGGATGCTTTAAGGTCCCCCTCCTTCTATACCATTGTCATCTCCTCTGAAGTAAACCACTGGACTGTCTGAATCTTTTTCTGCATTGATTTAAATTTTTTGGTTCTTGATCCATGACTTTATTCGATATTTTAATGAATTTGTAGGATCTTAACTGGTTCTTTATTATTCTTTTCATGCACTGTAAATGATTTAAGATGATTTCCTTAAGTCCTTTCACTGGTTTTTTGTGATCAAATCTTTTTTTTGCAGCCATTGTTCTTGAAGATTATTATTTGGAATCATTACGGAAAATTTAATTTAATAGAAAGGGTTTTCATGTTTAAAATTTTGGAGAAATGAGTCTCATGAAAATTTTTAGTGATATGCAGAGATCGATTCCAAATGAGGAAGATGTGTTGAGCAAGAAAACTCTTCGACCAGAAGAATCAGTGTCGGTGCGCCAATGGCCATGACTAAAAACCCAGCTTCAATTTATGAATGAAACTGTGTCTCAATGTAGGATCACTTATGGAAAAGTAGTGGTATTGTTTTCTTTGTTTTTCTTCTAATGTGTGGATTATTTTGATTTAAGGTGTTGGGTTCGCATTGGAAAACAATATTTTTTATGGAAGGTACCGATTTATATGAAATAGATACCTAGAAATTTAGATGGGACTATCACTGCTTCTTATATTTTCTCCTTAGATCTTCTATACTGAACATTAGTTTGAGTTTTTTTTTCTGGTTGAAACCTATCATCACATTGTTCTTGGTTTTATGTGTAAATGTATATTGGATTTTTTTGGTTCTTAATCCATGACTTTATTTGATATTTTAGAGAATTTTTAGGATCTTCACTGGGTCTTTATTATTATTTTCGTACACTGTAAATGATTTAAGATGATTTCTTTAAGTCCTTTCACTGGTTTTTTTGATCAATTATTTTGGTTGCAGCCATTGTTCTTGAAGATTATTATTTGGAATCATTACGGTAAATTAAATTTAATAGAAAGGGATTACATGTTTAAAAGTTTGGAGAAATGAGTCTCAGGAAAATTGTTAGTGATATGCAGTGATCGATTCCAAACGAGGAAGCTGCGTTGAGCAAGAAAACTCTTCGACCAGTAGAATCATTGTAGGTGCGCCAATGGCCATGACTAAAAACCCAGCTTCAATTTATCAATGAAATTGTGTCTCAATGTAGGATCACTTATGGAAAAGTATGGTATTGTTTTCTTTGTTTGTATTATAATGTGTGGATTATTTTGATTTTAGGAGTTGGGTTCGCTTTGGAAAAAAACATTTTTATGGAAGGTACCGGTTCATATGAAATAGGTACCTAGAAATATAGATGGGACTATCACTACTTCTTATATTTTATCCTTCAATATTCTATACTGAACATTAGTTTGAGTTTTTTTCTGGTTAAAACCTCTCATCACTTTGTTCTTGGTTTTATGTGTAAATGCATACTGGTTTTTTTGATTCGTTTGACTTATATGTCTACTTAATGGTATTTGTTCCTTTTTGTTGTAAAATATATGTACCTATTATTGAACTGGAATGCATCTCCACCAAAATGCCTAAACTACCCCTTCTAAGGTTACCTACTATTTTTGGGTTCTTATGTACCACGGGATATGCATCCAATTTCAAGTAGATTCAGATTGACCTTTATGCAACTCAATATTCCCTTTTCATGCCACAATAATGACCCTTACCTGAATTTTACTACCCTTCCATGAATCAAGATTATCATTTATACAATAGATGAAATCCAGCCTAACTCTTAAATGAACATATAATACCCATCACAATGTTTCATTAGCCTCACATGATTTACAGTTCAAATTTCACTACTTGATTAAAAATGATTTTACCCTTTTGATAACATAAAATACCCTTACGTGAGGCAGATTTAACTCTCTAAAATACTAGATTTATTTATCTAAATGAATTATGTTCTATATAAGCCAAAATAAAATGTCAAGGATGAAACTTACACAACCATAATATGTGACAATAGCAGACACTATTCTGATTGACTATACTATACAGTTGTTCTGTCTCAGTTCTCATGTTTTTTTCATAATAATATATATCATTTACTCACATTAAATTTTAATTTCAAATTGTAGGGACCAAAATGTTGGCTGTGATATGTTGACTCTAATGCATAATCCATGTGCAGAGAATTTCCTTTTCATTGATGGGTGTTGTGTAATTTCAACGGTTTCATCATCCCAGGTCTATAATCATGCCCCACCTCCACTTGATTTGTTGGCTGCTTCATCAGCTGTGGCATCCATCTCAGATCAGTGGTACGTTCCAAGGAGAAGTGCTTCATTTTGAACTACCCCAACTCATTCTCAGCTCATAATCGCATCAACCTATGACCACTTGTGCGTGATATGCCTTGTTCCCAACAAACAATAATGTTTATCCATCCTTAAGTCTCAAATTCTCACTGTAAATACTGGTTCTTATTTCAGTTATTTTGGTAATTGTAATTTCTTTTATCATAAAAGGGAATAAATTTAGACATTTTGGGCCATGTTGTGGAATTTTTACATCCTCGCAGTTTGTATAATGTGATATTTTGTTATTTCCTATCCATAATCACTTACGATTTCCATTCCTTCCTTTGTAGATTATGCCTGTACATGTCCAATACAATTTTTAAACCTTGTAACATTACCACATACTATCTACTATAGTTTTAAAACCATGGAACATTGCAGGTACATGATGGAAGTGCTGATGAGGGGGGGACGGGAGAGGGAGATCTGGGCAGGGGGGGAGGGGGCTGCTGTGGGAAGGGGCTGGGCAGGGGGGATGAGGAGGTGGGAGGGTGAGCTTCTGGGAAGGGATGGGAAGATAAGTTGCTTAGAGGGGAGGAGAGACAAGGAGTTGGGTATGGGGAGTAGGGGAGGGGAGGATCTGGGCTGGTTGTGTAACACCCAAGACTTTTTTGAGAAATATTTTGTTTTTATATAAATCATCAAAAGAATCTTTCACTACACAAAACACTAGTTTTTCTTGCTTTACACGCAATCATGACCTTCCTCGATAGCTTGTGTCGTACGCAATACCGAGTTTCACTAAACAACTATACGCTATTAAAATATTATTAAAACTAGCCGTTATGAATAGTAATACCCACGTTTTGAATTTTTTTTAAATTTTATTTTTCAAAATGGACTTCATTTTTGGATTCGGAATATCGAAATTAGCCTAGGATGAATTTTTGATATTTTTCTGAAAACATTCAATTTTTGATGAATAGTGAAAACACTAGGTTACTATTTAAAAACTGACTTTTTATTTAAATAATTATTTATTTTATTTAAATTTATTTTAGGTTAAAATTTATACATAATACCTATTTAAGTTCAATGCAATTCATTGGAGTCATTTTATAATAATTTTAGATATATAAAATTTTTATTGAACTTTCACCGTCTTTTACCCACCTCCTAGGAGAATTTCCAAATTAACATAAAACTTAATTTTACCACTTATGTGAGTGGAATTTCGAAAATCTGAGAGACACGGTTAATATCAAGGATTAAAATTTGGTTCAATGAGATGAAAATAATTTTTGGTGAATATGAACTTTTTACTTTTTTTACCACGGTTAAAAGTACATAGGGTAATTAAGGGTATAAATGATATTATTATTACCAAAAAACATGTCCTAATTCTATTGGATAAGTGTAATTCGACCAGAAACAACCTTAGGAATAATATATGACCATTTAGGACCACTTGTATTAGATTAGGACATTTATTATTAATTTATTTAAAGATGGGTTAAAATAGTTAAGATCAAAGTTTAATAACTAAATAATTTTTAATATTGGGTTATACATAAGATAAATTCGAGTATAAATATTCATTAGAAATATAAAAAGATTTCCTACATAATGGTATTTTATTTATAATTTTTAGACATTAAATAATTTAATTTATTTATGACACAATGATGATACAATAATTATCTTATTAAAGAAATATTGACATAATTGATGTTATAAATACCCAAATAAATGTAATTTGAGGATTTTATGAATTAAAATAATTTTATATGTTAATATGACATGTTAGTATTTATTTCAGTAACATTTGTATAATTAATATTCTGTTATTATTTTCAAAAAAATCAATTACCAAATAGTGTCAAAATTGACAAAAAATAGTTTTTAAAACAAATATTATATTATTAATTGTTATTTTATTCCTAAAAATATATGGTTCAGCCAAATGACTTTGATAAGTTTATATATATTAATAATAAACAACTTGGGGTTCTTTTTTCTTGTTATAGTATGTTTATTAACCTTATAGTGTAAGAAAACAAGAGGACACGGTAAAGGTTAAATTATCTAACTTAAAGTTAAATCTAAATGATAAGGTTAAAATAGAAAACTAAACTTGTCTAAATTCTATTGGATGAGAGGATTTCTACCCATACCCACCTTAGCTTTTAAATAAATCAATTTAGAGCTATTAAAAACTGAATATAACTTTATAATAAAATAATATTTTTAGTATTTCCAAAGGTTCCTCTGTCCTCCCTTATAAAAGGGCACCTCCTCCCTCTCTTCCTCACACACATTGAGCCTTCAAGCTCGGCCAGCCAATGCCAAATTCTCTTCTCCACTTACCTATAAATATACTCTAGGTCCTGGTATTCTTCAAAGGACAACTTTAGTGCCCTAAGAGGAGGTCTCAAAGAGGCGCTTCAAAGAAGAGGTATTGTCCGTTACCGATTCTTTCAAATTTATTTCTTCTTCTACTTATTCTTATTTAGATGTTTCATTATACAGTAAAAACATAAGTATCACTCATATACTGATACGTTATTATAAGTATGAAACAACCCTATTTCACCATCTATCCATCCTATAGAAAATGAAATCACCGCGTGTGCGTACATACGAAATACCGTCTCCACGCCGTGGTGTAATCTATTTTCCACCACCACCTTACTTGGATGGGTATAATGGTGTAAATAATAAATATATATGATTATTTTAAAGTGATATTGATTCTGAAATATTATACATACACTCCAATAAAATTCCACGATCATGGGAACGATATCATCGCTCGTGCGTACGTACGGAATACCGTCTCCAGGATGTGATGTGACTCGTTCTACATGATTTTCATTGAATAATGATTACATAAACGAATTGATTGAATAAATATAATATGTATTAAACTAATAGCATTCTATAAATGAGGTATCTATAACCAAAAAACAAGAATAATAATTTATTCGACAAAACACGCATAAGAACAAAAAGTAATAAACATCCGAATAATAAGTACCAATGAAATATTACTAATAAGAAGTTAAGAATATGACCATATATGATATCATAAAAATAAGTATGATTCTTGAATAAGTGAATGACATTATTTTAATCATTATACAGTAGGTTCAGACACTTACGAAGCAAATCAGACCTAAGGTAAGGGAAAATATCACAATCTCATTTTTATCTGAGATTGTTTGTACTTTGGTATTTACTGGGGTGTATTATATCATCCACATCCATGGTTCCTCAACATGTAATATTATTTCCATCCACCCACAACTGTTTAAATCCAATTTTAACCTTCAGTTACTATTTAGTAAAAGATATGAAATGAATCTTTTTTCGTTTTTCGTACGAAGTGCTTTTGACTTTTCTGACAAAATATGAGAAGAATTTTTTTTAACATATATGGCATGAATGGATTTTTAGAACATTAATTCCAAGAAGCTTACTTTAAATGTTTTCAAGAATATTCTTAATCAACTTCTTTTAGTTTAAAATTGTATGACCTGTTAAGAAGGGAAAAATGTTTTTGAAATAGAAAGGATATTTTCCTCAAGAATAGAGTTCAAGTGTTTTATCGAAATTATTTTCCATATAAGATAATATAGGGTTATGTTTCTGTCCCTATTATTAAATATATTTTATTATGTTGTGATGGAATTATTTTTATGAATTCCTTTATCTTATATGAATTGTTTTATGATGTCACGATGTTTAAGAATCCCATTTTTATTACATGGGTTATGCAATGATGTATGATTTATGATTTTGTGGCACACATAAGAATGGTATCATTATGAGATGGGTGGGACCTATATCTCCCTCCAATTCATTGGGTAAAGATTTATATCTCATGAGATAGACATGTATGGAACGGAAGGTTAAACCGATTCAGTGAAACATGACTGAAACGAGGAGTGAGCTCGGTTTAGAAATAGACTTATTCTGCTAAGATAGTATTGGCAATGAGTCTTGAATAATAATAAATGATTCTCTATGATTATGTGTGTATGCCACAAAGTTTCACGTTTTATGGTATGATTATTGGGATTACATTTCACTACTACAATTTATCCCACGTTATGAAATTATGATCTCTTTTGCAGGTTACGACTTCCGAAATGATATATTCTTATGAATATGATGTGATTGATATTTTATTTGTTTACCCTTACGAAGAATTTGACCTCACCCTTTTTTATTTTTTCTTTCCCCAGGTCATGAAGAATGTTATTATGTAGGATATGCCAAAAGGGACTCTAGATATGATGAAATAAATGGGAGACAATGTAGATGATTTATGAACCAGTTGTTTATATTTCCCAGTTTCTAAAGACGCTATACCTATATGGTCCATTCATGGTTTTGTTATATGTTGTAATAATTATGCTTCAATTTTGAATTATTAATAATGTATGTACAGTATGGGTCATTATAGTTGGTCTCAGAGGAATGGTATAGTCAACCTTTAAAAACTAGGATGTGAAATCCTTAGTAAGAAACCTAAGGGTATGTCTAAGCATAAAAAAAATCTTAGTGTTTTAGAAATGTCCACGAACAACCTTTGATTAGACCTTAAGTGTGAAATTTTATTCTTGATTATGTGTTTTTTCTATTATAATTTGTGTTGGTCACACTATTCTTCTTGGTTTTAGTCAATGGATGGAACCCGGAGGATCCGTGTTAATGCAGAATGCGATGGGAAATGCAATGATTGTCCCCCTGAGCAACCAAATGTCATGGGAGCTAGAATGAAAAATCATGTATCCATGCTCACACAACTTTCTCAAGATATGAATCATGAAGGACTTCCAAATGAGCAAAGCAAGGAGAAACATTTTGTTCAATACTTCATGAGGCAGCGTCCACCTTCATTCAGCGGGTCTTCTGATCCATTAGTGGCTGAACAATGGATCAGTACCACTGAAAAGATATTTTCAGTTCTTTAATTTTCTGAACATGATAAAGTCATCTTAGCAGTATATCATTTGGAAGGAGATGCTGATCAATGGTGGAATCTTATCAAGAATACGAGGCAAAGAGATGAAATCGAGTCCATGGAATTGGACGAGTTCAACAAATTATTTTTTAATAAGTACTTCCTTCGTATTCTTCGATCAAAGATGGAGAAGGAGTTTCTTGAACTAAAGCAAAAGGATGATGAATCTGTTGCAACCTATGAAGAAAATTTTACAAGACTTGCAAGGTACGCTTCTCTTATTATTATCCAACCCAAGAGTAAGATCGATTGATTATTTAGTGGCTTAAAACCAAGTCTTTGAAGGGCATTATCCATAAGGGACTTCAATAGCTATGAGGATATTGTTCGATGTGCTCTCAAGGTTGAGATGGATATTGTAGTAACCCATCAGTCATATGGGTTTGATAAGAAGAGGAAAATGGAATTCAAAGGAAAATCTAAAGAGCACACTGAAAAAAAGATGAGTTTTCCCTAATGATCAAAGTGTGGAATGAAACATGGAGGGAATTGTCTTAAAGGGACAAGTAAATGTTTCAAATGTGGAAAGGATGGTCAGCGGGCATTTTAATGCCACAACGATCGGAAGAAGATGTCTAGTGATGTGAACAAAGAAAAGGATACATAGAGTGCACCTCCTACAATTCAATGTTACAAATGCAATGAAATGGGGAATTATGCCAATAAATGCCGTAATTCAAGGGTTGTTGATGATGATCGACGTAAAAAAAAATCTTAAGGCTAAAGAAAAAGGAAAGTCACATTCAAATTCTATGAGCGATGTGGAGTATGATAACGAAGTGGTGAAAGGTACAGTTACCATCCACTCTAAAGTAGAATTTTTTTTATTTTATTCTGGATCCACCCAGTCATTTATTTATCAAGAGTTTTCTAAGGGTATCACCGTATTACCTCAACAATTAGATGTTGAGTTAGTTGTGACAACTCCTAATGGAAAAACAGTCACATCAAAAGTTTATAATTCTTCTCTGATTGAAGTTTGTGGGAAAGTTCTTCCTATAATTCTTGTGATCCTTACTATAGTGGAATTTGATGTGATTCTTGGCATGGATTGGCTTTCTTTATACGGATCTCATATCAATTTCCAAATAAGGGAAGTCACATTTCATTTTCCAGATCAATCTATGATCGTCTATCAATGCAAGAATGAACATAACCTTATAGTGGAAATTTCTTCCATCTTATGGGTCTTGATTCCACTAACTGAAGGTTATTTATCTAAAATGGTTGGTGAGAAACTCACGATTAATAATATTCCCATTGTATGGGAGTTTGATGATGTCTTTTCAGAGGAATTTCTAGGTCTTTCACCAAATAGTGAAGTAGAGTTTTAAATATAACTCGTACCGGGTGCTTTGCCTATTTCAAAGATACCTTATAGAACGGCCTCAATTGAGTTGAAGTAATTGAAGAAGAAACTCCACAAGAATCTTGAAAAAGGATTCATACACCCTAGTACATCACCTTGGGGAGCACCAGTTCTGTTTGTTAAGAAGAAATATTGATCAATGAGACTCTGCATTGATTATCGAGCACTTAACAAGATCACTATCAAGAATAAATATCATCTCCCACACATTGATGACTTATTTGACCAACTACGTAGAGCTCAATACTTTTCCAAGATTGATCTTCATTCATGGTATCATCAATTAAGGTTCAAAAGGGAGGATATAATGAAGACGGATTTCCCAACAAGGTATGGACACTATGAATTTATAGTGATGCCATTTGGTCTTACTAACACCCCTGCTATCTTCATGGATATGATGAATAGAGTCTTTAGAGACTATCTTGATCAGTTTGTGGTAGTATTTATAGACGATATTCTAATCTATTAAAAGAGCAAGGAAGAACATGAAGATCACTTGAGAATTATATTGAAGACCCTGAGAAAGGAGAATCTTTATGCCAAATTTACCAAGTGTGAATTTTGGCTTCAAAATGTTTTATTTTTGGGTCACATAATCTCAAAAGAAGGGATATCTGTGGATCTAGAAAAAACAGAGGTTATCTAAAGATGGTTGAGACCAACAACAGTAACTGAGATCCAAAGTTTTCTTGGTTTGGATGATTATTATCGACATTTTGTTAAAGATTTTTCACGATTATCTAATCCACTCACCAGGTTGACTCAAAAAGGAGTTAAGTTCGTGTGGATGGTGGAATGTGAAGAGAATTTCAAGGATATGAAAAGAAGGTTATCCAGTGGGCCTATACTCACACTTCCTTGTAGTGGAGAAAGGTTTGTGATCTACAGTGATGCATCCAAGAAGGGGTTGGGGTGTGTTCTTATGAAAAATGATATGGTGATAGCTTATGCCTCACGACAGTTGAAAATCCATGAGAAAAATTACCCAACTCATGATTTGGATTTAGCTGCGGTTATATTTGCATTAAAGATTTGGAGGGATTATCTTTATGGAGAAAGGTGTGACATTTATACTGATCATAAAAGTTTAAAGTATATTCTCACAAAAAATGAGATGAATATGCGCCAAAGAAGATGGTTGGAGCTGATTAAGGATTACGACTGCTCAATTCATTACCACCCTGGGGAAGTAAACAAGGTGGCAGATGCATTAAGTCGACATGACCATGCTATCTTGTCCATGATGAGGATCACAAAAGATCCAATATTTATGGATTTACAAAGGATGGATCTTGGAATTATAATGAAAGGGGAAAAATCTTATCATTTTCAAATGAATGTTCAACCATCTATACATGTGAAGATTAAAGAGGCACAAAAAAAGATGCAGAGTTACAAAAGAAGGTGAGAAATGTTCATGAATTCAACCTTGATTGTGATGGGATCATAAAGTTCAGGAATCGGGTTTGTGTTCCTCCCATCCCAAAATTAAAGAAGGGCTGCTTGATGAGGCTCATAGTTCTTCATTCTCTATTCATCCTGGAAGCACGAAGATGTATAGGGACCTGAAAGAGTACTTATGGTGGGATGACAATAAAAGAGATGTTGCTGAATATGTCTCTCGATACTTGGTTTGTCAGCATGTTAAATATGAGAGACAAAATTCTAAAGGGATGTTACAACCATTACCCGTACCATAATGGAAATGGGAAAAATCACTATGGACTTTGTCACCGGACTTCCTAAAACATCCAAAGGCAATAATGCTATCTGGTTCATAGTTGATCATCTTACAAAGTCTGCACACTTCGTCGCTATTAGAGAGGATTTCTCTCTGGATCAGCATTCTAGGATATATGTGAAGGAAGTGGTAAGATTGCATGGAGTGCCACTTTCTATTATATCTGATCAGGATCCGAGGATTACCTCAAAGTTCTGGCGAAGTATTCAGCATACTCTAGATATAGAGTTGAGTTTCATCATTGCTTATCATCCTTCGACAGACAGTCAGTCTGAGAGGACAATTCAAACTCTAGAAGATATGTTGAGAGCTTGCTCTATGGATTTCAAAGGTGGTTGGGATCAAAACCTACCTTTGGTGGAATTTTTTTATAATAATAGCTTTCACTCTAGTATTCAGATGGCTCCATATAAAGATCTCTATGGAAAGAAATGCAGGACTCCAAATTGTTGGGATGAAGTTGGGGAAAGAAAGCTATTATGACCTGATCTTATTGATGAGATGGAAGAAAAGGTCTGATCTATTCAACAACACATTAGAGCTGCTCAGAGTTGACAAACATGTTATGCTGAAAACAGAAGAAAAGACCTAGTTTTTGAAGTGGGTGATAAAGTGTTCTTACGAATATCTCCATGGAAGAGAGTAATGAGATTTGGAAAGAAGGGAAAGCTATTCCCTAGATATATTGGTCCTTTGGAAATATTGGATCGTGTTGGGAAGGTAGATTACCGATTGGCACTTCCACCAAATCTCTCACAAGTTCACGATGTGTTCCATGTATCTCTCCTGAGAAAGTACATACCTGATCCTTCACATGTACTCAGCTCAGAAGTTGTACCGCTAGAGAAAGATCTTTCTTATGAAGAACAGGCGATAGAGATTCTGGATCATAGAAAAACTTTCCTATGGAACAAGACCACTCACTTGGTGAATGTTTTATGGAGGAACCACCAATTAGAACAAGCTACATGGGATCTTGAGTATATGATGAGGGAGAGATATCCTCATCTGTTTGTTACTAAGGGACGAATTTTGAGGGCGAAATTCATTTTAAGGGGGGTATAATGTAACACCCGAGACATTTATGGGAAATATTTTGTTTTTATATAAATCATCGAGGGAATCTTTCACTACACACAACACTAGCTTGGCTTTCTTTACATACAATCACGACCTTCCACGATAGCTTGCGTCGTAGGCAATACCGAGTTTCACTAAACAACTATATGCTATTAAAATATTATTAAAACAAGCCGTTATGAATATTAATACTCATTTTTGAAATTTTGTAAATTTTATTTTTCAAAATGGAATTCATTTTTGGATTCAGAATATCAAAATTAGCATAGGGTGAAATTTTGGTATTTTCTTGAAAACTTTCAATTTTTGATGAATAGTGAAAACACTAGGTTACTATTTAAAAACCGACTTTTTATTTAAATAATTATTTATTTTGTTTAAATTTATTTAGGTCAAAATTGATAAATAATACCTATTTAAGTTCAATACAATTCATTTGAGTCATTTTATAATAATTTTAGATATATAAAAATTTTATAAATCTTTTCACCGTCTTTTACCCACCTCATAGGAGAATTTCCGAATTCACATAAAACTTAATATTACTGCTTCTGTGAATGGAATTTTAAAAATCCGAGAGACATGGTTAATATCAAGGACTAAAATGTGATTCAATGAGAGGAAAATAATTTTTGGTGAATAGTAACTTTTTACATTTTTTAACCATGGTTAAAAGTTATTAGGGTAATTAAGGGTAAAAATGTTGTTATTATTACGCTAAAACATGTCCTAATTCTATTGGATAAGTGTAATTTGACCAAAAACAACCTTAGGAATAAAATATGACCATTTAGGCCTACTTGGATTAGATTAGGACATTTATTATTAATTTATTTAAAGAAGGGTTAAAATAGTTAAAATCAAAGTTTAATAACTAAATCAATTTAAATATAGGGTTATACATAAGATAAATATGACTATAAATATTCATCAAAAACATAAAACGATTTCCTACATAATGGTATTTTATTTATAATTTTTAGACATTATATAATTTAATTTATTTATGACACAAAGATGATGTAGTAATTATCTTATTAATGAAATATTGACATAATTGATGTTATAAATACCCAAATAAAAGTAATTTGAGACTTTTATGAATTAAAATAATTTAATATGTTAATATGAAATGTTAGTATTGATTTAATTAACTTTTTTATAACTAATATTTCCATTATTATTTTCACAAAAATCATTTACCAAATAGTGTCAAAATTGACATAAAATAGTTTTTAGAACAAATATTATATTATTAATTGTTATTTTATTTATAAAAATATAAGGTTCTGAAATATGACTTAGATAAGGTTATATATATTAATAATAAACAACTTGGGGTTCGTTTGGCTTGTTATAATATGTTTATGAACCTTATAGTGTAAGAAAACAAGAAGAAACGGTAAAAGTTAAATTATCTAACTTAAAGTTAAATCTAAATGATAAGGTTAAAATAGAAACATAAACTTGTATAAATTATATTTTATGAGATTATTTAGACCTATCCCCACCTTAACCTCGAAATAAATCAATTTAGAGCTTTTAAAAACTGAATATGACTTTATAATAAAATAATATGTTTAGTTTTTTCAAAGGTGCCCCTCTCCTCCTTTATAAAAGGGCACCTCCTCCCTCTCTTCCTCACACCACTTCGAGCCTTAAATCTCGGCCAACCCCTTCCAAATTACCTTCTAAACTTCCCTAGAAACATCCTAGAGGTCCTTGTTTTCATCAAAGATCAATTTTGGTGCCCTAAGAGGAGGTCTCAAAGAGGTGCTTCAATGAAGAGGTAATATCTGTTACCGATTCTTTCAACTTTATTTCTTCTTACAATTATTCTTATTTAGTTGTTTCATTATGAAGTAATAACATAAGTATCACTAATATACTGATATGTTAATATAAGTATGAAACAACCCCATTTCACCATCTATCCATCCTACGGAAAACGAAATCACCGTGCGTGCGTACGTACAGAATACCATCTCCACGCCGTGGTGTAATATATTTTCCACCATCACCTTACTTGGATGGGTATAATTGTGTAAATAATAACTATATATTATTATTGTAAAGTTATATTGATTCTGAAATAGTACACATACACTCCAATACTATTCCACGATCATGGGAACGATATCATCGCTCGTGCGTACGTACGGAATACCGTCTCCACAATGTGATGCGACTCGTTCTACATTATTTTAATTGCATAATCATTACATAAATTAATTGAGTGAATAAATATGATATGTATTACACTAATAAAATTCTGGAAATGGGGTATCTATAACCTAAAAATAAGAATAAGAATTTATTCGACAAAACATGCATAAGAATAAAAAGTAATAAACACCCGAATAACAAGTAGCAATGAAATATTAATAATAAGAAGCTAATAATATGACCATATATGATATCATAAAAATAATAATGATTCTTGAATAAGTCAATGACATTATTTAAATCATTATACAAGAGGTTCGTACAATTATGATGCAAATCAGACCTAAGGTAAGGGAAAATATCACAATCTCATTTTTATCTGAGATTGTTTATACATTTGTATTTACTGGGGTGTATTTTATCATCCAAATCCATATTTCCTCAATATGTAATATTATTTCCATCCACCTAAAATTTTTTAAATCCAATTTTACCCTTCTTTTAGTTTTTATTAAAAGATATGAAAGGAATATTTTGTCATTTTTCGTACGAGGTACTTTTTTACTTTTCCGACAAAAGTACCAAAAGAATGTTTTTTTAACTTATACAGAATGAATGGATTTTTCAAAATTTATTTCCAACAAGATTCCTTTACAAGTTTTCAAGTTTATTTTTAATCAACTTCTTTTAGTTTAAAATTGTATGACATGTTAAGAATGGAAAAATGTTTTTGAAGTAGAATGGATATTTTCTTCAAGAATGGAGTTGAAGTGTTTTATCAAAATTATTTTCCATATAAGATAATATAGGGTTATTTTTTATCCCTATTATTACATTGATTTTATTATGTTGTGATGTAATTATTTTTGTGAATTCCATTATATTATATAAAATGATTTATGATGTCATGATGTTTAAGAATCCCATTTTTATTACACGGGTTATGCAATGATGTATGATTTATGATTTTGTGGCACACATAAGAATTGTATCATTATAAGATGGGTGAGACCTATATCTACCTCAAATGCATTTATTAAAGATTTATATCTCATGAGATAGACATGGCTGGAACGACATGTTAAAACAGTTCAGTGAAACAGAACTGAAACGAGGAGTGAACTCGGTTCAAAAATGGACTTTATCTGCTAAGATAGTCTTGGGAATGAGTCTTGACTAATAATAAATGATTCTCTAGGATTATGTGTGTATGCCACAAAGTTTTATTTTTTAAGTTATGATTATTGGGATTAAATTTCACTACTATGATTTATCCCATGTTATGAAATTATGATCACTTTTGCATGTTAAGACTTCCGAAATGATATGTTCTTATGAATATGATCTGATTGATATTTATTCTGTTTAACCTTACTGAGCATTTGAGCTCACCCTTTTGTATGTTTTCTTTCCTCGGGTCATGAAGAAGGTTATTAAGTAAGATATACCAAAAAGGGACTCTAGATATGATGAAATAAATTAGAGACAACATAGATGATTTATGAACCAGTTGTTTATGTTTCCCAGTTTCTAAAGACACTATACCTATACAGACCTTTCATGGTTTTTTATATGTTGTAATAAGTATGCTTCAATTTTTAAGTATTAACAATGTATGTAAAGTATGGGTCGTTATAGGTTTCAGAGGAGATGAGGGGAGGGGATGGGTAGATGAGGGCAGGGTGGAAGGCCCTGGTGGGTGAAGAGGATGGCTGGGTGGGGGGGTATGGGGGAAGGGGCTGGAAAAAGGGGGGGACTGCTGTGGGAAGGGGATAGAAAGGGGGGGGACTACTGGGGTAAGGTTCTGGGTAGTGGGAAGGCTGAAGAGGGAGGGAGAGGTGTTGGGATGGGGTGAAAGACAATCAAAAAAGGGGGAGGGGGGTTGACATGATGTGCTCGGTGTGGGGGGGGGTGGGAGGGGCTACGCATTGGAGGGGACTGGTGGGGCTAGAAAGGGGGTGAGTGCTGGGGGAAGAAGCTGGCTAGAGAAAGGACTGGTGGGGGAAGGTGCTGGGCAGGGGAGGGATGACAGATAGAGGACTGGGGAGGGGGGGGTTGAAATGCTGGGCAAGGTGTAGGGAGGGAGGGTCTAGGCAGGGGAGGGGACTAGTGGGGCTAGAAAGGGGGGGGTGCTGGGGATGGCCAGGGGGGACTGTTGGGGGAATGGGCTGGGTAGGGGAGGGAAGATAGGTAGTGGGGGGAGGGTTGACATGCTGGGCATGGTGTTGGGTGGGGAGGGAGGGGCTGGGAAGGGGAGGGGACTGGTGGGGCTGGAAGGGGGGGGGGTGCTGGGGGAAGGGACTGGGCAGGGGAGGGGACTGGTGGGGCTGGAAAGGGGGGAGTGCTGGGGGAAGGGGCTATCCAAAGGGTGACTGGTGGGGGAAGGTGCTAGGAAAGGGAGGGACGACAGGTAGAGGAGTGTGGAGGGGGGGGGGGGGTTGAAATGTTGGGCATGGTGTGGGTAGGGGGAGGGAGGGGTTGGGCAGGGGAGGGGACTGGTGGGGTTGGAAGGGGTGGGGTTGCTGGGCATGGTGGGGACTGGTGGGGGAAGGTGCTGGGTAGGGAGAAGAGGGTCTGAGCTGGGGGGAAGAGGAGTGGTAATGGACAAGTGATGGATTCAATGCATTGATGGGTTTTATGGGTGGGGGGGGGGGGTGGACTAGAGGGCAGGGGAGGGGCAGGGCATTGCCGACAGACTATGCGGGGGACAGTTAATTGCTTAGCCACCAGGTGTGGATTATATTTTCACAGCTTCTGCCCTAGGCAGCAGGTGTGGATTATATTTTTCCCCTAGAAACAATTTTCAGTTTTTCAAAATAGTCATGTCTATTTTCTAATAGATTATGCCCAGTTACCATTTTCTATTATTTACTACAATTAGTAGTGACTATTCATTTTAATTTTATTTAATTATTTTCATTGAATATTTTTACATTTTTTTCATAGCTTAATATTGTGAACAAATACGCCATTTCATTATGAAATGATTTTTTTGACTTCACTAGATTAGCCAATTAATTTTTAATAGTAGTATGTCTCATTTACTCACATTCATTCATAATTACAGGTTGGAGGGATCAATATAACTATCAAAAAACATGACAAACTGCTACTCTACATCAATGATTCATGGTGGTACTAGGAGGCTTTTCACAGAACGTTATGATCACATGAATTGTAATCTGATCTGCACACCCGCTGTTGTTGAAAAATATGTTTCCTATTTATGTTGTCAAACATTTATCTACTACTGAAATAGTATTGATGTTCTTTGATCATTGTTAAATTACATTCCATAGTCCTATTTTAGAGGTGAAATTGTATTTATGTTATCTTATAATGATTCTGTATCATTGTTGACCTATTTCAAGTATCTGCAAATTAGAATTTCATACTTTGTTTCTTTGATTGAATTTATATTTTAAATATATTATTTATTAATTTTCATTCTGTTTCACCATTGGTTCCTTCATTATTAGTTTTATATAGAAGGTTTCTCAGTATCTAAATTTTGTTCCTCTTTTTCTGTAATTTTTTTCCTCATTATGTATGTAATTTTCTTTTAAAATATATTCAATATTAATATAATCTATTATGTTTTATAAATAGTATTCTGTAGTTAATAATAAGAATTTTTTTATAGTGCCATGCATCGCATGGGTGGAGTACTTGTTAGTTTTGAACCAAGGGGTAATGGATTGGATAACCATGTTTCCAAACCGTTTCCCATTAAAATCCATTGAAATTATATTTTCCAATATTTATTTTTAACAATATGAACAGTTTATTATTCTTTTTTCCATAAAAATATACCCACTCAATATCAACCTTGGATCATAACCTTTACTTGGTCAGATATACATAATCTAGGCATTTAATCAAATATTGGATGTCATCTTTCACCACCCTCATCATTTCAAAGAGTCTTACTAATTCATTTCCATGTTTCCCTCACATAAATTGATGTTATTTTTATCAATGTGGTAAGTCTATATTTTTAGGATGGTTTAGATTTTCTATGTTCATATCCTTTTCGATAGAATCAAAATCCAATATTGAGTGATTATTTTACTAATAATATTATTTTTGTTATCTAGAATCTATTTTTACCTTTTATGAGTTTGAAATATATTAAAATATATTTTCAAAGGAACGGAGATGTCTTGAGATTCAAATCCCTGGTGATGCAGTGATAAATGTTTTACAATCATTAAATATATTTATATAGTGAACACAATTTTTAATGATCATATAACATATCCACAATATATTCAATAATATGAAATCCGATATCACAAGTGAATCTGGACAAAGGGGATTATCATTTGTGGAACCATTGAATTTTCATTTTCATACGTTCTATTCAGTTAACCCTTGGTGGGATAGATTAATTAATATAAAAATATTAATATATTTATTTGTTTTATTAAAAAACCTAATTTAATAGTTAATAAATATCCTATTATTACAATTCTACATTGTTTTCTTTATAACACAAAATATAATTGAGAGGATATCTATTGTTCATCATTGGTGAAACTTGATCCGAAGGAGAATAGCGATCATATTTAGTTGGAATTGCATGAAACAGACATAGTGGATCATCCTCAAACTAGATAATAAAATATTATCAAATAATCATTCCAAAATTTAGGTAGGAATAATCAATTGTTGATTTAAAAACATTATATTAAATTTATTTAGAATTAATGTCTTATATGTTTAATATTATGTTAACCAATGTTCTTTTCCTGACCATCAAAGAAAAATTAAATTAATTTTATTCATTTTAATCTTGAATTATGACAAGATATTTCCCTGGGAATCCATGATGTACGATTATTGTCTATGAATGTCTGTCCAAAAATTATTACACCATTGATAACAATCCATTCGCATACATGTTCTTCGAGTTTTTCTATTTTGACACATCAGGTCAATGTTTGACATTGTTGGGGTGGGTTGAAGAGATATTTAACCAAATAATTGGAAGAATTTTTAATAATGAAGAATAGAATGGTTTTTTACAAGTAGATCAACACTAATTTTGGGTGATCTGTCATGATTATGTGATATATTAATGTCATCAGTGATTATATGCATTGTTGAAACGCATAGAGGATTCATATGGAGCATTATATTCCATTTTATAACAACAATATTTCAGGAAATGATGGAAGATAACTATTTCCTATAATTTCAAGTGTTAAAGGATGTGATTTTTCATGGTGAAGATTGATCAAGAAGTCTTGTGAATGATATATAAATTATGTGTAAAATGAAACTAAAATACATGTTGTCGAAGAACACATGTTTTTAGGTACCATAATATATTTTTTGGATATGATTTATTTAAAAGGTAAAGAATAACATGCATTATGGCTATCCCATAGGTTCTGTGACCTTCTCTAGGTTACCAGTATGTATGCTAGTAGGACATGCAAATAACACCATACCGGATGACACTCTGTGTGATCTAGGAGTACACCAGAATCATCTGGTACCTAGGAACATTCCAATACAATAAAATGTATAATGAACATGCGAATGGAAATTAGAAACATAATAAAGACATGGGGGGATGAGACATGTTGTGTGGGATCCTTGAATGCTATGTATGCCAGTCATGCCTTCAACCATTGTTCATTGGTAAATAGTGATTTTTAGCAAAGAGTGACTACATGCCGTGTGAAACCAATCAATCAAATTCACCACTTTTTTAGAAACATCCACATTTCATATATATTTATATAGACTCATATTGTAGGTAATGTGTTTTATATCCTTATATCTTATCAACATAGAACCTAATAGATTCATTTATAGTGGGTTATGAGATACTCTATGGAATCATCTACCGATGAGGATTAATTTAAGTGATGCTTGATGATGGAAGAGATCAATAATAATATTTAGAGAGAGGTATTTGTTGGAAAACCTCATGGAATACAAGTTTGTGGGTCCCTTATAAAGCTCACATCATTTTGAGTGGAACCGTCCTGGAAAAATATGTATTGTTTTCTCTACCATTTATGTTGAACCCCCTAATTATCTAGTGTGTGAGACCTCAATCTACAATGTGGATCCCCTGATATGCACTATAGTGTGGATCCTATATATATGATTGAAACCCGACTAACATAGTAGGGTGTGGGTCCTCTATATACTTAGTAATATCCCCCAGAAACACCATGGACTAGGTTCTATATCTAAAGAATGGAACCCACTAATCCACTATGAAATGGGTCCTCTGCATGAATATTGTTCTACCTCAATTGTAAATTATAATGATGAGGTTTGTTTCATCCACATAGTTACTTTACTAGACATAATAAGTGATGTGAGTTGGGGATGGAATTCCTACTGATGTTGGACATTTTCTCAACTTGGGATGGGTTTTAAGGTGGATAACCCATATCTCTATTATCTAGGTTTCATATATGAACAAATAAATATATCTTTATTGGATTACTTTCCCCGTTATTTAGGTTAAGATAAATAATTATATCATTTATTCTATATATACCTCTTCAGTTTTCAATGTCTCGTTCTGGGTATTTATATATTATACCACGTTTGTGATTTTCTTTTATGTTACTTATCTATATAGATGGAGGACAAATAATCAATGATTGTAGAGTAGCATATGCATTCTGGGGTACATACACCACATATTATGGATGAAAATATAGGTCTAGAGTCACACTCCATTAAATATTTTTCTATTCATGAATTTTTTAGGTTGGGAAGTCATTCATTTATGGGAATTTATTATTTCTATTACATTTTGGATTACTATATTTTACTCTTTTATATTTACTATTGGTTATAACATGATTGGTTTTATCTATAAATGTAAATATATTTCATTAATATTTCACTACATGTATTCATGGAGATGATATGGTGTTTGTTTAAAGATAGAATATTCGAAATCCTACCATTTTAGTTATTCCTTATCAAAACTGGTCACTAGCCCGGGGTCTATGGAGGGGGAATTGGGGTTATGGGGAATTTTTCTTCCTTTTGATTGGAAGTTCATAGAGGGTTGGGTTGTTACATTGATTCTTATCACCTAGCCATAACCCTATAGTAGTTTTGGGTGCATGATTTCTTCCACATGTAATTGTTTAGAAAATCGGTGCATGATCCTACACATGTTATTGAATGGGGAGATCTTGAAATCAATGATTGTTCCACAATAAAGGAGTACCTGGTGGAAATCGAGGATTAGTAGAAGATGATCTTACAAGGTAGAACTATTCAATTGGATTATGTGATGTGTAAGAATGTTAGAATGCAGGATAACTCCATTGAAATTGCGATCTAGATGTGGGATTATTATCCCCTCATTATATTAGTAAATTATTTTTATAGTTGATAATACTTGAATGGGTTAATAATTTAGCTACTATATTTTTTACATTATGACTTTGAAATATATTTGGAAAATTTTAAATATCTATGAGGTAAGACATAATATGATTTTGAGGACCAGGGATCCGAAATTTATTTTATAAAAATATTATATATATATATACATAATATGAAAATATATTATGAAATAACAGAATATACCCTGAATGGAATCATGAATTAAAATAAATTATATAATTTTTGAATCAAGATCATTCGATTTATACTTATTGTGATCTAATGTTCTTCAGCCTCTACGATCCGATTGAGAAAGCAGTTTGTGAGATAATTTAATAAAAAATAAAATATTTGGTTGTTTTATTAAACAACCTAATTTAATAATCTATAAATATTCCATTATAACAATTTTTAACTTTATCTATATAAACCATGTGTCATTTTAGAGGAGTGCTAATTACCTTTATTAGGGAAGTAGGATTGGATGACTAACATTTATGAGATTGAGGTGGAATGAGAGGAAGTGAACACAATAGATCATACTCATCGATTTGAAATTATTTACTCTAAAAATATAAATCCTAAATCGAGTTGATTCAGATTAATTATTTCATTATGTTTTTACACAATTCACAAATAGTTGATTTATTACATATTTTTAATACCATGAACATAGGTTCCTAACATGATACTCGTAAAAAAGTTAAATTATTTTAATTTGTTTCATTTATGATTTATTGTAGGATATCACTCTATGATTCCCCGATATATTATTATTTTCCATGAACATTAGGAAAATAATTATTTGACATTTATTCTCCAACTTATTCCACCGACCAATTTTCACATTCATTTCTATTGACACCTGATATCGTGGTTCTAAATCAAAAAGGTGGGTTGAAGTTGAATTTTAGCACTATATCCATGGAGGAAAGGAGAATGAGTACAAGATTAGTGTTTTTAGGTGTATTTTGAATAAATTTCTCGTAATAAATCCTAGTTCTGAGATCCATGAATGGAGTCGGTTATGGGATGCTCATGAGGCATGAGTTGTTGCATCATATGGATCACCAAATTCCATTTAACATCCAACAGAGGCTGGGAAATTATGTCTCGATGTAGTTTCCATTGATTTTATTGGTCAAAGGGTGTGGTTCATAGCAAAAATGATAGATTGATAAGTTCCCTGAAATATATTTATATTCTATGGAACTGTATATTGTAATTCATAGGTCAATGAAGAATCATCGTGTAGCCACATACATTTGAGGTGGCTAGGGATTAATGATCATGTTAAGTATATCAATTCATGTTTCCAGGACACATGACATGTGACCGACCCTATGAACCAAGGTTTTGTGCTAGCATCACATGCCCATAACAACATAAAGGAGTATAATCCATGTACTCCCATGGTATATGGTCATGATCCTATACCCCAAAAACAATAATAACCATGGTAATGAAATTATAAATCAACTTCAAATTTATTAAAATGAATTAGATAGTTATATTAGATAAATAATTATGAATATATTTTCAAATAAAATGGTAATAGTTATAATTAACTTTTTCCAAATTTAGTATTTATTTAAAAGATTAAATTCTAAATTCTATAATTAAAATATTTTTTTTAAAAAAATAATGATATAAAAATTTAATTATGGTAAAATATTTCTAATTTTTTTGACTTTCTGGTGACACGTTTAAAAAACAATTTTGTAAAATACTGTTATATTAAAAAAATAAATTAATATAAATGTATCATTTTTTAATATTATTTTTTGAAACTTATTTATTATATAATTTTATTTAACCCCTATAATTAATTTTCACTCAAATTTATTTTGGCTTCATTATATGATGGTTTTTGGGTTTAAAATTATGTTTTTCTATAAATATTTTTAATTTTTATAATTATTCTTCATTATAATTAATTAATGTAAACCCCAATGCGAAATTATAGATATTATACGTGAATATTTTATATAAAAAATAATTATATACATTTGAAAAATTATTACTTTTAGTAATTTATAAGATAATTAATAATTTATTTCTAAAAAACAGTCTTGTTGAAAAAATAATAATTCAATGAATTATTTGTTTGTTTAAATTAATAATTCCTATTATCTAAAATTTATTTGAAAAAATGGATTCCATATTTTGAATTAGTATAATTTATTTTTTTCAAATATGGTCAACATAATTTTTGACACAAATGAATAGAGAAAATAATAAAAATTAATTATTGTGGATAAGGTAAAATGGATACATAGGGGTTAAAATAGAATGATAAGGGTTAAAATGACATAAACACATTTAAAAAATATATTATAAATCTATATTTTCATATTAAACCTTATAGTATCTTAATTTATCTATTATTAGTGATACACAATGATATTTGTTTTTTTATTATTAAATTTATTTGACATTATTTAACTTTATTGTCACACACAACACTGATTTTAGCAGGTGTAACATGGAACAAATACTTTGTATATTGGTATATAAAATTATAATATTATATTTCTTTAAACATTACACTGACTATAAATTTTATTACATGAAACACTACATTTAAATGAAACATGAACTATTTTAAAATTATTTTAATAGTTTTGAACTAGCCATTGGAATAGAGATTATGAAAATAAATAACTAAACTATTAAAATGTGAATTATGAAGAAAACATAAAATTTACTCATAGTAAACCAATTAAATGGATGTTAATTTAATAACTATTCAAAAATAAATATTTTTTTTCTAAAAACCTTTTTTTATATGAAATTTTTTTTCTATGTTAATAAATTAAAAAAACACTTTTAATAAATGATTTTAATGAAATGTATGCATTATCTATTTCAATTTTTATTTTTAAATTTTTTAGATTTTTACAAATAAATATATAATAAATATATAATATTTATATAATGTTTTACATTATGTAATTGTGGACATAATAACCAAAATAAGTGGAACAAAAATGAAAAATAAAAATATATTTGAAAAAAATTTATTATTTCCAGAACTAATTCATTAACACAAAGATTGTAATAGATGGCTGATAAACTGTAATAATAAAAACATATATAGTACATTGTATAAGAATTAAATTTTAAAACATATTTATAATAATCTTATATTTAAAATATACTATGTTTGATCATGTACGAAATAATTCAAGACTTAAGGAATAAAGATTTATAATCACAGTATTATTTTTGTGATACATATTCTATATTCATCAAAACACTGTGTGTGGTGTATATAATTCCATATAATTTGTTTTGATCAAGAATTCAATTATTTCTTGATACTCAATGTTTCAGTTGGGGTTATTCTTTCGTGCAGATCATTATTCAAATGTTACTCAATTAGTACGGGATTTCTATCACACATTTTACTTCTTGGTGACACATATCATATTCTCCAAGTATTTCGTTTATGGTGTGTATATAATTTTATTAAATGTTTCTTTTATTCTTATAAATATATATATTTCTATTCGCATGAAAACTAGTGGATATGTATTTCTTGGGGTTTATGGTTCAAATGTTACCAAGTAGGTAAGGTATTTTGGGGTCAATTTTCCTCCTTAGAGACATACATTAGGTTATACACCTATTTACATTAATGAGGGTTATATTAATAAAATTTTAAATTTAATTTCCTAAATTTATTCATCATGATAATACATAATGATTCATTTTACGTTTTTTCTTATTTTGACAAGTATTTAAGATTAATAAATAGATAATAGTTTTATGTTACAATGTCAATGTATATGGGGATTATTTATGGTAATGTCTCCAATATTAAAATATAATAATACACCTCTATGTTTTTTTTGTTAATTTTCTTCTCCTTTTGTTTTTAATTATATATTATTTTAATGCAACCATTTTAAACATATTAGTACATAATATTATTAATAAATGATTATAATATAGTGTTAAATTATTCATATCTATTGAGATAAATCTATATTGACCAAATAAATATTTTATAAAAATTTATTCTATATTTTATCAAATATCCTTTTAATATAATTTAAATAGATTTTTTTTAAAAAAAGAGTATTTGATAAGATTTTCAAATAATATTTTATTTCATTAGGGTTGCATTAAATAAACAATGTTATCAAAATGTATATGTTTAAAAAAATTCATTTGGAAAATGAAATATTCCCGAAGAAATGTTTAAAATGATCCATTAAAACAAAGATTATATCTAAAATGAAATTTATTATTCGTAAATATTTTATATGAGGTATATGATCTAACAATACCATTTATATTGTTTCTATAAATGTTTCATATTCTGGTGGAATAATGTTTATGGATCGCATTTACTTTACATGCCTAAGGAAAAAATAAAATAAATTGTTATGTTACCAATTTACCTTCCATGGGATACTTGTGTTTAAAATATTTTTATGGAATCCATTTTTCTCTATGAGTCAATCATGTTAAAATTATATCTAAATGAAAAACATTAATTTTTCATGTGTTAATATAGTTGTAAATGGAATAATGGATGTTTTTATGAGTTTTATGATGAAATTAAACATCTATGTTCATTAATCATGTTCTCACTCATTAAGATGACATATTATATGGGGTATCCTAGATAGTTCATAGTAAGTAAATTATAATTTATATGAAAGTGAAACCTTGTTAACTTTGTGTTAGCCCATTTTTTATTATAAAATGGGGTATTCTATATATCCTTAAATGATAACATCATAGCTACATGATGGGTTTTCCTTGATATAACTTCAATGAATTGGATAATCATAAAATGGTATATATGTTCTTAGAGGGTACAAAATTTCTTATCCAAATAAAAAATGATATTGTAAATGGGTATGTAGTCCAAGCCTAAAGATGAAGGAACACAACTACTTTTCCAAACCCAAAGATAAAGTTACGGTTGTTGTCAGTCCATGCACAAATATGAGGGCATTCAAGTTTTCATCCCATTTCCATAAATGATGATTCTCAAGTGGTTATCTTAATACAAATGCATGTACATAGGTTTTTACCCTATGGATGAATGTCCATGAATGTCTTTTGGGTAGCCACGAAATATTAATTTATACGATTTTTTAAGGACACAAATTTCTATATCTGATGAAAATTTTATTCTACTATTGATCATGATCATTTATTATATTTTGATTCCTTCCTTATGAGATTATGATATTTATTCCATGATACATGATTATAATTTTATATATATTGGGTATGAATATATTTTGTTTTTTTACTATCACATTACATTATCCCCATCTTATGATTAAATAGATTATGACATAAATATATATTATGTTTTACGTTACATTGAATATATTGGTAACCCTATTTATTTTTAGTTTACCCTATATATAAAGAAACAATTTATGGTGGCTATGTATACGAAGATTACTAAATGTAAAGATATTTTTTTTGAAACAATAAAAATTATTCACCCAATTAGATGATCATGTTACATCTTTTCATTGAAAATAAAATATTTTCTTCATTTATTATGTTTTTTTGAATTGTAATATATATTAATAAAATATGATTTCATATAATTATTTCAATATACATGGTAAATATAATTGATATCAAAGAAAATATAAATTTAATCTTTATGAAATATGATGGGGAAAAAGTAATGGAAATTGTCTTGAATAATGGTAAAGGATATAAAGTGTATATTCTAAGAAATTACATCCATATCAAGATACAAAGAGATTATGTAGACCTATAATATATTTTAATAGCGGTAACAACACTGAATGTAGCATTTTAACCCAGTGTCAATCAGGAAGTGGTGTATGAAAGTAGACCTTAATATACAGATTGGTTGACAGTCTCATGGGATATACTTTGGAAATTAGAAAATTAATTTTCATCCATCATTATGGATTTAAATAGTTTGTGAATTTAAATGACCTATGATACTCCTAAGGTAACTTAGAATAATTAATGTGTCCTAATTTAAACACGCTATTATTGAATTGTCATGATATTGTAGTTTTGTACTATGATTAGTGATTATATCATATTTAATTTTGTTTAATTCTATATCTAGAACCAAATAGATGATGGATAACTTTGGGAGGGTCTGGAATTTTTTTTAAGAATATGAATGGGATGATTAACAACGTAAACGTTATTTTGAATATTTATAATATTGTTCCATGGAATCTGATTCACTTTCTACATCTTAAACATCCCTTGAACACACCCAATATTAGAATGATAGTGTTTTTTTTTGAATTTCGATTAGTACAAACCATAGAGGAGAGAATATTTAATTATTTATATGTTAAGAATGTGTAAAGAAACACTAAAATAGATTTCTTAAAGTAACAACAAAAAAATTTATATGTAGAGAATAATTTCAAATATTAAGCAATCGTAAAGAAAAATGAAAATTTTAATTATAGAAATTTGTGGGAATATTGGTCTCTCAGATGTGTTATCGATAGATTATTTCCTCAAATTTGTAATGTATGAGACTTACACAAATCAATGTTTTAAGGGGATAGCCTGTGAAGAGAATTAGAATGTTTTTATGAGTAAAGGTTTTTATTTTGATGATGGCAATAAAAAAAATAAAATATGGAAGTAAATATGTGTTATTGAACAATATAATGAGTCATACATAATTTATGAAGGATGAGGTGGAATAATTTAAGTGGTTATGTATGATAATTCAAGAATTGTAAAATATATAATAATTAATTAATATAATAATTTCATTACATTTTTTGAATGAATATATTGAATGGTACTGATGAACTACATTATTGATTCAATGGATTTTCAACTTTTTTATTTTTGGAAGATAACACTTAATATGTTCTAGATTTTGAGATAATAGTGTTTAGTTTGTATACATTAATGATTGGTAGGGATAAATTAAATTGGATAATATTGATGAACAAAAAACTAATACTAGATTTTTTTTTAAAAAAAATTCTATTAATTTTTTCATTGATGAGATTAAAACATCTTTTTTGATATATCGAACATATCAAATACATGTACTAGAGGTTTTTTTTTGTTGAAAAATGGTTTTTTGGTTTTTCTTTTTATGGTTCGACCCTAACACATTACTACTAAAGTGATATCATGTGGATATGAATTCTTCTTTTCGGTCATCTACCCTAGTTTTGGTGATATGGATAGAGTGGAATTATGGATTCATCTTTATTCATTTAAACCTAGGAGCTTCTCCTAGTATATTAGAGTGTATTTCAACAACATAGTTGGGGAATCAAAAAAGGTAGGTGGTTAAAATTTCTCTTGTGTAGATACTCATGGAATTAGGGACATGTTGAAAAAACGATATAAAAAACATTTAATTTTAATGAACATGTTCACATGTTGAAATAAGAGGATAGGGTTGAGTAAAACATGATCCAAATTAAACTGATTCATGGAAAATCATCATTGAATCTATGGTTTCGCATGGGTTTCCAAGATTCAACATTCTCTTTCTCTCTCATAAGACTCTCTAGTTGTATTTAATTTATACTATAGTGGAATAAAAGGAAATGGTTTTTTCCAATTTTAGATACCATATGAAGTTATATGTTTTCACGATGATTGTTTAAATGTACTGGAATAAGCCACATTCATGAGTATCATGGAAGAGATTAACACAACACATGTAGAGAATTAAAATTGAAATACATTGGTTGATTGAAGGAAGAACATGCATTTACAAAAATTTAGAGAGAATAAAATGGTATATAGAAATACGGGAGGACCAACATAAAATGAATCGAGATGCTGTCATTTTTGGGACTCTGATTTAGAAACAAGAATTGTTTTTAGAGATAATTCTCAATATCAAAAGGTTGTAGCTTGTGAAATCCATGAATTAGTGATCATATGTGGTGGGCAAGAACATGAATTTATTTTAGGTGAACATGAATGGGGGGATTATGTTTATTAATTTCAATTTTAAATTCAAAATAGGATCCATCATGGAGTATATAGAGGTGTTTGGGAAGATGAATATAAATCTCTTCCTAGAGATACTATTATGTGACATCAACTTCAATGTAGAAGATATAATTGGTTTGTCATAGAGGATTAATTCATGGACTGCATACTGGGATTGGTTGAAGATTATGATAATGATATGTTAGAGGCTCTAATTGAGGAAAATGCGAAAAAAGTGGATTTATATAGTATTAATTTTTAATTTTCACCTAGTCCATATGGTTTCCAATTTGTTTCAATCTGTATTCTTGGGAGGTCATTAATGACTTTGTGTGGAATGTGGTACATGACTACTTCCAAGGTGGTAGTCCAACTGGATATGTGTGTGAATCTAAGGTGGTTCTCAATCCACTATTTGGTGGACCACACTATATTTATAAGTAAAGTACTATATTTTATTGAATATTTACATAACAAATAATTTCATGACAACACTATAGATATATCAATTGGGTCATTACGAGACATATCTCATAACAGTTAAATGACATTATTAAATGGAAAAGCATACAAGTTGTAGTGAATATCTAATAGAATAGGATCAATGATATGAATAGAAAATATTTAAGATAAATCATTGGGAAGAATTTGGATAAAGATAAATCATAAAAATTCCTGAATAGAGCTTTATATTCCCAATGATGATAAGGTTTGGAATTATGGTCAGGATTTGTGACATATGCTTAATATGTTTTTCTTCCCCATTATTAAACATTTTATTAATGGGGAGTGGATTTGGTTTCATAAAAATTGATAGAGGAGTAAGTCTAGGTGATCATGTCTCCCCAAATTTTTTATATATTCTTATTATTCTATATCAATGAAAATCAATCATGATCTAGATGTATTAATTGTATCTCTATTTAGATTTAGTCCTTACAGTGATTCAATTTCTATTGTAATGTATAATGATGATTTTTTTAATGAATTGTAGGATAAAAACAATCAAAAGATTGAACATGGTTGTGGAATAGTACACCAAATTGAGCGGTCATTAGATCACTCAAAGGAAAAGATATTTCTTCAAACCCAGTAGGTGTTTCAATAGGCACAAAAACACTATTATAATAAAATTATATTCTTGGACGATCTCACTGAAAATGGATATATCATAAGATGAATCTAAAATGAAAAAAATATAAAAGATATTTTTTATTACATTATAGGTCAGATTATGAAGAGATTATGAAATTGAAAAATGGTTTTTACTCATATAGTGGCAGAATCATTCTAGTAAACACTATCTTATCTTCCATCCCTAGTCCCATACCTTCAATAATTAAATCACAAAAGGTATATGTTGAGAGGATTGATAACTAAATAAATTCATTCATATGTGTTGAAAATAATGATGTAAGGTTCCATTCAACATCCTAGAAAAAAATGGCCAGAAGTATTTTGGATGGTGGAGATAATCATGGGATCTTCTTTGACTCAACGAATTCGATTCTGGAAAGGATTCAATGGGAACTAAAATTAGGAAATACATAATGTGTTATGTTTATGGGGAGAAGTTATATAACTGATTTTTACAGTGGATAAAGAGTTAAAAGTGCACTCTATATTCAATATAAAAACATGAAAAGTCGCCTAGATGTTCTAGGAGATGACGTTAGATGTGTGGTTGGTAACAGTGTTATCATATTGTCAAGGGAAAAATAGGATATAAATGCACAAAATATTTTGGGCTATCCTGTGCATGGAATATACTTTTGGGAAGTGATCTTATTACAAAATTGCATTAATACCACTCTCTTTAAATAGAAAATAAACCATAATTAATGTTTCATTTTTAATGAATAACCCTATGTCTGTGGTTTTTCAAGATCAATGGATGAACTCTTGTAACACCCAGAGATTTTATGAAAAATATTCATTTTAATTTCATTAATGTCTTTTGTTGTATGCTACACCAAAAGAAGCTTTCACAACACGCATCCTTGACTTTCCATGCATTACACGCAATCTAGACCTTCCTCGATAGCGTGTGTAGTACGCAATACCGAGTTTCACTAAACAACAATATGCTATTAAAATATTATTAAAACTAGCAGTTATGAATAGTAATAACCACTTTTTGAAATTTTGTAAATTTTATTTTTCAAAATGGACTTCATTTTTGGATTCGGAATATTGAAATTAGCTTAGGGTGAAATTTTGGTACTTTCCGGCTAACTTTCATTTTCTGATGAATAGTGAAAATTACTAAATTTTAATTAAAAATATCCTTTTTAATTGAAATAATTAATAGTGATAAATTATTAATTTGAGTGGTTCTAAAGTATATTTGGAATATATTTTTTAAATTTAATATAATGTTGTTCATTGGATGTAATTTCACATTTAAACCAGACATAAACATGTGTCAATCTTTTGATAGTTATTATCTCTTAAGAACACGCTATTTGTTTTCACGACGGGAATTAATTTTTAAATTAATTAATGCAACTGATATGTTTTGAATTTTGTAAAATAGACATCATTTTTCAGTTCATAATATCAAATATATCTTAGGCCTAATTTTTGGTATTTTTCTGGAAACTTTCATTTTTTAATGAATAGTGAAACCACTAAGTGGTAGTTAAAAAAATGAATTTTTTAATAAAACATAATTTTACCGCTTCTGTGAGTGAAATTTCAAAACACCTAGAGACACATTTGATGTCAGTAATTAAAATGTGGTTCAATGAGATGAAAATAATTTTTGGTGAATAGTAACATTTTACTTTTTTTACCACGGTTAAAAGTAAATAGGGTAATTAAAGGTAAAATGATATTATTATTACCGTAACACATGTCCTAATTATATTGGATAGTTTAATTCGACCAAAAACAACTTTAGGAATAATATATGACCATTTAGGACCACTTGGATTAGATTAGGACATTTATTATTAATTTATTTAAAGAAGGGTTAAAATAGTTTAAATCAATGTTTAATAAGTATATAATTTTTAATATAGGGTTATAAATAAGATAAATTCGACTATAAATATTAATTAGAAATCTAACAAGATTTCATACATAATGGTATTTTATTTTTAATTTTTATATTTTAAATAAGTTAATTTATGTATGACACAAAGATGATGCAGTAATTATCTTATTAATGAAATATTGACATAATTGATGTTATAAATACCAAAATAAATGTAATTTGAGACTTTTAATGAATTAAACTATTTTTATAGGTTAATATGACATGTTAGTATTTATGTAATTAAATATTTTCTAACTAATAATTCTGTTATGATTTTTACAAAAATCAATTACTAAATAGTGTCAAAATTGACATAAAATAATTTGTAAAACAAATATTATATTATTAATTGTTATTTTATTCCTAAAAATCTAAGATTCGTCCAAATGACTAAGATAAGGTTATATATATTAATAATAAACAACTTGGGGTTCATTTGTTTTCTTATATTAATTTTATTAACCTTATAGTGTAAGAACACAAAAAGACACGGTAAAAGTAAAATTATCTAACTTAATGTTAATGTAAATGATAAGGTTAAAATAGGAACCTAAACTTGTCTAAATTCTATTGGATGAGAGTATTTCTACCCATACTTACCTTAGATTCAAAATAACTCAATTTGGAGCTATTTAAAACCTAATTTGTCTTTATAATAAAATAATATTTTTAGTTTTTCCAAGGGTGCCCCTCTCCTCCCTTATAAAAGGGCACCTCCTCCCTCTCTTACTCACACCACTTTGAGCCTTCATGCTCGGACAAACCCTGCAAAATTATCTTCTCTACTTCCCCAGAAACATCCTAGAGGTTCTGGTCTTCCTCAAAGACCAATTTTAGTGCCCTAAAAGGAGATCTCAAAGAGGCGCTTCAAAGAAGAGTAGGTTCGGACACTTATGAAGCAAATCAGACCTAAGGTAAGGGAAATATCACAATCTCATTTTTATCTGAGATTGTTTATACTTCAGAAATTACTGGGGGGTATTTTATCATCCACATCCATATTTCCTAAATATGTAATATTATTTCCATCCACCTACAATTGGTTAAATCCAATTTTACCCTTTGGTGAGTTTTTAGTAGAAGATATGAAAGGAATCTTTTGTCGTTTTTCGTACGAGGTACTTTTTGACTTTTCCGAAAAAAGTATGAGAAGAATGTTTTTTTAAATTATACGGCATGAAACGATTTTTACGGGTTTATAATGCCATATTTTCATGAAGCTTCCTCAAAAATATTTCATGACCATTTTCAAGAAAATCCTTTTCTTTTAAAAATTCATGACATTTTGTGAAAAGAAAATGATTTTAAAGAAGAAAGGATATTTTCCTCAAGAATTCATTTCTAGTGTTTTAACAAAACCATTTTCCATATAAAATTAAATTATTTCATATGTGTTTGTTTTAAGTATAATGTCTCTTTTATTTATGTGGTTTCACTTTTCTTAATATGAAATTATATCCATTTTTTTATATATATTATGAAATGATGGGATGATGTTTATGAAACCCATTTTATTCATTAGGTTATGATGAATGTTTTAAGTTTATTTTGTGGCACAAGTAATAATGATTTCACTATGAGATGGGTGGGACCTATATCTCCCTCCAATGCAATAGGTAATGATTTTATATCTCATGAGATAGACATGGCTGGAACGGCATGTTAAACCGGTTCAGTGAAACAGGACTGGAACGAGGAGTGAACTCAGTTCAGAAATGGAATTTTTCCACTAAGATAGTCTTGGCAATGAGTCTTGACTAATAAGAAATGATTCTCTATGATTATCTGTGTATTCCACCAAGTTTCATGTTTTAAGTTATGATTATTGGGATTACATTTCACTACTATGATTTATCCCATGTTATGAAATTATGATTTCTTTTACAGGTTAAGATTTCCAAAAGATATGTTCTTATGTATATGATGTGATTGATATTTCTTTTGTTTACCCTTACTGAGAATTTAAGCCCACCCTTTTATGTTTTCTTTTACCTAGGATATAAAGAATGGTTTGAGGTAAAAAAAGGAAGATCTTTATGGGAGATATTGACGATCTTTCACAACGATTATAAGATTATATTCCGAGTTTCCAAAGACACTAAACTATTACGGTCCTTATGTGTGTGTTTTTGTTTTGTACTAAGTATTCCGCAAATGTAATGTAATGTCCATGTAAGTCAAGATTAGGGTCTCTACAGTTGGTATCAGAGGAATGGTTTAGTCAGCCTTTTGAAACTAGGATGCGAAAACATTAGCGAGATCCCTAGAGATATGTGTAAGGTATGTCTAGGGATGTATCTAAGGTTAAGTATATGTATAAGTTATAGTCCTAGAATTTCACTAACGATCTTAGAATTTAACCTAATATGTTTGATATTGAGGGTACTCCCCCTTTACTATGTTGTTTTCTCTAGCATGATTTTTGCCTCTCACAAAATTCTTTTTCTGTTTTAGTTAATTGAGGGAACCAGAAGGAATTCGGTTAACATTGAATCCAATGGAAAAATTCGTGACTATGAGAAACAAAATTGTGTAATGCCTAGAGAGAATGATATTGTGATTATGCAGAATCAGTCATCACGATATATGATTAACAAGGTGAAATATAGTGGTATGCCTAATTAATCAAAGAAGATGAAGATAGACTATTATGAATGTTCTCATGTTGAGGAGAATAAAGAAAGGAAGATTGATATTTCTAAAGAAGGGAAGAAGAACCTTGAGGAATACATAAAATGGAGGGACCAATGTTATCTGTGTGGAGAAAAGGGTCATAGATTGACAGACTGTTATGGAGTTCAATGTATTATTTGTGGAGAACATGGGCATTACCCAACTCAATGCCCTGACCTAAAAAGATACTTCTAAATCAAGGAAGGACTTATTCCAGTAAAATAATTGAAGAGGATGGATTGAAGTGTTTATGTATTTGTATTGAAAAATAATGTTGTTGAGGTACTTTTATTGTGTATTAGAATATTTTTGTATTATTCTATTGTAGTTTTCAATAATTTTATGGTACCGGTAACCATGGAAAGTGATTGAGATATTATTGGTAAGCAGATGATATGTGCATAATGAAGGGATAAGAAGATAATGAGATGTTTGATTGTATTCATATAAGGACTAAGAGATATCATGGTTTGAGTAAAAAGAATATTGAGGATTTTGGTCTGTGGAAAGTGTTAACTTTTAACTGCATTCATGTTTTCCCTAAGTTTCAATGGGTATTCATTCTTCAAGAGAATACATGATTAAGGTATTCACATGTTTGTAATTTGACCAACAAGATATATCTTATGATATATGGGGGATAAATGATGGCATTCACGTGATTGTTATGTGACATTTTAAGTAATCATTTTCTTTATACTATGACCTTTGAGCGAATTATTTTAGATAAGACTAAAGATTAGAATGGATTATGTTGGACATAAGTTAGTATTGTATAAGGATAGAACTTTTTTCGATATTATTGATGGGATGTTATAGTAATATAGCTTTAGAAAAAGGACAACCTGCAGGATGGGTGACAGCCCATCGCGTCGGACAAGGCTGTGGGAATCGAACCCACAACCGAAGTGCGACTGGCCTTTATCGCCTACCACTGGCCTACAGGAAGTCCCTGGTTAGTAGAAACTAGTTTTATTTTATTACGCGGTATGATATATGAAGTATAAGTTCATTTTTTGGAATCGTATACAATTAACCTCACCATAGATGGACTTATGTATATTTGATAACTTTTGCTAACCTTTTGTTTGAAATAGATTGAATGACCCATCATTCTATCACATGATCTGTTAACACTTCATGAATAACAAATTCAACTTCATTTCTTTAAGTGATGAAGTGAAAATTGTTCAAAGCACGAACAACAGTGAGATTATACCAAAATAAAGTAAGTATTTATTCTAATTCAAATTATTCAACTTTAGGGAAATGATCTTGAAAACCAGAAATATTGTCCTAGTGCCCTTATATCCGATGAATCAGATGGTACCCTATATCATCAGAAATTTATGGATTAGTGATTGTTGGATTTTTCATAGCCATGTTCTCTACCACTCTCCATCAGAACATGACGGTTAGATTTCTCTTCCATATCCATATTTTCACCTATGTTCTCCTATGTGGAAACCCAGTGATTAGTTAATTTGGGTAACTGTTATGTTTCATACTTTAGTTTTTAAAGCCAAGTTTTGGTATTCTTTTTTATGATGTGGGTTTCTATTAAAGAAAATTTCGAGTAGTAAACCATTTATAACCCCGATGAATTTTGTGGGCGAAATTCATTTTAAGGGGGTAGAATGTAACACCCTGAGATTTTATGACAAATATTATTTTTAATTTTATTAATGTCTTGTGTTGTACGCTACACCAAAAGAAGCTTGCACAACACACATCTTTGATTTGCCTTTCATTACACAAAATCGCGACCTTCCTCGATAGCGTGTGTAGTACACAATACCGAGTTTCACTAAACAATGATATGCTATTAAAATATTATTAAAGCTAGCCGTTATGAATAGTAATAACCACTTTTTGAAATTTTTTAAATTTTATTTTTCAAAATGGAATTAATTTTTGGATTCGGAATATCGAAATTATCTTAGGGTGAAATTTTGGTACTTTTCAGCTAACTTTCATTTTCTGATGAATAGTGAAAATTACTAAATTTTAATTAAAAACATCATTTTTAATCGAAATAATTAATAGTGATAAATTATTAAATTTAGTGGTTTTAAAGTGTATTTAGAATATATTTTTACAATTTAATACAATGTTGGTCATTGGATGTAATTTCACATTTAAACCAGACATAAACAAGTGTAAATATTTTGATAGTTATTATCTCTTAAAAACACACTATTTGTTTTGACGACGAGAATTAATTTTTAAATTAATAAATGCAACTGATATGTTTTTAATTTGGTAAAATAGATATCATTTTTGAGTTCATAATATCAAATATAGCCTAGGCCTAATTTTTGGTATTTTTTTGGAAACTTTCATTTTTTAATGAATAGTGAAACCACTAAGTGGTAGTTAAAAAAATGAATTTTTCATAAAATATAATTTTACCACTTCTGTGAGTGGAATTTCAAAAATCCTAGAGACACAGTGGATTTCAGTAAGTAAAATGTGGTTCAATGAGAAGAAAATAATTTTTGGTGAATAGTAACTTTTTACTTTTTTTTACCACGGTTAAAAGTAAATAGGGTAATTAAGGGTAAAAATGATATTATTATTACCCTAACACATGTCCTAATTCTATTGGATAAGTGTAATTCGACCAAAAAAACCTTAGGAAAAAAATATGACCATTTTTTCCCACTTGTATTAGATTAGGACATTTATTATTAATTTATTTAAAGAAGGGTTAAAATAGTTAAAATCAAGGTTTAATAAGTATATCATTTTTAATATAGGGTTATAAATTAGATAAATTATACTATAAATATTAATTAGAAAGATAAAAATATTTCCTACATAATGGTATTTTATTTTTAATTTTTAGACATTATATAAGTTAATTTATTTATGACACAAAGATGATGAAGTAATTATCTTATTAAAGAAATATTGACATAATTGATGTTATAAATACCAAAATAAATGTAATTTGAGACTTTTTATGAATTCCACTAATTTTATAGGTTAATATGACATGTTAGTATTGATGTCATTAACTTTTTTCGAACTAATAATCCTGTTATGATTTTTACAATAATCATTTACTAAATAGTTCCAAAATTGACATAAAATAGTTTTAAAATCAAATATTATTTTATTAATTTTTATTTTATTCCTAAAAATTTTAGGTTCTTCCAAATTACTTATATAAGGTTATATATATTAATAATAAAAATCTTGGGGTTCGTTTGCCTTCTTAAAGTATGTTTATTAACCTTATAGTGTAAGAAAACAAAAAGACAAGGTAAAAGTAAAATTATCCAACTTAAAGTTAAATATAAATGATAAGGTTAAAATAGGAACCTAAACTTGTCTAAATTATATTGAATGAGAGGATTTAGACCCATCCCAACCTTAGCTTCGAAATAAATCAATTTGGAGCTATTTAAAACCGAATTTGGCTTTATAATAAAATAACATTTTTAGTTTTTCCAAGGGTGCCCCTCTCCTCCCTTATAAAATGGCACCTCCTCCCTCTCTTCCTCACACCACTTTGAACCTTCAAGCTTGGCCAAACCCTAACAAATTCTTTTCTCCACATCCCTAGAAACATCCTAGAGGTTCTGGTCTTCCACAACGACCAATTTTACTGCCCTAAAATGAGATCTCAAAGAGGCACTTCAAAGAAGAGGAGGTTCGGACACTTACGAAGCAAATCAGACCTAAGGTAAGGGAAATATCACAATCTCATTTTTATCCGAGATTGTTTATACTTCAGAAATTACAGGGGGGGGGTATTTTATCATCCACATAAATGTTTCCTAAATATGTAATATTATTTCCATCCACCTACAATTGTTCAAATCCAATTTAACCCTTTGGTGAGTTTTTAGTAAAAGATATGAAAGGAATCTTTTGTTTTTTTTCGTACGAGGTTCTTTTTGACTTTTTGGAAAAAAGTACGAGAAAAATGTTTTTTTAACTTATACAGAAAGAAAGGATTTTTACGGTTTTATAAAGCCATATTTTCATGAAGCTTCCTAAAAAATATTTGATGACTATTTTCAAGAAAATTATATTCTTTTAAAAATTCCTGACATTTTTTGAAAAGAAAATGATTTTAAAGAAGAAAGGATATTTTCCTCAAGAATTAATTTCAATTGTTTTATAAAAACAATTTTCCATCTAAAATTAAATTATTTCATATGTGTATGTTTTAAGAATAATGTCTCTTTTATTTACATGGTTTCACTTTTCTTATTATGAAATTATATCCATTTGTTTTATATGGATTATGAAATGATGGGATGAAGTTTATGAAACCCATTTTATTCTTTGGGTTATGATGAATGTTTTATGTTTATTTTGTGTCACAAGTAAGAATTATTTCACTATGAGATGGGTGGGACTTGTATCTCCCTCCAATGCATTGGGTAATGATTTTATATCTCATGAGATAGACATGGCTGGAACGGCAGGTTAAACCGATTCAGTGAAACAGGACTGAAACGAGGAGTGAAGTCAGTTCAGAAATGGACTTTGTCTACTAAGATAGTCTTGGAAATTAGTCTTGACTAATAAGAAATGATTCTCTATGATTATGTGTGTATGACACAAAGTTTCATGTTTTAAGTTATGATTATTGGGATTAAATTTCACTACTATGATTTATCCCATGTTATGAAATTATGATTTCTTTTTTAGGATATGATTTCCAAAAGATATGTTCTTATGTATATGATGTGATTGATATTTCTTTTGTTTACCCTTACTGAGCATTTGAGATCACCTTTTTTATGTTTTCTTTTCCACAGGATATAAAGAAAGGTTTTAGGTAAAAAAAAGTAAGATCTTTATGGGAGATGTTGAAGATCTTTCACCACTATTAGAAGATTATATTCCGAGTTTCCAAATACACTAAACTATAACGGTCTTTGTGTGGGTGTTTTTTTTATGTACTAAGTATTCCGCAAAAGTAATGTAATAACCATGTACGTCAAGCTTATGGTCTCTAGAACTCTACCCCCAATGATATTCTAATGTGATGGTATATACAAACTAGGTGAATAAAAAAGGTTATCTAATAGAAGGTGTAAAAAGATAATTATGATGATGAATTTTATAGTGTAGTGGTTGAAGAATATGGATAACCCCATTGACAACAATGTTAATATAGAGGGAGTCTCTTTGGACTCTCATTGTAGAGGATGAACCTCTCTAAACAAGGAATCCATTTGGAAATATTTCAACCAAATTGAATGAGCCATGGGGATCATGAACCCATTGTGGAAAATATTGATCCTAAGTTGTGGTGGTTACTCAATTTATAAATTTATGAACAATTTTATCATGTTACGGTGATCCATTGGCTGGAAATCAAATCTAGAGTGGTCTTTTTCATTACTATTTACTAGGATCTATGAGATCAGAGGAATATATATTCAGGAGGAAAAATGTTATCATATATTTTAAACATGTTGTGATTTAAGTATTATGTTTTAAATCCATGGCCTCTCATTAGTGGTGGGAAATCCGCATCCCTTTTTTGAAAATATATTCCAATATATCTTTGTGGTGCAAGGAGTATATGTATTAGGAATATTGTTAAATGAGTCAAATATCTTCCACCTTGCAGTTGGTGTATGTTAAATGTTGATTGATCCTTCTTATTCAAGAATATGAGGGATATTTGATTCATGTGGAATGATTAGGATCAATAATTATGAATTTTAGTGAATATTTCATTGCTATAAATTTTTTAAGAGAAGAGGTATGATCCAAGAATATAGGTATCTACCTTATATGAATTTACAACATTTTTATGGAAGTGGTCAAACTGGAATATACTATTCTGATTAGGCTCCCCCTAGGAAAGGTTACATGTCCTTGGGATCTAACATATCTAGTTTGATCATTTATAATTCATATATTTCATGGTACTTATTCCAATCCATCATGGAGGGAAGGGAACTATTCTTCAGATGTATTAGCTAGTGAATAGATTTAATTAAAGTGCATCATTTTATAACATGTTAATAGTTCATTATCAATGGAATGTCATTATTTTATTTTGGAATAAAATATTTGGATTTTCCATTTGTCCCCTCAAAATTTGTGTCTTATTATAGTCCCCTTGGAATATAATAAAAAAAAGAATTTTTACAGTATTATTTTGACATGATATGTTTTTATATTTTATTACAATTGATATAGATTTAATTTTGATGCATATTAATGATTGATATAATGTATTATCCTTATATATGTGGAACTTTTTACCTTTAGTGCTTTAGTTATAACAATTTAACTTTCATTTTCTAGATTGATAGATCCATCATAAATTGATCAATGTACAAACATAGACCAGTCATTTTCTTATAAAATGAATTATATGGAGTTATTATACATTAACCTGAATAATCTTCCAATTCTGGGAAAGGTACATGAAATAATTTTTTTATGTACTAATAATTTTTGATGATATCAATGAATTTTTTTAATGAAACTTGGTTTTATGGATTTTTGGACATCAATATTCTCCAGATAATTTTCTATAACTATCCCCATATGCATTGGTTGATATATTTCTTATATATGACCATGATTTAACTTCTCATCTTCATTATCCAATTTATAATAAATAGAATGAGATATTACATATGATGATTTGACATTCATTTCAATTTGTAAATATTTTTTTAAACCATTTTTTATGATGTGTCTTTCTATGAAATGAAATTTCTTGTATTTAATAATTTTTTATAAGGACAAAAGTTTATGGGGAAATTCATATTAAGGGGGTATAATCTAACACCTCGATATGTTTTTGATTTTTTGAAAATAAATTTAATAATTTTTACATTTTTTAACATGTAACACTGATTCAATATTTATATACACACAACAATGGGTTTCTACTTTGTTACTGTCTATAATATTCTTATATTGGTTTACATGGAACATCGACATTATCTTGAATTATAGGAAAGACATAATTTATATGAAATGTGACATATTATAAATATTTTATTATAGTTTCAAAATAATTTTTTCAATTGTATTTATTAAAATAATTATCTAAATTGTTAAAAAAATATTCATGTTTATAAAATGAAATTATCAGTATCAATCTAATTTCAATTTAAATAAATAATTATTTAAGAAAAATAATTAATTTTTTTGAAAAATATTTTTAAATGCCAAATAATTTATCTTTCTATATAAATTTTTAAAAAATATTTTTTTGAACTAAATATTGATATTGATATATTATATATTTAATCAAATATTTGACACACATCTTATTGTTTTAGACAATACATAAAAATTAATACAGTTATACAAATAAAAAGATGTATTTTTCTAAAAGATAGTTTTACAGCCTTTTAATGGTTAAGAATGATTATAATGAATTTTTTAACTTTTTAGAAATATTATTTTATGAATAAAAATAATTAATTAATGTGGAAGGTGAAACTTATATTATGTTAATGTTTTTGTACTTATCAAAGAAGATTCATTTTTTTATGAATACTGAAGAAATGAATTTTAATTGAAAACCACTGTTTTTTTATAATTATTTATGAAGATAAATAATATTTAAAATTTTTTTAAAGTATATTTAGTATAATCATACATATATTAATATTATATATTTCATTTGAATCAATTTTATACAGAAATTGTATATAAAAACATTGTAAAATTTTGATTAATTTCACTTAAAAACATTCCTTCTCGTCACTCTTACGACATTTATTTTGAATTTAATTCTAAAACATATGTGAATGTATTTAATAAAAAATAGATTACATATTTGAAATAATTATAACTTATTTTATTTAATCTTTTATGTTATTTTTTTAACATAAATTTTATTGATAATGTTGAGAATTAATTAACATAATTAATGTTGAAATTGGGTTTTTCTCATTTCAGAGGTTTAATTTAAAATTTATTTATCATATCCATGTTATTTTATTTAATGAATTGGAATTAATATATTGAAATAGTTGTTATAAATTATGTATAAAATCATTTTTAAATTGAATTCTTAAAGCATAAAATATCAAGGTAAATAATATAAAACATGCTTCTATAGGAAAAACAATAAAGATAAAATATGTATACATATAGAATAAAGAATAAAATTGATAAACAGTTTATTTATTTTATGTTTTGGAGGTGTATATTAAAATATTAATCCACACCCCTATTAATTAATAATTAATGGTGGTGGAACATGATGTATGTTAGACCTCAAAATAGTGAGTACTTTAGGGAACTTATTAAAATTTCAGTCCTCTTCATTTACAAAAGGGAATTCTGTATCCCTTCATTTACAATATTTTCATGCCATTTAGATTGATAAAACCCAATAGTAAGAACCTAAATAACAAAAATTATCATTATATAAGACCGAATTTTGTATGAAATTCAACAAATTATTTCCTTTTTTGTGAACTAAAAGGATATACCAGAAGAAGAGGTAACATTCAACATTGAACAATTTTATTTTACTTCTTCCTCAAATACAATGAAATTATTTATATTTAATTATTACATCTTAAACTCAATATATTACATATGTATAAATAATTTAATATTAAATGACACATTATAAAATGATTATATATTATGATTTATTAATGTATCTAGAGTTATTAAATAACACATTATAAAATGATTTCTATTTTTTGTGATATAATATCATCGTTTTGGGGAATAGTGTACTATATCCTCACGATGCTACATGATTAATTTACACAATACATGGAATTTATTGAAGATGGGTCTAATATAATAATGATATATATATAACATCAAATTTATACTTTTTATTTATATATATATATATCAATTACTTTTCTTTCTATAAATATGATCATAAAATGGAAGCATCATTCACGTCTATGTAAGACAGTCCTTCTCCACGAACAATATATTTCATTTCAAATTTTTACATAAAATAGTTTATTATAAATATATATATACTCTGTATATAATATAATTATATAATTGAATAAATTAAGGAAACAATGAAAGAATTATCAATTTTATAGGACTAAAAATAACAACTCAGAACAGAAACGGAAAACAAATTGGTTATTACCAGAAATATAACATTTAAATAAAATTGTTAATAAATGAAAAATAAATTGTAATAATACTACCATATATGGTTTTATATATATTAGAATGTTTATTTAATATATTTATAACAAAATTATATTTTATAGACAACATGATATATTTTATACAAAGGAATTCAAAACAGAAGGTATTTAGATTTATAGTCTTTCATTTATTTCAACAAGACTTATTCCAAATTCAAAAATCCTTTCATTTATGTTCTGTGTTTAATCCCAATTACTATATTTTATTATTATTATAACAAAATTATTTGTATTTACATGTAACATTTATGATTTATCATTCATAGGGTTTATGGATAAAAAGTTTCCAAATCACTAAGATATTTTTTTCTCATTTTTCCATATTTAAGACATACATTATGTTGTGTAACTATATTCTATAATGAGGAGTATATACCAAAAAATTGACATTTAATAACATCATTTTATTCATCCTCATGAAATTTTATATTTAATTTTATGTTATTAGTTCATGGGACTTAGGATCTATGGTTAATAAAGTTGTATGGAGATTATTTTTCAGTATCACTATTTATGGGATTTGTTAATAATTAAGTCACTAATATAGAAATATAATGATATACCTCTCAAAATGTCTCAATAATTTTTTCATATTTTAATTCATGATATATTTTATTAATGGTTCATTTTACCCAATTTTTAACATATTATTGTTATGAAAAAGTTTATATGATAATTTAACATTTTTATTTATTAGTTCAAATATTTTTTTTCTTCCATAAGGATGTTGTTTAAACTGATTTAAATTATATTTTTTAGTGTTAATATAATATCACATCAAAATAAAAGATTTTTTTAAAAATGTTTTACTTATTATAAATTTCATTAAATGATTCCATTATAGGTTTTCTAGGTTATTTTATATACAAATTTTCTCATATTGTTTTTTGTTTTACTTTTTATTTTCAATGATGAAATGATATTTTACCAAATAAATGTTCCTAAGGATACTTTATAAATTATATTCCATATATTATGGAATAAATTTGTGTTCACTATTCCATACGATGGATATGATCCAACGATAAAATTCAGATTATTTTTAAAAAATGATTACATTTTGGTGGAATTATGTTTATTGGACCTTTTTCTCTTTTGGGAATCATGTTTCAATGATATTGTTGTCAAAACCATTTATTTTAAATTTTATAATAATGATTCAAATACATTGTTTTGGAATCCATTTATTTTACATGTTTCTATCATCTTTAAAATATATGTACATTAAATAAATTTATTTTCCATGGGTTAATAAAGTTATAAAATGGAAAGTATCCATTTTAATGTGTTTTATAAAACACTTAGTGATCTATGTAAATTTATTTAATTCATAGAAATTAATTATACCAAGGGATCATTCTAGAAAACACCAGGTAACCCCAATAGCTTCTTTTATGATGGGGCATCCTAGATAGCATGTGTTATCATTTTATAGCTTATATGATGGGGCGACCTAGATAGTATCATGTGATCCTGTTATAACATACACGATGAGTAAGACTATATAGTGCATTAGTGAATTGGTTAATGATATATTATATATGATATCATAGGTTACTCATGTTATTAGACCAATCCTAATGATGATGATATATAGTTTCTTCACCCATGACATTAGATTAGGGAACATTGGTAGTCAGCCCCAGCCTAATGATAAGGGTACAAAAGCGGTCTTTACAAGATAAAAGAAGAAGTTATAGGGTTATTCAAACTATTAAAATAAAAAATATTACTTTTTTAGTAATTCTAATATGAAATTCATTACACAAGTGATCTTCCTTATCTTGGGATTTCTTGAATGACTTGGTGGGTTGCCTTGACATAATATTTTATTTTCATGAGTCTATGAAAAAACTTTTAATGTCTAATGCTAATAATATATTGTCATGTAACATTTTGTTTTGTTATATAATTATAAATATATTATGAATATCCAAATTTTACTCCATAACTCATTTTTATGATATATGTGAGGGGTTTTAGAAACATTTCTTTTTTGTTTCACTATCAAATAGCCTTATGCACATATTTTGGTTACACACGGTCATAGACCTATATATCTTAAGTTTACCATTAGTATAAATCAAAGATAACAATATATTATGGTTCCATTCCATGGTTTACAAAGAATTTCAATGTTTAGGTTACTTTAATGAATACAACAAAATGATAAGATATTTGTCTGAAACATTTAAGATCATTAAAAAAACTAAGATTGTGTTTAATGTTTCCTAAGAGAGTAAAATATTATGGTATTTAAGTGTGTTTTAGTGAATTAAAGTATATATTAATAAACAAATATTTAACATACATTCATAAAAAGTAACAAACCAATCTTCCCTGATAAATTTTTCTTTGAATAATGTAATAGCTTGCGTTTGACACAACATTGAGTTTTAAAACACCACAACCAATCAAACTAGCTATTATGAATAGTGATACCAACTATTTTAAATTTTATAAATTTTACATTTTAAAATGGACATCATTTTAGGATTCAAAATCTAAAATTTATCTTAGGGTAAATTTTTCATATTTTTCTGAAAACATTCAATTTTAGATGAATAGTTAATAAACAACATTATTTTTTAAAACAGATTTTTTATTTATATAATTTATTTTATTTTAATTTATTTTAAGTCAATATAGAGACATAATACATATATTTGTAAAATATAATTCATTGGATTCATTTTATAATAATATTAGATATATAAAATTTTATTGAACTTTTTACCGTCTTTTACCCACCTTTTATGCGCATCGGAAAATTTGCATAAAATGTTATTTTACATCTTCTATGAATTAAATTTCAAAAATAAAAGAGTCTTGTTTGATATAATTAAGTAAAATGTGGTTCAATAAGTTGAATACAATTTTTTGGGGATATTAACTTTTCACTTTTATTTATCACGGTTAAAATTAAATAGGGTAATTAAATGTAAAAATATATTATTATTATCCTAAATCTTGTTCTGATTCTATTTTATATGTGTATTTAGACAAAAAACATCCTTAGTAATAAAATATGATCATTTTGGTCTCCTTGTATTAGAATAAGACATTTATTATTATTTTATTTATAGAAAAGTTAAAAGTGTTAAAATCAAATTTTCAAACTACTTTTTTTTAATATAGGGTTACACATAAGATAAATTCTACTATAAATATTCATTATAAAGATAAAAATGTTTCCTACATAATGGTATTTTATTTATATTTTTTATATATTAATTAAGTAAATTTATTAATGACACGATGAAGATGCACTTATTACCATATTAATGAAATATTAACATAATTGATATTATAAATATGAAAATAAATGTGAATTGAGACTTTTGATTAAATATACTATTTTTATAAGTTAATATAACATGTTAGTGTTTATTTAATTATTTTTTTCAAAGTAATAATGTTTTTAGGACTTTAATAAAAATCAATCACTATATAGTGTCAAAATTCACAAAAATGAGTGTTTAAAACAAATACTATATTATTAAATAATATAATTAAATTTCAGAAAAAGAACATAGATAATAATAGAAATTTTATTAATTAACCACTTGTGGTTCACTTGGAATTTTATATTATGTTTATTAACCATATAATATAATGATACAAGGAGACATTGTAAAATTCAAACTATTAAACTAAGAGTTAAATCTTAATGAAAAGGTTAACATGGTGAATTAAACCTATATAAAACCTATTGGTTGAGATTTTATCGAACCATTACCACTTTATCCTAGAAATAAATTTTTTTTGAGCCATTATAAACTGAATATGATTGTATAATAATAAAATATTTCATGTTTTTCAAAAGTAACCCTCACCTGTCTTATAAAAGGGTACATCCCCTTCTCTTAAATCCACACCTCCAAAGCCATTTGGCTCAGCCAAACCCTACTCAAATATCCTCCCAACTACCCTAAATTTGACCCAGAGTCCTTACATTGATCATTAATCCAACCTAAGGAGCCCTTTGATTAACTAAAAACGAAATCACCTGAAGAATAGGTAATAATTTTTCCACATCTTTCAAAGTTATTTTCTTCTTCCACTTCTGCTTTTGTTTTGGTTTCTATACCAAAATAATATGTCTAGTACCTTATAAATATTTTGAGTTTATTATTAATATGTTACAACCATATTCATTATTCTATTCATCATATGAATGACAAGTCACCATATGTGCGTACCTACAGCTTACCATCACTACATCGTAGTGTAGATTGTTATTCAGACCCTTCATTTGTTGTATGGGTATAATAATGAGTGTAACTAATGTAAATAATAATTATAACTTGTTAAGGATTATTTATATATGATATACCATCAAATAATAAACGATTTCACCATCAATATAATGATATTGTTGCTTGTGCGTACGTATAGATTACCGTCTCCACGAATGCGAAGAGATTCATTCCCCATCGTTATCATTAAAGAATAATTTTCATTTTATGATTAAAAATAATTTTTAATAACTCAATATAAATTTGGATATGAATCAAATACTATTATAAATAACAAACATGACTTGCGTAACAAAACATATAAAGGAAAATGAATCAGTTAACACCCGAAACAATGACACTACTAAAATATTATTAACAAATCAATATTAGAAGATAATATATAATATCATATTTATATATTTCATTCTTTTATAATTTAATAAAAATGTTTAATTTTTTATACAAGAGGTTAAAATACCCTCAATCGAGTATAAGTACAAGGAAAGGGTTAATTTTACAATCTATTCAATATCTGAGGTTGTTTATAAGTGAGTATCTACTAAGATCACTTTATCATCAACATCCATGTTTCTTAAAATGTATTTCAAATAATTTTTAATATTTACTATACTATGGGTAAAATTAATTTATACCCTTTTTTGAACTTTTATAATATGTTGAAATGTAATCTTTCCCTCATTTTTCAAACAAGGTACTTTATGACCTTTTCGACAAATAAATGTAAGAATGTATTATTAACTTATATGGAAGGTGTGGCTATTTGGGCCTGATAGAACATTTTTGAAGATTCCCTTACATTCTTATAAAAATATTTTCAAAATAAATGATTTTTTAAAATTATATTACTTTTAAATTATTTCAAAATAGATAGAGATATTTCTATCAAATATTTTTTATTACATGTATGTCAACATCCTTTTATTGATTTTACACTTGATTGAAGTTTATTTATTAAGATTAAAAACATCCATATTGTATTGAAGGTTTTGTGATATGTTTGACTGTGGATGGGTTATTTTTATACCATTCATTGTTTGCAGTGACAGTATTAATATTTCGTATTCTTTTTTTAATATGATTGTTTATGTTATGTTTTAACCATTTCATATGAAGAATGCATTGGACAGAGTAAGTGATGGGTGGACCTCGATATAGCTCCTTAATGCATCTGTAGGTCTCATGAGATAAAATAGTGTCTTGGAACAAGGCCATGACAAAATCTTCTTTGTAGTATTTACACAAAGCCTTGAATATGTGGTTATGATGTCTGGCATTTTGCATTCCATCATTATGAAATTTTCTATTAATATTAAATGTGACTATTCGACTAGTAGAATATAAATGTGAATAGGTAAATGGAAGTATTTAATTTATCTTTTACATATTATTCTATCTTTCATGTTTAAAATGGTTGTGTTTTACTCTTATACATTTCATTAAATGTTTATGTTTATTTATGAATGTTTCTGGCATACTGTTATCCTTACTGAGCACCTGAGCTCACCCCTTTCTATGTTTTATTTTTCCCAGGAGGAAAAGAAGTATATTATGACTAACCTGTAGGGATATTCTAAGGGAGATGAATGTATTAAAATGAGACACAATGTTGTTGTTTTTAATTTCATTATGTAATGTAAAACTTATGTTTGTATCTAGTACTTCCAAGGATACTAAACTGATCGATCTTTGGGTAATTGATCCCTGGTGATCATTATCTTGTTATGTAACAATTCACCAAATCTGGGTAACTTTGGTCAGGGCATTAAAGTTTTATAAAAAGAAGTTTGGAACAATCCTTGGTAACTAGATTTTGAAAAATTCTGATTAGATAACATTATCATAAGATAGAATTTGATGATTAGTATAGAAGATCTTCCAAAAAATTTTGTTATGTAGAGATTTTATGAGTATTCCAATAAATACATCTGTGTAGGGATATGAGAAGGTAGTAGTGACTCTAGAAAATAAGTACCTAGGAGTGAAAACAACGACCATGAGTTTCGAGCAGGACCCGGGATATCCTGGTACACGACAATGGGACTTGCTGCACTCTTTGTTATGACACTCCCAGGGGATATGCTTAAGATAATTCACTTTTTCATTACAAACCATTGTGAATGATTTTTGAGTATATTATTTCTCAAAGAAAACATTTTTTTATTATGGATAATTTCCAAAAGATGTTTAATTTTGTGTTAAGTGTTTACATGGTTGGAATTATGAATTGTGATTCAGAAACTAATGTAGTGTACGCCATTATTTAGAGATGGTACCATGTGGAAGGAATGGAACTGTATCAATGAATGTAATCCATGTAGGGATTTCCCTCCCACTCAAGATAATTATAGTGGAGCTGATGATGGAACTGGTTCTGATCAACATATTACCATACTAGGACAACTCACTCAGGTTATGAATAATAACCTTACCTGTATGGAGCACCATGATCCAAAACAACGAGAATAATTGTTATAGAAATTCCCAAGGAAACAACCATAAACATTAAATGGGACTACATATCAATTTGTAGCTACGAAATATATATTTTCCTTTGAGAAAATATTTCATGCTTTGGGGAGTAAGAAAAGGGAAAATGGATTTATGGCATTTTATCACCTCACAAGAGATGAAGATCAATGGTGGTCATTAATTCAAAACACAAAGGACAATTCATATGTATAAAATATGGAATGAAAAGAGTTTATAAACAATTTCATAGACACATTCTTTCCTCGTGACAATCAAGATTTTATGGAAATACAATTTCTGAGCCTGAGACAATAAGATGATGACAATGTATCAAATTATGAGTCTAACATTACAATGATAGAAATACATGCAACAGATTATATACGTAACCCAAGGAGTAAGATTGATCGATTCTTCGGAGGGTTAAAACCATTTATACATCGAGCATTAGTCTCACAATCCATCTCATCATATGAATATATTATCTCATGTGCTATCAAGATTGAAAGGAAATTCTCTATGTATTTTGAGATTAATGAGAAGGAAGAGAAGAAGAGATCTACTAATCACTATGGAAATTGAAATAAGGGGAAGAAGGGAAAAGATGAATATCCATCCTATGGTAAATGTGGGAAGAAACACCCTGGTACTTGCCTAAAAGGAATGAGAGTCTATTACAAGTGTCGTTAAAAAGGCCCCCAAGCTCATGATTTTAATGTAAGGAAAGAAGTTTTCAACATTGAATGTTACAATTGTAGAGAAAAGGGACATTATGAAAATGAATGTTTTAAGATCCAAGGTAACATACCTCAGAAAAGGACAATGGAGAAGGGCCAATATTATGTGATCACTACTAATGAGGTTGAAGCATTGAAATATGTGGTTTGGGGTAATTTAATGGTTTCCTCAAGTTTAGAAAATTCTTTATTTGATTCTGGATCATCGCATTATTTTATATATTTCTATTTTCATAAGAAAATTAGATTTTTTCAATTTGATTTAATAAGGGAGTTTTCAGTCAAAACTCCTAAGTGATGTATCATCGCAACTAAGGTTTGTTAATCATTTCCCATTTGGGAAAATAAATCTTATTTATTTACTGATCGCAATGTAATAACCATGATTAAATTATACATAATTTGTGATATGTATTGTATTTCAGACAATGGTGAAATATCTATTGTAAGAAGAAGGAGGTTATATATTTTTTGATTATTAGGAGTACCTTATCTTAAAGCATTAACTTCACCACATGATTCTTATCTAGATCCTGATGTTATTAATATTTTCATGACTTATTATATTCCCCCTTTACTTATTTTATATGAAATGTGCATAATTTGTGTGAAATATTAATGTTTTAATATTAAGTATAATATTTGAGCATTTTTAGAAGTAGTCAAATTGAGTCATTTTAATGTTTTAATTATAACTATAACTATACTGATCCAAATTGTGTGGTTCTTCTTTTTTAGGATTCTCCTTACAATATACAACATTTCATTAGAAGGAACCATGATCCAATTCTGCTATTTGAAGGGTCATATGGTCCTCACAAACAAGACCAAAGAATCTGTGAACAAACTGGTCCAGTCTTGAATATTGATTTACTGGGCTCAATCCAGAAGTCCAAAAACATTAACTCTCCACCATAATTCGGGGGACACTACATGTAATCTTGGATAAAAATTTCAAAGAACAAATACAAGTACAAGGGGCCCAAATAAATCTTTTAAGTCCAGCCCACCATTCTGTCCGAGAATTAAAATCAGTATAGTATGCATGACATATCTCCTGATGTAAGCATCCATGTGAGCTTAGATTTTACAGTGTGAAATAGGAGATATAGGCGGCTGACTTTGTTGAATAAGTCATTCGGATTTGAAGGCACCTTCCTATTCAAAAATCCATTCACATTTTGGCCATCGAAAAAGCATGGATAGAAATGGACAGTTTACCTTTGTTTAATAAAACCGCCATAACATTGTCTACACTAGTAAAAATGCCTCCATATTTTGACAGTAGTCGGAAATCATTATTTTTTACATCTTTGAAGAAGGGGATATTTGAAGATTCGGCTGTCGGAATAGCCAAATTGGCGATGCAAGTGGAGGGAAAGATTGGGAATGCAAACAGTCCACTCCTAGGGCTATAAATACTCTCCCCTTCTCTCCTTGAGAGGGGTTGGCATTTCAGAAGAGTGGAGATCATATTGGCACGACCAAAGCTTTTCCAAAGGCTTGGGAGGACCTTCCATACTCATGTTTTCACTTGAGAGACCTTTCCTCCTCTCTTTGTTTTCACTTACTTTTGTGTTCTTTATTTTTGTAATCTTGTAATTCTCTTTCTTTGTAATTCTGTTTTAATGCATGTTACCTCTTCAATATCTCTTATTCTCATCCAACTTCTGTAGTTTAATATTTATGTTCATAAAATAGTTTAAATTCAGTTCAATCCCCTTCCCTTCTTTTTCTTCCTCATTAAATCGAAAATCCATTTTTAATTATCATCATCGTTCGTGTGTGTGTGTCAACGTACCACTCTTTTCTAATCCCTTTCTTTTTATTCTATTCTTAATTTATCATCATAATTATTTTAACCAAAATATTAAACATCCAAATGTCTGAGTATATCTTTCATTGGGGTGAGTTATAATTCAAGGATGTTAAGTGACTGAGAGTTTTTCTCGATGAGTATTCTTTAAATTAATATTGTGTATGTTAAACTTAATATGTCATGGATTAATGATATGTTTTGTTTAACGAGTGGTTTCCATGGATTATTGGAACCATAAATACACTACCATAAATAAGTTTTGATTGAGATTAGAACCCTAAGTTAAGTTAAGGCTTGGATTAAAGCCTTCACACTTGTGTTAGAGGAAAACAAAAATGCCTTAGGTTGGACCCTAGAGGATATTCCAGGAATCAACCCTGCCCTTTGCATGCATCACATCCATCTAGAGGAATCATCCAAACCAATTAGGCAACCTCAAAGAAGACTCAATCCACTCATACTTGAGGTAGTTAGGGAAGAGATTACCAAGCTTCTTCAAGCTGGTATTATCTACCCAATTTCTGATAGTGAATGGGTTAGTCCAATTCAAGTCATTCCTAAGAAGGGTGGGATAACAGTTGTCACAAATGAACATGGAGAAGTGGTCACGACTCGAGTGAAAAACAAATGGCGTGTGTGCATCGATTATCGCAAATTGAATGCTGAAACACGAAAAGATCACTACCCACTTCCTTTCCTTGACCAAATGCTTGAGAGATTGGCTGGAAAGTCACACTATTGCTTTCTGGATGGTTACACCGGCTACTTCCAAATTCCAATCGCACCTCAAGACCAAGAAAATACCACATTCACTTGCCCCTTTGGAACCTATGCCTATAGGCGAATGCCTTTTGGACTTTGTAATTCTCCTGCAACATTCCAGCGGTGTATGATGAGTATCTTTTCTGAATTCATTGATAATTTCATGGAGGTCTTCATGGATGACTTTACCATTTATGGCATGTCATTTGAATCTTGCTTACATTCACTCTCTTTGGTCCTTCAAAAGTGTGTCAAGTGCATCCTTGTGCTGAATTTTGAAAAATGTCACTTCATGGTTTCAAATGGGATTGTTCTAGGTCACATAATTTCTCAAGAGGGTATCCAAGTTGATCCAGCCAAAATTGAGGTGATCCAATCACTTCCTGAACCCAAATCAGTTCGAGACATTCAGTCCTTCCTTGGTCATGCTGGTTTCTATCGGCGATTCATTCAGAACATCAGCAAGATTTCCCTCCCACTCACTCATTTACTTCAAAATGATGTCACATTCAATTTTGATGAGGCTTGCAAGAGAGCCTTCATTGAACTCAAATCTTCTCTCACATCTGCTCCAATAATCCAACCCCCAGATTGGTCCTTACCATTTGAATTGATGTGTGATGCTTCTGATAGGGCCATTGGGGCTGTTCTTGGTCAAAGAAGAGAAAACATTCCTCATGTCATCTTTTATGCCTCAAAAACATTGGATGAAACTCAATCACACTACACTATGACTGAAAAAGAACTTTTAGCTGTGGTTTTTTCCTTGGATAAATTCCGGCCCTCTCTCTTAGGTGGAAAAATCATCATCTTCACGGACCACTCAGCATTAAAGTTCTTTCTTAAGAAATGTGATTCCAAACCAAGGCTAATAAGATGTATTTTAATGCTCCAAGAGTTTGACCTTTTGATAAAAGATAAACCTGAAAAAAAAAACCATGTAGCTGATCACCTGAGTAGAATGTCTAATTCTTCTCATTCTGAAATAATTGATCCTGAATTTCCAACTGAACACCTCTCATCTCTCACTCCAAAGTTACCATGGTATTCCCCAATTGTCAATTACATGGTTTCTGGTGTTTTCCCTGATTATTTTTCAAAATAACAAAAAGAGAATATGAGAAGTGATTTAAAGCATTATTTTTGGGAAGATAATAAACTTTGGAAAACTGGGGCTGACATGGTAATTAGGAGATGTGTTGATGAAACTGAACAATCCTCCATCTTGGAATTCTGCCACTCAATGCCTGGAGGTGGCCACTTTGGACCACAAAGGACTTCTCGAAAGGTCCTAGATTCTGGATTCTTTTGTCCTCCACTCTTCAAGGACTCACACGAGTTCTGTCAATCATGTCCCACTTGCCAAAATATTGGCACAATTTCCAAAAGAAACGAAATGCCTCAAAAACCATTAATCTTCTGTGAGCTTTTCGATGTTTGGGGCATCGATTTCGTGGGACCTTTTCCCCCTTCCAATGGATTATCTTACATTCTCCTTGCTGTTGACTATGTTTCTAGGTGGGTCGAGGCCAAACCCACTAGGAAAGATGATGCTCAAACTGTGAGTGAGTTCCTCAAAACCCATATCTTCCATCGATTCGGAACACCACGTGCTTTGATAAGTGACTTAGGAACTCATTTCTGTAATAGAACCATGGAGTCACTTTTGAAAAAGAATGGGGTTTTACATAAAACATCCACTAAATATCACCCTCAAACAAATGGAATGGCTAAACTTTCTAATAGAGAAGTGAAAAGAGTGCTTGAAAGAATTGTTAATCCCACAAGAAAAGAATGGCCCGATAAACTTGGTGAAGCACTTTGGGCCTATCGAATAGCCTATAAGACACCCATTGGGATGTCTCCATTTAGGCTAGTTTTTGGTAAATCCTATCATTTACTAGTTGAAATCCAACATAAGTCATTTTGGGCTGTCAAAACTTGTAATTTTGATTGTGAAAAATCTGGTGAAGAAAGATTGTTGCAGTTGACTGAATTGGAGGAGCTTCGACTCGATTCGTATGAGAACTCCATTCTCTACAAAGAAAAGGTAAAGTCGCTCCATGACAAGCACATTCTTCGAAAGGTGTTTCATGAAGGTGAAAAGGTAAGGCTCTTCAATTCTCGATTTTGACTTCACCCAGGTAAGCTGAATTCTCGTTGGGATGGACCTTTTATTATTACTAATGTTTACCCATTTGGTGCAGTGCAAGTCGATGACCCTTCTTCAAAAAGAACATTCATGGTAAATGGACACCGGTTAAAGCATCACCATGAGAGGTCTCACAATCCAGGAACCACGTCGACTTCCATCGAAACCCCCACCACTTCAATAGAACCACCACTAGATGGAGACCCGCCAAATCCAAACCAGGGGGCACCTCTTTCCCTTTAACTCTCTCTCTCCTCAATCTCTCTTCCCTCTCTTCTTCTCTCTATTTCTTATTCTTCCTCTCTCCCTCTCATTTTTTTACAACATTCTTCCACATGTTTTTTTTTCTATTTTCTCTTTTGTGTGGATTTGTCATTAAAAATAAAAAAATTTTAAAAAAAATTAATTATACAAAATGAAAATTAAAAAAACAAAAGGGGTGTCATAATTACTCATCATCCAATATTGAAATTCTGTCCAACCATTTTGGGGAGTCAAAAGGCTTGTTTTAAACTCAAATATATTGAATTTTTATCTCAAACTTGGGTAAACAATTTTGTGTCAATAACAAACATTTTGAATGAACAATTTTTTGTGGAAAATGATTCTCCCCTACCGTGAGGAATAACATTAGCCTTCATTCCAAGGTCATCTATGGCCATATTTTTCATTGTGTGTCTTCACCACTGATTGTGAGTCTTGAGTTTGTAGACCTTCGAGCTGAATTTCCATCTTTTGTGTGCATTAATATGATAGAGGCATTTTCGAAGCCACATGAGAATCAGAATAGCCAAATAGCCTCCCGTTACCCTTACATTGATCCTACTTTTGAAAGCCCCTTTGAGCCTATGAAAACGATTCTTTTAATAGCCACATTACAAGCCTAATACCATGTCCCACCCAACATCTTCATGGATTTTCATTGTACAATTTTTTGAAATTTATGTGTGGGGGGAATGGACTTCATTTTTGGGCGTACTTTCATTGATTTCCAATGTGTCATCATATGCTTGAGGGCAAGCATCCTTTCAAGTGTGGGGGAGAGGTTGTAATTCTGTGATCTTTGGGGTGTATATGTGTAATTTTCATTTATACAAAAGTCATTTAAAAGTGTTCAAAAAAATGAAAAAAAATTATATAAAAAAATGAAAAAAATATAAAAAAGAAATTGGTTGTGTCTTGGGTGGGTCAAAAATCATTCATCATCAACCTTTGTTCGTGTTATAAATTAGTTCCATGTGGAGATCAAGCATGGGTTGGGAGATGACTATGAGACTTGTTTCAAGTAGAACTTTCGAAAAAAAGCAAAAAAAAAGAAAAAAAAAGAACACTTGAATCATCTTGTATTGTGTCATTATTGGAAGTCTTGCATGTTGTACATATTCCATCATCTCACCCTATTACATTATCTATCTCCCTCACTTTTCATTCATCACACATTCATGCCCTTGTAAATATGTGTTTCTATTTCCTTTCAAATCAAATTTCAAAAACAAAATGTCCATTGATTTTTCCATGTTGGTGTTTTTAACCCCTCTTTTCCTTTGGACATTATATACCTACCGTCCCATAGCCACTGAAAAACCCCTTAAAAGACCTCTTGATTCTTGTACACATTATATTTGGGAATGGAAGCTGAGAGCTCTTACAAACTCTTGATTTTCACTTTTTGTTGGTGAATGAGTGAACCTCCTAAAATACATTTTTATCATCTTGAGAGGAGTAAGTTTTGAGTGCCTACATTTTCTAATTCAAACCTTGAACATGAAAAAATGAATTGTTTCTGATGCATTATTGTAAACCAAATTTGTGATGGAATTCAATATGGATGAGTGAAATAGTCTAAACCTCCCCTGATTGGAGAAAACAAAATTTTAATATTTGTTGGTGAGTGAAAATGATTTTGTCATATTTTTATATTTGTTGCACATGAGGACACACGCAAATCTAAGTGTGGGGGAGTTGATGTTATAAATATTTTCATGACTTATTATATTCCCCCTTTACTTATTTTATATGAAATGTGCATAATTTGTGTGAAATATTAATGTTTTAATATTAAGTATAATATTTGACCATTTTTAGAAGTAGTCAAATTGAGTCAGTTTAAGGTTTTAATTATAAATATCACTATACTGATCCGAATTATGTGGTTCTTCTTTTTTACGATTCTAATTTCAATATAAAACATTTCATTAGAAGGAACCATGATCCAATTCTGCTATTTGAAGGGTCATATGGTCCTCATAAACAAGACCAAAGAATCTGTGAACAAACTAGACCAGCCTTGAAGATTGATTTACTGGGCACAATCCAGAAGTCCAAAAACATTAAATCTCCACCATAATTCGGGGGACACTACATGTCATCTTGGATAAAAATTTCAAGGCCCAAATACAAGAACAATGGGCCCAAATAAATCTTTGAAGTCCAACCCACCATTCTGGCCAAGAATTAAAAGCAGTATAGTATGCATGACATATCTCCTGATGTAAGCATCCAAGAAAGCTGAGATTTTACAGTGTGAAATAGGAGATATAGTCGGCCGACTTTGTTGAAGCAGTTATTCGGATTTGAAGGCATCTTCCTTTTCAAAAATCCATTTACATTTTGGCTATCGAAAAAGCATGGATAGAAATGGACAGTTTACCTTTGTTTAATAAAACCGCCATAACTTTGGCTCCACTTGTCCAACTTCCTCCATATTTTGTAAGTAGTCGGAAAACATTCTTTTCTACAACTTTGAAGAAGGTGATATGTGAAGATTCGGCTGTCGGAATAGCCGAATTGGCAATGCAAGTGGAGGGACAGATTGGGAATGAAAACAGTCCACTCCTTGGGCTATAAATACTCTCCCCTTCTCTCCTTGAGAGGGGTTGGAATTTCAGAAGAGAGGAGATCATATTGGCACGACCAATTCTTTTCCAAAGGCTTGGGAGGACCTTCCATACTCATGTTTTCACTTGATAGACCTTTCCTCCTCTCTTTTTTTTCACTTAATTTTGTGTTCTTCATTTTTGTAATCTTGTAATTCTCTTTCTTTGTAATTCTATTTTAATGCAAGTTACTTCTTCAATATCTCTTATTCTCATCCACCTTCTGTAGTTTAATATTTATGTTTCTAAAATAGTTTAAATTCAGTTCAATCCCCTTCCCTTCTTTTGCTTCCTCATTCAATCGAAAATCCATTTTTAATTATCATCATCGTTCGTGTGTGTGTGTCAACGTACCACTCTTTTCTAATCCCTTTCTTTTTATTCTATTCATAATTTATCATCATAATTATTTTAACCAGAATATTAAACTTCCAAATGGCTGAGTAAATCTCTCATTGGGGTGAGTTATAATTCGGGGATGTTAAGTGATTGAGTGTTTTGCTCGATGAGTATTTTTTAAATTAATATTGTCTATGTTAAACTTAATATGTAATGGATTAATGATATGTTTTGTTTAACGAGTGGTTTCCATGGATTATTGGAACTATAAATACACTACCATAAATATGTTTTGATTGAGATTAGAACCCTAAGATAAGTTAAGGCTTGGATTAAAGCCTTCACACTTAGGAATTCCAATCAACGTCAACTTATGACATGAGTGTTAATTTAATGCAATACAAAGTAAGGCTCAAGGATATCACATGCTTAACTCCCCAATGATGAACTCACCCCAATCTTTATCAATTTGGTAAATCAAACATCATCCATAAATCATTTCAATTAATCTCTGCAAACAAACCCCTCTAATCAAAATACAATCAACTAAAAACAAACGACTATTACAAAGTATCATCGCCGAGGATTCGACCCGAGTGCTGCTATACACATTAGCAGAGCACCATAATTTTGACCGGTCGATAGGCGACAATCAGCCGTGCGTTTCAGATCCACACCCACTTTCTCTACTAAATTCAACTATTGGGGAGGTTGAGAATGAAATAACCATTGGTGATGATCTTAATGTTCAAATAGGTTATTTACCTATTGTGCGAGAATAAGCTGATCTATTTCTAGAGGATTTACCTGGACATCCTCTAGAATGAGAAATTGTGTTTTTCACTGAATTAATTCCATGTTCATGGCCCATTTCAAAGACCCCTTATAGAATGGACATTGTAAAATTTGTGGACCTAAAGAAAAAATTGGAGGAATTGAGTAATAAATGATTTATTTGTCATAGTGTTTATCTATGGGGTTCCCGTTTTTTTTTTATTAAGAAGAAATATGGATCTATGAGGTTGTGCATTGACTACAGGGAGACCAATGATATAATAATAAGGAACAACTATCCCCTACCTCTCATTGATTATTTAATAAACCAACTTCCTGGAGCTAAAAAATATCAATGATTGACCTTCGATCTGGATATCATCAGTTGTGTGTGAGGAAGGATGAAATTCCGAAGACAACATTTTGTACCAGGTATGGTCATTTTGTGTTTACTATAATGCCCTTTGGACTGACTAATGCACCCTCTGTTTTCATTGATCTAGTAAAAATGGATATGAGAATAATCATGGAAGGTGAAACATGAATTCTTTTTCAAATGGTTTCCAAACCATCTTGACAAGAAAGGATGAAAAGTTCTCAGATTGATGATGAGGAGATTCAAAAGAAAATTAAATCTATGAATAATGGGATATTGATTGAATTCTTATATGAAGTTAGAATTTAGAAATTTGGGAAGAGACTTTTTGTTCCTGATATACCTGATCTAAAAAGGATATTTTTGGATGTTGCTCATAGCTTCAATTTCTCTATACACCCTGGTAGGACTAAGATGTATAATGATTTGAAGGAAAATTTTATGTGGGAAAACATAAAGAGGGATATTCTAGATTATGTTTCAATATGTATGGTTTGTTTACTGGTGGAGGATGGAAGAAAACATCCTAGAAGAGTCATGCACCATCTTTCCATACCTGAGTGGAAATTGGATGATATTACTATGGACATTGTCATGTGGATACCAAAGAATCCAAGAAGGAATGATGTAATATGGGTGATTATTGATAATCTTTCCAATTTAGCACATTTTCATGCTATAAAAGAAGATTTACCACCTGAACATTTAGCAAGACTATATATAAATTTCTTTTTAAAACTTCATGGTGTACCCCTATAGATTATTTCTAATCATGGTACCCATTTTACATCAATAATATGGAAATGTATTCATAAGGACTTCTATTATTAACTTCATTTGAGCCCTGCCTATAACCCTAAAACTTATGGAAAATCATAAAGGACTATTCAAACCTCAGAAGACATGTTGATATCTTTCTCACTTGACTCTCAAGGTTTTGGGGATCAATATTTACCTCTGGTAGAATTTTCATATAACAATAGCTTCCATTTAAGTATTCTAATGGAACCATATAAATAATTATATGGAAAGAGATGTCACAGACCAGCTTGTTGGGATGATATTGGGGAAAGAAAACTCATAGGCCCAGAATGTGTTGAGGAAATATGAAAATAGTAATTGTTATCCAAACCCACATAAATGTGATTCAAAGTCGGGAAAATAGATATGCTGATAACCAATGGAAGGATATGGAATTTAAATTTGGTGATCAGGTTTTATTGTAGATATCTACATGGAAGGGTGTTGTAAGATTCAGAAAGAAGGGAAAATTGAGTCCCAGGTACATCATACCTTTTAGAAATTAAAGAAAAAATTGGTGTTGTCTCTTACCATTTGACACTGACTCCAATTCTCTCCAAAGTTCATGATGTTTTCCACGTATTACTGTTGATATAATATATTACTGACCCAACGCATGTACTCACCTATGACGAAATAGAACTGGAACCCGATCTGTCTTATTATAAAGAGCTTGTTATGATTCTTGATACTAAAGGACAAGTGCTGAGAAGCCGGACGACTCGTCTGGTGAATGTTCTATGGATAAACCATAAGATAGAAGGGGCAACGTGGGAACTCAAGGAACTTATGATGAAGAAACACCATAATCTTTTTATGTCGTAGTATGATAGAAATTTCGAGGATGAATTCATTTTAATGATGGAATAATGTAACCCCCAAGCTTCCACAGTACGTTTCCCTTTGAATATTGTAATAGCTTGCGTTGTACACAAATTGGAGTTTTAACACACCACGACCAATGAAACTAGCCGTTATGAATAGTAATAATAACGTTTTGAAAATTTAAAAGTTTAATTTTTAAAATGGAAATCATATTTGGATTCAAGAATAGAAAAATTATCTTAGGTTGAATTTTTGGTATATTTTTGAAAATTTTCAATTTTTGATGAATATTGAAAAACACTACATTATTGTTTATAACTGAATGTTTATTTAAATAAATATTTATTTTATTTAAATTTATTTTAATTAAAAATATATTCACCATACTTATACTAGTTCAATGTAATTTATTAGAGTCATTTTATAATAATATTATATGTATAAAATTTTTATAGATCTTTTTACCTTCTTTTACCCACCATCAAGGCACGTTAGTAAATTTATAAAAAATTTAATTTTAATACTACTGTGAATCGAATTTAAAAAATATGAAAGACATGGTTGATATCTTTAAGTAAATTGTGGTTCAAAGAGTTGAATTTTTTTGGTGAATAGTAACTTTTGACTTTTATTTACCTGAGTTAAATGTAAATAGGGTATTTAATGGTAAAAATGATATTATTATTACCCTAACACATGTCCTATTTTTATTGGATAAATTTATTTCGACCAAAAACAACCTTATAAATAAAATATGATCCTTTTGGTCAAATTGGATTAGATTTAGACATTTATTATTATTTTATTTAAATAAGAGTTAAAAGCGTTAAATTAAAATTTTCATAAATAAACAATTATTATATAGGGTTATAAATAAGATATATTCAGATATAAATATTAAATAGAAAGATAATAAATATTCTTACATAATGGTATTTTATTTATAATTTTTATACCTTGAATAAATTTATTTATTTATGACACAATGATGATGAAATAATTACCTTATTAATGAATTATTAAAATAATTGATATTATAAATATCTAACTAAATGTAAATTGAGACTTTTAATAAATTACAAGAATTTTATTGGTTAATATGTCATGTTAAGGTTTATTAAATGAATGTTTTTTTATGTAATCAAGTTGTTAAGACTCTATCAAAAATATAATACTAAATAGTGTTAAAATTGACATAAATGAGTTTTTTTAAAAATACTATTTTATTAAATGATATAATAGTCCTAAAAATATTAGGTTCATAAAAAGTACATATATAACAATATAATTGTCATTAATGAACCACATGGGGTCCTCTTGAAATTTTATATTAAATTTATTAACCACATAATATAATGATACATGCAGACATGGTAAAAGTTAAACTATTTATTAAAGACTTAAATATAAATGATAAGTTTAATATAGTGACTAAAAACCATATAAAACATATTGGTTGAGAGTTTTTCGACCCATACCCACTTTAACTTTAAAATAAATCATTTTGGAGCCATTATTAACTTAATATGATTGTATAATAAAATAATACTTCAAGCATTTCCTAAAGTAACCCTCATCACTCTTATAAAAGGGTACTTCCCCTTCTCTCAAAATTTCACATCCAAAGCCCTTTGGCTCAGCCAAACCCTACTAAAATATCCTCCCAACTACTCTCATATCGATATATAAGCCTTAAACTGATCATAAATCCAACCTCTGGAGACCATTTGATCAACTCAAAAGGAAACACCCGAAGAAGAGGTAATAATTTCACCACATCTTTCAATGTTCCTTTATTCTTAAACTTCCTCATTATTTGTTATTTCCATACCAAATTAATTAGTCCAGTAACGTATACATACCATGATGTTATTATAAATATGGTACAATCATATTCATTATTCTATTCATCCAATAAATAACAGGTCACCATACATGCATACGTACGAATTACCGTCTCCAAGTCGTAGTGTGGTTTTTTATTCAAACACTTCATTATTTTGACATGTATAATAATGAGTGTAACTAATGTAAATAATACATATAACATTTTAAGGATTATATATATATATATTATATAATATCCAATTAAATTCTATTTCACAATCTATATAATGATATTTTCGCTCATTCGTACATATGGATTACCGTCTCCACGAACACGATGAGATTAATTCTCCGTTGTAATCATTCAAGAATAATTTTCCATTTATGATTAAAAATAATGTTTAGGAACTCAATATCATTATGGATATGAATAAAGTACATCCTATAAATAATAAAACCGACTTATATAACAAAAAATATAAAATAAAATGAATCAGTTAACACCTAAAACAATTATACTACTGAAATATTATTTACAATTCAATAATAGAAGATCATATATTATATCATATTTATGAATGTTTTTCTTGTATAATTTAATAAAATTGATTTAAATATTATACAAGATGTTAGTGTAACCTCAATCAAGGAAAAGATCAAGGTAAGAGTTAATTCTACAATCTCTTCATTATCCGAGGTTTTGTATACTTGATTATCTATTAAGACCTACTTATCATCCACATATGTGTGTCTTAAAAATGTGTTTCAAAACGTTATTACTATTTACTAAATTATGGGTTCAATTCATTTACACCCTTATATAACTATTTATAACATGTTTATAATGGAATCATTCTGTTGGTTTCCAAATAATGTACTTTATGAAAATTTTGAAAAATTACGGTAAGAATGTCTTTTTTAACTCATACTGCAGCTGCTGCTATTTTCCGCCATTATAACACCTTTGAAGATTACCTTAAAAGACGATAAGAATATTTTAAAAATAAATGTTTTATTTTTTAATTATGTGATTTTAAATTATTTAAAAATATAAAGTGGTATTTCTCTCAAATAGTTTTGATTTCATCTATAACAACATCCGTTGATTGATTTTACACTTGTTTGAAGTTGATTTATTAAGATAAAATCTTCCATATTGTATTGAAGGTTCTGTGATATTTTTTATAGTTTATGTATTATTTTTATACCATTCATGGTTTGTGGTTAAAGTATTAACATATAATATGCTAGTTTTAATATGAATGTTTATGTTATGTTTCATTATTTTCATATGAAGAATGCATTATAAATAGTAAGTTATGTGTGGAGCCTGCTTTAACTCCTAGATGGATCGGCAAGTCTCATGAGAAAAACTAGTGTCTCAGCACAAGGCCATGAAAAAGTCATATTTGTAGTATTGGGACAAGGCCTTTATTATGGGGTTATGAAGTATGGAATTATGCATTCTATCATTATGGAATTGGCTATTGATATACATATTATTATTCGACTAATATAATATCAATGTGAATAAGTAAGTTGAATTATTTGATTTATCATTTCTATATAAGGATGATGTTTACGTTTAAAAGGCTTTTTTTAATCTTTTACATTTCCTTTAATGCTTATTCTTAATTATAATAGTTTTCTCTATACTATTATCCTTACTGAGAACCTAAGCTCACCCATTTCTATGATTTATTTTTTCCAAGATGTGGAGATTTATATTACGACTGACCTACAAGGATAGTATAAGGGATACGAATGTGTTAAAAGGACACACAATGTGGTTTTTTTCGTTTCATAATGTAATGTAAAACTTATGTTGGTATCTAGTACTTCCATGGCTACTAAACTGATCTATCTTTCGGGATATGACCTCTTGTGGTAATTCCAATGATTATTAATAATGCACTGAATCTATGTAAATAAGGTCTATGCAATATATAAAAGCCCAGTTAATTATTATTGGATCCTTGTGATGTGAAAAATGTTGTTGGAATAAATTATTTTCTATAAATACTACCGTACTACTCACCTCGACTATAAAACACAACCCATACACTCCTCTATTCACAAAATAAAAACCAATTGATTCATCCATGAACTTCCCAAAAAAGATTCTATACATTTATTCTCTCATCCAAGAGGAAATATGTTTGGATTAAGGCTAAAAAATTATTTGACTCTGTTGTAAACCAAAATATGTTACCCAGATAATTGGTAGAATTTTTCAAGAATCATTTTATTTAATTTTTTCATCCAAATAATTATATTTATCCTATACATTATTATATAAACAATATCATCCATATAAATATTTTTTATTATCATAATGTGATAAACTAAACCCTTTTCCTCTATTATAATATGGGTATCAAATTTAGCATTTGTTTGTTTGAAAGACGACCACATCACCAATGGATATCAAATAGTTTTCCATTATCACCTGTCACGTTTTTTTTGTATGATGCATATAATGTATTTATATGATATTTATAAAATATATATAACATTAGAGTCACTATATCTTATATACATTTTTTACATTCCATTTCATGGTAGATACAATAACATCACTCTTTTGTACAGTGGACTACTTCCTCTCAAAGAGATGTGATGAATTTGTCACTAATATTTAGGACTGAGTGTAAAAATGATAAATTTTATTAATATATGTTATATAAATAGATTAATTATGATATTAATTGAATATTTATTTTTCTAAAAATTTAATATTACATTTTCATTCTAATCATTTAACACATTGATATACAATAACGCCTTTAATGGCCATGTTGACTACTTCCTTCTTGAATGGACATGACTCTCTTTTAATCACCACACATCATGCATGATATATTTATATTTGGAAAATAATATGGTATATATGAATTTATTATCGTTATTTAAAGGTAAAATTTTTCTTAAAACTTTTCCAAAATGATCATTGGAACATATAAATGTTACAAAGATGTACGTACATGATATGGTCTCCTTGATTGTAACATACTCTATTTCTCAAAAAACCAATCATGATTTGTATGAAAATAATAATTTATGCTTAAATGTTAATTTTTTTGTAATTAATATTATGGATATGTTTAAAAGATGAAATCCTCTGACTATAGTATTCCTGTCAAATTGAATTTTTGAAAAGAACTACAATATGGAAAAAACATATAACGTAATAATTATTAATGATGTAATTGTATATGAAATAGTAAAAAATGAAATATAAATAAAAATAAACTATATATGGTACTGAATAAATTAATTAATTTATATATGTTTATTATTAGAGAATATAAATAGGCACATGTCATTTCAAACACAAGAGAAGGGACTTTAATCAAATTTTAATTAATCAAAGTAAGTTTTATATTATATCCCCTTATTCATTTATATGGATTAAATAATGACCATATTATATTTATATAATTTATTTATATGTTATTAGTATATTTATTTTTTTATTAATTTTATTATTTTACAAGGTTTATTATTCATGTAATTCCGGATGGTAAATGAATTTTCTTTTGAATAATTCGTTGTTTAATGTTTGTACTTCAAATAATATATCATCCATCATCATGTTTTTTTGAAAATAATGTAATTAATTTTTTTTATATGGAATTGAAATATTTTAATGTATTATTTTATGATATGTAAATTCTATATCAATGGTTTTAAAAATTAATATTTTTACTTGTTTTATATGGAAGGTTTTGAAAAAAAAGAAATGTTATATTTTTTTAGAACATTAAATTTTTCTACCATTGTTACTATTATGTCATTTCTATCACACATTTCAATATTTCATGAAATAATCATTGAGAAAACCTATTACATTTTTGTTTATTATATAATGAATATTTATTTTTAAAAATAATGGTTATTTTTATGTCCAAATGTTCTATTTTTATGAGTTTAAATGCAATAATTAAATGGTTTGTAATAGAACAAATTCGTGAATAATTGTTATTTATTTTAGAAATGTTACTTGAGAATTATAAATTATAAATGGGTGCACCTAGAAATCCATATATCAGTATGTTATAGATTATATGATAAGTGCTCCCCCAAAGTGGAAGGTGATCCTGTTATAGTTTAACTAATGGGTTCATCTATATAGCACTCCATTGAACTGGGTAATGTTTTTTTGTATTAACATGATATTAAGAGAAAGGAACAGTATGATCTCGTACTTCTCTAGAGTCATCTCAGGTGCTTTTTAGTTAATTTTTGAATCATTCATGTACCTTTAACATGATTTAGTGGCCTGGGGTGTGTTTGGGTCAGCTTTTATGAAAAACAAAAGGATAGTGCGTTGTTCAATTTTTTCCCACTGTTTGACAAAACGTGTGAGCAAAATGTGCCAATCCTATAAAACAGGATTGAGAGGTGCGCATGGTTTGTGCACCGTTGGACAATCCAAGTGAACAAACTGTGCTAACTATGTAAAACTGGACAGAGGTGTCCACACGATTGGGGCATATTGTTCCATACCATGCACCTCTACCAAGGAAAATGTGCATGATGTATTTTAATTCTAAAAATACTTTTTAAAACAAACCAAAATCCCCGAGACTCCCATATTTCAATCTTAGATCATTCTTTAAAAATTATATGTGTTCCTCAATCCATCTGATTGAATTATATAACAACCAAAACAATGTTATTCAGTATTGAATGCGTGGATTGATGATCTAGTCTCCTCCTAGTAAGTTGATTTCATCTTGTTGCTTCTCTTGTTATTTCCTCTATAATTCCATGATCTTTTCATGGTGGATCTTTGCTATTTATTTGGATCTAAACCTATGATTTGATATTTATATCTAGGATTTAGATCTAGATCCTATTTTCTAAGGATCTTGATTCCCTTGATCATAAATTTGGTTTTAGGGATTTAGATCCAGAACATGATCGATGACGTTGTGACACTCGGATTTTTGGGATTTATGTTGGGCTATCTTCAGTCAATAAACTGAGGTAGGTGGTCTACAATGGACTCCCTTAGTAAATATTTTTTATATTAGTACAAGTTTATAAAATTTCTATATTCCGTTGACAAATCATTTCCTGAAATAGTAGTAATTAGAAATGTGGAATTTAATTTAGTTGACTTAGTGATTTAAATTATAATTGAATAATGTACAAAAAAATGTGGGTTTTTTCTAATATATATTTTGGAGATTATATTTTTTTAATTTAGGTATAGATTTGACTTCAATATGATAATTAATTTGGGGGGATTAATTATGGAACTATTTATGGTTATGTAAGATAATTAATTGTGAGAATAATGTATGTTCTATGATGTGATCGAAGATAATTAACCTTGAGAATTAATTTTGACTTGTTTGGTTTTAATTGGGATAATTAATTTAGAAGAATTAATTATAAAAAGATAATTATGATGACTGATTAATTAATTGATGAATTAATTAATGTGTTTTATGCTTAGTTTATTGTTGAATTAACTAATTCACTTTGATGTTTTTAATTACTTGTTGGATTTGTAAATGAATAATGTATAAAATTGTTCTAAATTAAGGATTGATTAAATGCATGAGAATTTGTGGTGCTAGGAATGGTGTCTTAGAATGATTAGATGTTTGTATGTTGACATGGAGTTCTTCCCCAATAGTTATCTAAGCATTAGATTATGGGGTTCTAGGCACGGAAACCTACATCAAATGAGAATTGGAGTGCTAGGAATGCAGACCTACACTCATGGAGATTTGTGGTGCTAGGAATGACTAAATACACAACATGATTAGTGATAATAATGAATGATGAATCAACAAAGAATTGGGGTTCTCGGCATGATGACCAACATCAAATTATTTATGAGAATGAATGATGATTAAAAGGGGAAACACGAATGGAAATTGGCCTAATGTGTTGATTTATGAATAAATAACAATGTGATAACAATTTAAATTATGAATTATATTTTTTTCTTCACAAAACATCATGCACTATCTTTGGACTGGACTCATTTTGGACTCCGTTGGTGGTGGCCTATTGAGTTTTACTCACACCCTATTTGGGCCTCCTAATAGGAACCCAAGTAGAATTTGTTGTTGCAGTAATAGATAATGTAATGTCCTTGAGATAGGTAGAAGTTTGGGATTGGAAAATGGGAGAGGGATAAAAACGTGGTTTGGGGACGATTTGGAGTTGTTTTGTCTTTACTTTTAGTGTTATTGTAGAGACATGGCATAACATTGTCATAGCATATTTTACCTTGTAGTTTATTATTGTATTCTCTGGTTTTGACTATCATATTTCATGGTGTTATTGTAATTTTTTTTGTGATTCCATAAATTTTTATTTTTAGCATCTTCCACCGGTGTTTTATTATGATATTAGAAAGTACCATCTACCCAAGACCAACTTACCAACCAGATCGGTGCATCATTCAACAGATCAAGGGCCGAGATGTCTCTAAGTGGTATCAAAGGATTTTTCTTCTCTTTATACTTCTTGTGTTCTACAGTTTTGGGAAATTTAGATAGGATACTAAGAAGAGTCGAGGAATGGTAATGAGATTGTTCATAGGATTTTCAAACCCATGTATAGGGGAAATTCTGAGTAATAAATTTATGATTATTGTGATTTCTATTTGTTGTTATAGTTGAATATTATTTCACCTAAGGTGACACACATGTGGTGTGTTGTGATATTTGTTTTGACAATTTTGGATGTTTGAATCATGGACTAAAGAGGAACAACATTGGATTTTGCATGTATCATTCTAGTCACTTAGGGTTATTGTGTCATGCATCATTCTATGCACTCATGGGAAAGCTATTTATGGGTATGTTTTTGAACATGAACATTTTTCCATGTGGGGAGAGTGGAATAATGATTCAAAATGAGAATAAATCGGGCACTAATGAGAACCTTGATTACTGAAATGGGAATGATTAATTAATTAATTGTTGATTTAATTAATTTGAGATAATGTGATTAATTAACGGTTGATTAATTAATGACAATGAATTTACACTTCTTATCTAATAGCTAGGAGTAGGATGGTTAAGGGTAGTTATAAGGCTTCACAGTTGACAATGTGGTGAGAATAGGGAGAAATGACATGTTGAAACTTGTTTTGTTAGTTTACTCCCTCAAATAATTGTTCAATGGTTGCTTTATGTGACCTAAGACGTGTGTTTGGATTTGTAGATACATGCATACATGATGATTTTTTGAAGGAGAAACCAAGGGGTACAGACCAAAATGAACTTCTAGACAAGGAGCTTCATGCACCATGGTTTCTAGCTAGGGAGTAAGGATAATAGTTTCAAGAGAACTTTTATCATTTAATGCAATTCATGGATAGAGACCCAATGTGGGTTCAGAAAAGAATGTCTGATTTGATAATGGAGTTTCAGCTACCTCACCCTCCTACTATAACTAGAGAGGGTGGACCTGAGGGAGTAGAATTTTGGATTGAATCCATAGAGATGACACTTGAGCATTTGGAGAATCTTTCTGAGTGGAGGGACATGTATGATGCTTATATGTTGTGGGATTTCATGAAGTGTTGGTGGGACATTCAGATCCGATCTTGAAAGACTAAAGATATGTTAAGGAAGGAAATTATGGAGATGTTCTAAGAGAACGTCTACACAAACAGGATAATGGAAGAGAAGGCTTCAGATTTTATGCATCTTATAAAAATGATCATGTCCATAATGGATTGCATTGACCGTTCTATATATTTACAGTGTTTTCTCCAACTTTTGTTTTAGATGAGGCTTTTTCGGTAAAAAGAATTCAAGATGGACTTAAGTGTGAAACTATGTCCCTAGTGAATATCGTTAGGTTAAAGTAATTTACCAAAGTGGTTAGTCAAGCTATCATTTCATAGGGGGAACTGACGGTGTCTTCCAGTACTATACAGGTACCTTGACGATCATAGAGTATGCCTTTAGAGACTAGGAAGCGCTATCATAAGAATCTTAGTATGTATAGTGTAAAGAAACATTGACAGTCCAGAGGAATTGTTACAATGGATCATTCTCATCTGCATTGCCACAAATGCGGTAGGCAGGGACATTATCATACACACTTTCCTTAACCACCAAAGGAGTGTAGGAGTTTTGAAAAAATGGGACAACTAGAAATTTTTTGCAGGAAGTAGTAGCACGCTGGGGCTGAAAGGGGTGCTTCTTAGAGTCAGAGTGTGGGAAGGGGGTATTCAACACTATATAGATTAGGAAACTGGAGATCTACTGGTAGTGGTGGTAGAGGTAGTGGTCATGGTGCTTTAGGGTTTGAGCACCCATATCAACAAAGTGGTGCTGGTCATGGGAGTCAGATGACACTACATATAATAGGGGAAGGACAATTACAAGCAGTAGTGCCAGCACTTGTGGAGAGTGTGGTGGGTCCATCGATAGTGATAGATACTATTCCATTTTATTATTCGTTATCTACTACATTTTTGATATTGGTACATCTCATTCCATCATATCTTCAAATCTTGTTAATGGATTGAGCATGGAGGTGGAGTCCATAAATGGGGTGATGAATATCGATACACCATATGGAAAATAAACTACGAATATCTATTTATGAAAGGGATGTTCTCAAGAGATTAGAGAGTATCGTTTTGTTTAGGATATCTATGCCCTTGATATAACGGGCTTCGATCTAATTATGGGTATGGACTGGCTAGTCGCGTACCATGCCCACATAGATTGTTATCATATGAGAGTGACATTTTTATCTCCTAAGGGTCACCAATATGTATTTTGTGGAGAATGGGATATCCTAGACGGAAGAGCTAGCCCAATTACTCATCAAATGGGATAGGTCACGACCCATGTTTCTAGCCTTTTTCTGAATGATGGGAGTGGAAGGCTAGATGTCCTTCCACTAGTAGTAGAACTATTTCTTGATGTCTTTCGAAAAGAATTTTCAGGGTTTCCCCCTAAGAGAGATTTAGAATTCACTATTGATCACTTGATGGGGGTTGATCCCATATCTATTCTACCTTAGATAATGGAACCATATGATCATCAAAATCTCAAAACACTATTGGAGGAGTTGGAGGATAAAGGGTTTATCCCTCCACATACGTCGTGTTGTGTATTACCTATTTTGTTTGAAAAGAAGGATTACATGAGTTTAATCTTGTGTGTAGATTAGAGGAAGTTTAATAAAATTAATATGAAGAAAAGATATCCTATTCCGCATATCAATGATCTGTTTGACCAACTGAAGGGGTCATGTGTGTTCACAAAGATCAATTTAATATCAAGGTATCATCAGGTGAGATTTCAGATCTCTGATATAACATGAACATATTTCAGGAGAAGGTTTGGAATTTATGAGTTTTTAGTAATTCCTTTTGGGATGAATAATTCTCTAGATATATTTATGAACATGATGAAGAAGTTCTTTCATCCGTAAATAGATCAGATTTTAGTAGTGTTTGGGTACAACATCTTCTTGTACTCTAAGAATCATGATGATCTTGCTAAACATCTTGAAATAATCTTAGTTACACTTAGAGTGCACCAGCTATAATCCAAACTTTATAAATGACATTTATGTATTGAAAGGGTAAAATTTTGGGGGAACATCGTCTTTGAAGAAGGTGTGGTTTAGGATCCTGAAATTGTGCATGGATTGATTTCATTGGAGCATCCAATGAATTTTTTTGATATTCAAATCTTTTTGCAATTAGATTGTTATTAAAGGAGGTTTATACATGAATTTTCCTGAATGGAATCACCTATTAATGGTTTGAAAATGAAAGGGATAATGTTTGTTTGGATAGAATCATGCAAGTATTATTTCCATCAATTGAAGAAGCGCTTGACCTCAGCCCCAATTTGGTTCTTACATAAGGAGGGTGAGGAGTGCACGGTGTATTGTGACACTTATGGGGCCGGAATTGGAGCTGTATTGATGAAAATAGATAGAGTTGTTGCTTATGGGAGTCGGTATTCGAGGCCACATGAACATAATTACCCTGAGTATGACCTTGAGTTGGCAGTAGTGGGTTATGATCTTAATTGTTGGAGACACTGTCTTTTGGGTGAAAAGATTATATTTTTATGGATCTCAAAATCTTGAAGTATATATTATCACAACGAGACATGAATCTTCTATAGTGAAGATGGGTATAGTATATACATTCCGTTGACTTGGAACTAGAATATACACCTGGTAAGGGGAATGGTTTGGAAGATGACTAGAGAAGAAAAATTTATGCTCATTTGGTACTTGAGTCGAGTTCATAGAGGAAGATAATGACTTTACTGGCAAAAATTCATGTGGTACTTCAAGAGATTTAGAAGAATATGACTCTGGTTTATATAGCAGTTGAGTATAAACTATTGAGACTGATCAGGGATATCTATTACAAGGATCCATAGAGTATATCCGTTGGGAAAAGCCTTCAAGGTGGGGAGACACCTTTAGAATGTAAAATAGATGAGGATGAGATCATCTCTATGAAAAATTGGGTTATTGTGCCTATTAGTATATGAGACGAAATCATGGGAGAATTTGATGTTTCAAGGTGGGTGGTACAACCTAGGGTGAAAGAAATGTATCATTTCTTTTAACGACAATTTTGGTATCCATGCATGAAAATGGAGATAACAGGGTTTGTAACAAGTTGTTTCACCTATCAGCATGTGAATAAAGAGAAACAACGACCTAGATGCCTATTGCAGCTGATAAATATTCTAGAGTTGAAGTTGGATGACATGACTATGGATTGTGAGGTTGGAATTACAAAGACTCTTAGGATGAATGATGTTATTTGGGTTGTTTTGGATCGACTAAGGATGGTATAAAACATCAATTCTATCAAGGAAACAATGAATGTGGAGTAGTTGGATGAAGAATATGTGCGAGAGATAGTTCATTTTCATGGGGTGACACAGACTATTGGTTCAGATCATGATTTGTGATTTACTTCAAGCTTTTGGAAGGGCCTATAAAATTTTCTTGGTATACAGTTTCTATTAATTATGGCCTATAAACCTCAGATAGTTGGGTTGTTATATTGTACGATATAGGTGTTAGAGGATATGATGTGAGCATGTGTTCTTAGAATTTGTGGTTCTATGAAAAAAACTTGTATTTAGTGGAGTTCATATATAAAAATAGTTATCTATAAACTATAGAGATGAAACAATATGAGGAACTTTATGGTATACCATATAGATCACCCCTATTATGGTTAGAGTGGGAGAGTTAGAGCTATTAGGACCGAGTCTCATTATAGAGGCATTAGAGCAGGTACAGTTGATTCGAAAGAGTATGGATACATCTCCTAGTAGGTATAATTCTTATGCTGATAGATAGAGATGACCCATAGATTTTATAGAGTGTACTCATGTTTTACTTTAGGTTTTTCCTAGATTGGGTAACCACAGGATACGGAGGCAGGGAATTTTAGGACACAAGTTTGTTGGTCCATATAATGTGCTGGAGAGAATCGGGTCGGTGCCATACCGATTAGCACATCCATGGAAATTCAGCACTATGAATGATGTTTTTATTGTGTCACAACTACAAATATATCATCTGGATCCTTCTCATGTGATTGATGTGGAGGATGTTTACCTAGAGTTATACGCGTCTTTTGAGGAGAACCTGGTACGTGTGCCGAGTCATAGTGAAAAAATGTTACAAGGAATGATCGCGTCGTTAGTTCATGTGTAATGGAAACATGTAAATGTTGAAGAGGAAACATAGGAACGAGATGAATACATGAGGCCTCAAAGGACCACCTTTTTGGCTCAAAATCATAGAGAATATAGAGAGTGAAACTCGAGGATGAGCTATTATAATCTTGTAATATCGTTAGATTTCGAGTTTTTATGGAGTCGTATCAAGCATGTTTTTAGGTAATTTTTGATGATTAAGTACCATTAACAAGGATTTGTAGCTTGGGGTTTGTTTTTGTTAAATTTTAAGAAAATCTAAATAATAGTGGGTTGTGAACGGTTTGTGCACATTTTAAAAAATCATGCAACCAAACTATTCCACGCATACGAAACTGGATAGAGAGGTCCACACAATATTCCCACTATTTGACAAACCATACACCCTAACATTTTCGACCATAAAAAACTAGATAGAGGGGTCTTCACGGTTGTCTCATTGTTTTCCAAAAAATGTACCTCTAACCCAGAAACACTGCGCACATGATTTTAATTCTGAGAATCCTTTTTTAATCCCCTGAACCCCCCGGAAGTCCAATATTTCCACCTTGGTTAGGGATTGACAGATTCGAGGTGTTCCCAATGCCTTCCGGATGGATTCCAATGTAATCTGAACACCATTCTTTGAGATTGAATGCCTGGATTGACGAACCACTCTCCTATCTATAAGTCGATTTAACCATGTTGAATCTCTCATTAATTCCTCTATCTTTCCATGATCTTTTTAGGGAGGATATTCACCTTTTTCGTGGATCTAAACCTATTAGTTTAGATCTAGATCTAGGACTATGGATCAGGATCTAGTTCTGAAAATATATTGATTCCCTTGATCATAATTATGGTTTTAGGGATTTAGATACTAAGCATGATCAATGAAATTGTGCCACTCACATTTTGGGGATTTCCATTGGGATGACTTCTATTAATAAACCAAGGTTGGTGGTCTAAAATGAACTCACATATTCATGATTTATGATATGTGTATGAGTTTATGAATATTCTATATTACCTTGAAAAATGACTTCCTAAATCTTAGTAATTAGGAATGTGGAATTGAATTGAGTTTCCTTGTTGATTTTATTGAAAATTTAATCACATAACAAATGATGGGGGTTTTCCCAAATAGATATTTTATAGATTTAATTTCTGTAATTGAAATTTTTATTTTATTGCGATTAGAAAATTAATTGGGAGGGATTAATTATGGAAATATTTTTGGTTATATAAGATAATTAATTGTGATAATTAATTATGAACTATGATGTGATCTAATATAATTAATTTTCAGAATTAATTATGACTTCTTGGGTTTCTGTTTGGATAATTAATTGTGAATAATTAGTTAGTGATATTAAATTGGGATGATGGATTAATTAATTGTTTATTTAATTAATTAGATTTATTCATAGTTAATTGTCGAATTATCTAATGGAATTTGAAATTTTTAACTAATTGTTAGGTTAGTGTATGAATAATGTGAAAAATTATGATGACTTAAAATGTGATTAAGTGGATTAGATTTTGTAGTGTTAGGCATGTTGTTCTAGACCAATTAGATGATGGGACTTTGACATTCTATTCCTCCTGAATAGTTATCTATGCTTGAAATTATGGGGTTCTATGCATGACGACCTACATCAAATGAGAATTGTTATGCTATGCATGAAGACCTACACTCAATGAGATTTTTTGTGCTGGGAATGAAGACCAACACCATATGATTAATGAAAATATTGAATGATGATTCAAATGAGAATTGGGGTGCTAGGCATGACGACCTAAAACAAGTGATTTACGATAATGAATGATGATTAATGGGGGAAACACGAATTGAAATTGGCCTCATTTTTTTATTAAATAATAAATGACAATGTGATAAATGTTTAAATTATTAATTGTATTTATTGATTCAAAGAACTGCATGGACTATCTTTTGGCTATAATTGTTTTGGAAACTGTTGGTGGTGGCTTACTGAGTTGTACTCACATGCTATTTGAGCTGCCTGATTGGCACTCGATCAAACATTGTTGTTGGAGGATGAGATAAGAGAAATTCCCTGTGATGGTTTATAGTTTGGGATTCGATCATGGGAGAAGGAAATAGGCATGGTTCATGACTAGTCTACAGTCGATTTTTCTTTACATTCAGTTTCACTGTAGACACTTGGAAATTTCATTTTCATATCATGTTTTACCTTTCAGCTGCGTATTATATTCTATAGTTTTGAATATCATATGTCATGTTATTGTTCTGGTTATTTATATTCTTCTGTAATTTTATATATTTATTTTCTTCAAATTTTGTTTTATTCTGATAAAAGAGGGTATATTTTCCCTAATACTGACAAACTAGACCCTCGCTACTAGTCGGAACCCTCTGGCATACAGGGAGGCGTGCTTGATGGCATATGAAAAAATGGCTCGGGGAACCATTATGTGGCTCCCAGGCCAGGACGTCAAATGTACAGATGGTTTTAGTCTATTTATATAACTAGACTATAGTTATTTCTGAAATTCAATTTAAACAGATTGTAAATGTGATGTTGTATTTTTTCCAAAAAAAAATTTAATTATGTGATATATTTTTTTTACCAAGGTTACCAATGAAAAAAATATTATTATATGTTTCATGTTAATATAGGTATTTCATATGATCAAAAAAATATGACGATAATTTTAAACATTTAATAATTTATAATTTTTTCACACTAATAGAGATTTTACTTATTTTATTTCATTAATTATATTTTTGTTCTCATCCACCATTTTTGAAAAAAAACAAAGGACATGAAGAATGGTATGAGAAATAAATAACTCATGTTGAATTTCTTAATGATTTTCCATAAAATGAATTCATATTCTATATTGATTTTTTTATATGGTGAAAAACTGGATACTGATTACATGATTACAATTTATACATTCTTTTCATATATGAGTTATGAACAAATTATCTGAAACAATAATCTAGAAAAGATCCTTAAATGTAATAGAATTAATTCATTACATGAAACAAATGATTATATAATTGTAATGGATGATTTTGTTAATGAGGTTTGTTTAGATAATATTAGAGTTTAAGATAATGATAATAACATGACCTCGAATGAATTTACATTATATTTACATTGAAATTATATGTCATTTAAATATTACCATGTTTATTCATCTAAAAAAATTATATTTTTAATGGTTATCCCCATAGGAAATTTGGATGATCTGGTGGGGTGGAACTGAGTGGAATATACGCCTCCTAATCAGCATATTGAGATGGTTGGAATTGGAATAGAATAGTTTTTTTGGCGATGATAGAGCATAAAATTGATGTTAATTTTTGTTGTATCAGTTCTATAAGAGGACCCAATCACCATTGAAGGAACATGTTAGTATTATTGAATTTTATGAGAAATCCTCCCATATATTTTAGTGGATAATCTAACCCATTAATAGATATTGTATTTTTTAATGTCCTATTGAATATTATTTATGAAATGGGATGATTATAATTTAATAATGTAACTCTTTCCATTTATGATTTTTAATATGAAGCCCATCGATGGTAGTATTTGTTTAAGAATAGAAAAAAGAATGATGATATCAATTCTATGGAATGTGAAAATTTTATGGATATTTTCCCAAATAAATATTTCCCTAAAGATGATCATATATATATATATATAATATGAATTCCTAGAAGTGAGGAAAATTGTTAAATATTCTATAGCGTTTTGCAAATAAAAATTAACTAGATTAGCCGGATATATGCAGAATTTTATTTATGAAATTGATATAAAAATTAACATAATTTACTCATGGTTAAAACATGCATTATAAAGATCATTTTGAAAATGAGAATTTAAAAATAATTATAATATGGTTCATTGAGTTGAGAATGTCAATATTAGGTTTCCTAACACATACATTCCTCTTGATTAGAATATTATGAAAAGGATGATGTGATCAAAAAATGAGAATAAACTATCTAAGATATCTATTGGTAATCCTCGAAAATATTCCAAGTGAATTTAATGAAATTTTATGGAATGTTTGATCATATCAAGAATGTATTTTAAATGTGGTCAGTTCAGTCCCTAAGATCCTGACTGTATGGAAAATAGTCATAAATATCAAATTAATGGTGTAACAAATAGCCATAGAGTGCCGAGTTACTTTAGTTATAATGAGTTGGGTCAATATCCAAACATGTTCCAGATGCCAGTTTGACATGATGGTAACCATCATGATCGGAAAAAAATTATGTAGAAAATTCATTTTCTACAACTACAATTGATGATTTCAGTTAAATGAATTGTTGATAGTTATGTCTCATATATAATTAAATTATCCAAATACCTTGTCTGACTATGTATCGTCAGATTCAATTATTTATGAGATATTTTAATTTAAAATTGTAATTTTACCACATTAATAGAATATAATTCTTTAGGTAAAAACATATAGTGTAAATATTAAAAGGAACAAAGATTTATTACAATCATCCTATTATTATCAATGGGATTTTATTTAATAATAATGTTATTAAACTAGGAAGTGTAGAGTTTGATATCATTCTTTGAATGGAATGGATTTTATATTATTCTATGATGATTGATTTCAGTGTTTAGAATGTTATGATCTATTATTTTATGCCTTTAATTACATTCTATGAAGCTTGAAAATTGATTAGAGGCGGTAGTGAAAGTTATCTATCTCATGTTTTTAAAAATATATTAGTTGATCAAATTATTTAAGTAGAAATATAAATCATTATATTGATATATTTCATTATTATTTTTATGGTGTTATTATTAATACGAAGGCTAATTTACTACAGTCATAGTACCAGATGGTAAGAATATTTATAAACCCTATTACCAAATGTATCTAGATTAAATTTTAGAACTGTAAAAGAAACTATATGTGTTAGTAGATAAATATTACATCTGAACAAGTACATCAACATGTGGTTCTCTTTCCTTTTTGTTAAGAATATGGGTAGTTTTGATGAAACATTTCATTGATAATAAATCCATTAAAAATATATCTTTTAGGAATACGTATTATTTTCATCATATTGATATGTTTTTTACCAAATATAGGGAACTCAGTATTTTTCTACAGATGAACTATTTATAGTGTACCATCAGATGAATGTGATGGAAAAAATCAAAAAGATTTTTTTTCAAACAATTTATGGGTCCTATGATTTTTTTGTTATTACGTTTGAGTTATTAATGTACCTAATATATTTATGGAGAATAAAAATAGTTATTTTCATGTGTACACAAACAAGTTTCTTGATGTGATTATTGGTGATAGTTTGGTGTATTATAATATTCAAAATGAATATGGAATAAGTCAATGTAATGTTCTAAAAAACAATAATGAAAATTAAATATAATGGAATATTAGTTTGATTGATTTTTTGTTGAAAAAGTTTCTTTCCAAGGAAATATATTTTTTAAATAAGGCATCATTGTTGGTCATATTATTCATATTTTGTTGAATAATGGACAAGAACGAAAAATATAATAAATATTTGTTAAACTAAGAAATTAATTTGTTACTAATAATTTTTTTTCGAAAAAAAATCGGTTTCCTTGCCCACTAAATTTGGTAACTCCAAAATGAGTAAAATTCAACAAAAGAAATGTCAGGATTTTTTTGGAATATAAATAATATTTCTTAATTTACATATTTTATCCATACATTCAAAAAAGCTTAATTATTTATCAATATATCTGTATCATTGATTATAAATTGTTTTTTCTAAGTCCATAATGATCCTTTAATTTTATATTCTATATGTAAGTTTAAACCTCTGAAATTAAATTACCTTACACATGCTCTAAAGTTATCTGATGCGGTTTTTTATTCAAAAATTTGGATTTATAATATATACAGTACTATATTTAATATATATTTATCAAAAAAAATTAAATATCTATTCCCAAATATTGAATTTGACATGAGAAACATATCATGGTTTTAACTTATCAGGTATTAAGATTTCATGCTTCATGAAAATCCTAAAAAATGAAAATAAAATTTAATAGTACATTGTGTCTAGAAAATAATGATACAATAAACATTTAATGTTAGGAACATTATTCATTAGATAATTATTTTTCAATTTGTTCATATATGTTATGAATATAGGTAAATCCCATGTTTTTTAATGTTTTGTGTTAGTTTCCATGGTCATAAAGAGTTCGTATACTCTTATGAAAGATCAATGTTTTTTAGAAAATAATGAATCCATAATGAATTATAATGTTCATAACATTATTACTAATAAAGATGGTGTTTTACTATATTGAAAAAAATTATGGGTCCTTAGTGATTCCTGGTTGAGGAATGAGTTATTTAGTGAAGAACAACATTCTTAATTTTCCATTCATATGAGATGAACTATGACATATGGAGAGCATCCAAATTATTATTGGTGTGATGTAATGAATGTTTTTTATAAATTCCCCATGATGTTTTATAAATTTTATTTTCCTAAATAAAAATCATAGCTACTGAAGGGAATGATTCCACCATTTCTAATGATTGAGTAGAAATGAAAAATATATCAACTAATTTTTTGGTGGGATTTAAAAATACATCTAAAGGTAGAAATGTGATTTGGTTTATCATCGATCAATTAACTAAATATGTAAATTTATTTACTATTTTAGATATAAAATATTATATAAAAATTATTGACTGTATCCAAAGGACATATTCAGGTCACATAGATGGCCTCTCCCTACTATAACAATCATTGATCCCAAATACAATTATAATATTTGGAATGGAATTCAGATGTCACTAGACACTAATTTAAATTTTAGTACATCATTTCATAATGATTAATAGAAAAATATGTGTAGAAAAATCTAATAAATGGATGATATAATTAGTTAATGTTAAATGGATTACAATTTAAGTCCAGATCAAAATATACCTTGGGTTGGCAGTTTTTATAATAATAGTTTTTATTCTATTATAAAGATGTAAAAATTTGTAGAATTTATTGAAAAGTAATGTTAGAGAACAGAATTTTCCGATGATGTAGGATAATATAATTTTATTAGAAAATATATTGTATGGAAAATTATATATATGGTCTAATTTATTTAACAAAATATGGTGATGGTTCATAGAAAATAGAAAAGTTATTTGAACAACCTGAGGATTGTTCATTATTTAAATGTTGGAGATTATGTCTTTCTAAAACATCCTCCATGGAAAATTGTTATGTGTTTGGGTATGAAGGGGAAGATAAGTCCACATATAAATAGGATATTTAAAACCTTATAAAATATTGATCATTTTCTTTCTAAGTGACTTTAACTCTAATGTTTGTCTTAAGTACTAAATGTCTTATAGGTTTCAATGTATTGTAAATATGTGTCATATTAATCTATTTTTTCTGTACAATAAAGAAGTTAAAATAGAAATGAAGATTTATTATGGGGAATAACCTATTAAAATTATTGAAAATATTTAACATGATTTTAAAAATAATGTGATTTTCTAGGTTTTGTTTTTTGGGAAAACCCATATTGTTTAAGAGGGAACACGAAAATATGAAAAAAATAGGTTGTGAATTACCAACTTATTAAATATGTGAATAAAATTGCAAGGATGGATTTTAAAAATGATGGGTTAATATAACAAATTATTTAATCAGACAATAAATCATTCAATATTAATTTATATGAATTAGATTGTTTTATTTTTTAGAAAAATAAGAATTTATTTTTTCACAAAAACAGGAATAGTGGTAACAAAAATATTTTCATTTGTGGTATTTATTTGAAAGTATTTTCGTTAAATTTATTTATTTTAATTTGAAAATATAAAAATTAGTTGGGTATTCAGAATATCAAAATTTACCTATGGTGATATATTGGGGTGTTTTCAAAAATATTTCTTGAGTAGTGACAAATACAATTTTTTTTAAAATAAAATATATCATTTTCGATAAATTATATAATTGAGGTGTCCCATTATTTTTATAATATGATTTAAAATATCATTGGTATTATATAGTTGTATTTTACTATTTAAAATAAATTAATATGAAATTTATATTGTTTATTCATAGAAGTTCTTATTTTTGTTAAAAATCGAGTTTATAATATCTTATTTAAAATATAAAATGATTAACCATTTTAAATAATTTAAATAATCCCAAATAAAAAATAAATTAATGAAGTTGTATATTTTATGATTGGAAATAAAAATTTGTATTCATATTTTTTTATTGTTAGTCAATGTGTAAATATATATTCTTTTTTTTTTGAAAAAATACTCTCATTGTGAACATGATTTCCCATTTTGTATACAATGTTTTTTAAATTTATTTTTTTACTTATTTAATTTTAATTTATTAAATTTTAATACATATTTTTGATTATAATAATATATATTCTCTTAAGAGTACAACATAAATATTGGGTTATAATAAAACCAAAATTGTATAGAATCAATTTTTTAGACATAAAACAACCTTATACCTCTTATTCATAATAATGTTTAATTATTGGAGGCTTAAAACATAAAAACATTTGTAGAATACATTTTATATAAAAAATTAAATTTTTCTCACTCACCTCACTTATAAAACGATACATGTTATCCACTATTCACATCTTTACAACCCATTGTTTATATGGAAAACTCCATAAATCACGTCTATGAATCCATAATATAATTGTAAAATCCTTATTTTGGTAATAAATACAACCATTAAATTACAATGTTTCACATCCAAAAAGGATACCCAATGAAGATGAAATTTTTGGCAAATAGTTTTACAATATCATTTCATTCCCCAACACATTCAATTATTCTTAAAACATAATTGTATAATAATATCACTATATGGAATTTTATTATGTTTTTATTTTTATAGATCAATTTAAACCTTTTCCCCTCCCAATAAATTGGTTATGAATTCATCTTCCATGTTTAGGGTGGACAACAAACTCGTGAACTGATGATATTCGTTTTCCAACTGAAATCACTCATGGCTATGAATTCTGATGAATATAAATAATACATGTATATATGATATTTACAATGTATTTTTACAAATGGAACCTTTATGTCATATATAATATTACTTACCATCCATTCAGTATGAGATACAATAACATCACTTGTGTCTATAGCAAACTACCGCCTCGCTGTGAGATGTGATTCATTTTTCCCTATCATTTTACGTAAAATGTTATATGGATAATTATTATAATTATATTTGATATAAGTGGTGTACAAATTAATTAAAGACATATTGACATTTCATAAGAGAAATTATATCATTTTATTTTTTATATTTTCAGTAAATGAAAAATGATAACATTATTCATGAACATGTGGACTACCACCATCATGAAGATATGCGACTCTGATATCATTAAAAAACACATAGAGTATAAATATAACTATATTCAAATATATATTTTTTATATGGAAAAATTATCATTCTAAAAAAATAAATGTTACTTAATTCCTTTTCATAATGATGATTGAAAATTAGAAATGTTTCTCATGTGTACATACATCCTACCATCTCTATGAGTATAATAAAAATCAATTCTCAAAAACATCATTCATAATCGGCGATAATAATTTAATTTATTAATAAATTTGATAAAAATTTCAGCATTATAATTTTGTATATATTTACCAAAATACCTCGTTGACCATATTCAACCTATCAAATCAATTTTTTACATAGAAGTCAAATATTGTCAAAATATTCGAAGTAATGTGAATTGATTAAGAAATATTATATTAGATGTAAATAAATATAGAAATTTAATAATAAACATGAAATGTTTCCCCAATATGGTAAATAAAAAACATATGTTTATTATTATGGAAGATAATGACCTATGAAGCAAGATTCACCCAAGTTAAGGAACTTCAGCCCAATTTCCATTATTGAGGAATATTTTTATTTTATTTATATTTATTAATTTATAATGTGTATATATATCCTTTTTGACATTTTATATAACAAAACTTTTCTATTATCAAAATATTTCACATTTATTTACTATTAATCATTCATATTGGTTACAATTCATGTGTTTCTAGAGGGGGTGTGGGACATTCCTTTTAATAAAAATTTATCAATTTTTTTTTTCCAACTCATTGTCATCAATGCCCTTTTTAACTATTTTAAATTATATAAGAAAGTATAAGTATATAAATAAATAATTATAAAATGAATTTAATGTTAATTTTAATTTATTTCAATTGACTCAAATGTAATTTTTTTTCATGATTTATGTTGAATATTTGGATAATGGAAAAATTTAATTTCTTATCAATGATTATGGGGAAAATGATTTTTTCCACTACCAAAAAAATTAATATATTTATTGTCTCCATTTCAATATGTCAGGTTTTCTTAAAATTTAAAATGTTTCCACCTTTTTGGGATCTTTTATATTGAATGTATGGTTTTAATATAAAATGGTATTTTAATATGAATGAAATTTCATAAGAGTTTAAAAGTGTTTTTCATATATTTTTTTTATAAAGGAATGAAATAATGAAAATTATTTATTAATGATATTATAAATTATAATATAGAAACGTGTATGTCTTGATAAAATTGGGTTAGCATATTACAACTTATGCGATGTGTGTTCCTAGATAGTGTTAGGTTTTCTGGTTATATATTAAATTATGGATATTCTTAGATAGTTCTGTAATGAATTGGGTAATGTTCTATGTCATAATAGTCAAGAAGGAGAGTTATACTAAAGGGTTTATTGTATGGAATTAATAAGGATGTTGTTACTTTTCATTCATGTTTTAAAATGTGTTATGCATTTGATTCTATATGTTAGTGAAAAGTGATTTTATGTTTTGTATATTTCTTATTTTTGGATTCATACGAGAAAAATGTCTATGTTTGAAAATTAATTAAATTTATTTAAAATTATCAACAAAATTTCCAAATAAATGTAATGGTTACATGAAAATTTATGTCTTAAAAGGATAGAATGTTTTCTTCTTTATTTTATGTACCTTATTGTTCATTTTGTTCTCATCCTACGTTTTTTAAAAAATGTATATAATTATGGGTAATGCAAAGCATGATTTCATGTTTAATATCATGAATATTTTTCATGAAAATAGATAATTTTTTGTTTCAAATTTATTGAATGGATAAAAATTGTATACTAACTATAAGTGTCCAGTTGGAATTATATATTTTTTATGTTGGTTTAATGAAACTATTATCCATAACTCTAAACCTTAACATATGACACAGTATAAGTGAATTAATTAAATATATAAAAAGATATTATGTAATGTTTATGTTTGGATAAATATAGGCATGGCTGGTTACACATCCATGTACTGGAAATGGCTTGATGGACATAGGCATCTCAAGAAGCAACAAAGGTTGGTCCTAGTTTGATGAGACATTCCATGTAGACCCCTTATATAAAATTTATGGTGAAATGACCTTTGATCCATATATAGAGGGGAAAAAGTAATTTGATTTTGAGATCATTCTATGTGGGCCTCTTACATGCATTGTACTCCATTTTTTATAAACATTATCTTTTCATATCAACATTACATGGACATGTTTTTAGAACATGAGTTTCATATCCTAAATAGTTTTACACATATAACAAGATCATATAATTCAAAGGGGAAAATGAGATATAAATTTGACTGTTTTGAGAATGTATTTTATTTTTTGTGATAGTGGAGGACGCTAGATATCAAGAATGATATTCAGTGAGAGGTCGGGGATGGAAACCCCCTATCATACTATAGCATCCCACCTTTTTGTCACATAAACATTCATTACATTATACAAAAGTGAGGATATTTAAGGTTTAGTGTCTTGGAAACCATGAACATAATACATGAAACAAAAAAAACATTCTTCTTAAACAATTGAATGGCTTCTCCTTATGTTCATCCTAGGTTCATTACTGCATCTCATAACCAGGGACATACATCCAATGATAGGGTGAGCAGAAGGACCAGTAAGGGAAACAATGGGAAACATTAAACATGTGAACTTGAGATACATCAACATTGTCATGAAAAATAACTTTAAGGCATGAAAAGAAATCATGAGGCATATCATAATAAAAATAAAATATTTCATAACATGAAGATGTGGCTAAAAAATTTAACAAAGGAAATCATTTTCGTTTCACCAAGGTCCATCCCCATGGTGTCAATAAAAATTACCAAGGTTATTCACCAGGGTATCAGTCAAAATGGTCATCTCTATAGATTAAGTATTTACCCAATGCATTGGAGTGCTATCAGGGTGCACCCTTAAATTATTCTTTATCATCATGTGAGCCACATATATCACCATCACTAATTTCATAAACAACCCATATAGCATAAAAGAAATGGGTGTCATTTCATAATCATAACATTTTAAAAATTGCTTTAAAGACATGATCTTTGTGTCACTTTAAAACCCACAAAAAAGAAAGGTGGGTCTCATGTATGTAAATCCCAGAATTTAAAATAGAAAATTTTGGAATATATGTGAATACCCCTTTAGAAGAAAGATATTTGAGTATTTACTTAATAAATTGAATTTGAGGATAAGAGAGAGACATTTTGAGAAGGAAATTTTGCAGCATAACGACTATGTTTTGGGGTTTTAGAAAACATTGAAAAGTGAGGTGACATGGGTCACCCACTCATAAATGATCCATAAAATAGTAGAGGGACATAATACAAAGTGTATAAGAACATGGTAATGAAATTTTAAAGATATACCCTATGAAATGGAAAACATAGAAGTGGGAGAAAAATAAGATATCTCTTATGAAAATTCGGCAGCCTAATGACGTCACTTAAACATCAATAAAAATGAATTGATGAGATCAAATAGGGTCTCTCATTATATGAACATAAAATATAATTATTATAGATATAGATATCATTCCCCAAAATAATTAAAAGGAACTTTAAAGACTTTACATGAAAGTAGAACTTTGAAAAAGATGAGAAAGATGAAAGAATCCCATAAAAATTCGGCAGCCTAACGGCGTCACTTAAACTTCATCAAAAATGAATTGACGAGATAAAATAGGGTCTCTCATCATATGAACATAAAATATCAGTTTGATAGATATAGATATCATACCCCAACATAATAAAAATGAACTTGAAAGACTTGACCAGAAGATAGAACTTTAAAATGAGAATGGTGAATGAATCTCTTAAACATTCGGCAGCCTAACAGCGCCACTTAAAACATAAAAATACTGAATTGAAGAGATAAAATAGGGTATCTAATCATATGAACATAAAAGATAAGTATTATAGATATATATATCATACCCCAACATAATAAAAAGTAACTTGAAGGACTTGATAAGAAAATAAAACATGAAAACGAGAATGGTGAAAGAATCTCTTAAAAATTCTGCAGCCTAACGACACCACATAAACATTCATAAAATGAATTGATGAGATAAAGAGGGGTTCTATCATAATATGAACATGAAAAGGGAAGTAATAGGAATATAAAATAACATCCTCCAACATAATATCATGGAGAATAAAAAATGACATAAAATAGATTACTTGAAATGAAAGAGAGAGGTATGATCCCTTACCTTAAATCGTATCTCTTAAAACTCAATGGTTGGGACCTTGAGGGCATGGGGGAACCTTGGGAGGACTCTTTGGGAGGTAATGAGACCATAAATTCTTTGGGGGAGAGTGGGGAGTCGAATGGATGAGAGGATTTCTTGGTATTTATAGGGAAAGTGAGTGGACAAGGCATTAATGGCCAAGGGACACCTCATTGGTGGTTTTTGCAAAACCATGGGCTTTACCATGGTATTTTCCCATGGTATTGGCCACTTGGGACACCTAATACCTTATCTTAATATTAATAAATAGACCATATAGATTACATACTTAATACATCATCTTATGATGTCATTAAACACCCGTAACTTAAAAACTGTATTTTCACTATTCATTGAAAATTAAACTTTTCTGAAAAATTTCAAAATATCACCTTAACCAAATATCGATGCTCTAATTTCAAAAATGAACTCCATTTTATAAAAATAATTTTTTAAATATTTTTAATTTAATTTTTAAATAAAAACACTATTCACAGAAAATTAATTTTTTCCAGAAAAAACAACAAAAATTACCTTAACATAATATCGATGCTCTGAGTTCAAAAATAAAAACCATTTTATAAAAATAATTTCCTAAATAATTTTAATTTAATTTTTAATTCAAAAACACTATTCACCCGAAAAAAACTAATACTTGAATAAAAATTTATGAAACCGTTATTTAACCATTTTATTGAATCACATTACTTAATCAAGGTGCCTAGATTATATTCATACTTTCTTTAAGTGAGATTAATAATCCATTAGGACACATTACTAATCCTAATCATAAAATCACAATTTATAATTTACAATTAATCAAAAATCAAGTTGATCTTGTTAGACTCTAAATTTCGTACTGGACATAATTGTAGAAGACCATTTTTTGAATATCATTACACGTTTTTAATTATTTAAGGTTTACATAAGCATTTTAAAAATATCTTTTTCTAAAATTCATAAAAAATATGCATACTCTATTTATCCGGTCATTTGAAAATTCATAAACTTCATCATAAGAAGAAATCCCAATTTTTTATTTAAAACAAAGGATTACAGAAGAAAGTTATGGTCTCCTTACATAGCCCCTTATCACACCAGCATAGGACCTAAGTGTAAGATGTGCTAAGGTGAGAGAATCCGAGAGTTGCTTGAACAACATCACACGAGTAGTAATTTCTATCAGTTTGAACTTCTCCCAAAGGCGATTCTGTTCTAGCTTCACATGATGAATTTGGGGTTTGTTTTGGTCTAGAGAAAAGCCCAGTGGTGCTACCTCCTTCCCAAGTTCTGTTAGATGGGCTTCGATCGGTCCAAGACTAGTGGGTGAGGCCATCGAATCCTGATTCTATATTAATTAACAAAGATCACTTGTATTTAGAGACAAAAGTCTGAACATTTAGTTTTCAACGGTCATACTGAATAACGGTCATATAATAGTCAAAACCCAACTGTCTTAATTTAACTATACTCATGTTAAATGAAACAGTTTTTTTGAGTATGAAAAATAAAAATAACACAAAAAAAATTAGGAAAAAATATTTATTCAAAAGTTCGGGTCGTTACAATCTTCCCCCTTACGAAATTGCATCCTCGCAATTTTTTAAATTTGGGTTTTGAAATTTCATTGAAAGATCCACATCGGAAAAAGTGTCAGTAACACTATTACTTTAATATATAGAAAAGGAAGTACCAAGGTCACCCGAGTTAACCCATACTAGGATTCCATGTAGGAAAACATGGATATGGAAGAAAAAAACAAAGGGTCAAGTTCTGAGGGTGAGTTATAGAAAATAAGATCTGGATAAAGTTAAAAATAAAAAAATCACAAACTTATGATGTGTGTAAACGGTCTTTGATTACCTAGTAGGAAACGTTAACAGACAAAATTTTTGGTTTACGTTCCTTTTCATAGTTTTGAGTAATTCATTTACTACATAGAATAAAAACATAAGGAAATATACGTACCTTCATGTAGAGTTTCATCATTTAAAAAGTTTCTACCAAAACTAATCTTTTCTCCAAACGATGAGCATTCAAAACTACCTGGCCTCATCAAAGCACGAGAATCATCTTATAGAGAATCACATAATACACCAAATATTAACTATATATTTCTTCTATCTTTAAACATTATCCCAAAAACAGAAAGGGTAAGATAAAACAACTCTTCCAAAATAAAGAACCCCAGAGGAAGGGAAACTACTTTAAATCATCAATGTTCCACGGTACTACCCAAAGTTTATCATAGGCCATTCCGTAAATAACTGTCCTTAAAAATACTCAAAATAAACCAAAATAAGATTGAATCTGAAATACAAGAAGGATTTGATAACATAGTCTTCCAAGGTAAACTTTATCATTCATCTCCAAACAACATCAACCACTCCTAACATCTTATAAAAAAAGTAACTAACCTAAACATATTTACCCCAATATAGTTTAATCATTTCCTTAAGTAACCTAAATTACTATAAGTCCACCTTAAATTCGTTGATTCTTCAAAATATATGTCAACCTTTACCCCTCAAAGAAAATACCGTAGTAATCTATTTACCTTGATCAAATAGGGTTCCCAAAATAGTTAACGTCTTCCAAAATAATAATCATCTTTTAATCCCCTAATCTCCTTTTTTAGAAGAACATCATTACTACATCAACATGTGTTACATAACAATAGATGTTTTCCTTAATGATATAAAATCATCTTAGGTAGTGACTCGTTGATCTTAGAAAACATAAAATATATGCTCATAGGGAACGAACTAAAATACAACATGACATTGACAATTATTGCGAAGAAGTTACATGTAATTTAATCATCATGATCCATATCATCATAGCACTTGCATTGTTCCCTTGTACTCGAAGATTGTGGATTCTCATTATGCTTCTCACCCATTCTAAGAGAGCATTGCCTTGGATAATGTCTAACTTCTCCACATTTACGGTATCAAAATGTATAAGGCACATTAGATCGAACCTTATCTCCATTCATCACATTGTCCATTTTTTAAAAGTAATTGGATACTTTATGCCCTATCTTCCCACACTTAAAACATCTCTCGATTCCTTTGTGACATTCTCCTTGGTGCCCATTTCCACAGTTTTTGCACAATGGAAATTAGGTCTTCTTTCCCTTATCAACTTTATCATATGAACATCCTTGAGACTTTGTCTTCTTCTTCCTTGTTGAATTTGGGCATTCAACTAGGTACCAATTATTAATTGTGATTTTTGATAGCTGGTTTGGCATAATCACAATCTGTTCAACTTGATCTTTCGTCATCTATGTCACATCAATAGGTAAATCATCACATTCCCTATCACATTGGTTGTTGGGAAATTTTCTTCCATTTCCCGCTATTAACTAAGAAAAGAAAGTATAATTAGGGGCTTGAATACTTATCCAATAATAATTAAAAGGAAACTTTAAGCATAGAAGGATAAACCTGTAGAAGGAAAGTATAACCTAACTTGTGATCCCCTAGGTTCTAATATAGGTTATCCATGATCATATATTCTTATGTGAATTTTTATTTTATTTTATCTTTGTTCCTTTAATAATGGTTCATACTAAGCTTATGAATTTACCAAAGAATATCTCCCAAGAGTGTCGTAACAAAGAGTGCAGCAAGGCCCATTTTCATGTACCAGTTCCCGTTAGAGTCTAGGTCAAAGAAGTGTTTTTTGGTTTTACCCCTATGTACATCTGTGCCAGAGCCGCCTCTACCTGCTCTTATCCAGACAGGGATGTATTTGCTTGGAAACCCCTTACTCAATACTCACCAAAATACCAGGATGATTTACTATATTTAAACTTTTCTCTATGGTTCTTCATAATGTTTTCATATACTAATTTCCACAAATAACTAAACCATCCTTTGATACCAACTATAGCATCCCGCCTTTTTGTCACATAAACTTTCATTACATTATAAAAAATTGAGGATCTTTAAGGTTTAGTTTCTTGGAAACCAAGAACTTAATACATGAAACAAAAAAAAATTATTCTTAAACACTTGAAAGGCTTATCCTTATGTTCATCCTAGGTTCATTACTCCATCTCATAACCTGGGGACATACATCAAAAGAAAGGGTGAGAAGAAGTCCCAGTAAGGGAAACAAGGGGAAACATTTAACATGTGAACTTGAGATACATCAACAACGTCATGAAAAATAACTTTAAGGCATGAGAATGAAATCATGAGGAATATCATAATAAAAATAACATATTTCATAACTTGAAGATGTGGATACAAAATTTAACAAACACAATCATTTCCATTTCACCAAGGTCCATCCCCAAGGTGTCAATAAAACTTACCAAGGTTATTCACTAGGGTATCAGTCTAAATGGTCATCTCTAGAGATTAATCCTTTACCCAATGCATTGGAGCGCTATCAGGGTGCACCCTTAAATTTGTCTTTATCATCATGTGATCCACATATATCATCATCAATCATTTCATAAACAACCCATATAGCATAAAAGAAATGGGGTTCATTTCATAATCATACCATTTTAAAAACTTTTTTAAAGACATGATCTTTGTGTCACTTTAAAACCCACAGAAACGGAAGGTGGGTATCATGTATGTAAATCCCAGAATTTAAAAAAGAACATTTTGGTATATAGTTGAACACCCATTTAGAAGAAAGAGATTTGAGTATTCACTAATTTAAATGAATTTGAGGATAAGAGAGAGACATTTTGAGAAGGAAATTCTACAGCATAACGACTATGTTTTGGGGTTTTAGAAAACATTGAAAAGAGAGGTGACATGGGTCACAAACTCATAAATGATCCATAAAATAGTATAGGGACATAATATAAGTTGTATAAGAACATGGTAATGAAATTTTATAGATATACAATATGAAATGGAAAACATAGAAGGGGAAAAAATAAGATATCTCTTTTGAAAATTTGGCAGCCTAACGACTTCACTTAAACATCAATAAAAATGAATTGACGAGAACAAATAGGGTCTCTCATCATATGAACATAAATGATAAATATGATAGATATGGATATCATACCCCAACATAATTAAAAGGAACTTTAATAAATTAAAATGAAAGTATAACTTTGAAAAATATGAGATAGAAGATAGAATCCCTTTGAAATTCTGCAGCCTAACGGCGTCACATTAACTTCAACAAAAATGAAGTGCCGAGATAAAATAGGGTATCTCATCATTTGAACATAAAACATCAGTATGATAGATATAGATATCATACCCCAAAATAATAAAAAAGAACTTGAAAGATTGACCAAAATATAGACCTTGAAAATGAGAATGGTGAAAGAATCTCTTAAAAATTCGGCAGCCTAACGACCCCACTTACAACATCAAAATACTGAATTGAAGAGATAAAATAGGGTCTCTAATCATATGAACATAAAAGATCAGTATGATAGATATAGATATCATACCCCAACATAATAAAAAGGAACTTGAAGGACTTGACAGGAAAACAGAACCTGAAAACGAGAATGGTGAAAGAATCTCTTCAAAATTCGACAGCCTAACGACACCACTTAAACATTCATAAAATGAATTGATGAGAGAAATAGGGGGTCTCTAATAATATGAAAATTAAAAGGGCAGTAAGAGGAATATAAAAGAACATTATCCAACATAAGAGCATGGAACATAAAAGAAAAGACATAAAAGAGATTACTTGAAAAGAAAGAGAAGGGTAGGATCCCTTACCATAAAACGTAACTCTTAAAACTCAATGGTTGGGACCTTTAGGGCTTGGGGGAACCTTGGGAGGACTCCTTGGGAGGTAATGAGACCCTAACATCATTTGGGGAGTGTGGGGAGTCGAATGGATGAGAGGATTTCTTGGTATTTATATGGAAGTGAGGGGACAAGGCATTAATGGCCAAGGGACAACTCATTGGTGGTTTTGGCAAAACCATGGGCTTTCCCATGGTATTTTCCCATGGTATTGGCCACTTGGGACACCTCATACCTTTTTGTACTATTAATATGTCGACCATATAGATTACATACTTAATACATCATTTAATGATGTCATTAAACACCAGTAACATAAAAACTGTATTTTCACTATTCATTGAAAATTCAACTTTCTCAGAAAAATCCCAAAATTTAACCTTAACCAAATATCGATGCTCTGACTTCAAAAATTAACTCCATTTTATAAAAATAATTTTTTAAATATTTTTAATTTAATTTTTAAATAAATACAATATTCAATGAAAATTAATTTTTTTCAGAAAAAACCCCAAAAATTACCTTAACATAATATCGATGCTCTGAGTTCAAAAATGAAATCCATTTTATAAAAATAATTTTCTAAATATTTTTAATTTAATTTTTAATTAAAATACACTATTCACCTGAAAAACTAATACTTGAATAATAATTTATGAAACCGTTATTTAACCATTTTATTGAATCACATTACTTAATCAAGGTGCCTAGATTATATTAATACTTTCTTTAAGTGAGATTACTAATCCATTTGGACACATTACTAATCCTAATCATAAAATCACTATTCATAATTTACTATTCATCAAAAATCAATTTGATCTTATTAGACTCTAAATTTCGTACTGGACATAATTGTAGAAGACCATTTTTTGAATATCATTACATGTTTTTAATTATTTAAGGTTTACCTAAACATTTTTAAAATATCTTTTCCTAAAATTCATGAAAAATATGGATACTCTATTTATCCGGTCATTCGAAAATTCATAAACTTCATCATAAGAAGAAATCCCAATTTTTTTTCAAAACAAAGGATTACACAAGGATGTTATGGTCTCCTTACATAGTCCCTTATCACACCAGCATATGACCTAAGTGTAAGGTGTGCTAAGGTGAGAGAATCCGAGGGAGGATCGACTAACATCACAAGAGTAGTAATTTCTATCAGTTTGAACTTCTCGCAAAGGCGAATCCGTTCTAGCTTCACACTATGAAGTTCGGCTTGGGTTTGGACCAGAGCAAAGCCTAATGGTTCTACGTCCGTCCCAAGTTCTGTTAGATGGGCTTCGATCGGTCCAAGACTACTGGGTGAGGCCATCAAATCTTTTTTCTATATTAATTAACCAAGATCACTTGTATTTAGAGACAAAAGTCGCAACATTCAGTTTTCAATGGTCATACTGACTAACAGTCATATAATAGTCAAAACCCAATAGTCTCATTTTAATTAAACTCATGTTAAATGAAACAGTTTTGCTGAGTATGAAAAATAAAAATAACACAAAAAAATTAGGAATCAAGATTTATTCAAAATTTCGGGTTGTTACGCATACCATGGTGTGGGTCCCCATACTCCTCTCATAGGTTTGAGTGGGATGCCTTTATTATATAGGGAATGGGAACATTATTTTTGACTATCACCCCTTGATACACTATTGTGTGGGCCATCTATCTACAAAATTGAAGTAGCTAATACACATGGAAGTGGTCCTCCATATACTATGTGACACATGCTAACACACTTGAGAATGGGTTATCTATCTTATTTGTGGAACCCCCATAATTTATTATGGTATCAGTCATATATGTTGTTAGTGGAACCACCCTATGTAGTAGGTTTTGATTTCACTAATTGGAGATAAAATATTAAAAAAGTGGGGAACATTGGAGAGTTTTGGGTCCTTGAAATGGTTACTAATTCAGGAAAATGAGATTAATGGAATTGGTGATAGAATACATGGATTTGTTGGAAGACTCATTGACCTGGATTAGGTTGTGAAATTGATATCCCCTTTTTATATAAACAATAAATTTTATATGGGAATGTTTAAATGATTATTAATGGGATTTCTTTTCCATAAATATTATGTATGATATGACTACATATACCATGTATTAAATTTCTCCCCCTTTAGATTTATGGACATTTTATTTGTAATGTATAAAATCATACCTATGAGGTAGTTTCCATCACGTGAAATTTTAATGTAATATTAATGATACATAATTTGTATTTCATAGGTTCATAGTCAAACTACGATGAATTGACTGCATATGGTGAAAATGATTGGATATCAGAAGTCAATCACTCTCATTTATTTTTCAATTTTGTTTATTTTCATGTCTGTTCTTCTTTTTTTGTTGTGTTTATATTCTTCACTATACATTTTTATAACATTTTCAATCATTTTTAATTCCCTTGAGGATATTACATTTTGTTTTTTAACTCTAGTTGTTATTGATGTAATTATTATACATTAATTGTTTTACAGGTAGATGGTTGGGTATGTGCATATGGTAATTTTTAAAAAAAGGCTTCCCCTTTGAATAATAGATTCTTGGTTCTTGTCATCATCTATTGTCTTATGGAGGTGGTCCCGGGGTTGTGATAGGATGGTATTGTAACAAAATACATGGCCCCTATAGGTAATGTATTTATATTTTTTCTCTGTTACATTTATCTAAAGTTTTAATGTCTATATAATTCACTATTATCTGACATAATGTATCTTCTATCTTTCAGTTAAAATTTTTGAAACAAAATAAAGAAACTATTTTCATCATATTTATTTAGTACCTTTACCCCAAATTATTTCAGTGGAGGCTATATAACATGACTCAAACCACAACAATACATGTCTGGATTATATTCCATGACCATTATAATGTGTTATATGGATAAAAACCCATATTTGTTAGTTTTATTATATTCCATTACCAAATTTTCTTATTCATTAATCTAAACAACTTTATTTTGGTTTGTATTGTACCATCAAATTGAATTGATGAATTTTAATTAAATAAATCAATTAATTGAATAGAATCTAACATGTCCTTATGAAAATATTTATTATTTCATTGGTGATACCTATATTCCCAAGATATAAAACCATGGAAAGGATCACTGTGAAGATGAGATTATGATATATCATGGGTGATACCTTGTGAAAATTCATGGAACACCATTGGTGGGATTTCATGGAAGATGATATATGGATATTCCATGGATGATACTAGTATTCCATACATAAAAAACAATTGATTAAATCACTGTGTAGTGGATATTATATTATGGAATTTGAAATGCTTGAGATCCTATATTTTATTCATTCTACATGATCAAAGAGAATGTTAAATCAAATAACTCCTTGAATGATAGTGGAGTTACATACATGGAATTACATTGATGGCATCAGGCCGACAACTAATTCATTAACATGTTTTCCAAGTAAAATTACACACATCTATTTGGACTTTAACATAGATACATTGATAAATTAGTTTACCTTGATTTCTATGATGTCCTTGTCCCAGATTCCACTTCATAGGATTTCCAAACATAGTGGTACAGATGGCCGTATAAGCATCTCCCCGATAGCCAGAGGCTACAAACTTGCAACGAGGGCCTATGGCATGTATGTGGGGAGATTATTCCCTCATTATCAATGTTTATCATAGTGAATAAATATAAAAGGATGTAAATTGTGATAGAAATATATGTAAACATATGGAACCAAGGAAATATAGACAATTATGAAAAATCAAGGATAAAAAAATCTAAAACAAAAGGAATAACAAAAGATTATATGTCATATTACTTGGAAACTAGAAAACATGCATACATTACTATAGGAATAACATGTTATGAAAAATAAATAAATCAATTAAATATCCCAAGCATCCCAATATCAAGATCATTCATTTTCTAACAATCTACAACCTAAACATCAGGAAATGAAGTTTTGAATGTTGTATGCTTCCCTTTGTCCACACATGTATACATGCAATTTTCCCTGACTACCACATGACACTTAAAAAGTTTTTAAAATAAATCTCAGTGGGCCACCACCAATTGTGTCTATAATATTTGGATCGTGTGATGGAAATTTAACTGTATACATGAATGAATATATAATGTCAATCAGTACAATGTAACTAAATATACATGTACATACATCACCCCTCAGATGGGGTATGAACATAAAACTAAGTCATTCTTTTATTATGCCAATTTATAAATAAGTCACATGTAATAGATTGTGATGGTTCTTTGAGGTAATAAGTAAACCATAATTGGTAAATAATAAGATGTGGATTCATTGTATTCCCCAAGTAAAACTAGACCTCAAGGGTCTCTAAATTAGTAGTAACGTGGTTTATCTATTGGTAAGAGTGTAATCCAAGGAACAAAGACCAAGGTTTCCCAAAATATGGTATAAACTGAATCCACAGTCATCATCATAGGTAAAACGAGGCTATGTGGTGACTTGGCCAAATGGGATTTAACTATGGAACCAAATTATTAATGATGGATCCAAAAATTGTTTCAATTGAATCTTTTAATATAATGTGAGGGATTTTATAGTTTCATACTAGGAATCTGAGAATTGACAAGGATTAGAATATATGAGGCTGTCCACCTACAAAAACTGCATTCTTGAATCAGAATGGGGTTCCACAGTGCTCAAGGATTTTCATGATAAGTATCAATAGATAAATTAATTCAGGACACTCCAGATTAATAATGATGTCATGTAAATTTTCTATTTATTCATTCCATGACATTCATTAGTGTGATAAAGGAAATAAGCCTGAAGTATTTATTAAATTAATTTAATAAATATTCCGTAATTACAATCCATTACACTAAATTTCATTAATTAGGTAAGGGGTGATACATTCATGAATCATATTATTTACATACACTTATTTAGGTCAAGTCGAATACTATGTATAGTTTACAATTTCCATTTCACATTAAATTATTAATTTAATCACTTACCTTTGTTGGGTCAATTAGAAGTGAAATTGTAATTTCAATTCACCATTACATGACACAATGATAAATTAATTTAGAGATGCTACAATTAGTATGGTCATGCACAAGCACATCCGAATTATTTCTCAAAACTGTCAAAAAACTAAAAACAAATCAATGGAATATCATCCTACATGGTATTTTTGGAATTGTGCATGTAACCACTAATAAGTAATCACACATTTCAAATAATTATACCATATTATTCTATTGATTATAAGAATGAAATTTTCATTATATATATGACACCCAATTAGATTGTTGGGACCTGCAAGAAAATCCAAAATCATCGAACTTGAGGGATGAGTTGTAGACCACCAACCATAGGGTTGAAAATACTTCTCCTCCAATATTGGACTCTAATTTGTCTCATAATATAGTGCATATTATAACATGGGATAAAATATCACACCTTTGAAACTCTTTCGATAGAATTAGAGGAGTTGAACAGATAAAAAGGACTCATGTACATAATATTGAACATCCAACATAATGAACAAATGCTCAATAAGATCCAAATTGAAAGAGTTATTTCAATCCCAACCTTATGCCTTAAATATTTTATAATATTATGGATAAATTTTTGATCCCACAGAAATTTATATTATGGAAGAAGAAGGTGATTAAAATATATCATTATGGGAAAGATGGAAAAATTACCCATAAAATAACTTATGTAGGGTTTGTCATGCCATTTTAAAAACTCACACAGACCATGAAAGGGTACATGGAATAAATGTAACTCTCATTTTTAGGTAATCTATGTTACTACCATGTGGTAGTTCTAGGTTTAAATGGAACCACTCGTACCATTTTCTCTAAATGTGTGTCCTTCCGACATAGTTCTCAATTAAATATTACCATATTCTATTTTCCCAAAATCCTAGGTTTCATTCTCCAGATAATCCCCAAACACACCTAATTTCATCATTTACTCATTAGGAGTCAATATTATGTCCAAATAATTAATTAAAACAAAATTTAACGGAGTTGTACTTCATTGAAAAACCAGGTTCTTATAGAATTCCACCCTCAATAGAACTCATCCATGTGTTCAGTTTCCAATAGTGGAGAAACACTTTCTGAGAAAAACTATTGAAATTAGACATATATGGTGGCTTCCCCCTCCAATGTATCATCTTACACATGATCTTCCATCTACAACACTCGTACGAGAGGAACAAACCATCCATGGAGGGCCTTCGTGCTCCGATAAATGATGTCTGCTAGATAATCCTAAAATGTTGCATCAGAATAAAACTCTAAATCATAGGGATTAATGTTATTATATGTGTCATAATAATATTAAATTACTTTTGAAACATGAGAGATGTCCTTTATGACACAATACCTCTAATGTAGTAGCAACTGCTAGGATACCAGTCCAACTCCTAGTATTTCAAATTACCCTATGTTATGAGGTGACAAAGTCCATTTATTTTGTTTCTATCTATGACCTGGCATGGGTGATATCTGAAGGGATACATGTTCCCCAACCATGAACTCTATAGGTTGTTTATATGAATCAGGATACGATTTTTGTATACATTGAGATATTTTCATACAATTTTGATTAGTAGAACCTGGTTCGAATCCTCCTCTATGAGACGATGATATAATAGGGATACCTAACCTACCTCAATCCAGCACATGGGTGAACAGAACAACTTACCATATAGGGCCTCAAAAGGGTCCATATAAATTTTCACCTATTTGTTTTTATTATAATATAACTCAAATAGAGAGATATGATTCTTACCAGATCAACCAAAATCAAGGACACAAACTCGAAGCATATCTTGTAGAAAATGTATTGTCTATTACAATTTTCCATCTGTATAAGGGTGAAATGTTATGAATATATTCAATTGTTTTCTCATATCAATCTGAATTTCATTATATAATCATTATGTGAAATGATTTTCCATCAATTAAATGATAGTATGTGGGACCCCATGTAGTCATATGATCTCCCAGACATATAGTATTCCCATTTAATCGACTTAGAAAGCTTCATAAAATAGGTATTATGTGATCCACTTTCGTCATCCTACCAATGAAAATGCATATAGAAACTATAACTATTGGAATTCTAGGACAACTAACTATAAATTACATTGAAATATCTCCCCATTTCCATTTTGGGGCTGGAGGCGGATGTAACAATCCTACATGTCATTGGTACTCTTCCTTTACCTATAGATAGGCGGAGCACCTAGTGATAATTATTTTTATACAATTTATTATCTCATTCCACCAATACTGGGGTCAAATATCTCAATATATCTACATGATTATTTGTCTAATTACCCATTGAGACGAATGTGAATCACTCATCAAATCCCCTTTATTTTACCCTTAGGGACACATGTACGTCCATGATTAACTAGGGTGTCTCTTTTATCAATGGACCAATCTAGAGTTGGGTTATATATTGACCCTAGACTTTTACATATAACATTGCATGGTTTTAAGGATAAATATAAATTATAGTACAAGACATGGATTGTGATGTGTAGTGTCTTTATAAACTATTTATATAAAACATAAAACATGGGGATAAAAAACTTATTTATTTAATCTCCATAATGAGCTCCTAACTTCCATTGTGCTCATCCATCGATATAGGATATCCTGGGGAAACACATGAACAAAGGGATGAGCTAAAAATCCCATTAAAAGAATGATCATAAGAGTAAGGCTTAAGCACATGTGTTAGGTGGAATGTCAAAATGATATAAAAAATAATGGAACATATGGAATCATAACATATAAACATGGGATCATATAAACATGGAATCATATAAATGTGGAAGAAATGTAAAAAATGTCTTTAGTAAAACTCAACGATAACCACCAATCTAGTTTCCCATAGTATTACATTTCATGGCTAACCACCAATCCTGTTTAATATCACATCTCATGAGACAAAACATTACCAAAAGCATTGGAGTGATATCTAGGTGCACCCATATCAACATTTTCATGAATATGTTTGGAACATTAATAATCACACACAATAAACCATACAAAAACATAAGGGTACCCATGGAAAGAATTGGGTACCACAATCATGACATAAATCTTAACCAATAAGAGTATCATGAATGTGTCCAGGAAAGAAAGGGGTTAGAACTTACATGGATGTTTATAAGGTAAATTAGGCATATAACATGATATGTGAGGTCAAAAAAAAGTGACCACATATAAGAAATGTTTTTGAGAATATTAGCATTAAATCATTTTTTTGCAGTTTTAATGAAAATACTATTGTTCTTTTTAAATAGAAAAGATGAAAATATTTTATTTTAAACTATATTTGAACAAAGAATTTTTTCATAATAAAAGGACATATTTTATAAAGAAAATGGTGTATTAATACATTTGATATAGTGTAAATGATATCGGGTAAGAATTCGGGCTGTTCCCTTAAAATAGGTTCTCTTATTGGGAAGAATTAAGTAGTGAATCACTTAAAAACACGTATATCCCTAAATTAGAATAAATGATGGATCATGAAACATGATTTTGGAGAATGTGAAAATAATTTAAAAGTTATTCCTAAATTTAAAAATCGTGTTCTTTTAGAAAAAGAAGATTGATAGAGCAACCTGAATGAATAATAGTAGTTTGGGTAGAATCCCTTACCTTAATTCTGATGGTGTCTTCCAATTTGTATTAATTACCTGAATAATAAATTTTAGTTCATTAATTAATAATTACATAACCTCTTTATATATGAAAATTAGTTAGTAAAACCTATTTTAGTTTATTCATATCCTTTTTATTGGTTACGAGGATCAATTTCTTTTTTCACGTCCGTTTGATTCCTTATTTCTAATGATCAGTTCACTTAGATTCATGTTCAAGGAATAATGTAAACTGGGGAAGATTTTATATAATTGGATTTATTTGTTATTAGTGAAAATAAATGAGGTTACATAATTTTATATTACATTTTTTTACTTGGAATGAAGATGATTCACTGTATAAATTATTTAATGATAATCGTTTGGGTTAATTGGCTTTTTTTACCACAAGGAACATGTTTTGTTTTATAAATCAAAACCTTGTGTAAAAAAATATTCCAGAACAATATATGAGACATAATAAATATATTATGGTCTATTTTAACAATGAAAATGGTTTCATGACCAGAATTAAAGACTATAACAGAAATTGAAAACCCATCGTCCTTGAATGTGGTAAACTAGCACATCTCAGATGGTATTTTCATTTTAGTATATATAAAAAAAAGGAGAGATGATGGAACATTATTCCTTTATCAAGAAAAGAATAAAATACATGTATGTTTCTAGATTCATCAAAACATTTGAAAAAAAGTAGATGAGGAAAGAAAAAGAAAAGAGATGAACTTGAAAATGAATGAAAAGTTTAGAGATCCCTTATGAAATTTTGGTAGCCTAAGGACATAACTTACTATTTCATAGAATCAATTGATGAGGGAAAAATGTATCCCATAATATGGACATCAAAAGGACAGTATTAGTGATACATAATATTATAACCCAACATATGATAAAGTAAATTTAAAGAGATAATGTAAAAGGATTGTTAACAAAAAGAGAAGGGTGAATGATTGCCTTACCTTATGGAGTAAACATTAAAACATGAATGTTGGGACTATAGGGTCTAATGGAAACCTTGGTATAGATACTAGGGAGATAAAAACTATAGATCTTAGAGGAGGGTAGATTTGGAATTAATGAAAATAAACAGATGAGTGGGTATTTATAGTAAAAGATAGAGAAAGTTTTATTAATTTAAGAAAACAACTCATTAGTGGTCTTTTTATAAAACCCTAGGCTTGACCGTGATATTTTACCATGGTATTAGCCACTTGGGAAACTTAATATATTAACATTATGATGACATCTGACATACTGAAAACTCAAAACATTATTTTTACAATTCCCGGAAAATTCAAGTATTTTAGAAAACCCCCAAAAATTCACCCTAACAAATTTTCAATGTGTTGAATTAAAAAATGAACTCCATTTTTTCAAAAATATTTTTCAAAATAGTTTATTTTTATTATTAAATAAAATCATTATTTATTAAAATAACAGTATTAAAACAATAACTCTTTTGTAACACCATTATAAAGTTATCAAGGTCACATATCATTATTGTATAAACATAAGACAATAAAGTAACAATTTGGGATTACATTTTATGAAAATAATATTCCATTTTAAATTATTAAATTTATAATAATATTTTAAATAAATAATTTATGACATCCAAAAATACCAAAACTTATAATATGATTGTTTTCATTTTTAAGATGTCTAAATTGTATTTATACATTCATGGGTCAAGTTTCTATTTTTTTCATTGATTTAATATTCATTACCATTCATTACTATACATATGGTTATGTTAGTATTCACTAATTTTTTTTGATATTATTTAACCACATTTTACACCTGGATTACAAATATGAATGAATGTATTTCAAAAATCATTTCATAGAAAATTTTATTTAACAATAAATTATTTTTTACTATTTATCAAAATAACACTATTCATCATATATTAGTCATCAAGAAAAAACTATTCATCCAAAACTATTTATCAAATAAAATACTATTTATTTAAAAATTGATACTTTTTAGAAAACATAAAAAAAAATTTACCAGATTAATTTTGACATTTGAAATTTAAAAATATGTTTATATAACCATAATAATTCTCTAAGCATGAGAAATTTATCTTTTAAATATAAAAAACATATTAATTAAAAATAATAGCAGATAGAAAATGAATACTGAAATTTCATAGTGAAATTTCTAATAGTTAAAAATAATAATTTTATCATTTACATTTAAAAGGGGAGTTTGAATCATACTATGTAATTAAAATTATAATTATTCTTTATACCTTAATTTGTTATAAAAATTATATCATTTTTGAAATCTACAATTTGGGTCTGATGTAATTCGATGTGCTTCTATTGTAAAACATATTGAAAAGTTATTACAATGAAAGAAATCCATTAATAAAAGATATAATTTTTTCAGGTCATTATATTCTTCTCCCTTTAAAGAAATTATGTCCTTGAAATTTTATATTATTAAAAAATTGTGACTACTAGGATTCAAAAAATTATAAAGTAATTTTTTGTCTTAAAAAAATATTCTTTAACTACAATTACATTTTCTATAGATTCTTCATACGGATTCATAAAAAGCTTGAAATTGACCAAACATATCCCCTAAAAGTGTCAACCCCGTAGTGCAGCAAGAACCATTGTTGTGTACCAGCACACCCCAAGTAAAACCTCAAACTCCCTGTCAGAGTTTTCACTCCTAGGTATATATGTGCCAGAGCCATATTCACTTGTTCTTATCCACAGAGGGATTTATTAGTTCAGAAATCACATAATTAATATATCACAAAAATACCATGTTGTTTTCCTATATTTAAACATTCTTATAGGGTTCTTCCTAATGTTTTCATCACCTAATTTCCAAAAATATCTAAACTATCCTCTGATACCAACTATAGAGACACCAGCATTTAACAAATAACATTACATGATTTTATGGATAAATATACATTAGAGTACAATCCAAGGATCCATAAGTCTACTCTCTCTGAAAACATTGGACATAAAACATAAAAAATGGGGCTAAAAAACTTCATTATCTAATCTCTATAATGATCTATTAACTTCCATTGTAATCAAACATCTGCATATGATATCATGGGGAAACACATGAATAAAGGGATGAGCTAAAAAGCTCAAAAAGGAAATGAACATAACAATAATGCTTTGGAACATTAATTAGGAGGAATGAAATAAGGATATAAAAAGCATGGAACACATGGAATCATAACATATAAACATTGGATCATATAAACATGTAATCATATAAATGTGGAAAAAACAGAAAACATGCCTTTATTATGAGTAAAGGTTAATTGTCAATCCTGTTTCCCCTAGTAGTACAGGTCAAGGCTAAATGTCAATCCCATTTCACATCAGAGATAATTTGATGTAACTTTTCCCAATGAATTAGAGCGCAATCTTGCCGCAACCATCTCAATATTTTCATGAATATTCTTGGAACATGAATAAACATACATAATAAACCATACATAATCATAATGGTACCCATGGAAAGAATTGTGTTCCACAATAATGACATTAATCATAACCAATTGGCATAGCATGATAGTGTCCCTGAAATAAAGGGATTAGAACATACATGGACATTAATAAGGTAAAATATCCATTTAATATGGTACAAGATGTCAAAAATAACTGACAACATATCCAAAATGGTTTTGAGAAACAATAGAATATAAATATTTTCTACGATTTTATGGAAAATAAAATAGAGAATTTAGAATAGAAGAATGGAAAATCTTTTATATAAAATCAAAATTTAACCAATAAGGACTTCATAATTAAAAGAATTATTTTATAAATACTAGGGTGGCTTAAAACATAGGATACAGTGCACTTGAAATTGGGTAAGAATTTGGGATGTTCACTTAAAATATGTTTTGCTTATAGGGATGAATTAAGGAGGGAATCACTTAAAAGCACATATATACCAAAAATATAATTAATGATGGATCTTGAAACATGATTTTGTATAATATAAACAGAATTTAGAAGGATTTCAAAAAATTAAAAGAAAACTTACTTTGGGTAAAAAAGGACCACGAAACCTGAAGGAAAAAGGTGCTTCAGGTAGAATCCCTTACATTAAGTCTGATGGTGTTCTCCACATGATATTAATGACTAGAATAATCAAATAAAGTTCAATAATTAATAATTACTGATACATGTTTTATAATAAAGTTATTTAGGAAAACTTTTTTGAGTTCATTCATATCCATTTGATTGGATACGAGGTTTAATTTCATTATTTGGGTCTATTGGTTTCCTGGGTTCTAATGATCGGTTCACTTATATTCAAGTTCGATGAATCTTGTAAAATTGGGATGATTGTCCTGAATTAGAGTTATATGTTTTTAGTGAAAATATAGGAATTTAAATGTTTTATAAATTCTATTTAGTTACTTTGGATGAAGAGGAATCATTATATAAATTATTTAATTATAACTGTTGGGTTTATTTGTGGTTTCTTACCACCGGGAACATGTTTTGTTTTACAAATAATAACTTTGAGTAAAACAAGGATTCCAAAACCATATATAAAACATAATACATATATAATGGTCTGGTTAATCCATGAAAATGGTTTCATGACCATAATTGAAGAAAATAATAGAAATTGAAAACCCATCATACTTGAATTTGGTAAATTAGTACATCTCTGATGGTGTTTTCACTTTAGTATTGATTAAAAAGGAAAGGGGAGGTGATGAAAAATTATTCCATTATTAGGAAAAAAAAATTAAATGTAAGGTACTTGATTCATCACAATATTTCTACAAAAGGAAATGAGGAAAGAAAAAGAAAATAAATTAATATGAAAATGTAAGAAATGTTTAGAGATTCCATATGAAAATTATGCATCCTAACCACATCACTTGATATTTTATATTATGAATTTATTAGAGAAAACAGTATCCCATCATATGGAAATAAAAAGATTATTAAAAGTGATACATAATATCAAACCCCAACATATGAGAATGTAAATTTAATGATATAACATAAAATAAGTGTTGAAAAAATGTGGAGGCTGAAAGGTTCCCTTACCTTGGGGAGTATCTCATAAAACATGAATGTTGGAACCTTGGGGGATCGAGGAAACCTTGTGAGGGATACTATGGAGGTAAAAACGAGAGCTTCGAGGAGGTGGGTTTGGAATGAAATAAAACGAATGGATGAGTGGGTATTTATAGTAAAGTAGATAGAATGTTTTATTAATTTAAAAAAACACATCATTAGAGGTATTTTGTAAAACCATGGGCTTTACCATGATATTTTCCTATGGTATTATCCACCTGGGATACCTCGTATAATATTTTTATGAACACAAGTTGAACAAATTTTTTTATTAATCATTACTTAATTATGATGTCATCCAACATAACGAAATCTCAAAACTGTATTTTTACTGTCCACAGAAAATTAAATTATTTTAGAAAAATCCAAAAAAATCACCCTAACCATTTTTCATCGTGTCGAATTCAAAAATTATCTCCATTTTTGGGAAAAAAATTCTAAATATTTTTAATTTATTACTTAAATAAAATCATTTTTATTCCAAAAAATACATCTCTAAAACCATAACTCATTTTGTAACACCTTGGGAAAGTAATAAAGGTCCCATAAAATTATCGTATAACCATAATTAAATAAAGAAAAAATTTATGATTACATTTTGTGAAAATAAATTTCCATTTTAAATTATAAAATTAATTATAAAATTGTAAATTAAAATTTAATGACATACAGAAATACAAAAACACATACTTTGATCATTTTCACTTTTTAGATATCTAATTGTATTTATACATTAATGGGTGAAGCTTCTATTTTTTAGCTGAGTTACTATTCATAATAGTATGTTATTATTCACCAAATAATTCTTTTGATCTTATTTAACTACATTTTCATCCTGATTTGAACCATGTAAGAATTTTTTTTGAAAGTCATTTCATAGAAAAAGATATTTAATATTAAAATATTCTTTAACAATTCATTAAAATAACACTATTCATAAAATGATAGACATCAAGAAAAAATTATTCATCCAAAACTATTCATCAAATAAAATACAATTTAAAAAATTATATTTCTTATAAGACATATAAAAATACATCCTAGATTCATTTTGTCATTTAAAATTCAGAAATGATGTTTATTTAACCATACAAATTTTCAATGTACAAGATATTTAGCTTTTAAATATAAAAATATTTATTAAATAAAAATAATAGCCGATAGAAAAGAATACTGAAATTGCATAGTGAAATTTCAGACATTTAAAAAATAAAACTATTTTATCATTTAAATTTAAAAATGGGAGTTTTAATCATGCTATTTAATTAAAATAATCATTATTCCATATAACTTAGTTTTTTATAATAATTATTTCATTTTTCAAAAACAGCATTTGGGGTCTGATGTAATTCGATGTGCTTCTATTGTAAAACATAATAAAAGTTATTATGAGGAAAGAGATCTACATGTAAAAGAAGTGCATTTTTTCAGGTCGTTACAGGTTATCGGGTGATATAGTCTCATGGAGAACCACACCCTCAAGATCTGAAAATGTTCTACTCTTCATATTTTCGAAGAGGGAAGAGGTAACTATCATGGAAGAGAGGTTATACTACTCATAAATGTCAGGAAACACTTGATACAGCTCCAAAAATTTCATTAACATCCACTGATCTCTATCTTTCTAAATGTCTTGTGATTATATTTTTTGACTCAGTACATATGAAAACACAATGACCTTTCTAGGGAAATAGGGAAGCTCATAATCAATGGATTTGAGATAATAAACATGTCTATCTAAGGTTTATGAAATTCAATCAGAAACTATATTTAAGGCTATTGTTTTTCGTGTACACCATAGAGAACTCAAAAGATTGATAGTGTCTCCCAAAATATAGGGCATGGGCAACTAATGTTAGCCCAAGTTTTTTAATTGAAAATTTTATCTCATGAGGCCACAACTACAAAAATCCACATCCAAAGACTTTGTCCTCCTACATCAGCACTATTCCTAGTCCTATTCATAAGGAATCATAATTGATTGTATAACCTATGCCTATCTCCATAAGTGTCAGAACATGAAATGATACAAGCCTCTCATTATTCTCATGATTGTATTTCATGCAAGCATATATCCATAAAAACATAACAACAGTATTGGTAAGGACAATAAAAGGTAAATAAATATGGTGATAGTCATTTATGAAAGGACTATAACATCTAGCCAGCCCAAAGATACTCTATATGTGATGAACAATCATAGTATACTACCATGAAACTACATAAATAACCTTTTTAGGCTCAAAATAAACTCCTAATTAAGAGATAATATGACCTAATAAGTGAATTTGATCCATCCAAAAGTGGCACATAGCAATCATGGAATAAAGAAAATTCTCTTTTAGTGTACTCAGAACGATGTCAAGCTGTTTAACATGGTCATTACGACTATAATAAAACACCTTTTTTTCTTCCCCAATGACTATGATAAAAATAAACTGATAGGGATGGACACCCCTATTCAATAGATTCATTAAAATGGTGGGTCCATTCATAATACCAAACAACATAACTGGGAAATCATATAGATAATACCTCTTACTGATAGTTTTATGCGTAATGTCTAACAACATTACTCGCCCCTGATGATAACCCAATCATATATCAATCTTCGATATGACCATTGATCCTCAGAGTTAGTGAAAATGATCATCTATTTGATGTAGTGGATATCAATTCATGACTGTTAGCTAGTTTAACCATCGGTAATCCGCACAAAGACATAATGTTCCATCCATATACTTGGTGAAAAGAATAGGAAAACCCCAATTAGATGTACTAGTCCATGTGAAGCTCTTGGAATATAAAATTACTAACTACTACTCAATATTCTGAAGCATATTATGTGGCATCCTATATGGATTAATGGAGACAACAACTGCTCTTGCAAAAAGCACGATCATAAAATCTACCTCTCTCTTAAGAGGTAACCTAGATCAATCGCCAAAAAAGAAATCCTTGAAATGTTCCCATACTAGAGGAAAATCAAATTGAAGTATACCCTTATCCTTAATGAATAGATTTTAAATATAGGTGATTACTCCACCAATGCCATGATTCATTAGCCTATCTCTTCCAACATGGACATCCAACTCACCCTTATGTAGATAATTTCCTCCATCTTGTGATGTAAAAGATACCATGTGGCGATAGTAGTCTACAAGAGCATGATAATGATCCAAAAAGTCCGTTTTGATAATGACATATAATTCTTTCATCTCTATAAAAAAGAGGTTTCATATGAAATGGTAACTTACTACCTCAAGGGGATAGTCCCTACACTATTGTAGGCCATCTGATTGTATCCCTAACTTCATATCTAGGTTAATTACAACCCGATAATATTTTATCTCAACCATGATAATTTCATTGCTACATACACATATAATAGTTTTTGAATCACTTGTATCAAATAAAGAAGACACAATAGTAAATTCCAAAAATATAGTACCTCTCACTATAGAAGTTCTTATAGCCTAATACTCAAATATCATTTGTGGTGCATAAAACTGGCATGATCCACAACCCTGTGGAACATATAGACTACCACAATCATAAGTGATAATCTTATACAGCATGTGATCAGGGTTTTGGATACCATGACCATGATCACCTCCTCATCTAGTTCTTTTTCTACTATTCCAACTCCTTTCCTAACCTATTAAAAAAGAACCCACTCTAAAAAGTGGAGACGGTTTAGATTCTTTTCCTCTCAATGATGGTGGAAAGGTCATATAGAAATTCTAAAATTCCCAATTGAGCTGCAAGACATGCATTGCATTGGGTCCCTTTCACAATGAGGCTCAGGTGCCCCAACATCAATACTGATGAAACAATATAGAGTTATCAAAATGGTATATGTGGATATTAATTCCAAAATGGGAAACCATGAGGGAACATTTCTTACCAATGCATGAACTACAGGCCTACTACGTCACTAATCCTATAAACCCAGTACTATTTACATCCCTTAGGTTACACTTTCTGAAAAAATCTATAAGTAATATTTTCTAAAAAGTTATAAGGAAAAATAAATTCAACTAGAAATGGACGGTGTAATATAGCCCATCATCTAAGTGTCTATTCTATGGAAGCACGTCACCAGTTAGAAGCGGTGAAATGCAATGTGACTATGTTAAATGTGCCAAGTATTCTATAAGTGAAAAATAACATTTCCCAAGATGCATGAACTCTCTAGATGTGTAAGTTCTTATAATTTGAGGAAATAAAATATCATTGAAGGTAGTTGGGAAATTAATCCATAATAGGATATAATAATGACCAGCATGGGAAATCACATCCCACCAATTCCTGGATAAATCCCATATCATATAGGTAGAAATCTTGACCATTCTATTTGGAGGTATATCTAGATACTGAATGATATTTATGGTGGCTTCTATCAATGAATCAGTAGCTTTTGGACTACCATCCCATGAAAAAGTTTGGAAGATGCTGCTGTTGTAACTCACGTGTTAGATCAACCATAATATGCTCAAATATCAGAGCACCATGCATGGACTATATTTGACAAAAGAAACTATCACCAATTGGGGAATCCGTTTTTAGATTTGTTACAATAGGTGATGCCTCTAGTTTCACTCTTGAAAATAAGACAAGCAGTACAAGGAAGACAATGTCTAGAGAATTATGGTCACCACCTTCATGGCGTACGATATGAGGATGTCATGGCAGAATTTTTCTACAATTACCAAGAAAAAACATCAAAACATTCTTTATGTATACATATCGAAACACTTATGAAATCTACAAAAGGAAGGATCACTACCCAGGATATACTACCCCAACTACCATCTTAGATAGCCGTATACTAGTAAGATCCCAAGTATATGTTTAATTTCATTATACATTTAATTACTTGCATCACTCATTTACCTATAACAAACATGAAACTAAGGGATAATGAAATGATACCATTTCAAATTATATTTCATTTTTCCATTTATAATGTACAATCATTCCATTTGAATTAGTTCCCATACACCACATCAATGAAAGTAGTTCCCATTTATCAGTAACATAATGGTTTAACTTGTTAAATTACGCATCCCAACCCATGAGGCCCCAAGCACATCATAAATTTAGGTAGGATATCACGGAATCACAACCAATAATAATAAAATAATTATCTAACTATCAAAACAGTACTCAACGATTATAGGAATTTCAAGAATTGTTAAGCAGTGAGATGCACCTATTTTGCATGGAAATATGCATGATATAATAATTCTAGGTGCCAATAATGATTCTTGTGATAATGATCATTTCCCTCATATCATTGGTACAATGATGAAAAAAATACTCAATATGAATAAAAAAGTCAACATAACATGTCCATCATGAAAATGGTGAAATAATATCAATTATTATTGAAAAAATATGAACAACAATTATAATTCATGAATCTTGGATTTTACCCTGAACATGGGTTCGCGATGCCCCAACACAAATTCTGACCATGTCCTAAGAATTCCAAACCTCTAGACTATTTACTCCAAATAGAAATTTATAGAAGGAAACATCCCTATGATAAAACATCTAAGGTCCTAAACCCAGATTCCACTTCACAGGTTCCCTAATCATAATGGAAAACATCTCCTCAAGTGCTTCTCCCTAAACACGAGAGGCAGATGACTAGTAGTGAGGGCCTAATTTTTGTCCATGGGGAGATGATTCCCACATTACCAATTCATAGAATAGAGGAAAAATATAAACTTTTGTAAATAATGTAAGTGATATAAGTAAACATAAGGAACATTAGAAATAGTGACAATAGTAATTCATAAACATGGATAAGAATAATAGAATCAATTTGGAATAAATGATGATGATATTTCATTTCACTAGAAAACTGGATAACATGTATACAAGACAACATGCATAACATGTTCCACATATGTATAATAGAAATAAAATATCTACACTAAGATTCCCATGATCTATCTCGGTCATCTACTATGAAGATTAATCCTAAATAGAAAGAAATCTTGTGTTCGAAGCTATATGATTCGGTTTGTTAACACATTTATACATTTAATCGACCCCAGGTAACAAAAAATTCCTAGAGACGGTGTTTGATAAATCTTAGTGGGACACCAACAATGTTTTTTATAACTTATGTGTCATGTAATTTTAATTTAATAGTGCAAAGGAATGCGTATATAATGTAATGTAGTAAAATATAACTAAATAACCAAGTATCTAAATCATCCCTCATCTAGTGTATGAATATATAACCAATTCACCTTTTTAATTTATTAATTTATAGATGAGTCACATGTCAAAAATAGTGAATGTTCCAACAGTAAATAAGGAAACCATAATAGGAAATCAATAAGAAGTTTTTATACGGTATTCCCTAATAAAACCTAGACCTCATGTGTCTCTAACATAGTTGTAAAAGAGTCTAGATATGGGGATGTGTGTAATCCAATAAGAATATTTCGAATCATTCAACAGTAAGGTTCATACTGAATCCAACATGATCATCTGTTGTAAAACAGGGCTAAGTAGTGAGTGGGCCTGATGGGACTTAACACTAGAACATACATTCCAATACTAGAACCAGTGATTTTATCCATGGAATCCTTTAATATTATGTGAAGGATCCTACAATGTCAAACCAGACATCCAAAAATAGAAAAAGGATGAGGTCTAGGAGTGTCTCATCCAAATAAATCTGCATCCTTTAATCGAAATTGGGTTCTGGAGTGCTGAAGGCATTCGCTGATAAGAATCCAATGAAAGCTTAAATTAAGCCACTCCTTTTTAGTAATGAAGACATTTATAATTTTAATTGGTTAAAGGATTCCCTTTCATTATTTCCATAAGGTCATATAAGTTGAAACCATTATCAAAATTTTCTAAGGCATATTCAATAATTACGGTCTATTCTTCTACCCTCTATTAATTTGGTAAGGGGTTTTAATTACATTATACCAATTATTTATTTATATTTAATCTTGAAAAATCATATACATAGTATACTTTCTCATTTCCATTTGACACTTAATTATCAATTGAATCACATACATTAGGTGGGTCACGTGTTATTTATATGGTACGTTCCATTCACTATTAAATGATTCAACATTAATTTTTGTAAGGAATCCTACCATTTGTGTGGTAAAGATAGAGCGCTTCTGAAAAACGGATCAAAAGTTTCAAAACACTATAAACTCAACTATGGTATATCAACCTACATGGGATGTTGGTAAGTGTGAGAGTAACCAAAAGCATTTAATCTCATATTTTAAAAGATCGTAACCATACAGTTCAAGTGATTATAGGCATGGAATATAAATTCTACAAAGGACACCCAATGATATCAGTGTGGCCCACATGAAAAATCCCAAATCAACGAACTTGAGAGATGATATATAGACCCCCACCTTAGGGTTTAATGATCCTTATCCTACAATATTTTCCTCTAATTCATCATAGAATATAATATATATATGAAAAGAGAAAAATTACTCACTCCGAAATTACTAGGTTGAGGGAAAGAGAGGATAATATTGACTAAAAAGGACCACAACTACATACTGCTGTGCATCCAACGTGACAAACTGAACCTCCATCGGATCCTGTAAGAATGATATTTTTCACTCCCTATCATAGTCCTTCAATTTGGTCCAAAATTAGGGAAAAACATTTAGTCCCGTAGGAATTCATATTAGGGAAGAATGAGGAGTTTATATTTGATAATTAAATGGAAAATAGTAAAATTACTCAAAAAAATTTTGTGCATGGTTAGTTACATTGTTTAGTAGACCGTGCGCAAACCATGTATCAACACCTAGGAAAATAGGGCACTTGCACGGTTAGGATTCTTGGTTAGGGAAACCCTGTTTTAATATTTTCATAAGGATATGTACAAAAAATCATCACCCGCATAGTTTTCTATAAACGATGTTCCAAACTAATTTATCCAAAAAAAATTGTTCCAGTCGACGAACCATCCCCACACACTCATGATAAATTCAAGAACTCCTCAGGCATCCATAATAGGTCCAAAATAAATAATTTTACATAATGTTAGAGGATCCATACGAGAGTGAAAAAGTAGGCTCTTACAATTACTATTTCCTAAATTATATGGGTCATGTCGAACCCTTATATATTTATCATTATATTTTAAAACCTTGGTTATGTACCACATATCCATAGACTATGTAATAAAATAATAAATATTTTGAGAGAATATGGAATATTATCATGTAGGTTTTACTAGATGGGTATCAGGTGAGGATCCCAAATCGACATGGGTGTTATTAATTTATCTAAAAAATTTATTATTAACTACACACAAAGACATTATGTATTCATAGACTAGATAGTTTAATATAAAGCTGGTCGTTAAATATATTGTTTTAATCACATCTATTTTAGGATAATGATTGGTATGAAGACATAAATAACAGATACAGATAGAGAAAAATATATGTTCCCTTATATGGAAACATTATTATAGTAATAGCATGGTGTTTGAGAAAATATGATTGAGAAAGTTCTCATTATTCTTGTTGGGGTTATATTTTGTTAATTTGTTGTATATTTTATTATATAATTCACTGTGTTTAATTATTGATGTAATTTATACAATTCTAAATTTCTTATTGAATCATGATATAATTATTTTTAAATGTCTAGAACTACATATATTTTATATATATAAATATTTATATTATTTAATTACCAAAAAAATTACATTATATATATTCAAAAAACATTACCATTATTCACCTCTTAATATCCCTCTAAAAATATGGGTATAGTATCCCCACCATAAATTTATTGACTGTTATAACTAGTTGGATTACTATGGAATTTAAAGTGGTATACTTGAGTCTATGGGGCCCTTATGTTCTATTAATTATTAATGTATTAGGTTATGGATATTAAAAACCAACCCCATATTATATTCACAAAATAGAATACCAATAAAACCAACTCCATATCAACATGTATAAAAATAAAACACCCACTCTCTTAACATATTACAATGGGTGTGGCTTTAAATCAATGTTCGATGTCCATTATGCATACAAAGTCAATCTATAAATTTAATAAACATGGTTTAGAATTCTATTAATCCTTTCACAGAATGTTTTGTCTCAGGATGCCTGATATAATCCTATACAATAATGAACAATTGCAAAACCACTTAAATTTATATGAAAATAATAATAACATCAATATATTTCATAAAAAACAAAAAAACATTATGAAAATTGAATAACATTGGTTAATAATTAAAATATTGAAATATATATAATTGTTTGAAACAATGAAATTTATTTTGTTAATGCATAATAAATGAAAAAGTTTTTCCATTATAAAATTTTATGTTTTAAATTTATTTTTTCTCTATAAATTGGTTTTTTTGGTTATGTACAGATACATTATAATAAAATTGTACTAATTTTAAACCTTAATATTGTAAATGAATATAATATTTTAAATCATCATTTTATTGTTATTATATTTTTATTTTTTGGAATTTTTACAAAAATATTCTATTATGTGAATATTGAATAAAATTTATATTTATAAAACAGTAATTATATCATTATAAAAAGTATTTTAATGGTCTCATTTTGTTTTTAATTTGATAATTATGGTTCAAAATATATTATAATTGAATACAAAATAAATTATATAAGTATAATGTTTATAATTGATATTGATATAATATTATTTTCATGACGAAAAACACATACTTCATTAATTAATTTTTCATTATATTTTTTATGTTTTTATTTTAAATAAAAATATTCAACTTATAAAGAAATAATATTATAAATTTCAACATATATAATTAATAATATTTTCATTAGATGGTAATTTTTTCTTTATTTATTTTAAATAAATTGAAACAATGTTAAAAATATTACTTTACATGAGAATATATAATGGAGTATGGGGGTTAATGTAAAAAATATTAGGTTTAAAAATAAAAAACTAATCCAAATCATATATGATCTGAATATTTCATTCATAATTCATACAACATGTGAATCGTTTTTTAAATTTTCCTCTACATACCATTAATAATACATCAATACATTTTAATAATTTCAATCATTCTATGTTGGTCCTCTCCCACTTCAATAAAAGGATTCCCCCAATCTTATTTTCCTCACACATCATTGGCCTTCAATATCTACCTTTAATAACCACTAGCCATTCCTAATATCCAACCCAATAATCTATATATACTTTTTTGATCAAAATATAAACCATATATGGAAAAAAAATAATTATAATGGTGGTCTTCTATAGAAGTGGTATAGTTATAAATGATGTTTTATTATTTTTTACTTCCTTTAATTCTTTCAATTATATGGTATGCAGAATTATATAACATGTTAAACCTATTTTTTGAATTATTTTCACAATGTGTGAATATATGTTTTATGATTATGCATGAAGTGATGATTCCTATAGAATTGTTATAGATGATACAAGGGTTCCTGGATAAATGTTTTGGATAAAGTGGTGATGCCTAGAGATTGTCTATAAATTAATACAATAGAATTGGATTCCTATATTAGAAAAATATTATTTAAATAGAATTAGATTTAAGTCTTGGATAACTCTTCATTAAATTAAATTATGATAATTTTTTGAAGCGATCTTAATGAAAAGAACATGTGTCAAAGGAGGATACATTGTTTAAAATAATGTTTGGAAGATTAAATTATACCATGATACACGAATTTAACTTTTCATTATGAATTAAATTTTTTTGATGTTTGGAATAGAATTTTTTTGAGATGGATTTCATTTTTCATTTAACACATAGAATATGTCATTATAAAATGGATACCTTATTATCCATATAGTTATACCTCACAATCCATAATTGGATACACATCAACCACACATAGGGGGCCAAGGGGACAACCCCCATGGGAAAGCATACCTAAGGAGGAGGAGTATAGTGACTTGGGCTAGGTGTAGGACCTAAGAGGGAACATGTATATTTCCCACAAGTCACAAGACCAACAGTTTCATGTGTTGGTGTAGGTGTACATCGATATATGAGGAAGAAGTGGTTCCACCACATGAGGCGTCACAACAACATTAGGTTTTGGATTTGTGGTCACTCTAGAGCATAAATTATGGTTATTACTCAACCAAAACATATGAAGAGTTTGATGTGGGACTGTGATTTATATGTAATCTTCCATTTCATGTTAAAATTTAGTAAATAGAGTTTTCCGGAATATGTTATTGAGAGATTGATTTTCTGAAAACCGGTACAATTGAGATATCTTCTCCAACCACCAATAGAGAAGTCGTTAAGAATGAACCCCTCATAGATGAAGGTTTTTAGACACAGAACCTATAGAAATCCAAATTTTGTGTAAGGATCTTTGAAGTGACATCAGGATTTAAAAATGTGTCTATGTAAGAATCAACACCATTAATTATAATTATATTCATTATTGATAATATTTTATATGTTGAAAGTTATGTGATATATAAAAAATTAGTCTTTAGGATTAAGAGTCCTTAGGAATTTCAAAAAATTTAGGATGTAAATTCATAGTGGATAAAAAGAATTAAGATCAGACACCAAAATATTTGTTGTGGGTGTTGACTTCCATATTCTTCTACATCACAAAAAAGCTCTATTTTAGTTGTTTTGATGTTGTTATATGAGCTAAGTACCTTTACAAAAATCAATTCTGAGGATCCAGATAAATTCCTCAAAAATCTTTCAAAAAAGATGCATTCCAAACATGATAATAGTGTTTGGAAAGCATATTGTTGGATTATTATGTAAATCACTATTGTAGAGGATGAGTTACTATGAAGAGTAGTTGTTTTTTCAGACAATGATATTGATTAATCAAATGTTTAGTGGATAGATTATCCTTTCAAAATATAAATACTCATGGCGTTGAACCTCATGAAAACATATTTCCTAATTTTTTGACTTTTTATTTGATATGTAGTTTTGTAACTACAACCTTAATTCCTATAAAATCAATTATTTAATCATGGATATAAAATTATATTTAAAAGGGTTTAGGTACAATAAAGATATGTTTATAACAAAATTATTTTCTTCTCGCATGTTGAACTCAATAACGTGAAGCACTATAATTTTTTATAGTCAATATAATTAAGTGTATGTGAGGAACAAAATTAGTTCACGAAGGAGTATTTTTTTGGGTAGAAAGTTCCCCATAATATATGAATTATATTAAAAAATTATTTAATTCTTATATAGAATAATTTTCATAATATATGAGAAAAATATAATTTAGAACTATTGATTCATAATTTTGCAAATAAACCCTTTCAACGATGTTGTTCAAATAATTAACTTGTGATATTTTATCTATCTTAAATGTTAAAAATAAAGATCATCCAATTTTTTTTACCAAATTAGTCAACATTAAAAAATATATTTTCTTGTGTTCGTGAGTAATTTTTTTTCATATTATGGAAATTTTAATCTATTAATTTAGTGGTACACTTTGAAAAATAGTGGATACTCTATACTAGTGATGATTTTCATGTTTTAATCACAGGTGACTATAATAAAGAATCTATGATTGGGGAGTGTAACTAACCATAGAAAGGATAATTTTTCTTTTGTCATTGATCATTGTAGAACTATGATATTCTTATGAAAATTAGTTTTACTACCTTTTGGAAAGGCTGAACTATATTATTATTTGATCTGATTTTGACATGTCAACATATATTAATTTCAAAAAAATGATAAATTCTAAAAATTACCCATCATTCTCTTACTAGTTGTGAAACACTATCTTGGGATCTTTAATTAGTATCCATGAACTACGATCTCTATCTCAGGATGAAAAATGAATTTTATATGGATAATATTAATTATGTTAATAGTATATGTGTACCTACGTTTTATAAAAATATATATCAATGTTGGATGAACTGGTTGTTGTGAAATCATCTACCTATTATACTTGAAGTAAAAGATATTGTTATTATGGCATTGTCACCAATTTATAATGAATATCATATGAATTTTATAGATAATAGAAATATGTATATTAATGGTATTTTTCAAAAAAAAAATTGATGTAGACCTATAATAAAAATGGGGACTGGTTTTGGAACTCAAAATGACATGGAAATTGTGGATGAATTTCAAAGCAGATAGAAAAGAAATGTGAATGTAAAAGAGGGAAAATATGAAATTTATAGACAAAAATATGATGATATAAATATGGATTATGAAGATAATGTTTCTGACTAAATAACAAGAGTAAATGAAATTTTTAGTAATAATCATGGGTTTTTTTGAAAACATACATGTTTAAATTATTTTAAAATAACTAATGAATTTTTTTTGTAACTTTTTTGAATATAATTTATTATATTAGAAAAGAAAATAAAATCTTAATACAGATTAATTTCTTATCATACATATTGCATATTAAATGAGAATGTTTCTTGTGTTCAAGAAGATGATCTAAGAATTGATGTCTTTTGAAGCCATGATAATGCTCAAAATTAGAGACAATGGATGTCATAATCATGTAAATATGATGATGAAAATAAATATGAAAATTTCAAATATATCATTCCAAATTTATTGAAATGATTAAATAAGAATAATATGTCTGGTAAAATTGAGTTACCACCATGGTTTAACAACTGTAAGGAAAAATGTTTTTTTGTAATTTTCATAAAGATAAGTTTCAAGAACATAAGACAAATGATGGAAATACACAAAATAGGAAATGTGGAAATGCCTCAAAATAATTAAAAAAAATATTATATAGTAGTAATAAATTTAATAAATGTAATATGGGGAATTTCGGGATAATTATAGATGAATCCAACTCCACCACAATCATATAATAAAATTTTCAACTAACCTCATGGCTCATGTTGAGAAAGGATTTGAAAACTATAGAACTAAATATGATGAATTTGAATGACGAGAGTTAGCGAAAATTCCAGAAATTTAATTATAACATTATATTGTGGAAAAAACAAGAATGATGGGTATGTTATTGTAATTAAATTAAAAGAAAATTTGTTCAGGGAAAGATATTATTTACACTGAAGAAAACAAAATCTAAAAATTGAATGTTTATTAAATGGAAAACATGGTAATGAGATTTGATGAAAATAATTTCCTAAAGAATATTAATTTAATAAATATCAGATTAAATTTCTTAATGAACATAATAGCATGTTAAAAATATTAGAATATATTACAATGGTTTTTGAGGTCAAGGATGAATCATCACAAAATAGTGAAAATAGGTGTTAAAATATGAAGGGTAACTTGGAACTCTACATATATAAAAATAAATTCAGTATCCCTAACAATTATGTTCCCTGAACAAATTTCTAACAAGTATGGAACCTGATGTCTTGTAAGAAACCATATTCTAATTCACAGGTATTACAAAATTATCAAAGAAAATATTTTCCCTCAGAACAGTTAAAAAAATAAATATAGAAATAAAAGGAAAATAATTTTAATGATTGGAATATTATGAGTCAGGATGATCAAGATATTGAGGAAATCTCTGGTATTGTTGAGTTCTTATGAGTAAATATTATTCTAGTCGGTATAGAATTTCCTTAAAAAAAATTAGACACAAACCATGTTGGATATATTATTATAACATGAGGGAAAATATTGAATATAAGTAATAACATATAATGAACTCATCTTATCTTTCAATAGATATAAAATTTCGCTTTTAATGTGAAATATGTGGTAAATTTGAATTGGAGGGCCATATTTTTGAACGAAAATGTTTTATTTTCCATCCAAACATCAAATATTATTAAAGGTAATGGAGACAAAAAATTAAATAATGAAATTTTATGATTCCTTGATATATATATAAAAGAATATAGAAATACTAAGTCATGAATTCTTAATAATATGTCTTCATCACACAAAAATGATGAAACATAAATTCCAAGAAACATTTAGAATAATGAAGGATGAGTATTCACCTTTCGAAATAAATATCCACATAATATTAAGTATGTTTGAATAGAAATGATTGAATTCCAAAGTTATTGTTTATGGGATAATAAAATCATTTTTAGTGTTAGTAAAATTTTTATAATATACTTGAGGTTTTTGTCAAAAAGGTTCCATGTAGCATCAAAATCACATAATATAGAAGAATTTTCACTCATATAAAAAAGAAACAATGGTAACCTATTTCAAATTATCTATTATATAAATACATATAATTTTATTGAGATTTTTTATGGAAACCTGCTATATATATAGATTTTTCATGTTCATCAAAGTATTACAAATAAAATATTAAAACATGATATAGTGACTGATTTTACAAGGAAAATCATAAAATGTGGTGGATTATATAGAGCCTATGAAAAAATAGAACTTGTACCAATGTTCATAGAAAGTGGTTGATATACTATCTTATAGACACCATGAACTTATTCAAAATTACTTATAACTGATAATGAGAAATAATTATACTATTGTTGATCCATATTTCAATACATTTACTGATGATTAGAATGGGTTGACTAATTTCATTTTTATCATTCCCTAATCAATGAACACAAAAATGTTAAGAAATATTTTAATCAAATATGACATGTTCTTGAATCTATATGTCAAGAAATTTATATTAGATTATGAAATGGATTTTACATTTGATTATTTTGAATGATATATTTCAAAACATGAAAGCAATAATACATACTAAAGAGAATAATCATTATAGAAAAATGAGGTAGCATAAAGAATGAGTATATGTCTAGTTGAGATGGACATGACCATGTTCGATGAACACAAAATAATAATGTATTCATAGATATGATCTATATTTAATACCATGCACATAGAAAATGTCTAATGATAGTAAAAACAAAACAATATCATATTAAATTTCGTATAAATTCAGATGTGCGTTGATACACATGTTTGAAAAAACGGTTTCAGATGATTGATGACTGTTGTGATGTTATAATTATAGAAAACTATAACAAATTAGATATCATAGATATTATAAATAACAATGATTTGGAAGGATATGGTATTAAAATAGAGAAGATGAAGGAAGAACATATTGGTAAAGATGACAATATTAATAGAACTGATTATGAGCATACCATTGATGAAGAATAATGATACTAATATAAATAAAAATGGTAAAAAAATTAAGAAACATGTTGACTCTAAAAATTTCATTTTCAATTAACACTCACTATTTCAAATTATATAATTATTAATAATTAAAATCAAACTACACTTATTTCTCAAATTTAATATCAAATATACAAAGAAGTAGATAGTAATAAGGAAAAGATATAAGCTAAAAATTAGAAGCATTATAATATTGAGAATAAGTCTACATAGTATCTTGTATTAAGACATAAAAATTTGTATTTCTACCAAGTTGGGATTCAGAAATACTATAAATGAGATATGTGATGTATCAAAAAAAGAGTGGTTGGTGTGACAACTATTTTCTCAAATTCATGAAAATGTCATTAAAGAAAATATTTAACTTATATTAATACTAGGAAGCATATAAATATTATTTGTCATAACATAAGACAATCATTATGAAATATAGATGTTGTATATCAAATATACCTTTCAAAAACGTGATCTTAATGAATAATTGTACATTAAAAAATAGTATGTTTTTGTATTAGACAATGACTGTATCATGTTATGCATATAGATAATGTTTTCTTGTCGATAAATGTTGTCCCGTAGAGAATGGAATTAAAACTTATATGGTTTTATATGGGATATTATGTTTTTAAAAGGATTTTTTTGTGATGTATATGTGATAGAAATGTAAAAATGTACTCGCAGTATTTTTATATATTGATGATGTAATATTTCATATTAAAATTATGGTCAATGTGATGTTTTTTCAATAAATAAAATAAATAAAATTTCTGATGTTTATGCTAGGAGAGATGACATATTTTCTTGGTTATCAAATAGATAAGGAATCAAATTCAATATTTCAATCACATGAATAGTATATTAGAGAGTTGTAAAAAAATTGGAATGGGAAATGAAAAAAATGTTGTTACACTAAATTCATTTGTATCTAAATTATCCATCGATGATGTTAGAAAAGATTTAATCAAAATGAATTTAGAATAATCATTGGATGTCTACTTTATATCACAACATCAAGGCCATATATAAATTTCGGAGTGAATCTATGTGATAGGTTTTAGAGGAACCCAAAATATTTTCTCTTGTTGGCTCCTAGATGATTTTGATATATGTGGAAGTATATCTAAATATTTGGATTCTATATAGAAATGGTGAAGATTTTAATTTTATTGGATATTCATATGCTAGTTTGGTTGGTGATTATGGGGATTTGAGATCAACCACATGTGAAACATTATTTACCAAAAACAGTTATGCCATATTATATTACATGATATTGAATTTATTAACTGTAGTCATGGATGAGGGTAAATTTGTTGCAGCTATCGAGTCATGTACACATCTTATTTTGATGTATTTATAGTTTGAATACTTGATAATTGAGACTGATATACCATGTATAATTTCATTTTAAATTCATTGTTCTATTTTATTATTTATAATTATAGTACAACATTATATATATAGAAATATTAATATCATTTATCATTTTATCAAATAATCAGGTATAAGTGTATATATTAATCTATAATACATTTCTTCTAAATATCATGTTGAAAATATTTTCACCAAATAAATCCCAAAAGTGATGTTTTCCATGGTAAGTTTAAAACATTATGTTAAACCTCATCCTTTATCATTAATACTATCATGAGGAAACTCCTTATTCCCTTTCCATTCATGTGTATTATGATATCCAAGAATTGAATTGAGGGTGATGTTTGGTAAATCATATATATAATTTCATTCAATAATGATTAAAGTGAATTAATCTATTAAAAGCGATCCTTAATGATGTATGAGTCATCTAGAAATACTACTATCTTATTCAAAATATCATTTATTTTTGGTCTATTTCTTAATTGATGATATTTTGAGAAAATGTGAAATTATTCGTTTTCACCTTAACATTCTGATGTGTTTGAAAAATAGTGTGATGGATTTTGTATTTCCACTGAGATATCCATAAATTATTCGATGTGCCTAAATTTTAATAAGATATAATAGATGCCCAATTTTAAGTATCTATTTTATTCTATTACTAATACACCCTTGTATACATAATGGTGATTAATTGTCGTCACATTTCCTTGTATAAAGATAAGTCATTCATTTTATTAAAAAAAATAGAAAAAGATATGATGATGATATAATAGATAATATGTCGCAATATCACATTTTCTTGTGATTTTCATTAGGGGAGAAAATTTGATACACACATATTGAATTTTATTGTATAATAGATATGTGATGAAATACTGAAAATAAATAAATATTGGAGGTTAAGGAAATGAAGTGTTTCATTTTTTGTAAAAACATAAATATGTGATTTATGTTTATCTATGAAGGGTGATGAAAAGATAATTTTAATGAATGGTGTGTTGGTTGGTGGATAACTATGATTAGTGAAATGGTGATTCATTAGGAATTATTTTGGATTCATCTTATATAATTTGATGTTACAAATAAAAAAAATTTCTTTATAATTCATTTTATGTCATTCATGGATAATTCTTCAGGGTATTTAAATCTAATGATTGTTGGAACCATTCTTAATGACTGATACAGGTGTCAAAGGATTTTTTTTAAAAAAATGATTATAAATTTAAATAATATCATTCATCATGAATTTCAATTTTCATGATGAGTTGAGAAGAGTAATTTTTTTATGTAATGTTAATTTAGAGGGATTTGAATATCCATTTAACAAATAAAATTTTTCAAAGATGAATTGTTTCATTACAAAAAATATATGCACAAAAAAAATCCCCAAGAGCATAGCCCTCAACCACTCATAGGGGTGCAAGGGGGTATCCCCGATTGGAGAGACTACCCATGCAGGAAGAGAATAATGTGAGGAATGTTTGTTTTCTCTAATTGAGGCCATATATTGGGAATACAAATTGGATAACTAAATTCCCATGGATTTGTGTATGATCCCCCCATAATAGAAGGATATGATGGAACCACCATATAGGTTGTCATAATATAATGTGGATGTCGATTTTTATCCACTCCAATCCTTGAAATTTTTATTATTCCAAAACCTCTCTATATGTGGATTTTAATGTGGGATGATGCTTCACATACACTATTCAACATTCATATAAAATTATTAAAATTACGGTGGAATCCAAACTGTAAGTGAGTTTTAATGTTAGTAATTTGATGAACATGGGAGATTGAATTCAATATCCCATATGAAATCCTTTCTAAATGAAACCCACATGAATGATGATTTTCAGAATTACTACCCATAGGACACCAAAATTCTATACTGGTTTGTCCAAGTCACATCAGGAGTTTGCAATGATTGTAGTTAAGAATTATTGAAAAGAATAAAATTGATTTTGATTATTAAGAATATGGTATGATATGGATTTAATGAGATAATTAAATAATGTAGATAAAATTATTAGGATCTAATTCAAATTTGATGCATATGGGTTGCTTCTTCATAGTGTATAAGGACACTGCCCTAAACATTTCCTAATATGGAACTAAATGAATAATTCACACTGAGGATATTTTTATGTTTAGAGTTTTAGATAATTAGGCATAACAATTACATTACAACTTGAATATTACACGTAGACACTACTACTCAGTATCCATTTTTTCCTAAACTAAAAACTCTTAAATAGAAAAATGTCTAGTTCCATGTTTTTGATTGCATGACTTTTCCATGATCCCATCCTTTACACTATTCATCGTTAAGTGTTGTGGAAGAAATTTCAAAAACATGGGACGAGCATAAAAACCTCAGTAAGGGTTATAAAATAAGGAAGGAAAACATTAGCCCATAACTAAATACAAATCAATGAAACCATGCTTTTCAATCTTAACATACCATATGAAATCATAAGATTTATGAATAACAAACACAAATCATAAATCATAAAGGTTACTTATGGCATCCATATCAAACATAAATTTTATATATCACATCTACGTAGGATGTTACACTTGGAATACCCATCACAGTATATTCCCGAAATCTCTTAGGTGAAACATTATATTTACCTACGTCACGTTACCCAATGCAATGGAGAGCTATCTTGAGCTCACCCCCCCTTGGTTTATCATGGAACCACCCATATACATAAACAATTCCCAATAACCAGAACATAATCATAACAAATAACACAATTATAAAGGAAATATAACATTTCCACAATCCAATATATCACATCAAGATATTTAAATAAACAATGGTTTATCAAATCATTTTCAAAAACATTTAAAAAGGGATTTTTAAATCAAAGTGTCTCATACCACATTGAAGCTTTTAAATGAATTTTCATTTGAAACCATTAATTCCCTTATAAATAAATCCTAAAACCCATTTTGAAAACATGGAAATTAATGATAAATATTTATAAGGATAAATCGTTAAAACATTTTAAATGATATTTTAGTTATAGAGTTTTTAACAAAATGAGAGACTCTTGATTACAAATAATTGAGAAATTAAAATTAATAATAACTTTATAATATCATGAGAATAAAGGTATTCATGATATAATATGACAATGGACAGTATATACACCATATAATAGAGAATAGGTGCATAACAATAATGAAGTCCCAATGTAAAAGAAAATTGAGATGAAATCCCTTATAAAGATGGTATCCTTAAATTAAGGATAAATCCATTGAATAATTATTTGTGAAAAATATAAATACAACCAATATAATTAGATATTAAGTGAAAAAAATCAGAGTTCATTCACACATATTCATGCGACGACATATTCAAGAAGTACAAGTTTAACCCAAAGAATTGAAATTGGGTTATGAAGTTCCCTAGCCAAAATTTGACAGCCTAACGGCATAAAATTAAAATTCATAAATTTTTTTGATGAGATAAAATAGGTATCTCATTAATTGGAAATGAAATTTACATCAACAATGATATATAATAACATATATCCCAACATAATAAGATGTAAATTAAAAGACATAACAAAAAGATATCATTTACTAAGAGGTGAGTGAAAGGTTCCCTTACTAATTTGGTAACATAAAAAACATACACCACATGAAAGAAGGACCATAAAATGTAGATTTAAATACAAATAAATGAATATATGTTACACAATGAGAATATTCATAGGCTGTACATACACAACACAAATGAAATAGTGGAAAATATTGCATTAATCTCAAGGGAATAAAAAGTGAGAAGAAACCTTTTACCATGTTCTAATCAATCGAGTCGTAGGACAAAAATTTAAAAACCACCAAATTATTTCACAGAATAACATGAATATAAAGATAATAATTATAATATATATCATATGTACCTAAAAAATACACCACATACAATAAATTAGTGGTGAAAAATGGAAATATCACATAATTAAAAGTGATATAAGAAACCCCTTACCTCGTGTCTGACTTCACTTATTTGTTCCTTTTTCTTCTTGAATAATAAACTAAAGTTAATTTCTTCATTCTTAAGACCCTTTTTAAAGTTTATTATCTTTTTTTATATCACTTATTACCATGTTATAAACATTATGCAATCATTAAAGTTAATAATGGTCGTTTGGTCAATATTTGGTACTTGAGTAAAAAAATAAACTCCTAATATTTACAAGTCGTCCTTGTGGTCAAGAGAACATTATCTCCATTATGATACTCATTATTTATATATCATATATATCCAGTACATATATGTATTTATAAAACTAAATAACATTTGGAGATAAGAAATGAAATGCACCATTCATGGAGACGGTAAGCCGTACGTACACATGAACGCTACTTTCATTTCTATTTATTATTGTAATAGAGTGGAAACACAATAATAATTATGTAAATTATAATTGCAGTATAATATCATATACAATATCATTCACTATATCCTTTATACGTCACCCATATGGAATTTACGAGTCATATAATTTTGAGGGGGCGGCAGTCCGCACTTCCTCAAATGAAATTATCATGTTTACCCGTAATGGAAATCATATAGGTATGATCTAAAAGGAAAATAAAGAAGTATAATGAAAACATAAAGATACTATATATAACATATAAATACAGTTCCATCATAATGTCCACCATGAGAGGTGGTAGGTGGTAATTAAACAATCATCCTTTTGTGAGGCATTGGTTTTCCATCCATAGAAACATTATGTTCTTCACCCATTAGATGGAGGTGTGTGTAAGTGTAATTATAGTACTTCTCATAACAAAATCATAGTACATTTAGGATAATTTTTTATTATAAAATAATGGAATAAAAGAGTATAGGGGTTGGAAATGTAAAATAAAAAAATACGTTTAGAGAAACTGTTACCTTAAATTTGGGTTACTTCCTTTGGTTTAAACCAAAAGGACTTCTTCAAGTGCAATCTGACTAAGGTAAGGCATCTAAGAGGAGGACCGGGATGTATGTAACTTAGTTGGGCAGAGTTTGGATGAGCCTAAATGCTTGAGATGTTTGAGGAATTGGTTATAAGTGGTCTCCTTTAATAAGGGGGAGGAGGGGCTCTTTTGGAAACTGTGATAATATTATTTTATTATATAATGATATTCAGTTTTTAAAGGTCAAAAAATAATTATAGAATAAGATAAGATGAATCATTGTCTAAATAAAATCATCCAATAATAATTGAACAAGTTTTGGATTTTATTTTAATATCTAAAATCTAATTTATTTAAATGAGTTATTAATGAGGTAAACACTACATCATTATTGTGTCATAAAATAATTTAAATTATTTGATTTCTAAAAATTATAAAAAAATACCATGATGTTGAAAATATTTTTAGCTCTATAATTAATATTTATAGTAAAAAATATTACTTATATAACACTATATAAAAATTAATTTACAAAAAGATTTTTGTTTTTGTCATTTTTGTCTTTAATGTAAGTTAATTAATGTAAAATTTCATTATCACTCTCATGTGGCTCAATGTGGTCCCAAAATCGACCCATAGATGCCCATGGTCGTAAGTGACTCAAACAATAATGTTTGGACAAGTGTTAAGGTAATTTTGATTTATTATAATATTATTTATACCTTGAATTACCCTATTTACCTTTTACCGTGGTAAATAAAAGTCAATAGTTACTATTCAAAAAAATTATTTTCATATTATTGAACCAAATTTTACATACTAATAAAAATCATGTATATAATATTTTCAATATTCAATTTACAGAAGCGATATAATTTCATATAAATGAAAAATTCAGTTTTTTACAACTACTCAGTGATTTCACTATTCATCAAATATTAAAGTTTTTCATAAAAATACCAAAAATTTAGCCTAAGATATATTTGATATTACAAATTCAAAAATGATGTCTATTTTTCTAAATTAAAAACATATAATTAGCATAAATTAATTTAAAATTAATTTCTAGTGTTAAAACAAATTGCATGTTTTTAAGAAACAATAACTATCAAAAGATTGTCACTTATTTATGTCCACTTTCAAAGTGAAATTAATTACAATGACCATAATTAGATTAAATGATAAAAATATATTTTAATTACAGTTTAAAACCAGTTAAAAAAAATATAACCATATAAATAAATTAGATTAAAACTCAGTTTCAAATTAAAAAACAATATTATAACTATTCATTAAAAAATGAACTATATCAAAAAAATTCCCAAAATTTACAAAAAATTAAATTTTGATGTCCCCATTATAAAGAAGGATTTTATTTGGTCAAAAATAATTTATAAAAATGATCAAAACTATATTTAGATAGGGTTATCCATTAAAAGGTGGTATATCGACTTTTTAATGTGAATTATGCTTAAAATTAGATTCATTCACATTTTAAGCCTCTAAATATTTATTGGATGAATGTAAATACATTTAAAAAACATGTATATTCATCTTTTAGTATGTTTTGTTCATTACAACCAATACAATTTCTAGGATTTAACAACTATTTAAAATAATAATATTATATTATTAGTTTGCATCATAAGATTTCAAAGAAACCCATTGTTGCGTATCGGGTACGCCATCGAAGATAGAATCCAATTTAATGTAAAATTAATATTTAATTCACAAATAATAATAAATATAAAAAATTTCTTATTCCTTATTTATCTGGGATGTTACATCCTTCCCCCCTTTTGGGAATTAAGTCCCCGCAATTTTAAAACTAGGCTTGGAAACTTCATTAAAAGTCCCACATCGTAAAAGAGTCAGTAAAACTATCACTTTAAATGAAATAAAGAAAATTTCAATGGTCACCTAAGATAACCCATACTAGGATTCCATGTAGGAAAACATGGATATGGAAGAGAGAAAAAAAGTCCATGTTATGATAGAGAGTGATAGAAAACATTATTAGGAGAATGTTAACCACCATAAAATCACAAACTTATGATGTGTTAAACGGTCATTGATTACCCTATAGGAAGCGTATACTAACATCATTTTTGTTTTACATTAATTTTCATTTTTTGAGGAATTAAATTACTACATAGACTTACAAAATAAGGAAATATACTTACCTTTATGTAGGGATTCATCCTTTAATAAGTTTCTACAATGAACTAATCTTTTCTCCAAACAAAGATCAATCAAAAAGACTCTGTCACATCAAAATAAAAAGTAAAATTTTATTGAGAATCACCTAATCCACAAATTAAGAACTACAAATTTCCCTTGTCTTTAGACATCAACTAAAACCAAAATGGTTTGGGTGAGATCAGATAATACGCAAAAAGAATAATCTTTTACAAATAGAAAAACTACTCTTAGCCTCTAATATTTGTAATACTATACCAAAAGTTCAACCAAGAACATTCAATAAACAACTTTCTATAAAATTCATCAAATGTAATACAAACTAATATTGAAACCCAGATCTCATAAGTACTTAATTACGTAGTCTTCCAAGATAAATTTTATCATTTATCACAAAAAAACATCAGTTATTGATAAAATATCATATTAAAAATTAATAATCCTAATCACATATTTTCCATGATAGGTTAATCAGTTTTATAAATAAACCAAATAATCATGTTTCCAAAATAAAAAAAAGATTCTTCACAACCAAAATTTCAACCATTACTCCCGAATTTAAGTCCCATAGTATTCTGACTTCCATAGGAATATAGTGTTTCCTCAAAAGAGAGAACGTCTTCCACAAAAACATTGATCACCTAATAACTAAATCATTTCCTATACTACTTATATCCATTTGATAAAACATATGTTACAAAAATACACTTATTCTAGTTCCATAAAAACATTTAACTAAAATAATAAGTCATGATAACTATTGAATACAAGTAGGTTAGTGGTAGGGGATGCGCCATTATCACCCATTGGTTGTGGGTTCGATTCTTGCGACCTTACTAGATGTGACGAGTTGTCACCCATCCTACGGGTTGTCCTTTTAATAAAACTCAAAAATTATCGTAATATGTTTTAACCTCAATAGTTTCCTAATTCCTCTCATTTTCATCCAAATTCAATATGATCTCAACATATTAATACTTGATGTCTTATTTCACCAACATCTGATAAAATAAAATGATACCCAAAATGAAGAACACCATACCTTGATCATAGTGTCCATTTGGTTTCATCATCATCTTGTTCACCTAGGTTTAAGGTCCATGCATTGAAACAATGATTTAGCGATCCTTCAAAATCTTTTTCATCCTCCATTCCAATACACCTTGTGCAACATTGGTCATATGTGTGTTCACAGACATGAAGTTTTAGAAAATAATCATGTATGGCATATAATTTCAAAACATCTGATAAAACATGATTTATATAAAATAGGTGGATTAAATTTGAGTAGAAAATTTCAATTAATGGTCCTTTTAAAATACCATAGGTATATGTTGAGAGACAATATTGTAAAATAAAATATAAATAGGGTACGCAAGGGTCTCCTTCTTTATCACCTTTTTTAAAATCATAATATGTTTCAAAATCTTGTGATAAGGTAAAATATTTGAAAATTCCGTGATAATATTTACCTTTCCAGAAAATATGAGGATATTGTGAAAATTGGATTTGTCTCAACACAACCCATGATCCATGATGATAAGAAGGTATAGTGGAGGTGTTTTATATCTCAAATAAATGCTTTCAAGTGAGCTGTATGCTAGAAAAAGTTTCACAATCATTCTAACATGACTATGAAATAATTATTTCAACCACATCATCAGGAAGAGATAGGAATGTCGTTTGAGATCCTCCTACATCCATTTGTAATTGACATTCATTGATCTGAAAAAGTCATAAAACAAGGATTTAATAGAAATAATAGACATATGGACTAACCATGTGTCTAACTAAAACTCATAATCCCTAAAGTTGTCTAAACCGGCCCATGATACCAACTATAAGGACCCAACCTTAAACATTTCATAATCTTTAATTAAATGAATAATTCACATTGAGGAAATTTTCAGGTTTAGCGTTTTATAGAATTAGGCATAAAAATTACATTACAACTTGAATATGACATGTAGACACTACTACTCAGTATCCATTTTTTCATAAAATAAAAACTCTTAAAAATAAACATGTCTTGTTCCATGTTTTAGATATCATGACTTTTCCTGGTGCCCATCCTTGACCATTTCATCTTTAATTCCTATGGAAGACATTTCAAAAACATGGGATGAGCACAAAAAGATCAGTAAGGGTTAGAAAATTAATAAGGAAAACATTATCCCATAAATAAATACAAATCAATGAAACCATAATTTTCAATCATAACATACCTTATGAAATCATAAGATTTATGAATAATACACACAAATCATAAATAATAAAGGTTACATATGGAATCCATATCAAACATAAATTGTAGCTATCACAGCTACTTAGGGAGTTACACTTAGTATACCCATCACAGTATATTCCCTAAATCTCTTTTGAGAAACATCACAATTACCTTTGTCACGTTACCTAATGAATTAGAGATATATCTTGGTCTCACCAGCCCTTAGTTTATCACTGAACCACCCATATACGTAAAAAATGCCCAATAACAATAACATATTCATAAGACATAACACAAGTATAATGGAATGATAACATTTCCACATTCCAATATATCAAATCAATATATTGAAATAAACAATGCAACATCAAATCATTTTCAAAACCATTTAAAAAGTGATTTTTGAATCAAAGTGTCCCATACCATATTGATGATTTTAAATAAATTATCATTTGAAAACATTAATGTCCATATAAATAAATCCTAAAATCCATTTCGAAAACATGGACATTAATGATAAATATTTAGAAGAATAAATATTTAAAACATTTAAAATGATATTTTAGTTAAAGTGTTTTTAACAAAATGAGAGACTCTTGATGACAAATAATTGTGGAATAAAATTTAATCAGAACTTTATAATATCATGAGAATAAATGGATTCATGATATAATATTGAAAAGTACAGTATATACACCATATAAGAGTTAATTGGTGCATAACAACAATGAAGTCCCAATGGAAATATAGATTGAGATGAAATCCCTTATAAAGAGGGTACCCTTAAATTAAGGATAATTCAATTACAAAATTATGTGTTAAAAATATAAATACAGCCAATATAATTGGATATTAAGTGAAAAAAAATCAAAGGTCATTCACATATATTCATAGGATGGTATATTCAATAAGTACAAGTTTAATCCAAATAATTGAATTTGGGTTGAGAAGTTTCCTTGCAAATATTCAACAGCCTAACAACATCACATTAAAATTAAGAAAATGATTTGATGAGATATAAAGGGTATCTCATCCCATGAACATGAAATTTTAATCCAGAAGGATATATAAGAACATATATCCCAACATAATAAGATGTAAATTAAATGACATAACAAAAATATGTCTTCTAAAAAGAGGCGGGTGAAAGGTTCCCTTTCCGATTTGGTAACATACAAAATGTACACCACATGATAGAAGGAACATAAAGTTTAGATGTAAATATCAATAAATGAATGTATATTACACAAATATTATAATCATGGGAATTACATACATCACAGAAAAGGCAATATTAGCTAATATTGCATGAATCTCGCAGGAATAAAATGTGAGATGAAACCCTTTACCATGTTGTAATCAATCAAGTTGTATGAAAAAAATCTAATAAACACCAAATTATATCACAGAATAACATAAATATAAAGATAATTGGGATAATATATATCAAATGTCCATACAAAATACACCACATGCAATAAATTAGTGGTGAACTATGGAAATCTCATGGAATTAAAAGTGAGATAAGAACCCTCTTACCTCGTGTCCAAAATGACTTGTTTGTTCCTTTTTCTTCCTGAATAACAAACTAAAGTTAATTTCAACTAGCTAAATAACCATTTTCAAGTTTATGATCTTTTTTATATCACTTATTACCATTTTATAAACATTATCCAATCATTTAATTTAATAATGGTCATTTGGTTGATATTTGGTACTTTAGAAAAAAACAAGCACCTTATATTTACAAGTTGTCCATGTGGTCAAGAGACCATTATCTCTAAAATGATATTAATTATTTATATATCATATATATCATATATATCCAGTATATTTATGTATTTATAAAACTACATAACATTTGGAGATAAGAAATTAAATACACCGTTCATGGAGAAGGTAAGCCGTACGTACAAATGAAGACTACTTTCATTTCTATTTAGTATTGTAATAGAATGGAAACATAATTATACATAATTATATTATGAATCCAGTATAATATCATATATAATATCATTAACACCATCCATTATACATCCCACATAGGGAATTATTGAGTCATATCATTTTGAGTGGGTGGTAGTCCACACTTCCTCAAATGAAATTATCGCGTTTACCCATAATGGAAACCATAAAGGCATGATATAAAAGTAAAATACAGAAGCATAAAGAAAATATAAACATAATATATATCATATATAAATACAGTTTCATCATAATGGCCACCATGATATGTGGTTGGAGGTAATTGAACAATCATCATTTCGTGAGGCGTTAGTTTTCCATCCATAGAAACTTTAGGTTCTTCACCCATTACATGAAGGTGGGTGAAAGTTTAGTTCGAATAAATATCATAAAAACATCATAGTATATTTAGGATACTGGTGTGGTTATAAAATAATGGAATAAAAAGAGTATAGGGGTTGGAGAAGTACAATAGAAAAAGTTAAGAGAAACTGTTACCTTTAATTTGGGTAACTTCCATTAATTTGAACCACATGGACTTTTTAAAGTGAATTCTGAATAAGTTAAGGCATTTACGAGGAGAAGAGGGATCTAGGGAGCTTAATTTGGCCGAGTTTTGTCGAGCATAATGGCTTTAGAGGTGTGAGGAATTAGTGAGAAGTGGTCTCCTTTTATAAGGGGGAGGAGGTGCTCTTTTGGAATGTGTGATAATATTATTTTATTATATAATAATAGTTGGTTTAGAAATGACCAAAAAATCATTATAGTAGAAGTTAATATGACTCATGGTCGAAATAAAATCATCAAATAATAATTATACAAGTTTTGGATGTTATTTTAATATTTATAATCTTATTTATTTAAATGATTTATTAACGAGGTAAAAACTGCATCATTATTGTGTCATACATAATTTAAAATATTTGATGTCTATAAATTAAAAAAAATACCATGAAGTAGGAAATATTTTTAAATTTAAAATGAATATTTATATTCAAAAATATTACTTATATAACACCATATAAAAATGAATTTACTGAAAGAAATATTTTTTCATTTTTGTCTTTACTTTAAGTTAATTAATCAAAATTGACATTATAAATCCAAAGTGAATCAATAGGGTCCCAAAATCGACTAAAAGTTGTCCATGGTAGTAAATGACTCAACCATTATGTTTTTCACATGTGTTAGTGTAATTTTTAATTATTATAAAAAAAAATTTACCTGAAATTACTGTATTTACCTTTAATCGTGGTAAAAATAGTCAAAAGTTACAATTCACCAAAAATTATTTTCATCTTATTGAACCAAATTTTACTTAATAATAAAAACCATGTATGTCAAATTTTTTAAATTCATTTCACATAAGTGTTATAATTTCATTTAAATGAAAAAGTTAGTTTTTTTACTACTACTAAGTGGTTTCAGTATTCATCAAAAATTGACGTTTTTCATAAAAATCACAAAACTTCAACCTATGATATATTTGATATTATGAATTCATAAATTATGTCTACATTACTAAACTCAAAACATAGAATTGGAATTAATTAATTTAAAATTAATTCCCGTTGTTAAAACAAATTGCATGTTATTAAGAAACAATTACTATCAAATGATTTGGCATTTATTTATGTCCACTTTCAAAGTAAAATTAATTAAAATGACCAAAATTGGACAAAATGGTAAAAATATATTCTAATTAAAATTTAAAACCAATTAAAAAGATAATATAACCATATAAATAAATTAGATTAAAATGTGGTTTTGAATTAAAATACAATATTTTCAATATTCATTAAAAAATCTACTTTATCAGAAAAATTCCCAAAATTTACACAAAGAAAATTTTGATGTCCCCATTCTAAAGAAGGAGTTAATTTGGCCAAAAAGAATGTATAAAGATGGCCAAAACTAGATTTAAATAGGGTTCTCCATTAAAAGGTGGTAAATCGACATTTTACTATAAATTATGCTTAAAATTAGATTCATTCATATTTTAAGCCTCTAACGTTTTATTGGATAAATGTAAATACATTTAAAAATATTTATAATCATGTTGTAGTTAGTTTTATACATTTACTCCAATACAGCAGCTATTAGTTAACAACAATTTAAAATAATAATATTTAATTATTAGTATGAAACGTAAGATTTCAAAGAAACCAGTTGTTGCGTATCAAGTATTCCGTCGAACATAGTGTCCTCTTTAATGTAAAATTAATATTTAATTCCCAAATACTAATAAATATGAAAAGTGTCTTATTCCTTATTTATCTGATTTGTTACATACTTCCCCCTTTTGCGAATTGTGTCCTCGCAATTTTAAAACTAGGATTTGAAACTTCATTAAAAGTACCACATCGGAAAAGGGTGAGTAAAGATATCACTTTAGAAGAACGAAAGAAAAGTACAATGGTAACCCAAGATAATCGGTACTAGTATTCCATGTAGGATAGCATGGATATGGAAGAGCGAACATTAATTCATGTTCTGATGGAGAGTGATAGAAAACATTATTAGGTGAAAGTTAATCACCAGAAAATCACAAAATTATGATGTGTTAAACAATCTTTGATTACCGAGTAGGAAACATAAAACAACAATGTTTTTTTTAAATTCATTTTAATAATTTGGAGGAATTAATTTAATAAATAAAATAATAACATCAATAAATATACTTACATTAAAGTAGGGTTTCATCCTATAATAATTTTCTACCAATAACTAATCTTTTCTGCAAACAAATAGCATTCAAAAGACATGGTCACATCAAAAGAACAAGAATCATCTTCTTGAGAATCACCTTATCCACAAAAGAAGAAGTATATATTTTCCTTGTCTTTAAATATCAACTAAAACTAAAATGGTTAGTGCGAGAATAGATAATACCAAAAAAGGATAATCTCTTACAAAAAGAAAAACTACTCTAAATCTCCAAAATTTGTAAAATAATACCCAAAGATCAACCAAGATCATTTAATAAACAACTGCCTATAAAATTATTCTTAATTAATAAAAACTAATATTGAAATCCAAATCTCATAAGGATTTAATTAGATAGTCTTCCAAGATAAATCTTATCATTTATCACCAAATAACATCAGTTACTCAAAAAATTTCATATTGAAAATTAATTAACCTAATCACATATTCTCCATGATATGTTAATCAGTTTAATAAATAATCCAAATCATCATATTTCCACAGTAAAAACATAGATTCTTCCAAATTAAATTGAAACCATTATTCCACAATTGAAATCCCATTGTATTCTATCTTCCTTAGTCGTATAGTGTTTCCTAAAAAGAGAAAACATCTTCAACAATAACCTTTATCACTTAATCAGAAAATCATCTTTCTATACTATGTATATCCATTTGATAAAATATAAGTTCCAAAAATAAACATATTCATGTTCCATATAAAAATTTTACTAAAATAATATGTTATACTATCCAGGGATGTCTGGTAGGCTAGTGGTAGGTGATTCACCCTTCTTGCCCTTAGGTTGTGGGTTTGATTCTTGCAGCCTTACCAGATGTGACGGGTTTTCACCCATCCAATGGGATTTCATTTTTATAAAACTAAAAAATAACCCTTACATGTTTTTTACCGAAATGGTTTCCTTATCCATCTCATTTTCATCCAAATTCATTATCAACTTAATATATTAATAATTGATGTCTGATTTCACCAACATATGATAAAATAAAATGATCCCCAAAATGAAGAACATCATACCTTGGTCATAGTTTCCATTTGGTTTCATTGTCATATTGTTCACGTAGGTAGAAGGTCCATGGATTGCAACAATAATTTAGAGATCCTTCAAAATCATTTACTTCCACCATCCAAATACACCTTCTACAACCTGGGTCGTATGGGTGTTCACATAAAAATAGTCTTGAAAATAATCATGTATAAAATATAATTTCAAAACATCTGATAAAACATGATTTCTATAAAATAGTCTGACCAAATTTGAGTTGAATATTTCAATTCATGGTCCTTTTAAAATACCAATTGTATGTGGTTCGAGAAAATATTATAAAAGAAAATATAAATAGGTATCACAAGGGTCTACTTCTTCAACACCTTTTTTAAATCATAATATGCTTCAAAATCTTGTGATAATGTATAATATTTGAAAATTCCTTGATAATATTTAACATTCATGAAAATATGAATTTTTTTTGAAAATAGGATTAGTCTATATACAACCCATGATCCAAGATGATAACGAGGTATAGTGAAGGTGTTTGATATCTCAAACAATTGCATGCAAGTCAGTTGAATGCTAGAAAAAGTTTCACAATCATCTGAACATTACTTTGTTATAATTATTGAAAGCATGTCATCAGGAAGAGATAGAAATGAAGTTTGAGATCCTCCTCCTTCCATTTTTAACTGACTTTACTTGACCTGAAAATGCTATAAAATAAGGATTTAACAAAAATAATAGACATAGGGACTAACCATGTGTCTAACGAAATCTCAAAATCCATAAAGTTGTCTAAATCGACCTCTGAAACCAACTATAAAGACCCAACTTTAAAAATTTCATAATATTTATTTAGATGAATAATTCACATTGTGGATCTTTTGAGGTTTAGTGTTTTAGATAATTAGGCATAACAATTACATTACAACATGAATATTATATGTAGACACTACTACACAATATCCATTTTTTCATAAAATAAAACCTCTTAAAAAGAAACATGTTTAGTTCCATGTTTTAGATAGCATTACCTTTCCTTGATCCCATCCTTGACCATATTCATCCTTAAGTCCTCTGGAAAAAATTTCAAAAACTTGGGATTAGTATAAAAAGATTAGGAAGGGTTATAAAATAAGGAAGTCAAATATTATCCCATAAAAAAATACAAATCAATTAAACAATACTTTTCAATCATAACTTACCTTACAAAATTATTAGATTTATGAATAACACACAAAAATCATAAATCATAAAGGTTACTTCTGGAATCCATATCAAACATAAATTATAGCTACCACAGCTATGTATAGAGTTACACTTGGAATACCCATCATAGTATATTACCTAAATCTCTTAGTAGAAACATCATGTTTTCCTCCATCAATGTACCCAACGCATTGGAGAGCTATCTCGGGCTCACACATGCTAGGTTTATCATAGAACCACTCATATACGTAAAAAATGCCCAATAACCGTAACATAATAATAACACATAACCCAAGTATAATGTAAATATAACATTTCCACATTCCAATATATCAAATCATGATATTGAAATAAACAATTATATATCAAATCATTTTCAAAACCATTTAAAAATTGATTTTTGAATCAAAGTGTCCCATACCACTTTGTAGCTTTTAGATTAATTATAATTTGAAATCATTAATGTCCATATAAATAAATTATAAACCCCATTTTGAAAATATGGACATTAATGATAAATATTTAGAAGAATAATTATTTAAAACATTTAAAACGATATTTTAGTTAAAGAGTTTTTAACAAAATGAGAGACTCTTGATTAAAAATAATTGAGAAATAACATTTAATCCAAAGTTTATAATATCATGAGAATAAAGGGATTCATGATATAATAAGGAAAAGGAAAGTATATACACCATATAATAGTGAATTGGTGAATAAAAACAATGGAGCCCAAATGGAAATGCCAATTGAGATGAAATCTTGTATAAAGACATTATCATTAAAATAAGGATAAATAAATTTAATAATTATCTGTGAAAAATATAAATACACCCAATATAATTGGATATTAAGTGAAAAATAATCATAGGTAATTCACACAAATTCGTAGGATGAAATATTCAATAAGTATAAGTTAATACTAAAGAATTTCAATTGGGTTGAGAAGTTCCCTTCCAAAAATTCGACATCCTAACGGCATCACAATAAAATTCATAAAATGAGCTGATGAGATAAAAAGGGTATATCATCATGTGGACATGAAATTTACCTCAACAAGGACATATAATAACATATATCTGAATATAATAAGATGTAAATTAAAAGACATAAAAAGAGGAGGGTGAAAGGTTCCCTTACCGATTTGGTAACTTACAAAACATATGCCACATGAAAGAAAGACCCTAAAATGTAGATTTAAATACCCATTAATTAATTTATATTACATAAATAGTAGAATAATGGTCAGTACATACACCACACAAAAGAAAATATTGTCATATATTGCATGAATCTCACGGGAATAAAATGTGAGATGAAACCCTTTACCACATTGTAATAAATCGAGTCGTATGAAAAAAATTTAATAAACACCAAATTATTTCACAAAATAACATGAATATAAACAGAATCATGATAATATATATCACATGGCCATACACAATACACCACAAGCAATAAATTAGTGGCGATCAATGGAAATCTCATGGAATTAAAAGTGAGATAAAAACCCCCTTACCTCATGTCCAACTTGACATGTTTGTTCCTTTTCCATCATGAATAATAAACTAAAGTTAATTACTACTTTCTAAATAACCTTTTTCAAGTTTATTAACCTTTTTATATCACTTGTTACAATTTTATAGAAATTATTAAATCATTTAAGTTAATAATGGTTATTTGGTCGATATTTGGTACTTATGTAAAAAAATGAACAACTTATATTTACATGTAGTCCATGTGGTCAAGGGACCATTATCTCCAGAATGATATTCATTATTTAGATATCATATATATCATATATATACAGTATATATAGGTATTTATAAAACTACATAACACTTGGATAAAAGAAATGAAATGCACCGTTCATGGAGACAGTAAGTTGTACGTACGCATGAACGCTACTTTCATTTCTATTTCATATTGTAATAGAATGGATACTTAATGATGCATAAGTATATTATAATTCCAGTATAATATAAAATATAATATCATTAAATACATCATTTATATGTCCCACATATGGCATTAACGAGTCATATCATTTTGAGGGGGTGGTAGTCTGCACTTCCTCAAATGAAATTATTGCGTTTACCCATAATGGAAATCAAAATGGTAAGATATAAAAGGAAAATATAGAAGCATAATGAAAACATAAAAATAATATATATAATATATAAATATAGTTCCATCATAATGGCCACCATGATAGGTGGTAGGAGATAATTTAAAAATCATCATTTCGTGAGGTATTAGTTTTCCATCCACAGAAACCTTATCTTCTTCACCCATTAGATGAAAGTGTGTGTAAGTGTAGTTTTAATAATTCTAATAAAAACATCCCAGTATATTTATGATATTGGTGTTGTTATAAAATAAAGGAATAAAAAGAGTATAGGGGTTGGGGTTGTAAAATAAAAGAAAAAAGTTAAGAAAAACAGTTTCCTTTAATTTTGGCAACTTCCTTTGGTTTGAACCAAAAGGACTTCTTAAAGTGCCTTATGCCTAAGGTAAGGCTTTTAGGAGGAGGATAGGTATTTAGAGATCTTAATTGGACAGATTTTGGACAACCCTAAAGGCTTTAGTGGTGTGACTAATTTGTTATAAGTGGTCTCCTTTTTATGTGTGAGGAGGGGCTCTTTTTGAACGTGTGATAATATTATTTTATTATATAATTATATTCATTTTATAAAGGACCAAAAATTGTTGGGATCAACAATAAGATAACTCGTGGTCGGAATAAAGTCATATAATTAGAATTGTACATGTTACAGATATTATTTTAATATTTATAATCTTATTTATTTAAATTATTTATTAATGAGGTAAACATTTCATCATTATTCTGTCATAAATAATTTAAATTATTTGAATTCTAAAAATTATAAAAAAATACCCTGATTTAGGAAATCATTTTAAATTTCCAATTAATATTTATAGTTAAATATATTACCTATATAACACCATATAAAAATTAATTTACTAAAATATATTTTTTGTTGTCATTTTTTCCTTTACATTATGTTAATTAATCAAAATTGTCATTATCACTCCCATGTGGTTCAATGGGGTCCAAAAACGACCCAAAGATGACCATGGTCGTAAATTAGACATTAAATTAGGTTTGGACAAGTTTTAATATAATTATGAATTATTATAATATTATTTTTACCTTGAATTACCGTATTTACCTTTAACCGCGGTAAATAAAAATCAAAAGTTACGATTCCACAAATATTATTTTCAACTTATTTAACCAAATATTACCTACGAATAACAAACATGTATGTTTGATTTTAGATTTTCAATTCACATAAGTGGTAAATTTTCATTTAAATGAATAAGTTAGGTTTTTAACTACAACTAAGTGGTTTCTCTATTTATTAAAAATAAATGTTATTCTTAAAAAAACTGAAAAATATGCATAAGATTTTTTTGATATTATGAATTCAAAAATTATGTATATTTTGATAAATTAAAAAAATTGAATTGGCATTAATTAATTTAAAAATAATTCCCACTGTTAAAACAAATAGTGTGTTTTTATGAAACAATAACTATCAAAAGATTGACACTTGTTTATGTCCACTTTCAAAGGGAAATAAATTCAAATGTCCAAAATTGGATTAAATGGTAAAAATATATTCTAATTACACTTTAAAACCAATTAAAAAGATAATATATCCATATATATAAATTATATTAAAATGTAGTTTTGAATTAAAATACAATATATTCACTATTCATTAAAAATGAACATTATCAGAAAAATTCCCAAAATTTACACAAAGTAAATTTTGATGTCCCCATTATAAAAAAGGATTTTATTTGGTCAAAAATAATGTAAAAAAATGACCAATACTATATTTAAAGAGTGTTCTCCATTAAAAGATGGTAAATCAACCTTTTAATGTAAATTATGCCTAAAAGTAGATTCATTCAAATTTTAAGCCTCTAATTTTTTATTAGATAAATGTAAATATATTTAACAAACATTTATAATCATATTGTTGTTAGTTTTGTTCATTCCCACCAATACAATGGTTAGGAGTTAACTACCATTTAAAATAATTATATTATATTATTAGTGTGCAACGTAAGATTTCAATGAAACCTGTTGTTGCGTATCAGGTATGCCAGTAAACATAACGTCCCCGTTAATGTAAAAATAATATTTAACTCACATATATTAATAAATATAAAACGTGTCTTATTCCTTATTTATCTAGGATGTTATATCCTTCCCCCCTTTTGGGAATTGCATCTTTGAAACTTTAAAACTGGGCTTGGAATGTTCATTAAAAGTCCCACATCGGAAAAGAGTCAGCAAAACTAACACGTTAAAAGAAATAAAGGAAAGTAAAATGGTCAACCAAGATAACCCGTACTAGGATTTCATAAACATGGAAATGGAAGGGAGAACAAACGGTCATGTTCTGATGGAGAGTTATAGAAAACATGATTAAGAGAAAGTTAACAACCAGAAAATCTCAAACTTATGATGTGTTAAATGGCCTTTGATTACCCAGTACGAAACATAGACCAATAGAATTTTTGTTTTACATTTATTTTCATAATTTCGAGGAATTAATTTACTACAATTAATAAGAACATAAGGAAATATACTTACCTTCAAGTTCAGTTTCATCCTTTAATATGTTTCTACTAAAAATTAATCTTTTCTCCAAACAAAGAGAATTAAAAATGACTTGGACACATCAAAAGCACAAGAATCATCTTCTTAAGAATCACCTAACCCACAAAAGAAGATCTATATATTTCCCTTGTCTTTAGACATCAACTAAAAGAAAAATGGTTAGTGCGAGATCAGATAATACCCAAAAAGGATAATCTTTTACAAAATGAAAAACTACTCTAAATCTCAAAGATTTGTAAAACAATACAAAATGATCAACTAAGACCATTCAATAAACAACTGTCTATAAAATTATGCAAAACTAATCCTAACTATGATTGAAACACAAATCTTGTAAGGACATAATTACATAGTCTTCCAAGATATGTATTATAATTTATCACCGAATAACATCAGTTACTCTTAAAATATCATATTGAAAAGTAATTATCCTAATCACATATTCACCATGATATGTTAATAAGTTTAATAAATAATCCAAATCATCATATATCCACAATAAAAACATAGATTCTTTCAAACTAAAATTTCAACCATTATTCAAAAATTTAAATCCCATAGTATTCTATCTTCCTTATGAATATAGTGTTTCTTCAAAAGAGATAACATCTTCCACAAAAAACATTATCACTTAATCACTAAATCTTTTTTCTATACTAATTATATCCATTCAATAAAAGATAAGTTTCAAAAATCAACTTAATCGTGTTCCATAAATTTTTTTACTGAAATAATAAGTCACCCTAACTAGGGTCTTCAAGTAGGCTATTGGTAGGTGATGCACCCTTGTCTCCCTTTGGTTGTGTGTTTGATTCCTGTGGCCTTACCAAATGTGATGGGTTTTCACCCATCCAATGTGTTGTCCTTTTTATAAAATTCAAAAATAAGCCTAACATGTTTTTTCCTCAATGGTTTCTTTATACCTCTCATTTTTATGAAAATTCATTATGATCTCAACATCTTAATACTTGAAGTCTTGTTTCACCAACATAGGATAAAAAAAAATAATCACAAAAATGAATAAAGTCATACCTTAATCATGGTGTCCATTTAGTTTCATTGTCATCTTGTTCCCATTGGTAGATGGTCCATGCATTGCAACAATGATTTAGAGATCCTTCAAAATCATTTTATTCCTCCATCCAAATAAATCTTGTACAACATGGTTCATATGGGTGTTGACAGAAAAATAGTTTTGTAAAATAATTATGTATGACGTATAATTTCAAAACATCTGATAAAACATGATTTCTATAAAATAGTTGGACCGAATTCTAGATGAAAATTTAAATTAACGGTCCTTTTAAAATACAATTGGTATATGCTGAGAGACTATACTATAAAAGAAAATATAAATAGGATGCGCAAGGGTATCCTTCTTTAGCACCTTTTTTAAAATCATAATATTATTCAAAATCTTGTGATAAGTTAAAATATTTGAAAATGCCTTGATAATATTTACCTTTCTTGAAAATATGAGAATATTGTGAAAATAGGATTTGTCTAAATACAACCCATAATCCAGGATGATAACGAGGTATAGTGGATGTGTTTGATATTTCAAACAACTTCTTGAAAGTGAGTTGTATTCTAGAAAAATATTCAAAATCATCCGATCATGACTTTGCAATAATTATTTCAAGCATGTCATCAGGAAGAGATAAAAATGTCATTTTATATCCTCCTCCTTCCATTTGTAACCGACGTTCCATGATCTAAAAAAGTTATTAAACAACTATTTATCTGAAATAATAGACATAGATACTAACCATATGTCTAACGAAAACTATTAATCCCTAAAGTTGTATAAACCGACCTATGATACCAACTAAAAGGACCCAGCATTAAACATTTCATAATCCCGAATTAAATGAATAATTCACATTGAGGATTATTTCAGGGTTAGAGTTTTATAGAATTAGGCATAAAAACTACATTACAACTTGAATATTACTTGTAGACACTACTACTAAGTATCCATTTTTTCATAAAATAAAAACTCTTAAAAAAACATTTTTTAGTTCCATGTTTTAGATAGCATGACTTTTCCTTGATCCCATCCATGAACCTATTCATCTTTAAGTCCTTTTGAAAACATTTCAAAAACATGGGATGAACATAAAAAGCTCAGCAAGGGTTATAAAATAAGGAAGGAAAACATTATTCCATTAATAAATACGAATCAATGAAACCATACTTTTCAATCATTACATACCTTATGAAATCATAAGATTTATGAATAACACACACAAATCATAAATCATAAAGGTTACATATGGAATCCATATCAAACATAAATTGTAGCTATCACAGCTATATAGAGAGTTACACATGGAATACTCATCACAGTATATTCCCTATATCACTTAGGAGAAACATCACGTTAACCTCTGTCACGTTACCTAATGAATTGGAGAGTTATCTTGGGATCCCCCGCCCTAGGTTTTTCACGGAACCAACCATATACATAAACAATGTTGAATAACCATAACATAATCATAACACATAACAAAAGTATAAATGAAATATAACATTTCCACATTCCAATATATCTAATCAATATATTGAAATATACAATTCTTTATCAAATCATTTTAAAAACCATTTAAAAAGAGATTTTTTAATCAAAGTGTCCCATACCACATTGATGCTTTTAAATGAATTATAATTTGATAAAATTAATGTCCATATAAATAAATCCTAAAACCCATTTTCAAAACATCGACATTAATGATAAATATTTAGAAGAATAAATCTTTAAAACATTTAAAATGGTATTTTAGTTAATGATTTTTTAACAAAATGAGAGACTCTTGATTACAAATAACTGAGGAATAACATTTAATCAGAACATTATAATATCATGAGAATAAAGGGATTCATGATATAATATGGAAATGGATAGCATATACACCAGATAAGTGTGAATTGGTGCATAACAACAATGAAGTCCCAATGGAAATGTAAATTGAGATGAAATCACTTTTAAAGACGGTATCCTTAAATTATTGATTAATCAAATACATAATTATGTGTGAAAAATATAAATACAGTCAATATAATTGGATATTATGTGTAAAAAATAATAGGTCATTCACACATATTCATAGGATGACATTTTCTAGAATTACAAGTTTAACCCAAAGAATTGAAATTGGGTTTAGAAGTACCCTTGAAAAAATTCGACAACCTAACGACGTCACATTAAAATTCAGAAAATGAGTTGATGAGATAGAATGGGTATCTCATCTCATGGGAATGAAATTTACATAAAAAAAGATATATAAGAACATATATCCCAACATAATAATATGTAAATTTAATGACATAACAAAAAGATGTCTTTTAAAAAAAGGATGGTGAAAGGTTCCCTTACCGATTTGGTAACAGACAAAATATAAGCCACATGAAAGAAGGACCATAAAATGTTGATTTAAATACCCATAAATGATAGTATATTACAGAATGTGTAGAATCATGGGAAGTACATACACTACAAAAACTGAAATAGTGTCAAATAATTTATGAATCTCACGGGATTAAAAAGTGAGATGAAACACTTTACCACGTAGTAATCAATCGAGTCATATGACAAAAATTTAATAACCACCAAGTTATTTCACAGAATAAAATGAATATAAAGAAAATAATTATAATATATATCACATGTTCATACACAATACCCCACACACAATAAATTAGTGGTGAACAATGGAAATCTCAGGGAATTAAAAGCGATATAAGAAACCACGTAACTCGTGTCTGACTTGACTTGTTTGTTCCTTTTTCTTCCTGAATAATAAAATAAAGCTAATTTATACTTGCCTAAGAACCCATATCATGTTTATTATCTTTTTTATATCACTTATTAATATTTTATAAACATTATGCAATCGTTTAAGTTAATTATGGTTGTTTTGTCGATATTTGGTACTTGAGTAAAAAATTGAACACCTTATATTTACAAGTTGTCCATGTGGTCAAGAGACCATTATCTACATAATGATATTAATTATTTAGATATCATATTTATCATATATATCCAGTATATATATTTATTTATAAATTTACTAACATTTGGAGATATGAATTGAAATGCACCGTTCATGGAGATGGTAAGTCGTATATACGCATGAACGCTACATTCATTTCTATTTCGTATTGTAATATAAAGGAAACATAATGATACGTAAAAATATTATAATTACAGTCTAACATCATATATAATATCATTAACTTCATCCTTTATACGTCCCACGTATGGAATTAACGAGTCATATAACTTTGAGGGGGCGGTTGTCCGCACTTCTTCAAATGAAATTATCGTGTTTACCTATAATGGAAACCATAAAGGTATGATATAAAAATAAAATACATAAGAATAAAGAAAACATAAAAATAATATATATCATATATAAATACAGTTCCATCATAATGGACACGATGATAGGTGGTAGGAGGTAATTGAATAATCATCGTTTCGTGAGGTGTTAGTTTTCCATCCATAGAAACATTATGTTCTTCACCCATTAGATGAAGGTGTGTATATGTTTAGTTTGAATAATTTTCATAACAATATATTAATATATTGAGGATACTAGTGTTTTTATAATTAAAGGAATAAAAAGAGTATAGGGGTGGGAGAAGTAAAATAAATGAAAATAAGTTAAGAGAAATAGTTACCATTAATTTGGGTAACTTTCTTTGGTTTGAACATAAAAGAATTCTTAAAGTGAATTCTGTGTAAAGTAAGGCTTCTAGGAAGAGGATAGGGATGTAATTAGCTTAATTTCTCAGAGTTTGGATGAGCCTAAAGGCTTGAGGGGTGTGAGGAATTGGTTAAGAGTGGTCTTATTTTAAAAGGGGGAGGAGTGGCTCTTTTGGAAAGTGTGATAATATTATTTTATTATATAATGATATTATGTTTCTAATGGTTCAAAAATCATTATAGTAGAATATAAAATGAATCATGGTCTAAATAGAATCATCCAATATGAATTGGACACATTTTGGATGTTATTTTAATATTTATAATATTATTTATTTAAATGTTTTATTGTTGAGGTAAACACTGCATAATAATTGTGTAATAAATAATATATATTATTTGGTGTCTAATAATTAATAAAAATATACAATAATTTTGTAAATCTTTTTATCTTTCAAATGAATATTTATAGTCAAAAAAATACTTATATAACACCATATAAAAATTAATTTACTAAAAGATATAGGTTTTTTTCATTTTTGCCATTACTTTAAGATAATTAATCTAAATTGTCATTATCACTCCCTAGTGGCCCAATGGGGTCCCAAAATCGACTCAAAGATGAAAATGGTCGTAAATGAATCAACCAATAAATTTTGGACAAGTGTTAAGGTAATTTTTAATTATTATAATATTATTTTTTCATTGAATTACCCAATTTACCTTTAACCGCGGTAAATAAAAGTCAAAAGATACTATTCACCAAACACTATTTTCATCTTATTGAACCAAATAATACTTACTAATAATAACCATGTATGTCGGATTTTCAAAATTAAATTCACAGATGTGGTAAAATTTCATTTAAATGAAAATTTCTGTTTATTTAACTACTACTAAGTGGTTTCACTATTTATCAAAATTGAAGTTTTTCATAAAAATACCAAAAATTCAGCCGATGTTATATTTGATATTACGAATTCAAAAACAATGTCTATTTTTATAAATTAAAAATATATAAAAGGAATTATTTAAGTTAAAATTAATTCTCGTTGTTAAAACAAATAGCTTGTTTTTAAGAAACAATAACTATCAAAAGATTGACACATTTTTATGTCCACTTTCTAAGTGAAATTAATTACAGTGACAAAAATTTGATTAAATAGTAAAAATATATTCTAATTGAAATTTAAAACCAATTAAAAATATAATCGTACCATATAAATAAATTAGATTAAAACGATATTTTTAATTAAAATACAATATTATCACTATTAATTAAAAAATGAGCATTATCAGAAAAATTACCAAAATTTACACAAAGTAAATTTTGATGTACCCATTATAAAGAAGCATTTTATTTGGTCGAAAATAATGTATAAAAATGACCAAAAGTAGATTTAATGAGGGTTCACCATTAAAAGGTGGTAAATTTAACTTTTACAGTAAATTATTCTTAAAATTAGATTCATTGATATTTTAAGCCTCTAACTTATTATTGGATAAATTTAAATACATTTAACAAACATGTATAATTATATTGTAGTTATTTTTGTTCATTCCCACCAATACAACGACTAGGAGTTATCTACCATTTAAAATAATAATATTATATTATTAGTGTGCACCGTAAGATTTCAAAGAAATATGTTGTTGCGTATCGGGTACGCCATCAAACATAGTGCCCCCTTTAATGTAAAATTAATATTTAATTCAAAAATATTAATAAATATGAAAAGCGTCTTATTCATTATTTATCTTGGATGTTACATATTGGGTAAATAACACATTGTATGACCATAAAAGAAATAAATTTCAGGTGTTTCTTTGTGTATTCTTCTACATCACATTGAACTCATTTGAAGATGAGGTGATACTCATTTTAATTTTATATCCCTTCGTAGACATCATGATGGATAATAAATTTTATTTTAGTGTGCATATTACATTGAATGATGCATGAAATTCATATTAAGAGTCTGTGGATAACATACAATTTCAATATTATGTGTAGATCATATGCCGATGATTAGTTACTGTGAGTGTGAGGTAATTTCATCAATAACCCTATAGACGAATGAAATGGTTTGTGGATATATATTAGTTTCAAAATAAAATTCCCCAATGTATTGAACAACATTAAGACTTCTTTTCCAATTAACATATTTTTTGTGTGATAAATGGTTCGATAATCGATGCACTGATGCTAATAAAATGATATATTTTTTCACAGTTATAAAATGTGAATCATTAGGAATGAATTAAAATATAGATAGTTATCCATTAAAATCATTTATCTCTCATAGGGTGAGATCATGCTTGCAGTGAACTAATATTTTTTGAAATCATTATACAATATTGTATGTGAGTGTAGATATCAGTTCATGATGTAGAATATTTTTTTTGGAAAATGTTCACTTAAAAAAATATATGAAATAATTTTTAATTCACATATTGATAAATCAGAGTACCAAATGAGATGTATATAGTTGAGAATAACATATTTAAAATTTTAAGAAGAACTTATTCACTTATTTTCTTGAAAAACTGATAATGTGACATTTTATCTATATTGAAGGTGAAAAATAATTATCATAAAATTATTATGAAAATGAAGAAAACATTCACAAGTTGTCATTCATGGGTTGTTTTTTATTAAATATTATTTACAAGGAATTGTGAAAACATTGTTCTAATGGGACCTGGCCCGATACCACTGGGTTGGCCCGAACTGGGTCAACCTGACCCAGATCTGGGTCCGGCCAGGGTGGGCGTGGCTCGGCGCAGCCCATCCAAGATGGTGCGGCCCGGCCCGACGTGGTGGTGCGGCCCCACCCTGAGTGGGCGGTTCGACCCTGTTGGGCGCCCACGCGCTGAGCGAACATGGATGGGGGGAGGGTGCTGCCCCCTTCAAACTGAACGGCAGACCCCATGGGGTCCGCCCTGTCCATTGACCGGGGGTTTCAACCCCCGGTTTTTTTGGGTATCGGCCGACCGTATGGTCAGCCTTTCGGTTCCTACGAGACCCACGGGGGTCCCGCCTCCAGGGTGTGCCGGCGGCCTGCTAAGCCGGCCGCCTCCCAGAACTCCCGCGGCCGGCCCTTGGCCGCGGCCTCTTTCAGCTTCTCCGGCGCTGTGTGGCGGCATCACACTCCTCCACCATAGCCTGCTCCGGCCGCGGTTCCCTCGTTTCCGCGCAGTGCCGTTGCACCATGTCGCCTCCATTCCAAGCCATGAAAATACAACAAGAATGGGGAGGATGGTCGGACGTGTATGTGCAGTCCGACCTCCTCCCGTTATAATGATAACAAGCGACCATGAATGGGTAATCAGAATGACAAATAAAGTGCAAATTTAATTGATTAAATTTGAACTTAACCCCTACTTCGAAGAAGTTTTTGAACAATGATCATCGCGGGAAAACGACATCGCGAGGATGAAGCTCCATATACATCGATGGAGAACGTCCAATGAGGAAGCGTCATCTCCCTTTCTTTGATGTGAAGAGAAGAGGGAATGGAGGAAGGCGCATCATCATCCTTTGGGAAAGGATTCACACACGGGCTACAGAGAGGAAAAGATATGACACGTCGATCTCTCCTTGTGGTGACGGTGTTCTTCATCGAAGTCTTGGCGTTCTTCACGTTCTCCAACAAAGAAGATGAAGATCCTCAAGGCTTCGAGTATCCTCTCCCAAAATCCCGAAAAAACTAAACAACACCAAATAAAATAAGGAAGGCTTAATTTATTAACACATTCCATGCGTTTTCAAAACTTCAAAAACTCAAACTCAAAATTAAATTCATTGAATAGATTTATTCAATCAATTTAATTTGAGGGTTCACATGCAATAAAGAAGGGGGTGGGTGAGTTACATAATAAAGGGGGTTTCCAAAATTAAGAGGGGGTTTAGGGAAATTTAAGGGGTGGGGATCATGTGGGCCCCACGTAACTAATTTCCTACCATGTGGAGTTAGGATGTAGTGGGTCCCACCACATCTTCTACACATAGGTTATAATTACTTAGAACATAAAGAATATTTTTGCTGAAAATTATATTTCACTCTTTAGTTAACCCATTTATTTAACAACACCTCCCGAGCAAACGCAACTCCAGAAAAGGTCTTCTTATGAAATTACCGGTGATGCTGTTTCATTGGTGCCCTTAGATTTTGATTCCGTGCACTGGTTCAAATGTTAGGAAAACCCGCTAATTCGTTCACTAAACATACCTAATCTCAACTTCAGAAATTGAGTCCGGGCACACCGGGCCTCAGAATCAGGTGCCGTTAGAAACTGCGGACACGTAAAATTACAAAGAAATTAAGGGAAAACAAATTCCTTAAAATTTCCAGGTCTATAAATTACTCCCACCTCAGGGCTTTACGTCCCTGTAAAGATTCACCTCACACTATGGAAAACAAAGTGGTACTGAGCATGTATCTGAGGCTTCCTCTCCCATGTGATCACTTGGAAGGTTTCGAGCTACCAGTGAAAGAACACTAGAGGAATCGAATGGCCGCATAGGACCAGCTCATGTCGATCCTTGATCTCCACTGAAACCTCTGCACAAGTCGCCCCATCATCGATGTCCAGCTCCCCATGGCCGATGATATGCATCGGGTCGTGCACGTATCTCCTCAGCTGAGATACCTGGAAGACGTCGTGCACCCGGTGCAACTGAGGTGGTAATTCCAGGTGATAATTCACCTCACCTATCCTGATAAGAACCTGGAATGGTCCGTTGAAGCGCAGAGATAATGTGCCACCTCAGCCAAATCTCCATAAACCACGTCGACCTGAGACATGTATGAAAATGCGGTCGCCATCCTCGAACACTAGTGGTCTCCACCTCCTATCACCATAAGACTTTTGTCATCTCTGATCTGTCCTCATCCACTCCTCGATGACCTGAACATTCTTTGGTCCTACAAGAGCTCCTAAGATTTCTTTTTTTTCGATAAGAGAAATATGGTCTCATCCCCTAGAAGAACCACGTTATTTTCCTAATACAGTCAATCCCGGCATGGATGATACTAATCCATACCAAGGATGACATCTTAAGGCCTCGACACTACTACTAATAGATCCAACTGTTACTCTCACCTCCAAGGGTTGAGTCACACTATCGGCATCAGTGTGTAGTCACTCGGTCTCCTCCTGTAGGTATCTCCAAAGTGAGGGTCAAGTTAACAGTTTTAATCTGGAATCCCATAGTAACAACTACATAAAAAGGACAGGGAACAAAACTTCACGAGAACAAGGGTCTTTTATTACTGTAGCTCAAGGTACAAAGACACAAAACATCAACAAAGCTAGAAGCAACATGACCAAAAGTCACCATGTCTGGAGCTAGTCCTACTCCTGTCCATCTGCTCCTAGAGCTCCCTGGTCGTAAGCCTCAGCTACCTGAAGCTGAGATCTCCCCTGTTGACCTATTCCCTGTAGTCGAGGTAGTCTTCCTAGTGGTGGTGGTGGTAGGGCCTCAAAGCGTCGCCCACCACCCACTACTCGGTCAGCTCCCCTGCCTCGTCCGCCTGCTCCCTGTGGACCACCATGGTTGAACCTCTTTTTGGGAGGTCCCTCTACTTCCCGCTGCTCATCTATAAGATGGGTCGGGCACTCTCGAGCCATGTGACCCTGCCCGCCGCATGTATAGCACTGCCTACTCCTAGTGTGGCTGTCTCTCCTTCGTGTGCACCACACAATCGAATCTGTATCCTGATATTGCTCATCTGATGTCCTGGCCCGCTTGGATCTCTTCTTCAACTGTCTACTTATAGCTGTAGAAGACTCTACTATAGATTGTCCTACGGAGGATCTCGCTATTGGTGTCTGCTCGGTGAGAAAACTATCCACTAGAAGGGCTCTCTACAACACCCCCTCCTATGACAGGATGTTGAGGGAGATCATCGAAGCCCTAATCTCATGCCTCAGCCCCTGCTCCAAGGTATGGGCACTGTAGAATGGGTCCCATACCATATATGTGGAGTAGTGCGAGAGATCAGTAAACCCTGCCTAGTACTGGGCCAGAGTCATCCTGCCCTGCCGTAGCTGTAATAACTCCTGAATATGCACCGCACGGAGGGTGGCTGGAATGAACTCTGAGTGGAAGGGGATCTCAAAGTTTGTCGAAAGATGTGATGCCTCTTCGTTCACCTAGAGCATCGGGCTCCACCATCTACCTACTACCTCATGTAGGAGACTCGCTGCAAGGATCACTATGAGGTCGGCGGGTGTCCCTACTAACCTAAAAACTCGAAAAACTCCTCCAGCCAATCCTCGGCTTCCAGAGGGTCTGTATCCCATGGAAACTGGGAGGTCTCTAACGCTGAAACTCGTGCAATGCACTAAGGCGACGTGTACTCTCAATGGCTGGGGCTGGTGGAATTGGTGGCTTGGCGGGTAGAGTTACCGCCGGTGCCTCCTCTGTAATAGGGCCATGCACTAAGGCATCGTCGCTCGATGGGCTATTGTATCGCACAATTCTCTGAACCCTATATTGTTGACATCGTGGGCCCATCCGGAGAAGAGACATGTGTTCCACGATCAATACATTATACTTGGTGAGATGGCACAAAGTAATCACAAATAAAACATTCGAAACATAGATGCAATCAATGTTTTTGTGTACTGTGTCAGAAATCAGAAGTCAGGGTCCTGGTATGTGGATATGTCGGCCTCCACACCAACACTAGAATCCATGTACTGATAACCACACTCAATACCCTTAACACTATTGCTTCGCATAGAAAAAAGGTCAGAGTCATGAGTTTTGAGGTAGAACCGAACTCCTCTGATACCAATTTTTCAAGACCCGTTCTCGGGACCCAAGTCGTTACTACCCCAAGCCCTCCTTCTATAGGACATGGGTTGGCGAATAGCACCAAAGGCATAAATCCTGATATAAGGGAATAAATTGAATTTATGTAAGAAAAAAAACACCACATATTTTGAAAGAAGAAGTAAACACTATGTAAACAGTAAAACAAATGTGCTGAAAGTACAAGGGGCCAGAAATACAAGCCCAAAGGAAAGGTACAGCTACAACTGAAAGTAAAGTACAAATCAAAGGAAAATAGCTGAATGCTGACAAGCCGCTCTTGGATATTCCTCCGGCTTCCTACATGAAGGGTATGTTCTGATCTTCTCCTCATCACTCCACGTTCTTCCGTCTCCTCCGAGTACCAGCTCGTCATGATATCCACCTCCGGGCACCGACTCGTCGTGATATCCACCTCTAGGAACCGACTCGTCATGAGATCCTCCTCCGGGTACCGTCCATCTCTATAGGCCTCAACGACGATCAGTGATGTTCGTCGTCTACAACCAACACAATGTAGTGCGGGTGAAGCCCGTGCAGGGGTGAGTATACGATACTCAGTAGGGACCCCGAGACCCCATAATGTCTCCCTGAATCCAAAAAGGATAAACCACAAAGAAAAGATAAAATCACGAAGTATCATACAACACTACTTAGGTATATTTCCATACATATACCTAAGTCATCAAATCCAGTTCATCTCCAACTCACGATCTCAAGTACAACCTAGTCCACTCAGGAAAGTATAACTTAATCAACACAGGAATGTACGACCCAATCCACACAGAAAATCATAATCCTATCCACACAAGATATCAAGTCAATCACATCGAAGATAATGATTTAAAGTCAACACTAATCTCACAAAGGTATCCATTTATGAATATGGGTGGAGAAGATTAGATGTAGCCTCTGAATCAAATCCTTTGCCGAACCCATGTAGGATCAAAGTTTAGTAGTCATCGCTGTCGAACCCACAGAGGATTCAAGTATCGCAGTCATTGTCGTCGAACCCACAGAGGATCCCAGCATGGTAGTCGAACCCACGGAGGATCCAAGTATAGTAGTAATCGTCATCTAACCCACGGAAGATCCCAGCATGGTAGTCGATCCAATGAAGGATCCAAGTATAGTAGTCATCGTCGTCGAACCCATGGAGGATCCCAGCACGGTAGTCGAACCCACGAAGGATCCATGTATAGTAGTCACCGTCGTCGATCCCACGGAGGATCCCAACATGGTAGTCAAACCCACGGAGGATCCCAGTACAATTGTCGTCCTCGTCGAACCCACGAAGGATCCTAGTACGGAAGTCTCCCTCATCGGAGCCAGCTCTAGGGTTCCCCGGACACAGCATGCTCGATTCCGGGCGGGTCCACTCCATAATCCAAGGGGGTCGATACATCAACTGACACGAAGTACGGATTTGACATATCCCAAAGTTTTTTCTCGTCGAAAGGAACACAATGCGACAGACAGCGCGTCAATCAGATGTCCGGTCTGAGAGTTATTGGCTTTTTCGTCCTAAGGGACCGGTTCGTTTTTAAGTCAAAACCATCCTGACCATACTCCAATTGCATCTAAACCTCAAGAGGAGTAATCCAAAAGAACCTTCTCACTAAGAGGAATCCAACAAAGTTTACGTAACGTTAATCGGACGTCCGGATCTCATGTTATAAGTGTTTCCGCTCCGAGGGCCCGGTTTGTTTCGTGTTGGAACCAACCCGACCATACCCGAAGTTCTCCTAATCCTTGAGTGTAATATATCAAAACGAACTTCTCGATCCAAGGATCACTACGGAACTGACAGTGTGTCGATCAGAGGTCCATATCCCATGTTATTGGTGTTTGAACAGTTCTGTCCTGAAAACAGGGGGCTCGGGCCCGGTCCGACCCAGCCCGATACCCCTGGGTCGGCCCGAACCAGATCGACCAGACCTGGGTTCGGGTCTGCCCTGGTTGGGCGCGGCCCGGCTTGGTTGGCGCGACGTGGCCCGACTGGCACGGCCTGACCTAGCCGGTGCGGCCCGGCCCGGCGCGGTGGTCCGGCCCTTCGTGGGCGGCCCGGCCCAGCGCGTGAGGTTCGGCTCGGTTGGGCGCCTGTGCGCTGAGCGGCCACGGAAAGGGGGAGGGTTCTGCCCCCTTTGAAACGAATGGAGGACCCCATGGGATCCGCCGTATCCGTTGACCGGGGGTTTCAACCCCCGGTTTTCCAGGGTAGCGGCCGCACTTTATGGCCGACCGTTCAGTTCATGCGGGACCTGTGGGGGTCCTGCCTCCAGGGTGTGCTGGTGGCCACCTCCCAGAACCACTACGGCCCTGGGCCACGACTCTTGGCCATCTGGCGCGGCGCGACGACGCCACTCCCCTCCACTGCGGACCACCCTGACCGTGACCCTCTTTAGTGCTCCGACGCGGCATGACGGCGCCGCGCCCCTTCGCAGCGGCCCGCTCTTGGCCACGGCGTCCTTTGACTTCTCCGGCGTGGCGCGACGGTGCTGCGCTCCTCCATCACGGCCCGCTCCGGCCGCAGTTGCCTCATTTCCACGCGGTGCCATTGTAACGTGCCACCATCATTCCAAGCCACAAAAATACAACAACAATGGGGAGGAGGGTCGGCCGTGTTTGTGTGGTCCGACCTCCTCCTGTTATACCGATAACAAGCAGCCAGGAATGAGTAATCAAAACGAAAAATAAAGCACAAATTTAATTGATTAAATTTGAACATAACCCCTGCCTCGAATAATTTGTCGAATGATGATCGTCGCAGAAAAACGGCGTCGCGAGGATGAAGATCTGTATACGTCGATGGAGAACGTCTGAGGAGGAAGCGGCGTCTCCCTTTCTTTGACGTGGAGAGAAGATTGAACAGAGGAAGGTGCGTAATCGTCCTTCGTGAAAGGTGTCACACACCGACTGCAGAGAGGAGAAGAGACGGCACGTCGATCTCTCCTTGTGGTGACTGCATTCTTCGTCGAAGTCGTGGCGTTCTTCGCGTTCTCCTACAAAGAAGATGAAGATCCTCAAGGCTTTGAGTATCCTCTCCAAAATCCCCATACTACTAAACAACCCCAAATAAAATAAGGAATTATTAATTTATTATCACATTCCACGTGTTTTCAAAACTTCAAAAACTCAAACTCAAAATTAAATTCATTGAATAGCTTTAGTCAATCAATTTAATTTGAGGGTTGACATGCAATAAAGAGGAGGACTGGGTGAGTTACATAATAACGTGGGTTGCAAAAATTAAGAGGGGGTTTAGGGAAATTGAAGGGATGGGGCTCGTTTGGGCCCCATATCACTAATATCCTATCAAGTGGAGTTAGGATGTAGTGGGTCCCACCCCAACTTCCCCACATAGGTTATAATTACATAGAATAGAAATAAAATTTTTAGCGCAAATTTTACTTCACTCTTCTATTAACCCATTTATTTAACAACACCTCCAGAGAAAACACAACTCCAGAAAAGGTCTTACTAAGCAATTATCGGTGCTGCAGTTTTATCGGTACCCTCAGATTTTGATTCCGAGCACCGGTTCAAAAGTTAGAAAACCACCTCTTTCGTTCATTGATCATACTCGAGCTCAACTTCAGAAATTGATTTCGGGCACACCGGGCCTCGAAATCAGGTTCCGTCAGAAACCACGGACTCGTAATATTCCAAAGAAATTAAGAAGAAAATATTTACTTAATATTTCTAGGTCTTTACAATTTAAATGTTATAAAAAAATTCAGTAAAACTACAAATTCACACTGTTTAAAAATTTAATTTATTTTAATCATTTATTCTGACCAATCTGGGCCTCAGAATCACAAGTCGTCGCAAAGACAAGTCTAGTAATAATTACCTATAATATTTACAAATAATAAAAGTAAAATACGAGATATAACATTATCCCCACCTGACAGCTTTACATCCCAATAAAATCCAAATCAAAAGGTTACTCAAACAGATGATGGTACTGCACACAAATATGAGTCTCCCGCTCCAATGCCCTCATATGAAGATCCCATGTTTCCCATTTACATGCACTAGCGGAATCAATCACCCACGATGGATTCTGTAATGTCAATCCTCAATATCTACTGGATATACTATGAAGGTCACTTTTTAGTCAATTTACATCTCACCCCAGTCGACGACGTTTGATAGTTCATACACGTACCTCCTCAGCTATGACACATAGAAAGATATAATGAAACCAGTTTAATTCCAGCAGTAATGCTAGGTGTTATGCCAACTGATAAAATATGTGCACTATCTGAAAAGGTCAAATGATAATCGGACACAACTTTCCACACTAACCTAAACTCCATAACCCTCAATGAGGTGAGATGCGACAGAAGAAATGGTCTCCCTCCTCAAACTCCAACGGTCACTCCTACCTGTCAGTATAAGACTTATAATGGCTCTATTCAGTCTTCATATGCTCTTGGATGATCATCACCATCTATGTGGAATCTTTCAGCAACACTACACCCATGAGTGCTTACTCTTCGGGGTTATTCAAGTAATGCGGTGACCAAAAGGGTCACCCATATAAGGCCTCGAACATTGCCATTGTAGAGACCCAAAGCATGACGTAAATGGACATTACATTACTTTTGCGGAATGCTTAATACATAACAAAATAGACAAACAAGGACCGTAATAGTTTAGTGTCTTTAGAAACTTGGAACATAATCTTCTAATCCTGGTGAAAGATCTTCAACATCTCCCACAAAGATCTTCCAATTTTTGTTTCCTTACCTAAAACCATTCTTTTAATCCTGGGGGAAAAGAAAACATAAAAAGGGTGAGCTCAAATTCTCAGTAAGGGTAAGCATGGATAAAATAAAAGATACCATATACATTTTATCTTAAAAACATGAACATAATGTTTAATCATCAAAATCTTGAGCAACGACATAAAACATGGAAGTACATAAGGAATAGATCATAATGGAACATAAATCAAGATAAATAGAATTGTAATAAAACATATAATTTTGGAAACCATTAAACACATCATATTATTTCCATATTAGCCAAAGGCATTGCTGCCAAGACCATCTTAGTGGAAAAAGTCCCTTTCTGAATCGAGTTCACACCTCGTTCCAATCCTGTAATACTGAACCGGACTAACTTACCATTCCATACATGTGTATCTTATGAGATATAAATCTTTACCCAATGCATTAGAGGGAGATATAGGTCCCACAAATCTTATAATGAAATCATTCTAAATTGTTCCACAAAATAAACATGAAACAGTCATCATATCCGAAAGAATAAAATGGGTTTCATAAACATCATCCCATCATCACATAATCCATATGAAACAAATGGATATCATTTCATCATAATAAGAATCATACCATGTAAATAATAGAGACATTATACTTGAAACATACACATATGAAATAATGTCATATTAGGTGAGAAATGGTTTTGATAAATCATTTGAAATGAATTCTTGAGGAAAATATCCTTTTTCTTCAAAATCATTTTCTTTTCAAAAAATTCCATGATCTTTTTAAGAAAAGTATTTTTTTAATAATAGTCATAAAATATTGTAGATTAAGATTCATTAAAATGAGGCATTATGAAACCGTAAAAATCCTTTCATGCCATATAAGTTAAAAATAACAATCTCCTCATACATTTTTCGGAAAAGTCAAAAAGTAACTCGTATGGTAAACAAAAGAAAGATTCCTTCAATATGATGGGGTAAAAGTAAGAAAAGGAAAAAATGTATTAAACATAAATGGAAGGAAAGTAAACATTTTATGAAAACATTTTGAGAGCATATGGACATGGATAATAATCATAACCCCCAGTAAATACTTACGAGTAAACAATCTCGGATAAGAATGAGATTAGAATAATTATCCCTTACCTTAGGTCTGATATGATTTGTATAGATCCGAACATCCTGTATAATGATTTTAATAATGTCATTGACTTATTACATAATCATATTCATTGTTATGATATAATATATGTTTCACTTATGATTTTATATTACCCGTTCATTTGTAAATTCCATGTAAAAGCAACATTTTGGATAAAATCATTTCATTTATCGTATGTGTTTCGACTTGTCGTTCTTGATATTATTACATATATATTGATTTACATAATTAAAGAATGTAAAACATGATTTATATATAATATATATTCATCATATAAATATATATTATAGATTGATAAAAGGAATGAAATACACCGTTCATGGAGACGGTACGCCGTACATACGCATGAACGATGTTTTCGTTTCCTTATTGAATTGAATGAAACTAAATATATGACATACATATATATATATATATACATAAATAGAGTAGGATTATTATTCCATATATGTCATTATTATTCATTATATAAACTTTATGATCATTCATTTATGGTTAAAATGGAGAATGAATCTCATCGTGTCGTGGAGACGGTAGTCCGTACGTACGCACGAGCGATGATATCATTCCCTTAATTATTGAATAGAATTGGAGTGGATGATATAATATATTAGAATAATTATTATGTTATAATAACCATATATAGTTATTCTTTACACCATTATACCCATCCATGTATGGTGTTGGTGGAAAAACAGATTACACCACGGCATGGAGACGGTATTTCCTACATACGCACACGCGGTGATTTTTGTTTTCCCTAAGATGGATAGAAGGTGGAATAGGGTTGTTTCATAATTATAATAACATATCAGTATATTATGGATACTGATGTTATTACTTCATAATGAAACAACTAATGAAGAGGGAGTAGAAGAAGAATGGAACTTGAGGAAAATGATAGAAGGTATTACCACTTTCTCGAAGTGCCTCCTTTAAACTTTCTCTTGGGGTACTAGAGTTGGTATTTTGAGAAGACCAGTACCTCTAGTAGGCTTTCTAAAGAAGTGGGGATGTTTAATGGGCAGGGGTTGGCCGATATTGAAGGATCAAATTGGTGTGAGGAGGAGAGGGAGGTGGTTCCCTTTTATAAGGGAGGAGAGGGGCACCTTTGGAAACATAAGAAATATTAGTTTATATTAAATCCCAACCCCACTTAAGAACTTCCCAAATGACACATATCCAAATATTAGATGATATAAAGTTTTAATCTCATCAACCAATAAAATTTAGACATTTTACGAATTTATTTTAAAAACTATCAACTTGATTCATCATTATTTATCAATTTAATTTTATTTGTGGTAATAATATTTTTAATTTTAAATTCTTACAAATAATTACATATGTGTTGTTAATTTTTCATAATTTGACACGTTATGACATGGTAGACCATATAAATTTTAATTTATAAATTTTTAATTTTTTTGACTTTTAAACAATTTTCTAATATGTTATTTTTATAAAGTAACAATTGTGTCAATTTTGACACTATTCATTTATTTGAATTTAAATAAACAATATACATAAGATATATTCTAAATAAAAGATTTAATATATTCATAACATGTCATATATATCTAGAAAAGTAGTGGAGCACATTAAATAATTCATATAATATTTATCTTAATATTTTTAAAACCATTTATTTGATATTTCTCTTAATAAAATAATTTCAACATCACTATTATGTCACCTTTAATGATAATTATTTAATCCCTAAAAATTATAAATAAATTCATATGATGTAGATAATTTTATTATATTCTTGGAGACTATTTATATATGAATTGTTATGATGTTTATCACTAAACTAAAATTATTATACTTATAAGAGTTAAGAAATTGACATGTTGTCACTTTCTTTTGTTTTAATAATAATTAAATTATTTTCATGGAAAAAAGTCCACTAAATGAATCTAATCTGGCCCTTAGGTGATATGGGTTGACTTTTAGTCATCCAATAGGATTTTGGAAGGTTTTACGGTAAATTTATAATCTTATATTTACCCTTCATTATCCGATTTACCTTTAATTATGGAAAATAAAATTTACCATAGTTACTATTCATAATGCCCCAAAATAAAAAGTAGACTATTTACATAATTTGGACCCACTGATTCCAAATATGGAATCCTTTTTTCAAAATTCAAAACACATAATTTGCAGAAATTAAATAAAATTAAAATTAATCCCGTTGTCGAAAGAGAACAGGTTTTTGTTTAAAACATTGCAAAATATTGAATTGATTTAACCTATGAATTAATGGTAAAATAAATGCTAATGACATACATTATATTAAATGGTAAATATATATTTTATTTATACTTTAAAACCATTAAATATTATTATTTTACCATATAAATTATTACGATGAAAAAAGTTGTTTTTAATTAAAATATAGTGTGTTTTTACTATTCATTAAAATAAGAATGTTATCAGAATAATATGAAAAATTTATCCAAAGTAAATTTTTATATCCTGATTCTGAATAAAAATTTTATTTTGTCAAATTGAACTTATAGGCATGTCAAAAACAATATTTAAGGTTGGTGCGCCATCAAATGGCGGGAAAACTGTAATTTTTGAAAAATACATATTTTACAAGAAAAAATTATTTTATTCTCATACCATATTCTAGAAAATGTGTAAGACAAATAACAATGTTATAAAATTAAAAATTTAGTTAATTCTATTCATAACGGCTAGTCTATAATAATATTATAACAATATATCGTTGTTTAGTAAAACCCAGTATTGCGTATTACACATGCTATTGAGGTAGGTCACGATTGCGTGTAATGCAAGCTAGGAATAGTTTGGAATATACTACAAGCTAATGAGGTGTTGCATATAGTACAAGAAAATCTTGGTTTAGAGTATAATAGAAGATCAATGAAATTAAAAATAATATATCTAATTAAATCTCAGGGTGTTACATTCTACCCCACTTAAAATGAATTTCGTCCATGAAATTCGTCGAGGTTATAAATCATTTACTATTAATAGAAACCCACATCGTAAAAAGGAATACAAAAACTTAATTTTAAAAACTAAAGTATGAAATGTAACGATTACACAAAGTAACTCATCACTGGGTTTCCATATAGGAGAACATAAGTGAAAATATGGATATGGAAGAAAAATCTATCCATCATGTTCTGATGGAGAGTGGTAGAGAACATGGCTATCAAAATGGAATCAATCACAAAGCCATAAATTGGTGATGATCTAAGATACCATCTGATTCATCAGATATAAGAGCACTAGGACATCATTTTTGGTTTTCATGATCATTTCCCTAATGTTGAAGAATTTGAATTAGAATAAATACATACTTTATTTCGATATAATATCACCATTGTTCGTGCCTTGAACAATTTCTACTTCATATCTTAAGGAAATGAAGTCGAATTTTCCATTCATGAAGTGTCAGCAGATCATGTGATAGAATGATGAGTCATTCTATCTGTTTTAAACAAAAGGTTAGGAAAAGTTATCAAATATACATAAGTCCATCTATAGTGTGGTTAATCATATATGATTCCAAAAATGAACTTATACTTCATATATCATACCTCTTAATAAAATAAAACTAGTTTCTACTAACTAGGGACTACTTGTAGGCTAGTGGGAGGAGATAAAGGCTAGTCGCACTTCGGTTGTGGGTTCGATTCCCACAGCCTTGTCCGACGCGATAGGATTTCGCCCGTCCTGCAGGTTGTCCTTTTTCTAAAACTATATTACTATAACATCCCATCAATAGTATCGAAAAAAAGTTCTATACTTAAACAATTCTAACTTATGTCCAACAAAATCCATTCCAATCTTTATGCTTATCTAAAATACTTCGGACCAAGCTCATAGTATAAAGAAAATGATTACTTGAAATTTCATATAACAATCACATGAATGCCATAATTTATCCCCCATATATCATAATATATACCTTGTTGGTCAAATTACAAACACCTGAATACCTTAATCTTGTATTCTCTTGAAGAATCAATACCCATTTAACCTTATAGAAAACATTAATGTTGTTAAATTTAAACACCTTCCACATACCAAAATCCCAAAAATTCAATATACACAAAACATAATATCACTTAGTCCTTATATCAGTCATGAGATCGTGAATACAAACAAACATCCCATTATCTTCTTATCCCTTCATTATGTTCATATCATGTACTTTCCAAAAATATCTGAATATCCTTTCATGGTTACCGGTACCATTCAACATATTCTTTCAAATACTTTAGGAAAAATAATAGTGTAAAAATCCTTAGATGATTCTTTATTCCATAGTACCATTAACTATTCAACATAACTCTTCATAAACATACAATCATTCCACTACCTTTATAAAACATCGATCGAGCTTCAAAAATTATATTATCTCACATATCATTTGTAGTCACTTCATCATCATCAATATAAATACTACCCATACGGCCATGATGATTCTTTTCATGAGACTTTCCCTTAGGGAATTGGTTTGCATAATGCCCGTACATTCCACATTTAAAACATTTAACCATTGTTGATGTCTTAGAAATACCATTATCCTTGTACATGGTGTGAACTAAACATTTTCCTTTGTAATTACTGGCTTTGTTTCCTTCTTTCCCACACCCAAATCATCTTACAGTTCCTTTGAAACATTCCCCTTGAATCTTTTTACCACATGACTTACATGAGGGAAATTAAACTTTCTTTCATCTATGTTCATCATGAAACTCTATCTTTCTCTTATTAGCTGAGTTAGGAAACTTACCAATGTTGAGATTATTGATCATATTATGAGATTTCTGATTAGGAATAGTAACTATATTTGGACTTCCAAATCCTATTTCATTTGGTTTCACATGAAGATATCATTCCATTGTCCATCATATCCTCCATTATCGTGAATCTTCCTATTTCCAGCCATTTTTAAAACTCAAAAAGAATAGTGTGAGAGGAAAAAATCATGATAGGTTAAACAACATTATAAAGGGGGAGTAACTTCAATATCTAACATTTGATATTTATTTCTATGATCGTTACCGTAATTCTAAGACTATAACCTATCCTTATACTTATCCTTAGGGACATCCCAAGACATACCTTAGAATATTTATAGGGATCTCACTAAAGTTTTCGCATCCTAGTTTCCAAATGGTATCAAAACCTTTCCTCTGATACCAACTGTGGAGACCTGAATCTTGACGTACATGGATATTACATTACTTTTGCGGAATACTTAATACATAACAAAAACAGACACATAAGGACCGTAATAGTTTAGTGTATTTGGAAACATTCAACGTAATATTCTAATCGTGGTGAAAAATCTTCAACATCTCCCATAAAGAACTTCAACTATTTGTTTCCTTACCTAAAACCTTTATTTTAATCCTGGGAGGAAAGAAAACATAGAAAGGGTGAGCTCAAATGCTCAGTAAGGGTTATCATGGTTAAAAAAAACATACCATATACATTTTAACTTAAAAACATGAACATAATGTTTAAACATCAAAATCATGAGAAACGACATAAAACATGGAAGTACATAAGGCATAGATCACAATGGAACATAAATCATGATAAAATAGCATGGGAATAAAACATGTAATTGTGGAAACTATTAAGAACATGATATAATTTCCATATTAGACAAGGCATTTCTACCAAGACCATCTTAGTGGACAAAGTCCCTTTCTAAATCGAGTTCGCTCCTCGTTCCAGTCCTGTAATACTGAACCATATTAACTTACCGTTCAGCCATGTATATCTGATGAGATATAAATCTTCACCCAATGTATTGAAGTGAGATATATGTCCCACCCATCTCATAATGAAATCATTCATACTTGTGCCAAAAAATAAACTTGAAACATTCATCATAACCGAAAGAATAAAATAGGTTTCATTAACTTCATCCCATCATCACATAATCCATATGAAACAAATCGATATCATTTCATCATAATAATAATCATACCATGTAAATAATAGAGACATTATACTTGAAACATACATATATGAAATAATGTCATCTTAGGTGAAAAATGGTTTCGATAAAACATTTAAAATGAATTTTTGAAGAAAATATCCTTTCTTCTTCAAAATCATTTTATTTTCACAAAATGCCATGAAATTTTCAAAGAAAAGTTTTTTTTGATAATATTTATAAAATCTTGTAGAGTAAGCTTCATGAAAATGAGGCGTTATGAAACCATAAAAATCCGGTCACGCCGTATAAGTTAAAAATAACAAGCTCCTCATACTTTTGTCGGAAAAGTCAAAAAGTACCTCATATGGTAAACAAAAGAAAGATTCTTTCCATAGGATGTGGTAAATGTAAGAAAAGGTTAAAAATGTCTTCAAAATACATGTAAGGAAAGTAAAAATTTTATGAAACCATTTTTAGAGAATATGGACATGGATAGTAAACATAACCCCAAGTAAATACTTACGAGCAAACAATCTCGGATAAGAATGAGATTGGAATAATTATCCCTTACCTTAGGTCCGATATGCTTCGTATGGATTCCAAACTCCTGTATGATGAATTAAATAATGTCATTGACTTATAACAAAATCATATTCATTATTATGATATCATATATGTTTCACTTACAACTTTATATTACCCGTTCTTTTGTAAATTCCATGTAAAAGCAGCGTTTTTGGTAAAATCATTTCATTTATCGTATGTGTTTTAGCCTGCCGTTCTTGATATTATTACTTATATCCTGATTTATATAATTACATAATTTAAAATATAATTTATATATAATATATAGTCATCATATACATATATATTATAGATCAATAAAAGGAATGAAATACACCGTTCATGGAGACGGTAGGTCATACGTACGCATGAACTCTGTTTTTGTTTCCTTATTGAATTGAATGAAAATAAATAGATGACATAAATATATATATACATAAATCTAGTAGCATTATTATTCTTTATATTTCATTATTATTCATTATATAATCTTTATGATCATTCATGTATGATTACCATGGAGAATGAATCTCATCGCGTCGTGGAGACGGTAGTCCGTACGTACGCATGAGTGATGATATCGTTCCCATAATTATTGAATAGAATTAGAGAGGATGGTATAATATATTAGAATCTGTATGATGTTATAATAACCATATATAGTTATTCTTTACACCATTATACCCATCCATGTAAGATGTTGGTGGAAGAACAGATTACACCACGGCGTGGAGACGGTATTCCGTACGTACGCATGTGCGATGATTTTTGTTTTCCGTAGGATGGATAGAAGGTGAAATAGGTTTTTTAATATTTATAATAACATTTCAGTATATTAGGGATAATTATGTTATTACTTCATAATGAAACAACTAATGAAGAGGGAGTAGAAGAAGAATGGAACATGAAGAAAACGGTAGAAGGTATTACCTCTTTCTCGAAGTGCCTCCTTTAAACTTTCTCTTAGGGCACTAGAGTTTGTCTTTTGTGAAAACCAGAACCTCTATTAGGTTTCTAAGGAAGTGGGGAAGTGTAATGGGCAGGGTTTGGCCTAGATTTAAGGATCAAATTGGTGTGAAGAGGAGAGGGAGGAGGTTCCCTTTTATAAGGGAGGAGAGGAGCACCTTTGGAAATATAAGAAATATTAATTAATATTAAATCCCAAACCCACATAAAAACTTAAAAAATGACTCATATACAAATATTTGATGATATAGGGTTGTAATATCATCAACCAATAAAATTTATAAATGTTAGGAATTTATTTTAAACATTATCAACTTGATTTATCCTTATTTATCAATTTAATTTTATTTGTGGTAATAATATTCTAAATTTTTAATTATTATAAATAATTTCATATGTGTTGTGGATTTTCCATAATTTGATACTTTATAAAATTTTAGACCATATAAATATTAATTTATAATTTTTAAATATTTTTTTGATTTTTAAAAAATTTTATAATATGTTATTTTTATAAAATAACAATAGTGTCAATTTTGACACAATTCATTTATATGAAATTAAATAAACAATATATAGAAGATATGTTCGAACTAAAAGATTTAATAGATTCATAACATTCCATATTTATCATAAAATTATTTGAGCACATTAAACAGTTCATATAATATTTATTTTAATATTTTAATATCAATTTATTTGATATTTCTCTTAATAATATAATTTCAACTTCACTATTATGTCACCTTTAATGATAAATATTTAATTCCTAAAAATTATAAAGAAATTCATATGATGTATATAAATTTATTTCATTTATTGATACTATTTATATCCGAAGTTTCATGAAGATTATCACTAAACTAAAATTGTTATACTTATCAGATTTAAGAAAGTGACATGTTGTCACTTTCTTTGGTTTAAATAATAATTAAATTATTTTCGTGGAAAAATGTACATTAAATGAATCTAATCATACCCATAGGTGATATGGGTCTACTTTTAGTCATCCAATAGAATTTTGGCAGGTGTTAGGGTAATTTTATAATATTATATTTACCCCTTAATACCCGATTTACCTTTAACTATGGTAAATAAAATTTACCGTAGTTACTATTCATAATGCCCAAAAATAAAAAATATCCTATTAACATAATTTGGAACCACTGATTCAAAATATGGAATCCATTTTTCAAAATTGAAAACACATAATTTTCAGAAATTAAATTAAATTAAAATTAATCGAATTGTCCAAAGAAAACGGGTTTTTGTATCAAACATTGCAAAATATTGAATTGACTTAACCTAGGAATTCAAGGTAAAATAAATGCTAATGACATAAATTTTATTAAATGGTAAAAATATATTATATTTATACTTTAAAACCATTCCATATTATAATTTAACCATATAAATTATTACGATGAAAAAAGTTGTTTTTAATTAAAATATAGCATGCTTTTACTATTCATCAAAATATGAAAGTTATTAGAATAATATGAAAAATTTATCCAAAGTAAATTTTTATATATTATGATTCCAAATATGAATTTTATTATGTCAAATTGAACTTATAGACTTGTTCAAAACAAGATTTAAGGTGGGTGCGCCATCAAAAGGAGGGAAAACTGTAATTTTTTAAAAATACTAATTTTAAACGATAAATTTATTTTGTTCTCATACCGTAATCTAGAAAATGTGTAAGATGAATAATAATGTTATAAAATGAAAAATGTATCTAATACTATTCATAATGGCTAGTCCATAATAATATTATAATAATATATCATTTTTTAGTTAAACCCGGTATTGCGTACTACACACGCTATCGAGGTATGTTACGATTTCATGTAATGCAAGCCAAGAATAGTATTGAATATACTGCATTCTAATGAGGTGTTGTGTATACTACAAGATAATCTTGGTGTAGTGTATAATGGAAGATCAAAGAAATTAAAAATAGTATATCTCATAAAATCTTGGGGTGTTACAGCCATTCTAATGGTGGAGTGGTAGATGTTATTGTACTCACACTACACCAGTGGATTGTAGACCTCCCAAAAATGACCAAAGTCCCAGATATATGCCCGCAACATATCCTCCATAACCTGAATGGTCCACTATGTTTGACCATTTTTCTAGGGATCGAACGCTATGCTCAAGCATAAATGAGTCCCAATTGCCTCATGCAATCCTTTCCAAAACTATGACGTGGAAAAATCATCGCGATCTGAGACTATTGTCGAAGGGATTCCATGAGGACTAACTATCTCCTCCATGTATAGGTGTCCCACTCTCTCTACGGAGCTCTACTCCCTGATAGCTGAGAAGTGGCCCGACTTGGTGAACTAGTCGACGATCACCCATATAGAATCATGTACCTTAGACATATATGGTATGTACGACATGATGTTAAATGATATTCCATTCCACTTCCACTCTTGAACATCTAGGGGTGTGCAAGCCCTAGTTGTACCCAATGCCTAGTCATCACCTACTAGCATGTAAGAAATCTAGAAACAAATTGTTCTACCACCTTCTTCATTCGTTACCACCAAAACTAACGTCAGATGTCCTGGTAAATTTTCGCTACTCTAGGATGTACCTCTAATGAGGGTGTATGAAACTACTTTAGAACCTCCTCTCACAAAGTCACTAGCGTGACTGTGCGTCCTATAAAAAGGAAAATATTCTCCCCACCTTGTGAATATCTATAAGAAGCATGTCCTGTGGATAACTGAGAATGTAGTGTCTCGTAGTCGACACACCCTATGTGTGCCTCCATAATATGATGTATGATTGGAGGGGTGAAAACCATTGACTAGATATAAGCTACATTATAGACATCCATAAAGGATAACAGTAGCGAGGTCAACTACTCTGATGCCACACTCTATAGCTGGGAACTCGATTTCTAGCAGGAGAGTCTACCACAACATCTCCCTTCCCATGAACTCTATCACGAATCGTCCTATTGGGGCCCATTCCGCAACCCTCAAGCCTGCCACCAATAGGCTTGGGGAATGTGACTACCACCGAGTGGGCATATCACTAATAAGGGAGGCATTGCATATGTACCTGTACACGCAAACATATATCCATGCCCATAGATGCTATAATTAAAAAACACTAAGTAATAAATGAATGCATACAGATAAACCCAACCAATTGAGTACAATGGAAAGTAACATTTAGAAATTAACATTTAGAAAGTAAACTAGGGAAAAATATAAGTCCACTAAAAACACGAGTCAAAAAACTAAAAAGTCCAACCTGTAAGCACAAAGAGGTACTGGGACTACTTCCCATAGCTGTAGGTTCACCTCAGCCAATAAAGTACTCATAAATCTTGACCGGGTCCTGGTTCGACCTGGAGTCCATCAGAAGGGTGCAAATTTTCACAAGAGACAAAACGTGCGGGCAAAACTCGTGTAGGGGTGAGTATAACAATACTCAGTAGAGGACCCATAAAACCAAAAAGTAATACACAAATTATAGTAACAGTCATCTATACATAGTATATGTATACTAAACATATATCATGAGAAAAAAATTCATATATACTCAAAACCTAGACCCGTAGTCCCCAACAACCACATACCCTGGCTTGGGATTCAGTTCGAAGATTACAAAAAGCAGTCATCTGGGAGAAGTCACTCCAAAAATCTGAATTCTCTGATAAAATCAATCTAAGAAGTACTGTTCATAAGGAAATGCTGTGAGAGAGATAGATGCACTGATATATTTCAATAAATCACATATACACTAATTCTGAGAGAACACACTTCGAGGTGGGAAAAGATCACAATAAACAGATGTGGATCACTGCTCAGGTCATTGTGGATATCGTGACTCCTCCGGATTCACCAGATAATTTTAGGATTGGTGTCTTGTAGGATTATTCACATCGATACCTGACTCTACCAAAGGCTATGAATGTATAGATGATCACACATTGGGCCTCTCGGAGGTATGTATATATCAATCTCTGAATGTATTACTAAAGGGATCATAATCCTTTGGATGAACATGATACCTATAATTTCCGGTAATATGAAAGGGTGAACATACCTGAATGAAAACTGTACATGGAATAGTGGACAAGAGGAACAAGCCATGTAGAAGAGAGTACACGGTGTGTAAGAGTGGTCACACATCGTGCCCCTTGACTCCGGGTAGTGACTGTGTACATCGGCCCATGTCTGGAGAACATGTTGTGTAAAAATGAATATACATGACATGTAGAAAGGATATCATGCCATGTTAAGGTATCAAAGGTCCACTCTATGTACGCTGGACATGTTCCCATACGCGGCCTCAACCTATGTATTCTAACCAGTGTAACCAGTAGATGGGGTGACCCATGTAACCTACCTCATTTGGTCATGTGGTGGAGTACATGAAATGTTCTCCACCTCATGACTATGTATCATCTGAGATACATTCTAAGTCCCATGTAAGGATCCACATGCCTTGTGAAAGTGGTCACATGCCGTGTCTACAATTCCTATTTCTTGGAACTCTAGCAGTCGATGGCTGGGGCCCACATGCCATGTTTTCTTGGGAGCACACAGTATCATTCACTGTGTGCATTGTGAAAGTCCTAGACACCTCCATGATGACCCCACACTGAGTGTACATCGGGATACACATCGTTTTAATCGTGATTTTGAAGATTTTATGTTCTTCATCCCACACATCTAGAGATCCTTCATTCTTCGATACAACCATCTGATCGCTTCAAAACTCAATGTTTAAGGTTGGTCTGACACTACAAGGCCATTTGTGTTAGTTTTGGGCCACTGATCGTCCCTAAAAACAAATATGGATCCACACATATGATGAGTTATCGAAGGTAGATTCCCCCAAAATCGTGTAAATTCATCCACCACCACCATCTTTTCACCTTTTTTAGGTCATCACGATGTCAGATCTATGCTTTGGGATCGTTGCATTGCTAAAAGAGTGTGCAACGATCAGTTGTTTTTCTCCACACAAAGAACATGAAGAACATGGTAAAAAGGGGGATGAAATTTAATAAACCAAATTGAGGAATGAACCTCCATTGTCATTCATCAAAGTGTTATCCACTCTGGTTAGAAGGATTAAACAGGATGAATAAATACCAATTCAACAATTATAATATGTCAATTACCATATCAAATCCCCTGAAGAAATAAAAATAATAACCCTCACATAAGAACACATTATCCACAGATCAACCTATTCATGGGATGATCTGTGTTTATCATTTAATTGAAGAATGGGGAAAAAATTGAAATAACAATACCCCCACCTCGATCGTCAATAAAAAGGATGATCGATCGTCATTTGGGATTTTATCTTGCTGCGCACGATCCACGTTTCATCGTTCATCATTTTTTGCCAACAATTATCCAAAGGGGACTCATCTCCTAACCTAAAGATGATTCTATGGAGTTTCCCATAGTTACGAGCCTAACCATGGGTTCCTTCTAAAATAAAACAACATAAGGGTGGTTGCGTTATGGAAACATTAAAAATAAAATAAAATATTATTTTATTTAATTTCATTTAAAAATTACGAATACTAACATTTGTAGTTGAACCATGCCAGTCGATGTTAGGCCCCACCAAAGGTAAAGTTATTTATTTGAACACAACAGTTCTCTCAAATTTATGATCTAGTCACCCTTTAATTGTTATTCAAATTTTTCAATAAAACCACTCGTGCACACTGTTTAAAATATTAATTTATTTCAATATTTTATTATGGGTATTTCGGGCCTCAGAAAAAAATGTTGTTGCAATAACTGGTCTCATAATAATTCCTTATAATATCTGAAAAAATACGGGGAAAATAAGAGATATTATAGGTACCCCTCTAGGATTGAGAAATATAAAAGGGAGAGTGTGACCCCTCAAACCACCTCCACTATTCTCCAGGATGTCCAAAATAAATTTTGTTATATAAGAAAAATTGATGTGAGGAATTACCCTAGATGATATTAGAAATGCATTTTATGATAGATATACACAAAAAACATACAATAGATATTGCTAAATTATCCAAAAAAATATGTAATGTAATAAAACATCCAGAATTCCTTATAACTACATGTACTAAAAGTTATTGTTCTTTAGTGACCAAGAAATAAAAAAACAAATAATCATCATCTAATGAGCTATTAAATTCTATCATATTTACCAACAACCTCCTATAAAAACAAAAATAAAATATATATGTAGGATTTTCATTAAATGTATGTATTTTTTTGGACAATATTATAGACTCTTGTGATAAATATGAAGAAACAATGACAAACATAGTGAATAAAAAGTGAATCTGACTAATTTTCAATGTAGGTATAGTAAATTTCCGGATCACCATGGGTATATCGCACCATGTATTTCATTCAAGTGAAAAAGGAATTAAATATCCAATGAAATAACAAATTGTCCATTTACCCAATTAGTTTTCACTAATCCCCAATGTCACATGCCCTAATCCACCCATTACAATAATCCATGCTGTCATGAATTATTACTGTCTATATATTAACATATAAATCATGTTTTTCAAATCATATCATTATCACACCATTCATCCATGCCTTTCATTATCACATTATACTAACAAACATATCTATATAATAACTAAGTAGCTTATAGGAGTCATGATTGCTAGGTTTTTATTAATTATACATTAATGAATCACATCCCATACACTCCTTACCAAAAAAAGTTACATGAATCTATATATATAGATATATCTTAGTGAAATAAAAATAAGTCATTAAGAGACTCTACACACATATACAAGAATGGTAACCACAATGAATATGGGCTCATAATATTAATAAGAGAATATAGTCATGTAATAGGTGGTAGTTTTCCATCCATTCATTTCCAACCTAGATGTTAGGGATGAAAAAATCCAAGAGTCCACATGGGGTTAAACAACCATAAAACATGGTTGGTGCAGTGTATTAAATCACATAATATACAATATATGATACAGTATAGAACAACTAAATTTGAATTATTATCATCATAATATATACTATATTTATCATATATCAAACACCTAGATTTCATTTCTAAGAACATTATATCCTAAAAAAGAAACAATAATACAATGATCATTATATAATTAATGAATCCATTTTATAATTTCAAATTATTGTAAATGATTTAATATTCTATATTTAAAATTTCTAAAATAAAATTTCATTAACTAAAAATTGATGTCCATGAAAACCATGTACAATACTTATACATCCATACATCAACTAGATTATTAACATTTACATTCAATCCAATAACCAAATCCATGGGTAATTTTTTTAATCATTATCATTCAATATTTATCAATAGAATAGTAAATAACCTATTGTATAATAATAGAGATGAATAAACTAAGATAAATAATCTACCTAATAAAATGGGGAATTTAGAGATGGAAAATAATAAATCATTCCATCTGACATTTAAAGACAAAAATTATGAATAGAGTACATAGTTTACCATACATCAATGATAAATCCCATTTTGACCAATTTTGTCCATTGTGATGTCATCTCTAACAACACCACCAATCCTTCCATCATAGAAATTAGCTAATAAATAAAACCTAGTACTCTATACATATAAATGACTAAATATTCAGATAAATATTGCTCCATAACTTCTCATAGAAATCCTCACATCCTAGAAGCACAAAAGGATTAATAACATAAATTAAAAATATCAATATAGACTCATGGACCTAAGAACTATGGTATGAAAACTGTATAAGAAAATGTGTCTTATCAACCCCAAGAATTAATATTTAACAAAATATATTTTTAATACAATATTTAGTAAACCTATCAAGTTATCATAGTTTATAATAATGTTTATCCAATACAATTATTTACTATGATCACTTAATTATCAAGTCATTGTTTCAATCAAAACCTCATGTATCAAAAGACTATGGGAGATCATTTTAATAAGAAAATACTCTTTTAATTTCATCTAAAAAATATTTTATTATTGTACATTATAAAAAACCATTATCATAGGAATAAATCATTTATTTAAACATGAACCGAGAATCATTGTATTCCCATCATATTATATAAATCAGTATATTCAAAAAACATAAATGGTTATTTAATTAGACCAAAAGTATATAGGTTTTATATTAATAAAAATTTCAATCATATTAACTTTTAAAAACCTTAATTTCCAACCATATTAATCAAGTCATATATATAGACAACAGAGTATTAGTTAAAATAAAAGGTAAAATCATATCAAGGAGGATACACTTGGGATAATAATATAATAATACATTTCTTCTCAATAATCTGTTTTAATATTTATTAAAATTAATTATTCTATCACCCAATTACATAAATACTAAATTATTTAGTTTTTTATATAAAATAATAGGAGAAGAAAAAATCCAATAATCCTCTAATTCCATGATTTTATTGTTCATTAGTGAGAATGGAACCACAAGTAATATCACCTTATTACTTCTCCTAGAAGGAAACTATATCCCCATAAAAATAGTATGAAAATACAATTCGAAAGACATCAAATAAATCCAAATAATGAATAGATATCATACTCTATATCATGTAAGGTTAATGCGTTAGAAAAAAACATATCGAAGACAAAATCACAGAAAAAAGAGTAAAAATGAAATCATAAAGATAATAGGATATTTAGGATCAATACATATAAATGTGACTTAATGACTCATGATGAATAAACTATGACATTTTAGATTTAAAAGAGAGTTTTTTTTCATCAGAATATCATGGGTTTGATTATATTTATAAGAACACTACTATATGTATGTTGAAATAATTAATGTGTAATATTCATTGTGATTTCCTTGAGTTTTAAGTATCACCTAATGTCTCATTTATTGGATCTAATAATCGTTGATAAGCTAAACTCTGTGATTATACATTAATCACATGAGTTATTGGAGTATTAGTTAACAATTTAGATCCTCACAAAATTTATTTAGTGAAATAAAATTTTAATTAATGAAACACAAAATTAATATTTCCCTTCACATGTTTCAAATTATTTTTCAGGACAAAAACTTACCTATCATGTTTTGAATTATATATAACAACATGAAACTCTCCTTCAAAGCTTTTCTAGCTTCAGAAATATACAAGTCAAACACTAGTCATCCTACAAACACTATAAAACACAAAAGAAGTAAAAGTAATATGTTAAATAGTGTTATGTCCTTGCATTAGTTACCACTCAAAAAAATATAATTCTCAAGAACATAAAACCAAACCTTGAGAGAATGAACATAAATGTGGCCATCCAAAATTCTTCCATATTACGTAACTATCAATAATATTTCTGTCACATGATTTTAACCACCTCACATAATGAAATGATATAAATAACTAAGAAACGCAAAAAAATTAAAACATTATTCTATTGGGGATATCTCACAATAAAAAGACCATGATATAATAAACATATATAATAAGGGAATATCATATCCAATACTATATAAATTTAAATCACTATAACAAGAGATACAGTACAATGGATGATATGACTGTTGAACAATGTGAGATATTGGGATAACATATATGACCTATGTTCTTATGCATGCTCACTCATTAAACTTTGATACAAAATGACACAATATGATAGAATATCATTCTCACAAAATAAGTAAAACAAGTGTTAATAGATATCCATAATCCACTCCAAACCCCATAATACAAGCACACACCATGTCTTATAGAGAAAAAATTGTCTAATATAATTGATTTTCCATCAACAATTGAAAAGAATTTTGAAATTAAAATTGAGATACAAAATCTTGTGATATACCACCCCATAAGAAAGTGGTAAAATGAGTTATAATAACAACAATGATATACCGTAGGAATATAGATTATATCAAAACCTCATCATGTTTTGATATTTAGAATTACTTCATTAATCCTAAGTCCTTGATCGCTATAATGAGGGATTGTTTCAAAAAATGGTAGACTATTGTCCATATAAAATCCTAGTCTCCTAGAGATAAAGGTAAAATTGTAATGATTTCCATCATTATATCATCTCACATCCACCAAATAACATCAATAACTATAGAAAAAGATGAGTATCATATTAGCATGCCCTGAAAATATCAAACAAAAACATTAACTCATAAACACTACAACTAAATTATTCAATCCCATCCAATGAAAAGTCATCTTATATCTTGTTAAAATTGTCAAGATTTGTATTTATGTTATGCAGTAAAATTGGATAAATATTTTTATTTTATTCTATTCATGACCTTTGATACAATGGTAAAAGTTCGGATTGAGACTCAGTTTAATGTTTTGAATTTTGGATGTTTCAGGTGAGTTTTTTGATTACACATGGTTTGTCCCTGGTTAATAGAAAATGTATGCCAATACCAGGTAACCATATGGGATGGGATTTTTGGATATAGGAATTTGGAATGGATGGTGTACATTTTTAAAACCAAGCATCCAAGCTTTGTGGGGGTGCCCTTCCAGTCTAATGGTCTTCACAAGGATCATGCATGATTTGGTATACCGTACAACTAAATTGTGTGAGCTAATAATAAATCATAAATATTAATTATAATCTGTTTCCCTAAAAATTATTAACACAATTTTCTAGTTACACCTCCCTTATCTAACCTATATGCACTAGGGGGACTTGGAGACCCTTCCCCATGCTCCCAATCACCTGAGGTTTCCTCTCTTTTGGATCTATGGTGATATCCTTTGATTTTCAATCATTTTACATCTCCAAATCCCTTATTATCTACATATCTAGGGTTTCATTGTCATTATTACCTCTTTTACTAATAATATGGTTATGTTAGCCAGATTTTTGGTCTTCTTAATGGATTTATGGTAATACAGATATTCTCATTAACTATGTTATTCCTTCTCTATATGCTTCAGCGCATTCACACACTATCATGGTCGGTGTTTATCTTTATTTCATATTGGAAAAAATATATTTATTAATAAATAGTTTTAATTAATTTTTATACATTATTCACAAACCCATGTTTCTCTTAGATATTTCATTATGGTGTTTTTAAGATTTTATAATTTTTTAAAAATGAGTTTTATGTGGATTCATCATATATTAGTAGTTTTTAAGGACCCTATGTGTTTGGAAAAAATTTAATTCAGTTAAAAATGTTGAATTGATTGATTTGTATAGTATTTCATATAAATTTTTTTATTAAATTGGTTGAATGTTAATTTATAAATTTCATGTGGAACATTTTTGTTTTTTAGTGTCATTGGTTAGATGTTTTTTAGTGATCCATTGATCCTTACATCATTGATCTCAACATTCTGAAAAAAAGAATTGGATTTGGGTTTGTATTGAAGTGAAGTGGGGATTTGGAAATCAAAATGGCCTAGGTGTTTGCAAGGATATTATAAGGGTTCCATTTGATGGAGGTACAACCATGGATGAACAACATGCATGCATGGATGTGGAGTCACATGATGATGAAACATCAAATTACTATTTTAATAAATCTTTTTTTTTTAAAATAGATCATTAGTTTCTATATGATTATTATTCCCTTTGGTTTTTTTAAATGTTTTTTTAATAGAATCCTCAAAAATTATGTATGTTTAGAACTTTTTCTGTGTTTTGGTGATTTTTTTTACTTCAGGGGACATATGTAATGTTTTATAAAAGTGTGCCCCCACCCAAATGTTTTGAAAGGATTATATGAATTGTAATGGATATTTTGAACTTATCGGATTATATTTCATTAAAAAAATACAAGAGATTTTTATGTTATTTTGTTAATAGATGCAAAATGTTTTTGGTAAATGAATTTTTTTAGGAAAAAAAGATGAATGTTTTGCAATTTTCATGTTTTTAAGAATGGTTTGAATGTTTACATGATAATCAGGAATAGTATGAAAATTGTATGATGTGATTTATATATATAAATATATAAAATTCACCTCAATGGGAGGTAGTTTCTTTTATGGGGTATCTTATTGTGGTGTACGTGGTTTGGGTATGCATTTTTAGTGATAGCAGGTAAGATGAGTAACACGTGAGAGGGAATACTACATACAATGTTTATGTGTATTTACCATGGGGTCATGGGCATCATTTAGAAGATCAAGTGATATTATATTTCCTGCCACTATTAGATGGATTAGTACCCCCTATATTACTGAAAGTTACAGTTAAATATTCAACTAGATTGGACAGCTGAGGGAGGCATGCTATTATAGACTTATGCACTTCACCCTTTTTTGGAAGGTGGTTCTGAAATGAGTATGCCCCAGGGTCTCTCTAGGTATGTTATGGATCACCCATGGATACTATCAATACATCCATTATTGTTTCCTTATTTATTTATTTTCTTTCTTATTTAACGCGTATATTATTCTTACAACATTCTACTATTTGGTTTTTGTTTTGGAATGAACATTGGTTCTTAAAAAGTTAAATCGTTTTGAAATATAGAAATGGAATTTATTATTTTAAAAAAGGAAAATTATGGTTTTATTTATTAAAATGAGAGGACCATATTGTTTTGTAACTATATCATCAAACTATCATTAATGAACTATTTTCATAAATAAAACACATGTATTATGTGGTGGTTTCATGCTAATATATTTACCTCACAACCTACTTGTACTATTCTGTGTTTGTAGACCTATGTTGTTTTGAAGGTTCTTCTTCTTGTTCATGTTTTTAGGTTCAAGCCATATCCTAAAGAGGTGTAGTCTTGGGTATGGTGGTGACACTATCATCATTTGTATACCATGTTATTAGTGGTTTATTTTAGTTATGATCATAGTTTTTATATTTTATTGTTCTACTATATAACTAAATTAGTTTGTTTATTTATTTGAGGTTAAGTTGTGGTTAGTTTTTCTCATTTGTATTTTTTTATTTGATCATGGTACATTTACAAAAACCATTCCCACCATGATTATGTTTTATGAATGGAACTAAAATATAGCCTTTGAGGATAAGGAATTCCCTTCAAGCCTTGTCGTAGACTACGTTTGGAGTCGTTCCGATCAAATATAGAGAATGTTCAAGAAAAAATTGTATCAAAGAGAGGTTCTGGTTATTTGTGGGTTTTTAGTTACATATTGGAATTTCAAGACTCGATATATTTGTGCGAGGAGGATGTCATGAACCTATTCTTGTTTTGGACCTCGAGTTTCCAAGGCCGGTATGGAGTTTGAATCTTATGTCCCTATTTGGGATTGATGGATCAAAATATATTCATATTGATTTCATGATGTGATCTCACATTGAGTCATAAACCATGTTATTTATTATTACATGGAAAATTGTTCTATTAGTTTTATTCATTACCTGGATCATCTCCCAATACCATGTCACAGGGTTTGGCATAAATTCTAGTTTCTCATTCATGTTGTTATTTGTAATTTTGGTTTTTTTCCAGTTGGTGTATGTGAATTTTGAAAATAAAAATGGATTTGAAATAAATGTTTTTTAAGTGAAATGGTACTATTTTATAAAATTTTATTTTAGAAAATAATGAATATTGGTTTTAAAATTAGGTGCTTGGTTGGAATTTGTAAAGGAATGGCATGGTGCGATACGTGGTGATTGTTTAGAATGATTTCATGTTTGCGGGTATGTGTAAAAAGTGTGTGTTGGAACACATAGATAGAAATAGATTGAAACACATTTTATGGTTCAATGTATTCCATGGATGATTTTTTGAAATTAATGATTCTAGAATTGTTATTTATTTTCAGGTAATGGTTTTGTTTTGTGAAAAGTTGATTTTTTGTTGGGAAAGAAGATTTGGAATGAGTTGACTTCGAAAAATACAAAGGAAGTGTAATTTTTAATGAATTATTTTTGTTATATATATATATATTTGTTAACATAATGTTGTGTATCGGGGTGTTCCTTTTGAGTATTTTTAGAATTTTGTAGGTTTTTGTTTTATGTTTTTCATGTCATTCAGAGGAAGCCACCAAAAAAGGTCCACAATGTTTCTGGTGTGTTATGCCCATTTTATATGACATTAGTTTTTGTAGAATATTAGTGATGATCTCAGACGATTAGATGAATTGGAGTGTCGTTAGGATGTCGATCATGTATCCAGTTCATTGGGAACCCCTGAAGCTGTTGGAATTTACGCTATTATGGGGTTATTTTAGTGTCTAGGATTTGAGGAATGGGAGCTTCTTTCCCTACCATTAGTGTAGGTTAGGTTGATGTGGCATTTTTTATGTCACTATTCATCTATTGGATTATACTCGAGGAGGTGAAGATGAAGAAATGTGAAGTTATCATTAGTATTCAACAAGGCCAGTAGATGGTGAGAGCGTATATTGAACACATCAAAGAGATAGTATTTTTTCATGGAAGGGGCATTTTAGGATTTAGTAAGGTCCAATATTTTTTATGGGGGTCTTTTCCATGATATTTATGAGTGTATTCTCTCTTATAAGGACCTCAGTTTTGAGATTATGGTGAAAAAATAGATTCTAGATTTAATGGTTTTTAACACGAGTACTATTGGAAATCCGATGACTCTCATTGTTTATAGAGGTTACCCATCTTGAGTGATGTACATGTTGGAGGAATAAATCTCTATAGTGTCTCCCTGATTGGGGGTGGCCTCCATTTATCCACACTTCCCTCTTGGGATCCACTTGTGTGGACATTTCAGGAAGTCAATTATTTCTTGTCACATCCGTCTGAAGTCATGTAATCCTTGTGGTTGTTTGGGACATTAAGATAAGTCCTATAAGAAGTGATTCTCAATAAAGGATTTTTTTCCAGAGGATGATGGTGCCATACTCTGAGGTAGAATATTCTTCAGACATCAGGGCTCTGGCCACATGCCTCAGTATGAAGCTCACACATAGATATGATTTTTTGTGGCTGAGTGAAATCTAGGACCATTTTTTATTTTCTAGGTTTTGAATGACACCTTTAATTATTCTTTTTTCTGTATTCCTTATTGTTTCAAGTTCATAATTTCTTTTTAAAAGTGTAATGAACTTAACCAATGATAATTCAAGTAATTTATTCTACTATAATTTTGATCATAAATTTTTTACACTTCCTCATCTATTATTATCCCTTATATGGGCTTTGGGTTTCAGTTGCGCTCGTTTTGAAATATTTTTATTTTATAGAATTGATGAATACTGCTTCTGGTTAACTGTTTTATTTTTTTTGGAATCCCCTATTTTTGGGGGATTTATCTTGAGTGGTTAAATTCTTAGTTTTGGTGGTGTTGTTTTTCACCCTTATGTAGAGGGTTTTGGTTCTTGTTGAGAGTTCCCTTGTCCCGGTGTACTGGTATTTTGGGTTTCCTTATGGTGGGTTTTCTATATAATTCATTATAGTGTGGTATAATCTTGTAAGGAAGAATAGTAGTTTCTTATTTAGAGTTCCCGCATTGGAAAACCATGGGGTGGATTTATTGGTGTCCACATTTATGTGATGTTGTGTTGGGGGATTAATTACTCATTATATTAGTTGAGTTGTTATACTGGGAAAAACCACCCTCATTTTCTCCCATAATACATGGGTTGTGGTTTCTCTTTGAATTTATGGGTGAGAGTTTTGGAGTGAATAATCACATTGAGGTTCTTGGTTTTTCTCAGTTTTCATTGGGCATGGTCTCTAATTTTTGTTAACATTCATCTTGGTGACTTTATGGGGGGAGAATGTTTCTATAGTGGGGAAAAATGGAGAACCATGACCTGAGAAACTTATTTATATTATTATTTTAAGGGAATTGTTTCCCATTCATTGAGGATCATGTTGAGCCTCAGTTAAATTTTTTTATTGGGATGTTTCAGTTGAGTTTTTGGCAAGCACACTGTTTGTGCCCAATTAGTAGAAATTGTGCTCTTGGCCTAGTTTACCATGTGTGATGATTTGTTTTTGGATGAAGAATTGTTCATTTTTGGCACACAGTTTGGAAACTATAAAACTATTACAAGTGGGGTGCCCCTTTATTCTAGTGGCCTCTACACGGTTGACTCAAAAATTGTTAAGCAATACAACCAAACCATTTAACCCTCCCATGTTTTACCCCATTTTCATGTTTTTTCTACCTCCTCTAACCCAGATGCACAAGGGGGCTATAGAGACCCTCCCCCATTTCTGGCCAATCACCCAGGGTAGCCACTCCATTGAATTTAATCCGGGATCCTTTTATTTTCTGTAGTTTTCATTTTCTCAATCCCATATTCTCTAAAATTATAGAGTTTTTGGTGGGAATATCTCTCTAAGATGAACCATAGGCTTAGGGTTGGCTATTTTTTGGTTGGTTTCATGGATGTTAGTGCTTGTGGATATTGTCTTGGTCTCCACTCTTTCTTCTCCCGAAGTATCACCACATTCACACACCATCAATGTAAGTGTTTCTATTTATTTTCATTATAATGGAATCCTTTGATTCTTGAATAGTTTCAATTACTTTTTACAAATTATTTCCATAATCATGATACACTTATTTATCTCATTTTTGTGTTTTTATGTTATGAAAATTTGTTAAAAATGAGTTCTGTGTTGATTATTCATATATTCCTTGCATATGTGCACCCTATGTGTTTGAAAAAATGTAAATTGAGTAGGAAATTATAATTGGATCATTTCTGTATTATTTTAAAAAAAAATTAAATTAAACATATTTTATGGTAATTTTGGTATTTAATATGGAACATTATTATTTTTTTATGTGTTTTGTAAGTTGTTTTGAATGGGTAAATTGATCTATAAATATTTTCCCCCATTTGTAAATTTTTGTGAAAGAGGATTTTGGTCCTTTTTGAGGAAAAGTTTCCATTTAGAAATTAAAATGGTCTTAGTTGATTTTATAGAAGTAATAAGGGTTCCTTTGGATAGTTTCACATCCGTATGTGCAGAAAGTGAATGCATAGATGTAAAATAAAAAAAGATGAATTTTTAAAATTCAATATTTACTATAACATTGGTTTTTTAAATTAATCTTTAGTTTATAAAAGATGTTGGTTCCCTTCAGTGATTTCTAAAATAGTTTTTTGAAAGAACACTTAATGAAAGTATTCTAGTTTGGCACTTGTAGTGTGTTTTGTTGAAAGTTTGTCCTAAGGGGTTGTTTGACTTCCTTTATAAGATTGTTTCCAGTCACAGTTTGAAATTTATTTTATGAAATGAATTGAAAATTTGTTATATAAGGACCCATATGACATTACAATCATAAAGGTGATGTATAATGTTTATTTGGAAATACATTATAATTTTTTTTGTAAAATCATTTGTTAATGAAAAGATAATGTCTCATTTAGAAATTTACATGTTTTAATGAATTGTTTTGAAGGATTAAAAGATATGAAGGTCTGAATGGAACCTAGAATAATGTGATATAGATATATATATAATTATATATATATGGAAACAATAAAGGAAGGATTTTCCTATAAGGGTTATCATATAGTGGTGTACGTATTGGTGGTACGAATGTTTTTTGATGATATGTTATATGCGTAACATGTGAGAGGCCCCCATAAATACCCAAATTATATATATTTATCTTTGGTTTTAACTCTCTTTTAGTGGTTCGAGTGATGGTACATTTCCTACCTTGAATAGATAAGTTCTCCCCCCTGAGATCATTGAGAGGACAGATGGGTTGGGCCTCTAGATTGGTCAGTTGATGGTGAACAAATGGTAGAACTAGGGGCCTCACCATACCCCTGACTGTGGTTCCAAACTGAGTACATTCAAGGGTCACTATAGTGATGATTATGATCTTCCATGGACACTATTAACACCTTAATAATTGTTTCATTCTTTATTAATATTCATTCTTGTTATATTTATTTATTATTTCCATAACCTACTACAATTTGGTTTAAATTTTGGTATGGACCGTGGTCCATAATAAGGTAACATACATTGAAAGTATAGAAAAAATGTGTTGATTTAAAAATATATAGGGTATATATATTTCTTATGATGGAAAACATTATTTTTTTAAATGTATCTTCAAAATAGAGTTAAAGGAGTATTTTTTGAGATGAAACACATGGATTATGTGGTGGATTCTGACTGATTTATTTAGCTCACAAACTTCTTGTACCATTTAGTGTTGGTATACCCAAGATGATATAGAGGTTCTTCTTTTGGTTCGGGTTTTCAAGTCTGAACTAGATCTTGAAGTACTTTATCCATGGGGATAGTGGTGATAGTACAGTCATTGGGAAATCATGTTCATATATTTGTAGTTTTATCTATTTATTTAGTTTTTATCATGTTCATTTGTACCATGTAACTAAATACATTTTTTTATTTATTATATGTTTAGTTTTTGATAGTTCTATATTTCTTTAGTTTTATTTATTTGATCCTAGTTGTTTTGATGAAATTGTTCCATATTTGTTTATATTTGGTGCACAATACTAGTTTCTAGCCTATGGTGATCAAGAACGCCCTTCTGGATTTACCACAGACGAAGTCAAGAGTTGGGTCAAATGACATCCCGGGCTTGTTCGTGACAATTTACCTCCAAGGCTAAGATATGTAACATAATTAGAAACACTTGATGCATCTCCCAATGGATGTAAATTCACCCCTATAACACCACTTGAATCTATTCACCAAAATTTTGACCATCATTAGAATCAACATACATAACTTGGTCTCTCCAAACATTCACTTTAGAATCCCATAGATGAGACTCCTATAACTAATAAACCAAATTCAATATCACATTAATCTTAAAAAGTAGTCTTATTCCAACAGCCTCTATTATATCATGATATATAATTTAGGGTTCATTCATCACCATTCATGAATATTCTGAATCACTCATTAAATCATTACATTACTTTTTTACTTTGAAAATAATATTTGAAATTACCCTTACATGGACTATATAAACTCTTGATATCAATGTTCTTCAATATTTACACCCATTTTATGTGTCACATTATTTCATTGAGATATGAAGATATATTCAATAGTCTCTTATGATCAATAAAGTCCACAAAACCTCATCAATAATATAATATTATGAAAAATAATGGAAAAACAGTTCTGATAACATGATATCATTTGAATAATAATTACAATAATTGGGAGATAACTAAAAATCTCAACAATAAACAACAAAAATATGTAAAATAAAAACACCTCCTAAAATAAGATGATATGTACTATTGAAAAACCTGATATAAACATCATATTCTATAAAAAAAATTAGAATATAGATTTGACCATCTTATCCTTCATGAAATCAAATTATTCCTATAACTATTTATTATACATGAGTTCTTACTAATTTATAGTAAAATATATTATAGGTGCCTAAAATATTAATACATTAGAAATGATCCTACATTAATACACAACATAACCATGAAAATATTATACAACTATAACTATCCTATTGGATTCCTTTGAAATAATTTACTAATTATTTATAGCCCAAAAACATCACCATGTTAGGGTGAAACACTCCCCAAGAAATGAAATTCACAAGAAAAAAACTCAATCCTTGAAATATTTTTATATTGAAAATTACAATGCATAATTCACACTTGGTATATGGATAATATTTGTAAGCCACCCCAGATATGGATTCCACCTGAATATCATTCAAAAAAATATATACAAATAAGTGTAGGAATAGTCAGAACATTACTTTTATAAAATTGATGGGCACATCTAGATTATTACTCCCATGAAACACACCATAATGAACTAGTAATTCACATACCAATATTTGGATGTTTTCTTTTGAGTATGACCACATTGTACCTCGAGATGATGATATATGAACCAAATATTGATATTCCAATAGGAAATATCTCATTTTAGTTAATTGAATAATTAATCAATACATGGAATATTATAGTGGTTCATCACATTAACATAGTTTGTGTGAAAGTAATTGATATAAATACCTAAAATACCATTTACCATCTTTCCAAAAAGATATGGAGCTCCCAATGTGCTATATATGTGGACGAACAATATCTCACGGTATAATATCATACATTTACGAAAATAACTATTTTAATAATATATGGATCAATCTTATTTTGATACATTATGACTTTAGATTTTCTATTCTATAAAAATATACATAAATTGATATCTAATTGGGGGATTAATGCAAAACAACACATTATTAAAATCATATACCTTTTTATTTGATAATCAATTACCACCTCTGATGGTTGAGAATTGTGGTAGAAAATATATTCACATATGTTCTATATGTTATTTAAAAATTTATATATACTTAAATAATTATTATAAATCATATCCCTTTTTTCACTCCATTTGATCCGAATATGATAACATCATTTGCGGAAGTGTAATCTACCATCCCCTCAAATCGATGTGAATCATTCACAATTTATATGCAATATATAAAGGATGGTTTAAAAAAAACGAGATAACATATATGACATGGATATGATACCAATAATAAAATATATATATATATATATCATTTAATTTTCATTCATTTAATATGACAATCGAATAAATGTAGCGTTCAATCATATGTACGATCTATCATCTCAAGGAACTGCACATTTTATTTTTTATCGCCAAATATTATAGGTTATTATAAGTTAATTTATACTAAATACATATGATATTTAAATCATTATTTACACTAATGATATGGCGAAAAAATAATCTAACCAATTGTAATAATAAATAAAAAAGTCAGGATATACTTGGGGAAACAAGTAAATTTACATCTGAAATAGGTTAAATAGTAAATTGTTGTTAAAAAATGTGTAATATGATATTAAAATAAGATTTTATATGATATTATAATAATTATTATAGTTCTATTAAATTTATGAATGAATTTAAACACCTTATATATAAAGAAAAAAAGTTGTTCCCCCAAGAAGGAAACACAATATAAATGATTTTGCCTCATTTTAAATTGCATTGATAGTTATTGGTTATTATGAACCAATTAAATTTTATATGATGTATGTATTTATCATTAAAATTTTATATCATTATTCTATTTATTCTCATAATGTTGTATATTTCTTTTTATTTTATTCATTCATGAATATTATTATTCAAATGTTTTAATATAGTACGAGACACTTTGGAATGTTTAAATATTGTTTTTCTCAAGAATGTTTTTAATGATTATCTTTTCATTCACCCTTCCATTAGTTATTATTGAATTTATCTAGCATTGTGCATCTAATTTATTTTATATGTTGTATATACATATAAATTTTCATATAATATCATGATTAATTTATTCTTCATGAAAATTTTAATTTCATTTGAATTATTGCATTTAAGTCGATTTGAGTTAAAAGTATCAAAGTAAAAATCAATTTTATAAACAAATTATTTTTCATTAGGTTATATTAATAACTCATTGTAACTAATATATTTATATTATGTGGGTAAAAACCTTTCCTTATCTATTTTCTTATATCTAATTAATTCAAGTGCATTCAAATGTTACACAAATAATATATTCATTAGTTGAGTTTCACATAAATGTTATGCTCTTTTCAATTGTTTTTTGTAAAATATAATTATGTTAATGATTTTTTACAATTTAATTTTCATCAATTTAAATTATTATATAATTATCGATTAAACCAATAAATTTAATTATCCACGTTTTGTTTTATAACCTTTGAAATTAATTATAATTTTATTTCATTCTACATTACTCCATATGTTTTATAAAATGATTTTAAGAAAAAAAATGCTTTTATATTTTTAATAGGATAAACATTTTCCTTATAGAAAATTTATTTATTACAATGTTTTAAAAAATCTATTATTTTTCAGCATATTTACCAAAGTGAATTTTACCGTTTGAAAAATTGATTCTTCTAAAAGTGTTTTTCAATTAAATGGATTGTTCAAAATGGTTTTGAAAAATATAATGATATTTTCGCTAATAAAGATTATAATGTTCTTATTATATTTATTTAATGATAATATAACTTTATCCTTACTCCATGATGAAAATTTTGTGGTGATACCATTAATATACATACTTGGGATAGTTTACGATTGATTTGGAAAAATATAGTATTCACATTCAATTTGTTGATTCCTTTCTTAGTCCCCACAAAATATTCATTTTAATGTGACCATTGAAAATTGAATTTCATATAATTTTAAACTGATATTTTTATACATATCCTATGCATAATTTTCAATACCATGAATAGATAATAATGTGACCTATGATTTATTCCCATTTTCACTCCAAAATATTTAGTATCTCAAAATAAATCATTAACCATTAATTGAAAATATAAATAACTAAATAATGTTGAAAACCCGTGATTGAATCAATATCAATGAAAAAATTCAAAACAATAACACCCAAAGAGCATATTATAACATAAGTATTTCTGATAAAAAAAAATTTTATAAACGTAAATGATCAAAAACTCATTCTCGACAAATCCAAAATTTTTAATATCTGGATTCTATTATTAGGAACCATTCTGTAATTGAAAATTTATAATAAACACAACTATAGTATTACAGAAATTATTTATAATTAATTAAATTATAAATTTTTACACGGGTCATATTCTTAATGGTAAATTATTTAAATAGTCTTCGTGAACAAGATTACTATATTATCCTCATTTTATATTTCAAATAAGATATGAAATATCAAAAATAAAATATTTTATAATCATGAATGTGATTAAAAATTTAAATTCACTTATTATTTGGAAAGTTAAACAATATAAGTTCTATCTAAAAGACTCAATAATTGCAGCCTAGAATAGAATCTATCATGAATAAATAAGTATGTAATCAATATTACATGGTGGAAAAATTATAGCACATGTAATTTAAAAAATCAAATATTGAAAAAAATTGTATCCATGGATAATATCAATGTCATAATCTCATAGATAAAAATAATTTAATTGAATGTGAATTTCATTCATATTGTTATAATCCATGATCAATGAATTCTTCAATGATATTTCAAAATATTTATTTTAATACACAAAAAATCATTTCTGAAAGGCTACTAAACCGGATTGTCTCATGAGTATAATTGATATATATAGGGTATATATATATGGGGAGAACATATAGAATGTTTTCCAAATTATTCCTCATATATTTAATGGTAAATATTTTTTCCAAAATAAGAGGCATTATGAAAGAAGGAATATATATTGAGTAAAGAATACAGAATATCAATATTTCTTTTGTTAATGATATAACATTCATAGAAAAATAATATATGGTTAATTAAAATGTGATTTAAGAAAATAGTATTCCCATGATATGATGAATATTGATATGAATAATAAATTAAGACCATAATAAAGTGAATGTTTCAACATAATTTTAATGATAAAAAAATTCATAATACAAAAAATGTGATCATTTATTTATCAAAAATTAAATAATCAAATAATGTAGTGTAATTTAAAAAATAAAACATTATAATAGTGAATCCTTTAAAATAAAATTTCATGAAAACCATATTTAAAAATACATTTACAACTTTTATAAGAATCCGAATTCAATATGATTATTACGGGAGAGGGAAATTTTTTTAACTCTATATAGTATCAAATGACACATTCCATATACATTTTATAAATAAAGCATAATATTACACAATTATAAGACATTAGAATGTATCATTCCCATTTTTTAAAAAAAAGTATAAAAATGTATGTATTTTATAAATAATTTGACAAAATATTAAATTTTTTTCATCATTAATTATAAAAAATATTATCACGGAAAATAAAAAACACCTACAAAAAACAAAAATAATATTAAAATCCCGTTATGTTATTTTATTTTTTGATACAAGACTCGTTGATAATTAAAATAGAATGAATAAATAATAACCTATTAATAAAAAATGATAATAATATATATTGATTATATGAATTACATTTATATTATTTTCTAATATATATATTAACAATATAATAAAGTGTTATTGTAAAATAATTTTTTTCCTATTTGCAAACATATAATTTTTTAACAAATGAATTTGAACACATGAAATTATAAATTAATATCAATTAATAAGTATATATTGATTGTACATAAATTTATAATTAGTATATACACTACATAAAATAAAAAAGATTCATAAATCATAATATATATAAATAGACTAGAAATTAAGTTGAAATGCCTTACATAATCTTTTCAAATATATAAAAATACATTCACCACATAAAAATTAATTTATATTTATTATTAATAAATTATAAATAACATAATTATTATAATTATCTTATACAATGAATATATATAATCTTTTCACAAGTTCATTATCAATGGTTCATTATTATTATCATTGAAGGAGTTAATTTTTTTATATTATTAATTCCTTTTTTATCATCAATGATCCAGTCCATATACATTTGTAATAGTTTGATAATTTATAAATTGAGAATATTTTTCTAATATATATATATATATATTATACATTATTAGAATCAGTCATGAAAATGAACATGGAAAATCAATCAAATCACCTCTTAGAGGTGTCATTCCACACATTGACATTAGATATAATTTGAAATTTTTATTTTTGTAAGGGTAAGGATGTATTTGAATTAAATAACGACCATAGTAACAATTATTTCATATGTGTCATATAAATTCAGTAGAAAAAGTATTATGTCTATTCACATGATGTTGCAATGCGAAAAAATTACATTTCATCATAATTTGGTAGTCTACAATACATACAATTGATCATTTTGATATACTTTTTCTTGAGAAGTCGATAGATAAAAATTATTTCATCAAAATTATAACATCTCATTATATGGGTTATATTGGTGATATTTTATTGTAATTATTTGGAAATATTTGAATTTTTCAATAGAAGCATAATGATGGAAGTGTTTGGGAAGGATGATCACATATTCTTTGAAGCTTGTACTATAGACATACACTTATGAATTTTAAGGCTATCCTTTTGTGCATATAATGAAAACATTAACGTAAAAATGGATGTTTATGAGAGGCTTTTCTTGATTTATAAATTACTAGATACGTGAACAAGTGAGTATATAAGGTGAAATGCCTGGATCAGTTGTGATCACTGAGAGGGGAGGGGTGAATCAGTGATAACTTTTTCTTTTTATGAATTGTTCCCTTTGGATTATCAATTCAACCTCTGCAGCTGGTTAAAGCCTAGATCTACTCTTTTAGTGGTGCAGTAATAAAGAGAGCACAGAACACAGAGATTTACAAGGTTCGGTACAAAGACCTACTCCTTGCCGTGTTGGTTACACCCCCCAACATGGATTCTTCACTATGCCAAAAGATGATTACACAGTAATTGGTTACCCCCCCAATTAAAAGTTGGTTAACCCCCCCAACTCCACAGAAACATCTTCATCATGGCTTCACTTCACTTCTTCAAAGGTGTTGTTCAAAACTTCAAGTAGCTTCAACAGTCTTCAAAAGATCTCGTTGGTCTTGCTCACAAAAACCCAATCACTTAGAATGATCAGTTCTTTTGTATTCACACACATAAGTGTGTACTCCTCAAAGTTGATCTTCTTCACATGTACACACACACAAATGGGGTGGCCTTCCTCCTTATTCACACACAAGGCATGCAAGCCTCGGGTCCCCTTCTTGTTTAGCACAAGGCAATGCCTTGGCCTTCCACTGCCTTTGCACACACTGCCTGAACTCCACCTTCAAAATAGGCGCGCAAGTGGTGCGGCCTTCTACTCACTTAAAACACCACGTTGGGTGTGGATGTCACTGGCCACGCAAGTGCACAAGGGGCACAAGGCAGCACACCTCACTGCCTTCTTCAAAAGCACAAGCACAAGGTGCAAGGGCCACTGCCGCGCAAACACCTCCTGACACGCAAGTCTGCGGACAGAGAGGGATGCAACCTTGGGCGCGCAAGTATGCGGCCTCGGGTTCTTCCTGTCGCGCAAGGGAGTAGGCGCGCAGGGAACTCCTCCTCCTCCCTCACCTCTTTCGCGCAAGAGATGTGCGAAAGGAACCTCACGAAGCAAGAGTTGCTCCGGACTTCACTGCCGCGCAGGGGGCGCGCAAAGCTTCGACTTCGCGAGGCAGAGCACTCGCGGGTCTTCCAAGTTTTTCAGCAGCGTTTCAGCAAGCAAAATGAGTGCACGGGCTCTCCTTATATAGGCGATGAGATCCTCTTCCATCCGCGTGAGATAAATCTTGAATCCCCGAAATCTTCGGATCTTCAAAGATATTTTCAAATCGTGATTTTTATCCTCTGTTTCACGCGGGATCTTTTATTTTCTCTTCTCCTCGTGTATGCGATTTATAACGCATGCACGGCCTTCGCCTCTTCTATCCCATGCATGAAAAGCCTCTGTTTAAACCCAATCCATGCAAAGGCACGAACCCATGAAGCCTCGGCAACTTCGTTTGCCTCGGCATTGCTTCGAATTCTCCTCTCATCGCATGCATGCATATTTTAATGCATGTTTGTGTTTAGTGTGGCCAGACGATCACAATGGAGGTCTTAGATCCTTCAGAGGTGGCCGGGAACTCCAAAACCGGCTTCAGGTTGCCTCTGGTTCGAGCGGAGCTCGCGGGAAGGCGCGGGGAGACCTCTGCCGAGCTCGGGGAAGAGGACGAGGCGGGAGCCGTCAGATCGGGCATTTGAGATATATCGGACAGCCGGATTAAATCGGGGGCGCGGCGGATTAGATGAGCGGTCCAGATCGAGCGCGCGATTGCACGGACGGCGGAGATTTGCTCCCGGTGAAAAATACGCGTCCCACATCGAAACGGCGCGGGATTTTGCCGCGGCTTATAACCCTGGCACTGCCTCAACCCGCCAGTTGAATCTTCTCCCTCCACGGTGCCGCCCCGCACCGTGTTCTCCCTGCGGGCGCGCTCTGCGCCCACTCTCTGCTCCTGCGGGCGCGCTCCTAGCGCCCACTATGCTCCTCCGGCGCGCGGGTTTCACCACCGCGTGCCCTCGGGGGCTTATACACGGCCCCCTGCGCTCCTCCGGGCGTGCCCCAGCGCCTCTGTGGTGTCTGCGGGTGCGCCCCTGCCGCCCTGAGCTCGCGCCACGGGTTCCCCCTTGGGCGTGGCGCCTTAGGCCCACATGAGCCTTGGGGTTGAACCCACAAGGTGCTCACGGGCTGGCCATATTTTTTGGCTAAGTCTTGAATAAGACTTTGTAAAAAACAAAGTCCTCCATGTAAAATGCCATATCAAGCCCTTTCATTCTTCTTCTCAATTTCTTCCCTTCTCTACTTCTTGGGAATTCCTTAATCCTCCTCAACATATAATCATCACTTAGGATATGGAATTCAAAAGGTTTCTTCATCTTCAACCGAGCTTCTGAATCAAATATTTCTTCAATAAACTTCATTGATCTAATCAGAGATCAATTGGAACATCTTCTGATTCACATGCACTATGTGATAGTGCATGGACTTCATTAAACCACTTCATCCACTTACAACTTATGGATGGATCACTTTCAACTCCAACTCCTCATGCATTGTCACTACAATGCATGGTCTTCTAATCATGTTTTGACTTTGTATCATCTTGATACAAGTTCTTGGAACTCTAAGAACAGCTCAACAATTGTCTGATTTTAATGCTTCTGTAATCATCAATCTTCAAGATGTACTTCATCAGATGGCACACCATGACAAGTTACTGACAACAAATGCAATTACTTCAGTTGGGCACAACAATCTCCCCCTTTGTATTTGGTTTTTAATACTCTGAAGCACACTGATAGAATGTCGTGTGCCTTGTGCCTGATGATTTCTCCCCCTTATTGGCCAACAAATGCAAAGGGATGAATGAAAGCCGTACTCATAATATAGATCTTCTGGAACCTGCACATCTCCAACTACCAATGCTCCCCCTCAGGGGATGCACTCATCTCCTTCAATTCCCTGCATGTAAGTACAAGAATACAAAAAAAAGTTTAGGGAATAAGGAGGGACCTTCTTCTTCCTCAAGTGAGAGTAGAAGGCTGAACATGAAGTTTCAGCCTCAACTCAACAAATCTTTCCGTAGGCATAGCTTTGGTGAAAATGTCTGCCACTTGATCTTGAGTAGGAATGTAGTCTAGCTTGATGTCTCCACTGGTGACCCTTTCTTTGATGAAATGATATTTTATATCAATGTGCTTGGATCTGGAGTGTTGGATAGGATTCTTAGACAACCCAATTGCACTTTGATTATCACATAAGATCCTCAATGGTTTTTCAGCTTTAATCCTCAAAATCTGATAGCTGCACCTGCATCCAAATCATTTGAGTACATGCATGTGTAGCGGCCACATACTCTGCTTCAGCTGTGCTCAACGTTACAGAATTTTGTTTCTTGCTGTACCAGCTAACACATCCTTCTCCCAGAAAGAAGGTTCCACCAGATGTGGATCTTCTATCAGTGCAATCACCAGCCCAATCAGCATCTGTGAATCCCAAAAACTGTATGTTTGCACTGTGTTTGTATAAGAGTCCATAGTTGAGGGTTCCTTTAACATATCTTAGGATTCTTTTGGCTGCAGTTAAATGAGATTCTTTTGGGTCACTTTGGAATCTGGCACACAAAGTCACTGCATATGCTATATCTGGCCTTGAAGCCGTGAGATAAAGTAGACTGCCAATAATTCTTCTGAACTCTTTCTGATCAACATTGTTGCCTTCTTCATCCTTGCATAGCTTGGTTCTGACAGAAATGGGTGTGGAGACTTCCTTTGAACTTTCCATTCCAAACCTTTTCACTAAGTCCCTTGCGTACTTTTCTTGTGAAAGAAATATGGAGTTTTGTCTTTGTTCCACCTGAAATCCTAGAAAATATGTCATTTGACCAAGCATTGACATTTCAAAAGTTCTTTTCATCTGCTCAGCAAATTCTTCACATAGTCCTTCCTTGTTACTAGCAAAAATGATATCATCAACATACATAATGACTATGAGGGTACCATTGGCCATTTCTCTGACATAGAGGTTACTGTCAACTGTTCCTTTGACAAATTTCATGTCTTTAAGACATCCATCCAATTTTGAGTACCAGGCTCTAGGGGCCTGCTTCAATCCATACAAGTCTTTTCTCAATCTGCACACCATACTACCATCTTTGTCCAGCAAAAATCCCTCTGGTTTTTCAATATACACCTCTTCTTCAAGATCTCCATTCAGAAATGCAGATTTCACATCCATCTGATAGACCTTGTACTGCTTGTGTGCTGCAACTGCTAAGAACATTCTGATAGTTTCCAGTCTTGCAACTGGTGCAAAGGTTTCCTCAAAGTCGATTCCTTCCATTTGTGAATATCCTTTGCATACAAGTCTGGCCTTGTTTCTGGAAACTTCTCCCTTTTCATTGAGTTTGTTTCTAAACACCCACTTTGTCCCAATAACATTTTTATTTTTGGGCCTTGGCACAAGATCCCAAGTGGAGTTCTTTTCAATTTGATTGAGTTCCTCATGCATAGCTTGTATCCATTCCTCATGTACAACTGCTTCAGCCACTGTGTGAGGTTCAACTTGAGAAACCAGTGCAGTCTGATCTTCCAATCTCAATCTTCTTCTAGTTCTTACTGAGGACTGTAGGTCTCCAAGGACATTTTCTGTGTCAACATGCTTCTTCAATTTGTTGTATCTTCTTCTTCCATTTTCATTGCCTTCATCTTCATCACTGGTATATTCAGAGTTGATCTCACCAGCAGTTGGTGTTGGCTCAGGTAATTCTGCATTCTTCTGTTCCAAGGCTGTGTCATTCTTTGAGTCATCATCATCCACAGTGTGTGGTTTGGTGTTGTTTTCAATTATTATGACATCACTGCAGTCAATCATTTTATTCAACCTATTATTCCAGCATCTGTAGCCTTTTCCAATAGGTAGATAACCCATAAAGATTCCTTCTTCACCTTTTTCTTCAAACTTTCCCAGATTGATGTTTTTAATCTTGATGATGCAGGGACTGCCAAAGACTTTGAAATATTTAACAGTTGGTTTTCTGTTAAACCACATTTCATAGGCTGTCGTTTGTGTTTCTGGTCTCAGGAGACATCTGTTCTGTATGTGTATAGCAGTGCATACTGCTTCTCTCCAGAAAAACTTAGAGATATCATGCTCAGCTAACATAGTCCTCCCCATTTCAACTATGCTTCGATTCTTTCGTTCAGCCACTCCATTCTGTTGTGGAGTATATGGTGTACTATATTGATGTTTGATTCCATGCTTGACCAGATAGCTTTCAAAGATATCACCGGTATATTCTTTTCCGTTGTCTGATCTTACTTTCTTGATGCAGAGCTCCAGTTCCTTCTCAGACTGCCTTCTGAAAGTCTTGAACATCGTGATTGCCTCTTACTTGTGTTTCATGAACATGACATTGGTCATCCGAGTGTAATCATCAATGAAGGTTATAAAATAGAAATCTCCTCTTGTAGACTTCTGTCTCATTGGTCCACATATGTCTGTATGGATGAGTTCAAGAGGTCTAGTAGACATGATATCAACTCCTTTGTGTGACCTATGGGTCAGTTTTCCCTTCTGACATGTGTCACAGACTTCATCTCTTTCTCTCTTTAATTTGGGTAGATCTCGTACAACATTGTACTTCAGAATTTTACTCATACTCCTTTGACCAAGATGGCCAAGTCTTCTATGCCAGAGGTTGTTTTCATCTTTAGAGCTAAGAAAACAAGAATTGATGGGATCACCAATTTGAAATAGATTTCCAGTACTTCTTCTTCCTTGAGTGATGATTTTTCCATCCTTTGAGCTCTTGATGATGCATGAGTCTTTCTGGAACAACACCTCATGTCCATCATCACATAATTGACTTACACTCAGTAGGTTGTGCTTTAATCCTTCAACAAACAACACATCATTGGATTTTAGATTTGTTGTTGCAATCATAGCCTTTCCAACTCCCTTGATTTTCAGAGAACGATCATTTCCAAACACCACGGTTCCTCCCTCATGACTTTCAAGGTTGCTTAGAATTTTTGTATCACCAGTCATGTGGGATGAGCATCCACTATCAAGAATCCATGACTTGGTTTTACTGCGGGCTTTTAGAGCCACTTCAGCAAAGCATGTGATTTCATCATTGGTTTCTTGAATGACTTTCCCTTTCATGTCTTTGACTTTTTGTTTAGGAAGAGTTGTCATACATTTATCAGCTCTATGACCTTGTTGGTCACATCTTCCACAAGCTTCACTCAGGCAGTCAAATGTGTTCTGAGTTGGTGGTTTTGATGCTTTCTGCAAAACACTCTGGGTGTCAGGATGTCTCCCCCTTGACTCATGCCTCATGTTTGGACGAGACATGTTATACCAGCATGCATAGGCCTTATGTCCAAACACACCACAACACCAGCAGTAGCCTCTGAACCTTGACCTTCTTTGTTGATAAGAGTCATGTTGTAATTTTCTGTCCAAGATTTGAGTAGTCCTCCCTGAGGATTTCCTTTCTTCCATTGAAGATGATTTTACACAGATTGGTTCATGCCATGTTTGTCTCAATTTTATCTTTGAACCTGCATTGTTAGAAATAACAGATGTATTTTGAGATTTACTCAGTGGTAAATTGACCTACCTCTGAGCACCAGCATAAGATGATTCTGCCTTGACCTCAACAGCCTTGTTGAAGTCTTCTCTCATCTTTGTCAAGCTATTCTGTGCTTCAATCCACTTGGAATGTGTCAGTGATTGTTCTTCTTCTTTGAAGTGAAGTTTCTCCTCAAGATCTTTTGCTATCTTGTCCAGCTCAGCTACCTTCAGTTTGTGTCTCTTGATTTCATCAATGTACATTGTCTCTTTCTTTATACATTCTTCCAACTCCTCAGTCATCCTTTTGGTTTCCTTTTGTAACAATTTCTTCTCTTTCTTGAGTCCAGTGTTCTGTTCAAGGCAAGCCACTAATTCATCTTTCAATCTGTATTCAAGCTCTGTTCGTTCACTTTCATCATCTTCACTGCTGCAGGTATCAAACCCTTTTTCTACATGAGCCATAAAATTCGTTTCTTCTTCTGATTGACTGGCTGAAGTAGAGTCTGATTCTTCCTCTTTGCTTACATAGCTTCTTCTTTCACCTGGAACGAACCTTTTCTTTCTTACACCTGATTTGTTTCCTTCTCTTGGGTATCTACTCCATTTCTTCTTTTGTGACTTCTCATCTTCAACTTCTGGAGCACTATATCTCTTCTTGGGGCAGTTTACAGCAAAGTGTCCGATGTTATTGCAATTGAAACATCTCGATGGTGATTTCCCTTTTCCCCTGAATTTAGTTTTTCCAAACCTTTTAGAAAAAAGAGAAATAATCGTGTTGAGATCTTCATCCTTTTCTTCATTGTCAGTATCACTTGATTCTAGGACTTCGTCATCTTTTATCTTGAGTTGTCTCATGGCCTCAAAAGCCATCTCATCCTTGATCTTCTTCTTGAATACTGGGATCTTCCTCATTTCATATGCAATGAGAATGTTGTGTAGTTCATCAAGAGAGAGATCATCTCTGTCTTCTAATGCTGAGACTTTGGGGTCAAACCTGTCAGGAAAATTTCTCATAAGTTTTTTAACAATAGTGGAGTCCTCCAACTTTTCTCCAAAGCCCCGAATGTTACTGACAATTTCATTGACTCTTGTGAAATAATCATCAATATTTTCTTCTTCTCCCATCTTGACATCTTCAAACTTTCTTCTCCAAATCTGTAATTTGGCTTCCTTGACTTTCATGTTGCCTTCATAACTACTTTCCAATTTGTCCCAAATTTCTTTGGCATTCTTGAGTCCCATGACTTTTGTGTATAGCTTTTCTGAGAGTGACATAAGAATGGCATTTTGAGCTTTACCATCAACTTCCATATTTATTTTCTCATCGAGTGTCATAGCAGCTTCATTAGCAAGAGGAGGGAATCCAAATAAGGCTGCATTTCTAACTTCAAGCCCGAGAGATAGAAGGTAGGGTAACATCCGATTCTTCCAGCTGTGGTAATTCTTTCCATCGAATGTAGGAACACCCCTACTATTAACAGAATTCAGATTGTCCATCTTCTCAGATGTAGATCCTTACAGAGGTAACCTCGCTCTGATACCACTTGAAATTCCTGGATCGGTTGTGATCACTGAGAGGGGAGGGGTGAATCAGTGATAACTTTTTCTTTTTATGAATTGTTCCCTTTGGATTATCAATTCAACCTCTGCAGCTGGTTAAAGCCTAGATCTACTCTTTTAGTGGTGCAGTAATAATGAGAGCACAGAACACAGAGATTTACAAGGTTCGGTACAAAGACCTACTCCTTGCCGTGTTGGTTACACCCCCCAACACAGATTCTTCACTATGCCAAAAGATGATTACACAGTAATTGTTTACCCCCCCAATTACAAGTTGGTTAACCCCCCCCCAACTCCACAGCAACATCTTCATCATGGCTTCACTTCACTTCTTCAAAGGTGTTGTTCAAAACTTCAAGTAGCTTCAACAGTCTTCAAAAGATCTCGTTGGTCTTGCTCACAAAAACCCAATCACTTAGAATGATCAGTTCTTTTGTATTCACACACATAAGTGTGTACTCCTCAAAGTTGATCTTCTTCACATGTGCACACACACAAATGGGGTGGCCTTCCTCCTTATGCACACACAAGGCATGCAAGCCTCGGGTCCCCTTATTGTTTAGCACAAGGCAATGCCTTGGCCTTCCACTGCCTTTGCACACACTGCCCGAACTCCACCTTCAAAATAGGCGCGCAAGTGGTGCGGACTTCTACTCACTTAAAACACCACGTTGGGTGTGGATGTCACTGGCCGGGCAAGTGCACAAGGGGCACAAGGCAGCACACCTCACTGCCTTCTTCAAAAGCACAAGCACAAGGTGCAAGGGCCACTGCCGCGCAAACAACTCCTGCCACGCAAGTCTGCGGACAGAGAGGGATGCAACCTTGGGCGCGCAAGTATGCGGCCTCGGGTTCTTCCTGTCGCGCAAGGGAGTAGGCGCGCAGGGAACTCCTCCTCCTCCTTCACCTCTTTCGCGCAAGAGATGTGCGAAAGGAACCTCACGAAGCAAGAGTTTCTCCAGACTTCACTGCCGCGCAGGGGGCGCGCAAAGCTTCGACTTCGCGAGGCATAGCACTCGCGGGTCTTCCAAGTTTTTCAGCAGCGTTTCAGCAAGAAAAATGAGTGCACGGGCTCTCCTTATATAGGCGATGAGAGCCTCTTCCATCCGCGTGAGATAAATCTTGAATCCCCGAAATCTTCGGATCTTCAAAGATATTTTCAAATCGTGATTTTTATCCTCTGTTTCACGCGGGATCTTTTATTTTCTCTTCTCCTCGTGCATGCGATTTATAACGCATGCATGGCCTTCGCCTCTTCTATCCCATGCATGCAAAGCCTCTGTTTAAACCCAATCCATGCAAAGGCACGAACCCATGAAGCCTCGGCAACTTCGTTTGCCTCGGCATTGCTTCGATTTCTCCTCTCATCGTATGCATGCATATTTTAATGCATGGTTGTGTTTAGTGTGGCCAGACGATCACAATGGAGGTCTTAGATCCTTCAGAGGTGGCCGGGAACTCAAAAACCGGCTTCAGGTTGCCTCTGGTTCGAGCGGAGCTCGCGGGAAGGCGCGGGGAGACCTCTGCCGTGCTCGGGGAAGAGGACGAGGCGGGAGCCGTCGGATCGGGCATTTGAGATATATCGGACGGCCGGATTAAATCGGGGGCGCGGCGGATTAGATGAGCGGTCCAGATCGAGCGCGCGATTGCTCGGACGGCGGAGATTTGCTCCCGGTGAAAAATACGTGTCCCACATCGAAACGGCGCGGGATTTTTCCGTGGATTATAACCCTGGCGCTGCCTCAACCCGCCAGTTGAATCGTCTCCCTCCACGGTGCCGCCCCGCACCGTGTTCTCCCTGCGGGCGCGCTCTGCGCCCACTCTCTGCTCCTGCGGGCGCGCTCCTAGCGCCCACTTTGCTCCTCTGGCGCGCGGGTTTCACCACCGCCTGCCCTCGGGGGCTTATACACGGCCCCCTGCGCTCCTCCGGGCGTGCCCCAGCGCCTCTGTGGTGTCTGCGGGTGCGCCCCTGCCGCCCTGAGCTCGCCCCACGGGTTCCCCCTTGGGCGTGGCGCCTTAGGCCCACATGAGCCTTGGGGTTGAACCCACAAGGTGCTCACGGGCTGGCCATATTTTTTGGCTAAGTCTTGAATAAGACTTTGTAAAAAACAAAGTCCTCCATGTAAAATGCCATATCAAGCCCTTTCATTCTTCTTCTCAATTTCTTCCCTTCTCTACTTCTTGGGAATTCCTTAATCCTCCTCAACATATAATCATCACATAGGATATGGAATTCAAAAGGTTTCTTCATCTTCAACCGAGCTTCTGAATCAAATATTTCTTCAATAAACTTCATTTATCTAATCAGAGATCAATTGGAACATCTTCTGATTTACATGAACTAAGTGATAGTGCATGGACTTCATTAAACCACTTCATCCACTTACAACTTATGGATGGATCACTTTCAACTCCAACTCCTCATGCATTGTCACTACAATGCATGGTCTTCTAATCATGTTTTGACTTTGTATCATCTTGATACAAGTTCTTGGAACTCTAAGAACAGCTCAACAATCGTCTGATTTTAATGCTTCTGTAATCATCAATCTTCAAGATGTACTTCATCAGATGGCACACCATGACAAGTTATTGACAACAAATGCAATTACTTCACTTGGGCACAACATAAGGTAACCTTTTATAATCGTGATCGGTATCACACATGAAAAATTCAGATGTTTTAAATTATTAGTAAGTAAAATTAAAAAAATTAATAACTCAAAATTTAATGGATTTGAATTTTATGATATGATACAGTGTAAATAAACCCAATTTATTGGATCTAGACCCTTTTAAGGTCATTTAAACCATTTTAATTTTATACTATTACCTATATAAACGTTTTATCATTAACCATTGTAACAAATCATTACAATTTTCACTCTTCATAATAAAAAAATATTGACACCACATTAAAGAAGTTTATATGATTATTAAAAATATTTAAAAGAAATTATTAAAATATATTTCCATATGAACAGAAATGAGTTTAAAAATAATCATCCAAATTGAGACAAAAATAGTTTTTTTCATAAAAATTAATTCTCAACCCTACAATGAACTTACATTAACTCCAATACTCTTATTCATCATTGAGTGAGAATAAAATCATATAGTTGTATGTAATATATAAATCCAATATATATAATATATTATCATATTTTAATTAAATTATATATATTTGAATAATATTATGCACAAACAATATTATTATAAAAATATTCCTTTTTACATCAAAAATTATTAGTTCATTATTTTGATATAATTGATTATAAAATATTGAATTAATTATATATAGGGATTTTTTTAAAATAAATAGATTTTTAATTAACTAATAAATATTTTATTTTTCACAAAATATTATTTTAATGAGATATTTCGTAAAAAAAATTATTTGAATTTGTTTTAATAGTAAGTTAAAAAATTTATATCAATTAAAATTATATTTTTGAACTAAAAAATATCAAAGTCTTCAATATAAAATAGTTTTGTGAAAATAAAATGTTAACTTACTATAATTGATTCTACGGTGTTTTATTATTCATTCCACTAAAAAAATATCATTTAAATTTTAATTGATATTACATTCTAATGATATTAAGGGTTTATCTTCTTTATAGATTTTTCATGTTCCCACATTGCATATGTTTTTTTGTGCAATCTAAAGATCCATTACCATTTGATTATTCCAATAAAAATGAATTCTTGATTGTTTCTTGAATCTATATTGTCTTATCATAGCATTTTTTATTAGGATTTATTTCTATTTTGTTATAGGAGAGGAAAAACATTATGTATAACAGATACTACCTTATCAATGAGTTATGAAACACTTCAAGTATTTTAAAGTGGCTCATTAAAATTTTGAAATTGTAATCTGTGTTTAAAACAAATATAAGCATTTCAAAATGTCATATTTATTTTATTCCCAGTTTCCATTTATTATTCAATAGTATAACAACCATTCATAGTGATATAACAAAGAAAACACAATCATCTACATGAAATAAAAAATATAGAATTTTGTTATTATCCAAACCATTTTTATTACATTTATATTATTTTATATTGGTATAAATAGTCATTTCCATAATTTTTTATCAATAATAATTTATAAGTCTATATTTTTCGTTTATCAATACTTTGTCTCAACATGTCAATGTAGGAAATCACATACAATATAAACTTCACACTGTTTCATTTTAATACCTGATTTTTATATCTTGTTATGTTAAATATCTATGAAAGGTTAATAATAGAGTAACATAATTTAATTTTATAGTGAAAATAAACTCAAAAAATTATTTAATGCATCAATTATACTTTTTGAAAAAATTATCACTTTTTAGAAGATAGTAGTTCTCCAATCAACTATTGTATCACCATCCTTATAATTAATAACCTATTATTTCAATAAAATCACATACCATTATTGAAATAATTAAATTTAGTGTATAAATAAGTGTTAAAAATTTCATAATATTCATTCCTTCTAGATACGTTAGTTCATAATCTTCAATATAATTGGTCAAATTTGTGATTTTACATGAAAATAAAAAATAAACCATATGAAATCATTTTTTGGGTTTCTTCGGTAATCTAGTGAAAAATTATCGAGTAATGTCATCCCATTTAAACGTTGGAATATTCAGAGGTGTCATGAATCCAAAAAAAATCTCCCTCTTCCTAAACATATTAAAATTACATGATTCATATGTAATGTCATATAAATTCTATGTTATTTTTTTAATTATATGGAATTATTCTGAGACTGCACGATTTAACATCACATGATTCTGATCCCCGATGAACCCAGAATGGAATTTAAAACTTTTTTAAGGTATATTAATTATATGTGCAGGTGGGTTTTTCTAACTATTTAACAAGTGCTCAGATCAAAAATATTAGGTCACCATCGAACATGGAACCCTAGTAATCTACTATAAATGACATAACATCGGCCAATATAGCCTGAGGAGAAATGTTAATTATCATTATATTCAAGAAAATTAATAAAATAATTTAAAAGAATAATTTCTTTTACCATTCTCCCCATTGTGTGGAGGGCGGTGACGTTGCGGTGAAGTGACGAGGCTGTGACAAGGAACATTAACGGAGGGTCAATAATGGACTTTTTGAAACTGCAACAATGTTATCTTAATTGATCGTTAAATGTTGCTCATTAATTGATCATTATAAATGGATGAAATTTCACTACACTTTTTATATGGTTTACTCTTCCAACACATTGGAGTTTTAGAAATAAGAAACACAGGGAACCTCTGGTGAACCATCAGAAGAATCCCTATCAAATAAAGAATTAATAATGAATTGATGGACATTATAGGATCTGATTCAGAGCTAAAAAAGTTGTGACAAATGAAAATGATCATAGATTAACTACAATGTGAAACCCTTCCTTGGTACTCAGTAGATCCAATGTATCTAGGAAGGGGTTTTATTATTTTTATGTCCTTTATTATTCTTTTCTAGAAATGATGAATATGGATCAACCCATGTACAAGTTGAACTGAAATTCATGCATTTATGATGGTGGGTAACATTATTTAGGGATTTCTCTATCCGGAATTCAATATTTACTTGATATGATTTAACAACAATCCCTCTTCCTCCCTGATGTATATAAAATTCTAATGCAGAGTGCTTTGGATGACACGAACAATCCTCAATCACCTCCACTGTGTTCATTCATCGTGGTTGTATCCTCATAGTGGTACCAAGAGGAATCAGGGGCCAAGGATGGGATGGCGACGACTTGGGATTCTTGTAGTCACAGACAGATCAGAAAATAGACCACCAGATCATCCCCGGTGGCCCGAGGAAGGGGTCTTCATCGACCGGTGGTGCCAGCTAACCTACACTTGCCACTTAGTGGGGACGACGCCAATCGAGGTAGTGGTGGAAGGAGTTGGTCATCCCTCGCCAGCTCTGCTTGTAGAAACAGCCGCGAGACAACATAATGCCAGTAGGCCACCACATGGAGGGGCATCACCAACTAGTGTCACAAAGGTAGGAGGTGGATGGACCTCACCAACAGTAGTGGCTGCAAAAGATGCTGGGTGACATGGCACCATACGGGCACCATGTGGAAGGGTGGCCCTCATCCGGGACACCCGGACGAGGAATGACATGGGCTCTTGACCACAGTATAATGGGTAATCCTGAGTCCTCAGTGGATAGTTGGGGTTGAACGTGACAGTCGACAACGTCTCAGTTAGGAAACACACCACCACACGCACCGCGCGGGCCGAGCATTGGGCTGGCGAGCCGCTCCCACCGCTAGCGACCCAGACCCATGGCCCTACGGGCGGGCCTCATGATGGTGTTCTATACCTGCACCAAGTGTGTCAGACCATCACTAGGAGGTCGGAAACCTACCCTTTGGGCTGGGCCCCCACCCTTCGGGCTGGGCTGGACCAGACCGAGTCTCCATGAAACTCTGCAGGCTGGACCCTCGGTGAAACCTGTCCACTTCCAGAGAGGCCAATTGGGCCTGGCCCACATTCCAGGCTAGAATAGACCGACACCAACCCAAACCAAGTCAGGTCATGTTAGTCACATTGAAACTGGTGTATATAGGACCCATGGGCCTTGTAGGTTAGGGCGATACAACTGGGTCTGACCGGGCCCAGATTCAACCAACCCCTGTTTACTAAAATGACTATATATTGAAAACCGTGCATCTGGTTGATGATCTGTTTATAGATTTGGGAACATATTCATAAGGAAAACCATTTTTCATTCCCTTAAGATTATCTCATGATATTTGAGTTTCAAAAATGGATTGTGAATTGGTTCTCCTAGGCTCGCTATGTACGAAACTCTGTAGTTGGATGAGACCAAAAGAATACTGAATTATTACTCTGTATGACCCAAATATGGCTCAAGGTGAAGCACATATCTATTAAATTATAGGAAGATAGTTGTAAGAAATTATCTGTGCCTTTTCGGGCCCATGATACGCAACAAAGATGAGTACCACTGTTGTCTATGATTAGTGGGAAGCACTTCTCTGTGAATTTACAGGACCATGGTATGCAATGGGGAGGTGTATATAAGAAGTTCAAGGTTAGTGGGAAGTACTTATGGGTGTCTTGGTAGTCCCATTGTACTCAATAGTGGATGAGTAATTCATCATATTAGGTGTTCGATGATGTGACAAATGATTCTTCTATCACTACCCAAAATGTATACACGGTGTGATCTTTCTTGTGTTTTATAGTTTACATTGAGGATTGATGGGTTGTTTTTCCATTATGTTTTGGGGTCATTACTTAGTACATTGTAGCTCAACCATGATTGGGTTTCACCCTCTTATGTTGTGTTTGGTGTAGATGATCGACGATTCGACGGAGACTTTGGTGGACCAGGAAATAAGGGTTCTCAGGGAGATGAGACCGACAAATTCTTAGACGGTGGACATGGTGGCCTAGGACCGGGATGGGCATAATAGGATCAAGTGTAAATGAAATTATAAATCGACGTCTAGTAGCTACACTACTCTCATGATCATGTGGGGTTTTATGCAGATGCCCTTCAGAGTTTCCTTTTGTGTACATAGCAGTTTTCAGTTTGATGGTTGAGTTTGTATTCTCGCCCAATTTTATTAATCGCAACCACCATGGGTTTTTATGATACATGTTTCCTCAGTCAGTTATTGGGAAATTTTTGGGTGTATGTGTGAATACAAGTACTTATAAAAATCCCTCCCACATACAGGTTGACTTCTTCGGTGGTAGTTTCCTTCTCTTGGTCTTTTGGTGGCAGGCTTGGGGTAGTCTGGACATGGGCCCCGGGGGGATGGATCATAAAAATGTGGTATCATAGGGAGGTCCTAACACAATTATTGGGAGTATATTGTTTTTGGGGTGACATAGTTATGTGTTGTGAGTTTTACATTCAGATTCTAGGAGTCCAGAGTTGGTGTGGCAACCGATGTATCCAAACACCATGGCATTGAATTATACTTTTCGTCTTTATACCTGAAAAATTGGTTGCATAAGTCTCTCCTTATGTCCTTTTGAATAAATTTAATCGCACAAGATATAGCCTTATAATCATGGTACATCATTATCTATCTCAATATTTCTACACGTGGACGACCATCTAGGATCATAATACAAGGTCGTGAGGACATCTCATCTAGCGACGATGAATCCATTCAGGGACCAGTTATAGAGATGGCCCCACAGGGTGGTGCACCCATTCTTGAATCACCTGATGGTCAACATCTATTTTTGGCGGTTCTGGTATAGTATGCACACAAAATCAGTGCCCTGTAGGAGTTCCAAATACAGACACCCCCTTGGTTTTGGGCGGAGGCAGATCCTTAGGTCACTAATGACTGGCATGGGGTTATGACACAATTCCTCTACTTTGTGATGTCACCACCAGACCAGGTGGAGATCTTGAAAGTGAGCCTTTTATGGGGATCAATAGGGAGATGGTAAAGCTTGAATATGTAGACCAATGATGAGGTGAACCTCACATGGGAGTCTTCGAGTAGATTTTATGAGATGAGATTTTCCTGTGACCTTGTGCTCTATGGGATTCAGGAGCTGTTTCACCTTCAGCATGGCATGATGATGGTGCCAGAGTACTCATTGAGTTTCAACAAGATATCTCATTATTCAAAAGATATGGTGAGATACACATTCTTCATGGATCAAGCCTCTGATTAGGGACTTAGGATAGAGATCAGGGTGTCAATACTATCTCTTAGATTCTCTACTTAGGATTGGGTGATAGAGTGATCCCTTATGGAAGATAGCTTCTTGGAAGAGAAAGTTCTGATAGCTAGAGATACATGTAGACCCCAGGTATCTGAGTCTTCAGTAGTAAATAGAAAAACATTTTAGAGGGCCCATGTGGCCCAAGTATTTCGAAGTAATAATCCAGAACCGAGGGTCAGCAATACGGGTCTCCCAGACGAGAGGGAGTTAGCCGGGAACTAGTCTTTTCTTATCATCTAGTGGATAGGGAAACATGATACATGACTTCCCAACCTACCATATAGATACTGAAAAGAAGGTTGAGGGGAAGATGAGGTAGAGGTAGGGGTTAGAGGGAGGAGGTATGTAGGGTGGAGGACGTGGTAGGGGAGAATGATGAGAAGTAGGTGGTGGGAGATGATTTGAGGTGTTACCGCCACCCCCAGGTTGTCCCCCAAACTTTTGGAGTAGGAGGAAAAGGGATAGAATATATTCTAGTAGAGTAGGATTATTAATACAGAACTTTATAGATTATCCATGTTATGATCTGTGTCTTCTCCACCCTAGCTCTTTTTCAAATAGACACATGTCCTACTCACTCTTTCATTTCCAGGACTCTTGTTTGGAGCTAATGGATTCCAATTGAGGAATTGAATCAATCCTTTCATCCAGAGACTCTTATGAGAGGATATTTGATAATTACACAGAAGTTCCAAATGTGTGACCTTACAATAGGAGTTGAGAACTTTATATGAGATCTCCTAGTAGCGACGTCGAGGACTTCTGAATTCATCTTGGGTATGGACTTATTATCCATATTCCATGCACAGATCGACTATTTTAGGCATATATTGTGGTGTGTCTATAGATATGGGACCATGTTTCCTTTCACCGGTTAGATGGAAACCCATGCAGTACATGATGTACTTTCTCAGAGGAGGGTGCAGCTGATTACTCAACAGTTGGATAAACTCACCCTTGGGGAATTTTATGAGAGGATTCTAAGTTTCCCAGTAGAGGTGGGCGAGTATGAGGATATTTTTTCTTGAGGATGTTCTGGGACTACCTCTTCATTGGGAGGTAGACCTTTTCATCAACCTATTTCATTGGACGACACTTATATCCACAGTAGAATTTCTGATAGACCCCAAAGAGCATCGTGAGTTGAGGATACAAATGGATGACTTATAAGAGAAAGGGTCTGTAAGGCCCAACATTTCACCATGGGCAGTCCTGGTGCTTCCTTCCAAGAAGGAAGATGAGATTTTGATGTTGTGTGTTGTATTGCAGCTCTCTAATAAGGGGACCATGAAGAACACGTAACCGCTATCAAGAATTGATGATCTTTTAGACAAGACGAAGGCGGGGAAGGGTTTATCATTGATAGACATCAGATCGGGCTATCACAAGCTTTGGGTACTGGGAGAGAATATACCGAAGACAGGGAGAGGCACACTACACACTTATAGGTAGTACTAGAAACACCTCAACAACACCAGAATTATAGAAATCTCTTCAAGTTTCAGTTTGGTATTTAGAAATACCACTTTCAGGGACACATCGTCACAGAGGCAAGAATTGTAGTGGACCTAGTGAGGATAGACGAATTTCTTTATTGGGAGCCTACCAAGAGCTTTAATTAGGTGTGGATCTTATTAGGGTTATGTTTTTACTACCGAAGATTTGTTCCATAATTTTCCATATTAGAAGAACCATTATCGGATTTGACATATAAGGGACAACCCTTCATGTGGACCAACATATGTCAGTAGATTTTCAAGGATCTAAGGCGGATAATGACTAATTTTTACATCATGAGACCACTAGAGGATGATGTTGTGTATTTAGTTTACTGAAAAACATGAAGGAAAAGGCTTGGTTTCATCCAAATTCACGAGCGAGACGTGGTCACCTATGGATCATAGATGTTGACACAACATGAGATGAATTATGTGACCCACAACCAGGAGATTAAAGAAGTAGTCTTTCCCTTGATTATAAGGCAACACTACTGGATGAGTGAACGATTTTTAGTTAACTGTTACCCAAGGAGTCACATGTATATAATCTCTCAGAAGGACCTAAACCTGAGACAACGACAATGTCTATTGTTACTCCAAGACTATGAGTATGAGATAGTCAATACTCCTATAATTGGGAACGTGGTGGTAGACATTCTTAATAGGAGGACCGGTTTGTATCTACAGAGTGAGAAAACAAATCAATTGGTCGCGATGCATATATCCATCGTGGATGATGGTGAAGCTAATTACCTTCAGTTTATGACTATTACTCCCCACTCTTATAATGAGTTAGTGGGGGAACAAGTATTGGATGTTGACTACGATGCATTACATGCTCAATTATCCTTAGGATGGGATCTAGATTGATTTTCTATAGGTGGAGAGCACATCATACTTTTTAGGGGGTAAATAGTCATGACAGTCATGTTGCGGGAGGAGGTGTTCAGAGAGTTCCATACTTCCCCCATGGTGGTACATGTCATAGTGGTGATGTTTAACCCGGACCTCCGATGTCATTAATGGTGGTTGGGAATGCAGACAGTGGTGACCGAGTTCGTTTCACGATGCCTCACTTGTCAGCAAGTGATGGTTGAGCATTAGGATCTTGTAGGCATGGTCCTATAACTTGAGGTAATTGATTTGAAATTGGATGATATCTTGATTAAATTTGTGAAATTGTTACCACATACAACAATGGGACATGCATTTTTCTGGGTGATTGTTGACCGTCTCAACTAGTCAGCTGACTTCATACCCATATAGGAGAATATAATGGTAGATGGTTAGAGATGATTCTATGTCTATGAGATAATGCAGCTTCACGGGGTGCCTTTGATGATCATCTCAGATAATGATGCTCTATTTACATCACAAATGTGTAAGAAATTATAAGATGTGTTCAGGATGCAGATGCACATGAGCACACCATTTCATCCCCAAACGGATTGTCAGATAGCATAGACCATACAGAACATGGGGAACATTTAACGCACTTTCATCCTAGATATGGTCGCAGTTGGGAGGACCACCTTCCACCATACTTTTCTTACATCAATAACTATCACTCCACCATTAGCATGTCATCATTTGAGAAAATTTATGGGAAACCATGCAGATCATCCCTATACAGGACATACACATGGAAGTCAACACTCTTGACTGCAAAAAAGGTACTGGCTACCACTAAGAAGATGAAGATCATATAGGAGTGGATGCGGATTACACAGAGTGGCATCAAACTTATACTGATTGAAGATGAATACACTTTCCGTTTTTGTAGGGCGATCATGTATTCATTCTTGTGTCACCCCAAAGGGGATTGTAGAGATTTGTCTTTAGTGGAAATCTATCTCCAAGTTTAATAATACATATTCAAATCCTGAGAACTGATGACAGGGTGAGGTACCACCTAGCTCTTTCGCCATAGACGCACTAGGTGCATGATGTTTTCCACCTGTCATAGCCGAGGAGGTACGTGCATGATACATCAGATGTCATCCACTAGGGAAAGGTGGACATTGATGATGGAGAAATTTTTTTCCGTAAATAGTGGAGATGTAGGATTAACATGATTAGGTTGTGCGTGGGAGGTCGATCCCTCTGGTGCACGTTTAGTGGAAGCACGTGAACCTCCAATAGAGAACATTAGAGTGGGGTATTAGATTCATGCTCCGTACCCCCATCTATTTGGTGAGTTATTGTTTTGGATTTCGGGGGCATGAAGCCCTATAGTGGGGAGAATCAAATGTAATAGAAATTATGTTTAATATTTTTAATTATACATAAATATTATAATACCATATGCTTTCATAGAACATTATTTTGAGCACCAGTGAGCCCAAATCAAAATTTTGATATTTTATTAAGGTACGTTTAGTAAACACGCGATAGAGTTTTTCAATCATTTGAACTGGTTCATGTATAAAAAATAATAGGGCACTGATGAACATAAAATTCAATGAATCTCCTTCAAATTACTTATCTTCACCCAAAAAAGACTGAGTGAAGATGTTATTTGTTTTCAAATTGTGTGAAAAATAATAAAATTATTTAAAAAAATTATTTTATTTAATTTTTCACTTTTGAGTGGAGGATGGTGAAGATGTGGTGCTGCAACGAGGCAGTAATGAGGTCCATTAATGGATTTTCAATAATGGATCATTTGAAATGATGATTCTGTTATCTTAATGTCTCATTAACTGTTTATTTTTAAATGAGCATAAATAATGGGTACAATGTCTCTATGTGTTTAATTTTTTTTAATATTATGAAATATTAGTTTTTTGTAATTAACAAATGCATGGAATCATTGAATAATACATGGCCGAATCCCCCTCCAAAAAAGCATGAATAATGAAGCGATGAACTTTGGGTGGTCAGATTCAGAGGTCGATGAGTGGTGATGAATGCCAATGATAATGGATCGATGATTACACTGAACCATTCATTCATCCTCAATGGATCCAATGAATCCATGTAGTTTTTTTCTATCCTTACTCTTTCATTTATAGAATCGAAGAATTCCGATCAACCCACGAACATGTTGATCCGCAATTAATCCATTTATGTGGGAGGATAACATTATTTGTGAATTTCTCTATCCGGGATTCAAACATTACATTATATGACTGAAAAACAATCCCCAAGCCTCCCCCATTAATAAACATCTATCATGGAGGTATCGAGATGACACAAACAATGCCTAAGAACCTACTTTGTGTTCCTACATTGTGGATGAATCATAAATGTGCTGAAAAGTGGAATCTGAGTCCAAGGCTAGGATAAAAACGACAAGGGAAGCCTGTAGGTGCAGTAAGATCGGAAACCGGGCCACTGAAAAAACTATGGTGGCCCAAAGAAGGTTCTGATGGTGGAGAGGTTCTAGTGATTAGGGGTGGAGGCCGAACCACACTAGTCAAGTGGAGGTGGAGGAACAAAAAAGTTCAATGAAAAATATAGGAGATCGACCCTCATATGTTATGCTGGAGGATAGCGGTACATTGTGGTCGGCTATCCACAGAAGCTGCAGGATGACACTATGCCTGGTGGTCCCCTCGTCGAGGGGTGGCCTGCTTCCAGGATACCCGGAAGAGTAGAGACACGGTCTCTCGACCATGACAGAAGAGGGCCTTGTGCGTCTACAATTCTAGTAGGGGCTGGACACAATAACCAATTGTGTCCCGGATAGAAGACGCAACACAGGACCATACCGCTCATGTCGTACATCCGGCTATCGGGCCACGCCCCCAGCCATCGGCCAGACCCACACCGTTAGGATAGACCTGCAACCCAGTGGGATGGACCCATTTTGAAGGGTCGGACCCACACTTACCAGGTTAAACCCACACGGGTAGTTGAGACTGTACTTGGTCACTGGGGATACAACATGTGGACCCTCGACTAAACTGGTCCAGGTCCCGCAAGTCCTGTTGGGCCTGGCCCACTAGCTAGGTCGGACCAGACGGAACCATACCCAAACTGAGTCAGGTTAAGTCAGTTGAGTTTAAAAAGGGGTCTGTCAGACCCCCGTGCTGGGTTGGTCGGATCGGTCTGACCAGGTAGGACCGGGCCCAGACGTAACTAGCCCATATTTATTAAAATGACTGTATCATGCAAACTACGTGTAACGCCCCGATATTTTATGAAAAATATTCTTTTAATTTCATTTATGTCTTCTATTATACACCACACCAAGTTTAGCTTGTATTATACGCAACACCGTATTAGCTTGCAGTATACACAATGCTATTCTTGGATCGTGTTACACACAATTTCAAGTTCGTTTTATAATACTCATTCTAAGAAACATTGAGTGTGTTTATTTATATGTATATATATTCAATGTATAAATAAAATATGGTTGGATTCTGTTATATGAAACAACGAAGGATTTCTGCAGAACACGCAACCCTGACTTGGCTTGCATTTTACGCAATCACGACCTTCCTCGATAGCATGTATTGTACGCAATACTATGTTATACTAAACGACGATATATTATTATAATATTATTATGAACTAGGATTCATTAATATTATTAAATAAATTTTGAATTTTATAACATTATTATTAATCTTACATATTTTCTAGAACATGGTATGAGAAGAAAATAAAATTTTCAGGTAAAATAAGTATTTTTCAAAAAATGCAGTTTTGCCGCCTTTTAATGGCGCACCCATATTAAATATAGTTTTCGACATGTTTATAAGTTCAATTTTACAGAATAAAATTCTTCTTTTGAATCAGGATATAAAAATTTACATTGGATAAAGTTTTGATATTTTTCTGATAACTTTAATATTTTAATGAATAGTAAAAACACACAATATTTTAATTAAAAACAAATTTTTCCATCATAATAATTTATGTGGTTAAATTATAATATTGAATGGTTTTAAAGTGTAAATAGAATATATTTTTACCATTTAATATAATGTATGTCATTATCATTTATTTTACCCTGAATTCGTAGGTTAAATCAATTCAATCTTTTGCGATGTTTTAAACAAAAACCCGTTTTCTTTCGACAACGAGATTGATTTGAATTTAATTTCTCCAACTTTTGTGTACTGAATTTGGAAAAATGGATTCAATATTTGGAATCAGTGGGTCCAAATTATGTTAATAAGCTACTTTTTATTTTTGGGCACTATGAATAGTAACTACGGTAATTTTTATTTACTGCGGTTAAAGGTAAATAAGGTAATTCAAGGTTAAAATAATATTATAATAATTCCAAATTACCTTGAAACATGTCCTAAGATTATTTTATGAGTATTGGCCGACCATGGGCATCCTTGGGCCGATTTGGGGACCCTAATGAGCCACTTGGTAGTGAAAATGACAATTTGGATTAATTAATTTAATGTACAAAGAAAATTGAGTTTAACAAAACTCTTTTAGTAATTAATTTTTATAAAGTGTTATATATGTTATATTTTAGACTATAAATATTATTTGGATAGATAAAAATATTACCTACGTCATGGAATTTTGTTCATAATTTTTAGACATCATATGAATTACATTATTTATGACACAATAATGATGCAGTATTTACCTCATTAATAAATGATTTAAATAAATAAGATTAAAATGATTAAAATATCATCCAAAACCTGTCCAATTCCTATTGGATGATTTTATTTCTAATATTAGTCATCTTATCTTCGACATTAATGTGTTTTGGACCTCTTGAAACCGAAGATATGTTTATAATAAAAAAAATATTTTCACACTTTCCTAAAGAGCCCCTACACTCCCTTATAAAAGGAGATCACTTCTATGCAATACCTCACACCACTCAAGCCTTTTGGATCATCCTATATCTGAACAAATAAGCTACCTACATCCCTCTCCTCCTACTTGAAACGTTACCTTAGGCAGAAGACTCTCCAAGAAGTCCTTTTGGTTCATACCAAAAGAAGTTATCAAAATTAAAGGTAACAGTTTCTCTTAAGTTGTTTTCTTTTATTCTACTTCTCCAACCCCTATAATCTTGTTAATACTATCTTTTTTAACAACACAAATATCATAAATATACTATAATTTATTTATGAGAAGGATTGGAACTACACTTACACACACCTCCATCTAATAGATGAAGAACATAATTTTTCTGTGATGGCAAACTAACGCCTCACGAAACGATGATTGATCGATTTTCTCCTACTGCCTCTAATGGTGGCCATTATTATGGCACTGTATTTATATATAATATATAATATGTTCATGATTTCCTTATGCTTTTTTACTTCCCAATGATATCAAGCATTTACGGTTTCCATAGTCGGTAAATACGATAATCTCATTTGAGGAAGTGCGGACTACCGCCCCCTCAAAGTGATGTGATTCGTTAATACCCTATGTGAGATGTATAAAGGATGTGGATAATGATATTATATATGATATTATACTGGAAGTATAATATACCTATGTATAATTATGTTTTAATTCCATTAAAATAAGAAATATAAATTAAAGTAGCGTTTATGCGTACGTACGGTTTACTGTCTCCATGAATGGTGCGTTTCATTTCTTACCACCATATGTTATGTAGTATTATAAATTCTAGTATATTCTGGATATATAATGAATTTATATGATACATAAATCATGATTTACATTTTTTAAGTAATTAAATCATGATATAAGTAATAATAACATCAAGAACACCAAGTCCAAACACGTACGATAAATAAGCTGATTTTACCCAAAATAATACATTAACATTAATTTACAAAAGAATGGGTAATATAAAGTCATAATTGAACCATATATGATGTCATAAAAATTAATATGATTCTGTTATAAGTCAATGACATTATTTAAATCACTATACATGAGGTTTAGACACTTACGAAGCAAATCGGACCTAAGGTAAGGGAAAATATCACAATCTCATTTTTATCTGAGATTGTTTATACTTTGGTATTCACGGGGGTGTATTTTATCATCCACATCCATGTTTCCTCAATATGTAATATTTACATCCTTCTACAATAGTTTATATCCAATTTTACCATTCGGAGAGTTTTTAGTAAAAGATATGAAAGGAATCTTTTGTCATTTTTTCGTACGAGGTACTTTTTGACTTCTCCGACAAAAGTACGAGAAGAATGTTTTTTAACCTATACGGCATGAATGGATTTTTAAAACATTATTTCCAAGAAGCTTCCTTTATAAGTTTTCATGTTTATTTTTAATCAACTTCTTTTAGTTTAGAATTGTATGACATGTTAAGAAAGGAAAAGTGTTTTTGAAGAAAAAAGGATATTTTCCTCAAGAATGGAGTTCAAGTGTTTTATCAAAAAAAAATTCCATCTATGATAATATAGGGTTCTGTTTCTACCCCTATTAATAAATTTATTTGATTATGTTGTGATGGAATTATTTTTATGAATTCCTTTATCTTATATGAATTGTTTTATTATGTCATGATGTTTCAGAATCCCATTTTTATTACACGGGTTATGCAATGATGTATGATTTCTGATTTTGTGGTACACATAAGAATGGTATCATTATGAGATGGGTGGGACCTATATCTCCCTCCAATGCATTGGGTAAAGATTTTATATCTCATGAGATAGACATGGCTGGAACAGTAGGTTAAACCGGTTCAGTGAAACAGGACTGAAACGAGGAGTGAACTCGGTTCAGAAATGGACTTTGTCCACTAAGACAGTCCTGTCAATGAGTCTTGACTAATAAGAAATGATTATCTATGATTATGTGTGTATTATAAAATGTTTCATGTTTTATGCTATGATTATTGGGATTACATTTCACTACTATGATTTATCCCATGTTATGATATTATGATCTCTTTTGCAGGTTAAGATTTCCAAAATGTTATGTTCTTATGAATATGATGTGATTGATATTTATTTTTTTTACCCTTACTGAGCATTTGAGCTCACCCTTTTATGTTTTCTTTCCCCAGGATATAAAGAAAGGTTTTAGGTAAGAATAAAAGGTGATGATCTTTATGGGAGATGTTGATGATCTTTCACCACGATTAGAAGATTATATTCCGAGTTTCCAAAGACACTAAACTACTACGGTCCTTGTGTGTGTGTGTTTTTGTTATATACTAAGTATTCCACAAAAGTAAGTTAATGTCCATGTACGTCAGGCTTCGGGTCTCTATATTTGGTATCAGAGGAAAGGTTTAGTCAACATTTGGAAACTAGGATGCAAAACCTTTAGTGAGACCCCTAGAGATATTTCTAAGGTATGTCTAGGTATGTATCTAAGGATAAGTATAAGAATAGGTTATAGTCCTAGAATTGCGCTAAGGATCTTATAATTTAACCTAAGATGTTAGATATTGAGGGTAATCCCCCTTTACTATGTTGTTTTCTCTAGCATGATTTTTCCTCTCACAGAATTCTTTTTGTGTTTTAGTTAATGGAGGGAACCAGAAGTAATTCAGTTAACATTGAATCCAATGGACAAGTTGGTGACTATGAGCTACAAAATTGTGTAATTCCTAGAGAGAAAGATATTTTGATTATGCCGAATCAGTCATCGCGATATTTGATTAACAAGGTGAAATTTAGTGGTATGCCTAATTCATCAAATAAGAGGAAGATAGACTATTATGCATGTTCGCATGTGGAGCAGCATAAAGAAAGGAAGATTGAGATTTATAAATAAGGGAAGAAGAACCTTGAGGAATACCTCAAATGGAGGGACCGATGTTATCTGTGTGGAGAAAAGGGTCATAGAGTGACAGACTGTTATAGAGTTCAATGTATTATTTGTGGAGAACATGGGAATTACACAACTCAATGCCCTGACCTAAAAAGTTACTTCTAAATCAAGGAAGTACTTATTCCAGGACAATCATTGAAGAGGATGGATTGAATTGTTTATGTATTGGTATTCAAGAATAATGTTGTTGAGGTACTTTTATTGTGTATTGGAATATTTTTGTATTAGTCTATTGTGGTTTTCAATAATTTTAGGGTACCGGTAACCATTAAAAGTGATTCAAATATTTTGGAAAGTAGATGATATGCGCATAATGAATGGATAAGGAGAAAATGAAATGTTTGACAGTATTCATGAGCTCATGATTGACATAAGTACTAAGTGATATCATGGTTTGAGTATATATAATTTTGAGGATTTTGGTATGTGGAAAGTGTTAACTTTTAACTGCATTCTTGTTTTCACTGTGGTTCAATGGGTATTCATTTTTCAAGAGAATACATGATTAAGGTATTCACAAGATTGGAATGTGACCAACAAGATATATGGGGGATAAATGATGATATTCACATGCTTGGTTGATGACATTTCAAGTAATCGTTTTCGTTATACTATGATCTTGGACCGAAGTATTTTAGATAGGCATAAAGATTGGAATGAATTATTTTGTACATAAGTTGGTATTGTTTAAGGATATAAATTTTTTTTGATATTATTGATGGGATGTTATAGTAATGTAGTTTTAGAAAAAGGACAATCTGCAGGACGGGCGACAGCCCATCGCGACAGACAAGGCTGTGGTAATCGAACCCACAACTGAAGTGTGACATGCCATTATCACCTACCACTGGCCTACAGGAAGTCCCCGGTTAGTGGAAAGTAGTTTTATTTTTTAAGAGGTATGATAAATAAAGTATAAGTCCATTTTTGGAACCATATACGATAAGATGGAGTTATAAATTTTTCTAACCTTTTGTTTGAAACAGATGGAATGACCCGTCAATCTACCACATGATCTACTAATTCTTCACGAATAACAAATTCAACTTCACTTCTTTATGATATGAAGTGGAAATTGTTCAATTCATGAACAACAGTGAGATTCTACCAAAATCATGTAAGTATTTCTTTTAATTCATCAACTTTAGGGAAATGATCTTGAAAACCAAAAATGTTGTCCTAGTGCTCTTATATCCAATGAACCAGATGGTACCCTAGATCATCAGAAATTTATGGCTTTTTGATTGTTTGCTTTTTCATAGCCATGTTCTCTACCACTTTCCATCAAAACATGATGGTTAGATTTTTCTTCCATATCGATATTTTCAACTATGTTCTCCTATGAGGAATCCCAGTGATGAGTTAATTTGGGTAACCATTACATTTCATACTTTAGTTTTTAAACCCAAGTTTTGGTATTCCTTTTTACAATGTGGGTTTCTATTAAAGAAATTTTCAACTAGTAAACCATGTATAACCCCGACGAATTTTGAGGGCGAAATTCATTTTAAGGGGGGTAGAATGTAACACCCTGAGATTTTTTGAAAAATATTCTTTTAATTACATTTATGTCTTATATTATACATGACACCAAGTTTAGCTTGTACTATATGCAACACCGTATTAGCTTTAAGTATACGCAATTCTATTCTTAGATCGTGTTACACACAATTTCATGTTCGTTTTATAATAGTCATTCTACGCAACATTGAGTGTGTTTATATATATATATATATATTCAATGTATAAATAAAATATGGTTGGATTCTGTTATACGAAACAACGAAGGATTCTTGCACGACACGCAACCCTGACTTGGCTTGCATTTCACGCAATTGCGACCTTCCTCGATAGGGTGTGTTGTACGCAATACTGAGTTTTACTAAACAACGATATATTAATATAATATAATTATGAACTAGATATTATGAATAGTATTAATTAATTTTGAATTTTATAACATTATTATTAATCATACATATTTTCTAGAACATGGTATGAGAACAAAATAAATTTTTCGGGTAAAATAAGTATTTTTCAAAAAATACAGTTTTGCCACCTTTTGATGGTGCACCCACATTAAATCTAGTTTTTGACATATTTACAAGTTAAATTTGATAGAATAAAATTCTTCTTTTGAATCAGGATATAAAAATTTACATTGGATAAATTTTTGATATTTTTCTGATAAATTTCATATTTTAATGAATAGTAAAAACACGCTATATTTTAATTAAAAACAACTTTTTCCATCATAATAATTTATGTGGTTAAATTATAATATTGAATGGTTTTAAAGTATAAATATAATATATTTTTACCATTTAATATAATTTATGTCATTAGGATTTTTTTTCCTTGAATTCGTAGGTTAAATCAATTCAATCTTTTGCAATGTTTTATTCAAAAACACTTTTTCTTTCGACAACATGATTAATTTTAATTTAATTTCTGCAACTTTTGTGTATTGAATTTGGAAAAATGGATGCAATATTTTGAATTTGTGGGTCCAAATTATTTTAATAAGATACTTTTTATTTTTGGGCATTATGAATATTAACTACGGTAATTTTTATTAATTGAGGTTAAAGGTAAATAGGGTAATTCAATGTTAAAATAATATTATAATAATTCTAAATTACCTTGAAACTTGTTTTAACCTTATTGGATAAGTAGTGGATGACCATGGGAATCCTTGGGCAGATTTGGGGACCCCAATGATCCACTTGGTAGTGAAAATGACAATTTGGATTAATTAATTTAATGTAAAGACAAAATTGACTTTAACAAAACTCTTTTAGTAATTAATTTTTATAAAGGGTTATATAAGTTATATTTTCGACTATAAATATTATTTGGAAAGATAAAAATATTCCATACATCATGGTATTTTTTTCATAATATTTAGACATTAAATGAATTAAATTATTTATGACACAATAATGATGCAGTATTTACCTCATTAATAAATGATTTAAATAAATAAGATTAAAATGATTAAAATATCATCCAAAACCTGTCCAATTCCTATTGGATGATTTTATTTCGAATATTAGTCATCTTAGCTTCGATAGTTATGTGTTTTGTACCTCTTGAAACCGATTATAAGTTTATAATAAAATAATATTTTCACACTTTCCTAAAGATCCCCTACACTCCCTTATAAAAAGGAGACCACTTATATGAAATCCCTCACACCTCTCAAGCCTTTTGGATAGTCCAAAATCTGACCAAATAAGCTCCCTACATCCCTATCCTCCCCATGTAAACCTTACATTAGGCATATAACTCTCCAATAAGTCATTTTGGTTCAAACCAAAGGAAGTTACCAAAATTAAAGGTAACAGTTTCTCTTAAGTTGTTTTCTTTTATTATACTTCTCAAACCCCTAAAATATTTTTAATACTTTATTTTGTAACAAAACAAATATAATAAATATACTAGGATGTTTTAATGAGAAGTATTGGAACTAAACTTACACACACCTCCATCTAATGGATGAAGAACATAATGTTTCTGTGATGGCAAACTAACACCTCACGAAACGATGATTGTTCAATTTTCTCCTACCGCCTCTCATGGTGGCCATTATGATGGAACTGTATTTATAAATAATATATATTATGTTTATTATTTCTGTATGCTTCTTTACATCCCAATTATATCAAGCCTTTACGGTTTCCATAGTCGGTAAATACGATAATCTCATTTGAGGAAGTGCGGACTACCGCCCCCTCAAAGTGATATGATTCGTTAATACCTTATGTGGGATGTATAAAGGATGTGGTTAATGATATTATATATGATATTATACTGGAATTATAATATACCTATGCCTCATTATGTTTTAATTCCATTAAAATAAGAAATGGAAATTAAAGTAGCGTTTATGCGTACGTACGGCTTACCGTCTCCATGAACGGTGCGTTTCATTTCTTACCTCCATATGTTATGTAGTATTATTAATGCTTGTATATTATGGATATATAATGAAAGTATATGATACATAAATCATGATTTACATTTTTTAAGTAATTAAATCATGATATAAGTAATAATTACATCAAGAACAACAAGTCCAAACACGTACGATAAATAAGATTATTTTTCCCAAAAGAATACTTTAACATTAATTTACAAAAGAATGGGTAATATAAAGTCATAAATGAACCAAATATGATATCATAAAAATGAATATGATTCTGTAATAAGTCGATGACATTATTTAAATCATTATACAAGAGGTTCAGACACTTACAAAGAAAATCAGACCTAAGGTAAGGGAAAATATCACAATCTCATTTTTATCCGAGATTGTTTATACTTTAGTATTTACTGGGGTGTATTTTATCATCCACATCCATTTTTCCTCATTATGTAATATTTATATCATCCTAAAATAGTTTATATCCAATTTTACCCTTCGGAGAGTTTTTAGTAAAATATATTAAAGGAATCTTTTGTCGTTTTTTCGTACGAGGTACTTTTTGACTTTTCCGACAAAAGTACAAGAAGAATGTTTTTTTAACTTATACGGCATGAATGGATTTTTAAAACATTATTTCCAAGAAGCTTCCTTTACAAGTTTTGATGTTTATTTTTAATAAACTTCTTTTAGTTTAGAATTGTATGACATGTTAAGAAAGAAAAAGTGTTTTTGAAGTAAAAAGGATATTTTCCTCAAGAATGGAGTTCAAGTATTTTATCAAAATTATTTTATTCAATGTTACTTCCTTTTGTGTTATATATATACTTCCCATGAATATATTTAATGAGTATTATCCTTATATATATATAAATTTAGATAAATATTTTAGGACCTCCCTTTCATGAGGATGTCTATTCAAAAGATACCAAATCTATAAAATTGATTTATGCCAATTATCCATCATTATGACACATGCAATGAATTTAAAAAACCATGTTTTGAATGCAACTTTAAAAATTGTTTTTAAATTTGATCTTTTAATGTAAATTTTACAGGAATATATATATCATAAATTGATTTTCGACTCAAAATAATCCATTATATGTTTTCAATGTTTTATAAAATAATTGTTATTCAAAAAAATGTAAATATTATTTTATAGGTTTTCTATGTGTCTTCAAATATATGTTCTACAAAAAAATAAAATATGTATTTATAAACATTAAATTTTCTTCCAATGATATGGATTTACAAACATTTTTAATCATTCTGTATAACTTTTCATGTTTTATTCTCAAATAAGTTTTTTTCAAACTTATTTATTTTTAAAATATAATTTTTAAAAGATAAATGTAGATTATTCGCATGAAAACATCATAATAGATATTTCACAATTATTTTCCAATGAGGATGACATCTGTTATTGTTACTCATTCCTTTCATGATAAATAATTCAAATGTTCCATTCATTTTATTTTTCTAAATGGTTTATTTTTTGATGGAATGATATTTAAGAAACTGATTTATCCTTCATGTGTTATGTGTTAATAATAAAAATTAATTTTAATAGGTTATAAGAATATGAAACCAGTGTATTTTTATGGGTTACAATTTAATGAAATTGTTATGAAACCTATCCCTTTATTCCTAGGATAATATATTATTACATGTTCATGACACACATTTCTTGTTATATATCACGAAATCAATATTTATTATCTTTTAGAACATACAAGTATGAATTCATTAGGAGATGTGTTGGAATTATATCTTAATCAAATAGATTTGTGTATAGGTTTATATATCATGAGATAATTATAGGAAAAATTTCAATATTATCGATTCTTTATGTAATATGCATAAACCTAATATACTATGGAATGAAGGAGAATATCGATCCTCTATAAAAAGATGGGGAAACCAAATACTCTTTGGGAAGATGGTGAAACCTGAAATTTTTTTGGAAGATGGGAATTCTACTCTATTACATGGATGGTAATTTTACTAGGGATAGTGTTCTGCCCCCCCCCCCATTATGTGTAGTATAAGGCCCCAGCTTTAAAACATACTTAATATTGAATTAAATGAATAATTCACATTAAGGATCTTTTCAGGTTTAGAGTTTTATAGAATTAGGAAATAACTATTACATCTTAAAAGATTACAAAGTAGACACTTCTACTAAGTTTCCATAAAAAACTCTTAAAAGAAATATGTCTAGTTCCATGTTTTAGATATCATATCTTTCCTTGATCCCATCATTGACCCTATTCATCTTTATGTACTGTGTAAAACATTTCAAAAACATGGGATGAGCATAAAAAGCTTAGTAAGGGATATAAGAATATGGAAAGGAAACATGAGTACATGTATACATAAGAATCAATGAAATCATACTTCACTCATAAAACATATGAAATTTAACATACCTCATCATATCATGAATAAAACATAGAAATAATAAGGCATAAAGGTAACTTGAGGCATTCATAACATTCTTACATAGGGAGTAACCCTCTTGGTTACGTTTGGAATACCCATCATAGTATATTCCCTAAATCTCTTCGGTGAAACCTCAATGTTTAACTCCTTCGCGTTACCCAATGCATTCGACAGCTATATCGGGCTCACCCGCCCTTAGTTTATCACAGAACCACCCGTCTTCATAACAATGCCCAAGACCCATAACATAATCATATCACATAACTAAAGCATAAAGGAAATATAACATTCCCACATTGCAATAAAAATATAAAATTTTAAGATATTGAAATAATGAATCCATTCTAAAAACCATTTTCAAAACCATTTAAAAAATTTAATAAATAGATTTTTAAATCAAAGTGTCTCATACCACATTGAATATTTTAACATTTTAAACAATTAATATCCATATAAATAAATAATTAAAACAATTTTTAAAACATTGATATTAATGAGAAATATTTATAATATTAAATCATTAAAACATTTAAAATTATATTTTAGTTAATGGGTTTTTAACAAAATGAGAGACACTTGAATACAATAATTGAGGAATAATATTTAATAAAAACATTATAATATCTTGAGAATAAAGGTATTCATGATATAATATTCCAAAGGATAGTATATACACCATATAATAGTGAATTGGTGCATAACAACAATGAAGTCTCAAGGGAAATGCAAATTGAGATGAAATCCATTATAAAGATGGTATCCTTAAATTAAGGATAAATCAATCAAATAATTATGCGCGACAAATATAAATACACCCAATATAAGTGGATATTATGTGTAAAATAATCAATGTTCATTCACACGTATTCAAAGGATGACATATTCAATAACTACATATTGAACCCAAACAAATCGAAATTGGGTTAAGAAGTTCCCTTGACAGCCTAACGACGTCACGTTAAATTTTAGAAAAAGAGTTGATGAGAGAGATAAAGGGTATCTCATCTCTTGGACATAAAATTTACGGCAATAAGGATATATAAGAACATATCCCTACATAATAAGATGAAAATTAAAAGACATAAAAAAAAGAAGTCTTTCAAAAAGAGGATGGTGAAAGGTTCCCTTACAGATTTTGGTAACTTTTGAAATATACACCCCATGAAAGAAGGACTATAAAACATTGATGTAAATACTCATAAACGAATGTATGTTACACAAAGAGTAGAATAATGGACAGTACACACACCACTCAAAAGGAAATATTGGCAAACGTAGCATGAAACTCACAGAAACACAAAGTGAGATAAAAATCCCGATACGAAATTTCGGCAGCCTAACGGCGCCAATTAAAACATCCAAAATGGATTGATGAGAGAAAATAGGGTCTCTAATAAAATGAAAATAAAAATTATAGTAATATTAATATAAAATAACATCCCAATCATATGAAATTGAGCTTAAAAGGAATGACATAAAAGAGTGTACTTAAAAAGAAAGAGAGATGTATGATCCCTTACCTCGTCTCCGACATGACTCAATCACATATTATAATGTTATAATTATTGGTTAATAAAGTGAGTTCATATCAGACATTTTTGTCAATGTTCAGTACATGAGTAAAAATTGAACTTGTTGGAAAAGAATTTTCCATGTAGTTATAGGTAAATCATATCCAGAATAGTATTGATGTTTTAAATATCATATATAACCTGTATATATTCATTTTATACTATTCCATAACATTTGGAGATAAAAAATTTAAAAGTACCGTTCATGGAGACGGTAGGCCGTACGTACGCATGAATGCTACTTTCTTTTTTTGTCATATTAATGGAATTAAAACAAAATGAGATATATATATATATATATATATTTTAATTACAGAATGATATCCATCATTTAGATGTAATATTTTACATATATATCCATTATATATATGTAATTATAATTGTACATAACATTTGGAGATATGAAATGAAATGTACCGTTCATGGAGACGGTAAGCCGTACGTACGCATGAACGCTACTTACATTTCCTTTTTCTTTTTTTTTTGTATTCAATGGAATGAAATAATAATTATATAATGGTATATTATAATTCTAGTAGGATATAATATGTAATAACATAAATTCCATCCTTTATACGTCCCACATATGGCATTAACGAATCAAATCACTTTGAGGGGGCGGTAGTCCGCAATTCCTAAAATGAAGATATCGCATTTACCCATAATGGAAACCAGAAAGGTATTCCATAAATGAAAAATACAGAAGATTAAGGAAAACAATAACATATTATATATCATATATAAATATAGTGACATCTTAATGGCAATCTTTGAAGGTGTTAAAAGAATATTGAACAATCATCATTTCGTGAGGCAGTAATTCACCATCCACAGAAACAATAATTCATTAACCATTAGACGAAGGGGTGTGGAAGTGTAGATCGAATCCCTCTTATAAAAACATCATAGTATATTTAAGATACTGGTTTTGTTAAAAAAAAGTAATAAAAAGAGTTTAGGGGTTTTGAGAAGAAAAATAAAACAAAAGAACACAAGGGAAGATATCACCTATAAATCGGTTAACTCTCTTTGATTTGAGGTCAAAGGCTTCCTTGGAAAGGGTTATGCCCAAAGTGAGGCTTCAATGATAAAGAGATGGATGTGGAGATATGAAATGGGTAGGGTTTGGCCAAGCCAAATGCTTGAGAGGTGTGGGTAAGGTGGTAGAGGTGGGGGACTTTTATTAGAGGAGAGGAGGGTCACTCTTGAAAAGTTATAAAATATTACTTTATTATATAATGATTTTCGGATTTTAAAGGTCCCAAAAAGATATATTTCGATTTTAGGGTGATTATGTTTCTAAAACCACCCATCCAATAGGTTTTGGACAAGTTTAGGTCTTAGATTTTACATTATCTTTTCATTTTATTTAAATCGTTAAATAATGAGGTAATCGCTGCATAATCATGTTGTCATAAATAATTTAATTTATTTTTTGTCTAAAAATTATAAAAAACATCATGATGTAGGAAAGATTTTTAGGTTTTTAATGAATATTTATAGTCAAATATATGACTTGTATAACCCCTTGTAATTGTTTTTTGTAAAACAACACATGTTTGGGATATTTAAATTTTAACATTAAATAAAATGGTAGTAATGTCATTTTACAACCAAAGGGGCTCCATGGGGTCCCCAAGTTGACCCATGGATTGTCGTGGTCGGCCATGACTCATAAAATGAGGGTAGGACATGTGTCTAGGTCATTTCATGTTATTAAAACATTATTTTTACCATAAACTACATTAATTAACTTTAATCGTGATTATTAAAACTTAAAAATTACTATTCACCAAAAATTATTTTAATCTCATTGAACCGCATTTGACTTCTTAATGAAAACCATGTATGTTGGATTTTTGAAAATCAAATCACAGAAGTGGAAAAGTTTCATTTAAACAACAAATCAGTTTCTTTAACTACCACTTAGTGGTTTCACTATTCATCAAAAATTGATGTTTTCCAGAAAAATACCAAATATTTACCCTAAGCTATATTTGATATTCCAAATTCAAAAATGATATCTATTTTAAAAAATTTAATACATATAAGTTACATTAATTAATTTAATAATTAATTCCCGCTGTCAGAGCAAATAGCGTGTTTTTATGAAACAATAAGTATCAAACGATTTACACTAGTTTAAGTCCAATTTCATGATGAAATTAATTACAACGAACACTATTGGATTCAATGTTAAAAATATATTCTAATTTCACTTTAAAACTAATTCAAAAGATAATATAATCATATAAATAAATTTGATTAAAAGTGGTTTTGAATTAAAATACAACATTTTTCACTATTCATTAAAAAATGAACTTTTTCGGAAAAATACCAAAAATTTACACAAAGTAAATTTTGATGTCTCGATTCTAAAGAAGAATTTTATTTTGTAAAATATAACACATAAAATTGTCAAAAAGTTTATTTATAAGAGGTTCGTCATCAAAAGGCGGTTAATAGATCTTTAAAAAAAATATTAGAATGTTTACGCTTAAAATTGGATTCATTCGCATTTTTAATCCTCTAACATTTATTGTAAAAAGTAATAATATTTGAAAAACATATATAATAATTTTTAGTTATTTCTGTTCATTCCCTCCATTACAATGTCTAGGTGTTAACTACAATTTAAAATAAAAATATTTGATTATTAGAGTGCAACGTAAGATTCCCAAGAAACTCGTTGTTGCGTATTGGGTACGCCATCGAGCATAGCATCCCCTTTAAAGTAATATTAATATTTTATTCACAAATATGGATAAATATGAAAATTTCATATTCTTTATTTACCTGGGGTGTTACATCCATCCCCCCTTTTGGGAATTGCGTCCTCAATATTTTTAAAATCGGGCTTGGAAACTTCATTGAAAATCCCACGTCGGAACAAGAGTCAGCAAAACTATCACTTTCAAATAAAGAAAGGGCATTAAAAAGGTCACCTAAGTTATCCCATACTAGGATTCCATGTAAAAAAACATGGACATGGAAGAAAAAAAGGGTCATGTTCTGAGGGAGAGTGATAGTAAACATGTCTAGGATAAAGTTAACCATAAGAAAATCACAAACTTGTGGTGGGTTAAATTGTATTCGATTCCCCATTAGGAAAAGTAAATAGACAACATTTTTGTTGTAAGTTACTTTTCATTGAGGAATTTATTTTTTATCTTAAGGAAACATACTTACTTGTCAATTATACTCTCATCTCCTACTATATTTCTTACACAAACTCATATTTTCTCCAAAAGACGAGTATTTAGGATGACTTGCTAATATTAAGAGAGCTATAATCAACTTCAATAGAATCACCTAATCCAAAAAAGAGAACTATATATTTCCCATGTCTTTATACCTTAAGCAAAACCAAAATTGTTAGAACAAGATAATCCAAAAATGGATAATCCTTTATAAAACAGAAAATCTATTCTTAATCTCCAAAATTTTCCAAAAAAAACCAAAAGTTCAACTAAGACCATTCGATAAACAATTGTCCATAAAATTATTCAAAGTAAACCAAAATATGATTGAAACCCAAATATTTTAAAGAATTTAATCCCATAGTCTTCCCCGGTATAAATTAAATTTTATCTCCAAATAACATCATTTGATCTTAAATTCTCATGTTTAAGAGTAATTAACCGAATCACATATCCTCGATGATAGGTTAATCAATTCCATAGATAACCCCAAAAAAACTTAATATTGATTACTAAAATCATCTAACTAAAAAAGGAATTAGTCAAACTAACCAGGGATTTCACGTAGTCCAGTGGTAGGCGATAAATACCAGTCGCACTTTGGTTGTGGGTTCGATTCCTGCATCTTTGTCCGACACGACGGGTTGTCACACGGTCTGTGTGTTGTCCTTTTTCCAAAACCATATAATTCTTAAAACATTCCCCAAAACGAGATAAAATCTTCAAAAATAATCATAACATTTTTTAACCTCAAGTTTATCTCATGACTTTCATTTTCCATCATATCATAGAGTAACCCATAATTTCCTAAAAAGTTAGGATCATATAAACCCTAATGGTTACCTTTATAATTATTACATGAACTACCAAATTGATTGGTCATCTCATACATGATTCATTACAGAAAATACCAAGGTTCAAGTGGTTGATCATGAATCCTTGATAGTTGGTTTAGAACAACCACGAGACTCCTCATTGAATCCCCGATTTCATCCAGTCTCTTAATCAGAGAACCACCATAGTTTCCTTCAAACCCATTGTCACTATGGTGCCTGCTAGATCCATCCATTTACTAAAAACATAAATTTCAGTGTGAGTATATCCACAAAACCGTCATTTACTAATGATGAAGATAAACACTATGATATACTTACTCGTTCACTTGATCTAAAACTAGGGATCTTTCTGAAATCCTAGCCATTATGGTAATGTCACTTATTCTTAGTGAATACACTAACCTCTAAATTTATTTAAACCGACCTATGATACCAACTATAAGGCCCCAACCTTAAACCTTAATTAATATTAAATGAAATGAATAATTCACATTGAGGATCATTTCAGGTTTAGAGTTTTAGAGTATTAGGACATAACTATTACATCTCAAAATATTACAAAGTCGACACTTCTACTAAGTTTCTACAAAAAAATCTCTTAAAATAAACATGTCTAGTTCCATATTTTAGATATCATGTCATTCCTTGATCCCATCCTTGATCGTATTCATCTTTAAGTATTGTGTAAAACATTTCAAAAACTTGGGATGAGCATAAAAAGCTCAGTAATGGGTATAAATATATGGAAAGGAAACTTCAGTACATGTATACATAATAATCAATGAAATCATACTTTACTCACAAAACATAAGAATATTAACATACCTCATCAAATCATGAATAAAACATAGAAATCATAAGGCATAAAGGTATCTTGAGGCATTCAGAACATTCTTACGTAGGGATTAACCCTCTTGGTTACGTTTGGAATACCCATCACGATATATACCCTAAATCTCTTCGGAGAAACCTTAACGTTTAACTCCTTCTCATTACCCAATGCATTGTAGAGCTATATCGGGATCACCCGCCATTAGTTTATCACAGAACCACCCTTCTTCGTAACAATTCCCAAGAACCATAAAAAAATCATAGAACAGAACTTAGGAATAAATGAAAGATAAAATTCCCACATTTCAATAACAATATAACATTTTAAGATATTGAAATAATGAATCCATTCTAAAAACCATTTTCAAAACAATTTAAAACATTTAATAAAGATATTTTTAAATCAAAGTGTCCCATACCACATTGATGCTTTTAAAATTTTAAACCATTAATATCCATATAAATAAATCCTTAAAACCATTTTTAAAACATGGATATTAATGGGTAATATTTATAATATTAAATCATTAAAACATTTAAAACGATATTTTAGTTAAAGGGTTTTTAACAAAATGGGAGACACTTGAATATAATAATTGAGGAATAATATTTATTAAAAACCCTATAATATCATGAGAATAAAGGGATTCATGATATAATATTCCAAAGCATTGTATATACACCATATAAGAGTGAACTGGTTCATAAAAGCAATGAAGTCTTAATGGAAATGTAAATTGAGATAAAATCCATTATAAAGATTGTATCCTTAAATTATGGATAAATCAATCTCATAATTATGTGAGAAAAATATAAATACACCCAATTTAAGTGGATATTAAGTGTGAAATAATAAAAGGTCATTCAAACATATTCAAAGGATGAAATATTCAATAACTACTTGTTGAACCCAAAGAAATCGAAATTGGGTTAAGAAGTTCCCTTGACAGCCTAACGACGTCACATCAAATTTTAGAAATAGAGTTGATGAGAGAGATAAAGGGTATCTCATCTCTTGGACATAAAATTTAAGGCAATAAGGATATATAAGAACATATCCCCACATAATAAGATTAAAATTAAAAGACATAACAAAAGAAGTCTTTTAAAAGAGGAGGGTGAAAGGTTCCCTTACCGATTTGGGTATCCTTCGAAACATAAACCCCATGAATCGAGGAATATACTACATTGATGTAAATACTCATAAATGAAAGTATGTTACACAAAGAGTAGAATAATGGACATTACATACACCACTCAAAAGTAAATATTGGGAAATGTAGCATGAATCTCACTAAAACACAAAGTGAGATAAAAAGACCCTTACGAAATTTCGGCAGCCTAACAGTGCCAATTAAAACATCCAAAATGGATTGATGAGAGAAAATATTGTCTCCCATAAAATGAACATAAAAAATATAGTAATATTAATATAAAATAACATCCCAATCATAAGAAACATGATCTTAAATGTAATGATATAAAATAGTGTACTTAAAAAGAAAGAGAGAGGTAGGATCCCTCAACTCGTGTCCGACATGACTCGATCATTCTTTAATCTCCTGAATAATAAAATTTTTTCAATTTATAATTTCTTGATGACCTCATTTAAAGATTATTATTCAGTTCATATCACATATTATAATGTTATAATAATTGTTTAATAAAGTGAGTTCATATCAGACGTTTTTGTCGATGTTCGGTACAAGAGTAAAAATTGAACTTTTTAGAAAAGAATTTTCCATGTAGTTGTAGGTACATCATATCCAGAATAGTATTGATGTTTTAAATATCATATATATCCCATATATATTCATTTTATACTATTCCATAACATTTTGAGATAAAAAAATTAAAAGCACCATTCATGGAGACGGTAGGCCGTACGTACGCATGAACGCTACTTTCTTTTTTTGTAATATTAATGGAATTAAAACAAAATGAGATATATATATATATTATAATTCCAGAATTATATCCACAATTTAGATGTAATGTATTACATATATATCAATTATATATATGTACTTATAATAGTACATAACATTTGGAGATATGAAATGAAATGTACTGTTCATGGAGACGGTAAGCCGTACGTACGCATGAACGCTACATACATTTCTTTTTTCTTTTTTTATATTCAATGGAATTAAATAATAATGATATAAAGGTATATTATAATTCCAGTACGATATAATATGTAATACCATTAATTACATCCTTTATACATCCCACATATGGCATTAATGAATCAAATCACTTTGAGGGGGCGGTAGTCCGCACTTCCTTAAATGAAGATATCACATTTACTAATAATGGAAACCAGAATAGTATGCCATAAATGAAAAATACATAAGATTAAAGAAAAAATAAAAATATTGTATATCATATATAAATATAGTGACATCTTAATGGCCACCTTTGAAGGTGTTAAAAGAATATTGAACAATCATCCTTTCGTGAGGCAGTAATTCGCCATCCACAGAAACAGTATGTTCTTTAACCATTAGACGATGGTGTGTGGAAGTGTAGCTCGAATAATTCTTATAAAAATATCCTAGTATATTTTAGATACTGGTGTTTTTACCAAAATAATGTAATAAAAAGAGTTTAGGGGTTTGGAGAAGAAAAATAAATCAAAAGAACACAACGGAAGATATTACCTTTAAATCGGGTAACTCTTTTTGATTTGAGTTCAAAGGATTCCTTAGAAACAATTATGCCCAATGTGAGGATTTTATGATGAATATATAGATGTGGAGAGATGAAATGGGCAAGGTTTGGCCGAGCCAAAGGCTTTAGAGTTGTGGGTAAGGTGGTAGAGGTGGGGGACTTTTATTAGAGGAGAGGAGGGGCACTATTGGAATGTTATAAAATATTACATTATTATATAATGCTTTTCAGATTTTAAAGGTCCCAAAAGGATATATTTCTAGGATAAGGAGATAAGGTTTTGAAATAAACCCATACAATATGTTTTTGACAAGTGTAGGTCTTAGATGTTACATTATCTTTTCATTGTATTTAAATCGTTAAATAATGAGGTAATCGCTGCATCATCATGGTGTCATAAATAATATAATTTATTTGATGTCTAAAAATTATAAAAAAAATATCATGATGTAGGAAATATTTTTATTTCTCTAATGAATATTTATAGTAAAAAATATGACTTATATAACCCCATGTAAAAATTGTTTTAGTAAAACAACACTTGTTTGTGACATTTTAATGTTAACATTAAATAAAAAGGTATTAATGTCATTTTCCAACCAAAGGGGATTCATGGGGTCACCAAGTTGACCGATGAATTTTCCTGGTCGGCCATGACTCATACAAGGAGGGTAGGACATGTGTTTAGGTCATTTCATATTATTAGAACTTTATTTTTACCTTAAACTACACTAATTACCTTTAACCGTGATTAATAAAACTTAAAAATTACTATTCACCAAAAATTATTTTAATCTCATTGAACCACATTTTACTTATTAATGACAACCATGTATGTAGGATTTTTGAAAATCAAATCATAGAAGTGGCAATGTTTCATTCAAACGAAAAATCAGTTTCTTTAAGTACCACTTAGTGGTTTCACTATTCATCAAAAAATTGATGTTTTCCAGAAAAATAAAAAAAATTCACCCTAAGCTATATTTGATAATATGAATTCAAAAATGATTTCTATTTTACAAAATTTAAAACATATAAATCACATTAATTAATTTAATAATTAATTCCCGCTGTCAGAGCAAATAGCGTGTTTTTATGAAATAATAAGTACCAAAAGATTGACACTAGTTTAAGTCCAATTTCAAGATGAAATTAATTCCAACGACTAATATTGGATTAAATGGTAAAAATATATTCTAATTTAACTTTAAAACCAATTAAAGAGATAATATAATCATATAAATAAATTATATTAAAAGAGGTTTTGAATTAAAATACAACATTTTCACTATTCATTAAGAAAATGAACTTTATCAGAAAAATACCAACAATTTACACAAAGTAAATTTTGATGTCCCAATTCTAAAGAAGAATTTTATTTTGTAAAATATAACACATAAAATTGTCAAAAAGTGGATTTAAAAGAGGTTCGTCATCAAAAGGTGGTTAATCGACCTTTTAAAAAAATATTAGAATAATTACGCATAAAATTGGATTCATTCACATTTTTAATCCTCTAACATTTATTGTAAAAAGTAAAAATATTTTGCAAACATATATAATCATTTTGTAGTTAGTTATTTTCATTTCCGCCATTACAATGACTAGGCGTTAACTATAATTTAAAATAATATTATTTTATTATTAGAGTGCAACATAAGATTCCCATGAAACTCGTTGTTGCGTATTGGGTATGCCATCGAGCATAGCGTCCCCTTTAAAGTAATATTAATATTTTATTCACAAATATGGATAAATATGAAAATGTCATATTCTTTATTTACCTGGGGTGTTACATGTAGTCCCCATGAACTTCTCTATTATTATCTAGAAATGCATCTCGACTTTGTTGGAATGATATTACTGGTTTATGTGGGTGCGACAATTCCATGTATTATTCCCATGTCATGATTTCATGGATTATTCTCCTCATTCTCTTATGATTCATTTATTATTAATTAAAAATATTATTCCATGAATCAAATTTTTGATATTTTATATACAATTTATGATGTAAAAATATTATTATCATGATATCATACATTATGAGCATGATTATGATTAAATATATCCCTTATATACATATACTGATAATCTTATCCAACCCCTTTTTATGTGTCCTCCCATAGTTATAAATATATTTATTTTTTATCATGTGTCTTAGATGGTTTCTAGTAATGATGAACCTAGTGGGTGATAATATAGCTAACATATGTACTAGTGTTTATGTTTCCATGTTTTCAAAATAAAATCACTAATATAGTATTTTGGAGTATTTTTGTTAAATATATTATGGATTCAAAAAACGTGATATACAATTAATATTTGATAAGTAACAATCACTATAGAATTTAAGTTGATACATAAAATAAAAATGTAAGCAAAATAAGTTAGAATATTTTAATAAAAATAATTTCATTAATGGTAAAAAATAGTTACGTATTAATGAAAAAAGATAAATCTATAATCTTACTTTAATTCAATTGATTCATTAACGGTAGCAGGATAAAAATGATTTTTACATTACCAACAATTAGAGTCATATATGTTGTTGGTCAAGGAGAAGAAAAATATCCATGAATCATATTGTTTATGAAAATCGGCATAATTTGATGTAGGTTATGAGGATGGATGGGGAAAAATGTTTTAGTAGGAGTTTTAGGTAGATAAATAATAGGTATAGTTATAATAGATAATGTAGAGGGATATTCTAAATCTTGTTCATGATAAAGAGATATAATGTGAAATACATGAGAAGTTGTGATAGAGTAGGAGAGTTGGTAACATATGTTATATGAACAACTCTGGGAGTAAGAAATAGCTCATTAGAAACATAAAAATAATTATACAGGAGACTAGTAAGGTATGACACATATGTAAACTCATGCTCAATAATCAATATTGATTGATCCTTATGTATCCTAAACTAATCCAAATATGGTCTATAATGGATATCATTTCCAAAATACATTTAAACTATGTGGTTAATAGAAGCATTATTATATCAATATGAAACATTATAAATGGATTTATATGATAATATTTATGGAAAATCGTTCCTAGATAAAACTAGATTTCTCCCTTAATAGCATCCTCATCTTTTGTATTCCTAATTTTATGTACATTAACCATAGAAAAAACATTATCCCCAAGAGTTGTGAAATTTTTATATAATTGAATATATATTTCTGAAACATAATCTAGTAGAATCAAATCTTTAATATTAAAAATTCTTTTAATAATATATTCTTTAATGGAAACTTGTGTTGTAATAGGATCAAGGGTTGTAGTGGAATAACCATAAGAACTGATGATTATATTGTGATACCATCAATCAATATTGGATAGCATACATGTGATATCTTCTAAAAACCACCAAATATCATTCAAATTAAATAATTTCATGTGCCATATCATCTAATTTCATAATGATCATGTGATATATATGTTAAATGAAACATTTAAGTATAAGGTAAACATATTAAATAAGATGTTTTAAATTATCACTCGCAATGCATATAAGGATTCCATTCAAAACATTGGTATGGTCAACATTTAACTATATGAATTACTAGGATGTAATGATAGAGGTAGAAGTATATA